>CM033713.1:23302574-25702574 GCA_019671005.1 Hibiscus mutabilis
ATAATGATAAAATAAAAAAATGATAAAAAAAAGGCGATATCATGAAAAAAATTAAGACTCGCACCACCCAGAACTTTATTTCTAGAGTAATATTTCTGCGCTCAAGTGGTTATACAAGCTTACCCTTTTGGGGGCGGAGTAGATAATGAGAATTGAGAAAGAGTAGTACTCTGCAGCAACGCGGTAATCATGAGGATGAACCGAGTCACCAGGGAAGACTTCACATTTTTGAATTATCAAGTGGTTGAATCTAAGCCACTCATGCACATGATATCCAGAGCTCCTATGCTGTGTTTTCAAAATCTTGTATGTTAATCTAAATGATACCCTTCAGTGGAACACTAATCAGCAAATTGACAAGTCAAAGCAACAAAAATTTCCATGTATTACTTTAGGGGTAAGATCCAGAACACAAGGAGGCGGATACTATGGGAGCCCCTAACTAGAAATGACATCACAATGCATAGAATGAGGATGATAACAGAGGTATAGGTGTCAGACAGCACAAGAACAAGAAGCGAATTCCAGCCAAGATGCCTTGTTTGGTTCAAGAAAATGAAGGACGAAACAGGACAAGAATGAGCTTACAAAGTGAGGAAACGTAAAAATAATAATAATAATAATAAATATAAACATTGAGTCTCCAAAGAATTAAAGCACAAAGATCGAGGAATGGTGTCCGTCAAGAGGCAACAAGAAGATTGAGGTTAAGAAGCTTTTTGCTCACCCCGATGACGAAATTAACAAATACTCAGAATATTGGGTCAAAAGAACTGGAAGATATCCAAGCACAAACGAATGGGGCAATAACAGGACAGAAAGAATAATAAGAATCTCTGCACACGCATGATATAGCGTTTGTTGGTGAAGCAGGCAGAAACCCCGAAGAAGAATGGCAGGTGCTCGTGCAAACGAACAAGAGTAGATGCCCATTGAGCAAAATTTGTGAAATGAAGATCAAAATTGAGCATACCATGAAGGAAAAGAAATAAGAGAAATCAGAAGAATAACTTTTCAGGACATAAAGAAAAGAAAAGAGGAGAAAGAAATCATTACATTACATGCATCATATAGATAGGGGCATGTCAATTTTGCTTGTTCCTAAATAGGTATTTGAAGAATTATTGAAGAATTTACCAAAGTCCATTAAACAACGGCCATGTCGGCGTCGAGATCCAGATATTAAATCATTCGGGTCATTGGTAAGTCGCCGGGCACGATGTTAAGTCCTTCGGGCCATCGAGAAGTCTCTTCGAGCATGGTGTTAAATCCTTCGGGTCATCGGTAAGTCCGCCGGGCATGATGTGGCAGCATATCAGCGTGAGTCCTCATAAAACAACAGCCATGTCGGCGTCGAGATCCGATATTAAATCCCGGGTCATCGGTAAGTCCGCCGGGCATGATGTTAAGTCCTTCGGGCCATCAATAAGTCTTTCGAGCATGGTGTTAAATCCTTCGGGTCATCGGTAAGTCCCGGGCATGATGTGGCGGCATATCGGCGTGAGTCCTCATAAAAACAACAGCCATGTCGGCGTCAGATCCAGATATTAAATCCTTCGGGTAATCGGTAAGTCCTTCGGGCACGATGTTAAGTCCTTCGGGCCATCAGTAAGTCTTTCGAGCATGGTGTTAAATCCTTCGGGTCATCAGTAAGTCCTTCGGGCATGATGTGGCAGCATATCAACGTGAGTCCTCATAAAACAACAGCCATGTCGGCGTCAGATCCAGATATTAAATCCTTCGGGTCATTGGTAAATCCTTCGGGCACGATGTTAAGTCCTTCGGGCCATCAGTAAGTCTTTCGAGTGTGGTGTTAAATCCTTCGGGTCATCAGTAAGTCTTTCGAGCATGGTGTTAAATCCTTCGGATCATCAATAAGTCCTTCGGGCATGATGCGGCAGTCTTAGTAGCATAGGTCCAAAAATGGCAACAGCCTTGTAAAAAAAAAAGGACCTGCATTTTCAAGCCCCAGTGGAAGGTCCCATAGAGAGAGAACCCTAAATCTAAAATCTCAAAAAGAACTCCCAGTGAGAAAAATCCATCAGCGGTGCAAAAGGTTTTATATAGGAGAAATCAGCGTTGAAAGCAAAGAGTTCTATATAGGAAGGACTCCAAGCTTTATTGTCTCAAAGTGAAAGGAATGACTCATAATTCGGGATGTCAGAGCGAAGGGTTCTATGTCGAAAGAGCCTATATCTCCAAGATCGGAAGGTGACAAAGCTCTATATAGGAAGAACTTACGAGCCTGAAGATTCAGCCAAGGAAGAGCGGAAATGTCCAAAAGAATTCGTTTTTCCAAGGCTACAAACAGGGAAGTCTGATAAAAATGAGTGCTTATGAATCTTTGCTTTGTTTCCCATTCCATGAGAACAAGCAAAGAGGGGCAACTGTAATCACTCATTTTTACTTGTAAATATATTAATATTGCATGTATATTTATTATATGAATGTTACTAATATAAGGTGGTGTGTGCATGTATAAGCTATGTATACGTATTAGGGGTGTATGTATGTCTCGTATGTATCTAGAGTATGAGCGTATTTGATTAATATATAGATGTTATGTTAATTATATGTATGGTTATACGTACGTATACTAGAATATTATATTAATTAATGATTGTATAATATAAGTATATATTTTCGTATATACATGTATTGCTGTTATAATTATTATTATTATTAATATTATTGGGCTGGTAAAATGAGAAAATTAAATATATATTAAACCCATATAAAATTACAGTCCAAGTCCAAATACATTACAAGGCCCGGTTGGCCCAAATCTAAATCTTATCTAATTGCAATTCGTGTGCGGTAGGCGTGGGCCGTTGGATCAAGATCTCGATCCAACGCCACGATGCAACCAGGAGATCCAAAAATTTTTGCCGGCGCGTGTTCCACACGTATGGACCGTTCAAGTACCACGCGTGTGTTCCACGCGCGCTTTGTTATCCCACGCGGCGTAAGATCCACGCGTTCGACTCCTCATTCTGCGGAGCTCCACGTGTCAAGATCTGGAGCCGTCTCATCAAATCGAGGCTTCATCCAGGCCGATCATTCTTCAAGCCATCTCGACCGTTAGATCAGATCTGATCTAACGGCCGAGAACGTGTCTGGCCACTGGCAAAGTGTCAACACCGCCACCGCGCCGATATTTAGAACATGCCCAAGATAACAAGCAAAAATGGTCAGTTCAGTTCAGATCTGAAAAAGCAACTTGCAACAAAGAAGACAATGATATATATGATATAGAAATCTTGTAACAAAAAAGGGGGGGAGGCGAAAAAAAAAGGAGGAAGCAAAAAACACAAAACAGAGAGTGTATTGAACCTTTTTTTTTCAGAAATACAAAAAAGGCAAAGCAAGTCCAGTGGTACTTTTTCCTTACTTATTTTCTTTACATGCATATACAAAAAAAACAGAAACAAAAAGAAGAGAAGTTTTACCGTCGCCGTTCGTGGGTCTCCCTTCCTCGGTGACAAGCCTTTCGGCTTTCCCAAGCCAGAGATGGTGAACCGAAGGAAGGGGAAGGCCCCTGGTAGTTTTTGTCTTTGGTTTTAAAACTTTTTTTTGGTTTGTATTTCCTAGATCTAGGGCGAATGGAGGCATATCCTCCGAATCCAACTACGGATTCATGTTGAGGATGAAGTAGTGGTCATTTTGGTGTCTTTTGGAGGCTCACCGCGTCGGTTAGCGGCGGCCAGCGGCGGAGAATACGGCGGCCGGCCGCCGGATTCTGGGTTTCTTAAGAACAAATTAGAGAGAATGAAGAACATAAGCAGGGTTACAAAACTGAAAATGAAAGAAATGAGGGGGAAAATGGGTTTCGGTCTAAAAACGGGCTTTTTATAGTTATTATTATTTTTGAAATGGGTAAATTACACACTTAATCCCACCGCGTTTTCAATATTTTCATTTATGTCTTGCCGCATGGTGTAATCACAGTCCCAATCCCTCTGATTTTTCAAAAGGTCACAATTTAGTCACTAACTTACACCGAATCAGTTTCTGAATGGTAAAATTACGCCCTTAACCATCCCGCGTTTTTGAATTTTTCATTTTGAGTCTGCCCCTTGGTCTAATTACAGTTCTGGTCCTTTTAGGTTTTGTTTGTTTCGCAATTTCGTCCCCAAATTACATATTATTGCTCTTTAATTTCTGCCACTAACTATCGTTTTCCTTTCATTTCAGTCCTGTTTTCTTTGTAAATATTATTGTTCGTATTGTAATCGTATATGTTGATATTATTTTATTTTATGTCTCTCGTATATGATTCGTTTTATGTTTTTATGTATATATTTGTTAAATATAATATTTATGTCTTTTATCCGGTTATCCGTATCAAGCATGTTATGTTTTAGTTAATTCGTACATGGCATATTTAGTATTTTTATATGTGTGTGTGCTTTCTTATTTTTTAGGGCTACATGTTAGTATATTTACCCTTTTTATACGATATGTGGACCCGTATATGTTGAAATATGTTTTATTACCAATATGCATGTCTTTTTGAAATACTTGTTCGTATATATGTATTTATTCCTGCCTTATTATTTTGACGTAGGATAATTGTTTTTATCTATTATTTAAAATAATATATATATATATATATACATGTTTTAGTCTAAAATATCATTCATGTTAAATTAGTATTCTGGTATGTCAATCTTTATTATATTTAAATGTTTTGTCATGTTTTACGTTTTTGCCACTAAGATTGCATGTCGAGATATAACTTGTTAATGCGGATTCCTTTTATCCGAGCGTAAACGGGGCCAATATCAAGCGTAGTGATAGTGGTTGGGCGTTTATTCTCGGATAACGGGACCTTTAAAATATATTCGCAATTATGACCGAAATTTAAAATAATCGTCACTCTAATCCGGAAAATCCAATATTAATAAAGCGGTAATTATTAAAGTACCAATTTTGGGCGGTGTGGGGGTGCTAATCCTTCCCCATCCGTAACCGACTCCCGAACCCTGTCTTTTGAATCTCTGGTTTTGTGGTGTCCGGCCTACCTAAGTGACCGGTGGCGACTCCATTTTTATAAGGTTTTTTTGTAAACCACACAGAATAAATATTTTATATCCAAACACCTTTAAAAAAAACATTTCAAAAATCATCGTTTTTATTTTAGCGATATATATCTGGAAAAAGCCACCTTCGCTACACATGGGAACAAATATGAGTGATGACCGGATGAAATGGATGAGTCCTGGAGACGATTCTTACTCCGCTAAATCAGTAGCAAAATTAAGATGTCCGAATGTCAATTTAGAGTTTCAATGGAGGAAGTTAGTCTGGTCATACCTCGCCCCATATAAAGTTGAGTCTTTTGTTTGGAAGGTATGTCATGGGAGAGCACCGGTAAAATATGAATTGATAAAGAGAGGTATTGCTTCTATCTCAGACTCATCTTGCCCTTTGTGCAATGAATGTCTGTAACACCCTAAAAATTGAATTAAAAACTTTAACCCTAATTAGAAAATTCCCAATTCAAACCCCTAGATTTTGGGAATTGGAAACCGAAACCCTAACTTAATTCAGATTTTAGTGACCTAATTGTGTTAATCTAAAAGTTGGGGCTTCTTTGAAAAGTGGGAAGAGCAGTGACCCTTATTCTATGATTTAACCTTTTCCCATGGGTTTATAACTGTCTTTTTCAACCCTAAGTTTGGCATATCCCATTTGTTTGTTTCTTCAACAGCCACCCCTAATTCCCATCTATGCGAAAGTAAGAAAACCACCGAGCCTCACCCTTGTTTTTGATAAGCCTCCAACGAAGGGGTTGTCGTTGTTCGAGTCCTACACGATCACCATCTTTGTGACCCCCTTCCTCTCCTGAATCAACTTCGACCTACCATCTCCTCCATCGTCGTTCTTTCATCAATATCTCGAGAAAACCATTCGGTTTTCATTTGCGCCAGTCCATTCCGCCATGTTTTACCCTTCTCTTTTGTGTGTGGTTTTGGTTTGTGCCGCCACCCTCATTGTTTCCTACCGCCATTATCTTCCTTGTGAGCCACCGCCGCCGGTGAGGGTCTTTTAAACCCATGCACTGTCTTTGTTTTACATGTAGAATAGCGTGTGCTATGGTTTAGCATATGAAAGAGCACATTTTGGTTGGAACCGTGTGTGCTCAAATCATGAGCCATACGAGGGGCAATGGGTGGCTAGAATTGCATGGCAAATCCATTAGGCCTTAGGAGTCAAAGTGGGACCCGTTGTCAATCAAACCAAATTAAGGTCATGTGTGTTGATTTGCAATACACCGAATATGTATCAAACCGACAAATTAGACCCGAATTTGAATCTAAAAATTCTTGCCTTCCTAATTGCAATCTGTGTTGTTCTTAGTTTTTTTTTTAGAAATTTAAATATGAGATCTGATGTGGTTATTAATGTTTTTCAGACGACATCGATTTTGAGGACGATATTTTACCTCCTCCTCTACCTGTTCAGCCTGCTCCTACATCCTCTGCGAGAGATACACGTTCTAACTCAGCTAGACCTAGAGCTAGTTCAGACCGTGTAAGGCGTCATCATCGACGTTAGAGCTTTGGCCGCGAGAGGTGTGTTCTCTTTCTTTGCTATATGTTTTGTGAAATGTTTTACAACATGCATGACTATTTGTTACTTCTCCAAAAGTATTGTTTTAATGTCAATCTTACAATGCTTTTGCTTGTTTTTAGGTACATTTAGTTGCATTAGGATGTTAAAACCATGCATTTGCATAAGGAGTTTATAATTCCGTCTATACCAGTGTAAAGTGTTGTTTTGTTGGCAATTTTGCAGGTTTGTCATAGTATTTGACCCATAAAAGCAACACAGGAAGGAATGCCAAAGAGAATGCCGAGTACTGTTGGCATAGATGGACCAACAATGCCAAGCATCGGTTGGCAGAGAAGTGAATTTGATGCCATGCCAAGACGCTGTTGGACCCTGATAAAATAGGATAAGATCAGGCTCCGAAAAGATAGCAACTGGATCAATATCTGAAAAAATAGCGGATAAGATGGTGCCAAGATTGGTTGGTAGATGCATGCCAAGCTTGGATGCCAAGGCTACGTCGGCAGTATGATGTCAGCTTTAGTTTGATCATCTCTCATTCAAATTTGGATAAGATGATTATCTCTTATCCCTTCAGCATTTAAAATTCAAATGAGTAGCTTATCATATCCCTTCCTTGCACGCTTATTTAAACACCAACCAAGAGGGCATTCAGGGACGATCAGAGTGAGGAGTTGGAGTGCAAGGCGATTGACAACCGGCTGCACCTAGGAAGGGTGGTTCGACCAGCTTGGCTGAGAGCCCGGATCTTGAGGGCTGCATCGAGAGACCCATCTTGCCTATCTCTTGTTTTAAGTTGCTTTAATTTTTTTTAATGATGGCGTATTTGGAAAACGTTTATGGTTTTTTGGTTAAGTCCCTCAACATGAACTAATCTAATAGTTGGTGGGGGATGTTTTGCATTGAACGCTATTTTATGTTTTAGTTTTTAATAATAAATTTGCATTCGGTAATGGTTTATCTATTCAGCATACTTTAATGTTTTCTAAATACTATAACAAGCGAGAGCTAGCACCGTTGGCTTATTTCTCCTCAATATCTTAACAGACTTGGGGTGGTAACGATTAAGTTGTTGAATACTGAGGAGAGAAGCTTCGAGAGAAGTCGTTTAAGTAGATGAACTTACTTCGGGAGTAAAATCTACCCCTTAGGAGTATAGATTTGATCTTAATCAAATTGGTTTATTTAAAAGCATGCACTATAGAGATATAGGGGTTTTTACATGATCAATTTAGGGCAATGACCATCGAGAGAGGCTTTTCTAATTTTGAATCTGCTCGGCAAACAATGCCAAGACAGGTTGTTATTGAAGGCTGGCACGACATGAATAGCGTGAAAACCAGGCATTCTCTGCCAACACTCATTAATTATTAAAGCACATTCCTTGCCAACGTCTTACTTTACTTTTATTTCTTTTATTTCATTTCATCCAAAACCAACTTCAAAACAAACAACTTTTTCTCAAGGCAAGTAACAATCAAAGACAATTGAATTCCAAGTCAATCTCGGTGGGATCAATACTCAGCTTAACTGCTATATTACTTGCAGACCGTGTATACTTGCACGTAAAAGACTCACCTTGGCATTGTTTTATAATTTTCCAATACATATCTTCTGCCCATTTTACCAGCATTCACCTAGAGAGTCTACAAGTTTTTGGCACCGTTGTCGGGGATTGCAACGGAGTTGATTGTTCTTAAATTTTTACTTGTCTTTCTTTTATTTATTTTACTTTTTGTTTTTATCTGTGTATGAGCAGAAGCCAACCTGTGGTGGACGAGTGGCCATACGATCCGAAAATTGAGAAAACCTTGCAGAGGTTAAAAAGAAGATTATGAGAGATGAATAATCAAGGTAATAGAGGGAATGGTGTGGTGAACAATAAATGAAATGTACTTAACAATGTGATGCTACCACCACCTGTTGATGAAGAAAGACCTATTAGAGAACATTTGGCACCAACCATTGACAATTTGATGCCAGGACTGGTTGCCGCAGAGGTAAATGTTGTCAATTTTGAACTTAAGCCAGTAATGATTCAAACTCCTTTGAATGTAGGTCAGTTTGACGGAGCACTTACTGGAGATCCTAGGCAACATCTGAAGCAGTTCATGGATATTTGCCAGTTATTTCAACAAAATGAAGTACTTGAAGATACCGTGAAGCTAAAGTTATTCACTTTTTCCTTGAGAGATAGAGCTAAGGCTTGGCTCAATTCCTTGCCAGCTGGCTCAGTTACTTCATGGGCAGACCTATGCCAGAAGCTCTTGACAAGATTCCAGCCGCCAACACTCACTGCCAAGCTACGGGGTGAGATTATTACATTCAGGCAGACAGAGGATGAGACCTTATATGATGCTTGAGAAAGATTTAAAGATCTATTGAGAAGGTGTCCTATGCATGGATTCCCGAATTGGACCCAAATATAAACTTTCTACAATGGATTGAATGCACAAACGATGACCGTTGTTGATGATTCAGCAGCCGATTCGTTGTTGGATAAGACGTATACCGAGGCTGTTGATATTCTTGAAAGAATTGCAATCAATGATTTTGAATACCCTGTTGCTAGACTTGGGACCGGAACCAAAACCAGTGGGAAATTTTAGGTTGATGAATTAACGTCCATCCATGCTGAGATTTCCAGTCTTACCAGCATGGTGAGAACATTGCAAAATAACAATGAGTCCTATGAAGTTAAAGCATTAGATCTATTTTTTACAATTTGTGGAGAAAACCCATAATGTGGATGAATGCCCTGCCAACCCTGAATCGATAAATTTCGTTGGCAATGTTAATCGTTACCATAATCCTAACTCCAATACTTATAATGCAGGATGGAGACAACACCCTAGCTTAACATGGGGAAATCAAAGAGGTAACCAGTACAATGCCCAACGCCAGAATACCTAGAGGCATAATAACAATTCTATGCCAGCTTTCAACAACAATGGCATGCCAGCATTCTATCAGAATGCCATGCCACAGAAAGCTCAAAACATTTTCCAGCAAGGGTAGAGATTCAACCAATGAGGCACTCTCACAGAATACATGGAGAGGAATGATGCCACAATCCAGAGTTTGGCAGCATCTATGAGGAACTTGGAAGTTCAGATTGGGCAGATTGCCAATGCACTCAGCAGTCAACCCCAAGGAGCATTGCCAAGTGACACCAAAGATGCCCGGTACAAAGACAATGAGCAATGTAAAGCTATAACTCTTCAGAGCAGTAAGCAATGTGAGATGGAGAAGGATACCAAGTAGCCAGTTAACTGTCAAATCGAGAAGCCAGCGTCAGCAGAAAACCCCATGGAAGTAGAGGAAGATGAAATAAAAGCAGATGATGCTAGTAGCAATGCCAAAATAGGTGTCAGAACTGATGCCAAATAGACTAATGCCAGCACTGCCTTGGCAAAGCCAGTAGCGCCGGCATATCTTTATTCGCGACCACCATTTCCAGCGAGACTTCAAAAGCATAAGCAAGACCAGCAATTTAAGCGCTTCTTGGAAGTTATTAAACATCTATAAATCAACATTCCATTGGTAGAAGCTCTTGAGAAAATGCCCAACTATGTGAAATTTATGAAAGACATTATGTCCAAAAAGAGGAAGTTGAGAGATTTTGAAACTGTTGCTCTCACCAAGGGATGTAGTGCTATGATCCTAAACTGATTGCCACCAAAGCTAAAAGATCCGGGAAGTTTTACCATTCCCTATACCATTGGTAACAAATTCACGGGTAAGGCACTGTGCGACCTAAGAGCCATCATCAACTTGATGCCAATGTCAGTTTTTTGGAAGCTTGGCGTAGAAGCAAGACCTACCACGGTGACACTTCAGCTGGCAGACTGATCCTATGCATATCCCAATGGTAAGATTGAGGATGTGTTGGTAAAGGTAGACAAATTTATTTTTCCAGCTGATTTTATCATTTTGGATTATGAGGCTGATATTAATGTCCCAATTATCTTGGGTAGACCATTTCTTGCCACAGGTAGGGCGTTGATAGATGTTCATAAAGGGGAACTAACAATGCGCATGAATGATCAACATGTTACATTTAATGTGTTTCAAGCTTTGAAATGTGCAGATGAACCTGATAAATGTCAAGCAGAAGAGATGATGGAGTCCATTTACACTTTGGACATGGCACAATTATGCCAGGATACAGAATTCGATGCCAGCAACTTAGATGGCATAGCCAAATTGTTTGAAGAGCCTGAAGAATCAGTCTTGGAGGCTGAGGAGGCAAAGTATTTTGAGCCACTACAGTTGACCGGCATAGAGATTAAGACACCTAAACCATCAATTGAGGAGCCGCCAGAGTTGGAGCTAAAACCACTTCCAAATCACTTGAAGTTTGCTTATTTAGGTAAACATTCAACTCTGCCAGTGATCATTGCCACTAATCTCACTAATGATCAGGATGAGCGATTGCTGTCAATATTAAGCAATTATAAGCAAGCATTGGGTTGGACCTTGGCAGACATCCGAGGTATTAGCCCAACCATTTTCATGCACAAGATTATCTTAGAGGAGTACCATGGCAAGACCATTGAAGGCCAGAGAAGGCTAAACCCAAGCATGAAAGAGGTAGTGAAAAAAGAGATCATAAAATGGCTTGATGCTGGGATTATTTATCCCATTTCTGATAGCTCTTGGGTTAGCCTGGTGCAATGTGTGCCAACAAAGGGTGGCATGACCATGGTATAAAACAGTAAAGCTGAACTAATTCCCTCCAAAACTATCACAGGATGAAGAGTGTGTATGGACTATAGGAGGCTAAATAATGCCATGAGGAATGATCACTTCTCATTGCCATTCATCGATCAGATGCTATACAGGTTGGCAGGTAAAGCTTTCTATTATTTTTTAGATGGTTATTCAGGATATAATCAGATTGCCATCTCTCCTGATGATCAAGAAAACACCATATTCACATGTCTATATGGGACGTTTGCGTTTAGAAGGATGCCATTCGGTCTATGCAATGCTCCGACAGCATTACAACATTGCATGATATCTATTATTTCCGATATGATAGAGCACAACATGGAAGTATTCATGGATGATTTCTCAGTGTTTGGAAAAACATTTGAGGAATGTCTTCAAAGTTCGGAGTAAGTCTTGAAGAGGTGAGTAGAAACAAACCTAGTGTTGAACTGGGAAAAATGCCACTTCATGGTGAAGGAGGGCAATGTTCTCGGGCACAAGGTAACTAAGAGGGGATTAGAAGTTGATCAAGCAAAAGTTGAGGTAATCAAGCAATTTCCGCCGCCAACAAGTGTCAAAGGTATAAGGATTTTTAGGACATGTCAGTTTTTATCGATGTTTTATTAAAGTCTTTTCAAAAATTGCTAAGCCTTTATGCTTGTTATTAGAACATAATGCCACTTTTGCATTTGACGATTCTTGTTTGAGAGCATTTCAGAAACTTAAAGAAAAGTTAATCAAAGCCTCTATAGTTGTGGCACCGGACTAGAATGAGCCCTTCGAGCTCATGTACGACGCCAACGACTATACTGTTGGAGCAGTCTTGGGACAAAACATGGGAAGGTTTTCCATGCCATCTACTATGCCAGCTGAACCTTGAATAAAGCACAACTGAATTACTCTACAGCCGAGAAAAAATTTCTCGCGGTTGTATTTGCTTTTGATAAATTTTGATCTTATTTAATTGGTAACAAAGATGTGGTTTATACAGATCATTCGGCATTGAAGTATCTCTTGGCAAAGAAGGATGGCAAGCCCAGACTAATCTGATGGACGCTCCTACTTCAAGAATTTGATCTTGAGATCCGAGACAAAAAGGCAGTAAAAACTCAGTAGCTGACCATCTCTCACATTTAGAGCATCATCTTGAAGATGGTAAGACCAATTTTATAAGAGATAAATTTTCTGACAAATATTTGCTTGCAGTTAATGTCATGCCATGGTACGCTGACGTTGTCAACTACTTGGTAAGCAACATTTTACCACCAGACTTGGCATACAATGCCAAGAAAAGGTTCTTGCGAGAAGTTAGGCAATACTATTGGGACGAGCCAATATTGTTCAAACAGTGTGCCGACCAAGTGATTCGCCGGTGTGTGCCCGAGGATGAGCAGCATAACATATTGCAGTTGTGCCACACCGCACCGTATGGAGGTCACTTTGCTGGGATAAAGACTGCCACCAAGGTGCTGCAATCAGGATTTTTTTGGCCCACACTATATAAGGATGCCCACGAGTATGCCAAAGTGTGCAATCGATGCCAACAGACAGGAAATATCTCTGGAAGACACCAACTACCGCTTCAAAACATTATGCCTGTGGACTTATTTGATGTATGGGGGATAGACTTTATGGGTCATTTTCCCCCATTATTTGGTAATTTATATATTCTTGTGGTTGTTGACTATGTATCTAAATGGGTAGAAGTTGTTGCCCTGCCAACAAACGATGCCAAAGCTATTGCCAAGTTCTTGCACAAACATATTTTTACTAGATTTGGTGCCCCTAGAGTGATTATTCATGATGAGGGCACCCATTTTAAAGGTAGTCTAGTCTCTAAAGCTTTGTGCAGGTATGCTATACAGTAGAGAATTTCCACGACATATCATCCACAAACGAACAGGCAAGCCGAGATTTCAAATAAGGAGATTAAAAACATTCTAGAGAAGACTGTTAATCCATCATGGAAAGACTGGTCTTTAAGACTAGATGAGTCCTTGTGGGCTTACATAACTGCATTTAAAACTCCTTTGGGTACTTCACCGTTTAGACTTATTTTTGGAAAACCATGCCATATGCCAATAAAGCTTGAGCATAAAGCCTACTGGGCCATCAGAACACTTGACATGGCATGGAGAGCTACTGGAGAAAAGAGGTTACTAGACCTAAATGAATTGGAGGAATTCAGGATGCAAGCATACGAGAATGCCAGGATATACAAGGAGAAGACAAAACGCTGACATGACATTAGAATAATGTCAAGACAGTTTGAGGTAGGCCAACGTGTTTTCTTATTCAACTCACGACTTAAGTTGTTTCCAGGAAAACTGAGATCAAGATGGACGGGCCTTTTTGAAGTGGTAAAGCTCTATGCCCATGGAGCTATGGACATTAAGAACTTGAAGTCGGGGGAAATTTTTAAAGTGAATGGCCAACGTTTAAAGCACTACATGGAAGGTGATCAGAAAAATGCCAAGGAGGTGATCCTCTTAGCAGAGGTAACATGAAAGCACCATCAGGTTTGAAATTTTGTAAATATTAGGATAGTTGTTTTTCTTTGTTTTTAGGTTTCAAGGTTTTAAATAGTTTTAGTCTCTGTTGTTTTTCATTTTTATTCCTTGTCTATGTTGAAAGCTGTAATCACTCATTTTTATCTAGTTTGTGATTATCATTAATATATTAGTTTAATAATTAATGTACTATTATTGCATGAATACGTATTATGTTCTATGGGATTAATGTATGTAAAATGTATGTGATGTGTGCATGTATATTGTGTATTGTGTATGTGTACAATGTGTGTATATGTATAATAATTATGTGTGATCAAATACATATGTTTGTATTATGTGCTTAAGTGTATGTGTATGTTATATATATATGAGTGTGTGCATATATGTATTATTTATTAGTTATTAATATTGCATGTGTTATATAAAGTATGTTTGTATATGGTTATGTATTAATGTTTGCAGGTTATATGTATACGCGTGCGTGTGTATGTGTGTACGTATTGTCGTAATATTATTATTATTATTATTATTATTATTATTATTATTATTATATATATATAAGTGGATATAAAATAATGAAACCCATATTTTAAGTGTCAAAATCCAATACAAATTATAGGCCCAAAATTAAATATTACAAGGCCGTTCGGCCCAAACCCTAACCCAATAGCCTAAAACCCTAATCCATATCAAATTTAATAACCCTAATACCCTCTCTTTATTGTGCACAGCCCAATCTGAGCCGTTGGATCAGATTTTGATACAACAACCATGATCGAAAGGAGAGAACCTTCCAGCTGGCACGTGTGGCTCACTCCGGGGTTCTTTGGACTTTCCACCACGCGTGGCATGCATGCACGCTATTGACCCTTCGGATCACTTCATGCGCCACGTGGCACAATCTGGTGTAATCTTCGCCAACCCCAGATCAGATCAGAACCGTCCGTTTTATCAAGCCATCTCAGCCGTTGGATCAGATCTGACGGAACAAGTCACCTCTAGTACGCCTCCACCATACCGGTTATCCAACCACCGTGCCAAAGTTGCCAGAAAACACAAGAAAAAAGGGAAAGTTTGTCAGACATCAAATCAGAAAAATATATGTGATTTTATGTATTAGGTCACCAAAAAATCATCATCAGAAATCAAGGGTATATGTATCCAACCAAAAATTGTAAACACTGAAAAACCACTTTTCAGAAATAATAACAAGAAAAAACATTTAAGGGTAAATCACTTTTTTCTCTCTGCATGCAAGAACTAAAAAAAAGAATAACAAGTAAGAAAGAGTCATATACCTGAGTGGTTCATGTCTCGTCGGCGATAAGCCCTAAAAGGGTGAGCCACGTTTTATTTCGAAATAATAAAGAGGGTTTTATTTTTTTCTTTTGGTTTCAAAAATGAAAATGGGTCTTTGTTTTTGGGTTTTTTTTCATTATTGAACCGCCGCGGTCCGGGACGGCTTGAGGTGGTTGTGCGACCGAACCTCGCCTGAGATCGGCAGAGTGGGGCGGTTCATTTTTGGAAATCCAGAGAAAAGAGAGAGTTCTCTCTTAAGGGTAAAAAATGAGAAAGAAAGGGTTTTGGGGCTGGTTACTGTGTTATATAGCCTCTTTTAAATTTTTTGGTTTAATTGCTTCATAAATCACCCCGTGTTTCGGGAGTTTTCAAATCGAGTATGCCCCTTGGGTTATTTGCAACCTCAGACCCTCTTAGATTTTAAAATCATTCGATTTAGCCACCAAATTAAACCAAATCAGTTTTTAAATGGTAAAATTACGCCCCAAGTCATCTCGCATTTTTGAACTTTGCTTTTTGGGCTTGCCCCTTGGTCATTTTGCATACTTGGTCCTTTTAATTTTTCTTTAGTTTACAATCCCATCCCCAATCGTGTTTCTAGTTGTTTTTAATTTTAGCTTCCAATTTTAATTCCATTTTATATCAGTCTTGTTTTGTATTTTAAGTATTCATGTCTTTATTTATTTATTTATGTTTCTGCATGTTTATGTGGTTAATTATTTATGTTTCGTTCATATCACATTTATTTATGTTTTTGAGTATGTTATTGTGATTTTACGTTTTAATTTAGTTTGCTAGTATACATTCCTATTTTATATGTATAGTTTAATTTGTGTATCATGTATGTGTGTTAACATGCTCTTTGTTTGTTTCGATTATTTGCGGTATCATGTTTTTTGTGTTTTATTTCATTTGTTCATCGTATATATATGTATGTTTCAGATGTTATCATATTCTCTTTGCATGTCGTATGTTTTTGTAAGCTAACATAAATTCTCATATCCTTTTTGTTTTTAGGCTATATGTTAATGTGTTCTCTACATAGCGTATCTTTTTTATCTTGATGTGTGCATTTTTGTCATGTGTTAAGTTTTTATGTGTTATCATGATATTAGTGTTTTGTTAATTAAGCATGTTTAGCTTAGTTGTTTATCATGTCTATGTGTATCTCAGTTTGTTTTATTTTGTTTTGCATTTTAGGTTATATATTAAAATGGGTTTTGTTTGTCGCATGTTAATGTCATGTCTTTTATTTTAAGTCGTGTCATATGTTAAGTTTTTTAAGAGGCATGTTGCTCAGATCTAATTAGTTTAATGTCGTATTACATGTATATCATGTATTTGTTTCATTCGTGATTTTATATGTTCAAGCATGTTAGGATTAGTTTGTTTAAATTTTTGAAGCATGCTTTTTTTTCTTTTCTTTTCCATATTTTGTTCTTATGCCTTGTTTTCGTTATTTTTGGTATGTTATGTTTTTGTTCATGTGTTTTTATTATTTTCGTCTATTTTTTTTGTAATATTCATATTTTATGTTTTATATCAAGTCAATGTAAATTGTACGTCTTATATTCCTTTTTCTAAGATTGCATAACGAGATATTAATTGTCAATGCGGTGCCCTTTTATTTGAGCGTAAACGTGGCTAGTATCAAGCGCAGTGATGGTGGTTTATCGGTTTACTCTCGAATAACGGGGCCCTTAAAATTTACTCGCACTTATAACCAAATTTTAATTTAATCGTCACTTTAATTCGGAAAGTCTAATATTAATAAAGCGGTAATTATTAAAGTACCAATTTTGGGCGGTGTGGGGGTGCTAATCCTTCCCCATCCGTAACCGACTCCTAAACCCAATAGTTTTCAAATCTCTGGTTTTATGGTGTCCGACCTTCCTAAGTGGCCGGTGGCGACTCTATTTTTTAAATACAGTTTTTTAAAATCCTACGGAATACATATTTTTAAATACCCGAAAGACCCAAACACCATTAAAACCCATTTTTTAGCGTAGAAAGGACATCGCTACAGATGGCGACTCCGTCGGGGATCACTTTTTTGTTTTTTCAAAAACAAAATGAGAGTCAAGATTTTTTTAAAAAATTAACGCTTTACTAATATCGGAAGTTTCATATTAAAGTGACTATTAAATTAACATTCGATTATAATTGTGCGTTTATTTTAACACATTTAAAATTTGGCCGATCAGAAAATCTTTCATCATGGAAAAAAGGTATCTGAAGAAGGACGAACTCAACTCAGCCGTCAAACACTGGTCTGAAGTTAATCAGAGGACTCAAGGCAACAGTTTGTCGAGCGAGTGCATAGTGGCAGGGTATACTTACGTGAGTCTCCAACAAAATGACTTATGGGACCTTACAAGGATTGGGGTAGGATGGGACCAAAGACTACAAGACTTATTATGTGATAATTATGGCGACATTGCACAGTTGATGTATGTCCAAGTCAACCAGCCTTTATTTTGAGCCATTTTCCAGTTATGGAATCCCGCCTTTTGCTGCTTTACTTTCAACGGGCAAGACATGATGCCTACGGTAGAGGAGTACACGGCCCTACTTAATCAGAAGAATGTCCATAAAGATTAGATCTATGCGAAGCCATCGAGGAACCAGAATTATACTTCAAAGCTCAAAACTTTTGCCGGGATGAGTGACGAATGGGTTAATGGCCTAATTCAGCTTCGAGGAGACAGCTTAGCCTTTATATGGGAGAGTATCCGAGACATCGTACCCATGCACCCAGATGAGGGAAAGAAAATAGATCTATTCGCCTTGGGAATATATGGTTTGGTCATCTTTCCAAGGGTTCTTGGAAACTTCGATGTAACCATCCTAGACCTATTTGAGCGCTTGAAGCGGAAGGTGGATCCAGTACCAGCAATCCTAACCGAAACTTTCATCTCTCTGAATGCAAGCTGAAAGCACGAAAATGAACGTTTCAGAGGGTGTGCACAGCTACTACAGGTTTGGATTGAAAGCCATATGTGGAAGACACCGACAAGGGTTTTACCGGGAATGTCATTCCGAGACTTTTCGTTGTTGCGGGAGCACTTAGCGAAGGAGTGGCGAGAAGACTTGAAGAGAGAGAAATAGACTCAGATCTTTAAAAATATTCAAGACAAAGACATAGTATAGAGAGTTCCTTGGCTCGGCAGGGTTAGTCGCTTCTTATACAGCTGCGGCGACTATGACTGGCTGATGATGTTAGGGTTTTATGGTGGAATTGCTTGTGCTTCACTTTTGGTGTCTCAAAAATTAGGATCGCGACAATTTGTTCCCGTCACCCCCGGTTTAAGTCAGAGTGAATTTCCTTTCAAGGGTGAGTTCAAGACAAAGGTTCAGACCATCATGAGAGCTTGGGATCGTTATTATCGGATCAGAGTAGAAGGAGATGTCAAGCCCATGGTCACCCCGGATTATGATCTTTGGAGACGTCTGAGGATTAATGACAATATTCTAGAACCCGACCAAAGACCAACCATGTCACTCGAGGAGCATATGAGGATAGTACCGTCTGAGGCCGATATTCTGCAAAACGAACTCGAGGAGGTCAAGAAGAAGATGGAGGCTTTACAGACTCAGCATATGGACAAGCTCTACAAGGCAAGTTTAGAGG
This sequence comes from Hibiscus mutabilis, assembly GCA_019671005.1. Classification (NCBI taxonomy): domain Eukaryota; kingdom Viridiplantae; phylum Streptophyta; class Magnoliopsida; order Malvales; family Malvaceae; genus Hibiscus; species Hibiscus mutabilis. Next base: position 23,321,307 of record CM033713.1, read on the forward strand.
TCGACGAACGAGATGGGACTATTAGGCAATTGGAGAAACTGAACGCAGACCTGAGTGAGAAAAATTCTCTTTATCAGAAGCATAATCTCCGACTCTAAGCAAAGGTGCAGAAGGCCGGTCGAAGCTAGTTCTTAGCTGTGGAGAAGAAAATGATGAATGGTATGCATTTAGTCGAAGAAGAATGAGAAAAAGGCAAGCGAGCAATTGAGAAAGAGGTAGAAAGTTGCAAGTTAGCCATTGAGAGTGAAAGACGGTCTTTTAGGGATGCCATTAATCAAGAGAAAGAAAGAGCTAGACAAGAGATCGACAAAGGCAAGCAAGCAATCATCTACGAAAGAGAGAACACTGCCGTTTGGAAGAGAAAATCCATGAGGAGTAGGAATAGACTGCTAGAGATGAAAAGCTTATACAATGACACTATTCAGAGCTTGAACTAGAGTCAGGATCAGAATACCGAGTTAGAAGGGAGGTTGGTAGAGTTGGAGCAGTTTTTTCAGACTTATCGTCAAAGGAATGGTTTCATCGAACTACAAGAAAGGGAGTGTGAAATTGATATGTTACGGGCCCGGATTGAGTCGCTCGAAGCAACTGTTTAGGATTACAGGGAGAGAATCAAGGTGTTCGAAGAAGCTGCAGTTGGTGGAGACAACTATTGGCGAAGAAGACTACGTGATGCTGCCCAGATGGTTCAAGATAGAGACCAGTATTACGCGACCTTGATGGTGGAGATACAGCAAGTTGCGGGACATGTGATGGATTTAGCTGCAGAAGCCGAAGCTCTTCGACCTTTCATAACCTCGGATATAGAAGAAGCACCTAGGTTCATCAAGCTGCTCAGGGCTATCGAGAAGTTAGGAAATAGAGCTAGGGCTTATGTGTAGAACCCTACTTTACTATTTTGTGATATGGACCCTTTTTGTAATCTGGACCCTTTAATTCCCATGAAAGTAGTTCAAAAGGGTGATTACCAACGAAATTAGTACCTTTATTCGCATACATTCTTGCATCGTATCATGGCATTTACATCATTATACATGCATTTATTTTTCTTTGCAATAATATTAATAGTGTAAATATTATGGCAGTGAAACCAAAAGTTAAGCCGCAACCATTCGGCATCCATACCTTACCTTTCTCCAAAGAAAACTAATGGAGGACAGAATAGTTAGTCTAGAAAAGGGGCAGAAAGATTTGGAAGCCCATTTTGATGAAGCCAAGAAGAGCCTCAGTGATCAGATCGCTCAATCGCAAGATGAAGTTGCCCAGGAGCCGGAAGGTAGCGTATCTCACAGCAAGGTTCAACCGATGATGCCAAGTCTGGTAAAAAGAGTATATATTGACCATGTCGGGATATCCACTAGTCTCCGAGTAGGGGCACCAGAAAACCAAACCATTGATGCAGGGGCATTCTACGAAGAGGATGTGCCAGATCTGAATTTGATCGAGAAAATTAGAACTGAGGTAGAAAAGAAGTGGGAGGAAAGATTTCGTCTCATGGAAGAGAAGTTCAGAGCACTGCAAACCACTGATGAATTAGGGAGTGAGGCTAGTGATCTAAGCCTGGTGTCCGACCTTGTTCTACTGCCAAAATTCAAAACTCCAGAGTTCGATAAGATGATGGAACTATATGTCCTTCCGTGCATGTGACCATGTATTGTCGAAAGATGGCGGCCTACGTTAAAGATGAAAAACTTTTGATCCATTACTTCTAGGACAGTCTGGCTGGACCAACAACCCGGTGGTATACCCAATTAAGCCGGGTAAATATCAAGACCTGGAAAGACCTTTCTAAGGTATTCATTGAGCAATACAAACAAGTGACAGACATGATTCCCAGCAGGATCATGTTAGAAAATATGAGCCAGAAGTCCAACGAGAGTCTGCGACAGTACGCCCAGAGGTGGCGAGAAGTGGCCGCTCAGATCCAGCCACCAATTCCCGAGCACGAGATCACACCCCTGCTCGTGAACACTCTGAAGGGAACACTGTTCGATCGCCTCATTAATAATACAACTCAAAGCTTTGCCGATTTGATCAGGATTGTGGAGTCTCTTGAATTGGCAATCAAGAGTGGCAGGATTGACAGTGGGGAGAATTCTCGGAAGTACAACAAAAAGAATGAGGTAAACACTACGAGTACTTACACTGCTCTGAAAAACTTCACGGTCTCTCAGCCACAAGCATCTACGGGGAAAGTTCAGAACACAAACCAAGAAAAAGGGAAAGCTCTGAGAAATGAACAAGAGAATGCATCCTTTACTCCGTTGTCAGTTTTGTACTCTGAGCTTTACTCCCAGTTGCACAAAGCTGACTTGGTCCGCCCGTACTATGTTACTATGTTCAAACCCCCATTTCCATCATGGTATAATCCTAATGCGCATTGCAACTATCATGGTGGTGCCCCTGGTCATCCCACAGAGAACTGCCTTACCTTCAAGAAACTCGTACAAAGTTTGATTAATTTCAGAGTATTGAAGTCTGAAGAACCGAACGTAACCGCGAACCCCTTGCCTAATTACGGGAACTAGAAAGTGAATACTATTGAGGAGTACTCTGCCAGAAAGGTTAAGGAAAATGTGTTAGAAATCAAGGCTCCCTTATGGTGGGTATTTCGACAGTTATGCGTGTCCCTCTTGATTGACAGGGGCATAGTATTGGTACAAAAGGGATGTACAACTTATTGCGAGTTCCACCAAGATGGAGGACACGACATCCAACAATGTCAAGAATTCAGAGGATTGGTTCAACAGTTGATGGATAACAAAAAGATAGAATTCTTTGAAGAGTCTACAGGAAGGCAGGGGTTTGATGTATGTGCGTCAGATAGCCCCAACCTTAAATATAGGAGAGACATGCCTTTTGTCATCTCCTCCAGGCCAGGGGGAGCAAGTTCGTCCAAGGAGAAACTACAAAGGTGACTCCCAAAATCATCATCTCAGCACCGTTCCCATTCCCGTTCAAGGACATGCGGCAAACTCCTTGAAATTATACCGCGAATGTGACCATACTAGAGAAGCTGAAATCCAGTGACGAAAAGGGACAAACGATAAAAGGAGAGCCAATACAGAAAGAGGAACAGACAAAGAAAGATGAAAGTGTCGACGAAGTAGGACACTTTACGAGGAGCGGCAGGTGCTACTCTTCGGAAGCTTTGAGGACTGCTGAAGGTGCAAAAGAGAAAGGAAAAGATACATCAACCAGTCATGCCCAGATATTTGGCGAGGAACCCCCTCCGAAGATAAATGAACCTGTAACTGAAGCTCAGGCAAAGGAATTTCTGAAGTTCCTGAGGCACAGCGAATACAATGTAGTAGAGTAGCTACGAAAGCAACCGGCAAGAATTACAGTACTAGAATTACTTCTGAGTCCAGAAAAGCATCGTGAAGCATTGTTAAATGTGCTAAACCAGACGTTTGTACCCGGTGACATTTCTGTATCCAAACTAGACAAAATAGTGGGGCATATCACAACATATAACCACATCACATTTAGCGACGATGAGATCCCGGATGGAGGTATGGGGTCCACCAAAGCTCTCAATATCACAACCCACTACAAAGGGTATGTGTTACCAGGAGTATTGATTGACAACGGGTCGGCATTAAATGTATTACCAATGGTGACTTTGCAAAAGCTACCAATAGATGATTCTCACTTGAAACCCTGTCACAACTCTGTAAGAGCCTTTGATGGCACGCAAAGGGGAACACTTGGAAAAATCGAGGTGCCTTTATTGATTGGACCGACTGAGTACATGATCAACTTTATGGTGATGGACATAAAACCAACCTACAGCTGCTTATTGGGAAGGCCATGGATTCACTCTGCTAGAGCTGTTCCTTCATCACTCCATCAGAAATTGAAGTTTGTGATTGAAGGAAAGTTGGTAACTGTAGAGGCCGAACAGGAGATTATCGTTTCGGTTACGTTTGATGCCCCCTACATACAGAATGATGAAGACGCTGCGAAATGTTCTTTCCGGGCACTGGAACTAGTGAATGCTACATTAATGGCAGAAGGTAATCGGATCCCCTGCCCCAGGTTATCTAATTGCACCAAGATGACTGTGTCTAAAACTTTGGGCCGAGGAGCCAAAACCGGAAGAGGGCTATGGAGAAGATTGCAATGAAGCCTATGAGCCAGAAGCGTCATCACCAAGAACGATCGTTTTGGGCTTGGCTACAAACCAAGTGTTCAACAGATGAGGGAAGAACAAATGAGGGCCCGACTCAAGGGAGAAGATATTCTGTGGAGACCGATGTCTTTCCCTTATGTGAAGAATATTTTTGTCTCTGGAGGATTCGATCGTACAGGACAGAAGGTCGAGGAAGCAATTAGAGAAAATGACAGGCTGAATCAGAATGAGATGATTAGTGAATCACTTGAAGGGATGTCCATCAACATGATAGTTGAAAATGACAATGGCAGCAGCGTGTTGACCAATATCCGCCCTTGCCATCCTGGGGAAACTCTCGATAATTGGAGCTACATTTATCTACTTGTAGTCTTTAGGGCCAGATCAGAGTAATGCTCCTAATTAACCCTTTTTGTTTTTGCCCATAAGCAATGTGGATCTTTTGTATAGGGCACCTATGTTAACTTTTTATTTGCAATGAAAAGATATCTTCCCTATTTTATTAAATGGCAAACATCTCATTTATTTTATTCATTCATTTTCTTATTTATATTCATTCACTTCATTTAAAATCATTCTCTTCTCAATACATTCATTCTCATTTTATGCAGGGTCCCAATAATTAAATGTATGAATGATTCTGGATCCAATCCCGAAGTAGATTTTGAATGCCCCAAGATTTCTGCATAAATTGAAGAGGAGGGTGATGAGACAGAATACGAGGTCCCTAAAGAGTTGGTAAGGATGATGGCCAATGAAGAAAGGCAAATCATGCCCCACCAAAAAGAAGCAAAAATTGTGAACTTGGGAACTGACGAGGAGAGAAAATAAGTAAAAATCGGGACTGAATTTTCCCCGAAACCTAGACGCGAATTGATAACCCTACTCCAAGAGTTCAAGGATGTCTTTGTTTGGACTTATCAAGACATTCTGGGGTTGAATACGGACATAGTGGTGCACAAGCTGCCGACAAGGCCATAATGCAAACCAATCCAGCAAAAGCTCAGAAGAATGAGGCCTGACATGTTGTTAAAGATCAGAGAAGAGGTGAAAAAGCAGTTTGATGTTGGTTTTCTAGAAGTTTCCAAATACCCTGAATGGGTCGCAAACATCGTACCGGTGCCAAAGAAGGATGGGAAAGTCCGCATGTGTGTAGATTACAGGGATCTCAACCGAGAAAGCCCTAAAGACAACTTCTCTCTGCCACATATTGACACGCTAGTTGATAATACCGCGGGACACTCATGGTTCTCATTTATGGATGGTTTCTCAAGATACAACCAGATAAAGATGGACCCAGAAGACATGGGGAATACCACATTTGTAACCATGTGGGGCACATTTTGTTACAAGGTGATGCCTTTCGGACTCAAGAACGCATGAGCGACCTATCAAAGAGCAACGGTGACTCTTTTCCACTATATGATGCACAAAGAGATAGAAGTATACGTGGATGATATGATCGCTAAGTCCCAAACTGAGGAAGAGCACCTTTGAAACCTGAGAAAACTATTCCGAAGAATGCGAAAATACCAGTTGAAGCTTAACCCGGCTAGATACACCTTCGCATTCACATTTGGAAAACTCTTGGGGTTTGTAGTGAGCAGAAAAGGGATTGAGATCGATCTAGATAAAGTAAAAGCTATCCAGGACCTCTCACCCCCTCATACTCAGAAGGAATTTAGAGGTTTCTTGGGAAGGTTAAACTACATCTCTCGTTTTATCTCTCAATTGACGGATAAATGTGACCCTGTCTTCAGATTACTCACGAAGAATAACCTAGGGGTTTGGGATGAAGAATATCAAGAAGCTCTAGAAAAGATCAAGAAATACTTGACGAATGGTCTGATTTTGGTCGCGCCGATACCAGGCAGGCCCTTAATCCTTTACCTGACAGTTTTTGAAAACTCTGTGGGTTGCGTGTTGGGGCAACATGATGAGTCTGGGAAGAAAGAAAGATCCATCTACTACCTAAGCAAGAAGTTCAATGATTGTGAAACGCGATACCCACCAATTCAGAAGCTATGTTGTGCGTTGGTTTGGGCTACCAAAAGGCTTAGACAGTACATGTTATACCATACTACCTGGTTGATATCCAAATTGGACCCCTTGAAGTTTCTAATGGAAGCATCGACATTAACTGGGAGGATGGCCTGCTGGCAGATGCTGTTGTTCAAATTTGACATTGTATATGTGAGCCAAAAGGCTGTGAAAGGAAGCGTCATAGCAGATTTCTTAGCTAGATGCGCTTCAGATGATTATGAATCATTGAACTTCAATTTCCCGGATGAGGACTTGATGTGCATTACAACTAGGGGAGATGTTGTTTCAGAAGGCAGCTCCTAGAAGCTTTACTTTGATGGAGCCTCTACTATCCCTTCACCAGTAGATTGGAATTCTTCTGCACAAACAACGTACTGAGTACGAAGCCTGTGTCATGGGACTGAATGCAGCCATTGAAAGAAAAATCAAGGAACTTCGAGTATTCGGGGATTCATCCTTAGTGATCTACCAGTTGTGGGGAGAATGGGAAACTAGAGATCCAAAGTTGGTCAAATACTACGAGTTGATCTAGGAGCTCATCAAAGAATTTGAAAAGGTCAGTTTCACCTACCTTCCCAAAGAAGACAACCAGATGGCAGACGCCTTGGCAACCCTGGCCTCCATGTTCAAAGCGAATACGGGAGCAAAGATGAAGCCCATTGAGATGCAGACTTTTGAAAAGCCGGCTCATTGTTATAATGTGAAAGAAGAAGCATATGGCAACCCTTGGTACTATGATATCTTGCAATATATCAAGTTTCAAAATTATCCCGATGGAGCAAACGAAAATAACCGAAAAATGCTCAGAAAGATGGCGACAAGATATGTTCTAGACAGGGAGATTCTATACAAAAGAAGCCATGACCAGACATTATTAAGATGTGTAGATGCCAGGGAGGTGAAAGCAATTTTGGTAGAAGTGCACGATGGTTTGTGTGGAACGCACGCCAATAGTCTGTCTATAGCCCGAAAAATTATGAGATATGGTTATTTCTGGTCAACTATAGAGGGAGACTGCATCGATTACTCCAAGAAGTGTCATAAGTGCCAAATATATATCGACAAGATTCGTGCTCCTCCGTTACCTTTACACACCATGAACTCACCATGGCCGTTTGTAGCTTAGGGCATGGATGTCATTTGGCAGATTCATCCGAAGGCGTCTAACGGGCATCGTTTTATTTTGGTTGCCATCGATTACTTCACTAAATAGGTGGAGGCAGCATCCTCTGCCAATATCACAAGGACAATAGTGTGCAAGTTCCTGAAGAAAGAGATCATTTGTCGATAGGGATCGCCAGAAAGGATCATCACTGACAATGCTTCCAATCTGGATAACAAATTGATGACTGAGGTGTGCAACCAGTTCAAGATAACACACCATAATTCCACGGTCTACCGTCCTAAGATGAATGGGCAGTAGAAGCGACAAACAAGAATATAAAAAAATCATTGCAAAGACAACCGACACCTACAAAGATTGGCATAAGAAGTTTCCATTTGCTTTGTTCTCCTACTAGACATCTATTCGCACTTCAACAGGGGCAACACCCTATTCTCTAGTGTACGACACAGAGGTGGTACTACCCAATGAGGTTGAGATTCCATCACTCCGAATTCTGAATGAAGTGAAATTGGATGAATCAGAGTGGGTGCAAGCAATGTTCGACCAGTTAAACCTCATCGAGGAAAAGAGGTTGAAAGCTATCTGCCATGGTCAAATGTACCAGAAAAGAATGATACGGGCATATGACAAAAAAGTACGCTCGAGAGAATTCCGAGAAGGGGATCTAGTGCTTAAGAAGATCCTCCCAATTCAGAAGGATTCTCGAGGAAAGTGGATGCCTAACTGGGAAAGGCCATACATCGTCAAGAAGGCCTTTTCGAGATGAGCCTTGATTTTAACTGAAATGGACAGAGAAGAATTGAAAAATCATGTGAATTTCGATTCAGTTAAGAAATATTATGTTTGAAAAAAAAGAGGACAAGAAAGAAAAAAGAGAGAAGAAAAAATAAAGCGAAAATGTGAAAAGGCGTTTCAAAAAAATGGAGAACTCGAGACGAAAACCCGAAAAAAGGCGTTTTAAAGCCAATGAAGGATCTGAGTTGAAAACCCGTTAAGGGCGGCTCAGATAAATTTTGAAATTGGGCCTCCGGCAAGTAGAGTTATCCCCACGAGTACCAGAAGAAAGAGCTCCGGTCAAAGATTCTATCTCGGTCAACAGGATCATGCATCATTCATACAGTGGATATTTGGGTTTTGCATTTAATGTTTTGCTTTTCCCTTTTCCTCGTGTTTGCCATGAATTTTCTAAAACTGTTCCACGTCCTTAATGATAATAAAGTCATATTTTTTGTGCCTTCCCTTTCTTGTTTCCTCATTATTTTCATAAACATCATGAAAACAAGTTAACATAGACTTATGATAAGCAAAAGATTTCTGAGAATTATTATGATCTAACCCTGAGAATGTAGGTGATTAGAAAACAGAGTTAACTTTGTCCTCCAGCTGTCTACATGATGTATGTTGAGGCATGACGAGCAGAAGGCTTCGAGCATCAGGAAAAGATAACCAATGTCACATACCATTCATACTTGTCTGAGAAAGTATTTGAGATAACAATGGAGATCTCCCAGGTGAAAACCCGCAAGGGCGCCTTAAAAAACTCTAAAGCAAAAACCTGAAAGGGCGCTTTAGATCTTTGAACCAGAAACTCAGAAAAGTAAGGTTGAAAAGGTTGAACCTGACAGTGAGATGGGGGTACCGTCACCATAAGAAGAAAGGGAAGAGAAAGCAAGCAAAAAGTCGAGATTGACTGATTACGGAAGCAGACGTATCGAGATATTGACACTCATGCATCATATATAGTCAAGCATCCTAGGGATTAGGAGCATGCTAACTCATTTATCATAACCTTTTGTCCATTTTGAATAGGTATTTGTAGATTGCCATTGACTTTTGATCTACCCCTTAGCAGTGAAGAGGTGGATTCATTTGAAGGAAGATTTCGACAGCCTTAGTAGCGTGAGTCCAGAGAGATCGGTAGCCTCCGTAGCATAAGACCAGAGAGTTTAGTAGCCTTAGTAGCGTGAGTCCAGAAAGATCGGTAGCCATTTTGGCGTGAATCACAAATGCGAAGATAAAGGTTTTATATAGGAAGGGCCTATATTTTCAAATACTCGCAGCGAGAGGTTCTATATAGGAAGAACTCGTAGCTCCAATGTTTCAAAAGCTAAAAGTTCTATATAGGAAGGACTTGCGGCTCCAGGGTTTGATACTAGCAGTTCTATATAGGAAAAACTCCCAGTCGAATGAATCCATCTGTGACGCATAAGGTTTTATATAGGAAAAACTAGCGTTGAAGGTGAAGAGTTCTATATAGGAAGGACTCCGAACTTTACCGTCTTAGAGTGAAAAGTTCTATATAGGAGGGACTCATAACTCAAGACTTCAAGCGAAAGGTTCTATATAGGAAGGACCTGTAGCTCCAAGATCAAAAGGTGAAGAAGTTCTGTATAGGAAGAACTTACGAGCCTGAAGATTCAACCGAGGAAAATTAGAGAGTTCCAGAAGAACACGTGATTCCAAAGCTACAGACAGAGAAGTCGGGTAAAAATAAGTGCTTATGATCTTTTCTTTGTTCTTGTTCCACAAGAATAAGCAAAGAGGGGCAACTGTAATCACTCATTTTTATCTGGTTTGTGATTATCATTAATATATTAGTTTAATAATTAATGTACTATTATTGCATGAATACGTATTATGTTCTATGAGATTAATGTATGTAAAATGTATGTGATGTGTGCATGTATATTGTGTATTGTGTATATGTACATATTAATAATTATTATGGTAGAGGTGTGTGGTATATGTACGTGTTACGTATACATTGTTTGAATGTGTACAATGTGCGTATATGTATAATAATTATGTGTGATCAAATACATATGTTTGTATTATGTGCTTAAGTGTACTTGTACGTTATATATATATATGAGTGTGCATATATGTATTATTTATTAGTTATTAATATTGCATGTGTTATATAAAGTATGTCTGTATACGGTTATGTATTAATGTTTGCAGGTTATACGTATATGCGTGCGTGTGTATGTGTGTACGTATTGTCGTATTATTATTATTATTATTATTATTATTATTATTATTATTATTATTATTATTATTATTATTATTATTATATAAGTGGATATAAAATAATGAAACCCATATTTTAAGTGTCCAAATCCAATACAAATTACAGGCCCAAAATTAAATATTACAAGGTCGTTCGGCCCTAACCCTAACCTAATAGCCTAAAACCCTAATCCATATCAGATTTAATAACCCTAATACCCTTTCTTTATTGTGCGTAGCCTAATCTGAGCCGTTGGATCAGATTTTGATCCAACGGCCATGATCGAAAGGAGAGAACCTTCCAGCTAGCGCGTGTGGCTCACTCTCGAGGTTGATGGACTTCCACGCGCGCGTGGCGTGCACGCGCTGACCCTTCAGATCACTGTACGCCACGTGGCACAATCTGGTGTAATCCTCCCCAACCCCAGATCAGATCAGAACCGTCTGTTGTATCAAGCCATCTCAGTCATTGGATCAGATCTGATCCAACTGTCGAGACTCACTCTGACCAAACGAGTCACCTCCACCATACCAGTTATCCAACCACCGCGCCAAAGTTGCCAGAAAACACAAGAAAAAAAGGGAAAGTTTGTCAGTCATCAAATCAGAAAAATATATGTGATTTTATGTATTAGGTTACCAAAAAAATCATCATCGGGAATCAAGGGTATATGTATCCAACCAAAAATTGTAAACACTAAGAGACCACTTTTCAGAAATAATAACAAGAACAAATATTCAAGGGTAAATCTTTTTTTTCTCTCTGCATGCAAGAACTAAAAAAAAGAATAACAAGTAAAGAAGAGTCATATACCTGAGTGGTTCATGTCTCGTCAGTGATAAGCCCTAAAAGGGTGAGCCACGTTTTGTTTTGAAATAACAAAGAGGGTTCTATTTTTTTCTTTTGGATTCAAAAATGAAAAGGGTCTTTTTTTTGGGTTTTTTTCATTGTTGAATTGTCGCGGTCTGGGACGGCTTGAGGTGGCCGTGCGGCTGAACCTCGCCTGAGATCGGCAGAGTGGGGCGGTTCATGTTTTCTGGGGGTGGTTCGTTTCTGGAAATCTAGAGAAGAGAGAGAGCTCCCTCTTAAGGGTAAAAAAATGAGAAAGAAAGGGTTTTGGGGCTGGTTACTGTGTTATATAGCCTCTTTTAAATTTTTTTATTTAATTGCTTCATAAATCACCTCGTGTTTCGGGAGTTTTCAAACCGAGTATGCCCTTTGGGTTATTTGCAACCTCAGTCCCTCTTGGATTTTAAAATCGTTCGATTTAGCCACCAAATTAAACCAAATCAGTTTTTAAACAGTAAAATTACGCCCCAAGTCATCCCGCATTTTTGAACTTTACGTTTTGGGCTTGCCCCTTAGTCATTTTGCATACCTGGTCCTTTTAATTTTTGTTTAGTTTAAAATCCCATCCCCAAATCGTGTTTCTAGTTGTTTTTAATTTCAGCTTCCAGTTTTAATTCCATTTCATTTCAGTCTCATTTTGTATTTTAAGTATTCATGTCTTTATTTATTTATGTTTCTGCATGTTTATGTGGTTAATTATTTATGTGTCGTTTATATCGCATTTATTTATGTTTTTGAGTATGTTATTGTGATTTTACGTTTTAATTTAGTTTGCTAGTATATATGCCTATTTTATATGTATAGTTTAATTTGTGTATCATGTATGTGTGTTAACATGCTCTTTGTTTGTTTTGATTATTTGCGGTATCATGTTTTTTGTGTTTTATTTCATTTGTTCATCGTATATATATGTATGTTTCAGATTTTATCATATTCTCTTTGCATGTAGTATGTTTTTGTAAGCTAACATAAATTCCCATATCCTTTTTGTTTTTAGGCTATATGTTAATGTGTTCTCTACATAGCGTATGTTTTTTTATCTTGATGTGTGCATTTTTGTCATGTGTTAAGTTTCTATGTGTTATCATGATATTAGTGTTTTGTTAATTAAGCATGTTTAGTTTAGTTGTTTATCATGTCTATGTGTATCTCAGTTTGTTTTATTTTGTTTTGCATTTTAGGTTATATATTAAAATGGGTTTTGTTTGTCACATGTTAATGTCATGTCTTTTTTATTTTAAGTCGTGTCATATGTTAAGTTTTTTAAGAGGCATGTTGCTCAGATCTAATTAGTTTAATGTCGTATTACATGTATATCATGTATTTGTTGCATTCGTGATTTTATATGTTCAAACACGTTAGGATTAGTTTATTTATATTTTGGAAGCATGTTTTTTTTTTTTCTTTTCCATATTTTGTTCTTATGCCTTGTTTTCATTATTTTTCGTAAGTTATGTTTTTGTTCATGCGTTTTTATTATATTTGTCTATTTTTTGTAATATTCATATTTTATGTTTTTATATCAAGTCAATGTAAATTGTATGTCTTGTATTCCTTTTCTAAGATTGCATAACGAGATATTAATTGTCAATGTGGTGCCCTTTTATTCGAGCGTAAACGTGGCTAGTGTTGCGCGTAATAAGTGCTACGCAAATGTGCAAGTATACACGTCGCAAGTTATAGTATAAAAGATATCGTCTCCACAGGGATTGGTGCCACTTCAAGAATCTAGTCTCTTGCACTGTAAAAAGTAAAAAACACAAGTAAAGGATTATAGAAGTTTTAACTAATAACTAATCTAGAAAGCAATTAAGTAAATGAAAAGATGAGATCGAATGAGAGAGAGGTAGGCCAGGTTATCGTGAGTTAAGGTGTGATAGCCGATTGGATCGTTTTGGTAAAAGAGTGCACGGGCAACTCAGTTGCCGTGGCAACTTGCACAACGGGGTTGCCTTGGCAACTAATCGATGGTTGCCTGGGCAACTACTTGGGCGTCTGGGCAGCAACCTTCAAGGTTCGGCAGAGCATTCTTCAATGGTTTCTTCTTATCCCTAAGTCGAAACTCTAGCTACTTGTGCATGCCTTGATAATACATCCCTGCGTGAATCAAGAGTGAACAACAACCAATCTTGCGCTCCTCTTAGCCGTTGAAATCCTTAACTTATTCCTAAGCCGGATTAATCTTCACCATCAATAGATTGCATAAAGATCATATTCATTCGTTTCTTGAATCTAACTCTCCCGATATTAGATAAATAGATGAAATCACGAGATCCTCTCCCAATTCACTCGCAAACAAGAATAAGAACCAAGAATGAATAAACCTTGAAATAGAAAAGTGCAAACTCTTATTACCTAAACAAAAACCAATAGTTTCTCACAACCACAAAACACAATAACCATAGCCAAGTAGATTTAGTTCATGGCTAGGTTCCAAAGAAACACAAGATAAACAATCCCTAGCATGAACCCAATCGAACAAGGAAGAAAAGATGAAGCTTGTCGAAAATCCCTTGCCCTAGATGCTTGTCGAAAATTCCCCTTGCTTCCTCTCTTGGTTCTTGTCGAAATTTCCCCTAATGCTCTCTCTATTGATTGTCGAAATCTCCTTGCTATTTATAGGGCTAGGCCAAAGTCCTTCTTTGAGGAGGAGTTTGAGTTGGAATTAAATTATCTTTAAAGAATATAATTCTTTATTATAATTGTATTCCTATTAGAACTTTTCCTATCTTCTTGGAATTTAATTCATCTTTAATCTCTGCATGGCAATCAAATTCCTTTGGGCTTGGGCCTTGCTCCATGTCATCTTGGGCTTGTATAGTCATCAATTTCGACATCCCTATTGCATTTTCTCTTTGTCGACAATTGCCATGGCAACTGGCTCTGCATCTCCTTCATGCATTGCCCTGGCAACTAGCTCGGCATTGCTTTGGCAAGTGATCCTGCACATACACACACAAAGCACACCAAAGCAGCATCTTTTCCACAAAACTACCAAGTTATGTAATCAAGCTCAACGATGGAAGGAAACATGGATTAATGCATGAATGGCTAACTATGCAACTAATATGAGCCTAAGTCTAACAATAATATAAGTAAAAAGGGTAAGAAAAATAGTACTTTTGAACACTTATCACACCCCCAAACTCGAACTATTGCTTGTCCTCAAGCAATGCAAACTCATAATTACCTGCCAAGACTTTAATTTTCACAAACTTAGCTTTGAAATTGATTTCAATTCTCTGAACCGGGGCACAAAGTATGATTGGCTTTTTATTTTTCGGAAAACTGAGGAGTTACTCGGAATCAAACTATAATGCTTGTGAGTGTGTGCGGAGTTGTGTGCAAGTTGATTTTTTGGATCCTATGCAAACAATAGGTTTTCAAATTACTTTATTGGGTTCTTTTTAACATGTTTTAACTAGAGCCAGTTTTGGGCACCTCTAGTGTTTTTTTTTTAGTTTTATTAAGTTAATTTAATCGACTAGAGCCGGTTTCGGGCACCTCTAGTTAAAAAAAAATTAACACATCCTAGAGCTAGTTTCGGGCACCTCTAGTGATCAATTTTTTTAGCACATGCTAGAGCCAATTTCGGGCACCTCTAGCATTCATCCAATTTTTATTCTAATCCCCCAATTTGTTAATTATCAACCTAAGTTCACTAGAATTCCTTAAATCAATCAAACCACAACAGTGTTTTATCAAATTTAGCATCATAGTAAAATTCTAAGTTTTTCCATGGTTATCCTAGAATAAAAATTCTATCAATTAAGTGCATTGGCAAAGTCATCATTGAATGTTCATCAAATCTAAGCAATTCTTGTTCCAATTAAAGGCATGGCAAGCAATTTATGTATCCTAAATGTAATACTTAAGATGGATGTAACTAAACATGGTAACTACTAATAACAATCCCCCCCAAACTCGAGTGAGGCATTGTCCTCAATGCATGCATAAAATAACGAGAAAAATAAAAATAAAAATGCATACGAGGACTTACTCCGAGAGTTCGTCATCGTAGATGATTAGTTTCCTTTTGGTCGGTGTCTTGATTCTCTTGCTTGAACGCGATGGTTGTTTTCTTGTTGCCGGGATGTCTTTAGCTTTGGTTGCCATGGCATCAGCTTGGGCAGGCACGATGTAGGTTGCCGCGGCATCTTCTTCATTGGTTGCCGGGGCAAGGATCTCGGCAGTAAATTTCCTTAGCATAGTAGTTGTGAGTCTTGTTGTGAAAAAGAAAACAAAGAAAACCTGAAAACTAAAGATAATGAAGAAAAATAAAATATCTCCTAAAAATAAAAAGAAAAAGAAAAAGGAAAAAGAAAATATTGAAAGGAGAGCATGCTCATGCATCTCCTAAGTTGACCACTTCCTTGTTACGTTCCACATGGGCACCATTGTAGTGCTTCAATCTTTGTCCATTAACTTTGAATTCATGGTTGTCAGAGATGGACTTGATTATCACAGCACCATGGGAGAATGGTTTGACGACTTCGAATGGTCCCGACCATCTTGATTTTAGCTTTCCCGGGAAAAGTTTTAGCCGAGAATTGAATAGGAGAACTAGTTGCCCTGGCGTGAATTGTCGTGGCAATAGTTTCTTGTCGTGCCATCGCTTTGTTTTCTCCTTGTAGATTCGTGCATTGTTATAGGCGAGTGCACGGAATTCTTCTATCTCGTTGAGATCCATCAAACGCTTTTGTCTGGCACTTTCCCAATCCATATTCACAGTCTTGATTGCCCAGTACGCCTTGTGCTCGATTTCCACCGGTAGATGACATGTTTTACCATAGACAAGTCGGAAGGGGGACATACCTAAGGGTGTTTTGAATGCAGTGTCATATGCCCAAAGTGTGTCATCTAGTCTTAATGACCACTCCTTCCTTGAGGGATTTACAACTTTCTCGAGTATTCCCTTCAACTCCCTGTTGGAAATTTCTGCTTGCCCGTTGGTTTGTGGGTGATATGCCGTGGCGATCTTGTGTGATATGCCGAAGCGTTGCAACATCTTGGCAATTAGTCTGTTGTCAAAATGCTTGCCTTCGTCGCTGATAATTGCTCTCGACATCCCAAACCGTGTAAATATGTTTTTCTGCAAGAATTGTTGCACGGTCTTGGAATCGTTGTTGGGAACTGCAGCTGCCTCAACCCATTTAGACACGTAGTCGACGACAAGTAGAATGTAGACGTTGCCGAATGAAGATGGGAAAGGTCCCATAAAATCGATCCCCCATACATCAAACAATTCCACCTCAATAATGTTCTAGAGTAGTATCTCATGTCGTCTAAAGATATTGCCCGTCCTCTGGCAACGATCACATTGCTTGTAAAAGTCTTGGGCATCTTTGTACAATGTTGGCCAATACAACCCGGATTGCAAAACTTTGGCCACGGTACGAGTTCCTCCAAAATGTCCTCCATAGGGTGAAGAATGGCATTGTCGGAGTACATTTTGTTGCTCTTCTTCAGGGACACATCGGCGTATAACCTGATCTGCACATTGTTTAAACAAAAGAGGCTCGTCCCAAAAGTAATGCTTAGCATCATAACGGAACCGCTTCTTCCCTTGGTGAGTAATGTCATAAGGAAAAATACCACAAACAAGGAAATTAACTAAATTCGCGTACCAGGGTATTGCCGAGGCATGTGCTGTCGTGGCGACTGCTCCCAAGATTGTCGAGGCGTGCGCGTCAAAGACTACTGCGGCGTCGAGAGTTGCCGAGACATGTGCATCCATGGTTGCCGAGGCGTCATGGGTTGCCGAGGCGTCTAGGGTTGCCGAGGCATCGAGGGTTGCCGAGGCAACTAAAATTTGTTCATCCGGGAATGCATCGCATATCTCTAGATCCGCATCCTCCTTCCTATTGTGTTCCAAACGTGATAAGTGATCGGCCACTTGATTTTCTGTTCCTTTCCTGTCCTTAATTTCAATATCAAATTCTTGTAAAAGTAATATCCAACGAATCAAACGAGGTTTAGCATCTTTTTTAGCAAATAAGTATTTGATTGCCGAATGGTCTGTATGAACAATTACCTTTGTACCAATTAAATATGATCGGAACTTGTCAAATGCGAAAACTACAGCTAGTAACTCTTTCTCCGTTGTTGTGTAATTCACTTGAGCACCATTAAGAGTTTTACTAGCGTAGTATATCACACGGAAGGTCTTACCTGTGCGTTAGCCTAGGACTGCTCCTACCGCGAAATCACTTGCAACACACATGAGCTCAAAAGGTAGTGTCCAATCTGGTGGAATGACAATGGGTGCCGAGGCAAGCTTTTTCTTTAGGGTTTCGAATGCTTGGGTGCAAGAATCATCAAAATCGAAGACTTTAACCTGTTCAAGCATATTACACAAGGGTTTAGTGATTTTAGAAAAATTATGAATGAACCTTCTGTAAAAACCTGCATGTCCGAGAAAACTTCAAATTCCTTTAACCGAACTTGGTGGGAGTAATCTCTCGATCACGTCCACCTTGGCTTTGTCTACTTCAATTCCCTTGGATGAAATCTTGTGGCCGAGCACTATTTCTTCATCTACCATAAAGTGGCATTTCTCCCAATTGAGGACTAAATCCGTTTCTTCGCATCTTGCTAACGCTCTTTCTAAATTGCCGAGACAGCCGTCGAAGTCATTACCAAAAACTAAAAAATCATCCATGAAGATCTCAAGGAAGTCTTCGACCATGTCTGAAAAGAGTGCCATCATGCATCTTTGGAAGGTTGCCGGGGCGTTACACAATCCGAACGGCATCCTTCAGAAGGCATAAGTACCGTATGGGCATGTGAAGGTTGTCTTTTCTTGATCTTCTGGTGCTATGGCAATCTGATTGTAACCTGAATAACCATCAAGAAAATAATAAAAGGGTTTACCTGCAAGACGATCAAGCATTTGATCAATAAAGGGTAATGGGAAATGATCTTTCCTAGTGGCTTTGTTTAGCTTTCGATAGTCCATACAAACCCTCCAACCGGTCCACATCTGGTTGGGATAAGTTCATTATTTTCATTGCTTACCATTTGTTATTCCTCCCTTTTTCGGTACACATTGTACCGGACTTACCCACGTACTATCGGAGATAGGGTATATAATGCCGGCGTCAAGCCACTTGATGATTTCTTTCATTACAACCCCTTTCATGGCATGATTCAGTCTCCTATGGGCCTTAATTGAAGGTTTGTGATCATCTTCCAACAAGATCTTGTGCATGCACACCCGGGCTAATTCCCTTCAAGTCGGCAATTGTCCATTGCCTTTTTTGTGTAGCTTCAACATCTTGATCAGCTTCTTTTTCTGCTCAGGCTGTAACTTAGAAGAAATAATTACAGGCAATGTATTATCGGTCCCTAAGTATACATATTTTAGTTGCTCGCAATTGTTTCAACTCAAGAATTGGTGGTTGTTCAATAGAGGGTTTTTTCGAGCTTACCTTCCTTACCCGAGTAGTCCAGTGGTTCAAAGTATGTACTGGTCGATTGGCTAGCCAATTTGCCTCTTCTGGTTGTTCCTCATCGACCGGTTCTTCATACTCATCATGTTCCTCTTGGTCGGCAATGTAGTTGTCGAGGCAACTAAATTCCTCATCGGTTAAACTCGCCTTGGCATGAAGAAGTTGGCATTCTTCGGATCATCGGCATGCCTTAGTGTTTGGAACACATTTAGTTTGACTGCTGGTCATTCACCCTCATTGTGAGTTCTCCTTTTCAACATCAATCAAGGTTCTCCTGTTGCTAGGAATGGTCTCCCGAGAATGATGGGTGCATGCTCATCCGCTTCACAATCCAAAACAATAAAGTCAGCGGAAAAATAAATTTATCAACTTTTACCAGTATGTCCTCGATTTTTCCCTCTGGATGCACATAGGATCTGGTCGGCTAGCTGCAGCATAATCATTGTAGGTCTTGCCTTCTCGATTCCTAGTTTTTGGAAAACCGATTTAGGCATCAAGTTTATGCTAGCCCCAAGGTCGCATAATGCTTTCCCGACATAGTGATTTCCAATGGAACAGGGTATTGTGAAACTTCTGGGATCCTTCAACTTGGGTGGCATACGATTGTGCAACATTGCCATGCATCCCTCTGTCGCGGCAACTGTTTCAAACTATCCTAGCCATGTTCTTTTGAACACAATGTCTTTAAGAAACTTGGCATAGTTTGGCATTTGTTCAATTGCTTCCACCAATGGCAAGTTGATGTGGACTTGCTTTAGGATATCAAGAAACTTCTTGAATTGGTATTCTTGCTTTTTTCGCTTCAACCTTTGTGGGAATGGTGGTGGAAGTCGGATATCTTCGATCCTTTCATTGGTTTGAAACCTGATTGACGGTATTGCCGGGACATCTGGAGTTGCCGAGGCATTATCAACTGGGGTTGCCGAGGCATGCTTATCGCAAGTTGCCAAGGCATCTTTATCGTCGGTTGCCGAGGCATGCTTATTGCCGGTTGCCGCGGCAATTCCTGGTTCAGCATCTGAGGCTTTGCCGCTAGGTTCGTCCTGATCTTTTTGTGGAGTTTTGTTTGACGAGCGGGTTTGAACCTCTCTAAGTTGTTGGCCACTTCTAGTGGTGATCGCCTTACATTGCTCATGGCCAGTTCCTCTTGCGACTTGGTAGATCGCTAGGTAAACCTCCTTGTGGTCTAGTATTCATATTTTGAGCAAACTGTCCGACTTGATTTTCCAAGGATTTGATTGCCGCCTCTTGGTTTTGCAATCTCATCTCGGTCCTGTTAATAAAAGCATCAGTTCTTTTTATGAAATTACTATTCTCAGCCATATAAGATTCAGTTTTCAGCATAAAAGCATTTAGAGAATTTTCCAAAGAACTAGATGTCGTCGGTTGTTCTTTCGGCATCCATTGCCGTGGCATTTTTCTTTGGAATCCCGATGCTTGTGCATTCTGATTGTTCTAGTTTAGAGCATTGTTGGGATTACTCCATGAAAAATTTGGGTGCTTCTTCCAAGCTGGATTGTATGTATTGGACATCACATTTTTGCTCCGATTGTAATTCCCCACATAGAAGCTGGATTCGGATTCTCGCATACATTGAGAAGAATTATGGTTATCACCACATAACTCACAAAAAGAATCCATTACCTTGACTTCATGTGTGTTGTTTGGTTTTTGCATGTTCGGACCATCTTGGTTAAAGCGCCAATTGTGCGAAATTGAATCGATGATCCTAGTTCATGTATTGTGGCTTGGCGCCTAACTCCTCCTCTTCTAGTAGATGGGAATTGATAGTCATTCTTGGCCAGCCTGTTTAAAATTTGCATCGCTTCCTCCGGTGACTTATCTAAGAGTATGCCGTTTGCCGAGGCATCTAGCATCATCCTTGTTGGTGTATTCACGGCGTTGTAAAACATTGTTACTTGAGTCCACACCAGAACCGTGTTAGGGGCATTTGTGTAGAAGTTCTCTATATCGCTCCCAAGCCTCGTACATGGATTCATCATCTACTGCCGAAAAAAAGAAGTAATGTCGTTCTGACGGCTTATCAGTCAAATTTGTAGGATTAAATCTAGCAAGGAAATCACGACAAAGATCAGTCCAAGATGCTATGGATCCGGCAGAATGCTATTCAACCATGCTTTCGCCCTATCCCTTAGTGAATAGGGGAATAATCTTAATCGTAAGACATCGGGGGTGACTCCGTGTATCGTGAACGAGTTGCAAATCTCGAGGAAAGATTTCAGATGTTGACGTGCATCTTGATTCTTTGAGCCGCCAAATTGACCTATTGTGTTGATCATATTAAACATTACCGGTTTCAACTCAAAGTGGTCGGCTTCAATTTCAGTGCGACAACTCCGGGTTAAGTCCATCAAGATCTTCTTCAAGATAGTCTCGAATAGTTTGTTTCGTGCAAGAATCACTCCTCCTCCCGCTCGAACGTCTTGATTCATATTGCCGTCTTGATTTGCCATTGCTTCTCTTATCCTTCGTCTAAGTCTTTGTAAGGTTCGTTCGATTTTGGATCAAAGGGATATTCTAGTGAAGTTGATCTCATACTGGTCATATACCAATGCAAAACCAAAGTTTGTTAGCCCTTTGAATTTTAAACAAGAAAAGTAAAAAGAAAGTGCAAGAAAGTAAAAACAAAGTCGCTATTGCCAATCCGCAACGGCGCCAAAAAACTTGTTGCGCTGTAATAAGTGCTACGCAAATGTGCAAGTATACACGTCGCAGGTTATAGTATAAAAGATATCGTCTCCATAGGGATTGGTGCCACTTCAAGAATCTAGTCTCTTGCACTGTAAAAAGTAAAAACACAAGTAAAGGATTATAGAAGTTTTAACTAATAACTAATCTAGAAAGCAATTAAGTAAATGAAAAGATGAGATCGAACGAGAGAGAGATAGGCCAGGTTATCGTGAGTTGAGGTTTGATAGCCGATTAGATCGTTTTGGTAAAAGAGTGCACGGGCAACTCAGTTGCCGTGGCAACTTGCACAACGGGGTTGCCTTGGCAACTAATCGATGGTTGCCTGGGCAACTACTTGAGCGTCTGGGCAGCAACCTTCAAGGTTCGGTAGAGCATTCTTCAATGGTTTCTTCTTATCCCTAAGTCGAAAATCTAGCTACTTGTGCATGCCTTGATAATACATCCCTGCGTGAATCAAGGGTGAACAACAACCAATCTTGCGCTCCTCTTAGCCGTTGAAATCCTTAACTTATTCCTAAGCCGGATTAATCTTCACCATCAATAGATTGCATAAAGATCATATTCATTCGTTTCTTGAATCTAACTCTCCCGATATTAGATAAATAGATGAAATCACGAGATCCTCTCCCAATTCACTCGCAAACAAGAATAAGAACCAAGAATGAATAAACCTTGAAATAGAAAAGTGCAAACTCTTATTACCTAAACAAAAACCAATAGTTTCTCACAACCACAAAACACAATAACCATAGCCAAGTAGATTTAGTTCATGGCTAGGTTCCAAAGAAACACAAGATAAACAATCCCTAGCATGAACCCAATCGAACAAGGAATAAAAGATTAAGCTTATCGAAAATTCCTTACCCTAGATGCTTGTCGAAAATTCCCATTGCTTCCTCTCTTGGTTCTTGTCAAAATTTCCCCTAATGCTCTCTCTATGGATTGTCGAAATCTCCTTGCTATTTATAGGGCTAGGCCAAAGTCCTTCTTTGAGGAGGAGTTTGAGTTGGAATTAAATTATCTTTAAAGAATATAATTCTTTATTATAATTGTATTCCTATTAGAACTTCTCCTATCTTCTTGGAATTTAATTCTTCTTTAATCTCTGCATGGCAATCAAATTCCTTTGGGCTTGGGTCTTGCTCCATGTCATCTTGGGCTTGTATAGTCATCAATTTCGACATCCCTATTGCATTTTCTCTTTGTCGACAATTGCCATGGCAACTGGCTTGGCGTCTCCTTCATGCATTGCCCTGGCAACTAGCTCGGCATTACTTTGGCAAGTGATCCTGCACATACACACACAAAGCACACCAAAGCAGCATCTTTTCCACAAAAACTACCAAGTTATGTAATCAAGCTCAACGATGGAAGGAAACATGGATTAATGCATGAATGGCTAACTATGCAACTAATATGAGCCTAAGTCTAACAATAATATGAGTAAAAAGGGTAAGAAAAATAGTACTTTTGAACACTTATCAGCTAGTATCAAGCGCAGTGATGGTGGTTTATCAGTTTACTCTCGAATAACGGGCCCCTTAAAATTTACTCGCACTTATAACCAAATTTTAATTTAATCGTCACTTCAATTCGGAAAGTCTAATATTAATAAAGCGGTAATTATTAAAGTACCAATTTTGGGCGGTGTGGGGGTGCTAATCATTCCCCATCCGTAATCGGCTCCCAAACCCTACAGTTTTCAAATCTCTGGTTTTATGGTGTCCGGCCTACCTAAGTGGCTGGTGGCGACTCCATTTTTTTAAATACGGATTTTTTAAAATCCCACGGAATACATATTTTTAAATACCTGAAAGACCCAAACACCATCAAAACCCATTTTTTAGTGTAGAAGGGACATCGCTACAAAAGGTTTTCTTTGAGTCAATGCAGAATCAGTATGCCAGGAACCATGCCAGGAGCAATGCCAGGAACAATGCCAATGAGAGACTTGGCATGTGCCAGTGCCACAATAGGAGAATTCTGCGTGCCAAGCACATTGCCAAGCACAATGCTAGAGCGGCTTGGTATGCAGCGAACTGAAAAACGAAAAGAATAGATAAACCTTAGTTTGTTCGGCCCACTAGATAAAAGAAAATATTTTTCTTTTAATTTAACCCTAGCCGCCCAAAAATTGGGTTGAAATTTAAATTCAATCCAACCACCTTATCACACCAATCATTACCAAATCTTATCACTTACAACCTTATCACTTTACCCTCTTTTCAAATCAAATCTTTTTACCTTCCATCATTATCCCTATTTACTCGGTTACCAACCCCATTACACTTCCCAAACTTTTCACTTTCTTTCCCTAGCCGAATTTAAAGAACCCAACTCTCTCTCAATTTTCCACTTTTCGTTTCAAGCAAGAACCAAGCTTTACATCGTCTTTTCTTCTTCTTCCTTGATTCAAAATCATTCCAAATTCTTTCATGTTTCCAATTGCTTCTGCTTCTACCCCTTTTAACTGATTTTTCAATGAGAAGATTCAGAAAAAGTTTGAAGCTAACTTTGCTTCAAGATCATTTTGCTACGAGAAACACTTTGATCTCAAGACGGAGACAAGCATTGGCTTCCCTCCAGAATTCATGGAAATAGTTGACATACACAAGTGGAATCTATTTTGCCAACAAGAATGGGAGATTTATGCCACCATTGTTCAAGAATTCTACGCTCATCGTGTGACCAAGGATTCGCCCTTCTTGATGATTCGAGGTAAGTGTGTGTGTTTTGATGAGGGGTATATTAACACTATGTTTGAATTGTATGGTGTAGGGGATGAATATTTTGATTATGCCGAGTCGATTAATGCTGCCAAGAGAAAGAAGCTGCTGGCAAACTTGTGTGAGCCTGGCACGGCGTGGACAGTGACACCGCACGATAAAGCGGTTGGCGTTGAAACCCCAATGGAGAGGATGTAATCACATTTTCAAGGCAAATCTAATGCCAACATCTCACAACAAGACTGTATCGGAAGAAAGGTTGATCCAAATGCATTCCATCATTATGGGGCGCAAGATTAATATAGGGCGCAAGGTTATTGTGTCTTGTGGTTGTGAGAAACTATTGGATTTTGTTTAGGTAATAAGAGTTTGCACTTTTCTATTCAAGGTTTATTCATTCTTGGTTCTTATTCTTGTTTGCGAGTGAATTGGGAGAGGATCTCGTAACTTCATCTATTTATCTAATATCGGGAGAGTTAGATTCAAGAAACGAATGAATATGATCTTTATTCAAACTATTGATGATGAAGAGAAGCGCAAGATTGGTTGTTGTTCACCTTTGATTCACGTAAGGATGTATTATCAAGGCATGCACAAGTAGCTGGAGTTTCGACTTAGGGATAAGAAGAAACCATTGAAGAACGCTCTGCCGAACCTTGAAGGTTGTTGCCCAGACGCCCAAGTAGTTTCTCAACTAGTCGCCCAGGCAACCATCGATTAGTTGCCAAGGCAACCCGTTGTGCAAGTTGCCACGGCAACTGAGTTGCCCTTGCACTCTTTTACCAAGACGACCCAATCGGCTATCACACCTCAACTCACGATAACCTGGCCTATCTCTCTCATTTGATCTCATCTATTCTTTTACTTTATTGCTTTCTAGTTTAGTTATTAGTTAAACTCCTATAATTTTCTATTTGTGTTTTTACTTTTTATAGTGCAAGAGATTAGATTCTTGAAGTGGCACCAATCCCTGTGGAGAAGATATATTTTATACTATAACTTGCGACGTGTACACTTGCACAATTGCGGAGCACTTATTACGCGCAACAAGTTTTTGGCGCCGTTGTCGGGGATTGGCAATAGTGACTTTGTTTTTATTTTCTTGCACTTTCTTTTTACTTTTATTGTTTAAGATTCAAAGGGATAACAAACTTTGGTTTTGCATTGGTATATGACCAGGGCGAGACCGATTACACCAGAATATCCCTTTGATCCAGAAATCAAACGAACCTTACAAATACTTAGACGAAGGTTAAGAGTAGCAATGGCTAATCAAGACGGCAATATGAATCAAGATGTTCCATCAGGAGGAGGAGTGATTCTTGCACGAAATAGAACTATCTGAGACTATCTTGAAGAAGATCTTGATGGACTTAATCCAGGAGTTGTCGCACCTGAAATTGAAGCCGACCACTTTGAGTTGAAACCGGTGATGTTTAATATGATCAACACAATTGTTCAATTTGGCGGCTCAGCAACTGAAGATGCACGACAACGTCTTAAATCTTTCCTTGAGATTTGCAACTCGTTCAAAATACACGGAGTCACCCCCGATGTTTTACGATTAAGATTATTCCCCTATTTACTGAGGGATAGGGTGAAAGCATGGTTGAATAGCATTTCTGCCGGATCAATAGGATCTTGGATCGATCTTTGTCGTGATTTCCTTGCTCGGTTTAATCCTACAAATTTGACTGATAAGCTTCATAATGACATTACTTCTTTTCGGCAGGCAGATGATGAATCCATGTACGAGGCTTGGGAGCGATACAGGGAACTTCTACACAAATGCCCCCTACACAGATTCTCGGTGTGGACACAAGTAACAATGTTTTACAACGTCGTGAATACACCAACAAGGATGATGCTAGATGCCTCGGCAAATGGCATACTCCTAGATAAGTCATCGGAGGAAGCAATGCAAATTCTAAACAGGCTTGCCAAGAATGATTATCAATTCCCCTCTACTAGACGAGGAGGAGTTAGACGCCAAGCTACAATACATGAACTAAGATCATCAGACTCAATTTCGGCACAATTGGCCACATTAACCAAGATGGTCCAGAACATGCAGAAACCAAGCAACACACATGAGGTCAAGGTAATGGATTCTTTTTGTGAGTTATGTGGTGGTAACCATGATTCTTCTGAATGTATGCAGAATCCGAAATTCAGCTTCTATGTGGGGAATTACAACCGGAACAACAATGTGATGTCCAATACATACAATCCAGCTTGGAAGAAGCACCCGAATTTTTCATGGAGTAATCCCAACAATGCTCTAAACCAGAACAATCAGAATGCACAAGCATCGGGATTCCAGTAGAATATGCCACGACAACAGTTGCCGCACCAACAACCGATAACATCTAGTCCTTTGGAAAATTCTCTAAATGCTTTTATGATGAAAACTGAATCTTATATGGCTGAGAATAGTAACTTCATAAAAATAACTAATGCTTTTATTAACAGGACCGATATGAGATTGCAAAACCAAGAGGCGGCAATCAAATCATTGGAAAATCAAGTCGGACAATTTGCTCAAAACCTGAATACTAGACCGCAAGGAGGTTTACCTAGCGATACTGAAGTCACAAGCGGAACTGGCCATAAGCAATGTAAGGCGATCACCACTAGAAGTGGCCAACAACTTAAAGAGGCTCAAGCCCGCTCATCAAACAAAACTCCACAAAAAGATCAAGATGAACCTAGCGGTAAAGCCTCAGATGCTAAACCAGGAATTGTCGCGGCAACCGGCAATAAGCATGCCTCGACAACCGACGATAAGGATGCCTCGGCAACTTGTGATAAGCATGCCTCGGTAACCCAAGTTGATAATGCCTCGACAACTCCAGTTGTCCCGGCAATGCCGTCAACCAGGTTCAAAACCAATGAAAAGATCAAAAATATCTGACTTCCACCACCATTCCCACAAAGGTTGAAGCGACAAAAGCAAGAATATCAATTCAAGAAGTTTCATGATATCCGAAAGCAAGTCCACATCAACTTGCCATTGGTGGAAGCAATTGAACAAATGCCGAACTATGCCAAGTTTCTTAAAGACATTGCGTCCAAGAGAACAAGGCTAGGAGAGTTTGAAATAGTTGCCGCAACAGAGGGATGCATGGCCATGTTGCACAATCGTATGTCACCTAAGTTGAAGGATCCCGGAAGTTTCACAATACCTTGTTCCATTGGAAACCACTATGTCGGGAAAGCATTATGCGACCTTGTAGCTAGCATAAACTTGATGCCTAAATCGGTTTTCCAGAAACTAGGAGTCGGGAAGGCGAGACCTACAACAGTTATGTTATAGCTAGTCGACAGATCCTATGTGCATCCAGAGGGAAAAATCAAAGACATACTGGTAAAAGTTGATAAATTTATTTTTCCCGCTGACTTTATTGTTTTGGATTGTGAAGCAGATGAACATGCATCTATCATTCTCGGGAGACCATTCCTAGCAACAGGGAGAACCTTGATCGATGTTGAAAAGGGAGAACTCACAATGAGGGTGAATGACCAGCAAGTTAAACTAAATGTGTTCCAAACACTAAGGCATGCCGATGATCCAGAAGAATGCCAACTTCTTCATGCCACGGCAGAGTTTAACTTCGACGAGGAATTTAGTTGCCTCGGCAACTACATTGCCAATCAAGAGGAACCTGAGGAGTATGAAGAACCATGCGATGAGGAACAACAAGAAGAGGCAAATTGGCTAGTCAATCAACCAGGTACATACTTTGAACTACTGGATTACTCATGTAAGGAAGGTAAGCTCGAAAAGCCCTCTATTGAACAACCACCGATTCTTGAATTGAAACATTTGCCAGAGCAACTAAAATATACATACTTAGGAACCGATAATACATTGCCTGTAATTATTTCTTCTAAGTTACAGCCTGAGCAGGAAAAGAATCTGATCAAAATGTTGATGCTACACAAGAAGGCAATAGGGTGGACAATTGCCGACCTGAAGGGAATTAGCCCGGCAGTGTGCATGCACAAGATTTTGTTGGAAGATGATCACAAACCTTCAATTGAGGCCCAGAGGAGACTGAATCATGCCATGAAAGGGGTTGTAATGAAAGAAATCATCAAGTGTCTTAACGCCGGCATTATATACCTATCTCTGATAGTACATGGGTAAGTCTGGTACAATGTGTACCGAAAAAGGGAGGTATAATAGTGGTAAGTAATGAAAACAATAAACTCATTCCAACCGGGACTGTGACCGGTTGGAGGGTTTGTATGGATTATCGAAAGCTAAATAAAGCCACTAGGAAAGATCACTTCCCATTACCCTTTATTGATCAAATGCTTGACCGCCTTGCAGGTAAACCCTTTTTATTATTTTCTTGATGGTTATTCAGGTTACAATCAAATTTCCATAGCACCAGAAGATCAAGAAAAGACAACCTTCACATGCCATACGGTACTTATGCTTTCCGAAGGATGCCGTTCGGATTATGTAACGCCTCGACAACCTTCCAAAGATGCATGATGGCACTCTTTTCAGACATGGTCGAAGACTTCCTTGAGATCTTCATGGATTATTTTTTCATTTTTGGTAATGACTTCGAAAGTTGCCTCGGCAATTTAGAGAAGGTGTTGGCAAGATATGAAGAAACGGATTTAGTCCTCAATTGGGAGAAATGGCATTTTATGGTAGATGAAGGAATAGTGCTCGACCACAAGATTTCATCTAAGGGAATTGAAGTAGACAAAGCCAAGGTGGACGTGATCGAGAGATTACCCCCACCAAGTTCGGTTAAAGGAATTCGAAGTTTTCTTGGACATGCAGGTTTTTACAGGAGGTTCATTCATAATTTTTCTAAAATCACTAAACCCTTGTGCAATTTTCTTGAATAGGATAAAGTCTTCGATTTTGATGATTTTTGCGCCCAAGCATTCAAAACCCTAAAGGAAAAGCTTTCCACGACACCCATTGTCGTTCCACCAGATTGGACGCTACCTTTTGAGCTCATGTGTGATGCAAGTGATTTCGCGATAGGAGCAGTCCTAGGCCAACGCACAGGTAAGGCCTTCCATATGATATACTACGCTAGTAAAACTCTTAATAGTGCTCAAGTGAATTACACAACAACGGAGAAAGAGTTACTAGCTGTAGTTTTCGCATTTGACAAGTTCTGATCCTATTTGATTGGTACAAAGGTAATTGCTCATACGGACCATTTGACAATCAAATATCTATTTGCTAAAAAGGATGCCAAACCTCGTTTGATTCGTTGGATATTACTTTTACAAGAATTTAATATTGAAATTAAGGACAGGAAAGGAATAGAAAATCAAGTGGCCGATCACTTATCACGTTTAGAACGCAATAGGGAGGAGGACGCGGATCTAGAGATATGCGATGCATTTCCAGATGAGCAACTTTTAGTTGCCTCGGCAACCATGGACGCGCATACCTCGGCAACCCTCGACGCCTCAGCAACCATGGACGCGCACGCCTCGGCAACCCTTGATGTTGTAGCAGCCCTTGACGCGTATGCCTCGGCAACCATGGACGCGCATGCCTCGGCAACCCTCAATGTCGCAGTAGCCCTTGACGCGCACGCCTCGGCAACCCTCGATGCCTCGGCAACCATGGACGCGCACGCCTCGACAACTCTCGACGCCGCAGCAGCCCTTGACGCGCATACCTCGACAATTTTGGGAGAAGTCACCTCGGTAACACATGCCTCAACAATACCCTGGTACGCAGATTTAGTTAATTTCCTTGTTTGTGGTATTTTACCTTATGGTCTTACTCACCAAGGGAAGA
This sequence comes from Hibiscus mutabilis, assembly GCA_019671005.1. Lineage (NCBI taxonomy): Eukaryota > Viridiplantae > Streptophyta > Magnoliopsida > Malvales > Malvaceae > Hibiscus > Hibiscus mutabilis. The sequence goes on from CM033713.1 coordinate 23,351,147, forward strand.
AGCGGTTATGCCATGATGCTAAGCATTACTTTTGGGACGAGCCTCTTTTATTTAAACAATGTGCAGATCAGGTTATACGCCGATGTGTCCCTGAAGAGGAGCAGCAAAATGTACTTCGGCAATGCCATTCTTCACCTTATGGAGGACATTTTGGAGGAACTCGTACCGCGGCCAAAGTGTTGCAATCCGGTTTGTATTGGCCAACATTGTACAAAGATGCCCAAGACTTTTACAAGCAATGTGATCGTTGCCAGAGGACGGGAAATATCTCTAGACGACATGAGATGCCGCTCCAAAACATCATCGAGGTGGAATTATTCGATATGTGAGGGATCGATTTTATGGGACCTTTCCCATCTTCATTCGGCAACCTCTACATTCTACATGCTATTGACTACGTGTCTAAATGGGTTGAGGCAGCTGCAGTTCCCAACAACGATTCCAAGATCGTGCAACGATTCTTGTAGAAAAACATATTTACACAGTTTGGGATGCCAAGAGCAATTATCAGTGACGAAGGCAAGCATTTTGACAACAGACTTATTGCCAAGATGTTGCAACGCTTCGGCGTATCACACAAGATTGCCACGGCATATCACCCACAAACCAACGGGCAAGCAGAAATTTCCAACCGGGAATTGAAGGGTATACTCGAGAAAGTTGTAAATCCCTCTATGAAGGATTGGTCATTAAGACTAGATGACGCACTTTGGGCATATCGCACTGCATTCAAAACACCCTTAGGTATGTCCCCCTTCCGACTTGTCTATAGCAAAACATGCCATCTACTGGTAGAAATCGAACACGAGGCATATTGGGCAATCAAGACCGTGAATATGGATTGGGAAAGTGCCGCACAAAAGTGTTTGTTAGACCTCAACGAGATAGAAGAATTCCATGCACTCGCCTATAACAATGCACGAATCTACAAGGAGAAAACAAAGCAATGGCATGACAAGAAACTATTGTCGCGGTAATTCATGCCAGGGCAACTAGTTCTCTTATTCAATTCTCGGCTAAAAATTTTCCCGGGAAAGCTGAAATCAATATGGTCAGGACCATTCGAAGTTGTCAAACCATTCTCCCATGGTGCCGTGATGATCAAGTCCATCACTGACAAACATGAATTCAAAGTTAATGGACAAAGATTGAAGCACTACAACGGTGCCCATGTTGAACGTAACAAAGAAGTGGTCACCTTAGGAGATGAATAAGCATGTTCTCCTTTCGATATTTTGTTTTTATTTTTTGTTTTTATTATATTCGATAAAAAATTTATTTTTTTATTTTTTTTATTTTCAAACTAATTATTTTTTTCGATTATTGTTATATTTTTAGGATAGATTTATTTTCTTTTTTATTTTTTTAAGTTTAAGAATCTCTTTACACATATTTATTTATTTTCTTTTATTAGTTTATCTTTAATTTTAATCCTTATTTGATTTGTCTTTGAATTGTAGGAAAAGAGTTCAAGATAAAGAGGAATTTTGATCCAAGAAGGAAAACATCTTCAACAAGGAAATTAATGGGTTGAATCTAAGGCTTATATAAAGCCTTCAACTTACCCTAATTAAACCCTCTTACCGTCACCCTTCCCCTAAACTGAAACCCCATTTATTTTTTATCCAAAATTAAATCTCACCCACCATATTTACTACCTATCTTTTCTATATAACTTATCACCCTTAACTTCCAAGAAACTTATTCCTACTTTTCATCTTGCAACTCTTTAGTTTCTTTTATTTTATTTTCTTTGTTTTTACAAAACTCACAACCAAGATCATCCATGGCATCCAAAATTAAATTTTTGGTTCATCCAAGTTCCTCTAAAGAACCAAGATACAAGAAGTTTGCTACACCGATGGTTCAAGAAAGATTTCACTCCAAGTTTGAAAGTCGGAAGATTTACGAAGAACAAGGCTTTGAATACTCCAACTCTTATCAAGATTTCGGCCTTGAACCATTCATCTTCAAGAGGATTGCACATCAAAAGTGGCAAATATTTTGCCATCAATCGGAATCGGGTAACATCTCATGGGTAAGAGAATTCTATGCTCACTCACCTAACCCGGATAATCCTTATGTTTTTGTTCGTGACAATGCCATACTCATAAACCCCGAAAACGTCAACACCTTTTACGGACTCTACATTGAGAAGGACGAGCATCAAGCCTTTTACGGGCTCTACATTGAGAGGTGCCCGAAACTGGCTCTAGTCGAATAAATTAATTAACTTAAGAAAACTAAAAACTAAACACTAGAGGTGCCCAAAACTAGCTCTAGTTAAAAACATGTTAAAAGAACCCAATGAAGTAATTTGAAAACCTCTTGTTTGCATAGAATCCGAAAAATCAACTTGCACACAACTCCGCACACACTCACAAGCATTATAGTTTGATTCCGAGTAACTCCTAAGTTTTTCGAAAAATGAAAAGCCAATCATACTTTGTGCCCCGGTTCTGAGAATTAAAATCAAGCTCAAAGCTAAGTTTGAGAAAATTGAAGTCTTGGCAGATAATTATTAGTTTGCATTGCTTGAGGACAAGCAATAGCAATAGTTCGAGTTTAGGGGTGAGATAAGTGTTCAAAAGTACTATTTTTCTTACCCTTTTAACTCATATTATTGTTAGACTTAGGCTCATATTAGTTACATAATTAGTCATTCATGCATTAATCCATGTTTCCTTTCATCGTTGAGCTTGATTTCATAACTTGGTTGTTTTTGTAGGAAAAGATGCTGCTTTGGTGTGTTTTGTGTGTATGTGCAGGATCACTTGCCAAAGCAAGGCTAGAGCTAGTTGCCAGGGCAATGCATGAAGGAGATGCCGAGCTAGTTGCCAGGGCAATGCATGAAGGAGCCGCCGAGCCAGTTTCCAGGGCAATTGTCAACAAAGAATAAGGTGATATGGTAGTCGAAATTGATGACTAGACAAGCCCAAGATGACGTGGAGCAAAGCTAAATCCCAAAGGAGTTTGATTTCCATGAAGAGGTTAAAGAAGAATTAAATTCCAAGAAGATAGGAGAAGTTATAGAAGGAATATAATTATAATAAAGAATTATATTCTTTAAAGATAATTTAATTCCAACTTAACTTCCTCCTCAAAGAAGGACTTTGACCTAGCCCTATAAATTAGAGAGGAAATTCGACAACTCCAAGGGGGAGAGAGGAGAGAATTTTTGACAAGCATCAAGGGCAAGGAGATTTTGACAAGCTTCATCCATCCTTCATCTTTTTCTTTCTTGTTCAATTAGGTTCATGCTAGGGATTCTTCATCTTGTGTTTCTTTGGAACCTAGCCATGAACTAAATCTATTTGGCTAAGGTTATTGTGTCTTGTGGTTGTGAGAAACTATTGGATTTTGTTTAGGTAATAAGAGTTTGCACTTTTCTATTCAAGGTTTATTCATTCTTGGTTCTTATTCTTGTTTGCGAGTGAATTGGGAGAGGATCTCGTAACTTCATCTATTTATCTAATATTGGGAGAGTTAGATTCAAGAAACGAAAGAATATGATCTTTATTCAATCTATTGATGGTGAAAATTAATCCGGCTTAGGAATAAGTTAAGGATTTCAACGGCTAAGAGGAGCGCAAGATTGGTTGATGTTCACCCTTGATTCACGCAGGGATGTATTATCAAGGCATGCACAAGTAGCTAGAGTTTTGACTTAGGGATAAGAAGAAACCATTGAAGAACGCTCTGTCAAACCTTGAAGGTTGCTGCCCAGACGCCCAAGTAGTTGCCCAACTAGTCACCCAGGCAACCATTGATTAGTTGCCAAGGCAACCCCGTTGTGCAAGTTGCCACAGCAACTGAGTTTCCCTTGCACTCTTTTACCAAGATGATCCAATCGGCTATCACACCTCAACTCAGCAACTGAGTTGCCCTTGCACTCTTTTTGCTAGAGTCTCGACTTAGGGATAAGAAGAAACCATTGAAGAACGCTCTGCCGAACCTTGAAGGTTGCTGCCCAGACGCCCAAGTAGTTGCCCAACTAGTCGCCCAGACAACCATCGATTAGTTGCCAAGGCAACCCCGTTGTGCAAGTTGCCACAACAACTGAGTTACCCTTACACTCTTTTACCAAGATGATCCAATCGGCTATCACACCTCAACTCACGATAACCTGGCCTATCTCTCTCATTTAATCTCATCTATTCTTTTACTTTATTGCTTTCTAGTTTAGTTATTAGTTAAACTCCTATAATCTTCTATTTGTGTTTTTACTTTTTATAGTGCAAGAGATTAGATTCTTGAAGTGGCACCAATCCCTGTGGAGACGATATCTTTTATACTATAACTTGCGACGTGTACACTTGCACAAATGCGGAGCACTTATTACGCGCAACAGTCGTTCAAGTAGATGAACTTACTTCGGAAGTGAAATCTACCCCTTAGGAGTATAGATTGGATCTTAATCATATTGGTTTATTTAAAAGCATGCACTATAGAGATATAGGGGTTTTTACATGATCAATTTACGACAATGACCATTGAGAGAGGCTTTGCTAATTTTGAATCTGCTCAACAAACAATGCCAAGACATGTTGTTATTGAAGGCTGGCACAGCATGAATAGCGTGAAAACCAACCATTCCCTGCCAACGCTCATCATTCATTAAAGCACCTTCCTTGCCAACATCTTACTTTACTTTCATTTCTTTTATTTCATTTCAAATATTTCCAAAACCGACTTCAAAACAAACAACTTTTTCTCAAGGCAAGTAACAATCAAAGAAATTGAATTCCAAGTCAATCTTTGTGGGATCAATACTCAGCTTAACTGTTGTATTACTTGTAGACCGTGTATACTTGCATGCAAAAGACTCATCTTGCCACTGTTTTATACTTTTCCAATACATATCTTCTGCCATTTTTGCCAGCATTCACCTAGAGAGTCTACAATATTTTTCCTGTGTTGTGATTACAATGTGTTTTGAGATATCATGCATATTGTGTTAGACTATGTTTTAATGAAATTATCAGAATTTCAGAACTGTGATCCACGTATTCAGTATGATGAACTGTGATGTGATTTTTATGTTTATAATTTCAGAACTATGATCCTCGTATTCAGTATGATAAACTGTGATGTGATTTTGTGTTTATCATTATTACCATATTTTATATTCATGGGATGGGTTTGTACGGAGAAAAAAGTGGTTTGACCACACTGTAATTAGAGAAAGAAAGGTGAGGAGTTCTGGGGAACTACCTCCACTGTGACCGGTTGGCTTTGCCACCACTGTGATTGGAGTATGTAGCTGGGAAATATGTTTTGTCTGTTTCATCATTACATGCATTGAGTTTTACCGTGCTTTTATTAAATATCTTGAAAAATTATTTTGGAACTGATTTTGTGATTGCTTGCACTTTAAAGACACACTGGGCTCAATAGCTCACTCTTTCATAGTTTCTTTTATAGATAACTCGGTCTTTAGGCAACTTGGTACTCGGAGGATCTCGTATTTTCAGCTTTACTATATTTCAGTATGGACTTTAGTTTATTTATTTATTTAATTTAATTACTAGTTTTGAGATTTGATGTAATTTTAGATTTGGGGTTATTATTTTTAGCATGCATTTTCAAACTCTATATATTCAGAGTATATTATGAAATTTTTGGTTATTATATCAAAGCTTTAGTTTTGAGAAATTATTAAGGATTTAATTATTTTACAGTTTTATAAATGAAATTAGTTTCTTGAGGGTAAAGTTTTCAATTGTGACTTCCTAAATTCAGCCTTTTTTCTTGGCCGGGTTTAGGGAGTTGCATTTAGTGGTATCAGAGCTGAGTTCAACCCTCGGACTGTGATGCTCACAATAAGCGTTTTCAAAAAAATGACTATATGCATGCATTAAATGTTTTGGGTAAATGGGAATTTTCTGAATAATTTATTATTTAATCATTATTTTAAAGTGTGTTTAAAAAGAAAAAAAATCTGAGACTCTAATATCAATTCTAAGCTCTAGGTTATTGTTCTTGTAGATAGTGACTATGCTACCTCGTAGGAGTGTTAGACTTTCTTCGGATAGAGGTCGAGACCGTGGTCGAGGCCGAGGTCGTTCAGCTGCTACCGCTAGTGAACCTCCTCCTGTTGTTGATCATACGGATGATTAGAAGGAGATACAAAATTCAGGAGGAAACCAGCCACCTGAGGGGCAATAGATCGTGAGTCGGTAGTTTGGTGATGGTGATACACATGATTAGCAGCCACATGGTGATGACTTGCTAGATTTAGATGGCAGTGAGACTGTAGAGCTAGATAGTGCTGCTGTTAATCGGAAGCGATTGCGTTATTTTTATGACCAGTCAGAGAATTCGATAAGGTCTATCTCTATAGTATTTTTGAGTGCCGGGATGAGGATATTTGCGGGTGTGTATGAGGAACACCCATCTGATGCTGAGTTATGGATGGAGGATCTTGAGAGGCTCTTTGAGGAGATGGAATATCCTGCTAGCAATAAGTTGAGAGCTGTTGTTTCACTACTGCAAGGTGAAGCACAACATTGGTGGAGGGCTGAACAGAGATTGATGTCAGCTGATCAGATGTCATGGAAGACCTTCCGACAGGCATTCTAGAATTGTTATGTGGTGAGCAGTACTTGGCTGATCGTCGACAAGCATTCATAGACCCTAAGCAGGAGGCATGACAATATCTTCTTATGAGATTCGGTTCGTAAAGTGGTCTCGGTATGCGCTTGGGTTGGTAGACATGGAAAATGATAGATGTCGGGAGTTTCTCAAAGGCATGTGCTTTTCAATTCGTGAGAAGGTGGCTCTGTTTAAAGACAAGTTGTTCAATGGTTTAGTTGACCGAGCCAAGACAGTGGAAAGTTTGGCATATCCCATTTGTTTGTCTCTTCAGCAGCCTCCCCTAATTCTCATCTATGCGAAAGTAAGAAAACCACCGAGCCTCACCCTTATTTTTGATAAGCCTCCGACGAAGGGGTTCTCGTTGTTTGAGTCCTACACGATCACCATCTTTGTGATCCCCTTCCTCTCCTGAATCAACTTCGACCCATCATCTCCTCCATTGTCGTTGTTTCATCAATATCTTGAGAAAACCATTCGGTTTTTATTTGCGCCACTGTCCATTCCGCCACGTTTTACCCTTCTCTTTTGTGTGTGGGTTTTGGTTTGTGCCGCCACCCTCATTGTTTCGCGCCATCATCATCTTCCTTGTGAGCCACCGCCGCCGATGAGGGTCTTGTAAACCCATGCGCCGTCTTTTTTTTACATGTAGAATAACGTGTGCTATGGTTTAGCATATGAAAGAGCACATGTTGGTTGGAACCGTGTGTGTTCAAATCATGAGCCATACGAGGGGCAGTGGGTGGCTAGAATTGCATGGCAAATCCATGAGGCCTTAGAGTCAAAGTGGGACCCGTTGTCAATCAAACCAAATCAAGGCCATGTGTGTTGATTTGCAATACACCAAATATGCACCTAACCGACAAATTAGACCCGAATTCGAATCTAAAAATTCTTGTCTTTCTAATTGCAATCTTTGTTGTTCTTAGTTTTTTTAGAAATTTTTAAATATGAGATCTGATGTGGCTATTAATGCATTTTAAACGACATTAATTCTGAAGACGATGTTTTACCTCTTCCTCTTGTTCAGCCTATTCTTACATCCTTTGCGAGAGATACACGGTTTAACTCAGCTAGACCTAGATCTAGTTCAGACCGTAGGAGGCGCCATCATCAACCTTAGAGCTTTGGCCGCTAGAGGTGTGTTCTCTTTTTGTGCTATATGTTCTGTGAAATGTTTTACAACATGCAAGACTATTTTTCCTGTGTTGTGATTACAATGTGGTTTGAGATATCATGCATACTGTGTCAGACTGTGTTGTAATGAATTTATCAGAATTTCAGAACTGTGGTCCACGTATTCAGTATGATAAACTGTGATGTGATTTTTATGTTTATAATTTCATAACTCTAATCCTCGTATTTAGTATGATAAACTGTGATGTGATTTTGTGTTTATCATCATTACCATATTTTATATGCATGGGATGGGTTTGTATTGAGAAAGAAGTGGTTTGACCATACTGTGATTGGAGAAATAAGGGTGAGGAGTTCTGGGGAACTACATCTACTGTGACCGGTTGGCTTTGCCACCACTGTGATTGGAGTATGTAGCTGGGAAATACGTTTGGTCTGTTTCATCATTACATGCATTGAGTTTTACCGTGCTTTTAATAAATATCTTGAGAAAATTATTTTGGAACTGAATTTGTGATAGCTTGCACTTTAGAGACACACTGGGCTCAATAGCTCACTCTCCCATAGTTTCTTTTACAGATAACTCGGTCTTTAGGCGACTTGGTACTCGGAGGATCTCGTATTTTTCAGCTTTACTGTATTTCAGTATGGACTTGAATTTATTTATTTATTTAATTTAATTACTAGTTTTGAGATTTGATGTAATTTCAAATTTGGGGTTTATTATTTTTAGCATGCATTTTCAGACTTTATATATTCAGAGTATATTATGAAATTTTCGGTTATTATATATCGCTTTAATTTTGAGAAATTATTAAGTATTTAATTATTTTACAATTATTTTATAATTTTATAAATGAAATTAGTTTCTTGAGGGTAAAGTTTTCAATTGTGACTTCCTAAATTCAACATTCTCTTCTTGGTCGGGTTTAGGGGTTACAATGTCGATAAACAATAGAACACATTTTTTTTCTTCTGCACAATTGCATGAAAAATATAATCCCACCTCCTGGCTCTTTAGGGCTACATTTCTGTTCTGCATCAAGATCCCAAGAGCTTTTTAATTTCGTGGCATGATATCCATGGAATGAGGTGTAACAGGAGCTTTTTAACTTCCTTCTCTCTCCATGGGCAAGGGCACACAAGTAATTGTTGAAAGTGATTGTTCGAACGTGGTGTGCTGGATTCTTAATCCGTTGAAGTCTCCTCAATGTTTCGCAAGGAAGGTTCAAGCTTTATCCTCAAAGGTCCGTAGAAATGGTATTTGGATCTCCCATGTTTCTAGAGCATGTAATCTGGCAGCGGACGAACTAGCAAAAAGGGCTTTGGGTTAATTTAATTTTTCCTCTACTAGGTTTTTCGGTATTGGTATCCTAGTGTATAGTTTGTTGTTCTGATTTTGTAATGGGACCTAGTGTTGGATAGCTGAGTGCAATGCCTTGTTGTACAGCTGGGGATATTAGGCTATAAGCAAGATCTTGTATGTATTTTGACTATCTATTTAAGTTAAGAAATTCCCGGGCACTATTTTCCTCTTTTGCAAGTTGGCATTGAGTTTATCTCGGTGTTGACTTGGCAAAAAAAAAAATTAATGAGGCCTTTATTATCCTTTCAAAAAAAATAACTTTTAATTTTTTTTGAAATATAATATTGTATTTTATATTTCTAATGAATAATTTTTAGACATTTTATGAAACAACGAAAAATGATGTATACAAAATCATCAAAATACTAGAAAAAATTGGGTTATATTTTGATACATAAGCTATGTAAAAAAATTATACAATTCTTTTATAAAATTTAAATTCCAAACCCTAGCACACTAAAACCTAAACCTTAAACCCTAAACTTTAAATTCTAATCATAAATCCTAAACTTTAAATTCTACCCCCTACACACTAAACCCCTAAACCCTAACCTAAAACTCTAAACCCTAAAATTGAAAGGCTTGTGTAAACTTTGCTTGTGTATTAAAGTATTTTCCAAAAAAATAGATATTTTTCAAAATGATGAATTCATTTTGTGAAAAAATATATTTTTTGAATCAATGAAAATTATTTTTTAAAATCTATTTTTAGTGTATTAAATGGAACAAAAATCGATTACCCTAAACTCTAATAGGTAATAAAATTTGATCATGACCCCATTAGCAATAATTTCATTAATGAGAGTATTAGAGGCTGCGTGATGCAAATGTGAGCCGCCATAGCTTTTTGTTGAGGGTATTTTTAATTAGTACCAAATATCCCACTAATCGGATCAATATAACCTAAAAGTCAAGGCAGTTTAAATTTCATAAATTGTGTGTGAACTTAACCATAGTTTATTCATTGTATTTGTATCCAAAACTAACTAATTCTACTAATGTGTCATTTTTGTATTACGTTACAACCCATTAGACTGAGTTGATATCCTTTCATTTATTTATTATGAATTTGAATTTTAACATCCTAATTTTTTTAATATAACCTAAAATTAATTTAGGATGAGTAACTCGATTTTATGGTATGACTTACCCACGATAGATTATTTACAATCTAACTATAAGATACTTGAAAATAATTAAACTATATTATAATAAGAATAATTTAATAAAACAAAATTTTATTGTAATTTAAATTATTGATACTTTTAATTATATATATAACATCTTAAATATAGTTGTAACATTAAAATTATACAAATATTATGTTAATACATAAATTAGACAGATATGCGGGAAAATCCCATACATTCACACAGAAAAACACAGTCCTTGTTCGATGAAAGTCAAAATTAGAGGATTGAATTATTTTTATGTGATTGACTATTAATTTGATTGTTTGATAAACAAATAATTATAACAACGGGTTAGAGTAAATCCTCTAAAATTTTGAAAAAGCTATTAGAAGTAGAAGTAGCGATTTGGGTTTAGAGTATTGAACATAAGAGTTTATAATCTCATTCATCCATTTCACTCATCCAATGGTCATGGATTAGTATAAAACTAATTGAGTTTTATATAGTATAACTAGATCTCATCTCTAATTTAAATAATTGTTTTCCCTTCAAATAGATAATAGTAATATGTGTGATTAAAAATTATTTAAATTTAATAATTAATTAAAATTGTATTAAAAACATAATTTCATAAATAAGGAATTAATATATAAATCTTTCAAATATGCTTAGTGATGGTATATTAAAAAACTCAATTTCATAATCTAATACATATTAATTGTTATAAACTATCCAAACAAATATTGAATTCTATATCATCTTGCTTGTTCAAAGAAGTAAACATTATTAACTACCAATTAATTTTACCAAACACTTTTATACAATCAACAAATGATGTAAACAACTAGTTAAACCGTTAATGTAATTCACTATCAACTATCAGGAATATAATCTGCTATTGACTATCAAGTATTCTCCGTTTGTCGAACAAAACAATAGATTAAAGGGTTTTTTTTTCTTTTTTGGTTTAACCACTGATTTTTGACTCATTGGTTGATTAATTCAGGTCCGGTTTTAAAGATGCCCATTATAAGGGCAACTCTCCCAATCTAATTTTCTCCATTCACAATATTAAGTATCTTACTTAAGAGATTTAATATATCATTCTACTGAACCAACTTATTATCGGTAGATTAAAATGGTTTTTCAAGTAATGATACGAGTGTGGTACAGGAAAGCACTGAGAAGTGGCGAGACTTGAGCCAACAGGATAGCCAAGTAGGCACGCTGCTTGTTTTTAGTCAAACATCTTCACATTTAGACAAGACAAATTAAGGGCCTGTATTAGACAAAATAATATGTAGTTCATATAAATGTAAGAGATTTTGAAATCAATATCCATGTTCACACTTTACTTGCTCCAACATCTCCAATTAGTTAACTTCATAATCTTGATTTACTAGTGCAGCCAAGGGGTGGGGGAATTGTCCTTGACAAGATTCACGTGTGAATTGGAATATCCTCAAATACGCCCACACGGCTTGAAACATATTTGACCCTTATAATCAATAATCATAACCAATCCTGTTTTCTCTTTTCTTTAATTAATGTGGGCAAAGACCATAAAATGCATTTAGCTACCCACTTTTTTAATTATCTTTTATTTTTATATAAATATGTTTTCCAATAAAATTAGCTTGATTTAATGTTTGTTTATTTCTAAGTTTTCTCCCTTGTTTACTTAAGAGAATGACGTCGTCAACTTTTAATCAAGTAATTGTCATTCAAATTTTATCATGGTCTTTGTTGTATTATCCTTCATTCTTTTTGTTTTTCTCTTCTCAATCCCTTTAATGTTTTGTTTATGATTATTTAAGTTTTTCTATGGAATTTTGGTTAATAAGTCTTCATTTTTATTCGCTTGTAGCATATATTTTTTCTCTCTTTTTTTCCAAGTTATCTTACTAATCTAGTCTTCATAATGATAAGTGCTCATTTTCACTAAAGATAGACTGCAATTAAGTTGTGATAAAATGTCAACATCCCACCATTGTTATATGTATTTTTTCGTGTTGACGATGTTCATCATTCGCTGACAGTGGTGTTTGTTTGGCTCTATCATTTTTTTCTAAATTACTTAGTTAGTTTGCATGATCATATTTTATTCTGTAGTGGCTAGTTTGTGCACTCCATTAATTTTCAGGAAAATGATTGGTTAAAGTAATCGGTTTAAGCTAATTTTTTACACTCTTCTTTTAACTTTGATGTATTTCATCTTTATTCAATAAAACTAACAGTTATCATTAGTTCAAAAAATATTCTTCTTCTATACATGATTAATATTTTAATAATATAATTATTGTATTTCAAATTTTATTTATGTAGATCATGCATATTAAATTTTTAATAAACTAAAAATGATTGTACTATTTATTTTGTGTAAAAGACTATCAATAGTTAAGTATATATTAATAAAGAAAATATCTTAGATCAATACGATATACATTGGATTTATTAAAGAATTTACATGCATTGGCAAGTACAATTATATTATAAATTTATTGTTTGGATTATTAAAATATCATTAGTACAAAAATCTATACAAGTGTGCTAACTTTATTTAGTTATGCCACTATTACTGGTGTAAGTACATCCCTATATACAAAAAGAAAGTCTGATTAACAAATACTGATAAACATACATTAAGGATATTAAAATACATCTGAAGAAAAAACTAACAATATTTCCACAATACTCCAAATAAATTCATTAATTATATATATTTCTATATTACCTAGACATTTTCACTATTAGACTTCAATTTAAAATTTAAGGCAAATTGAATACGGAGAAATCTTCCAGAGATGTAAACAAAAAGAAAGATGAAAACTAAAGGAACACTATACTGTTCCCTTGTTATATTGCTAAAAGAAATATATATATATATAGTAAAGAGACAAAGCAAAGACAAGCTGGAATTTACATGTATTATTTCATTTCTTAGCTCTCAAAGGTTGGGCCGTTGGGGTTATTAGTTTGGGCCATGCCAGATTATGAGGGTAAATCAAGCCTGGTAAGAACTTCAGGTATTCCAGCAGTATCTCTCGTTATCTGCATTAACCAACACAAGCATTCAAAATTTACACTACCGAGATATATGAATCAAGTCTTTGTTGTTTTATGAGTCTACATCAGCATTCAAAATTTACGCAGTTTTGCATTAACATTGTTAGACAAATTACTTGCACCAATACCAAACTTATATGGATTAAATTACTCACTTCTAGAGAGCAGGGACTAAATCACACTTTTTACCATAATACGGGGAATGCCTTTACCACAGATATAAGAGACCTATTGCCAAGGAGCTTAAACTTTATAAGATCTTTACCAAAAGGAGCCCGAATCAGTTCAGAACCGAATAAAGATGATGCAGCAACAGTCATAACAACATAGGATGGCAACTCACAACGCTAAAATGCAAAAGGTGAATATTCACCTACTTTTAGGCCGGCAAACGAACTGAACAAACACGAACGAGAGTACGTTCATATTCGTTTGTTTAATTTTAACCGAACAAATGAACATAATTTCTTGTTCGCAAGGACGAAGCTAGGATCAAGAACCGGGAGGAGCAATAGTCTATTAAGCCTGTAAACTCTAAAAATTAGGAGGGGCAAAGACCTTATTTTATTAATACTTAAACTAAAAAGGACCTAAAATATAATTATACCAAAAAATTTGTTGCCCCTCCCAACCTATTAATGCCTCCGTCCATTCTTGTTCGTGTTCGTTTGTTAAAGAATATAGCTTGTTCGTGTTCGTTTGTTATAATAATAAACGAACATAAAAAGACATGTAAATAAATTTAAACGAACATAAACGAACGAATATGTGAATAAATTTATTTTTTAAAATATAATACTTTTGTTATGAAAAAAATATATAAATAGATAGACGTGAATAAATTTAAACGACATAAATGAACGGATTATCAAATGTTTACGAACGTAAATGAACGAACGAGCTCTTTATTCGTGTTCGTTCATTTAATTAAACAAACAAAAAACCTTGTTCATGTTTGCTCGTTTAATAAATAAACGAACTTCTCGCCAAATGGTTTGCTGAACATTTGGTTCGTTTACAGCCCTACCTACTTTATTTTCGATACTAAAAAAAAAGTCCGTTTTCATTAGTCCCTCAAAATAAAATAAAATAATGATATAAAACTCCACTTTTATCAGAAAGGAAGAAATGACCATTGCAAACCTTTTGATCAGTGCATCGATTGCTAATTATATCTACGTGGTGAACTCATTATTTCTTATGCTATTGTCATAACAATGAATTACCTAGAAAACGACATGAAATTGTAAAGATAATTTCAAACTTAAAATAAACAGAGACCGAAAGTACAGAAATAAACTTACAAGGATCTCTTCATCAAGATAAGAAATCATGAACAGTCTCTCAAATGTCCCACCTTGAAACACAGAAAATTCAGCTCAGAGGTGAAAGAATCGAATATCAAACAGAAAAGATATATGGTTTATCCTTAATCCTGAACTTTTACTTCCTTCAACGTACCATGTTACCCATAACACCATTAATCATAAAATATATGGAAACTGGCAAAATTGCTTTCCAAAGTGGAGAGTGATGACTAACTGGAATAGCATCCTTTCATGCAACTGATTCTTAATCATCAATTTAGTTGATGATTCATTGCAAATGCATTGTTCTTGAAAATCAACATGGGAAGAGAAGAGAGAACAAAAGAAGAGAGATATTAACTCACGAAACCAGTTTTCTTTCAAGTGTTTTCCACTACATGGAAGTAATTCACCAATTGGATTCCATTGCTTGAAAAATCAACAATAAACCATCATCCATGTATAAAATATCAGCATAACTTGTATGCTGCCGCAGAAACAGAACCAAACTAAATAGCCTCATTAAACTTTCACAAAAAAGTAGGTTAGATGCATCCATTAACCCACCTCTAATAAGAATGGCATTAGGCTGTAGCATAGATGAATGTCATCATTTTTAAATACGGGTTCTAATTGTTCTCAAAAGAAAGAATCCAATACAATATAGCAACCTCTACAAGGATTTCCAAATAATTATCCATTTCTCTTCAAAAGTAAATGATAAAAAGACCACAATGAATCATAATGATAACAACTCGAGTGATACCTTCCAACACACATTAGCCATGGGCTACAACGATCGAATATAAATACATAAGCATACTTCAGCGTGGTCGTATGCAACATGTACATTAAGGGTCTATATTACTCACAGTTATATCATTTTAAGGAACACTTGAATAACATTGAAATACTTACTCAAAGGAACTCTCAGTCCACTTGCCACTGCATCCTTTACAGGAATTGGAAGTTGCCGGATGGTTGTAAGAGACCGACTATATGCACCCTTTAACTGTTCCGGTATTGTTTCTTCAACAACAGATGGTGATTCAAATATACCCTCGACATATTGTTCTTTCATTCGTAATGGTCCCTCAATAGATACATTGGTCAAAAGAACAAATTTGCTTTCTATCTGCATTCCAAAGGAGATAACCTTAAACCACTTGAAAAATTCTGTAACAAGGAGAGCTTTTCCAAAGGTTTCTTTTATTTTTATTGTGTGTGTGTGTAGGGGGAGGGGGTCTTATGATCAACTCTAGCCCTTCAGAGAACTTGTCAAATCAATGCAAGCACCAATCTCAACAGAAAACTCAAACCGCACTTTAGAAAGAGGAATCTGAAATGCTAAATTAGAAGAAAAAAAAAGTTTCAAATTTTTGCATGATGTCCAGACTCCAGGGAGGGTAATGAAACAATCTTACCACTGTAACAAGGCTGACATGATCACACGCAACAAGAAGTAAAAAAGAAGAAAAGAGGCAGGGAATGGTTCTAAATTCCTCCCCCAGTTATTAAATTTGACGGTAACAGGAATGAAAGAGAAAAACTTTTAAAGAGGAATAGTTGGTAGACATTATCATTCCAGTATCCATTAATTAGAGGCGCCAATAATTATGGTTCCAAATCTCACACAAATCTAAACAAGAACATTTCAACCATAAATAATGACTTTTGAGCAAGAACAATTGTTACTGGCGGACAAGCTCAAGCAAAACAGGCTAATGCCAGTACATTTAACTGGAAGGAAAAAAGTGTAATCTCAATCTATTCATCCTATTAATCCAATAATGATGATATGAAGCTTTAAGGTGTTCATCCATCTGGTTAAAACTAGGGGCAATGTCCTTCAGTTCGTAAATATGGCCAAGTAAATTTTACCCACTTCCATAATAGTCAAGGAATAATAAAATATTAATATAGCAAAACTGTCCAGGATATTTCATAGCTTTTCCATGTGGATTTATAATCAGTTTGAAGCAAATAGGGGTCAGCACCGCTTCCATTGCACAATAGCAAATTTTCAAGTTCTATCAAGAACTGATTTGCACTAGTTGTTGATAGAAAATTTTAATTAGAACCAATTTAAAGTAATTTAATTTACTTCAGATCCAACTTATATAAGCAAGCAGGAAAATAGACAACGGATTATAAAATAAAGAAAGATGGTAGCTGAATATCAATACAAAGTTCAAGGCAAAGCACTTCATATGGATATTGATGCTTTACGGCATGCAGCATTCATTTGTGTAGGTGAGCATCATGCTGAGTAAATATTTACCGAGTTAAGCAGTTTCAAGTGTGCTGTAACCTTTGCCGTTCCATCCTTAAGATGCAAGTCCATTTTTGACAATTTTGCCAATGTTGATGGGAATCTCCTGCAAAGTACAGAGTTACCAAGAAGATCAACTACCAGACATTCAGAAAAATTAGAGATCATCAACTTTCTAATCACTCACTCAAATATGATTCTAGCAGCAGAAAATGCAGGGCATCTAGATCCAAACCACTCAAAGTTCCAACGACCTTTCAAAAAGGGAGACCTGGAGTGTTATAAACAAATAAAAGTCTTGCGTGAATGATGAACGTGCAAAATTTGTTCTTTGACTAAGCACCTACGTTGTCGGCCTTGGTGTTCGATTGAGCCTCTCAAGACCAGTTATCCTCTCATTCACTTCAAATCATTGCAAATCTGTTGTTTTTCCGCTGACTAAAGCCTCAAAACCCCCAGCATCCTTAAACTGAAAGAACATTTAACAAAGTAAAGATGATAGGGCAAGCTTGAGGTGCATAAAAATACATGTGAACAAAATCAATGGACAAGTTAGACTATTCAATTTGTGAGTGACACAATTCTTTCATTTGTTAGGCATCAAGAAATTGATAAAAATAGTCACATAAGCAACAAGTGTTGGTGTAAGCCTGCAAGCCAGATAAGCTTGTAGTTATATTTAACTTGTAAATTTAATGTATTTTTCATTATTGTTTAATTGATATAATTGGGGTATTGCTTTATCAATAAGCCATTTATAAATGTTATTAGTGACTTGTGTAAATGAAACCGACAAAATGGCTTTGCAAAAGAATTGTAATAAGTTATAAATATTGGATCCTTAAGCAACAAATTGTGTTTCTAAACACGTTTCTAGTCATTGTGTTTTTAAACAAGTGTTGGTGGTGTAAGCATGCAAGCCAGATAAGCTTCTAGTCATATTTAACTAGTCAATTTCATGTATTTTTCATTATTGTTTAATTAATATAATTGAGGTATTTCTTTATCAATAAGTCATATTATAAATGTTATTAGTAACTTATGTAAACGAAACCAACAAAATGGCTTTCCAAAAGAATTGTAATAAGTTGTAAATATTGGATCCTTAAGCAACAAATTGTGCTTTTTAAACATGGTTCTAGTAATTGTATAATCAAAATAATGATTAGCAATGCACAAAGGCTTGCATATGTAAAGTCTCCATGATATGACTAATCTTATAAGCTGAAGAATAAAAACAACTGTGAAAAGGAAATTTGATAGTTAAACAAAATCACTAAACATGAATGAGAGTTCCATGTGATATCTCACTCAAGTTTCACCGGAAATACTCTCATTTGCCAATAGTATAAAGGCTTAAATGAAAGATCAAAGTAAAGGCCTGCAATTAACCTAGCCATATTTAAGCATGATTAACCACACACTTCCAAACCTGGGAAGTGCGGATTTTGAAACCAAAAGCTGCTAGCATACCTGTTGACTAAGCACAATCCTTGCCTTTTTGAAGATTTCTAGGTCTCCAGTGTACATCAACATTAGAGGTTGGATACACGTTCGAAGTTTGAATGAAATAAGTGGGTTCGGTGTGCAAAACTAGCTTGATAGGGGTATAATCTAATATTCTTTTATGCTGTTCTTAACTATGATAGATCGAAAAATGGCATGCAAGTAGATCCTAGGATGTGCATTCATATTGATTCCACTGTATTGTTTTTATCTTGTTTAAATTCAAATTTATATTTAATATTATTATATGTATGTTGAGGTTCAAAAATAAGTGGCACCCCTTATGACAAGTCTAAAAGGTGAAAAATAGGATAATCACACTAGGGAATGAAACAACTGGGTTTGGCGTGCAAAACTAACTTGATAGGGGTATTGTCTAATATTCTTTTCTGTTGTTCTTAACTATGATAGATCGAAAAATGCCATGCAAGTAAGCCCTAGGATGTGCATTCATATTGATTTCACTGCACTGTTTTTTATCTTGTTTAAATTCAAAATTATATTTAATATTATTATATGTATTATGAGGTTCAAAAATAAGTAGCACCCCTTATGAAGAGTATAAAAAATGAAAAATAGGATAATCGCACTCATGATCTATGATTTATGCAATTCTATCATCCTATTTTTAACATAATTATTCAAGACATTTCATAAGGCTTTCACATTATCATTGATTTGTTGCTGTTGGAAAAGGGTGAAACTTTTGATATAAATGAGCAAATGAGCATTGATGTAGCAGCAGCATAAGAACAGTGCCAGCTACATTATTTATCTTTCATTTTTTCTGCACTCCTCCATTTCTTTTTCTTTTCTTGCACTATTCTTCATTTTTCTCTTTCTTTGCACTTTCACAAATTCAGACCCCTCTACTTCTCTTTATCCAAGCATACCCGTCATTAGCATTAACCTATTGACTTAGGTGCTTCACTGCTAGCACAAGTGCAGCAGGATTACTTTGTTTTCCCTCTTTGTTAAGAATATGCGACTAAGATCGTGTCACAGGGTGATTGATAGGGAAGTCGAGATCAATTTGTCTTCCGTTTTGATTGACAAATAAGACTATCAAAAGGAGCCTAAAACCCTATGACTCATTAGAGAGAGACCCACATCTCATATCTAATCCAACAAGGAAGTCATATTAAACTAAATAAATTCCTATAAGAAAACAACATTTAATCTAAGAGTCCTACCTCATACCAAAAGCAACTTCTAAAGTTACTGCAGCGTCCACAACAATGCTCCCCTCCTAGAGAAAAGAGCTTGAAGTCAAATAACTTGAAGATATAAATCAGCCCGTTTCAGTTTATGGTTTTGCGTCATTCTAAAAGCTATTTTCAACCAAACGAGCTTACTGCATTGATGTCTAACCGTATACTATTCATCAAAATTATAACATAGGCCCTTCTCTCTACCATTTCTGCCCTTTGAAACTGAAATGTGATAAATAAAAAAGAAACTACATACAAAAGGCTGATGATAGTTAATATTTCCCCCCATGAATAACTTCAAAACAATCCTCCTGGTTCATGCTCTCCCTTCTGGTAACTATTATAGCCATTTAACTAAACCATATAATTATGCTAATCACATGAAAGCCCTGATTAACATTTTTAATTTTTTACAGATCCTGAAAATAGGTTACCAACTGTTTGGCACGTAGCAAGAAAAGGCAAATCCCAGCAGAATTTTAAGCACCTAAAGTGAACCAGCTTTGACTCACTCCGAAAATGACAAACTGATGATAAGGCAATTTCTTTAAAATTTGCTTCTTCCTATCAGTATTCGGCCTGAAACTGAAAATAGGACCGCAAAGTTTTCGCATTCTAATCACTCCTTCCTTCTTTAAAACAACAAAGGTTTATTAATGATCAATTTAAAGAATACAAAAAGAGAGAGAGGAGAAACTCACAGCAAGAAGCAGAGATTCCTTAGCTGATAGTCGTTCCATCTCTTTAGCATAAATAGAAGAAGCTCCTCCCGGGACAGTTTGCTGGACCATAGCTATTGAGGCCATTTTAGGATGGTTTCTCCGGTGTCGGGAGCTCCTCCGGTCACACTCCGGCAGTCTAACAAAAGAAACTCCCGTCAAAGACGAAGAAGACGAGTAAGAGAAGCTCGAGCGAATTGCTGAAATCGTAGGAACCGATCCTAGCAGAGAGGCCATTGATGATACCGAAATTATTTCTTAGGTTTTTTTCTTTTTATTATTTATTATGAAAAGAGATTTTATCATTTTTATGTCAAAAAGTTGTGCCCCTGGTGGTGAGTGATGAATTGACCGTTGGAAAATATATACAAATAACTCTTATTTATAAGCACCGACTAACCTCAAAATCATTTTTGGTTGGTATTATTATATGAAAAAGTAGTTATTTACGAAAATGATAATAAATAATGTTATTTAGAAAAATGACACTTAAATCGTCTACATAAATCGATTCGTTTTTACTATAAAACGTTAATTTCGTGTTGAGTAAGTTGGTAAAAAAAAAAATTACTTTTTTTAATATGAAACTCGCTTTCTGTAGAACGTGAATTCGCTTTATATAGACGATTTGAGGGTCATTTTTCTAAATAACATTGTCAGATGGTCATTTAAGTAAAAAACTATTAAATTTTTTTTTATATAAAATTGTCTTTTTGGTTAATTGTAAGTAATTGGCTGATAATGGATTAGGAAAAGAAAAGAAATGTTTTTGTATGGAAAATAGATAAGGGTTAAAAATGTTGAACAACTATTTTTGAAAATAAAATTCAATTATTAATATTTTAATTGATAAAAAATATATATTTTTTGATAAATTTTAATTTTAATCTTAATCTTATCTAACGAGGAGAGGAAGAAAGATAATTATTTTTAGTGGGTCTAGAACGTATGACTTAAAAAATATAAGAGAATCAAGATGAATAATTTGACTAACTAGCCAAATGTATTTGCTCAAATTAATAAAATATATTGAGTATTTTTTACTGACATTTATCATTATTGTATTGACATACCTATTAACTTTATTGATGTAGACAATTTGTGAATATAATATGACATAGAAGCTTGTTTTTTTAAAGTTGAAGGATCTAATTGATTTTTTAAAAAAGTTTGAAAATAAAAAATAAAATATTTAAAAATGTATTTAATATGTAAAAATAAATGTATTAAATAAATTTAAAGTATTTAGATAAAAATGATTAATTATTTTAATTTATTAAAATTGTATAAAAAATTAAAAAGATATTAAAAGTTATAATTTTTAAAAAATACTTAAAATATTCAAGAAAATGTGAAAATATTAAAAATTGTAAAAATAATACTTTAAAAAATCGAACTTCTTTATCTGACGAGATTTCAATGAAAATATTTTTTTGAGGGTTTTTTTTGTGGTTTTAAAACGATGGGGTAATGTCTATACTAAATCAGTGTTTATAAGTCTTAATTTAGACCATATATTTTTTAAAAGCACTCGATATAACAAGATGACACCGATGTGTTTTACTAGTTTGAGTGCCCAATTAAGTGAAAAGAGTAGGTACAAAATTGATTTTTTCGAAATAGTTTGATGATGTTTTTAACTCTCCAGGCATTTCCTTTAAAATAAGGTAAAATTCAACAATTGTCACTTTTATTTCATAATTGTTTATTTTTGCTCACCAAATTTTAAAGGGTAATATTTTGGTCACTTACGTTATAGTTTTATAACATTTTGGTCACTAAAACGTTAAATGTTGCTAGTTTGTGACGTAGCATGTTAGTGAAGGGGTTAACTTTTAATTTAACCCCTAAATTTTATATAAAGAACTAATCACCCTTAAAGTTCAAAAAAATATTAATTTGACCATTGAACTTTTAGATTGAATATTATTTTAACGTTGAATCCGACCAAATCCCCTTGTCATCAGCCGCTGCTCGCCACTATCGTTGGTCAGCGCTATCCACAGTCACTGACGACTGTTAGATTTCAATTTTCTCCTCCTAAGCGTGAATTCGATATTTGTTTTTACCGAAAATTCCCCAACCTCTACAAATATGATGTAAAAAATGTATGTATTCATATTCATTGATTTCACATATTATTATCTATATTAGTTTAGTGTTATAGAATCTAATATAAATAAATTGATCTAAAATTATATATATTCTTTAGAGTGTATATGCATTATTATATATATATATGATCCTCCTACACTATGTAAAATTTGAAAGTTTTAGTCCTTTTTTGGACTATTGGATGAAGATAAATGGGTGATTAAGATTAAAAGTAGAAAATGTGAAGATTATCACATGAAAAAAAAGAGATAAGGAAATAATCTTAGTCATTTATTACCCTCATCCAAAGGTCAAAAAAGGTGTAAAAGTAATTGACTTTTATATTGTGTAAGTGGATCATAACCCATATATATATATATATATATAGACACACACGTATAGGATCCAGGTACACTGTAAAAAGTTTTTAACTTTTATATTTTTTTGGATCATTGGATAGGTAAAACGGATGGCTAAAATTAATAGTATATTGTAACGACCCGAATTTCTCGAGTCAACGATGAGCGTTGACCCGATTTTGGATCGACACGTTGGGATAAATGTTTGAGTCATGTTGGGCCTTATTGTTGGGCTTGTGTTTGGATGAGGAATGTTTAGTGAAGGGTAAATGGGTAATTACCCCCTCAAGGGAGACAAAGGCTAACACCTTGTTTATTTACTGCAAGCGACCAATTGGGTGTCGTTGCCAAGTGCTTTGCCCAGATCATGTTTGTGTGAGAGTAGCTTGTATGGTGGCTTTAGATGTGTTGAGTCGTAGTGCAATTGTGAAAGACCGCTGCCGATTTTGTAAGATCGACGACCCTGTTTTGGCCATAGAATATAAGAGCTTCGCGTGTTGTTTGTCGGAGTAAAAGTACTGTCGGAGTAAAAGTACCGTGGAAAATGTCAAATGAAGGTTGTGATGAACATGGTTAGGGTCCTAAGGGCGAATCGTGAGGATGGTTACTTGGCTTGTGCACCTGTTGAGTTAAATCTCGTAGAGTTAAAGGAATGCCCAATCGAGTTCGGCCAAGTTGTTATTGGTTAAGGCAAGCAGGGTAAAAGTTATTAGAGTAGCACAGCGAAATGTAGACCAATAGTTGTGCTGCAAGAAAATGATGTTGGAGGAACTGGTTGGAAATCCTTGAGAGTAGTTAGATGAGTTGCTCGCGTTGGATGATTTGGATAGAGTAGTCGGAGTAGTAGGAATCTTGTGAATCGAAAGTGGTTTTTATTCATGTGAAAAGCAAGTTCGAATAAAGTGAAGTTTTAAGTCCCGTCTTGGTGGGTTGAGTCTAGAGAAAAGAGCCGTTAGTTCAAGGTAGTTTGATGGTAATGTTCATCTGTCAAGTTTTATTCGTTCTTTGATGTTCGACCGGGGTATGGTTGTTAAATGTGTTGTGTTCCCGATAATGTTTTGTGAAAGTAGCGCATCGTTTTAGACATAGATGAGGCCTAAGTTTAGAGTATGTTTGACGGATGCTAGTAGAAAGGATTTGTTACCCGTGGTATAATCTATTGGAGACGAGTTTCTTGGATCGATGTTTGAACGACACAGCTTGAGGCTGGTTTGTTGTTCTGCTTAAAGGTTCGTTGTGAGTGCTAATGGTTGTGATGTTTTAGGTCGTTAAAGTTTCCGGAAGAGGTGTTGAGGATAACTGGTTCAGAGTTATGGTTTCGATTTAGGTAAGTTGAGGGGGAAGTCTCCCTAATCAAGGTGATCTTGTTTGCTGGTAAAGGGTTTGGAGCTGTTTCGGTTGCATCTTCTTCATCCGTTTAAATTTAAAGGACGAAATTTCTTAAAGGAGTGGAGAGTTGTAACGACCCAGATTTCTTGAGTCAACGATGAGCGTTGACCCGATTTTGGATCGACACATTAGGTCAAATGTTCGGGTCATGTTGGGCCTTGTTGTTGGGCTTGTGTTTGGATGAAGAATGTTTAGTGAAGGGTAAATGGGTAATTACCCTCATCAGGGGAGACAAAGGCTGATGCCTTGTTTATTTTGCTACAGGGGAAAAAATGAATGAGATCACCTATTGTCCCCCAACTATCCTCATCTCTCTCTCTTAAAAAACACCCATCCAACTCAAGGTTAAAAGAGAAAACTTGTGGTGGAGTGTGAATCTCGGATTGGTCATCAAGGAAGAGTTTATCAGCATTAAAGAATCTCTATTTCGAGCTAAGAATCTTTGAAATTGGTGGAGGTTGAGTTTGGAAGCTTGGACCAAGAAGGGTGGTGGTAAGAGCTTGGTGAGAGCTTCATTTCGGTTTTTGCTTGCTTAAGGTCAGTACATTTCTGACTCATACATTTCATGAGGCTCATAAAATGTATGCCTTGCTTGGTGTTATGATTTGTGGGTGTGAGATAGGTCTTTAGAGCTTTAAACCCCATTAATGGTAAATCAAAGATGAGATGTTGATAATGCTTAAAATTGATAAAAAAAACACACCTATTATACTCTAAATAACTTGTAGGATCGATTTGGGACTTAACCATGGATGTTAAGGGTAGGATTAGGGAAATCCCGAGCTCTAAGTTTCAAAATTTGGGATCGAGTACCGGTATAGGGTGGCTGCGTATCGGTACTCCTTTGTATTGAGGAAGATGAATTGTGAGAGGCATACCAGTATACCTTCCTATGTATCGGTACCCCTTGCCTATTGTGAATTCCAGTAACGCTTTGGCGTACCAGTACGCTAAAGGCGTATCGGTATCCATTGTTCTATTGCTTGAGGAGGCTTTTGTGTATCGGTACACTAGGATAGGGGTACCAGTACGAGTTGGGATTGGTACGGGGCGATCCGTATACTGATGCTGAGTACTGATACGGGGTAAGAGCGTATCGGTACGGCTAGTCGTCCAATTCTTTCGAATCTAATTAACGTATCAATACTCATAGGGGAGTATCGATACTAAGAGGGCAGTACCGATACTCATATTGGAGTATCGATACTCGCAGGGCAATTTGCCTAAGAAAGTTGAGTTCGTATTTGAGGGTTATATAGTTCGAGGTAAAGGGTCCTAGGGTCTGTTAGGGTGTAAAATGAATGCTAAAACTGAGAAATGTAGAGTTAAACCTCGTGTGTGAAATAAATGGCTAATGGCTTGGTAATTATTGAGTGGATCGCTTGTTTAATCACCCATAGAGGTCTGTGGTGGATTGGTTAATACTACATAGAAGATCGGGGTCCTTGTTGTGTGCTGAAGGGACGCCCATATAGGCTGGTTACCGCGAATAATAAGATAATCTAACTAGAAAAACGTAAATGAATCCTAAAGACATATATTAAATAGTGTAACAAATGACTCATGCCTTGGGGCATTGGTAATGGTTGGATGGATACCTTTTATCTCTCGGTGAGATATATTGATGCTCGGGGAGCATGTGTTATCGTATGTGTCTTGGTTAGGAATTCGGATATCCTAGAGTCAGTGCAAGGGAACTTAAATAAGGGGATGGGTACTCCGGGCTATGTGATCGAGTACATCTGACGTATCCACGGGCTATGTGATCTAGATGCAGTTAGAAACCTATCCTTGGGCTATGTGATCAGGATATGGAAATACAACTCAGGGCTGTGTGAGCTCGAGTAACCTGATTGGCTATGTGACCTCGGGAAATGACTGCCTGTGGCTATTGTGATCCAAGTATGTCTAGGATGTATCTGTGGCTATAGTGATCCGAATATGATCCTAACCCGACGGCTATGTGATCACGGGTAACCCGACGGCTATGTGAGCACGTGAAAAATAGTAGGGCTTCGTTGGCCATTAGGGAATGTATGTTATTTACGTTGTTGTATGGATAATATATGTTGGCTATTTTACCCTTGGGCTATGTGATTAGGGTAGGGTTGTTACTCGACGGGCTGTGTGAGCTCGAGTAACTCGATGGGCTTTGTGACCTCGAGTATGGGCTATATAACCCTTGGACTATATTATTAGGGTATGGGACGTAACTCGATGGACGAAGTGGCCTCGAGTATGGTAAGCCTGGATGGCTTGGTAGACTTCTTATATAATAGTGGTAGGGTAGGCTAGACTATATTTTTCCGTGCATAGGTTGACAGGTTGCTTTTGGAGGAGCACATCGAGGAGGATTTCCCAACACCGAGCTAGTTTCAGAGTACAATACTTGATGTTTAGTTTGGACTGATTGTATTCATAGGACCTTACCACAGTCGAGTCTGTATCTTTATTTTGATTTACTACTATTTGGTCAAACAGTGTATTTTAATTGGAATTTATATTTTGTAAACCATTTTTATCTTATTATTTATGTGGATTTTATGGAAATGGATCGTTTTGAGAATTATCAACTTGTGGTTTTAAATGAGAAATTTTGATGGGTCGGTTTTGGGTGACCCGAATGTGATGCTCCGGATCTGGGACAAGATCGGGGTGTTACAGTAATATGTGAAAATTATCACTTGGAAAAAAAAGTAAGGAGTTAATCTCATCCATCCATTTCCTCCATTCAACGATCCAAATAATGTGTAAATGTTAAAAACTCTTACATTGTGTAACTGGATCATATCCATATATATATATATATATATATATTCATCCTTTTGGATGGGTTAACCAAGAAATTAGTTAACTATGCTACAAATTGGAGATTGTATCTGCATTGACCTTTGGATCCCCCAGCATATTCTAGTGAGACGCGTTTCACCTCAGTTGTGCAATTGCACTGCAATCTTGTGTTTGGATGACACACAGTGCAATGAGTTTCAGCAATTGAGAGGTACAACACACTCTAAACTTGTGCTTCGGGACCCTACGCACGGAGGAGTGACAATGAATGACTACGAGGACGGAGCTACAACACATCTCATCTAGTTGGAGCTATAACACATAATTTGTGAACATTCATTCAGTCGTTTGTGAAAAATGCTTCAGGCTTTGTGTAATAAGAATTTGGATTCTAAATCTAACTTATGTGGGATTCAATTTCAAGTTTTGAAAAAAAAATGTATCTTCTGTTGGAAATTAAATAAAACATAAATAGCACAACTTTCTTCCCCATAGGATTTCTTTTATTTTCTGACCGACTGATGGCATTGCAATAGGATGCTCTGACTAAAATTTAATGTGTTCAATACTGTTTAATTGAAAACAAATTTTTAAATTTGAATTTAATTGAGATGTAGAACATTATTTGATTACTGTTTAATTCACGAGGACCAAATTATTATATAACCAAAATATAAATGCCAAGGACACATAATAATAATAGATATAAAGGCCGTTCTGCGAAACTAACATGGGGGGAGCTCATTTTTTCCAGCGAATCCCCAATCCTTTTACAAGCAGTCGTACTAACAATAATGTTGTTATGCAAACAATTAAAAACGATAGGTCATGCCCAATCCCCCTTCACCTTCTCCTCTGCCCCCTAACCTAACGGCTATTTTGTATAAATTATTCAAACCTTAACCCCCAACGGCCCATTTCCATTCTCCCCCACATCTATTTGTCCACAAATGCTATCGCGCAAAATCGCGTCCGTGACAAGACACTATCGGCGTGAATCCGATACCCACCGCGAAATTCTCCAAAAGCGGTTTTAGAAGGTGGCGCGACCGCTATTTCGCGGCCGCAATCGCGTTAGCAGTTCGCGATTTGAATCCCTGGACCACACTCTCTCTTATTTCTAACAATGGAAACTGCTACTGCTACCGCTAATGGGAATGGAAATCGTAATCCCATTGATGCTCAAGTTCAACATGTAACTAAGAAGTCGTCTGATGAGTTGTTGAGGAAGTTCGCACGACGACGATGATGACAAGGGGGCAGCGTTTAGGAAAGAGTTAGGGGTAATGGCGATGAAACGGCGGAGAAGGAGTGGATCGGGCAGGCCCAGAAGGGAATCATCCGGTGGTCACTGTGACAGTCCTTCCAGCAATGGCTTAGTGGAGCGGAAATGGCTTCTTCCTCCGGCGGCGAAACGGTGGTCTTGTTTGTTTAAACAGCTGGGGATGGGGAGATCGCAGTTAAGAGGCAGGGAAATTAGGAACAAGTCCGTCTTTGGCACCATTGAGAAGGTAGGTAGCCTCTATTAATCCCTTACAAATTTGATTTGGATTTGTTGTTATGACTGTCATAATCTATATGTATACAACAATAGATAGCGTGGACTACGCTAGGATTTGTTATTGATGTCATTGATTTGAGGGAGGTCAAAATATGTTGTGAGTCCCTAAATTTTGACAAAGTTCGTAGTTTAATCCCTATACTTTAACAGATAAATAAAATTTCCTGATTTTTTTATTCTGAAATATAGGGATTAAATCTCATACTTATTGAATACCCTAACCAAAATTTTTCATTTCCTATTTTGTAAGTAAATATAGACGGTATGTGTCTGGAAATAGAATTCTTCTGTAATAAATTATAATTCGTCCACATTTTCAATATATGATTTGGGGGAATGTCCTTTCCCTTTGCCCATGTTTCCTAATCTATATTGTTAATGTGGTGCATGCAGACATGGCGTACAACGATAGACGGAGCATCCAGAGTTTTCATGGCGTACAACAGGCATAGGCGTTTGATCAATGATGTTGTGTAGTCTACCAGTCTTTTTTCTGCAATTTGTATGTCGCCAATCATCAAACCATATGTACTTCTGATTTCATTCATTCATTCATTTATGTCTTCGACCAACAAAAGATGAATTAATTTCCAAATCAATCTCACTTGTGAAAATTCTTACATCAAGGGAGTGTTCTGGTATTCCCAAACAAAATTATGATTATATTTGATATTCAGACAGATTACAGAATTGATCAGACAGCACCCTCTGATTCAAAGTGTGGTGGGGGCAATCCAACGGTGATATGATTGATTGAGAAACCTTTTAGGGTGATATTGGGATGATTTTATAGGTAAGCTAAAGTTAAACGCATTGACAAGCTTGTGACCAAAAAGTTTCACAATCACAATTCATATTGCCAAAATGTCACATTCTCCTCGCGATAAATTATATTATTAGTTCTTCTCACCATATTATCTATGAGACCAACCAATAAAAAGTATTTATTTCATTAATTTTTGTATTTTATCTTTTTATCAAGTGAATCTTCACTTGATAAAAATTATTTTTAAATTTAATTTACGATAAATATGAGTGAAGATTTATTCGATAAAAGGATGAGATAGAAAAAATTAATGAAATGAATGTATTTTATTGGTTGATCTCATAGATGACGTAACGAGAAGAACCCGTCGCAACAACTTGTACACATTTTTTTTTCTTTTGCTCTCTAATCCAAATTCAGTAATTGTTTGGTATAATCAATTTTGAAAACAATACAGTCTTCCTACTTTAAGATACTTTATAACGACGTTATTTATTACTCCTTTATATCAATTAAAATATATGTTGCAGTCATTGACCCAATTACTCATCCTTGTCTTCCTTTTTTATTGCCTCTTGATTTTTAAGGTTTTATTCTTACTAATCCGGATCCATCAACTTCGTACACCTAATTTTAATGGGTAAGTGTCCGAGTGTAAAATTATTCTTTTGGATAAAATGTTTGAGTTTTAATATTTAGAGAGTAAAATTATTTAAAAATTATTTAATATTAGTTTAATATTTAAATATTGCTATCCATTAAATATATTTTTCATTTGAATTTAATTATAAGAATTTAAATATTAATAAAAATATTTTTTGAATAAAATGTTTGAGTTCTATTATCTAAATAAGCAGCAAGCTCCTACAATAAACGTAGTCCTATGACAAGGGTATCAACTATACAAGTATCCCTAGTAATTACACAATCGAATATTCACCTTATCAATTCGAACTATACATTTACTGTGAAGTTTAATACCAACTATCTCCTTTTTGTTCAAGAAATTCCTCTAAAGTATCTATTCTCTCCTCCCAAATTGCATAGATGTAAGCACACTATGCAATCTTCAGGATATGCACAGTAAGAGATGTACCTTTGAAATTGTCAATCGCCCATGAAAGCTTATTTTCCCAACTTACAATCCTCCTATCTAACTGACATAGACGTCCAAACCCTACTGAAATAAGGGCATTCAATAAACAGATGACTCCTAGTTTCTGGAGCATCCTCACACAACAAACAACCTTCATTACTGTCACTCCCAATCTCCTTCATCGACCTCTTGTTGAGAGCTTGTCCAAAACAACCATCTAAGCAACAATGAAATGTTTAGGGATATGAGACGATAACCAAATCAATTTTTGCCATTCAACCTTACTATTTCTTTCTTTAATGTTTTCCCAAATCCAAGCAGTCTTGATTGTGGTAGTATTAGCCTTGAGAAGGAAAATTATGAGTAGCTTCACTTCTCAACTTGAGGAGTTTCCTAACTATTCAGTTAAACACTCAATATTTCAGAAACTCTCTCCCTAAAACACATTCTGTGATCTAGGCCACCCACAATGATCCCTCACCCACTGGAATATCTCACAAGTAACAAGAGACAAGTTTTATTCCAACAACCGATACTTTTAAACTCTCCTCTCTTCGACTTTAAGGTAAACTCTTACACCCTTTGCTGAAGTATCATTTCCCTTCCAAAATAGCCAAGTACATAACTGTTCGATCTTAAGGATGAAATATTTAGGAATGATCAATTGACTGCACCACAGTAGTTAGTTATGCTAAAGAGGACTGCTCGAATGAGCTGAAGCCTTCCCCCATAGCTCAACTTCCTATTGGACCAAGCACCAAGCTTCGATCGAATCTTCTCCAACAAACGAAGTCAATCCTTCTTACTCAATTTCTTTGTAACCAAGAGCACCCCAAATATCTCATAGGTAACTGCCCCAATTTAAATCCTGTAACTTGTTGAATTTCAACCAGCTTTCTTGCAGAAATTGCATAGGCAAAAAACTCGGCCTTTGTCACATTTAGCTTCAATCCAAACATATCATAAAACTGCTTCAATACACTCAAGACCCCTAATACTAAATCAACATCACCCTTGCAAAAAATTAATAAGTCATTAGCACTACGCCAAGCTTGATATATAGCGGCGCTTTTTACGACTTTTTTAAGTAAACGCCACAAAATTTAAATATATCACAAAGTTTATAGAACAAACGCCACAAAAAATAAATTTCGCGATATTTTTAATACAAACGCCGCTATAGAACAATAAATGATCGCTTTAATAAAACCCCGCAATTTTATACTGTTTACTTGCGTTTGTGATATAAAACACCGTAATTTTGTATTGTTTATTGGCGTTTTTATAAGAAACAGCACAAAAGGTGATACAACTCAGTGTTTTATTTTAAAGATTTACTCACTCTCAGCTACTCTCCCTCACCCCGATCCCCAAATCACCCACAATCCCTAATTTCCTCCATCCCCGATCTGGTGTACTCAGACCCAGCATAATCAGCCACCGTCAACCTCCTCTTGCCCAACCTCCTTCAACCACATGTCGTCATCTATGATGGGGTCTGCCATCTTTGCCACCGAGGTTCCTCTCCCTCTCTTTTCTCCTCTTTTACCTTTCTCATTCTTTGGCGAGAAATGAAAGATTTTCAGGATTTGGGTATTGTTTATTTAAAGGGGTTAAGTGGGTGACTAAAGCGGACAAACACAGGAAGATCAAGTTCTGCTGTTTGCAGTCAAAGGCTTCTGAACCATGAGAGTTTGCGGCGTTGTTCGAGAGGATGTTCTTCGCTGTTTCGTTTTCATTGAAGGCCTTGGCGTTTATCATCAAGATTCCACTGGTTTGTTCTCTGAACCATTTATTTTCTTCTAAGTTATGTTACGGCATTTTGTCTTTCAAACTGCTGTTCAATTCCTTTTCGATTGTATTCCTCCCGTAGATTACATTCTATTCAGAAAGATTATCACTTTAGATTTAGAATTCTTTTGCATTTCAAACTCATAAATTTCTAGTTCAATGAGGAAAAATACATTGCAATCTAAGCTGCCAGTTGAAAATTCATAGAATTTAAAAATTTCTGGCACTACTTCTCTAATTGCAGAAGCCCATTACTGAGAAATGGGGAAAAATTAATTGATGACAGGGTGGTATCTTCTATGCGTGTTTTTGTTTCATATGGATTTTAGGAAGATTTACTCTTTCTAATGTCTAGTATGATTATGTGATGAACTTTATGCAATGGGGTTGAACAATATTTCCATGGAAAAGCTTCTAAAACTTAAAAGGCTGAAGTTAATTTCTTGAAGGTTATCAGATTTGAGAATTTTATTGCTTGATGTATCTCGATTTTTTTTTTTTTGCCTTTTGAAATTGAACATTAACTTGTAATTTTTTGGTAGAAACATCAAGTTATAATTTGTTGTTCTGCAGCTGCATTGAGAGTGTTATCATACTTGCCACTTCCCTACTCTGCTTTAAGTGCTTTCATGATAGTTTCAACTCCATTGAGGGATGCAGTTTATGAAGTGGTCCGAATACTACCTGATTTGTCGTATAATCATGTTTAGTTATTCTTTTCGTTTATGCCTGGATCTGATGTAGCATTATTACAAATCTAGCAATTTTTTAGATATGTAGCATTATTACAACTTGGTGGTTCATTCATTTTGTTGATGGATTTTTCTCCTCAATCTATAAACATCTTGGGATCAATATATTTGGTTAGTTTATTATCCTTTTTCATCTCCTTTAAATTGAGATTTGTTTATGATTAATATAGACATATATTTTGTTTATGAGTAGACTTTAGAGCAGAGTCCATTGTATATTTAACTTCCGTTGGTGGTTAGCTATTTCATCGATATAAATTGCGACAAAATGTACTTTCTGTAATGAAATAAATATTTTGTTTAACTATCTGAAACTACTATTAACTTCCAGTATTTAACTTTTTTTGGTATAGGGATTCGGGATGGTGGTTGGCTATAGTGGTGACCGAGAGGTAGTGGATCGGGGAAGAGAGACTTAGGAACGAAATATGTAGAAGGGATTAAATTGCGACAAAATGTACTTTTTGTAATGAAATAAATATTTTCTTTAACAAATATTTTAAGTTAATTGTGACTATATTTTTGTGATGAAATAATATTTTATTTAACAAATAATTTGGAATCTGCAATTTACAATTTTTTTTGGAAATATGGTGTTATTAGCGGCGTTGGAAAAGACAATCGCCACTAAAGAACATGACTTTTTGCGACGTTTTTTTACAAATGTCACTAAAGAACAGTTATTAGCGGCGTTTGTAAAGACAAACGTTACTATAGATCTTGACTTTTTGCGACGTTTTTTTCTCGAAAATGCTGTAAACTATTACGGCCCTGGTTTCAGCTGCACTTCTTGCGGCGTTTTCTTAAACGCCGGGAAAGTTTTTAACGGTGCTAAAAAATGTCGTTAGGGCTAAAAAACGCCGCTAAAGATATGTTTTGTTGTAGTGTAGCAAAGCACAAATGAGTTAAAGATATTCATTTGCACTTTGGATGATGCTTAAAAATCCTCTTAGTTACAACAGTATTCAACATTGAGGAAAACACTTTCATTACTAACACAAAGAGGTTGGGTGATAAGGAGCACCTTACCTTACGCCTTCCCCTTTAAAACCCCTCCTCAAACTGCCATTAAAGGAGACAAAATGTAGAGGTTGTTACACAAGTTGGATCTATCCAATGAACTTTTCAGGCAACCTCATAGCTTCAAGCACTTTAACAAAAAATTTCGATTAATAGAGTTAAAGGCTTTTTGAAGATCGATCTTCAAGGCACACCTGGGAGAGAGTGTTTTTCTGGAGTAACCCCTTACTAACTCTTGATCCAGAAGCGTGCTATCTACAATATTTCTTCCTTGCACAAAAACAGACTGATTGAGAGTCATCATGTCTGGAAAATATGCAACAAATCTCCTGACTATGATCGTGATAAAATAGTGTTGTAAAAACATAACAACATAAATAGGGTAACAGTCCTTAGCCATAGTAGAACTGTGAAGCTTGAGAACCAATACTATTGCAGTGACATTGAAAGCTGACAGTAAAGAGGAAGATTCAAAGAAAAACTTCACTACAACAATGAAATCATCCTTGATAACCTCCTAAGAATCCTTGAAAACCCATGTTGCATAGTCATCAGGACCAAAACTTTTATCATTTCCCTGTCCAAATAAAGTCTCCTTAATCTTCTGTAGCAACAAAAATATATTTCATATTGCTTAATATACTAATTATATTAATAATACATTAAGTATATTTTTCTGTAAAATTTAAATAGTGTAAACAATGTAATCTTATATTCTAATAGAATTAATAAAAAATAGATGAAAACCCTAGTTTTTGAAAAACCTAGTTCTGCTCAGTTGTCGGCCCTGTCTGGGCGACCGCCGAATAATTCGACACTTCCGACACCCTTGACCGATGCGGCGGATAATGGCCTGATGAATGGGAATGAGGATGGTTCGATGGGAGAGCATATGGACATGGGCATTACCAATGCCATTCGTCTGTGCAAGATGCTAGTGACAGTGGCGCAGGTTTGTAGCAGACTGACGCTACTATGGTGCTGAATGATACTGTCATAGGCACGTCGCCTACTATAAGACCATCCTATCGTGACATGGTTACGGGAAGGATTAGAGCCATACAAATGGACAACTTTATTAGTGATCTGGATGTAGAGTTACTGGATGGGGATGTGATTATTGATAATAAGGGTGTTTTTTAGGAGATTCGATTCTCGAATAGAGTTCATAACACGATAGATGCTAAACTTTCGAATTCGTTGATTGTGAGATTGTTGGGAAAATTGATTGGTTATCAGGCATTAAAAAATCGGATCAATGCTCTATGGTGCCCTATGGGGGAGGTAAGTCTCTTTGGTCAAGATAATAATTATTTTCGTATTCGTTTTGCATTAGATGAAGACTATGAAAAAGTATTGTCCGGTGTCCCATGGATGGTGTATGGGAGTTATCTAACTGTGCAACCTTGGTCATAAGAATTTTCTACGTCGGAGGACCACTCTAACCAAATCCTTGCTTGGATTCGTCTACTAGGGTTATCATATAGGTATTATTCTGTGAGTTCGTTCAGGGCCATTGCCAGTTTTTTGGGGAAAATGGTGCGCATAGATTTCAACATTACGAATGGAAAGAGGGGTTGTTTCGCTCGTTTAGCTGTTGTGGTGAACCTTGATAAGTCCCTAATATCGGGAGTTGTGATTGATAGTCGACATCAAATTATTGAATATGAAGGATTGTCCATTATTTGCTATAGGTGTGGTAAGTATGGGCACTCAAAGGAGGTATGTGGTCGAAAGGAATCCAAGCCAACTGTGTTTCTTTGGCTCAACAAAAGATGTCTACTACGGAGAGGTATGGTCATGGATGCAAGTTGTGGGTAGAAAACGCCGACCTTTTGTAAACTGGTCTGCGGAAAACTAAGTCTCTCATCTTGTGGTTTCTAAGGGAGGCTCACGGTTTGGAGCTTTAACCAACTTAGAATGAGGTACTCAGCAACAATCTGATGTGCAACAACAACGAAAGGATCAGGAAGTGATCCAACTAACAGCCCCACTGAAATAAGACCAGGTCATGAGGGGTCAATATCATTGTAGAACATTCATCTTTGAAACCGAATAAGCATACTACGGTTAATGAGGGGTCAAAATGAGTCTTGAAAAAAAATAATGGAAGACCCCTATATGGCCATATTCGTAATGCTAATGTGAATAGGAGGACTCGTAGCTTGGCAGCGGCTAAAAGTCTACCCAGGAAAAGCACTAAACTAAAGAAGAAGAAGGATAACAACCAAAACCCGACCGTTGTAGCAGATTGGGTAGCGAATCCGTCCAAGGATTTATCTAAAGCAGAGACATCTACTTCGAAAAGTCCGAGTACCTCTATGGGTGGCGACGACAAAATACAGTGGATTGCAAACTCAACGTTTGAATGGGACCAAGAAAAGTCTCTGAATTAAGTGAGGTTTGGTTGGTGGTCTTTTTCCCGATTTTTCAATGATTAAAGTTATCTTTTGGGATACTCAAGGCACTATTGGCCTTGATTTTAACCAATATTTTAGACTTTCAGTCAAATCACATGATCCGGATATAGTAGTTATCATGGAACCAAGATGCTGCAAGAGCCTGGATGTTTGGTACCTCGAGGAGCCGTGGGTCTTGCTCGGTTCTTTGTTACGGAATTGTGGACGATGCATGATTCGCTTACTCACTCCTAGCGGCTTGGTTATCAGATTGTGGAGCTCGAACTGGACAATAGTACTGTGACTCAGATTTTGAGAGGGTTTTTTCGACCTTGGCAGACAATGCTATTGTGGCACGGATTCATGAGCTCATGGGTAAAAACTGGGATGCTCGGGTTATACAAGTTTGCCGAGAGGCAAATAAGGTAGCTAATGCTCTTGGTGGTTTGATTCGAGGACAAGTGGTGGGAGAGTGTATCCATGTGCACCCACCTTTGAAGGTGTTGCCGCTTCTCCTAGCGGATTGTAATACTTTGTAGTTGCTCTTTGTGCTTAGTGTTGAAGTATGCCCAAAGAACAATCATGAGATGGTTGTAAAAGACATACTTATTTTATCATGTTTATTAATATAAAGCCATTATTATTTTTCAGTCTTATTCTGTGCATTTATAAATAAACTGGATTATAATAAAGTCCTTATAATAATATAGTTATTTTTTAATGTTCTTAGTCGAGTATTATTGTGGGCATGGACAAAATAATATATTAAGACTAATATGTAGTTGATTGATGGCAAAGTGTTGTCATTGACATAAAGATGTCAAAATCAATACATAAGTATGTGTTAGAGAACGACATATTGAACTGACCCGCTATGAGCATGTTTCTTGGATTATTATGTGACAGTCACAACATTGCTCATAGTGATAACTACATGTATGATCCTCGGACTTGAGATCATCATTATTTCAACATCGTGAGTGACATATTTTGATGTGGTCAAACGTGTGTCATAACTGACTACACTATAAAGACATATATTGGATATGTCGCAATCTATGTAGCAGAATATGGTTGATGAAGACATGATTTGTCCCTCCTACACAATAGGAGTAATATCATAGGCCACTTGATTAAGTGAGACAAGAAAATGCATGGCCATGCTTGAATAAATTGATAAGAGATATCATAGTTATTCATTTATAATAGTCTACTCAAGATACCAAGAAATATTAGATGGACTATACAAGTGTGACTATTCAATGACTTGTGTCCGATCTAGATATGAGGACAAAAGGATATAATACATGAAAAGAGTTAATCATGAAGGTTATGTCGAACCACGACTTCCTATAACTTAGTTAGCAACGATGCATTGCTAGATGTCACTCATTGCTTGTAATATTATAATTGTTCTAGATATTAATACTAACGTTACATGAACCTACAAGGGTCACACCCTATGATTGAAACGAACAAATATCGACTTGATAGTATGTGTACAAACTTATTGTACACGTAATAAGTAAAAAAACTAAGATTATTATAATTATTATAATTATAGATAATCTTGTTTATATATTTTAATACTAAATAAATATTGTTATTATTAAATACTATTAAAATATATATCTCTAAAGAAACTTAATTAAAGTAGAATCAGATTCTACATATTTAATTATATTCAGTTAAATATATTGTATATTTAATGAATCCGAGTTTAATTAGAATTAGGTTTTTGAATGCTATATAAAGGCATAAGATCTAGCGACCAAAACATGCTTTTTGCGAAAAACCTCTCTAACAGTTAGAGAAGTAAAATATTGTTCATTTCATTCGGGTGGACTACGTAAAGGTCCGAACACTGTTGTGATGACTTGGATTCGATATTTTGCTAGAAGAATTGGATTCTCCTAACTCTCTGTGATTTTTCAGATTTATTTAAAGTAACGTTTCATCCCTTTTCACCCCAGATTCGTTCCTCATACATGGATCACTGGCATAATACGTCGGATAATTTTTTCGCTGCGCCATGAGGTGTACCGGCGTTTTCCAATAGTGGTATTAGAGCCACTTGTACGATACGAATTCGAACTTAAATACTTGGATGATGCTTTTGTATGAGATGCATGTTTTATTTTTCTGTTTGGACGAGTATACAATATTTTTTCAAAACAAAGAAATTGAATCTAGTCATGGTTAATATGTTAATCTATTTTAAATAAGTTTCTACAATCGATGGTTTTAATGCTCATATGTTAATTGTTAACATGATGAACATGCGGTTCTGATAGCAGATTATTTTCGGCAGAGGAACAATGGTTGTTCAAGTACAAAAAACCTTAGGGATTGAAAAACCCCAAAAACACGAATCTGTTGATAAAAGTTATCAACCAGATCTATCGGACCGCGTAGGCAACAAAGGCCATAGAAACTATTTTGGTAATTATAATTAACAAGATAAAACATATTTATGTTTTGGAAAATATGCACGGTGTTTGAAATGCATGGTTATAGCCAAATAGCCCATTTACTTTGGTTTTATATTTATAAATATGGCCTGCGTGTCGTGCCTTTCTTTCTTCTATTGTAATTCTCTTCTCATCTTGCTCCCTCGTATGAAAAATGAGTTTTTGAAAATTGTAATATTTACGGAGAAAGCGTGGATCACATGAGCAGAATGACAGGCCGATCAAATG
Source organism: Hibiscus mutabilis (assembly GCA_019671005.1). Lineage (NCBI taxonomy): Eukaryota > Viridiplantae > Streptophyta > Magnoliopsida > Malvales > Malvaceae > Hibiscus > Hibiscus mutabilis. The sequence continues at coordinate 23,390,174 of CM033713.1, forward strand.
TGGATTAGATGCTTGAGAAGCAAGTTCTATCTTTAGTTTATTTTGGTTCTCCTATTGGCTTGGGATGGGCCACCTTAGTTTTACGGGCTATAACTATTGCATTTATATTTACTACTTTACATATATATGTTACAATGTATGTTTTAGCCTGATGGTAATTGGTTAGATCATGATTGAATGGTGAGATTAATATAACAAAAAACCTCCATATTTAATCAAAATAGCCATCCAATATTTGCCCTCATTAAAACCTCGATCGGTACTATATAGGTTTTGCCAAAGCAAAGTACTTATATCTATCTTGGTTAAACGCGAAGAATAAGCAAGTAATATTCACTGGTTGTAATATTGGTTAAACTAGGTTGTCCTAATGAGATCAGAAACCTAAAGGCTAATGATTTAGATAATCATGAGATAATTAGGAACAATAGTTGTTCACCAAATATAGGAATTACATGAGATGTAATTAGCAAGTGTTGCTTGCCTAAATAATTGAATTATGGGAGTAAAGCCAAAGCTGACTCACAATGAAATGAAATATGGATCCTTACCCACTAGAAATACTTTTTAGTAAGTTTTTCAATTTTGAGGGTTTTTAATAGTGGAAATGTTATTACCTTATAAACATGATAAAATATACTTATAAATAATATTTTATCATTGTAGATTTGTTATGGCAAACTCAAACTCATTATCATTGCAATTCGTCCTTGAGAATGACAAATTGAATGGCTTGAACTTCCTTGACTGGTTTCGTAACTTGGAGATTGTCCTCAAGCAAGAACGAAAATTACAAGTCATCGAATAACCTATCCCTAAAAAGCTAGTAAATGATTCCTCCAAATATGAATTGGAAGCCTTTAAAAAATACTCAAATGACATGGGAGATGCCGAGTGTTTGCTGCTTGCGACCATGACTCCTGAGCTTCAGAAGCAACATGAGGACATGGTTCCTTATTAGATGGTTAAAAATATCAAGGAATTATATGATGGGCAAGCTCATCAATAGAGGTATGAGACCTCTAAGGCTTTGTTTCGATGCAAGATAATGGAGGGAACTCCGATAGGAACTCATGTTCTCAAAATGATAGGGTATATTCAGACCCTGGAAAAATTGGGCTTCCCTCTAAGTGTTGAATTGGCTACTGATGTTATCCTGCAATCATTGTCGGCTAGTTTTAATCAGTTTGTTCTTAATTTCAATATGAATGAAATTAACAAATCGTTGCCCTAGTTGCTTGGTATGTTAAGAACAGCAGAGAACAATATGAAAAAGGTTGGCTGCAATCCCATTCTGATGCCCCGAAAGGATAACAAAAATAGAAAGCCCAACACCAAGGCAAAGCCAAAGTCCAACAAAGAAAAGGCTGCATTGAAACCCAAATAAGGAGTTGCAAACGAATGAAATTGTTTCCATTGCAACAATGTTGGACATTGGAAGAGAGATTGCCTTGTCTATCTTGAGGACATCAAGAAGGAAAGAGAAAATGGACAATCTGGATCAAGTATTTATGTTATTGATATAAATATATCAACGTGTACTTCTTGGGTATTAGATACCGGTTGTGGTTCTCACATTTGTACTTCTATACAGGGACTAAAAAAGAGTAGAAAATTGGCAAAAAGAGATGTAGACCTACGAGTGGGAAATGGAGCAAGAGTTGTTGCATTAGCTATAAGAACATATACTTTGTCATTACCTAGTGGACTTGTTTTAGATTTAAAGGATTGTTATTCCGTACCTAGTTTGACTAAGAACATTATTTCAATTTCTTGTTTGGACAAGATTGGTTTTGAGATTATTGTTAAGAATAATAGTTGTTCTTTTTATCTCAATAATGTTTTTATGGCACGACACATTAAATAAATGGCCTCTATATCTTAGATCAAGACAATTCTATGTATAACATAAATACGAAAAGATAAAAAATAAATCACTCTAATCAAACTTGTCTCTGGCATTGTCGCTTGGGTCATATAAGTGAGAAATGCATATCAAAACTTCATAAAGATGGATTTTTGGATTCTTTTGTTTTTGAAAATTTAATATATGTGAACCTTGCTTAATGGGAAAAATGACCAAATCACCGTTTGACGGTAAAAATGAGCGAGCAAATAATTTATTAGGTCTAATACATAGTGATGTATGTGGACCAATGAATACATAAGCCAGAGAAGGGTTTCAATACTTTCACTGACGGCTTTAGTTGATATGGGTACATTTACCTAATGCATCATAAATCTAAAGCCCTTGAAAAGTTCAAGGAATTTAAGAATGGAGTACAAAACCAACTAGGAAAGAGTGTCAAAGCTCTTCGATCAGATCGAGGAGGAGAATACTTAAGCTTAGAGTTTGATGAACTTCTTAAAGAATGTGGGATTGTCTCACAACTTACACCTCCTTGTACTCCATAACAAAATAGTGTCTCTGAAAAGAGAAATCGAACATTGTTAGACATGGTTCGATCAATGATGATTCATGCATATCTTCCAACTTTTTTTAGGGACATGCGCTAGAAACTACTGCTTTTACACTAAATCGGTTCAAAAGACACCGTATGAGATATGGACTAGAAGCGTCATACTATATCTTTTATGAAAATTTAGGGATGTGACGTTTATGTTAAACATCAGATGTCTACAAAACTTGAACCTAAATCTCATAAGTGTAATTTTGTGGGGTATCTTAAAGAAACTAAAGGATATTATTTCTTCAATCCATCTGAGAACAAAGTGTTTGTTGCTCGAACAAGAGTCTTCCTTGGAAGAGAATTTATTTTCAGAAAAGGATGTGTGAGAAATATTGAACTTGAGGAAATTCAAAATCAACCACATATCACTGAACCAGAGATTGAACAACAACAAGTTCCACAAATAGTTGAGGAACATCCAATCATTCTTGAAATACAACCACTGTGAAGATCTATGAGAGAACGTAATGCACCTGAGGGATATGGATTTCTCATCACATTGCACGGTGATGTTCTCCTCATAGACCAAGATGAGCCTATGACTTATCAGGAAGTAGTGACGAGCCCAGACTCTGAGAAATGGCTAGAAGCCATGAAATCCGAGATGGATTCCATGTTAGAAAACCAAGTATGAACTTTGGTTGATCCACCTGAAGGGATAAAACCCATAAGGTGTAAATGGGTTTTTAAAAGGAAGACCAACATGGATGGCAATGTACAAACATGCAAAGGGTGATTGGTTGCTAAGGGATTTCATCAGATTCATGGTATAGACTATGATGAAACTTTTTCTCCTGTTGCTATGTTTAAATCCATTCAGATATTGCTTGCAATAGCTGCATTTCATGATTATGAAATATGGCAAATGGATGTCAAAACTGCTTTCTTTAATGGAAAATTAGATAAAGATGTGTACATGACACAACATGAGGGTTTTGTCGATCCAAAAGATGCCAAAAAATATGCAAGCTACAAAGATCCATTTATGGGTTGAAGCAAGCTTCTCGAAGTTGGAATCTTCGTTTTAATGATGCAATCAAAGAATTTGGTTTTATTAAAAATGAAGATGAGCTATGTGTTTTCAAGAAAACTAGTGGGGGCACTGTTACAGTCTTGGTATTGTATGTGGATGGCATAATAATAATAGGAAATGACATACCTACCTTACAGTCTGTAAAGACTTGGTTAGAAAAATATTTTTCTATGACAGACTTGGGTGAAGCAACCTACATATTAGGAGTCAAGATCTATAGAGATAGATCAAGACGACTCCTATGACTAAGTCAAAATACATACATAGATAAAGTACTGAAAAGATTCGGTATGAAAGAATCTAAAAGAGGATTCTTACCTATGAGACATGGTATTTCACTATCAAAGGAAATATGTCATTCAACGCCTCAAGAAAGAGAGCGCATGAGTAAGGTTCCATATGTTTCGGCGTATGCCATGCTATGTATACGTCCAGATGTATCATATGCATTAAATATGACAAGTCGATACCAAGTGGATCCTGGTGAAGGTCATTGGGTTGCAGTTAAAAACATCATTAAGTACTTAAGAAGAACTAAGGATACATTCCTTATGTATGGAGGTGAGGAAGAGCTAAGTATAAAAGGTTATACTGACGCAAGCTTTCAAACTGATAAGGATGATTCTCGATCGCAATCGGGTTTTGTGTTTTGTCTTAATGTAGGTACTGTAAGCTGGAAAAGTTCAAAGCAAGATACATTAGCAGATTCTACAACAGAAGCCGAGTATATTGCAGCAAGCGATACTGCAAAAGAAGCTGTTTGGATTAAAAAGTTCATATCTGAACTAGGGGTTGTGCCTAGCATATCAAATGCTATAGACCTACGTTGTGACAACAACGGAGCCATCGCACAAGCAAAAGAACCCAGATTTCACCAGTGATCCAAATACATACTTAGGCGTTACCATCTCATTCGAGAAATTGTTGATTGAGGGGGCGTAGAAATATGTAGAGTACAAATGGATGAAAATATCGCCGATCCACTGAAAAAGCCTCTGACACAGCAGAAGCATGATCGTCACACTAAGTCTCTTGGTATTAGATACATAAGTGATTGGTCTTAGTGCTAGTGGGAGATTGTTGGAGTATGTCTAAAGACCAATCATGAGATGGTTGTAAAATACATACTTATTTTATCATGTTTATTAATATAAAGCCATTATTATTTTCCAGTCTTATTCTATGCATTTATAAATAAACTGAATTATAATAAAGTCCTTAGAATAATATAGTTATTCTTGAATGTCCTTAGTCGAGTATTATTGTGGGCATGGACAACAATAATATATTAAGACTAATATGTAGTTGATTGATGACAAAGTGTTGTCATTGACATGAAGATGTCAAAATCAATACATAAGTATGTGTTAGAGAACGACATATTGGACTGAGTCGCTATGAGCATGTTTCTTGGATTATTATGTGACAGTCACAAACATTGCTCATAGTGATAACTACATGTATGATCCTCAGACTTGAGATCATCATTATTTCAACATCGTGAGTGACATATTTTGATGTGGTCAAACGTGTGTCATAACTGACTACACTATAAAGACTAATATTGGATATGTCGCAATCTATGTAGCGGAATATGGTTGATGAAGATAGGATTTGTCCCTCCTACATAATAGGAGTAATATCACAGGCCACTTGATTGAGTGAGACAAGAAAATGCATGGCCATGCTCGAATAAATTGATAAGAGATATCATAATTATTCGTTTATAATAGTCTACTCAAGATACTAAGAAATATTAGATGGACTATACAAGTGTGACTATTCCATGACTCGCGTCTGATCTAGATATGAGGACAAAATGATATAATACATGAAAAGAGTTAATCACGAAGGTTATGTCGATCCACGACTTCCTGTAACTTAGGTAGCAATGATGCATTGCTAGATGTTACTCATTTCTTGTAATATTAGAATTGTTCTAGATATTACTACTAACTTTACATGAACCTACAAGGGTCACACCCTATGATTGAAACGAACAAATATTGACTTGATAGTATGTGTACAAACTTGTTGTACACGTAATAAGTAAAAAAAAACTAAGATTATTATAATTATTGTAATTATAGATAATGTTGTTTATATATTTTAATACTAAATAATTATTGTAATTATTAAATACTATTAATATATATATATATCTCCAAAGAAACCTAATTAAAATATAATCAGATTCTACATATTTAATTATATTTGGTTAAATATATTGCATATTGAATGAATCCGAATTTAATTAGAATTAGGTTTTTGAATGCTATATAAAGGCATAAGGTCTAGTAGCCGAAACATGCCTTTTGCGAAAAACCTCTCTAACAGTTAGAGAAGTAAAATATTGTTCGTTTCATTCGGGTGGACTACGTAAAGGTCGGAACGCTGTTGTGACGACTTGGATTCGATATTTTGCTAGAAGAATTGGATTCGATATAACGTTTCATCCCTTTTCACCCCAGATTCGTTCCTCGTACATGGATCATTGGCGGAATACGTCGGATAATTTTTTCGTTGCGCCATGGGGTGTACCGGCGTTTCCCAACACTTAGGGGCTTGGTTTTTATTGGGTTTTTTATGTGTTAGTCTCTAATGTTTTTGTAATTATTACCGTGAGTATTCTTTTTCTCTATTTAGGCTTAGAAAGATTTTTAATGAGGCTTGCGGTAATAATCTTTTATCTTTTTAATAAAAATATAATTTTATATTCTTATTAAATAAACTAAACAAAATGATATAACGAACTCAATAATATATCAAGTAATATTACATACTGAAAATATTACTTTAAGTGTTAATCTATTTCGTGAATTAAAGGCAACCTTAGAAAATGTAAATATGAAAACATCTAAAAAAAAGTGTACAAAAATTTATCCTGAGCTCTATTGGTCCCATCATTTGATGATCAAATCAATGATCAACAATTGTAATTCCTCTAATGGTCCCCAGCATTCATATCAGCGACCAACCAAAACTCACGCTAGCTACTCTAGACATACCCCAATCCCTCCTCTCCTAAGTCTTCTTTTCGAAAAAAAAAGAAGACTTTCCCTTTCATTTTTTGTACGAACAATCACAATAACTCAATGCCTAACATTTGCAGTCTTTCAAAATCTTAATTTCCCGTTTTAGAAAACCAATAAGATATGGAGAAAGGCAAATCATTCGAATACTACTCTCAAAATCCCGATTCACCTCATCCATGGAGCGCCGATTTCGGATTCACCAACGCCAGCGATCGGCGTTACGCTTTTTCGCGGCAACAATCGTTTAAACAGCCGACGACAGATCCCCAAACGCTTAACTTTTCCAACGATTCCACGAAGCCTTTTCTATCGAGGAACGTCTCAAGCATCGATATACCTCCAGGGTTTTACGCTTTTGACCATGTCAATGAAGGCGTTTTCGAAGCCAAAGGACTGGCAGCGGCGGATAAATTCTCGGTTTTGGATTCCGTTTTGTGGGTTTTTCGGGTTATGAGAACCAGTAATCGGCAAATGAAGAGGTTGCTGATAATGATTTCGCTTAACGTGGCGTATTCGACTGCTGAATTGGCGATTGGGCTCTTTACGGGCCGTGTTGGTGAGATTCTAATATGTTGTATGCTTGGTTTTGCATTTATATGCATAAATTGCTTAGGTTTTTTTTTTTTTATATTTTTGTTATAGTGATTGTAGTTTATCAGTTAGTGATTAAATTTGGATAGTTATTGCAAAATTATTATGTATTTGAAAGAATTTTGGCTAATAATTTGGACAAATAAAAGCTAAAGTGTGCATTTGACTTGCTATTTCTATGTAATAGTAGTATTTTCTTACAAATTAACTGCTTTTTATCGTAAGTTTTGTGGTGAGTGTGCTTAAATGCTCATATTCTAAGTGATATTATGAACTGTTTGCATTTCTTTGTGTCTGTAAAAGTCTATTTTTCTGGAAAAAAAATTGGCCCTTTGTATCAGTGTTCATTGAACAATTTTCTTTGAATTTTGATCTCCTTAATTTAGTACATGAAAGGGAGTGCAACTCTCTATGCTTTCACCGTTGGTTGAATCAAATTCCTTGTTGATTTAAATTTTCATCAAGTTTTAGGCTGATTGGTTTTATGGTTAAAATTTTCTCTGTTCTTTATTTCAGTTGCTATGCTTATCTTTTCAGGTTTGGTATCTGATGCATTTCATTTGACCTTTGGCTGTGGTCTCTTGACGTTTTCATTGTTTGCAATGGCTGCTTCCCGAAGAAAGCCTGATAGTGTTTATACTTACGGGTGAGATCATACAGTTTCAATTATGTTACAAAATAAAATTGGTTCAGTTTATTGGTATTTTTTGGGATTATTAATCTGATTAAAGTTTTCCAGAAAGTATTTATTTCCAGAAAGTAATTATTCTGAAACATACTTTTCACATGAAGATATGCCTTTGATTAAGATAGTGTCTTTTATCAAGCACAAGACAAACCTTAACTCTACACAGTTACCCACATCATTATTCACTGGTCCAACAAATTCACGTGTTGTTTATAGTTGTCTATTATTTTCTAGTTTTTAGTTATTTTGCGGTGAAGGCATAGTATAATTGGCACCTATTAATATCTGCTCTACAAAGGGCATCTCAATTGCATATTCTTCAACCTCTGAAAACCCTATGAAATGAAATAATTTTTTTTACTTTTCAAGTTATCTTATGCAGATTATATTGATTGTTCCACACGACTGCTAATAATTGTAAAAAATTTGGTTACCAGGTACCAAAGACTTGAAGTATTGTCAGCATTCACCAATGCTGTAAGTCTTTATTTTCAACTTTCTTTATTTCAAAATGTTGTGTTCAAGTTGTAGTCTGGTAGAAGCAGGGATAAGTGTACGTCAGAACTGTTGTAGTCTGATAGAAGTAGGGATAAGTGTACGTCAGAACTGTAGGCTAAGGAGTTAAAAGGAAATCATTATTGGATAAATTCGCTAAGAAAGGAAGTCTTATGGAGAAGACCAAACTCATAATACAAAGCTGATAAACAAATTAAAGATGAAGAACAAGGCTTGGACTCATTAGTATATTTATAACCAAATAGCTTTGAGGCAGTGCAACAGAATCTAAAAGTAAGCAAGGTAGTGGGATGCATGGCTCTGGGAAGTGGAAGATCAAACCTCCCTATATTTCTTCGAACACATTCTCATATTGGTCTTGGAACAAGTCAATCCCCAAGTGGATTTAACTTTAAGTTTATTCACCCTACTTGGTTTCCTAAATGTGTGTGCACATGCGGCAATGTATCATAGTCTCTCAGTTTGTACCATGTTCATGTTACGATTTCATTCTAGTTAAGTTTGATGTGCAATGAACTTAGACGAGTAGGAGATAATTTCTCTCTCAAAATGCCAGCTTTACTGTTTGATAGAAGTCACTTGTCATGAATCTTGTTGGAAGAGACTATGCTAGTGGGATTAGATATATGTTGTTTTTAGATTCCATCTTAACGTTAGATGATATATACTTGTATTAGTCAAATATTAGCTTCACTGCTTTAGATGTGATAGAAAAAATGGATTATATTTAGATTCAATGTGTAAAATTAGATTATCAAAAAATAAAAGAACTGTAGGAAATTATAATTTTTGGCTCGCCCTGTTCCGTGGAGCTGCTTTCAAGTGCGTGCAGCTATTATAATGAATATCTGTTTCATGTTCTCTTGTGCTTTACCAATTTTCCCAGTTCTTTGAAATGTTTCAGCAATTTTATTTTGTTTCTTCTGTCTTGCTAAAAATGGTTAACATCTTGATATTCTTGATTTTGCTGCCTGTGTAGACAGCTATTTCTATTGTTCTTGTCATTCTCCTTAGCTGTAGAAGCACTTCACGCTTTCATCCAAGATGAATCTGAGCACAAGTAAGTGATCGTGCCCTTGATTGGTAGTATGGTGGTAAATATTGTCGGCTATTTATTCTATTTATTTTTATTTTTTTACTTGATAATTTTTTTTTTTAAAATTTACTGACTTCTTTTTGTTGCTTATAGGCATTATTTGATTGTTTCAGCTGTGGCAAATCTTTTGGTGAATCTATTGGGTGTTTGGTTCTTTAGAAATTATGCTCGAATCAATCTCAGTAAGTGAATGTCGTGGTTCTTGGTGCTTACATTTGAAATGAAATAAGAATGCTTATGCAGTTCTGAGGTTCAGAAACAAGGGATTACCCTATTAGTTTTAGTTTAGAAAGATTGACCTAATCATATGTAATTGTTTTCAAAATATACATCAAGTTTTAATTTTAGAAGAATACCCTGTTGAGGTTACTAGGTTAGTGCTTTATTCTGTTGAGTAAGGGTGTATCAAGTACAGCTCCTTGTTTTGGAGTTGAGTGCGTGGTGGTGACTTCAGTTGGTGATAAGTGATTTACAGTGTTTGGTGTCAATTTATTTTTATCTGCCTATATTTGTACTATATTTTTTCACACTTTTTTATGTTCCTGATGTTGTGGGCTTATACTATATACATTGCAGTCTGCTTTATTGTCACATGAGAACCACAAGCTTAATAAGGTTTTTGAGTGCCACAATTTGAAACATGAGCTTGGGATAGTTTGGTAACCATTCTTATATGTTTATTTTTCTTGCAGCATACAGGAAACCTGAAGATATGAATTACCACTCAGTTTGCTTGCATGTTCTAGCAGATTCCATTCGCAGGTGTGACAGCTGTTCTCTCTATTCATGCATGATTTCTTTCTTTCATCATTTATCACTGTCTTATTTATCTGTACATTTCCCCCCTCAGTGCAGGTTTGATATTGGCATCCTGGTTTCTCTCTCTCGGGTAATTTCTTGCTTCAATTTTAAATTAACTGCTGGCGAAGGAACAAAGTAGATGTCAATTATCCTGCACCTTCATTTTGTCTTATTTTTTCCTCCCTTTCTCGCAGGGTTAATAATGCAGAAGTTTTGTGTTTGGGATTAGTTTCAGTTGCAGTCTTTATGCTTGTTATGCCTTTATTTAAAGCTACTGGTGGCATCTTGCTTCAGATGGCACCACCGAATATTTCATCTTCAGCCTTGGGCAAATGCCGGCGACAGGTGGTTGCTTTTACCTTTGTGATTCTTATGAAAGTTTTTTGTCAAATTTATGCATCTTCCTTTTCTGAATTTTAACTTATTTTCTATCTTGTTTAGATTGTTTCTCGTGAAGATGTTACAGAAGTTTCTCAAACTCGGTTTTGGGAACTAGTGCCTGGTCATGTTGTTGGATCCCTTTCACTTCGGGTATTTTACTGTAACATTCATCTCGTGCCCTTTCAAAAATGTTTTTATTAATTGTTGGATGTTTAATGTTGCATTTGTTATCGACACTTAAGCAGGTGAAGAAGGAGATGGATAATCGCCATACACTAGGGTATGTGCATGGTTTGTACCATGACTTGGGAATACATGATTTGACAGTGCAAACAGATTACGTATGAACTTCATCCCCTTTGCTCTTTTTTCATTGTATTTATGATTGGTTCTGGGGAAAAGAACCTTGTGTTGTAGTCATTTTGTCATCCCAAATGGATAGATTATGACCAGGGGTGAATTTTGAATCTGCTTCTCGGGTCAAATTGACCATTCAAAGAATAATATTTCATATTAATTTATGTTATTTCTCTAATTAAGAAAATTGTTGGGGTTTCATATGTTGATTTTTAGTATTTTCTATTTTCATTCTCATATATTTTGCTTCAGTTTTGGACTTAGTATTGCCCTTGATTTCTCTTTATTTAAACTCACCAAAGTTTGTGAGCCTACAGTTGTCAAAATTTTGAGGCAGGTCTCCGGACCTCATAGCCACTTCCATTGAATCAAGTTGCTACCAATATAAATAAGGTAGTGTGAATTTTTCTTATAATAACTTCCATCTTCCCATGCAACAGAAGGGGGACTGAATAATTTTTCAGAATGACCAAACAATTTCCTACCAATAAAACAATATAATCAAATTTTTGACATACTTGACACAATTCTTCCAAAGCCAAAACTGCGAAAAAAGAAAATAAATGATAGTTACGGTATGAACCTATCAATTCAACATTTGATGAGATATGATCCAATAATAATATGAAATTTTTTTATATTGATGCAATGACCTATGGACAAAGAAAAGTGAATTGAACAATTCTAATACACTCATAATCCTGGCTCGAATTTAACTTGACTCGAAAACGCAATTCAAATTAACTTGATTTATTTATAGATATAATGCTTCATCTTCCATTGACCTCAGAGAAAGTACTGAATTGGGTAGTTGTGAGAGAGATATCAGACTGGCTGAAAACAGGGGGCAGTGCAGGCCACACAAATGAAGGCCTTTCAAGTGGCACCTGTGGTGGCTCAGCTTCCCCTGTAAGAACCGCCAAAACATTCTTCATTGAAGGCCTGAAATGTGGGTTCGGATGGCAACAGGCTAACCCCAAGATTAGTGCAGACTCCACTTCTTTTGCCACGAAATCCCCCTCCAAATTTGAATCCACTGCATCTGTAATCCTTCCTTTCCTATAGTATTCCCATAACCAATTCACAATACTATTGTTATAATTATTCAACTCACTCTGATTACCAAGCTTTCTTCCGCATACAACTTCAAGGAGAAGAACACCATACGAATAAACATCCGTTTCGACCGTCGCCCGGCTGAGAAGAAGCGTCTCCGGTGCCATATAACCTGGCGTGCCGGCGACCTCGACCGTCGAATGGTGTGTTTTCTCTCTTTGTTGGATCGTTCTTGCCAATCCGAAATCTCCCAATCTAGCATTGAACTGCGAATCCAGCATTATGTTGCTACACTTTACGTCCCTATGAAGCACCCTTTTCTCACTTCCATTGTGAAGATAATCGAGTGCCTCGGCCACCCCTTGTATGATAACGAGCCTAGTTTCCCAGCTGAGATTCGGTTGACTCGGTTCATCGTATTTCTCATCGTAGAATATGAACTTATCGAGGCTTCCATTCGGCATGTACTCGTACACGAGGAGGAGCTCTTTATTCTCATTGCACCATCCGATTAGCTTGACGAGGTTTTTGTGGTTTAAGTTGCCGATTGTTGTGACTTCAGCTATGAATTCTTGGCTCCCTTGGTGTGATTTCTCCGACACTCTTTTGACAGCGATTTCTTGTTCTTTCCAAATCCCTTTGTAAACCGTTCCGAATCCACCTTTCCCGAGCTTGTTTTTGTGGTTGAAATTGCTTGTCGCCCTCTTCAGTTCTCTCAGTTTGAATCTTCTTGGAGCGGTGGAGCTCTTGATACGATCTTCTATGTTTGGAAACCTACTTTCAGGATCATCTTTTCTGGATCTTCTTCTCCAATGAATGTAGAAACCAAGCCCCAAAACCAAAACCAGGGCGAGAATTGGAATAAAAATCCAAACCCACAACAGATTTGAATCTTCCCCGACATCTTCACCGGAAAATTCCCAAGCTCTCACACAGTTCAACTGTTGGAATTCTCCGGTCGAAGCTGAGAATCCCACATGGACAGTTTCTGGAAGAAACAAGGAGAGATCGATAGGCAAGGAGAATACTGGAACTGGACTCCTTTGGGTCTCGTTTCTGTTGGAAACGAAGACAGTCATGTTTTTGCCGTCGTATTGAACAACGACCTGCACGTCGACGCCCACGGAAAGGTTAACGCCATAGCCACTCAATGATCGTTGTTCAATTGAATAACAGCTATTGATATCCAAGCCGACATGGTTGCCGTCAGGTTCTTCTTCATAACTCTTCCTGGTGTCGAACTCCACTCCGACGATCCCAGCTCGAGATGTTCCGTTCGTGGTTGCATTGACGAGGCCGAGCCATTGGCCGAAGCTGTCCTTTGGGACATCGGCATCTGAAGTGAGCACAAAAGCTAAACCTTCCCCGACTTCCGGTGAGTCTTTGTTGCTGATATTAATGACGAAAGTTGTATTGAACGACGCCAATCTTCCTTTCTTTTTGTTCCATAGCCTGAATTTCTTCCCGTAATATGCCCTTCCCGGTGTATCTTTAACGTCTCCGTTGAGATCGGGTGTAATTTGGAGGGCATCTCTGAAAATAGTGGAGTTGTCACTCAGCACCAGATCTTTCCTGTTATCTTGCTGGAAATCTGTGAAGTTGAAATCGAAACACTGAACTTTGATGCAGGAAAGGAGGATTAGGATGAGAAGATGCAAGGTAGCCATATAGGGAAAAGAGAGATTGTGTTAGAATAAATGGAGGATTATGGTTAATCTGAGAGATGAAGGTGTTTCCATACAAGACAACACAAGAGAAGAGAAGGTGTCTTCTTAGAAATGTAATGGAAGTTTGAGATTGTGTAACTGTAAGGAACCCGCTTGGTATGTCTGCTGTATTCGACTAGGAAGACAAAGACTCCCTCCCCACCTATTTTCCTTTGTTGGTTTAAAGGAGATTAACTCAAACAACACGTAAATAATGTACGGTCGATTAATAAATCATAATTTGTCATTAACTTTTTTTAATTATAGATAACATTAGTCTTTTTTTTAAAAAAAAAAGCAGTAGTCGATCAATTACTAGTTAGTCCAGTGAGATGAGCCATTAGATGCCTTAAGGAAGGTCAGAGGTTCGAATTCAGACGTTGTGAATGAAGTAATTAAGTTGGGAGGAATGCCTCCATAATGAGCCTCTACAGTACCCAATTCGAATTAATCAATCAATAAGTTGAATACCGATAATTAAACAAAAAACAATAGCCATATATCATTAGACTTGGGACCATGTTCACCAAATATTTATACAAAAAGAAGGCGGGAAGAAAAAAAATAAAATCTTTCCTTGAACATGAACTTCAATTTTGTTAAAAATATAGCAACCATCATCAAAATTTTGTTATTAGACCGTCGACCTTTCCTGATCAGAAACATCCGTTATGATGATAGTTATATGAACGTAAAATTATCACAAAGGAGATAAATGAAAACTGTGTAGCAAGAGAAAAAAAATCGTGTCATAAGATAGATTGTACCACTTTAGTTTTAATAATATGAAAATTTCTTTAATTGTATATGAACTTATATAATTTAATATATTGAAGTATATAACTATGTGATATTTGCATGCTTTTGAGGAAGCGAATATTACATTTTCGAATGGATTTAAATATGTAATCATCTTCTCATGTGAATAAAAAAATAGGATATATAAAAAATTATAAAAAGGTCCTTCTTTGTGAATTTATTTACTAAAAAACATAACATAATTAGAATAATTTACTAATATTAGTTATTATTTAACATGAGATTATTTTTGTAATTCTTTAACTGAATTGAAATTTGATTAATCGATGAAATTAGCTCAGTCAAACACTTAATATATAGTATATAGGTTGTTATTTTTTTAATGAAAGCTAATTTCTTTATATTATTATCTGATATATTATTCGTGATTTTTTCAACTCTACAAATAGAATTAAGAAACTTTGAAATGATTTTCAATGTAGGAAATAAGAGAGGAAAAATCCTGATTATTAATAATAAATAAAAATGTACCAAATTCAGACTAAATCAAAACGGGTCGTTAATGTTGGATTTGTTTTAGTTTTGCACTTTTCTTCTTAGATATATATTTTTAAAATTGACTTCATTGACGAAGACTCCTTCCTATCCAAAAAAGAAAAACAACAACGCGTCTTTATCATTGTTGATGGCACAAATAATTCGAATTTTTTATATAAATATAATTTTTTGGTATCAAAATTTTTATTTATGTAAAATGTGACAATTTTTGGGGTGAAATGCGGCACTTAATTTTTTTTTTGAAATTATGCTTAATAATAACCCATTAACGTAATTGTATTAAATTAATTTATACGTTCAATTAAATTTGAACACGTAAAAAATATATAAAAAGTTAGATGTCATATTTCACATAAATGAAAAATCAAGTATAAAAGTTATACTCCTTTCGTCTCAAAAATATTATCCCTTGTTGATTTTTTACGTAATTTTAGAAAGAAAAAGTTTTTGTAAGAGATGTGTTGTAAAGTAATTAAAATGACAATTTTATCTCAGAAAAGTTGAAGTTTATTTGGTTAGAAAACTTAAAAGAGGGTATAAAAGAAAATGTATTTAATAAAATTTGTTGAATTAAAAAAAAACAATTTAAATGGGACAATTTTAAAATATAAAATGGATAAATTTTATGGGATGAAGAAAGTATTTACTTTTAATAAATAAATTGAAAAAATGACTTCCAATTCAAGTGTTTTTCGATTTCCATAATTATTTATTCTATAAATACAGACGACCAACTCTTCCTTCCTTTATAGAAATATTCGAACCAACTTCGAAATTTCATTGCCAGTCATTTTTCCTTTTTCTTAACTTAGAATCATTACTTTTAAGCCGCCGCTAGCACGACCAAAAAAATAAAGGGTAAAAGTACAAAAATGGTCAACAAACTTTTAAGGTACTTTTATTTTGGTCATCGAACTTTTAAAATTTTATTGGGGTCACTCAACTTTTATTTTACTTTCATTTTGGTCACTCTCGTTATCTTCCATTAGAAAATACTAATGTTGTCCGTTAGTTTTCTTTTTTCTCAAGGGTAAACTACATAAATGGTCACTAAACTTTTAGGACGCTTTCATTTTGGCCACCGAGCTTTTAAAACTTTTATTGGGGCCACCCAACTTTTATTGTGTTTTTTTATGCTAAATTAGCTAGTTAGTTTTCTTTTTTCTCAATAAAATAATACTCGTCATTGCAAAATTGATGTTTAAAGTACTCCACATCTAAGGACTCAAGGCTTATGTATTCACATTTTAAGGTACAATATTTAACACCCGCAACTTCCTCCCTATTACTAAGCTATGCTCTTTTTTATATAGATAAATGCAAGAAACTACTAACTTTCAAGATGGTAAAGCATTCAATCAATAAAAATGAATGTATATTTCTACCTTCTAGTACTACATCCTTGATTGTGTAAAAGAAAGTATGTTTATAGTTTCTAGCTTCAGCCCATTTTCTTTGCCTCACAGACCCCAAGTTATATCTTCATCAACTGGGTTGGGGGATCACTAGCATTGAAACAATTCGATATGTAAAATATGTACTTTAATTTTACCTCAAGGTTACAGGCAAAACTTGGTGAAAAGAAACATTATGCTATAAAATTTATGTACCAACCGGTTACACTATGTCATCAATATAATTTTTGTTTCTGTCTGAAACTGGCATAATTACCATGTCATCAAAATTTTGCCTAACAAGTAAAATTAAAATTTTGCCTATCAATCGAGTTGGGAGATTGCTAGCGCTGAAACAATCTAATATGTAAAATATGTACTCCAAATTTACCTCAAGGTTTACAGCTAAACTTTGGTGAAAAGAAGCATTATGCTATAATATTTTGCAGATGGCTCACAAAGTGTCTAACATGCAATTTATGTAGGATAATTATGAAGATGTAGTCGATGATATCAACTGGTGGGGTTGATAGGTTGTTTTGGTGAAGTTGAAGCAATCATGGAGGATTGTTGTTGATGATGGAATTTGAAGAAGAACAAGAAGAAAGAGAAGGATTCACGTGGGATGATATTTATTTTTAATCAGCTGAAAGTGGAATCTAAAATATATTATTTTATTGAGAAAAAGGAAAACTAACGGGTACATCGACATGAAAGCGAAATAAAAGTTGGTTGACCCTAATAAAAGTTTTAAAAGTTCTATGACAAAAATGAAAGCACCCTAAAAGTTCGGTGACCATTTATGTAGTTTTCCCTTAAGGAAAAAGAAAACAGGTCGTATTTTCTAACTGAATATAATAAGAGGGACCAAAATGAAAGTGGGATAATAGTTGAGTGACATCATTAAAAGTTTTAAAAGTTTGGGGACCAAATAAAAGGGCCATAAAAGTTTGGTGACCATTGATGTACTTTACCCTTAAATAAATTAAAAATACGAGGAAAGACATTTATATTTATTTAGTTTTAAACGCTTAAATAATATTTTATACGATTTATACGTTAGGAAAATTATTTTTATAATTATATAAAAATAATTCAAAAGTACAGGAATTAACCAAAATTAAAATTTCCAAATTAAAAAAAGAATATTTGCTCACATGTTCAAATTTACTTGTTTTAAAATTATATATATATATGTATTTCCACCTAAAAAGGAAGCTAAGAGGAAAATAAGTTGGTTTTAATTTGGTTTTCACGTTAAAAACGATATTAAATTATATAAAGAGAAAATATGGTTAAAATGGGAATGGCCCAATGATTTTTTGAAATCTTCTAAGGAAAATGGTGAAAGCATTTCCATTTTCAAATTATACGGCGGCAACTTGCAATGAAACCTACCATCATGCCTTCTCTATCAGAGGCAACTGCATTAGTCATCTAATTCCTTACCTAATAAGTAACTAGGGATGGCAACTAGTAGGGGCGGGCTAGGTTTTTGGTCATCTCGACCTATAAATTTTTAAACTCGATCCCATCCCGTCTTAAATATAAATATTAATTTACCTTCCCGTTCTGACCCAATATATCAATTAAAAAATTCGACTTCAACACGAAAATTTAAAAAATGTTAATTTTCGTCGACGATAAATGTTAGATCCGATCGAACCACCATCACAGCCACAAAATATAGGTTTAAAGTGACTTTAAAACTATATAAAAAGAAAATAAAACTAATTAAATTACCCACATGAAAAAATACATATTTAAAAGAATAAACTCAAACCATTGACAGTCAAAATCAGATATGTTAAGACTCGAACAATATCTAACAAAAATTTATGATAAATACAAACTAAACAAATAGCTTAAAACCCCTAAAAGTGTTTATATATAGTGGCATTTTACAAATATAATAAAAATAAATAAAATTAAAAATATACCGGAGCGGGGCAAGAAATTTCTATCTTATACCATAACCCACCCTGATCCGATCCCCAAAATTTATGAATAAAACCCGATCGGGTGCACCGTGTCGGGTCGAGTAATTTTAGCATCCCTATAAGTAACTTCTCGGATATTATATTTATATTGTGTTTATTTATTTTATTATATTGTAATCGTGATTTTAAAATATTTTATAGTTTACAAATTTTAATTTATTAATAATATGTACTGAATTTATAACACTTATGAATTCATATTGTATGTATATATGTAGTGTCATATTCTTTTTATTTTTTATTAAGTAAAAAGTATTACATTTCTGTAAATATTGAGATTCAAACTTAAACAATGTGCAACAATACGAGTATCCTTAGCTACTCGGTCAATCAAAGGATAAGAGTAAAAAGAGTTTAAAACTTTTATGGCCTTTGATTCTAAGTTTAATCAGATAACTTAATTTTAAATTATAAATATTTTAGAAAGAAAATGAATATTAAATATATTAGTTATAGAAAATTATGACTTTAAGGCCAAATTAGTCATCAACGAAAAAAATAAAAAATTTAATTAAGTCCTTATAAAATTTTTGCATTCAATTTAGCCTTCACAATTTAAAATGTGGCTTAACGTTGGCTGCAACCGGATCAACGTCTTTATATCCAACAAGGAAATATAGAAAGCCAAAACCTAAAAATAAAAATATTTTGTGTGTACTTTTTGCAGTAAAGTTTCTAAGCGAAAAACATATCGGACGAAAGAACACTTAGTTGGAGGGTTTATGAATGTGACCAAGTGTCCTACATGTCCTGCGTATACGAGGGAGGAAATGAAGGACTTTATGAAGAAAAACGAAGAGACAAAGACTACAAGTTAAATGTTACCACAAGCATCCTCCTATGATGTTGATGATTAAGATGAGAAAGAAGAGGTTGAGATGTTGAACTCAAAATCTAAGGGTCCAATAGATTAGTTTGTCACTCCTAAAGCTAATTCAAACAAAGAGGGAGAGGATGTGTGTATAGGAAAAAATTATTGCTGCAAAAAAAATCGATTTACTGTGCCGTAGTAAAAGGCACTGCCTTAGAAGCAATTTTACCGGATGGTGTAATCACAATAATGGACGTTGCCTCCAAGGTTAACACAGTCTTCCAAACAACGTACACCCGAAGTGAGGAGGTGGAACTCGCTTGGTGTTGCTCTCTTCGAAGAAAACATGAAGAATCAAATGTTTTCAGTGTATAAAACAATGAATTTGAGCTCTCTATTTATAAGGCAAAAATAGGGACAAATCAGTAAATATTAAAGGAATCGGTTATCGTAAAAATCTCAACTGCCCCTATAATATTTACTATATTTAAAAATAAAATCTTATTTAAATTAAATAATATTATTTATTTGCATTATCTAACGATCCCTCACTAATGCAAAGAAATAGAGAAAAAAAATGAGAAAAGAACAACAACAAAATTAGCCACTTAAGTATTAGTGAATGTATCTTAAACTAATACATAGTGGAATGAGTAATTCTTCACTTAACGAGTGAACGAATCTGGAACTTGTTAAAATAGGAGTGAACTCACAACACGCAACTAATTTCTTCTCCAAATGAGTTCCGCGATAGATCAACAATTTAGCTAATATACCTTGAGATGTTGGTAAGTGCTCTAGAAAGACATCCCAAAGTCTTTCATTCAAGGTGGCCAGTTCTTCACATACGTAGGTGAATTCATCAAGTCTATCTCAATATAGGCTATGAAATCATTAAGAGCATTTAATAAGCTCATTCTCTCAATTATTAAAGATTCAGTGAATTCATCAAGTCCATCTCACAAGGACCACCCAAAACCTGAGATAAGAAATCATTAAGAGCATAAAAACTCATTCTTTCACGTCGGTAGATTCATCAAGTCCTTCTTACTAGGACCACCCAAAATTTGGGCTACGAATCCATTAAGAGCAAGAGCTCAACCATATGCACATATATTATTCGCCGTAGGGATAAGTAAAAAAGTACATTATGAGTCTTTTCATGGCTTCGTTTGACCACATGGAACTTGGAAAATTAAGTTGGGTATCCACCATGAATTCCTCAACTATTGGGCTTAAGCCTCGTCCCCCTCGACGAATCATCAACCACTTTCCTTACTTATCTTTTAGTAAATGAATCAACAAGATTTCTTTTTGTACTCATGTACACATCTAATTTGCTTGAGCATTCCACTCAATAGGTTAGGCATCATTTTTAACTACACAAATTGTAGTTTGTGAGTCACATGATAAACACAAAAAGTGTGAACTTTTTCCATAAGGAAACTCAACAAGTCCATTCAAAAAATCACTCAATTTCTTGTTTGGCTAAGTCTCGAGCTATAAGCTCGAATTCCATAATAGTGCGAGCAACATATGTATATTTAATAGACTTCTAAAAAAAATTACTATACTAAAAAGAAATATATATACCCATTAATAACCCATTTTGCTTCGCAATCCTTTTTAAGATTACAGGATATCTAAAAATTACAACTCCAAGTTATTATCTCTTTGAGAGCTCTAAGCAAACATTTCAATGTTCATTACTTGGTTGTGGGCATATCTATAACATTTATAAAGTCAGGTCAAGTATGGTTCATTAAGAATGTACAACTCTCAATAAATATTAGCATACTAAGATTTATGAAACATTGTATCTTTTATTCTTTCCTTTAGTATTATGCTAAAATTCTGAAGAGCTCTTTATGAATGTTTCTTATAGAAATCATTTTTAAAATTAAAACTTTTATGGAGAGATTATTATTGAAGAAAATCTCCTATTAGTTTTAGTATCTTTCAATTATAAGATTCTATTTATCTCACCCAAGCCATTCGTTTCAAACTAAGAGGACAACATACTCTTAGTTTTATATAGTCACATAAAATATCACACTCATGCATGTAGATTTATATGCTACACAAAAAATACGTGATACAAGTTCATGACATAATTTTAGACACCCCACATTCACCCCATATTTCCAATAATTTTAAGGGTTAAAATAATAATGCTCAAAATTAGATGTCTAATTATTTTCATATAAAGACATGTAAACATGTTTTTGTCAACTTTGCTCATATACACTAGAGTAATAATGCTCAAAATTAGATGTCTAATTATTTTCATATAAAGACATGTAAACATGTTTTTGTCAACTTTGCTCATATACACTAGAGTAAATTCTATAATAGGCATTAGAACTCAAATATCAATATAGACATAAAATCAAATTATTTGCAAAAAATCTATATTCAAAATATCATGTCATGATTTTAAACAAGGAGTGTGACTTGCATAAATTCAACATATTTTTATTTGGCCATTAAGACTTTGTCACAATTGAAGGAAATTTTTTATTACTCCAAAATTTCTTAATTGGTGTTCATTATAAAAAAAGTTTCAAATATTAAGGAGTACGTTATGAGAAATTTTCATTAGTATTTTCTCTTCTATATTTCCTTTCTCTTTTATTATAAAGTTGTATTAAGTTGCATCGAGTTTTATTTACTTTATAATAATTATAAATTAGAATAGTGAGCAGAGTTTTGAATAATGCACCAAGTAAATATTCAGGAAAGAGAGGTGGTGCACAAGGCACTCTCAAATACTAAGTCTTTCCTAAAATCAATCCTAGACATGCATTTTCATAGTATCACACTACTCTCGAATAATTATAAATGGATTGCACAATATATTTCCCCCACCTTTTAATATGTTTTGAGTATTGAATAAAATATAATTAAAAAATATAAATTGTGCTTAATAATTTTCTTAGACTTTAAATCTTATGGTTTGATCAAACCCATATTATTCTTCACTTTTAAAGACTATTTTTTTAAAGAGATACGAGTAATGCAATAGTCAAATAATGACTTAACAACCAACAACTTAAATTAAGAATTTAATCTAATTTCTTAGTTAAAGCTCGAGTAAACTTGTTCACCTTTTATTTGCCCAAAGATGGATGCAAATGTTTGAGTCCACAATTCACTCCTTTATTATCAATCGGATATTAGATGGGCTTCGAAGAGGTTGTTCACTATGTGATCTTTTTAGCCGTCATGTTGTCTTTATAAAAAGTTTGTACTTTTCAAAAAATACAAATATTAGTACTGCAAATGTAGTGATATGCTTTAGTTATAAAGACAAAATTTAAAAGTTATGCATACGCTCATGAACAAGATCAAGATTAATATGCATATAACATAAATCATGAATGATGGTCAATATTTTTAAATATCATCTATTTTATAAATAATATTTTATTCTAAAATAAATTAATATTATAAAATATATAAGACCACATGCCTTTTATCACATGAAAATTTATGTCACGCTAATGTAAATCTATAATCATACTCATAGAATTAATATGTGACATTCAAACATTAAAAAAATAAGCTAAAAGTGTATAGCCTGGATACGGGATGAACGACCACTTATAGCACAACCAAGTTCCCTTCCAACCGAACTCACGGGGATTTCATTGGCGGCATCAATTTAAATTTCACAATTTAATTTTTGCACGTCCGTCTAATCTCGGATGTGAGAAGTTCCCACACTACTCACAGATGCATGAGCCAAAATAATGGCCAGGCATGTGAACACCACGTGCGTTTCACAAGGGTGAGAGAGGTTTATAGCTGCAAGCAAATTAAAACAGATGAGATCAATAACGCCAAAACATTTATAATTGCAAAATTAAAAGAAATAACTTCCTAACGAGCAATCTGCAGAATTTATAATTGCAAGAAATCATTCTCTCTCAAAAGCATGACCTCAGTGTAATTGCTGCAAAACAGGATGCTAGTAATAACAAGCAAAATAAATAGAAAACTACACAGAAAATAAATCAGTTTACTGTGCTACGGTAAAAGCCAATGCCTTTGAAGCAATTTTGCTCAGATGGTGTAATCACAATAATAGACGTTGCCCCAAGGTTAACACAGTCTTCCGAACATCGTACACCCTAAGTGAGGAAGTAGAAATCGCTTGGTGTTGCTCTCTTCGAAGAAAACATGAAGGATCAAATGTTTTCAGTGTATAAAACAATAAATTTAAGCTCTCTATTTATAAGGTAAAAGTAGGGACAAATTAGTAAATGTTAGAAGAACCAGTTATCGTAAAAATCTCAACTGCCTCTTTAATTTTT
Source organism: Hibiscus mutabilis (assembly GCA_019671005.1). Taxonomy (NCBI): domain Eukaryota; kingdom Viridiplantae; phylum Streptophyta; class Magnoliopsida; order Malvales; family Malvaceae; genus Hibiscus; species Hibiscus mutabilis. Next base: position 23,413,743 of record CM033713.1, read on the forward strand.
ACTATATTTAGAAATAAAATGTTATTTAAAATAAATAAAATTATTTATTTGCATTATCTAACAATGTGCATGCAGCTTGAAATAAGCAACTAAGAGAAAAAAATTGAAGGTACATTGTTAGACTTTTTATGTGTGATAACAGAGTCGCCACCGGTCCTTTTTATTACATTAGAGATTATGAAATCTCAAGGGTTCGGGGCACGATTACGTGTGTGGAAGGATTAACACCCCACAATGCCTGAGAAACGACGCTTACTTGATCACTAATATTTTCCTTTGTAACTCGAATGAATGCGTGCAAAGGTTAATGCAAAATCCTCAAAGTTCTAAAAATAACCCGAATTTGCTCATGGCTGAGGAAACCCAGGTCAATTTCAAAAGCAATGAGATTAAGGCATTAATCCCTAAAATCCAAAAATATATTCTCACATATGAGTTTTAACCATTCCCCAACTGCTAGGGGAAAGCCAAATTAGCACTACTTGAAAAAATATTTTGTTTTTCATGATGCAAGGAAAATCCCTTTTTAAATGGCACTTTATTTACTTATTAATTCTCATGGGTGATTTAATGTTCAAAAATTAATTATTACTTTCTTAAAAGCATGCTTTTAGAGAAACTAATCCTAAAAAAGCCTTATTTAATTACTTACAACTAAGGGAAATATTATTTACTTATCTAAAAGATTATTGAAAAGGTCTTATTTAATTACTTGCAATTAAGGAAAATACTTATTTACTTTTCTAAAAATTTACCAAGTGAGTTACTAGAAGGCAAATTATTTAAGAAAAATATACCTAAGCATTAACAATTAGACTATATTATTAGAAAACTAACCTACAAGGCAACAAGTTTAATTAGATCATCTAAAGCTTATTAATTACTAAATTACAAGATAAAATAGCCTAAGAGTATATTTTTTATAATTAATTAATTTAACAGTTTTCTGTAACACCCTCAACGTTTATTCGATATTCGAATATACATTAAATATGTTACTAACTGATTTACACTGATTTGCAGACTTGTAAATTTATTTTTATTTTTTATCCAATCTCAACAAAGTAGTTCAGTGGTTGGCATTTTCTCAGTTTTCATAATTACTACACGATAAACAACCAACTAAGTTTAAATTCGTTTAAAGCATCTTTTCTAATATTCTTAATTTCTCAAAACTTAGTCATGTTTCTAGTTCATACAAAATAGCTACTTACTTAAATTCGATTCATGCCCCTCTAGACTAGGATGTGGTGATACTTACTAATAATACAAGCGAACTTAATCAAACGATGTGCAGCTCCTCTTTTGCTATCTAATCCGAAGTACATACGTGTGATACAAAACACACTTTAAATGCAACTTAGTGAAACATAATCATAATAATATAAACAATAATTATAATAACACAGTTCTGCCGGATATCAAATGATTTTCATTTGCAATTGTTAACGATTTATCATATATAGAACTACCTTACTTGTATGGTTCATTTGATCAATATAATATTTCAGTCACAAGATTTGATCTGTTTTACCAGTCTTGTGTACATTAAGCTTTTTAGCTTACTACTTGCATAATTGCATTTCAAGTATTATAGCCAAAATATAAAATCAAACCATATGTAATGCAGAATTAGTCACGTATCATGACTATCTTAAGAGCACGTCATTATCGTTCTAAGTTCATCAAGTGCTCACATGCATAATTTTTTTTTCAACATAAACATGTTTTCAATATGAATCATATCATCTATCAACTTTGGCATAGAATCATGATATCAATGGTTCATGATCATCAAGTAGTCATGCTTTTATTGCGTAATCGTTTACCTATCATATTCTTTAACATAGCCATACTTTCATTATGTAATCATTTGCATATAATTTCTTTTATCATAGTCACACTTCCTTCATGCAATCATTTGCATATCATTTCATTTATCATAGTCATACTTCCTTCATGCAATCATTTGCATATCATTTCCTTTATCATAATCATACTTCCTTCATGCAATCATTTGCATATCATTTCCTTTATCATATCCCAAAGTACAAAAAATATGTGAAGCTATGGTACGCGAGTCATCACGACACCGTAGTGTCTACGACGCCTTAGCGTCTGCATCGCCGAAGCGACTGAGATAAGTACGTACTCGAGGACGCCTTTTGCTCCTTATCCTAGCACATTTTGTGCCTTTTAACACCGTAGTGTTTGACTGACTTCGTAGAGTCTTTCCTGCACCGTAGTGCTTTGACGCAGCTGCTAAGACCCTATAGATATCCAACTATACCAAAGATTCTCATGTGAACTTATGGTGTACGAGTCTGACACCGTAGTGTCTACAACGCCATAACGTCTGATGGTGAGTACGTACTCGAAGACGCTCTTTGCTTCTCATACCTTCAGCACCGTAGTGCCTACTTTATCTTCAGCACCGTAGTGCCTGCTTTATCTTAGCACCGTAGTGCTGGTTCGCAGCTGCTATGACTCTTTTTGGATATCCAATTATACCAAATACTTCACACTAGTACTTGGGCAATTTATTCCATTATAGATCAATCATCATTGTTCATATAATAGGGCAATTCACATCTCATATTTCATCTGAAATATCCAATTCATCAAAACTATCAACCATAATTCGATAATGGGCATTTCATACCCAAAATCTGAAATCCAATTTATCTTAGATAAATCATTATTCCATATCCATGTATCATATATGCCATTTAATATTTCTTTGATCAACATACATTTTCATTATTATCAAAGTTGACTTATTGCAAGTCTTCTTCACATCATATATATAAACAAATAAAAATGCAGTCATTCATCTCACATATATAGTAAATAAATAAAATGCACTCACCTGAGCCATTTATTAGCACGCCTCACTAAATTCTACTCGATCCTTTTCTTTATAAAACCTCAAACCTTCTTTGATTCGAACTTGACTTGATTAATCACATGAATAAGATAAAATGTTTGTTAGATTCAAATCTAACAGTACCTTATACACGCTGTCTAATATAATAATTTGAATATAAAATTTCCAAACATTTTTCCTTTATTCCTTGTACTGTTCAAAAGCTCATTATGGTCCTTAATAACCATTTAGAACTTCCATTAACCCTTTTCAGGCTTACTAATTAACATTAGATACAAAATGTATCAATTCTCATTTTCTGGTAGATTGCACTACCTTCAAAGAAATATTTCTATAAATAATCTACAACTCGGAATTCAATTCCGTTTGTTCTGAAAGAAACTAGATTCAATAAGCCGTATAAATTAATATCCCAAATTGAACTTGTACGATTTATGGCAAATTTTTAAAGTCAATTACAATGCTGGAATTTGGAACAGACTAGTGCTCTGTTTTCTGACCTTTCGTCATTTAAAATTTCATATCTTTTGACTCAAAACTCGAAATCAGTTTCTGCTTGTTGGAAACGAAACTAGACGAACAAATTTTTACATCGGTATAAAATTCACCATCTAACCATTTTTGTAGAATTTATGGTGAATTTTCAAACTTACTGCCATAATCCAGATTTCTACACAGCTTCCATAATTAACTTCAACTTTTATACTAACTTCTCCTTATTTTTCTACTTGTCAATTTAATCCCATTATTTGCTTTAAACCACCAACTTATCACATTCTTCATCAAATAATTATCCACAATAGTTCCCTCTAATTTTCCTTATTTATCGAATGGTCACTACTAATGCAAAGGTAAGGATCCAAATTTCTTAACTTTGAAAAGTAGTCCTCAATTCAACATTACCACCTTAATTCCATCATTACAACTAAAATTCAGATTTAATCCCCATCTAAGAATTCATTTCCTATTTGGTCACTTGATTTTGACAAATTGTCAACATGGTCACTAATTCGATTCAACATCGGTTTAGCATTCTAACATCAATTTCACATCTCCAACATCATTAATTACATAAATATACTCCAATTTCATAAAAATTCATATTCGGTCCCTTAACTTTGAAGCTTGCCAAATTGGTCCCTTTGTATTCTAATTTTAATTCTAACTTTATACAACATATTCGATTCATAAAATTTTCCCATTATTCTTCCATGTGGCCGAATTGGTCACTTGGCTTCTCTAAGCTCATTTTTCATCCTAACAACATTCTAACATGCTCAAATTAATTTTTCCAACATATATTCTCCATTTCCAAAAATTTACACTTAAAACCCCAAATTCTTTCTATATGGCAAATTGGGTATCTAAACTTTTCAAGGACTTTATTTTATTCCTAATGCCATAATTAAGCTTATGAATCTCTTCAAATCCATCACTAGGATAATTTTCAAAATATTTTCCCTAATTTAGCAAACATGCCAAAATAGTCACTTAGAAGACTAGTTAAGGATTTTTCATTCTAACATCAAAATCAAACTTCCAATATCATCAATCTTTCATTTTCATCATAAATTTCAAAACCCTAAATAAAATCCCAAATTTTTAGGGTTCATGTTCTTAACTCCATCATGAAATTAAATAAAATCCAAGCTTAATTTCATCAAAACTACATTGAATTCATGTAATTCAAGTCCTAATTTCAACTTAGCACATCATTTCCCTAATTCTTTCTCATGAATAATTCAAGTAGTTCTTCATAACACCATGCAATATTGCTACCAAAATGTAGAGAATTGAATGTAGAACAAATTATTCTAAAGGATCATACCTTGAATCTTGCTTTAAAGCCTTCAAAATGCCTAAGGAAAATTTTGTAAATTTCCTCCCTTTTTCCTCTTGGTTTCGAAAGTGATGGAGAGAAGATGAAAATTTTGTTCATCTTTTCCTTATTTTATTCCATATGTAGAAATAAAAATGAATTTTTAATTCATTTTATTCTAATTTACCAAAATGTCTTCCAACTAAATTCATATTTGCTAGTTGCCATTCTAGTTCAATTCTAACCAAATCCCATTCAACTCTAACCAAACTAGAGTAATGCTTTCACATGGTAAATTACCATATTACCCATGGTACTTTCAAAATATTTCAAAATTGCCATTGTGACCAAATTACCAAAACTAGTCACCTAAGTCACAAATTTTGCCATTTTATAAAAAATCCAACTATTCTAGTTAGATCACACAACCAACCAATTATTAATTTATTCATAAAATAATATTTTATGAATTTTCATGACTTATGGAACGATCTATAAAATTTTGATTCGATATGGTTTTCCCGATATTCACTTACTACGATTTCAATTTTCCAAACTATCGGGTAAAAATATGAAATTCTCATAATTCTGATCTCCATAAATAAATATTTTTGACATACAAAATATTCCATAATTTTTTAAAAATTAAAATCTTGAAATTTTGACTCGGTCCAATATGTTGATAATTTACCCGAAATCTTTATCTGATAAATTTCTCTTAATAATCCTTTATTTGATATCAATATGAATAATATTAACTCGAGCTGATTTCTTTTTATCAGTCTCAATTAATGACATGAGACCTTCCCAATAGGTCACCCATCCTATGTCCTAAGCATGCTTAACTTTGCAGTTCGATCTAAATTCAATATCTTATACTGCGTTTTTATTCCCGTAATCTATATTAGATTTTTTCCATGATCTGTTTAATCCATGTACAGGATAAAATAATTGCTGATAAATTCTTCAACACTTGGAAATGACTTTTATAACCTTTTTCTATCATATGGTAAAATTTCATAATTTTTCAGTTCAATCTGGGTATCCAAATTATACTTAAACTTTGACTACGATTTTCCCAATAATCGAAATATCAAATCAAACTAGTTATTCCTCATTCGATCCTCACCTATAGGTGCTCTATCTATTTATAAAGTAAAACACCTAACTTTTGGGAAATTACAACTTTGATCCTTTAACTTTTCATATTTCCACTTCTATCTCCCCAAGTTTTAAAACTTATCAATTTGGTTACTAAACTTTAACCTTGAATTCCCATTCCAATTTTCCTTGGATTTTAACCAAAATTTGCAAGTATTCTATTTTACTCATTCTCTATCACATGACACCTTAAAATCTTAGAAACTTCTTTTCTACAGTCCATAATTGAGAAAATCCTAACTTTTGCATTTTTGTTATTTTAGTCACTAAGTAAGCTTTTAAGTCCTTATCTTATTACTAAATGACCCTAAATTAACATAGCAAACTTTGGGGTATTACATTTTCTTTTTCCCATTTTTATGGAAATATTATTATATAACTTATGTTAACCAAGAGTTAAATTTAATTAAGTGACATAATTATCAATTAGATTTTTTAAAGGATATGAATTAATTAACACAAATGATTAAATTTCAGCAAATAAAAAAATAAAGGACTAAAATTAAAATTAAAAAAAAACTAAAGTGAAGAAATAAAAACAGTGGAGGTTGTAGCATAATTTTGCCGGAGATGGGGTATTGGTCGAGCCGTGGAGATCCTTGTACCGCCATGCCTGCCACCATGTGTGGACACCAGACGCTCCAGTTTTTGCTCCTGGATCCGATGGTGACGTTAGTTCTCCCTCCTGGCGATGAAAGCTCCTCCGTGAGCTCAGCTTGGTGATAACCCGCACACCTTTTTCTTCCAATTCGAATCGAAATAACAAGAAAATATAAAAAAACCAGAGTTTGGGTATAGAAAATACCTCAAAAATTGACTATAATGCTTGTATTGCTCTTCAATAATGCGTATCTTTTTTTCAAACGAATGAAGCCTATTTATAGGCTTCAAGAAACCGTAAACACCCTAAAAGCATCTTCCACATTAATGCTAAATATCCTTGAAAAGAGAATGATGTATTTACGTAGGCATCACATCACTTTCCTTACACTCAATACAATCCTAAATTACATAAAACAAATATGGAAAATCTAAATTTGAATTTATTTACAAATAATCAATAAATTAATTGAAATTTTATAATAAGCTCAAATTCTCATAGTGGACTCGTATCTAATTTTTGCACGTGTCGTCTTTAGTAAAACAGTCATATATTGAGCTCCCAGCGTCCGATTGAGGCATTTCAAGATACCTTAGAAAGGTAAATGAAAGACGGTCAGTTCTTAAGAAGACATCCTGTCCTAGAATGCTCGGATCCTAATGAAAATTTGCCATGAGTCCACAATCAGAACTCTTTGCACCTCAATTGACTTCCCATATTTGTTGGACAGAATCTCTTACAATCTTCCTATATCTGACATGATTAGGGTCTTGTGTGATCTGCAAGAATACATTAATAATAATATGTTTGAAAATAAAAATGAAATAATATATATACAAAAAACAAAATAGGCCGAATGAGCCTTTATTTATGTATGTGGATTCTTGTTTAATGTACACTTTTTTTTATTTTCATAATGGGTTCTCCTTTTATATTTTTTAGTTATTGGGTTTGATAATATATATACATGAAAATAGTGGAAATATAATGGGGTCGAATAAAATTAGGTGACTACACCCGCCTCTTTTGCTAATTATTATGAAAAAGGAATAGGGCAAAGAACAAAATGTAATAATTTTATCCGGCTGAGCTGCGTATTGGACACCACCTCTTCTAACCCTAAGTGATCAAAAATGTGTCTCTGATCGTTCAAACCCGAGGACACCGAATCGAAAAAGATGATCTGCTCTTTCGAACTCTAGGAGAACAAATCGAACAAGCTCCTTCAAACTTGAGGAAATACGAAAGTATGACTCGGATCTTTTAAACCCGAGGACACCAAGTCGACAAGATGATCTGCTCCTTCAAATCTGAGGAGAACAAATTGAACAGCGCTCATTCAAACCTGATGAAATACGAAAATATGACTCTGATCCTTCAAACCCGAGGACATCCAGTCGAAAAGATGATATGCCCCTTCGAACTTGAGAAGAATGCAAAAGTATGACTCTGATCCTTCGAACTAGAGGACACCCAGTCGAAAAGATGACATGCTCTTTCAAATTCAAAGAGAACAAATCGAACAACGCTCCTTCAAACCTGAGAAAATGCAAAAATATGACTCTGATCCTTCAAACCCAAGGACATCCAGTCAAAAATATAATCTGCTCCTTCAAACCCGAGGAGAACAAGCCAAACGATAACTTTATCCTACAACCGCTATGGGTGAAAAATTCGTTTAGGATATCTCTATCCCACAACCGCTTATGGGTGAAAAAGAAAGAACAAAATTGTTTGGGATACCTCTACCGTGCAACCGCTTGTGGGTGAAAAAGTTTGCAACTGCTCTGGGTGAGAAATTTGTTCAGGATATCTCCATCATTCTTTTTTTTCAAACTTGTTTGCACATTTCGATAAAAGGATAAAGAACAATGATCTCATCTGGTTGGACTGTAGATTCCTGTAAGGAACATACTGAAAGTCCACTCCTTCAAACCTGAGGTAGTGGGGTGGTGACTTTGATCCTCGTATTTATGTGCCCTGTCAAAATCAATAAATGCTATGATTATGATGAGTTAGCATATTCCTGGGGATGAATGCATGATGTATCTTATGGCGGGAAAATTCCAAGTTATCTGTGTCGTTTGATTCTTGCACATTTGCTCACTCAATCCAGACGAATAGCCATCTCTGCTTTACCATTCTCATTCTTCGTATCTCTTTGCTTTATAGAAAACATCTGATCTTTGCATATAATCCAGTAATCTTGTACTTCTGGTTAGTAGCGAAGCCTTTCATCCTCAGATTCTGGCATTCTGATTGGCAAATTCACAGTTGAACAATGTTAACTTCTTATCATAGCTGACATATCAATATTGTGTGAAAAGTCTCCTTAAGTGACTCTGAAACTTGCACAGGGCCTCCATATTCTCAGACATGTTCCCTAACATCTATAAAATTATTCTGATTATCGTGGAAGAAGATTGGCGACTGAGTAAGAGATGTTGCCTTAAAATAATATCAAGCATCTTCAACGCTTATTGGATTTCTTGTAGGGTAATCTTCACCAAATATCTTTGAATGTATTGACATTTCAATATGATCCTTTAGCGTTTGTTTAGGCTGCCCCCTCTGTTATGGTTGGCACTGTTGTCCACTTTAGGTTTTTGCTCCATTTTTAAGGCTAAGGATCTCAATCACCCCAAATTGTCCTAATTTGATGGCATGATTTTTTATCTGGATGAAACTTTGCCTCATTCTTTGAGGGGTTTTACTATGTCTCATGATCATAGTTAAAGCCAGAATAAAGAATTATGTCATAGTCATTTTTCATACAATGTGATGCTACATTCAATCTTCAAATATGATTTCTTCACTGATGTGGCAATCCTTTTTTGAATAGAGGATTGTTGACAAACTTCTCATACTCAACCACATCTTTTCCATGTCTGGTCGATCATTCATCTACATTTTGAAATTTATCTCTAAAGTAATACAAATAAATCATTTTGTTTTTAAAAATGTTAGTTTTTTGATCGGCACTTCAATGAAGGATACCTTTGAAATAACATACATGGCCCATAAAACCAAAATCCTAATGAAAGAAATAACAGAATAAGATGCCCTTGATATCAAGTGCAAGAACGTCTCCGATTCAACCCTCCGGTGATCATTACAAGCATAGCTTGTGTCTTTGAAGACTTTGAATGTTGTGGTGATATTTGAAGTTTCTCCTAGGCCGCTCGATTTATCCTTATGATTATCACATTGCTCAAAAAATGATTCATTTTCAATTCTCATTATTTTTCTCCATCCATAAATGTGTCAAAGCTTCCCTAACTTGTTTAACCAAGGAAGTGCAAAAATATCATTCTAAGAATAAAATTCTATAAGTACACTGTTGCGTGTGATAAGTGCTACGCAATTGTGCAAGTATACACGTCGCAAGTAATAAAGTGATATGAGTATCGAGTATCGTCTCCACGAGGATTGGTTTGGGCCACTTTGCTTAAGTTCTTTTTGTGTGAAAAGTAAAACACAATTATTAAGGATTAAAGGAGTTTAACTAATAACTAAACTAGAAAGCAATAAAGTAAAAGAAAAGATGAGATCGATTGAGAGAGATAGGCTAGGTTATCGTGAGTTGAGGTGTGATAGCCGATTGGATTGTCTTGGTAAAAGAGTGTGCGGGCAACTTTCGGTTGCCGTGGCGATTTTACTAACGGGTTGCCTTGGCAACTAATTGATGGTTGCTGGGCGACTAGTTGGGCAACTACTTGGGCGATCGCAGCAGCAACTTCAAGGTTCGGCGGAGCGTTCTTCAATGGTTTCTTCTTATCCCTAAGTCGAAACTCTAGCTACTTGTGCATGCCTTGATAATACATCCCTGCGTGAATCAAGGGTGAACAACAACCAATCTTGCACTCCTCTTAGCCGTTGAAATCCTTAACTTATTCCTAAGCGGATTAATCTTCACCATCATTGGATTGAATAAAGATCATATTCATTCGTTTCTTGAATCTAACTCTCCCGATATTAGATAAATGGATGAAATCACGAGATCCTCTCCCAATTCACTCATAAACAATAATAAGAATCAAGAATGAATAAACCTTGAAATAGAAAAGTACAAACTCTTATTACCTAAACAAAAACCAATAGTTTCTCACAACCACAAAACATAATAACCATAGCCGATCAAGTTAGTTCATGGTTGGGTTCAAAAGATATACAAAGAATAATCCCCAAACCATGAATCTAATAGAAGCAAAGAAGAAGAAGTTGAAATTCCCTAATGCTCTCTTGTCGAAATTTCCCCCTTGCTCTCTCTTTTTGATTGTCGAAATCTCCTTGCTATTTATAGGGCTAGGCCAAAGTCCTTCTTTGAGGAGGAGTTTGAGTTGGAATTAAATTATCTTTAAAGAATATAATTCTTTATTATAATTTTATTCTATTAGAACTTCTCCTATCTTCTTGGAATTTAATTCTTCTTTAATCTCTGCATGGCAATCAAATTCCTTTGGGCTTGGGCCTTGCTCCATGTCATCTTGGGCTTGTAAAGTCATTAATTTCGACATCCCTATTGCATTTTGTCTTTGTCGACAAATGCCATGGCAACTGGCTCAGCGTCTCCTTCATGCATTGCCACGGCAACTAGCTCGGCATATCCTTCATGCATTGCCACGACAACTAGCTCGGCATTGCTTTGGCAAGTGATCCTGCACATACACACACAAAAACACACCAAAGCAGCATCTTTTCCACAAAAATCACCAAGTTATGTAATCAAGCTCAACGGTGGAAAGAAACATGAATTAATGCATGAATGACTAATTATGCAACTATTATGAGCTTAAGTCTAACAATAATATGAGTAAAAGGGTAATAAAAATAGTACTTTTGAACACTTATCACGCCCCAAACTCGAACTATTGCTTGTCCTCAAGCAATGCAAACTAACAATTACACGCCAAGACTTTAATCATCAAAGACATGCTTTAAACTTGAATTCAAACCTCGGAACCGTGGCACAAAGTATGATCACCTTTTAATTTTTTCGGATAGCACAAAAATTTCCCGGAACAAAACTATAATGCTCGTGACAATGTGTGTGTGCGTAGTTGTGTACAAGTTGATTTTCAAGATTCTATGTGAATAGTAGGCTTTTATCAATTTAATTATGGGGCATTTATTTTAATTTTCACTAGAGCCAATTTGGGCACCTCTAGTAAAGTAAGCAATTTCTCATTTTATTTTAGTCGACTAGAGCCAATTTGGGCACCTCTAGCAAGAAAGTGTATTTACTACTAGAGCCAGTTTTGGGCACCTCTAGCAAGAAATTAACTTTTAATTTTCAATTTTAAATTTACCCAAATTTTAAGCAACCTAAGTTCACTAAGTTTCTTTGAATCAACAACCCACAACCGTGTAAAAAAATCAGCATCATAGTAAAACTCTAAGTTCTTTTCATGCAATCCTAAAATTAAAGGTTATTTCAATTAAGTGCAGTGGCAAAAAATTCATCATTGGATTTTCAACAAGTCTTAAGCAATTAAATCAAATTAAAGGCATGGCAAGTAACATATGCAACCTATATGTGATTGCTAAAGATGAATGCAACTAAACATGAAACTAACTAGAAACCAACACCCCCAAACTCGAGAGAAGCATTGTCCTCAATGCATGTAAGAGTGAAACAAAATTTAAAAGAAACTAAATGAAATGAGTTAGTCGAGAGAGGTCGTCACCTCGAGTGATGAGTTTCTTCGTCTTTGTTTGCTTGATTCAATTTCCGGTCGGTGGTTGAATGCTTGTGGCTGGTACCGCGTGAATAGCATTGCCTTGATTTGGTCCATGTTTGCCGATGCAGGTTTACTTGCATGTGCATCGATAGTTGCCGAAGCCATTGTTGTTGCACAGGCATCGCATGATTTCCGTTGTGGTTCTTTGTGGCGAGTATGATAAATTTCCTTATCATGGTGGTTGTGAGTCTTGTTGTGGAAAAGAAAATAAAGAAAACACGAAACTAAAGATAATGAAGAAAAATAAAATATATCCTAAAAAAAAAGAGAAAAAATAACAAAAAATAATAGAACAAAATAGTTCAAAAAATAAAAATAAAAATAAATGTATCGTAGTAGTTGCCGTGGCGTCGAGGGTTTCTTTGAGGCATGCACATCCATGGTTGCCGAGGCGTCAGGGGTTGCCGAGGCGTGCGCGTCCATGGTTGCAGAGGCGTGCGTATCGGGAGTTGTTGCGGTGTTGAAGGTTGCCGTTTTCGATACTTCTTATAGTCCATCCGCACCCTCCATCGGGTGATAATATTGCCCAAAAAGAGTTTGGCAAATGTGCTTGTCACTACTCCCTTTTTGCGTTACCATGGTGGAGGTGTCTTTCTTCTTTGTTCGCTTGTAGTCCATGTATACTCTCCACCTTGCTACTATTCCTGAAGGCACAAATATATTAATAGGAAAAATTATATCCATTCTCAACCATTCAATTACCTCATTCTTGTCGACTTCTATCATGGTTGGATGTAGCCTTTGTTGTCGTGGCAATTGCTGCTCAAGCCAATTGCCGTGACAATCAGTTGTCAAATTTTCCTCTAAGTCAAGGGAAGAATCAATTTTCTGAAGAGCTTTATGAATCCAAACACCTTTTTCTTTTGGCCTCTCAAACATCTCCATCAGTAGAGATTTCGATGGCTTCAAATCTACCAATCTCGGTTCCTCAAGATATACCTGCAATGGACAATGTGAGTTTTTAAAGAATTCAAAAGGTTCAACTATTACCTGCTCATATTCCATTGGCAAAGTATTATCATCTCGTTGATCTTGCATGTGGTCGTGTAATTGCCGTGGCAATTGTAGATGAGAGCAATCTATAGATTCTCGCTTCAACATCAACGTTGTAACCTTTCGGGCATCAGGTTCCTTAGAATTTGCTGTAGTATTATTGTTCTCAGCTTCACCGAATGTTCAGGCTCCTCAATCATTGCCGAGGCAATTTGTTGTTCATGCTCATCATGTGTTGGGCAGTCTCTCTCATTGGCATCCTCTTGACTTTGAGGTTCTAGTTGTTCCTCACACATCGAGAGATTTCTTTGCATTGCTCCTTATCCTCTTGCCTTAGGACGTCGGTATCCCTAGGAATGAATTGTTGGTGCATGTTATCCATGACATATGTGGATCTCCCCAATTGATCTTCAATCCCCTAAGGTTGCATCCCATTGAGTTATCCTCGTATCCATAGATTTTGATAGCTCTCGAATCTCTTCAATTGATCCGTCAAGTCTAGCCAATGAAGCTAGTAACGTTTCCTCCAAGGAATTGGAATGCTCTTGAAAAGGACTACATTGCCATGGCATATCTTTTTGCGGCAAAATTGTTATGGTAAAAAAAAATTTTGAGCTTTTTGATCATACCATGAAGAATTTTGCTGCTGGTTCCCTCTATGGTCCTCCATGTAGTTATATGCACCGAAAATGTGAGGGCAATTTTCAAACACATGATGTTCTCCACACATAGCACAAGATTTTTCCATGGTATAAGTTCTTTGGGCTTTTCTCGGTTGGTATAGGTAATCATCAAAGGGTGCAAGGAACTCTTGATTGAATTGATTCATATCTTCCAACATCATCTCTCGAATAGATTGGTTTTTATTTTCCCGACATGTTGATGTCCCTTAACTTGTAGCGCACCTAATTTTTTTTTTTTTGATAAACAAACAAAAGAAAAGTTAGTAAAACTAAAGAAAAAAAAATGCAATAACAAAAACAACTAACACCAATTGCCAATCCCCGCAACGGCGCCAAAAACTTGTTTGCGTGTGATAAGTGCTACGCAATTGTGCAAGTATACACGTCGCAAGTAATAAAGTGATATGAGTATCGAGTAAGGATTGGTTTGGGCCACTTTGCTTAAGTTCTGTGACTTTGTGAAAAGTAAAAACACAATTAAAGGATTAAAGGAGTTTAACTAATAACTAAACTAGAAAGCAATAAAGTAAAAGAAAAGATGAGATCGATTGAGAGAGATAGGCTAGGTTATCGTGAGTTGAGGTGTGATAGCCGATTGGATTGTCTTGGTAAAAAGAGTGCACGGGCAACTCGGTTGCCGTGGCGAATTTTGCACAACGGGTTGCCTTGGCAACTAATTGATGGTTGCCTGGGCGACTAGTTGGGCAACTACTTGGGCGATCGGGCAGCAACTTCAAGGTTCGGCGGAGCGTTCTTCAATGGTTTCTTCTTATCCCTAAGTCGAAACTCTAGCTACTTGTGCATGCCTTGATAATACATCCCTGCGTGAATCAAGGGTGAACAACAACCAATCTTGCACTCCTCTTAGCCGTTGAAATCCTTAACTTATTCCTAAGCCGGATTAATCTTCACCATCATTGGATTGAATAAAGATCATATTCATTCGTTTCTTGAATCTAACTCTCCCGATATTAGATAAATGGATGAAATCACGAGATCCTCTCCCAATTCACTGCAAACAATAATAAGAATCAAGAATGAATAAACCTTGAAATAGAAAAGTACAAACTCTTATTACCTAAACAAAAACCAATAGTTTCTCACAACCACAAAACATAATAACCATAGCCGATCAAGTTAGTTCATGGTTGGGTTCAAAAAGATATACAAAGAATAATCCCCCAAACCATGAATCTAATAGAAGCAAAGAAGAAGAAGAAGTTGAAATTCCCCTAATGCTCTCTTGTCTAAATTTCCCCCTTGCTCTCTCTTTGATTGTCTAAATCTCCTTGCTATTTATAGGGCTAGGCCAAAGTCCTTCTTTGAGGAGGAGTTTGAGTTGGAATTAAATTATCTTTAAAGAATATAATTCTTTATTATAATTTTATTCCTATTAGAACTTCTCCTATCTTCTTGGAATTTAATTCTTCTTTAATCTCTGCATGGCAATCAAATTCCTTTGGGCTTGGGCCTTGCTCCATGTCATCTTGGGCTTGTAAAGTCATTAATTTGGCATCCCTATTGCATTTTGTCTTTGTCGACAAATGCCATGGCAACCAGCTTGCGTCTCCTTCATGCATTGCCCGGCAACTAGCTCGGCATATCCTTCATGCATTGCCCCGACAACTAGCTCGGCATTGCTTTGGCAAGTGATCCTGCACATACACACACAAAAACACACCAAAGCAGCATCTTTTTCCACAAAAATCACCAAGTTATGTAATCAAGCTCAACGGTGGAAAGAAACATGAATTAATGCATGAATGACTAATTATGCAACTATTATGAGCTTAAGTCTAACAATAATATGAGTAAAAAGGGTAATAAAAATAGTACTTTTGAACACTTATCATACACACGTGTGTTTCCGATTGCAACTAGCTACTCTTTTATTAGCTTCTTTTTTCCGTTTCCTTTTCCCTTTTTTACCTTGAGATTTCATTTCATTAGTTGTTTAACTTTGTCAGAATTTGAAAATCACTCATGAAGTCAAGGTATAGAGTTGATGGAGCTTTGCTACCTTATTTTATACTCAACCTTATAGCTACAACGGAGTGCCCTTGAGGTTTTATTTTCACTCATCATTTTCACTTATCTTAGGATTTCATCTCATTAATTGTTTGACTTTGCCAGGATTTGAAAATCATTCATGAAGCCAATGTCCATAATAGATGGAGCATTGCCTCCTCAACATTATAGTATCAGCAAAGTGTCCCTGAGATTTTTTTAGCTACTGGTTACAATCTATGTGTTTTTATTAGGGATATAGAATACTATTACTAGAATTTCAATTTCAAGCAACTCATTTGGGCTAAACTGGCCTAGTCAACGATCCCACATTTATGAATTTCAAAGATTTTCTCATTATCAAACATCATCCAAGGTGTAGTAACTTGCTTTGCAGACCTGAGTAGCCTAGGAGACAAGTCACATTCCATCGTTTTCACAACACTCTATTGATCTTTATCAGAATCAATGATGCATCATACAATTGGTATCCAAGGACCTACAAGAGTAAGATGAGATATACATATATATTCATGGTTTTAAGGTCATTGTATGCTAAGCAAAAACACATCTTTTATTGAAATGAAAATCCACATATTCCATTACAAAAGGAAAATAGCAAAGTTGATTTCAAGCATGACTTTAGAAGAAAAAATCCAAAATATGGAAAAACATGGGTAAGATACATGAAAGTCCCAAACAGTCTCGAAGATAGTCATTTATTCAGTCAGGTTCTTCGATCCTTGTCTAAAGTTATAGCTTTCTCCATCTCTTTCGCATTTCATTCCTTGATCATTTCATGTGTCAATAATCCATTATCAACAAGATTATCTATCTCATTCTTCAAAACCCAACATCTTTTGGTAGGGTGTCCCGATGCTCCTATGTGGAATTTACAATTGCATTCTGGATTATAATCATGAGCAGATGGATTTGACTTCTTTTCTATCAGACTTAGAATGATATATTTTTCTTGAATTACATGGGGAAGCAAAGCTGCAATGGATACCTTGAAAACCTTAAGATACGTTCTCATTCGAAGCCTTTTTATGGCAGACGTTGCCCCCTAATTTGATCTTTGTCTGGCTCAACGAAGTTGACTATGGTTGGGTAATTAATTTTTAGCCCCATAATAGTAGTAGACTGAATTTCTGTCTCAAATTCTAATATCTCAAAATCTAGGAGATTTTGAACCTTATGTTTAAAATTGACACATTTCTCAATGGAATGACCTTGAATACCAACGTGAAATTCACAATGATCTTCTTTGTTGAACCCTCTTATTGAATTCTACACTTTTCTCAAGATTTATCCCGAACTCCACCACAATATGGGTTGATGTTTTGCCCATATGGATTTGAAGCTTCCCCCTTGGCGGGAATGTGTCATGAGTTACCCTTTTTGAAGGTAGTGTTACATCAACAATTTCGTTCATCTTTGCCACTTCTGGATCATTGAAACCTAGCATGGAAGCTATCCGACGGATAGTGCTTTCAGTGATCTCGTTTTTCAAGTCATTCCCCATTCTTTCGAGCTTGTCTTTAGCTCTCTTCAAATTAACTTCGATAGCTGCCATTCTATTTCCCATTTCCATATTATTGGTCTGTGAATGGGTTCCATGCGTATGCGTAATTATTTTGTGATCTCAACTGCGACTGAACTTCCCGTAGTTAATTTGTTTGTTTATTTAATTTAATGCAATTTATTTGTAATGTAATACGTTGACATTTCAAAATCATAAGTGCACTTCATAGATCATAAGGTTCGAGCAAACATCATTATTATTGTAAAACAAAGAAAATTCTCTATCATTCTGACTGCTCTTTCCCTCCTTTGATGTGCTTTCGTGTTGATTGCTCAAACTGTTACTGATCCATCACCTACTGGTACTGATCCATCACCTCATCTAGGAAGTCTAATAACTGCTATTTGTCCTCTCCGATTGGGAGAAACCTTTTATCTCAAGTCTTCTGCCTGGTTCTTCATCGCACAAGCCTTGAAGACCGCTTTTTAAACTTGCCGGGTTAAGTGATCAATGTACAGCTGCCTACCTAAGCATGCAGCCTTAACGACTCGATTAGACTTAGCACACTGGATCTTTGATAGCGGTTGTTGAAGCCGTAAAAAATAAACCTGCTCAAAATAACTTGTAGAAGCGGTAAGCAGGGTCGAATCCACAGGGAATGGTAAGAGATCAATTTTATATAAAACAAGTAATTAAAGTAAAGAGGGGATTTGTGTTTGAGTAGAATTAAGAAAACAAGAAAACTATTAAAATAAAGAAGAATTCAATAATGAGATGAATCCTAGTCAAGGTTGATCTCAGCGTATTAATTCAAGACTTGGTTCATCGATCTTCAAAAAAGATAATTCCACATCAATTTCAAATAACTTAGTTATAGGTTACCTGAGAAAAGCACATGAATAACCTAATATCTCTTAATTAGTAGATAATCACTAAGAGCTGCATGAATGATTTTTACCCTTATTATCAAGATTAAAACCCTTAGAGAATTTCATATAAGAGTTAAAACCTATCAAATAGATTTATTGATTTAAAAGGCCCAAGCACAAAATTATTAAGCACTAACCCGTTAACTTAATAAGAATATAAATCCATACCTTCAAAATCTGTTGCTTAGGTTACTTACCACTTACTAAGAATGCCTTGATTGATTGTTGCATATAAAGATAAATAAACCAATGAAAAGTATGCGAAGCTTATAAATCAATATATACTTATTGAGAAATCTTGAAAGATATAAAAATACTTGAAATAGATGAAGATTATGAAGAACAAGAAAACCTCACTAAGAACTTGTATTAATAACTTTGAATCAAACCTTAACTAGAAAAAATGAGTTTATCTAATCATGGCGATGGGAAATCGACAAAGAAGAGAAGAATGAGAATTATGAGGATCAATGATTTCTCTTCTTCTCATGACCCTATTTATAAAGAGGTCATTTACATCAACTAGGAGAAGGAATTACAATAAGATTTAATTTAAAACTCTATCCTACTCCAAATATAATATAAAAGTAAAAGTTCAACTTGAAGTAGAATTCCTCTTCTTGTGTAAAGTCCTCCGTAGAACCTAAATCCAACTAAAACTTCTCTTTTAAACATGTATTATTCTTTAGCTGTCAAAATTCCTACTAAAATCAAATACTTGTTAAAACATAGATTTTTAGTTGGATTATAACACTAAAATATAGGTATATATATGTGAAAAATATGCAAATATTAGACTTATCAATCTTCTCATAGTCCCAGTCATCAAGAATAATACGGATATGGTCCTTATGTTCTTGTAACTGTGTCTTCAAGTCTTTAAGGCCGTAAAGGAGCAATTTAGCCTCAGCACTCGTTATTTCATATTCTTTCAATTTCTCTTGGAGTTCTTGATTTAGCTCACGGTATTTTTTGAGGCTTTTGCGTGCTTCTGAGTATTGCGTCTCCAACTATTGCTTTTCTCTGGCCAGTCGGCCTGCCTTTTCTTTCTATTTCTTTGCCTCTCGTTGCCAAAGCTTTAACTCTTTGTTCATCTTACCGAGCTGTGTCTTTTCTTTCTTTGAGGTTCTGGAGCTACAGGCACGTGCCCCTTAGGCCTTCAAGCGGTTGTTTTCCTAAATCAACTCTCGTACATCTTTCAAGTGGAGCTCTTGCTTTGTCAATAGTATCTTCACCTCTTTCTGGTAGCCCTCTCTTCAATATTCTTCTATGACGAGCTTGCCTTCGAGTTTGATGATTCTACCCCATAACACATCTTTTTCTTTTTCAAAAACTTACTTGTAGATCTCTAGCTTGGTAACAAGGATGTTTGACTGAAGGTTATCTGATTGGGTCACCGAGAATAGAACGCCTATATTTTCGATTGTTTGCTTTCTCTAACTTGTATATTCAGGTAAAACACTGATAAATGAGGCCATTTTCATTCGGTATGTTCGGTTCTACTTACTAGCCAACTTCATGACTCGTTTTGTATAATTTTCCTCCTTGTAAGATAACTCATTTTCTTGTAGTCCATGAGTAACAAAAATGAACTATCAGGATTGTTGCGCGTAATAACTGCTACGCAATTGTGCAAGTATACACGTCGCAAGTTATAGTATAAAAGATATCGTCTCCACAGGGATTGGTGCCACTTCAAGAATCTAGTCTCTTGCACTGTAAAAAGTAAAAACACAAATAGAAGATTATAGGAGTTTAACTAATAACTAAACTAGAAAGCAAATAAGTAAAAGAATAGATGAGATCAAGTGAGAGAGATAGGCCAGGTTATTGTGAGTTGAGGTGTGATAGCCGAATGGATCGTCTTGGTAAAAGAGTGCAAAGGCAACTCAGTTGCCCTGGCAACTTGCACAACGGGGTAGCCTTGGCAACTAATTGATGGTTGCCTGGGCGTCTAGTTGGGCAACTACTTGGGCATCTGGGCAGCAACTTTCAAGGTTCGACAGAGCGTTCTTCAATGGTTTCTTCTTATCCCTAAGTTGAAACTCTAGCTACTTGTGCATGCCTTGATAATACATCCCTGCGTGAATCAAGGGTGAACAACAACCAATCTTGTGCTCCTCTTAGCCGTTGAAATCCTTAACTTATTCCTAAGCCGGATTAATCTTCACCATCAATAGATTGAATAAAGATCATATTCATTCGTTTCTTGAATCTAACTATCCCAATATTAGATAGATAGATGAAGTTGCGAGATCCTCTCCCAATTCACTCGCAAACAATAATAAGAACCAAGAATGAATAAACATTGAATAGAAAAGTGCAAACTCTTATTACCTAAACACAATCCAATAGTTTCTCACAACCACAAGACACAATAACCTTAGCCAAATAGATTTAGTTCATGGCTAGGTTCCAAAGAAACACAAGATAAAGAATTCCTAGCATGAACCTAATTGAACAAGAAAGAAAAAGATGAAGAATGGATGAAGCCTTCTTGTCGAGATTTTCCCTTGAAGCTTGTCGAAAATTCTCTCTTTCTCCCCCCCTTGAGTTGACGGCATGGCCTCTAATTTATAGGGCTAGGTCAAAGTCCTTCTTTGAGGAGGAAGTTAAGTTGGAATTAAATTATCTTTAAAGAATATAATTCTTTATTATAATTATATTCCTTCTAGAACTTCTCCTATCTTCTTGGGATTTAATTATTCTTTAACCTCTTCATGGAAATCAAACTCCTTTGGGATTTAGCTTTGCTCCACGTCATCTTGGGCTTGTCTAGTCATCAAATTCGACTACCATATCACCTTATTCTTTCTTGACAATTGCCCTGGCAACTGGCTCGACATCTCCTTCATGCATTGCCCTGGAAACTAACTCCACAATGAGCCTAAGTCTAACAATAATATAAGTAAAAAGGGTAAGAAAAAATAATACTTTTGAACACTTATCACACCCCCAAACTCGAACTATTTCTTGTCCTTAAGCAATGCAAGCTAATAATTACCCGCCAAGACTTCAATTTTCACAAACTTAGCTTTGAACTTGATTTCAATTCTCAGAACCGGGGCACAAAGTATGATTGTCTTTTCATTTTTCGAAAAACTTAGGAGTTACTCGGAATCAAACTATAATTCTTGTGAGTGTGTCGGAGTAGTGTGCAAGTTGATTTTTTCGGATTCTATGCAAACAAGAGGTTTTCAAATTACTTTATTGGGTTCTTTTAACATGTTTTAACTAGAGCCGGTTTCGGTCACCTCTAGTATTTTGTTTTTAGTTTTCTTAAGTTAATTAATTTATTCGACTAGAGCCGGTTTCGGGCACCTCTAGCGATCAATTTTTTAGCACATACTAGAGCTAATTTCGGGAACCTCTAGCAATCAAATTTTTAGCACATACTAGAGCCAATTTCGGGCACCTCTAGCATTCATCCAATTTTTATTCTAATCCCTAAATTTTTTTAACTATCAACCTAAGTTCACTAGAATTCCTTAAATCAATCAAACCACAGCAGTGTTTCATCAAATTTAGTATTATAGTAAATTTCTAAGTGTTTCCATGGTTATCCTAGAATAAAAATTCTATCAATTAAGTGCATTGGCAAAGTTATCATCGGATATTCATCAAATCTAGGCAATTCTTGTTCCAACTTAAGGCATGGTAAGCAATTTATGTATCCTAAATGCAATGCTTAAGATGAATGCAACTAAACATTGTAACTACTAATAACAATCCCCCCAAACTCGAGTGAGGCATTGTCCTCAATGCATGCATTAAAAAGAAATAAAAATAAAGAAAAGTAAAATGCAAATGAGGACTTACTCCGAGAGTTCGTCGTCGTGGATGATTAGTTTCCTTTTGGTCGGTGTCTTGATTCTCTTGCTTGAACGCGATGGTTGTTTCCTTGTTGCCGATGGTGGAATCGATCCTCGTGGTTATCCTTATCGTCCTCTTCATCAATGTCAATGGCTTTTCGCTTGGAGGATTCAATTGGTGCGGTCTTTGTTGGTGCAATGGAGGACTCGTCCGAATCCAAAAAATCAGACAGTGATTTCGTACGAGTTGATTTGGGCATAGGTGCTTTACCATTGGCTTTTGCAGTGGTTGCCGGGATGTCTTTAGCATTGGTTATCATGGCATCTTCAGGGTTGGTTGCCGTGGCATCATCTTTTGCGGTTGCCGTAGCGACTGCTTCATTGGTTGTTGGGGCAAGGATCTCAGCAGGAAAGATGTGGAATGGCACGCGGCTATCCGGGTACTTTTCTAGGATGACTTGGGTGATGGCATTGTTGTGCTCCTTCATGTACCTCATAAACATTAGTTGCCGATCTTCAATTTGCCTTAGGTGGCTTGCCAATGGTTGCAAGAGTGCTTCAAAGTGTCCAAGGGTTGATGGCCGAGTTGCCTGGGCGTTAGGTGCTTGGGCATTAGGGATTGCCGAGGCGGCAGGAGTTGCCGCGACAATTGGAGGCCTTGAGGATTTTACCGGTGCCTCTCCCATTAGCTTTCATATTTGTGCTTGATTTCAACCGGACTTTGGTAGGGCCTTTTCATCGGTGGACTCACTTGGGACATGCATCTCCTTGCAAAAATTGGAAATTAAGCAAGGGAAGAAAAGAGAACCCCTGTCCTTTGAGCTACATACAAAAATCTCATCACAAATAATTTTTCCAATGTTAATGATGCGATTATGCAAGATAGAATGTATGAGCAAAAGATGTGGTATATCAACGGTAGTATTGTGTGTGGTGGGCATTAAAGAAGTTTTAACAAACTTATTCCATAGTTTTGCCTCGGGTTTAAGCCGAAGGTGATTTACCGTGCCCTTGTATTTACTGTCGTTCCAATGAGTTCCCGGTTGAGTGAGTTCATGAAGCATCTTGTCAAGTTGCTTGGGTGTGATTTGATCAACAAAGGCTTGATGCTCGTCCTTCTCAATGTAGAGCCCGTAAAAGGTGTTGATGTTTTTGGGGCTTATGAGTATGGCCTTGTCGCGAACAAAAACATAAGGATTATCCGGGTTAGGTGAGTGAGCATAGAATTCTCTTACCCATGAGATGTTACCCGGTTCCGATTGATGGCAAAAGATTTGCCACTTTTGATGTACAATCCTCTCGAAGATGAATGGTTCAAGGCCGAAATCTTGATGAGAGTTGGAGTATTCAAAGCCTTGTTCTTCGTAAATCTTCCGGCTTTCAAACTTGGAGTGAAATATTTCTTGAACCACCGGTGTAGCAAACTTCTTGTATCTTGGTTCTTTTGAGGAACTTGGATGAACCAAAAATTTAATTTTGGATGCCATGGATGATCTTGGTTGTGAGTTTTGTAAAAACAAAGAAAATAAAATAAAAGGAACTAAAGAATTGCAAGATGAAAAGTAGGAATAGGTTTCTTGGAAGTTAAGGGTGATGAGTTATATAAAAAAGATATGTAGTAAATATGGTGGGTGGGATTAATTTTTGAAAGAAGAAAAAAAGGGTTTCAGTTTAGGGGAAGGTGACGGCTAGGGGGTTTATTTAGGGTAAGTATGAGGCTTTATATAAGCCTTAGATTCAGCCCATTAATTTCCTTGTTGAAGAAGTTTCCTTCTTGAATCAAAATTCCTCTTTATCTTGAACTTTTTTCCTACAATTCAAAGACAAATCAAATAAGGATTAAAATTAAAGATAAACTAATAAAAGAAAATAAATAAATATGTGTAATGAAATTATTAAACTTAAAAAGATAAATATGAAAGAAAGATGTAGTTTTAATCCTAAAGAAAATAAATCTATCCTAGGAAAACAAATAATCGAAAATAATAAAAAAATAAAAATTAATTAGTTCGAAAAAATTAAAAATAAAAATAAAATATCGAAAGGAGAGCATGCTCATGCATCTCCTAAGGTGACCATGTCTTTGTTACGTTCCACATGGGCACCGTTGTAGTGCTTCAATCTTTGTCCATTAACTTTGAATTCATGTTCGTCAGTGATGGACTTGATTATCACAGCACCATGGGAGAATGGTTTGACAACTTCGAATAGTCCCGACCATCTTGATTTCAGCTTTCCCGAGAAAAGTTTTAGCCGAGAATTGAGTAAGAGAACTAGTTGCCCTGGCATGAATTGCTGCGGCAATAGTTTCTTGTCATGCCATTGCTTTGTTTTCTCCTTGTAGATTCGTGCATTGTTATAGGCGAGTGCACGAAATTCTTCTATCTCGTTGAGGTCCAACAAACGCTTTTGTCCGACACTTTCCCAATCCTTATTCACGGTCTTGATTGCCCAATAGGTCTTGTGTTCGATTTCCACCGGTAGATGGCATGTTTTGCCATAGACAAGTCGAAAGGGGGACATACCTAAGGGTGTTTTGAATGCAGTGCGATATGCCCAAAGCACGTCATCTAGTCTTAATAACCAATCCTTCCTGGAGGGATTTACAACTTTCTCGAGTATACCCTTTAATTCTCGGTTGGAAATTTCTGCTTGCCCATTGGTTTGTGGGTGATATGCCATGGCAATCTTGTGTGATACGCCGAAGCGTTGCAACATCTTGCAATAATTATATTGTCAAAATGCTTGCCTTCATCACTGATAATTGCTCTCGGCATCCCAATCCGTGTAAATATGTTTTTCTGTAAGAATCGTTGCACGGTCTTGGAATCGTTGTTGGGAACTGCAGCTGCCTCAACCCATTTAGACACGTAGTCAACGGAAAGTAGAATGTAGAGGTTGCCGAATGAAGATGGAAAAGGTCCAATAAAATCGATCCCCCATACATCGAACAATTCCACCTCGATGAGGTTTTGGAGCGGCATCTCAAGTCGTCTAGAGATAATGCCCGTCCTCTGGCAACGATCATATTGCTTGTAAAATTCATGGGCATCTTTGTACAGTGTTGGCCAATACAAACTGGATTGCAAAACTTTGGCCGCGGTACGAGTTCCTCCAAAATGTCCTCCATAGGGTGAAGAATGGCATTGCCGAAGTACATTCTGCTGCTCCTCTTCAGGGACACATCGGCGTATAACCTGATCTGCACATTGTTTAAACAAAAGAGGCTCGTCCCAAAAGTAATGCTTAGCATCATGGCGGAACCGCTTCTTCCCTTGGTGAGTAAGACCATAAGGTAAAATACCACAAATAAGGAAATTAACTAAATCCGCGTACCAGGGTATTGCCGAGACATGTGCTACTGTGGAGACTGCTTTCAAAATTGTCGAGGCGTGTGCGTCTAGGGTTGTCGAGGCGTCGAGGTTACCGAGGCATGCGCATCTATGGTTGCCGAGGTGTGCGTGTCAAGGTCTGCCGAAGCGTCGAGGTTTGCCGAGGCATGCGCGTCTGGAGTTGCCGAGGTATGCGCGTCAGGAGCTGCTGCGGCGCCGAGGGTTACCGAGGCATGCGCATCCATGCTTGCCAAGGCATGTGCGTCAAGAGCTGCTACGACATCGAGGGTTGCCGAGGCATGCACACCATGGTTGCTGAGGCGTGCGCGTCAAGAGCTGCTATGGCGTCGAGGGTTGCCGAGGCATGCGCATCCATGGTTGCCGAGGCGTGTGCGTCAATGGTTGCCGAGGCATCGAGGGTTGCCAAGGCATATGCATCAATGGTTGCCGAGGCAACTAAAAGTTGCTCATCCAGGAATGCATAGCATATCTTTAAATTCGCGTCCTCCTCCCTATTGCGTTCTAAACGTGATAAGTGGTTGGCCACGTGATTTTTTGTTCCTTTCATGTCCCTAATTTCAATATCAAATTCTTGTAAAAGTAACATCCAACGAATCAAACGAGGTTAGGCATCCTTTTTAGCAAATAGATATTTAATTGCCGAATGGTCCGTATGAACAATTACCTTTGTACCAATCAAATAGGATCGAAACTTGTCAAATGCGAAAACTACAGCTAGTATTTCTTTCTCCGTTATTGTGTAATTCACTTGAGCACTATTAAGAATTTTACTAGTGTAGTATATCACATGGAACGTCTTACTTGTGCGCTGGCCTAAGACTGCTCCTACCGCAAAATCACTTGCATCACACATGAGCTCAAAAGGTAGCGTCCAATATGGTGGAACGACAATGGGTGCCAAGGTAAGCTTTGCCTTTAGGGTTTCGAATGCTTGGGCGCAAGAATCATCAAAATCGAAGACTTTATCCTGTTCAAGCAAATTGCACAAGGGTTTAGTGATTTTAGAAAAATTATGAATGAACCTCCTGTAAAAACCTGGATGTCCAAGAAAGCTCCAGATTCATTTAACCAAACTTGGTGGGGGTAATCTCTCAATTACGTCCACCTTGGCTTTGTCTACTTCAATTCCCTTGGTTGAAATCTTGTGGCCGAGCACTATTCCTTCATCTACCATAAAATGACACTTCTCCCAATTGAGGACTAAATCAGTTTCTTCACATCTTGCCAACACCTTCTCTAAATTGCCAAGGCAACTGTCGAAGTCATTACCAAAAACGGAAAAATCATCCATGAAGATCTTAAGGAAGTCTTCGACCATGTCTAAAAAGAATGCTATCATGCATCTTTGGAAGGTTGCCGGGGTGTTACACAATCTGAATGGCATCCTTCGGAAAGCATAAGTACCGTATGGGCATGTGAAGGTTATCTTTTCTTGATCTTCTGGTGCTATGGCAATTTGATTGTAACCTGAATAACCATCAAGAAAACATTAAAAGGGTTTACATGCAAGACGGTCAAGCATTTGATCAATAAAGGGTAATGACAAGTGATATTTCCTAGTGGCTTTGTTTAGCTTTCGATAATCCATACAAACCCTTCAATCGGTCACAGTCCTGGTTGGAATGAGTTCGTTGTTTTCATTACTTACCACCGTTATACCTCCATTTTTGGTACACATTGTACCAGACTTACCCATGTACTATCAGAGATAGGGTATATAATGCCGGCGTCAAGCCACTTGATGATTTCTTTCATTACAACTCCTTTCATGGCATGATTCAGTCTCCTCTGGGCCTCAATTGAAGGTTTGTGATCATCTTCCAACAAAATCTTGTGCATGCACACTGCCAAGCTAATTCCCTTCAAGTCGACAATTATCCACACTATTGTCTTCTTGTGTAGCATCAACATTTTGATCAGATTCTTTTCCTGCTCAGGCTGTAACTTAGAAGAAATAATTACAGGCAATGTATTATCGGTTCCTAAGTATTCATATTTTAGTTGCTCTGGCAACTGTTTCAACTCAAGAATCGGTGGTTCTTCAATAGAGGGCTTTTCGAGCTTACCTTTCTTACCTGAGTAATCTAGTGGTTCAAAGTATGTACCTGGTCGATTGACTAGCCAATTTTCTTCTTCTTGTTGTTCTTCATCGATCAGTTCTTCATACTCCCCAGGTTTCTCCTGATCGGCAATGTAGTTGCCGAGGCAACTAAATTCCTCGTCGAAGTTAAACTCTACCGTGGCATGAAGAAGTTGGCATTCTTTTGGATCATCGGCATGCCTTAGTGTTTGGAACACATTTAGTTTAACTTGCTGGTCATTCACCCTCATTGTGAGTTCTCCCTTTTCAACATTGATCAAGGTTCTCCCTGTTATTAGGAATGGTCTCCCGAGAATGATAGGTGCATGCTCATCTACTTCACAATCCAAAATAATAAAGCCAACGGGAAAAATAGATTTATCAACTTTTACCAGTATGTTTTCAATTTTTCCCTCTGGATGCACATAGAATCTGTCGGCTAGCTGTAGCATAACTGTTGTACGTCTTGCCTTCCCGATTCCTAGTTTCTGGAAAACCGATTTAGGCATCAAGTTTATGCTAGCCCCAAGGTCGCATAATGATTTCTCGACATAGTGGTTTCCAATGGAACAGGGTATTGTGAAACTTTCGAGATCCTTCAACTTGGGTGGCATACGATTGTGCAACATGGCCATGCATCCCTCTGTGCGGCAACTGTTTCAAACTCTCCTAGCCTTGTTCTTTTGGACACAATGTCTTTAAGGAACTTGGCATAGTTCGACTTTTGTTCAATTGCTTCCACCAATGGCAAGTTGATGTGGACTTGCTTTAGGATATCAAGAAACTTCTTGAATTGATATTCTTGCTTTTATCGCTTCAACCTTTGTGGGAATGGTGGTGGAAGTCGGATATCTTCGATCCTTTCATTGGTCTGGAATATGATTGATGGCATTGCTGGAACAACTGGAGTTGTCGAGGTATCATCAACTGGGGTTGCCGTGGCGTGCCTATCGTTGGTTGCCGAGGCATGCTTATCGCCGGTTGCCGAGGCATGCTTATTGCCGGTTGCTGCGGCAATTCCTGGTTCATCCTCTGAGGTTTTGCCGCTGGGTTCGTCTTGATCTTTTTGTGGAGTTTTGTTTGGTGAGCGAGCTTGAGCATCTTTAAGTTGTTGTCCACTTCTAGTGGTGATCGCCTTATATTGCTCATGGCCAGTTCCTCTTGCGACTTCAGTATCGCTAGGTAAACCTCCTTGTGGTCTAGTATTCAGGTTTTGAGCAAATTGTCAGACTTGATTTTCCAATGATTTGATTGCCGCCTCTTGGTTTTGCAATCTCATCTCGATCCTATTAATAAAAGCATCAGTTCTTTTTATGAAGATACTATTCTCATCCATATAAGATCCAGTTTTCAACATAAAAGCGTTGAGAGAATTTTTCAAAGAACTAGATGTTGTAGGTTGTTGCGGCAATTGTTGCCATAACATATTCTGCTGGAATCCCGATGCTTGTGCATTATGATTGTTCTGGTTTAGAGCATTGTTGGGATTACTCCATGAAAAATTTGGGTACTTCTTCCAAGCTGGATTGTCTGACATCACATTGTTATTCCGGTTGTAATTCCCCATATAGAAGCTGGATTCTTGATTTTGCATACATTTAGAAGAATCATGGTTACCACCACATAACTCACAAAAGGAATCCATTACCTTGACCTCATGTGTGTTGTTTGGTTTCTGCATGTTCTGGACCATCTTGGTTAAAATGGCCAATTGTGCCGAAATTGAGTCGATGATCCTAGTTCATGTATTGTGGCTTGGCGTCTAACTTCTCATCTACTAGTAGAGAGGAATTGATAATCATTCTTGGCAAGTCTGTTTAGAATTTGCATTGCTTCCTCCGGTGACTTATCTAGGAGTATGTCATTTGCCGAGTCATCTAGCATCATCCTTGTTGGTGTATTCACGGCATTGTAAAACATTGTTACTTGTGTCTACACTAGGAATCCGTGTAGGGGGCATTTGTGTAGAAGTTCTCTATATCGCTCCCAAGCCTCGTACATGGATTTATCATCTGCCTGTCGAAAAGAAGTAATTTCGTTATGAAGCTTATCAGTTAAATTTGTAGGATTAAATCGAGCAAGGAAATCACGACAATTATCTGTCCAAGATCCTATGATCCGACATGAATACTATTCAACCATGGTTTCGCCTTATCCCTCAGTAAATAGGGGAATAATCTTAATCGTAAAACATAGGGGGTGACTCCGTGTATTTTGAATGAGTTGCAAATCTCGAGGAAAGATTTAAGATGTTGTCGTGCATCTTCAGTTGCTGAGCCGCCAAGTTGACCAATTGTGCTTATCATATTAAACATCACCGGTTTCAACTCAAAGTGGTCGGCTTCAATTTCAGGTGCGACAACTCCTGGATTAAGTCATCAAGATCTTCTTCAAGATAGTCTCGAATAGTTCTGTTTTGTGCAAGAACCACTCCTCCTCCTGCTGGAACATCTTGATTCATATTGTCGTCTTGATTAGCCATTGCTACTCTTAACCTTCGTCTAAGTCTTTGTAAGGGTCGTTCGATTTCTGGATCAAAGGGATATTCTGGTGTAATCGGTCTCGCCCTGGTCATATACCAATGCAAATCCAAAGTTTGTTAACCCTTTGAATCTTAAACAAGAAAAATAAAAGAAAAAGGTGCAAGAAAATAAAAACAAAGTCCCTATTGCCAATCCCCGGCAACGGCGCCAAAAACTTGTTGCGCGTAATAAGTGCTACGCAATTGTGTAAGTATACACGTCGCAAGTTATAGTATAAAAGATATCGTCTCCACAGGGATTGGTGCCACTTCAAGAATCTAATCTCTTGCACTGTAAAAAGTAAAAACACAAATAAAAGATTATATGAGTTTAACTAATAACTAAACTAGAAAGCAAATAAGTAAAAGAATAGATGAGATCAAGTGAGAAAGGTAGGCCAGGTTATCGTGAGTTGAGGTGTGATAGCCGAATGGATCGTCTTGGTAAAAGAGTGCAAAGGCAACTCAGTTGTCGTGGCAACTTGCACAACGGGGTAGCCTTGGCAACTAATCGATGGTTGCCTGGGTGACTAGTTGGGCAACTACTTGGGCGTCTGGGCAGCAACTTTCAAGGTTCGGTAGAGCGTTCTTCAATGGTTTCTTCTTATCTCTAAGTCGAAACTCTAGCTACTTGTGCATGCCTTGATAATACATCCCTGTGTGAATCAAGGGTGAACAACAACCAATCTTGCGCTCCTCTTAGCCGTTGAAATCCTTAACTTATTCCTAAGCCGGATTAATCTTCACCATCAATAGATTTAATAAAGATCATATTCATTCGTTTCTTGAATCTAACTCTCCCAATATTAGATAAATAGATGAAGTCACGAGATCCTCTCCCAATTCACTCGCAAACAAGAATAAAAACCAAGAATGAATAAACCTTGAATAGAAAAGTGCAAATTCTTATTACCTAAACAAAATCCAATAGTTTCTCACAACCACAAGAGACAATAACCTTAGCCAAATAGATTTAGTTCATGGCTAGGTTCCAAAGAAACACAAGATAAAGAATTCCTAGCATGAACCTAATTGAACAAGAAAGAAAAAGATGAAGAATGGATGAAGCCTTCTTGTCGAGATTTTCCCTTGAAGCTTGTCGAAAATTCTCTCTTTCTCTCCCCCTTGAGTTGACGGCATGGCCTTTAATTTATAGGGCTAGGTAAAAGTCTTTCTTTGAGGAGGAAGTTAAGCTGGAATTAAATTATCTTTAAAGAATATAATTCTTTGTTATAATTATATACCTTCTAGAACTTCTCCTATCTTCTTGTGATTTAATTCTTCTTTAACCTCTTCACGGAAATCAAACTCTTTTGGGATTTAGCTTTGCTCCACGTCATCTTGGGCTTGTCTAGTCATCAATTTTGACTACCATATCACCTTATTCTTTGTCGACAATTGCCCTGGCAACTGGCTCGACATCTCCTGCATGCATTGCTCTGGCAACTAGCTCGGCATCTCCTCCATGCATTGCCCTGGCAACTAGTTCTAGCCTTTCTTTGGCAAGTGATTCTGCACATACACACAAAACACACCAAAGCAGCATCTTTTCCCACAAAAACTACCAAGTTAAGTAATCAAGCTCCACGATGGAAGGAAACATGGATTAATGCATGAATGGCTAATTATGCAACCAATACGAGCCTAAGTCTAACCATAATATGAGTAAAAAGGGTAAGAAAAAATAGTACTTTTGAACACTTATCAGGGATCCATACTGGTGGTGTACGAGCAGATACGCATAACTGGTGGCTCTTTATAGGCTTATGAGAGGGACCCACTCCATATTTCTATACTTGTATATGATCAGCATTGGATACATCCATAGGGCTCTCTATGTCACATTATTGTCGGAAAGGTTTTAGAAGAAGACCACCCACTGTTCTCGCTTCCCATTTCGTTGCCGCTGCTTCCTAGTAACTTCTTTTATTGGGATTAAGTCTTTGGACGTTGGTTGTTTGCTTATCTTCTTATTGTCCCAAAAATGGCTCTGCAACCACAAGTAAAGAAGTTGTGAATAGCCGGTGAAGCGACCTCTTCTGTTAGTTCGACAATAGTTCAATGACCTAAAGGTTTTTTCCAAGATCACCAGAATATGATTTATGTTCTTCTAGGCTAACAAGTCAACTAAGGTTATCTCCATGTGTCCCAAGGCTTTTGGGAAGGCTACCAACCCGTAGACGGCCAAGGCAAGCAATCTCAAAAATCTTTCGTGCTTTACATCTTTCATAATTTGGGCATATATGAACTCCTAATTGAAGCAAGGGTTGTTGTTCTTCTCTACAAGATGGGCTTCTACCTCTTTCACATCTAGACCAACAAGCTTGGAAAGTTTCCTTCGGTAACCAAATTTTTTCTTCTTCTAGTATATTTTGTCGGGCTTCTCCAACTCTAGGCGTAGTAAGACCATGTATTCTTCTATGACGGGAATCATGTCTTTTTGATTGAAGACAAAGCAATGATAAGCTGGACCCCAAAACTCAACAGCTGCTAAGACCATGGGCTTGTCAATCTCCACTCCCAACAGAAGGGCTATGTTTCTGTACCTCTTGGTGAAAATGGCTCGGTCTTGGGCCTTTATACGGTAACCAATCTCAGCAAATGATTCTGAGGCAGACCCATGAGTACCTATTTTGGCATATCTAGGGTGGTTTCTTTCCGTACACTATCACCGTGTTGGCATTGGAGCTCTAAGGACTTGTTTTTGACGATTAGTACCTGTTTTGCCGTTCGAACAAGGGACCCCAAAACTGGATGATGCTACTCGAACGCTCATGATCACTGACTAACTAGTGTTTTGGAATATCAATAAAATGCAATGTGATGTATGGTCTATAAGATACAAGTAAGGCAAGAAAAATGTCAGTATATAATAATAATAAAATAAAATACAAGGAATAATAAAAAATACAATAAATAATGCAGAAAATAAACCCTACGGCTTTTCACATGGCTTTAACTGGGTTAGGTTTCTAAAGTCAAACATGTGGGTTTGGATCTACAAAGGTTATAAAATTGCCCTTACCCCCTACTAAGGCGAATAAGATGTTCGATCCTGGCCCATCACATGCTTGCGGATCAAACACAGTTCTAGGGGATGTATTTCCACTATGCCCATACAGAGGGTTACTCACGAAAGCATAGGTACTCTGGACCCCAAAAATTATATACACCAAAAATGCGTGCAAAGATTAATGAAAAAATCCACAAAGTTCTAAAAGTAACCGAATTTGCTCACGGCTGAGGAAACCCAGTCAATTTTAAACACAATGGGATTAAGGCTTTAGTCGCTAAATTCGAAAATATAGTCTCGCATAGGAGTTTTAACCATTCCCCAACTGCTAGGGGAAAGCTAAATTAACCCTACTTGAGAAAATATTCTATTTTTCATGATGCAAGGAAAATCCTTTTTAAATGACATTTTATGTACTTACTAATTCCTATGGCTGATTTAATATTCAAAAATTAATTATTACTTTCTTAAAAGCATGCGTTTAGAGAAACTAATCCTAAAAAGGCCTTTTTTAATTACTTACAACTAAGGGAAATTTTTTTACATATCTAAAAGATTACCTAAAAGGTATTATTTACTTGCAATTAAGGGAAATACTTATTTACTTTTCTAAAAATTTACCAAGTGAGTTATTAGAAGAAAAAATATTTAAGGAAACGATATGTAAGCCATTAATAATTAGACTATATTATTAGGAAAATAACCTACAAGGCAACAAGTTTAATTAGATCCTCTAAAGCTTATTAATTATTAAATTACAAGAGAAAATAGCCTAAAAGTATATTTTTTATAATAATTTATTTGAGTTTTATTTTTGTCATTTTTATAGAAATATTATTATATAACCTATGTTAACCAAGAGTTAAATTTTATTATTTGACATAATTACCAATTAGATTTTTTTAAAGGATATGAATTAATTAAGACAAAGGATTAAATTGTAGCAAATAAAAAAATACAGGACTGAAATTAAAATAAAAAAACAAAATCGAAGAAATGTAAACAGTGGGGGTTGTATCGTAATTGCGCTGGAGATGGGGTACGGGTCGAGCCGTGGACCATCCTGCCTCATCGGATGCTACTCACCTACAGTGTGCTGCTCCTGTTTCTGCTCTTGGATCCGGTGGTGACGTCGGTTCCGCCTCTTGGGGATGGCAGCTCCTCTGTGAGCTCGGCTTGGTGAGAACCCGCACCCTTTTTCCTTCCAATTTAATCGAAATAACAGGAAAATATAAAAAAATAGAGTTTGAGCATGGAAAATACCTCAAAATTGACTATAATGCTTGTATTGCTCTTCAATAATGTGTGTCTTTTTTACAAAAGAATGAATCCTATTTATAGGCTTCAAGAAACCCTAAAAGTCCTAAAAGCATCTTCCCCAATAATGTTAAATATCCTTGGAAAGGGAATAATGTATTTACTTGGGCATCACACCACTTTCCTTACACTCAATACAATCCTAAACTACTTAAAACAAATAGGAAAAATCTAAATTTGAATTTATTTACAAATAATCAATAAATTAATTGAAAATTCATAATAAACTCAAATTCCCGTACTGGACTCATATCCAATTTTCTGCACGCGCCCTCTTCAGTAAAACGAACATATCTTGAGCTCCCAATGCCTGATTGAGGCGTTTCAAGATGCGTTGGAAAGCTAACTGAAAGACAGTCAGTTCATAAGAAGATATCCTGGCCCAAAAATACCTAGATCTTAGCGAAAAAACGCCATGAGTCTACAGTCAGAATTCTTTGCACCTCGCTTGACTTTCTATACTGTTGGACAGAATCTCTTGCAATCTTCTTATATCTGAAATGATTCTTGTGTGATCTGCAAGAATAAATTATTAATAATAATATAATTGAAAAAAATGAAATAATATATATAAAAAAACAAAATTGGCCGAATGGGCCTTGTTAGTACCTACAAATACCTACTGCCACGTATCACGACCGTGTAGCCCACGAACATGACAGCGAACGATATCGCGCAAAGGATATCCAGTGATGACATGACAATGATGAATGCGTACGACCATCTCTGAATTATCTAGTCCTCTTTGCAGCCTACGAAAAATGAAGTAAGACTATGAATGAGATTGCATCCAGCGATCACGTGGCAACGCATGTGATCGTTACGGCTGGCAACACAAACCTAGGACGTCTAATCATAGCCAATCCCATTAGCATGCCACTACAACCTGGCCACGACACCTATCCTGCCAGTATAAAAGAGAACATACAAACAACAGAAGAGAGAGACAACTTCCATCCAAGACATCACCATTGACACGAGGAGCATGGTGTTCAGACTCCGACTGGCAAGGCAACTCTGATTATCATTAGAACACCGTCTCCGAACCCTATTCATTTTTGTAATCAACAATTGGTACAAAGAGCATGGACGGGTACGTGACCTTCAGGTCTGATTGCAAGCCTGAAATTCCCTAAAATGGGTAGAGGTAACCAAGTCAATCCGTGCAAAAAAGCAGCAGGGTGATGTATTGGTGGATCAGCCGGTAACAACGACTAGCAAAAAGAATAATATGACATTCATTTTATGTTTATATCTGCATTTTTTTATTGCCATGTGGATTAGGTGGAACCAAGCATACCAAACAGTTAAATTTTTTCCACAAAATGATTTTTAACCTGATAATTTTGCCAACATGTTTGCTAGCATAGTTAGAATTAGCCCTAGTATGCCCTGTCCGATGATGAAATTAGAATCTTTAGTTAGCATGAGCCAGTAGATTAGTAATGACAGGTTTCTTGGAAATTGATCTCTAGCTTTGGAAAACCTAGTCTCACGTAACACGTGATATGCATCTAGTTCCCCAAAAAAACATAGGTTTCTTGAAACTAAGCTTAGAATTGAAAGAAAAAACAACAATGTCAGGGTAAAAGCAAAGAATAAGGCAACAATGTTTTGCCAGAAGCAAGAAAAAAATTTAGAACGCTCATCTGAATTAGAGACAATAAGTAACTTGGGATTTCGTGATTTGCTCCCTCTTAGTTCTCAAGCCAACAAAACTTTAGGGTATGAGTGTAATGGGTTAGCTTAGTGGTGTAGTCTATATTAACATTGGGATTCTTGGTATGCTCATTCTTATTTTTCACGCCAAATAGCGTCATGACACGAACCCTAATTTAATGACAGCAAAAAGAAACACTTGGTGAATAATAAAAATGTATTTCTAAGTTTGGACAGTAAAGATTTGCTAAGGGAGTTAAAGGATACTTGATGCAAGTTGCCTGCACTTCATGCACGCTTCATGAACCTAGACTAGCATTATATTGTTGCACTTGAATTTGTTGATCTATTTGGCATTACTACTCTGGGATATCTGAGGACAGAACCAAGACCGGATTCTGCTTGCTAGCGCGTGTTGTTAATCAAAAAAAATTCCAAGATACTTCGCTTTATTTTATATTTTTTCTAATTTTTAGTTGAATTACTTAAGGACAAGCAATAAGCTAGGTTTTGGGGTGTGTTAACTCCTCAAAAGTACCACTTTTCACGTATATATTGCCATGCTTTTACTTGACTTTGAGTACATATTTGTGCATTTAGTTAGTAGAATCATGCAATTGCATCTAAGAGTTAAGGAATATTTTCTTTGCTATAGTAAAGGTGTATTTCCTTGTTGTGGTAGGCAGGTTTGGAGCAGGACAGGTTTGGTAGAGCAGGACATGAGCAATTAGTAAAAAACAAGACGACAGAAGAGAAATATCGAGTGCCGTTGGCAAAAGTAAGACTAAAATTGTCAAGCTCTATTGGCAAAAGAATGAAAGAAGATGACGTCAGTGCTAGTTAGAACCAGATCAACCCAAATTCAAATTTAAAAAGAGGATAAGAAGATAACGCTTCTATATTGGTGCGTAATAAACTTTCAAGAATCAAACCCAATCTAGGGTTTCCACGAGTGTCTATATAAAGGAAGCACGTCGAATATCGATCAGAGGAGGCTGCACCATGGTGAAGAAGAGGGCAAACCATGGTTCGACCAGGCTAAGACCAAGAGTTCTGGGTCTATTGAAGGGCTTCATCGATGGATCTCTTTCTTTGTCCATTTTTATTTGTTTTTAATTTCATTTATAAGGTGATGTTTGAAAACGATGATTTGTTGATGGTTCCCCCAGCCATGAGCTAATTCTTTTAAGTTGACTAGGTTTTTGCGATGAATGCTTAGCTATTTTTAGTTTTAATAATTGAATGCCTTGGCATTTTTGTCTATTCTGCTAGTGTTTAATTTTCCTAAATTCTTTGCCATACGACAGTTGGCATTGCATGCATATCATCCCTTAATATCTTAACAGACTTAGAAGATAACGATTAATTTCCAGGTACTAAGGTGAGAAACTTCGATAGAAGATGTTCAAGTATATGAGCTTACTTCGGAAGTGAATCTTCCCCGTAGAAGTAAAGATTAGAACTTTGCCAAGTTAATTATTGAAAAACATCACTATAGACATATAGGGGTTAATCGTGATTAACTTAGGGTATTACCATCGGCAGTGGCAATACTAACTTTAAAATCTTCGCTAAGTGCAAATCCAAGCATCGATTGCCAATGCTAATCTATCATATTGAATACATTTGTTGCCATTCTGCCTGAACTTTTATCTTTATTTTCCTTAGTTATTTTCTTAGTTAAAACCTAAAAACCAAATCAAACCTTTTTTGTTTCAAATCACAAGTAAAGATCGTGGCATTTAATTCCCGGACAATCCTTGTGGATACGGTACTCAGCCTACTATTGTATTACCTACTGACCGTGTATACTTGCACGTAAAAAGACCAAAACTCGGCATTATTTTCTTGCATATTTACATTAATTCATCACTTATTTGTTAAGTGTTAGTCAGTCAACACAGATACATGATGTTCCAAGATGTCTACGGACAAGGGTTCATTTTTGTACTTACGAGGGTTCCGAAGAAGGTCATCCTGCCAAAGATTCTGGATGCTCTGGAATTTTTTCTCTGGCTGCTCCATCTTAACCCTTAGCACTTGTTGTTCATCGTCCTTATAGGGGCTATAGTCTATGTCCTCTGAATCTTTATAATCCTCCACTAAATTACTGAGATTGTTACCCCCCGATATCTTCTTGGGGAAGATCTCGTTCCTCTTGAACTGCCTTGCCCACGTTCTTTCTAGACAAGTTTTTTATTAGCTTATTGCTCTTCTCCTCTGCAATTCTATACTATTTAGCCTGATCTTGCATGAGCTTTTGCTGCTGTTCGTGTTGTTGTTTTGAAAGCAATAACGATTCCCCCAAGCTTTTTATCTTTTCCTGTAGCTCTAAAAATTACTAGTTCATACCCTTCGATGGTGATGCCCCCTTGTTTGTTGCACGACCTAGCCCATCGCAAACCAAGGAGGGGGTTGGTCCCAAAACTTTTATCAAAAATTTTGCTGGAGCTGCTGCATGACCTTTGTCGCTGGTTGGTCAGGTAAGATATCATCTTCTATTATTCTTTATGCTGGTCGCTGTTACCGGCTGATCCACCAATACATCACCCCGCTGCTTTTTTGCACGGATTGACTTGGTTACCTCTAACCATTTTAGGGAATTTCAGGCTTGCAATCAGACCTGAAGGTCGCATACCCGTCCATGCTCATCGTACCAATTGTTGATTACAAAAATGAATAGGGTTCGGAGATGGTGCTCCAATGATAATCAGAGTTGCCTTATCAGTCGGAGTCTGAACGCCATGCTCCTCGTGTCAATGGTGATGTCTTGGATGGAAGTTGTCTCTCTCTTCTGTTGTTTGCATGTTCTCTTTTATACTGGCAGGATAGGTGTCGTGGCCAGGTTGTAGTGGCATGCTGATGGGATTGGCTATGATTAGACTTCCTAGGTTTGTATTGCCAGCCGCAACGATCACATGCGTTGCCACGTGATTGCTGGATGCAATCTCATTCATAGTCTTACTTCGTTTTTCGTAGGCTGCGAAAAGGACTAGATAATTCAGAGATGGTCATACGCATTCGTCATTGTCATGTGATCACTGGATATCCTTTGCGCGATACCGTTCGCTGTCATGTTCGTGGGCTACACGGTCGTGATACGTGGCAGTAGGTATTTGTAGGTACTAACAAGGCCCATTCGGCCCATTTTGTTTTTTTTTGTATATATATTATTTCATTTTTATTTTCAATTATATTATTATTAATAATTTATTCTTGCAGATCACACAAGAATCATTTCAGATATAAGAAGATTGCAAGAGATTATGTCCAACAATATAGGAAGTCAAGCGAGGTGCAAAGAATTCTGACTGTAGACTCATGGCAATTTTTCGCTAGGATCTGGGTATTTTTGGGCCAGGATATCTTCTTATGAACTGACTGTCTTTCAGTTAGCTTTCCAACGCATCTTGAAACGCCTCAATCAGACATTGGGAGCTAAAGATATGTTCTCTTTACTGAAGAGGGCGCGTGCAGAAAATTGGATATGAGTCCAGTACGGGAATTTGAGTTTATTATGAATTTTCAATTAATTTATTGATTATTTGTAAATAAATTCCAATTTAAATTTTTCCTATTTGTTTTAAGTAGTTTAGGATTGTATTTAGTGTAAGGAAAGTGGTGTGATGCCCAAGTAAATACATATTCCCTTTCCAAGGATATTTAACATTATTGGGGAAGATGCTTTTAGGATTTCTTGAAGCCTATAAATAGGATTCATTCTTTTTGTAAAAAATACACACATTATTGAAGGGCAATACAAGCATTATCGTCAATTTTTGAGGTATTTTCCATAGTCAAACTCTATTTTTTTATATTTTCCTGTTATTTCGATTCAAATTGGAAGGGAAAAGGGTGCAGGTTCTCACCAAGCCGAGCTCACAGAGGAGCTGCCATCCCCAAGAGGCGGAACTGACGTCACCACCGGATCCAAGAGCAGAAACAGGAGCAGCACACTGTAGGTGAGCAGCATCCGATGAGGCATGATGGTCCACGGCTCGACCCGTACCCCATCTCCAGCGCAATTACGATACAACCCCACACTGTTTACATTTCTTCGATTTTGTTTTTTTATTTTAATTTTAGTCCTGTATTTTTTTTATTTGCTACAATTTAATCCTTTGTGTTAATTAAATCATATCCTTTAAAAAATCTAATTGGTAATTATGTCAAATAATAAAATTTAACTCTTGGTTAACATAAGTTATATAATAATATTTCTATAAAAATGACAAAAATAAAACTCAAATAAATTATTATAAAAATATACTTTTAGGTTATTTTCTCTTGTAATTTAATAATTAATAAGCTTTAGAGGATCTAATTAAACTTGTTGCCTTGTAGGTTATTTTCCTAATAATATAGTCTAATTATTAATGGCTTACGTATAGTTTCCTTAAATATTTTTTCTTCTAATAACTCACTTGGTAAATTTTTAGAAAAGTAAATAAGTATTTCCCTTAATTGCAAGTAAATAATACCTTTTAGGTAATCTTTTAGATATGTAAAAAAAATTCCCTTTGTTGTAAGTAATTAAAAAAGGCCTTTTTAGAATTAGTTTCTCTAAACACATGCTTTTAAGAAAGTAATAATTAATTTTTGAAGATTAAATCAGCCATAGGAATTAGTACTACATAAAATGTCATTTAAAAAGGATTTTCCTTGCATCATTAAAAATAGAATATTTTCTCAAGTAGGGTTAATTTGGCTTTCCCCTAGCAGTTGGGGAATGGTTAAAACTCCTATGCGAGACTATATTTTCGGATTTAGCGACTAATGCCTTAATCCCATTGTGTTTAAAATTGACTGGGTTTCCTCAGCCGTGAGCAAATTCGGTTACTTTTAGAACTTTGTGGATTTTTTCACTAATCTTTGCACGCATTCATCTGGGTTACAAAGGAAAATATTAGTGATCAAGTTAGCGTCATTCCTTGGGAGTTGTCGTGGAACAGAAAATGGGAAAAGACTGAAAAGATAGGGATTTTTTCTGAATCCCCTAGCCATCTTCTAAACTACCGAAGCTTGAAGATGTTCTTCTCATTTTCGAAATTCTTCAACCTTCTGCCAAACTATGGAATTTGAACATGTTCTTCTTATTATGAAATTCTTCATCTTCCAAGGTTTGGAACTGCTCCTGACATTCTTCATCTCTTGAGGTTTGAAGCTATTATTCTTATTATGAATTTCTTCATCTCTCTGTCAAACAATCCATCTTTATGCAAAGGTGTCGAACAAGTGAGCTTTTCTAATTAGGATCCCCCTCATTCTTCTTGAAACCATTGATATGCCTCTCTGTAAAGGCGTTGAATAAGCAAGCTCTTCTCATTAGGAACTTCTCATTCTTTCAAAAAGGCAAACTCTTCTCATTATGACTTCTTCATTCTTTGCTGGACGAACTCTTCTCATTAGAAGCTCTGTGGTGAATTCTTCTCATTGGGAATTCTTCATTCTTTGCTGGGCGAACTCTTCTCATTTGAAGCTCTGTGGCAAATTTTTCTCATTAGGAATTCTTCATTCTTTGCTGGGTGAACTCTTCTCATTAGAAGCTCTATGGCGAACTCTTCTCATTAGGAGTTCTTCAATTTTGCTGGTCCACCTCTCTATAAAGGCACGAACAAGTGATCTATTCTCATTAGGAACTCTCCTCATTCCTCGGCAAGTGAACTCTTCTCATTAGGAGCTCTTCAATCTTTCATGGCGAGTTCTTATTTATTATGAACTATGAATTCTTTGATGGTTAAACTCTTCTCACTAAGAACTCTAGATTCTAGAAATGCTAATTCTCCTCTCCTCTGGGGAACGTTTAATCCTGCAAAAAAACATCATTAATTAATTCAAATTTAATCTAAAATATCATGAAAGATTTTCAATTTCTCGCTTGAAGCACTAAGTT
The DNA here is from genome assembly GCA_019671005.1 of Hibiscus mutabilis. Lineage (NCBI taxonomy): Eukaryota > Viridiplantae > Streptophyta > Magnoliopsida > Malvales > Malvaceae > Hibiscus > Hibiscus mutabilis. Next base: position 23,455,737 of record CM033713.1, read on the forward strand.
CTTTAATGTCAATGTTTTTCTGTCTAAGGTGTCTTGATCTTTCTGTCTGAAGCTCATATGGGATCTCATCTCCTGTTTCTCTTCCCATGTTGATCAATTTCTTCTGTACTTAGAATGTATGTGACTAAACTAACCAAACATCTTCCTCATCTGCTCCTTGTTGATCCATCTGACCTTTTGATCAAGTAGCATAGATTTTTCTTTTTTTCTCTGTTCTTTTTTCTCTCTTATATTCTTTTCTTTTTTCTTTTTCTTTCTTTTCCTTTCGCTTCTCTTTTTTTCTTTCCTTTTTGTCTTTCTTTTTTCTTTTTTTCTTTCCTTTTCTTTTTTATTTCTCTTTTTCTTTTATTTCTCTTTTTTCTTTTTTTCTCTCTCTTTTCTTTTTTGTTTGTTTTTTCATTTTTTTCTCTCTTTTTTTGAACCGTCGTCCCAAAAGCTTGATGTTTTTCGATAATATGTCCCACCATCTTATTTTGGTAACTCCTGGAAAAAGTTCTCATCATTTTTGAAGAGGTCAACCCACAAGGACGTCATGCCCAAAGGACTTACTGGTGACCTGAAAGATTTAAGATAGAATGCATTTCCTTTCCTATGCAAACAATCGGAGCTTTTGTTGAAATCTACCCTTCACATCTTGCTGAATATGGCTCTACAAACAGCATGTCTTATTGAAATCTACTTCTGTGAATGGAATATTTATTGAAATTCATCTTTGCAAATAGAATTTATTGTTGAAATTTGCCTTTATAAACAACATGTCCCACTGCAATCCACCTCTGTATGTGAAATACTTGTTGGAATTCGCATCTGTAAAAGGAACTTCTTGCTGAAATATGCTTCTGCAAACAAAATGTCTTACTGAAATCAGCCTCTGTAAGCAAAATACTTATTGAAATTTGTCTCTTCAAATGGAATATCTTGATATCCGCCCTTGCAAACAGAATATTTTAAAGAAATCTGCCTCTGTAAATGGAATATTTTAAAGAAATTCGCCTTTGTAAATGGAATGTCTTTGCTAATCTGCACCTACAAACAAGAAATCATGAATTAATATATTTGCTTTCTCACAAACACAACTAAAATCTTTGCTGGACCTATTTCTCTAAGATCTATGCTCGCTCTTTGTCGGATCTTCTTCTCCAAGATTTCTATTTATTCCTTGCTGGATTTTCCTCTTCAAGATCTTTATTCACTCTTAACTGGATCTTTCTCTGAGATCTCTATTCATTCTTGATTGGATCTATTTTTAGGATCTTTATTCATTCTTAATTGGATCTTTTCTTCGAGATCTCCACTCGTTCTTGTTTGTATTTACTTTTTCAAAATTTGAAGCTACAAATTGATTCTTGTCTTTCATTGTTTGAATCTGCAAATTCCTTCCAAGATATGCAAAAATGCTTTGAATGTATGAATTAGCATGCTGCTATCTATGGATGCCTAACTATATGATGCATGGATATTGTTAATTGAGGACACCTTGGGCAAACTTTCATCTTCAGGGAAGGTCCAAATTTATTCACTTTGACTTTCATTGCAACTTCTTCTACTGATAGCGTAACCTATCTCATACTCAGGTTCAATCTTCAGGATCACTGCATGTTTTGCTCTAAAGCACTTTTTTAGGTTTTCACTTTAGTTGTTTCTTCCTTTTTCTCAAAGATCCCTTTCAGGTTTTCACCTTGATTTTTTTCTTCTTTTTTTGTAACAATGTTTTCTTTTATTTGTTTTGATGGGACTTTCCTTGCTTTCATGAATTAAGCATATGAACCTTCTTTTGCCATATCTCACCATATATTTCTCAAAATTTGAATACCGCGGATCACTCTTTTCTCAAAAAGCCACTCCTGCTATATCTTTATTCAACTTCTTTGACAAAATTCTTTCTCATAGCTCTAAAAGAGATCATGATTCACGTTGTTCTAGCTTGCAAATCTTGTTTACCAGCATGTGATGCTCTGTAAGGTTCTTTTCTACTGCATTACCCTACTCCGGCTTGACTTTAACTATTATTTTTGTTCATATTTGCCTTGCTTTCTTACTTTTGAATAACAAAAACCCTCAACAGATTGTCCTGGCTGCATCTTTGCTCCCAAAAGATAGCTGATGCTCTCTCCTTTTACCCCAGAATTACCTGTGTCATTTTGTTGCAACTTTTGTTTGAATGTTACTGTCACTTGGAGTTGTGTCTTTTCCTCGTCATACTTTCATCATTAAACAAGTATCGAGGTCACCTCATGTTTTTCCTGCACTTGAAGGATTAATACATCATAATAAAACCCACAAAATCCTTTGGTTTTCTTGTATCTAATCGATTTATCTGCATGATGCTTGTTGAAAAGATAAGTGAATTGCTCAAAATATTATTTTACTAGATTTGAGAAATTGGAATAATTTGATAAGTCATGGAAAACAACAAAAATCAAGATTAGGCCTTTAAATATCAAGTGCAATAGAGCTTTTGAACGAATTGCAAAGATCAACTCCAATGTGACCCCTTCTAAATTATTAAAGTTCTAGGAGAAATATTTCTCGTATACCTTATTCTATCTCATTTAAGGTGGTACACTTTACCCCACTAACTCACTATGACCAATCCTTTCCTCTTTTCTGATCTCGATCAAGCATTAGAAGTATATAAGTCCTTGAAGAAAGGTTAACCTGATAGACGGGATGTATTCTGAAGACAAACTCAACTTGCTTCAATACTCGCATATGGTCAAAATGGTATTTTGATGTCTGTAATGTAGGCTATGGCTCACAGCTACCAAAGAAATGATATATAGGCTCAAATAAATACTTAAGGGTGATGAAACCAATGATCACTTCTTCCAAGTGAAATATCATTTTTGCACTAATCTGAATACGTTCGGATGAAATGCCCTTTTTTCCTCCTTTCTTTTTTTCTCTTTTTTGTGGATCACTCTAGACTGCCCATTTCTGGGTTTTCACCCTAGAGTTCATTTCTCTTCCTCAATCTTCCACTGCTCTTTCGGATATAGACTTGTTTGAATGAAATATCTCTCATAAATGTATTGCTTTTTTTGCGCTTTTTAACTTTAGTGTTTTCTTTGCTTCAGCTTGATTCAGTTGACTTTTAAACACAAAATTTTACTTTTTTTGGACTTGATTCAGAATATTCTTCTTCATTCATCCTGTCTTTCTGGCCTTTGTACTTGATATATTCACTTTCGTTTCTTTTGCCCCTAATTCACAAGGCATTATTTTCATGGCATGATCAAAACCGAACATCTTTCACTTGCAAACAAACTTTCATCCTCTTTGCCCCCAATGTAGGGGTGATCCTTGGTTTGGGTTGAATCCAAAGAAAATCATCAGGCTCAAAGAGGACAAAAATGATATTTTTTCTTATTTTCTTTCTTTGTGAAAGGAGATGAAGGAATGCCAAATGTCCTCCCATACTCGGATATCTTCGAAGAAAAACCATCTTTAAGTGGAAGATGTTTTGGATTATCACTTCATTCAAAGACCTTAGCCAACAATGCTTGAGAGGTAATTCACTCAAAATTTGTATTTGGGATTTTGCCGTGATTCCTGAACACTCATTAATGTCTTCCCATTGCTATGAATAAGATAGAAAAGAGTCACATTTCTGAAGTTGATCTCTGAATTTGATTTAAGGTCACTCTTACAATCAATATACAGGGACTTGAGAGAAAATGTTAGTAAAAATATATACATATACGTATAGGAGAACAAAACTAGCCCATAACAAAGAATGAGTGAAATGTTAAGAATCAAAGAATGCAAAGTGTTTGCCATTTGAGAAATATATAAGAAACAAGCATCATAAACAAATAAACTGAAATAGCCTCCCTTACAAAGAACCGCCAATGCTCGCGAGCAAAAGCAATTGGGATGATTTAGGGTATTACTCTGCAACAATCCTAAAATTGTAGACAGATCTCTGGTGGTTCACTGTTGACCATTAATCAAGGAAGACCTGAGTTAATTTTGGTCACTCCGCTTCTATTGTCAATTCTTTATTTTTCTTCACCGTTACAAAGACATGCTCATTCTTGTTCATGCTCTGATGCTCTCATCCTTTCTGAACAGATTTTTTTTAATTCTTCAGTGATCAAATTCATCAATGTCGCTCCACTGGTCTCTTACCATATTGTTTGCTCCACCTTTATTATTTAAGGCGAATAAATGCTTCAAGTCCTTGGGCATTTTAAGTTTCTGAACTTTTATCAAGTTCATCTTTAATTTTACAGAACCACCAGAACTCTGTGGCAAAACTTGCTAAGTCCCTGAACTAGCTGGTATATGTATTTCATCATCAACACCGTGACCTCTGATAGGCAATTTTTCCTGAATACCAACTGAAGATGATTGCCCCATACTCAGTCATATCCTCCCCATGAGTGGTCGAACATTTGCAACCATGGCCTTACACTTTGAAATCATCTATGAAGCAATACAAGAGAATCTTTGGGCTTGAAGTAACAGAGTTAATTTCATATACTACTTCAGAGATAATTCTTGCAAGCAGTACCCCCTTGATGCATAGACATGAACGAGATAGACTTCAAAACTCCAGACAATATTGGAAGCATTCATTCTGGATCTCTGACTAACCTACTTCTTGATTTCCCCCATTAAGGGCCTACACTTCTTGGTAACACATCCTGGTTCCCCTTGTGAAACTTACAAATCTTATCGGGATCATAACTATGGGCAGATGTGCTTGACGTCTTCTTCACCGGCCTAGGGTAAATTAAGTATGAAATGGGTATCCCAAATATATCAAAATTTGCATTTTTTCGAAGAATCTTCCATGATAGACCTGATGAGTCTGTTGACCTTTTCCTCTTACAACCTCAAAAAGTCCGATCATTGCATTCATTCACTTCTTTTCTCTCTTTTCACTTGACCTTTTCAACACTTGTTTTCTGAGCAATCCAATTGTATTTTCTCTAATTAGGGGACTAGTTTTAAATTACATAACTTAATAGCTGATCTTCAATGTCAACTTCCGAAATCTCCTACTTCAGAAAGTTTTGAATTTACAGCTTGGAAATATGGAAATCTTAAATGTCTCAATCATAACTCACAATAGTCTTGATATTTTAACAACTTAATTAATGGGGCTCTAATAATTTATCATGACACGGCAAAGCTTTGAGCAATTTGAAATATATCCCTAAAAATGAATAGGATCGAGTTTAGATTTTTCCTTTCCACTAACAGGTGCATCTTGAGCATTTGTTCTGGGAGCATTCTTTGGTAAAGAAAATATTGCAGGAAAGATACCAAAATATTACTTTGACTCAAATGAACTCTAGACTGTAATGAGTTATTCACAAAAGCTTGTCATAACTTCTGTCCTTTTCCTTTTATCTCAATTGCTTTAGCAAATAATAGTCTCCGATTGAACTGGGCTCCTTACTTTCAGAACATAAATATCCAACCTTGATGAGACCAAAAACTTCAATGAGGCCATTATCAGAAAGTGATTTTGGATAGGGTAGAACCACAAATCTGAACCTGGCATTTGATTGGAATAACTGTCTCTCATTCCCGACTGAACTCCTCAGTCTCTTTGTCTTGTATCTGTATTATGCTCTTCTTGCAATTGACTCTCTTGTGAGCAAACTTCAGTTTTCAACTGACCTTGGCATTCATCACTTTAAAGAAAGACTCTTCTGCCCCTCGTCTTTGTTAGGACCATCATATCCCCTGACTATCACTGAACCATTAATCGGTAAGACTTTCGGCTAAACTCCAAAATTTGAATTCATTCAGTCTTTCTGTGTCTATCCACTAAGCTTCCTTCGTTTAGCATTTTCAAAATCCATCTATGCCTCTAAATCAAGCATTCTACTATTCCCTTCACGATCCAAACTCAATTCTTCTTGATTCTTTACAGATGCCCCCAACTATGTTGATTCGAACTCGCTCATCTTTTCTTTGGCTTCTTATTTTCATTTTTGACTTTTTGACTTCTCTTTGTTGACTCTCTTTTTTTATTCTCTCTTTTTTTTTTTTTTTCTCTTTTTTTGCATGAAGAGTCCTTTCAGACTGAACCCTTATGTGAGATGAGTTTCTATCTTGATCACTTTTGTTGGTGCTTCATATTAGCTCGTATCCTATCTCATTCTCGAACTGATCGATCTTTTACTTCATTTGACCCAAGTGGTCCTCAACAACCTTTGTGATTTTTCAACTTTAATAAATTTGTTACCCATGTTTTTCAAAACATAAATTGTAACCAATGCGATGTTACTTACAAAAAAATACAATATTTTAAACAAAAGTGCAATTTTTATATTTTACATAATGTTTAAATGTTGTAATGCATGAATGCACGAGGTATCAATTTCAAGAACTAGTCATTAGAGCAACACCCAATTAACTGAAAAGTCGAATACAAAGAAAAGGTAATATGTTCACTAGCTCCAGCTCTTTTGGTTGATCATTTTGTTCAGCCTCTGAGTCGACATCTGTCCTAGCTCAGTGTCAATATCATAATGTCGTTGTAAGTTCACAACCTCGTCGAACACAATATGCACGCACCAGGAAACTCCCCGCAATTGGCTCCTGAAGTTAATCATTTCACAACTCTGATCCCAGATTATTGCCTCGACTTGATTTTTAGTATTTTATACTTCATTGTAGCATCTCTTCAAAACTTACAAGCTGGTCTTTCAAATGTTATGCTGCGTTTTCTGATTCTATCACTTTCATCAACTTTTTTTTTTTTTTTATTAAAAACTAGCATTTATGAAACTTGGATATCGTCTCTGAATTCAAAGCTTTCTATTTTTCCTTAGGTTTAGAAATAGTCCTTGAATGCTTCTTCAATTTATTCGTCTTGAATGCCCCTTCAATTTATCTGTTATTTATCCGCTTTCTGGTTATCATCACTCTTTCAGTCACTATGTCTCGTCTATTTCTGTAACTACCACTGACTGTATCTTGAAACTTGAACTGTCGTTGAGCCTTGTATAAACTTTGACATTTTGACCACTAGGGTAGTGTAGCAATGCCTCGTATTTCTCTATTGATGGTGTCACATCTATCCTCCCACAAAGTGAACAATTATATCAGGCTTCATAAACAGGTCACGGCCCTGAACAACTATTGATCATTTGACTGTCTGACGGCAACACTATAATCCAAAAATCTTATTGGAAATGACTTTTCGTATTCCCATACTATGGATTTCAAATTAAATTTGGTTATGGCAAACATTCATTATGCTTTGAATTTTCTGGTACAACTTTGCATTAATGACACTTGGCCTCCACGAATATTGTCTTCGCTCTTGTATTGAGTCTTCTCGAATCAGACCCATAGTGACATATTATCCCCTACTTGTCTATTAGACCCTTCAATTCTTATGTCCACTGCCTATTCAACTGATCCTTAAACCGATACCTCTCATGAATGCAATGTGATGTAACATACATAAGAGATATATAACAAAACAAAAAAACTGTGTCAATACGATGAATTAATATTGTAAGCAAAAATAATTGTTACAAAAAAACAATTTATATTACATAAAGGAATAGAGAACAATTTATTTTGAACACACAAAATAAACAGAGAAATGTATTTAAATCAGCAACACCCTGTCCTAGGTCCCTTTCTGGCTCTAATGGGGTAGGCTTCTATTACATCATGTGGGGTTCGATCTAGACTCTGGGTACCCAAATTGTCGTTACTGGACTACAACAAGACATCGATTCGGGAGTATAGGACCTCTTATAGCGGAGGCGTAACCTCACGGTGTATAAGGTTGGTATACTGGAAGGAGGACAAAATTTTGATCACGGAGCTGAATAAATCACGTAAGATCATGCCTCACACCCACTTACGGGTAAAAAGCCCGAGTAGAAGACTTATGCATGAATGCCAGTTTATATCACACATAAAAAACTATCTACATTTTTCCTGAAAATTCACCCAATAATTATGGAAAAATTAAATTCAAATTATTGTCTAAAATGCCAAGTTAAACTAATTGGCCTGACTCTCGTTTTTTAAAAATTTTCCTAGCGGAGTCGCCAAGCTGTCGGAACCATTTTTGAAACTGGGTGTAAAAATAAATAGTCTGACGATCGATATTTTATAAAATTAGAGTTTTTTGGCCATTTTTAATTTAATCTTGAAATTTTAGGGTTTTATATTAAATTGGATTTTCCTTTATTTATCCTCGAAAAAACATTTTTGAGTCGCCACCGATCACTTTGAGGTAGACCGGACACTGTAAAAACAAACCAGGGATTCTATACTTTAAAATTGGGTTCGGGAATCGGTTACGTGTGGGGAAGGGTTAGCAACCCCACAAATGCCCGTTATCGGTACCTTAATTTTACGTGGCATTTTGGCATTTCAAATAATTATTTGAATTTAATTTATTCATAATTATTAAATGAAATTTCATTCCAAATGCATATATCCTTTTATAAGGAAATTCATTTTTATTCGAATATGAGATCAAAAGCACCCCGTTAAGTGGCACCCCTATTCATATTTAAAAATGAATTTCCAACATAAAAGGTTTTTAATGAATCTCTTATTATTGTCTTGTTCATTTTAAGTACTATCCTAAAAAAGGTTCTAATTAATTAATTATTTATACTATGAATATTAATTAATTTAATGGCTTTTATGAGTAAATACCACTTGCTTGAACGCCTTCCATATATTTAAAGCCCTTAAATTAATTATATTCCTAATTAATTAATCTTTCTAATTAATTAAAGTACTAACCTAATTAAGGTTCTAATAATTAACTGAGTCAATATTATAAGTAGAAATGTATATTAAATATACACCTTTAAAACCAATGTTGAGATAACACCCCATTGTAAACAATGAAACATCATCCAAATTTAGGCCCCAAAGATTCTATTTAATGTACATTTAATTAACTACAATGTATCCTAATTAATTATTTAATTTTAATTTAAGAACTAAGTTGATATCCAATTATAAGTGTAATGTATATTAGATATAATTTATTAAAATTCATGTTGAGATAACACCACATTGTAAACAATGGAACACCACCCAAAATTGAATTTTAAAATTATATTTAATATACACTTAATTAATACAATTTTCTACTTACTTTAATTATTGAATCCTAATTAGAGAACCTAAGTTAAAGGCTCTAATTATTATAACTAAGTGTATTAAATTATTTAACATTTAATTCTATATGCTTAATTTAAAATATGCATCACACAATTAAATTAATTACAATAAAAAATTAAATAAATGACTAAATTGAAAACAATTGGAAATTGAAACTGGTCTTATTAAAATGGTATCTAAAATGAAAGGATTACAAAGCTTTAATGCCCAATTACAAAACCCAGTGACCCAATTGAAACAATTCAAACCTAAAGGGTACAATTATGGGAAAATAGGGATCAAATTGAACATATTACAAAACCTAGGGGACAATTCAAAGGGGAATGGGACTAAATTGAGAGAATTACAAAGCTTCGGGATTAATTTTAAGTGGAACGTGGACCAAATTGAAAGAATGCAAAATCTTGGGCCAAAACCAAATGGTATCCCGATAACAACGTGCGGGTTATACTCGACCCGTACAAAAACGCGCGGACTCCCCTCTTGACCCGGCACCAAAACGGTGCCGTGTTGACTCGCCTATAAAATGCTCAAAACTGAGCCAACTCAACCATTTTGAACTCCCACACTCTCTGTCCTATTTCTTTCTCTCTCAAAACGATCTGAAGCTAAACACCCTATGCCCAGAAAAACAGATCCAAATGGATCAAAAACCCAAGTTCCGGATGAAATTCATCTGTGTTCTTCAAGAACCAGATGGACTTCAAACTTTTTGGCCAACCTCCACCGTGTTAACCTTCACCAGATCCTTACTAACTCCCTTTCGATAACCCTAGCCTGTTCGCCAGCCACCGGGATTTGAATCCCAGCCGCAGTAGGCGACGCCAGCCGCCTCGAGGCGATTTCTAGCCACCGTCTGAGCTCCGACCATCTTCAACATGGTTTCGGCCATCGTGGTATGATTTTCGGCCGCCACGGGGCAATTTTTGACCACCGTCCACCGTCGTGGCCGAAACCCTAAAACCATAAAATTTCCCATTTTAACCCTAATCCCTAAATCTAAGCCCGATCCAACTGGATCACCTATCTCTGACCACCTAGAGCTATCTACCCATTCCCGACCCTCTTCGACTCCACCAAAATCCTAACGTCAGCCACCAAATCAACTTCCGATCGCGTTTTATATGCGTATAAACTAACATTTTTTTGTTTCTGTTTTACAGGAAATTAAATCGGGAAAGGAATGTACCTTTCTGACGGTGGCCATGGAGGTTCTGACTGACGTGCTTTCTGGTGACCGACAGGCTTTCTGGCGACTGATGAGCTTCCTGACGATTGTTTATGCTCTAGGCGGTTCGGCTACCCCGATGTAATCACTCTCTCTCCTCTTTATTTATTTTATTTATTATTAGTAATTATTAAGTGGCAATAATAATGATTAGTAATTAATTCTGACATTCTCTCTCCTATAGGTATGTATAGGGGGTTGACTTGCTGACATCAAACTAACACAAATCCGCGTGAAATGGGTATGGGCCAATCTGGGGCTTCCACGTGGCACTTTATGGGCGGAAAAACATACTTTGGATCCATTTTGTGTTTGTTTGGCTTATTAAACTATAAAAGGGATTTGGGCTTGTAATGGGCTTTCAGGATTTTTAGAATATAATTGGATATCTGTTTATGTAAATAGAAATTTACTTGAATGGGATGACTTTATTTATTATTATTTTTTATTATTTTTTATTTATTATTTGGCCTTATTTATATGTTTATTCGAATATCTTGGACAAAATACGGGTATTACAATGACGTTTCGTATACAATGATTTATTATAGAGAGTTGTTACATGACGCTTTGTATAACCTTTATAATACTTATATTGTGATTTATACCTCATAACCATGAAAGGTTCAACCCAATAAGTCTTCTCTGAGTACCTTAGGCTTGCAAAGGTCACTTTATAACCTTCGTTCACCTGGGGGCAATTGTTAGTACCTACAAATACCTACCGCCATGTGTCATGACCGTGTAGCCCACGAACATGACCACGAACGATATTTCACAAAGGATATCTAGCGATCACATGAAAACGACGAATGCGTACAACCATCTCTAAATTATCTAGTCTTCTTCTCAACCTATGACGAATGAAGTAGGACTATGGACGATATTGCATCCAGCAATCATGTGGCAACGCACGTGGTCGCTGTTGCTGGCAATACATACCTAGGACGTCTAATCATAGCCAATCCCATCAACATGCCACGACAACATGGCCATGACACATGTCCTAAAAGTATAAAAGAGAACATGCAAACAACGAAAGAGAGAGACGACTTCCATCCAAGACATCACCATTGGCGCGACGAGCATGGTGTTCAGACTCTGAATGAGACAGTAGCTCTGATTATCATCGGACCACCGTCTCCGATCCCTGTTCATTTTTTCAATCAACAGACCTTTATTTATGTATATGGACACTTGTTTAATGGACTCTTTTTTGTTTTTATAATGGACTCTTTTTATATTTTTTACTTATTGAGTTTAATAATACATATATATATACGAAAATAATGAAAATAAATCTGGGTCGGATAGAATTAGGTGACTACACTATGATGCCAGAATTGCATCCAATGGGACAATCAAGGAAAATCTTCCTTCAACTTTAATGCTTCAAATTCTTCTTTTGTTGTTGTGTCAACAGCGCTCCAACTGTTGTTTCTGCTACACACATCTAGGACTAAGTCAATATTTTTTTGGCAAATCCTAAATCTAATCTCAATCCTACTTAGAGGGTAGGGGAAGAGGGATTCTAAGGGAAGAGGGATTCTAAGGGAAGTGCTCTTATTGAGTCTAGAACCCATGACCTACGAGAATATAAGGGAACAAAGATGAGCAACTTGACCAACCAGTCAAATGTGCTTGCTCAGAACTTAATCAACAATTAAATCTTAATATTGGTGTATGATATAATTGTAACACTAATTAAATGATAATATTCTAAAATAATTGATAATTAATTTAATATTTGTTTCTAAAAATGTATTTTTATATTGGTATGATTTTATCTATTATATAATTAACTAATATTATTTGTTTTAATAAATGAAATCCAAATTCAACTCTGTTGTATAATTCGACTAAATAAACACTGTACTATAAAAATAAAACAATTTATTTCATGTCAATTAATTGAGTAATATATATATATATATATATATATATATATATATATATAAACCTAAGGCGGAGATAAAGGTGTCAACTGAAAATTTTTAACCACATACTCTAAAAAATATTAACATCGAATAATATCTTTACCTATCAAATAACATTATTAATGTTACCCATAAATCTATGAATGAAGTAATCGGTATATGGACAAAGTTGTTTAAAAAGGTCCGAGAAATCAAGAGACAAATGGGCACGGAAAAATGATAGGATTGAAATGAAAGAGTAATTAATGGCATTTTCAAAGGTGGAATTGATAGTGAGGAGAAAATCAACAAGTAACAAAATGGGATAAGAGGTCAAATGTTTTCACTTTTAAATAGAATGAAAACGTTGTTTCTTCGTCGGATTCCATGAACCTTTAATTAATGGACCACACAAAATGGTTCTTATAAATACAATAAAATATAATAATTCCTAAAGAATTAAATAAAATAAAATTAGTAAGTGACAAAATGGGAATGATTGAAATGTCAAACGTTTTGAATAGAATGGAAAGCTTGTCTTTTGTTGGATTCCATGAACCCTGAATTAGTGGACCTATAAATGGTTTTCATAAACATAATGAAATGTAACAATGAAGGCATAGGATTTTTATTTAATTAAAAAAATGAGATGAACGTAGGTATTGAAGTTCTTCAGCAGTTAATGAAACTTGATATTTTTATTACAGGCAAATTAGGTCTTTCATTTCTTCAACAGTTAATGAAATTTGGTATATTTATTACTTGGTAAGGTTTGCTTTGGAGGATGATTGTGATCGTTTCCTCTCGGGAGGTCCTTGGGTGATTTATGGAGCTTATCTAACTGTCCAGCCATGGTGTCGGAACCTTTCTACCACGGTGGACTATCCATTGAAAAGCATGATATGGATTCGGCTACCTAAGTTACTTTACAGGTATTACATGAAAAATTTGTTCCGTTATATTGCAGGGAGCCTTGGGAAGGTGGTCCATATCGATTACAACACTGATGAGGGCAATCATGATCGTTTTGCTCGTCTTGCGGTTATCATACACCTAACTAAGCCATTGAAATCTGGGATTATCATTGATGGTCAGCGCCAACCGATTGAATACGAGGGACTACCTTCTATTTGCTTTGAATGTGGCAAATATGGACACTCTAGGGAAGCTTGTGGACAGAATGGCCAACAGGAAAGTGAGAGTAAGGACTCAAGGGTGGAGGCGGCTAAAGATGATGAATTGTACGGCCCGTGGATGTAGGTTTCAAATAGAAGGAAGAAACCGACATTTAGAAAGGAAACAACTACTCCCCAAGTGGACTCAGAATCTAATAAGCATTATTCGAGGTCACGTTTCAGCTCCTTAGTGAATGTTTTGACTCAATTGAAAGGGGGCAGGAAGTGATCGAGTCTATTATAGACCAGAGCAAGGCTAAAATGAGTGGTCCAGGGTCTGATTTGGCGCAAGGTAAGACTATTGGTGAGTCTCCTACTGAAACCAGTAAGGATAGGGCACGACAAGGGGCTGGCCGATCGAGTCCAAAAGAAAGAAGGAATAGCCAGCCATAGGCACCAATGTTTCATGACCAGTGGTCACCCAGGAGACTCAAAAAATCAACCAAAGAGGTCTAGGTGGCCTCTAGAGAGACGGTGGTGCGAGCAGAATCGACGTTAGACAAGGAGAATCATGTGGCAGTTAGGGTGGTGAAGAATGTGGTAAGGCCTATCCTTCGTGAATCTAATGGGCATGTACAGTCGTCGTCCATCACTCGGCTCCAATCGAAGGGGACTGGTAAAGCTAGCTCATCTGAGACTGGGGTGTCCCGTAAGAGTATTAAATCAAAAAAGAAGGATAACATGAATCTCAATCAACCTGTTTTGCCTAAATTTGTGAAAGCTTTAACCTTATAATTGAATTTAGCGCAGGAGGTTGCGTGTTAACTTCCCAAAAGTACTAATTTTTATGCTTATTTCACAATGTTTTTGTTTGCCTTTTAGTAGATATGTTTGCATTTAGTTGTTAAATTCATGCATTTGCATAAGGAGTTAAGAGCTATTATATTGCTAGTGTGAAGGGTTATTTTGTTGGTTTTGATGCAGGACACATGTAGGCAGGCAGGGCAGAGAGGTGCTGGCAGAGAACGCAGGAAAGGAAGCAAGAGAATTGCCGAGTAGCAGTTGGCATAGATGGACCAAACCATGTCAAGCTCAGCTGGAAAAGGATTGGCGTCCAATTATCGATCAAGGTAGCCGTTGGACCTTGTATACGTCAGCCCTAGGATTTAAATCGAGATAAAAGGATAGCGCATCTTATCCCTTTGTGCGTTCAAAATTCAAACTCAAAAGCTTATCCTAGGGTTTCCACGCAAGCCTATTTAAAGGAGCTCAAGACACCACTTGAGGGGAGGAGATTGAAGAGAGGCTGCACAGTGATAAACCGAGAGGCGACGTGGTTTGACCAGTTATGACCGAGATCCCTAGAGCATTTGAAAGGCTACATCAACGGATCTCTTTCTTGCCCATTCTCGTAGTCTTATTTGTTTTTATTTCAAAATAATAATAAGAAACGATGATGTTTTGTAGATGGACCCCTAACCATGAACTAAGCTTTTACAATTGGTTGGGGGATGTTTGCGATTAACGCTGGTTTTATGTTTGGTTTTTAATAATCTAAATGCCTTGACATTATTTTTTATCTGCTAGTACTTAATTTTCTCAAATCCTTTGCCATAAGACAGTTGGCATAGTGTGCTTATTGCACCTTAATATCTTAACAGACTTAAGGGGCAACGATCAGTTGCCAGATACTAAGGCGAGAAGCTTCGACAGAAGATGTTCAAGTAGATGAACTTACTTCGGAAGTGAGTCTACCCCTTAGGAGTAAAGGTTGACACTTAATTTAGTTAATTAATGAAAAGCTTCATTATAGACATATAGGGGTTTTATTATGGTTAACTTAGGGTATTGCCATCGACAGAGGCAATACTACCTTTAATCTGCTCGGCAATAAAACCAAGGCAGGATATTATTAAAGGCTGGCATAAGTAGCGTGAAATTCAGGCATCCCTTGCCAACGCTCATCATTCATTCGAATACAATTTCGTTGCCAGACTGCATCCATTTTCACTACTTTGTTTTTGCTATATTTTCAATAAAAAATCCAAACCATTTCAAACACTTTTATTTTCTTACAAACAAGTAAACATTAAGCAAATAAATTCTTGGTCAATATCTGTAGATTCGATACTCAGCTTACTATTGTATTACTTGCTGACCGTGTATACTTGTACGCATAAGACTCACCTTGCATTATTTTCTTGCACTTTTACACTAAATATTCAATCGTTTGTCAAGCGTTAGCAATAGTCGACACTGCGATTCAAGAAGGGGTGACACACAAATTGCAAATGATGGGGTAGGGGATGCAGTTTTGTGGAGGGCAAACAATGCCTTTGAGTGTTAAGAGTCTGCTGATATACAGTCTTAAGGTTACTTCCACCTTTTTATATTTTTAGATGTGGTTAAAATGATTCTCTGGAATGTGCAGGGTGCACTTGGAACTGATTTCAACCGGTATTTTAAATTGTTTGTTAAGCTTAATCGGCCTAATGCTTTTGTTGTGATGGAGCCGCGTATTAAGGTAAGGCTGCTGATTCTTTCATTCGTCGTTCGGGATATGATTTTTCTTATGGTGTGGAAGCTACTAGCTTTTCTGGTGGTATCTGGGTTATGTGGCGGTACTCTATGGTTATTGATGTTCTTGTTGTTTCTAATCAATATGTACATGGGGTGGTTTATGTTGTCACAGATACACGCAAATTTTTCTTCACCTTTGTCTACGCTAGTCCCGATAGAGCTAGACGAAGGGAGCTTTAGAATAAACTTGAGGTTCTAAACCCAGGTAGCGACTAGCCGTGGGCACTTGGAGATAATTTCAATGTAATTGGGAGGATTGACAAAAGGGAGGGGGTTCGCAGAGAAGTTTGGGTATTTGTTTCTGTTTTAATGAGTTTGCCTTCAATTCGAGCCTTGTGGATATGGGTTATAGTGGTCCTCGATTTACTTGGCAAAGAGGAGCTTTGTCTCAACGTTTGGATCGATGTATTTGTAACATGGAGTGGTACGGCTCTTTCCTTAAATTCGAGGTGCTCCATTTACAGAAACTAGGATCGGATCACCGGCCGATCATGATTGATACGAGTATGTTGTGGTTAATTATAGTTCGCGTCCATTTCGTTACTTGGCAGTTTGGAACGATCACCCGGATTTTCCCTCTTTGCTTGAGCATTCTTGGTCCGAGAACACTATCTTGGAGGAGATCATTTCCCGGTTTCAGCACTTGAGTTGTGATTGGAATAACAATGTCTTCGGTCATATTGGTAAACGTAAGGCTCTTTTAATGGCTCATATTAAAGGTATTGAAAAAGCGACAGAGAAAATCGATTCATGTTCTTGCATCAGCTTGAGATGGATTTGAAGGATGAATTAAATCAAGTTCTTGAGCAAGAGGAGAGTATGTAGCATCAAAAATCCCGGAGTGTGAGGATTGCTAAAGGCGATAAAAATACAACCTATTTTCACGCCAGCACGATGGCGAGAAGAAGGTGTAACACGGTCAGCATGCTTGAGGTGGATGGCGCGTGGTGTAATGATCAGGTGATTCTCCAAGATCATGCGTACAATTTTTTCAAGAATTTATTCATTAGCGAACGCCAACAACCTCTGCCCGATTAG
Source organism: Hibiscus mutabilis (assembly GCA_019671005.1). NCBI lineage: Eukaryota > Viridiplantae > Streptophyta > Magnoliopsida > Malvales > Malvaceae > Hibiscus > Hibiscus mutabilis. The sequence continues at coordinate 23,472,743 of CM033713.1, forward strand.
TTACTGCAGTGATTTCCATGTCTTTGCTGATGATGAAATGCGGCCATTAACAGCCAAGGTTACTGTGGAGGAAGTTCTAAATATTGTGTTTGGAATGACACTTATGAAGGCCCCTGGACATAATGGCTTACCGGTCTTGTTCTATCAAAAAAATTAGAATGTCGTGGGTTCTGCGGTTTTTCATTTTTGGTACAAAGGGTTTTTGAGGAGGGTATTCTTGAGAGTTGGGTGAACAAAACTCTTTTGGTTCTTATTTCGAAAGTTGAGGTTCCTTCAAAGATCTCGCAATTCCAGCCCATAAGTCTTTGCAATGTGGCGTATAAAGTCATAACAAAGGTGATTGTTGATCATATTAACCTTTCCTTCCGCAATGGATATCAGTATTAGCAAAAGAAAAAAAAAGGGGGGGGGGGGATATAATGAAATTTGAGCAGAGCCACACAAACGCCAGAGCTGTTGATAATTCTATAGTATAATATCCACTTCATAATTATTTTTTATAGTAAATTGATAAAATTATACATAACAATTTAATTACATAATTTTTCAGTTACGTTTCATCTTAATTAATATTAGTTAACTAGTTACATCAATTTTACTTGAAGTTTTATATAATATAAAATAGAAGGAAAAAAAAAAAGATAAACCGATATAGATTTTAGACCTAAGAAAATATATCTTGATACTCTTAGCATGTTGGATTAAAAAATAAACGAAAAACAAACATGTTAGAGCTTTTATAATAATAAATATCATTTTACAATTTAAATTCTTGTACCAGTTACATTTGTACTATCAAACACTTTCATGAAATAATTTTACGGTGACTATGGGCGGACCCACCCAATTAATATGGATGGTCAGATACATCCCAAAATATTTTAGGATAATTTTTTATATATAATTTATATATATAAATTAAAAAAAGTAATAAACAAATGGCACTCAATTATAAATAAAGTTTTAAATTTGACACACATGCTGTGTATTTTACACAAGCTTACCTATTTCTACTATAAACCAAAATTAACCTTAAATTCTAAACACTAACCTAAAATTCTAAACTCTACAACCCAAACCCCTAAACCCTAAACTAAATCCCTAACCACTATACACTTGTATATTGAAGTTTTTCTTTATAAATAATTAATATCTTTTAAAAATAATTTAAAAAAATAATACTTTTTAAAGAAAATTCTAACTTCGCCCCTAATAGTGAGTAAACACAAACATTGGAAATAATTAATAGAATAAGAATTACTCGGCGAGATGTACAATGCTTCAACAAAATGAAATTCAAAACAAGGTTAAAGCATTAAGAAATTATATTATAGGTGGTCCCGCCACGTCATTTAAAGTCTCAACCAATAAAAATATTTATTTTATTATTTTTTAATGTCATTTTTATCAAGTGAATCTTCACTTGTATTTACTGTAAATTAAATTTAAAAAATAGTTTTTACCATGTGAATCTTTATTTGGTAAAAATATGACATAGAAAAAATTAATTAAATGAACTATTTTTATTGGTTGGGTTCATGAATGATATGGCGAGACGAACGTATAATATAATTTCTTGAGTTAGTGCAGTTTAACGTTCTACCATACCTTTCTTTTTGTCTAGTTTTTACAAAATTTTGAGAATTTACCTTTTAAAATTTTTTTAAAAATAATTTGATCTTTTAAAAATTTAGATTATGCTTTAAATTTTTGAATATTTTTAATTAAATCCTCTCACATAATTTTTAAAAGTTTTTTATTAAATCTCTTTAAATTATTATAAATTTTAGTTAAACTCTCAAAAATTTTAGTTTAAGCCTCAATTTTATAAAAAAAATAAATTTAGCCTCAAACTCTTGTCCAAGTTCCGTCACTGCATCATGTGTCTTTAATTAATACTCTCTATGTCCGACAAAATTTGTTCATTTTGTATTTTAAAATTATCCCGCTTAAATTATATATTTGAAAAACTAAACAACTTTTACCCTAAACATTTTCTTTTCTACTCTCTTTTTAGTTTTTCAACAAAACAAATTTGAACTTTTCAAGTATGAAATTATCATTTTAATTATTTTACAACACATTTCTTACACAAACTTTTTCTTCATAAAACTACATGAAAAGTTAGACTAGTTTTAAGGGAAGAAAGGAATACAATTTAAATTAATAAACAATAAAAACATTTGACAATGAATTAATTTGGAATTAATGTCTATACTTAAAGAATGTATTTGACAAGAAAAACCATAGTGTACATGAAAGGGATAATGTCTAATACTTCACCTAATGTTTAACCACCTGAATTAGAGATTGCTTCAATTTATTGAAAAAAACAAATAAACCAAGTTGCCGTTGACACATGTCTCTACCTACCGGTAAGGTCCGAAAATGGAGTGAGTTGGCTGCCTCTAAGAGAGCAATCCATATGACTGAAAGATGGTGGCATGGCAGGCCACACAAATGAAGGCCTCTCTTTGGGCACCTCAGGTGGATCAGCTTCCCGGGAAAGAACCTGTAAAACACTCCTCATACAAGGCCTGTAATGTGGGTTCGGATGGCAACACGCCAATCCCAGAGCCAGCACACGCTCCGCTTCCTTCTCCACCAAGCCCACTTCCATCCTCGAATCAACAGCCGCAGTGATCTTCCCATTCTTATAGAATTCCCACAGCCAATTGACGATGCTGTTGTTGTAATTCTTCTGCTCACTTTGGTTCCCAGGTTTCCTCCCGCAAACAACTTCCAGGACGAGAACGCCGAACGAATACACATCGGTTTCGATGGTGGCTCGGCTTATCAGAAAGGTTTCCGGAGCCATGTAACCAAATGTGCCGGCAATCTCTACGGTGGAATGATGCGTCTTCTCTTTTTCTTGAATAGTTCGAGCCAATCCGAAATCCCCCAGCTTGGGGATGTACTCGGAATCCAACATTATGTTGCTGGCTTTTATGTCGCGGTGAAGCACCCTCTTTTGACAACCATTGTGTAGATACTCAAGCGCTTGAGCCACTCCTTGTATAATTGTTAGCCTTTGCTCCCAGTTCAGTGCTGAAGAGCATTCCTCCGAGCTTGCCTTTTCATTGCAAAATATGAACTTATCAAGGCTTCCATTCGGCATGTATTCGTACACGAGGAGGAGCTCGCGCCGTTCGTAACACCATCCGATTAACTTCACCAGATTTTTATGGTTGAGGTTGCTGATTGTTGTTACTTCCGCTATGAATTCCTGCTTGCCTTGATTCGATTTTTTTGACACTCTTTTGATAGCCACGTCCTTGTTCCTCCAGGATCCTTTATACACAGTTCCAAATCCGCCTTCTCCAAGCTTGTTCTTCCGGCTAAAGTTGGCAGTTGCTTGTTTCAGTTCTTTGAATCGAAACTTCTTAGGACCAAAACCGGATCGTTGAATCTCAACTTCAATATTCCCTCTTCCACCCTCCATGTCGTCATCAATAGTTCCCCTTCTACAGTACAGGTAACAAACAAGGACAACGGTTAACACCGTCAGGACCGCTGCCGGAATCACGATCCAAACCCACCAAAGGTTCCCATCTCCGCCGATATCGGTCCCGGAAAACCACCACGATTTGACACAGTTTAGCTGAATCTGATCGCTTGTTGAAGCAGAGAATCCGACGAACACCTCCTCGGGAAGATACAAAGAGAGATCAACAGGTACAGAAAGCACAAGAGTACCATTTACCCTCACAGCCAAGTTTTCGCCATCGTATTGAAGATGAACCCATAAATCCAAACCTCGGGAAATATTAAAACCAAAGCCAGTTAAAGAAACTGGGTAGACGGAGTTTATGGAATTTATGTTCAATCCAATATGGTTACCATCCAAGTCTCCGTCATCGCTCTTCCTTGTGTCGAACTCCACCGCTACTACCCCGGCTTCAGAAGTACCATTCGTATCAGAGTTTACAATCCCAAGCAATCTTCCTTCGCTGTTGTCTGGAACACTAGAATTCCCAGTTATTATAAAGGCCAGGCCTTCACCTCCAGGAGAAGTTTGGCTTAGGATATTGAGGACGAAAGTTGTATTAAAAGAAGCAACGGTGTGGTTGTCATTGCCTTTCCACAGTCTAAAACGTTTATTATACAAGGCTCGTCCCGCTCTGTTTGCCATGGAAGCTCCATTAAATTCGTAGGTAACTTGGATGGCATCCAGGGCTATGGTAGAATTCGAACTCAAGTTAATCTGGTTTGCATTTCGAGCTGGAATTTTGAAAAATTAAATTCAAAGCAGCTTACTTGAATGAGGAACAGTGGTAGAATTAAAAAGTAGGGCATTAGTGAAGAACGCATGTTGGTAGAGAAACAATGGATATATTTCTGGGTTTATGATGAATTACACTGAAATGGAATTGGAGGGGATTCTGATTTTATAAGGAAAATGAAACTGGATTAGGTTTGGCCAACCAATGAAATGTATGAGGGTGCAAGTTCCATGTATTTTCTCCTTTTCTTACATCCTTTGTACACTTCATAATATCTATCAACTCTGAGGAATAGTTGGAGTATCGAACTTTCACTAAAATTTCCCTAGATTACTCAAAATTTTGCTATTGACTTTTAAATAAATGATGTATTGAGAATTAATTGTAATAACTTTCTAGATTGTCTATCATTTGAGAAATTATTGCATAGTCTCAGCTCACCATGTCATCCATGGTTTCATCCAATAAAATTCATTCATTTAATGACATGTAGGAAAGCGGTGAAGATTCACCTTAAAAAAATGAGATGAAAAATTATTATTGGATGGGACTATGGATGACGTGGTGAGCCAGACCCATCTAATAAGTTTTCATGTCGTTGTTATAAACTCACAGGTATGATTGTCATCTTTAGATTGACATTTATTATTATTTTTTAAGGATGACATTTGAATTTTATTTTTTTGCAGTTATTTTATTGGGTAATTTTAGGGTGAGGCACCCTTAAGGTGCAACTAAAATGAGGCGGATTTACCCAAATAGTAAGAATTTAGGTTATAATATAAGAATTTGTGTAGTTACACAAATTCTTACGTAAGGCAAATTTTACACAAATTCTTACCAAGTTGATAAGAATGTATGTAGTTTCACAAATTTTTACCCAAATAGTAAGAATTTCGGTTCTACCTAAATTATTATCCAGTCCTACACAAATTCTTACAAAAATTGTAAGAATTTATGTAGGGCCACATTTTAGCCTCACCCTAAGATGTCTCGCCTTATAATTTTCTTATTTTATTTACTTTTTATACTAGAAAGTAAAAATTAACAAAAAAATAAAAAGAAGTTTATATTATATGTTCAATAAAACATATATATAACATACTTTGAACAGAAAATATCAATAAACAAATGAAATATATATATATATAATACTTAAGTTGGAGTGACAATATTAAAGTTTTACAGGTGCATAGTAAAATGATATTATCTTTTTTCATCGGTTTTTATTGCTTGAGTCTCTTCATGTAGCTAACTGAAACTGTAATAGATATTTAATATGGTATACTACAAACTATTTAATTATTTATTTATGTACATGCTGGTATATCTTGTAGGCCGAAAATTCTATGTTGATCGGTACAGAATAAATTAATAATAATCAAGATGAAGACTAAAAGAAATATGGTACAAATAAACGTACTTAGACTCATTCAATTCGTTGAATTTTGGATAGTTCAAAATCCATATGGTAATATACAGTACAGGGGATTGCAACAAGCTTTGAACCAGTGCTCCTGAGCTTTGAAGTTTGAATTTGGAGAAATGAAGATCCACTAACCTCCATCCACTCCAAAGCATGACTTCTCTCATCCTTTCCTGCCTCTTCATTGATCTTATCTGAGCCGGTCACCGGAACCGAGAGAAGGTTGATTTACCTGAGTTTTTACTTTTTATTATGATTTTTATTTATTGATTTTCTTTTAACTTTTGTTTCTCTAAACACGTATTTTTTCTTTATAAGTAATTATTTAAAATACTGGCAGCGAAAAGCTTTTTCTCATAAGCTAACTTTTAAAGATGTTATGTATCTCTTTTAAGGACATTAAACTCTAACCCCTGAATTCTAAAGTTTAAACTTTAAACTCTATTCTCTAAACCTAAAAACTAGACACTGGTGGATAGTTTTTCTTTCTTTGATGAGTATGCGGTTCGGTGTCTTAATTATTTGTTATTCATTATTTTAATAAAAAACAGTTATATATGGGCAAAAAAATAGATTTTACTATGCAAGAAAACATTCCAGCCTTGGGGATCCAACCTAAAATGGTCACCTTATCCATATTATAACACGATGTTAGTTTATTAAATGGAAATTAGAAAACCCTAAACAAGGGAAGAACAGAAGAATGGAAACGTAGATTATTAAAGAGAATTCTTATTATCAAGGGGTGATCTTTACAGAGGGATATACAACCATATATATAGTAATCCAAAACCTCCATGATTGAGAATAACCATCTCAGTAACTAACCATGCAGCCACGTAAGCTAACAACCCTAACGCTTTTAACTAAGAAAACCTATCTGAACGATAGCTCCAATACACGAGATTCTCAATAAAGATAACACGATATACGTTGGCATACTATAATACATTAATTACATACTCAAATTTTCTCATTAATTCCTTTTATTTATGACACAATTAAATGGATTTTTAAGAAAAAAGAAATTTTGTGATTTATGTTCCAATCCCATGAATTTAGTATATATGATATAGTTGATATCCAAAGATTGGACAAAAAAGAAACAAAGACTTAAAATAATCATTCAACTCTGCCGTCTCTATACAAAGAAAAACGAAGTCTTTCCTTCGATCAAATTAACTCTCCTATCTTCATTAATTATTCAAAGCAACGTAATTACTAGGAAAAACCTTAATTTTATCTCAGCTCGCATGACGCGATATATATACGTAATATCTATTTGATATTATCAAACCATAATATAATGAATTAATTTAATATTTTTTGTTAAAATAAATTTTAAGGAAAATTACATAAATCATCATTGAACTTTACTTTCAAACCTATTTTGGTCACTGAAGTTTCAAAACGTTCAATTTACTCACTGAAGTTTAGATATTGAATATTTTTTGTCACTCTTCCGTTAACTTTTTGAGGACGTCCGTTTACTAACAAACGAAGGAACTTCTCCAAGATCTAAAGGTAAAAAACTTCATTGGCACAAGAGAATGAACATACAAAGAGATAGGGATGGGGATATAAAAATAATGATTGTTGGATGAAAAAAGAGTGATTGAGCTACGAGCAGGGACGAACCCAAGATTTTATGTTAGTGCGTGAAATTATAAAATTTTAGGGGGCGAAAATAGATTTTCAATTAAAAATTCTTAAAAAAAATTTAAATCATATACGAATTTCAAATTTCTAAGAAACGACTGTCCCCTCTAACCCTCAGTCCATCCCGACTCACGAGAGAGTATGTGTGAAGCATCTTGTTCAACGGTCAACACTTTTCATCATAACTTTAGTTGCGACAATGCCGATATTAATTTCATTGTTCATTTTAGATATGAGTTGGTCTTATAAAATCATTGCAAACAATAATTCGTTCTTAAAATTCAGATTTTCAAGATAAATTATTCAATATTAATAAATAGTATGATATATAGCCTAAACTTATTAGAAGAAATCATTTGGCTTAGGTATTTTTTCGATAAATTTAAAAATTAAGTACTGAAATTTTAATATAAACATTACAAGTACTTCAATGATATTACAAAGCTCTTTGGAGTATTTAGAAAAGTTAAGTACGGTTCTGTCAAAAGAAAAAGGAAATTTAAGTACGGAACACAGCTACATTATTTGAAAACAATAATTTTTTCTTTAAAAATATTTATTTCACGAGTTTAAACTAATTATGATCAAGAGAGAAACGTGAATGTTGATCTAGCAAATACAAGGTGGGGAAAGAAAAGTGTGGAGACCGAGATTCACAATAAGAAGTTGCCCACATTGAAAAACAGTGGCTGCATGGTGCAATCGTCCTTTTAAAGTTGGAGAATTGGTGGCGAGAATGGATTCCAAAGGATTGAAAAGGATGTTCATTATGAAGATATCAGGGTTCATAATGTTACTGATGTTTGAAAACATAGAAGAGAAGGAGAAAATCTTAAAGAAAAATAACATCTTAAATAAGTGGTTTAACTTGGTGGAGTCGTCAGAATCAGAGACTGAGTCGGGAATGAATCATGAGGGAGACAAGATGTTTGATTTGGAATGACCAGGATCTTCAAAAATAATAAAATTATAAAAATTAAAAGAATATGTGATTTAATTTCACTAATTTTAACATTAAAATGACTTAAAAGCAATTAAACCAGAAAAATTTGAGGTCAATACTTAATTTAATTAATTTTAGAATTGATAAAATCCTAAAAGAATATACCAAACAATTTTGAAAAGAGAAAAGATTTAATTAAAATAATTTTAAAATTATCAATGACTAAAAATGTAGTTAAACCATCAAAGTTACCGTCCCTGATTAGAATGTTTGTGCATGGAAAGTGGTTCTCTATGCGAATTTGATTTCTTAAATAGGAAGCGTCTTATTCTTCAATAGGCATGGGTAACCTTATATCTAAGCAAATTGGTCGGTAGGACAAAAATTCTTTGTTTTTTTGCTTTTTTTTACCCGATACTATAAAATTAAATTATAAACTTTAACTTTAAATTTTAAATCTTAAACCCTAAATTATACACCATGTAAAATACATTATGCATCCAACAATGTAAACCCTAATACTAAACCCTAACCTTAAACTTTAATTCTAAACTCTAAATCTAAAATTTTAATGATAAGTAAGGGCACCGAAAAGAGTCAAGCAATTTATATTCGTCTGAGGACTGTGAGGAATGAGGAGACCATTGTCATGGACATTGTAAAAATAATTTGCTGATAACATCAGTGGCAAATCCAGAATTTTTTGAGGGTGGACACAAATCAAAATATTTTTCAGAGTGTACATAAGTAATAAAAATCTCAAAATTTTAGGTGGGCAAAATTATAAAATTTAAAAAATAATTCATAAAAATTAAAAACCTAAAGCCAAATGTGAGAATTTTAAAAAATTTAGGGTCGACATGGGCCACCCAAACATAAACGTGAATCTGCCGCTGGAAAACATTGTATCTTCTAAAATGTTTGCTCGAATTACCTAAAACTTGTTTTAATCTCTTTATTAATCTCTAAAAACACCATCTGATCAATAAAACTTGATATGTAACACATAACTTCAAAGTTACCACATTTTCCTCTCATTTTTAACATAAATATTACTCGAATCATCTCTAAACTTCCATCTGTGTGATTAATTAATTAAATAATTATCCGAATTACGTTTTCAAAAATCATAAAAAAAAACCCTATAAATGGTTGAAAATCACTTTAAAAATCATTTGGCCCATTGGAATTTTGGTTATACTTACAAGTTTTTAAGGTAAATATTGATATAGTAGGGTTTAGTGGCGATACCAAAAACTTAAATTTGATAAATCTACTTATTTTAAGCATATTTTAACTCATAAATTTGTTTTGTAGTCGTACGTATGTTCCGTTTAAGCATGTTCTACATTCTTGGTTGAAATGACATAAACATGTATGTGTGTTTATGAAAGAAAAATTAATTAAACATTATCAGTGACTAATGTAAGTATCGATTTGGATTGGACCTCCCCGGCCGGGTTTAGGGTGCCACACGAGGCCTTGACAGTTTCATTGATGATGTTGAGCGACTGGCTCTCTTTAGCTGTCGCCGATGAAGAAGTGTGGTGAACAACATTTGGTCCACAAATTATTTTTACTAAATCCATTTAAAAAAACCATTGGAAATATGATTTAAATAATCACGGGCCATTTCTTGCCAACAACCAGCCCAATAGGATTATCCTCGTGCTCCAAGCCTATGTCCACCAATGTCAAACGTGTCATAGAAGTTTTTTTTTGTTTTGTTTCTCTATGTATCTATTAGAATTAGTCTATTGACTAAGTATTTTCATTTTATTAGTTAAGAGCTTAGACGCTGATCATAAATTTTAAAAATATAATAATTCACCTAGCCAACAAGTGTTTATTAAAGGCCCATGGACCATCATCAACATCAATCTCATAATAAAAATATGCTTCCCCCTTGTAACCTTTATGGAAACCCCCTCTATCGAATTTTTTTTATCCTAAAGTATTCTTCATTGAACCGATATGAAAAAAATACTACCAGATAGAAAACAGCTAGCCAAAAAAAACCTCGTATATTATACCGAATCCGAAAATAATAGAAATTCAACAAATATGTAAGTAACAATAAATGTGCATTTATATAATGAAAATTGATGAAATATAGCACGAAACATTTTTTCTTCTTATAATTATGCTAATTACCAATGTAACCCATCTTTTACAACAAACAGTTTTTAATTCTAAAACAAATACTTTAAACACAAATTAAATTAATGTCCCATGCTTAACATCATAATACGTGATGTTTAATTGTCGAATTTAAAACCTATTTTTTTTTATTTCAAATGTTCTCTTTCTCGAAAGAATAGAGACTATTACTATCCTATACATTGGTGGTAGAAAACAAAATTTTTATAAGTCGAGTTATTTAGGGGTTTAAAGTTTTAGTTTAGGGTTTAGATGTTAGAATACATGGTTTATGGTTAGAATTTAGGGTTTATGGTTTAAATTTTGGGTTAGAGTTTTAGGTTTTTAGGGTTAGATTTTTAGGTTTTAAATTTTGGCCAGCAAATAGGCATGCTTGTGTAAAAAAATTTTACACTAACAATGTATTAAATATTCACCCATATATATAGGGAAAATATCTCGTGTAGCGGTGGTAGAAACTTTTTGTTTCTACAAGCGCCATAATTTTAGGGTTTAAGAACTTAGTTTAGGGTTTAGTGCTTAGTAGTTTAGAGTTTAGGGTTTAGACATTAAGGTTTAGGTTTTATGGCAAAATGTTAGGGATTTAGATTTTAACATATAAACTATAAATTTTAACTCTAATCTTTAAATTTTAACCACAATCTTTAATTCTAAATAGATAAACTTTAAATCTTAAATTAAATCTTTAACCTTAAAATTAATGCGCTCGTTATAAACATAAACTATGAGACGTGGAGTATTCATTATTTTTGAAGCCTCCACCACCCAATAATTCAGTCTAAAATTTTAAAAAATGATAATTAAATCCTGCATGGCTTCAATAATTGCAATGATCCCTAAAGCATAACATGGCTGACCTCCTTTCATACTCTACTTGTGTCTCTTTTAATTACATCCTTCCTTCATAACCCACCTCACGCGCGTGGGACCACCTCTTCTCCTTTAAGATTCTTTTGAAACAAACATTTATTCCATTTATTTTTATTTGATTTTTATTGAATTCTATTCACTTTAATTTGGATAACGTTTAAACGATATTGTATGGATTTTTAGTTAAAAATCATAATTATTTGAATAAATCAGATGCAATTTTTATTTAGTTTTAAGTTTATTTTTATAATATACTAGCAAACATTTTTATAACATAGTGAAAGTTTAAGAAATACTACTGTGATAACGGAAAAAAAACAGAGTTGCCACTATTTTTTTGTGTAGGCGGACCATAAACTTAAAATAAATTAGAGATTATGAAATCTAAAGTTTGAAGGCACGGTTACGTGTGAGAAATAATTAGCACCCCACAACGCCCGTAAAAATGGCACTTATTTGATCACTCATATTTTCTAACGTAATTTTGATTTACTTGTGTTATACTCTAATTAGGGTGTTATTATTATTATTAGTGAATTTATTAACAGAAAGTAACGCTTAATATATACATGTAAGGAAAGAATCATGCTTGATTAATAATATATTAACATTAAATTGAATTAATTACAAGTTGAAATTTAAAGTTACCAACTAAGTCATACAAAATGAATCAAAGTGATAGAATTGGATTAAGTAATTAAACAAGCTAATAACATGCACACCATATTGAATTAAACATACTAAATTAAATGCAATATATATACATATAAATATACTAAAAATAAATAAATAATATGGTAATAATTTTAATTAAGGAGCTAAATTACAAAACAAAATTGACTAGGACTAAACATACAAAAGACTAAATCAAATGAAAATGTAGGAACGAAAGATCAAAATGCAAAGTAATCAATGGGAGAAGATGAAACAATACGAGATTAAAAAGGCAAAGAAAATGTAAAAAAAAGAACAAAAAAAAAACAGCAAATTAAGTAAAAAATAAATGGATGGGAATTAGAATGTATGAATTTTGAATAGGTTTCCGCACGTCGTAACGCCTTGGATCTTCACTATTCCGAAGTAAAAATAAAAGTGAAATCTCAAACCAAGAAAAATGCTAGAAAAATCTTCTACTTCTTATTCGTCTCAAGAATGCTTCTAACGTTTTTTTTTTTGTGTACAATGCTCTCTTTTGTTGTCAATTTCAATGGAATGTAGCCTATTTATAGGCTTCGTGAAACCCTAAAATTAAAAATCCTAAAAGCATATTCCCTATTTATGCTAAATACACTTAGAACGAGAATAATATCTTTACTTAGATATCAAACCACTTTCCTTACACATAAAACAATCCTAAATTAATTAGAATAAATAGGGAAAATTTTAAATTTGAATTTAATTACAAATAATCAGTAAATTAATTGAAAATTCATAATAAAATCAAATTCTCGTATTGGACCAGTATCTAGTTTTTTGCACGCGTTGTCTTTAGTAAAAATGGATATATCTTGAGCTTCTGACGTCTGAATAAGGCGTTTCAAGATGTGTTGGAAAGGTAATTGAAAGACGTTAATTTTTAAGAAGACATCATGGCCCAGAAATGCCCGAATCCTAATGAAAATTTGCCATGAGTATGCAGTGAGAATTCCTTGCACATCACTTGACTTGCCATATTGGTTGGACAAGATCTCTTACAATCTTCCCATATATGAAGTAATTAGGAACTTCCTATGTCTGATGTAATTGAGATTTTTAATTAGGCTTGAGGCCCGGACGAAAATAGGTGATTACAACTGCCCCTCTTTGCTCATTCTTGTGAAACGAGAATCGAGCAAAGACTAAAAAACACCAATTTTGTCCTAACGAACTGTACTGTTAATTCACCTTTTTGTGTATAACCTCTTCATGTTTGAGATGTTGTGTAACACCCTAAACCCGATGTCAAGTTAGGCCTCAAGCCCAAACCCATTTATAAAATCTGCGAGTGAGGTTAGCCTAAATCCAAAGTTTCATAAACCATAAAAGATTAAAAAGAGTTGTACAAATATTCCAACGTTACTAAGGAGCTCTAGTTTAAAACATATTAATTAAAAACATTCGATAAGGAAATAAGTCAATAAGAGTTACAGATACAAAACACAAGGGTCCTATGAATACATTGCCCCTACAAATCTAAGTATTGTACCATTCGCATATCGATGAGTTGAAGTCCTACTCCGATGGCTCATTACAAGTAGGCAGCAATCTAAAGACTTATGTAAGGAAATAACAATTCCAAACGCTGAGCTCGAAAGCTCAGTGGATACACCTATATTCTACTATGCTTCATGCAGATCATAAACATAAACATGCAATCAAGTAATGATTAAGCAAGCATGAATATCCAGTGGCGCTACTTTGATCGCCTAAACACATGGGATCAACATACCAATCATTAAATCAATTATCAATCAGCTAAGGGCCCACAATGCCCACATACCATACCATATAGGAGTGAGGTTAGGTCATATAGCATCGGTACATACACTCTGGGTGAGACCGGGTCACGCAGCATCGGATCATACACCCTGGGTGAGGCTGGGTCACGCAACATCAAAACATACACCCTGCTCGAAATCATCCCTCGAGCGCACAAGGATGAGGCCCGGGTCACATAGCATCGGTAACCTCCATCCCATCAACTTATCAGGGTGTTGCAATGCATTCTTGGGCATCAGGATCCCATCAACCAAGTGCACACAAGGCACGACTCATCATTATCATATCAATACATCAACGACTTTAACCAACACAAGGTTTACTCACACTTAAATCTCCTTTTTATTCTTATTTATTCATATATGGGGTTAGACATCTAGTTCATCAGTTTTACAACTCATTTCATACCTCTAAGGACCCTTTGGTACCTATACCTCGAATTATGGAACCCCCAACTAAACTTCAAATTTCTTGGGCAGATTACCCAGTGAGTACCGGTACTTCTATATGGGTATCGATACTCTACTATGGGTACCGGTACTCCTTCATGGGTACTGATACTCGTTTTAGGTTCAAAAGAATTAAATCCTCAAGTCGTATTGATACGCTTACCCCTATATCGGTACCTGATATCGATACATAAACATTCTGTACTAACCCGTACTGGTACCCTCATCTACCCATATCGATACGCGGAAGCCTTGCTCAGGCAATGGAACAGTGGTACCGATACGCCCCATACCGTACCGATAAGCGAACACGCTATTGGAATTTTATTTAAACTATGGGTACCAATACTTAGAAACCCATACTGGTATGCCATTCATAACTCGACTCTTTTTCTAGAGAGGGGTATCAGTACCAAACCAGACCGTACCGGTACGCGAACACAGATTTCTAGGTTTAGGGTTTGAAATTCATACCTTTAACCCCTAAATTAGCTTAACAAACCCTAAAACTTGACCTACAACTTATGGCAGATGTTTAGGGTCAGTTTCTACCAATTTTACGAGTTATTAACACCAATATTAGATTTTGCCATTAACGACCACCAAGATCATTCAAGCATATATAATTCATCAAAATGACATACAAAGCATTCATCTTTATGATATGCAGGAAACAAGGAATTGGAAGTGTACTAACATTCTTCACAACACCAACAAACCTTGATTTCCAACTGTTTCAAGCCTTCCCTTGTCCTTGAGTTTTAGAGTGCTCACCAAGCTCCTTAACTACGAAAGATGGGTGGTAAACGTGTTACAACACTAGCAGGGAGATTAGGAAGCTAAAACACAATTTATACCAATAATGGGTCCTCTAACACCCCATTCCTGTTCTTCCTAAGAACCCCCACCAAAAACCCCTCCATCCACCATTTTAAGCCAAACTTACCTTGAATGATAGATCCTTCCAAGATGACTAGAACTCCCTCACAAAGCAAAACGTGATTATTGCTCTCACTTTAAAAGATTCAACCTTTGGTAGAAATGCTTGAGCAAAAAGGATGAGCTTTGAAGAGGGAAGGAGACAACCAACATGGTGATCTCATTCCTCTGCATATGCAGAAATTAAAGCCCCTTTCCCCCTCTTTTTCATCCCGTGAGATTTCCCACAAACCAAGACTCAAGCCCAAAAAGGGTCATAAAGCCCAATATCAAGGCCCACAAGCGAAGTCCACACTCCCTACTAGCCTGACCCTCAGATTCTGAAATCTAGGTCGTTACAACTCTATCCTCCTTAAGAAAATTTCTTCTTCAAAATTTACCTTTGGGAAACAAGTATGGGTAAAGTAGCTCCTTGTCTTTCTCAACTTCTCACGTGGCTTCCACGACCCCGTGTTTTCTCCATAACATCCTCACTAAGGGTATACATTTATTACGAAGCTCGTTAACTCCTCTGTCAAGAACTCTTATCGGTTCTTCTTCATATGTCAGATCGTGACTAATTTCATTTTCTTCAAATGAAACCACATATAAATGATCCAAACAGTAATGCCTTAACATCGATACGTGGAACACATTATGGATACGCATCATCTCAGGTGGCAGGGCTAACGGTAAGCTACAAGTATGGCTCGCTCAATGATCTCGTATGGTCCTGTAACACTACTTTCCCGTATTTGTTGCCAAACACAAGTCGGTGATGTTAATTAAATTAGAAATCTATTTTTCCAATTTTTGAAAAATCTGGAAGCCTGCACTGTCTTTTCTTAATTTTTTATAAATTTTTGTAAGCTTCAAAACTTCATTTGGAAAAATTCCTAATAAACTAGATTCATCAGGCTATCAATCCATATAAATTAAAGATCTGAACTCATGGCACACAAGTGCAAAAAATTCGTTAAATATGCACTACAGTGCAGATCTGCTGTGTAGAAATTCTGACCTTACATCGAATAAAAATTCATAACTTTTAGCACAGACCTCAAAATCATTCACCGTTTTTTTAAATAAACTAGACTCAATTTCTAGTTCATACATATAAAATTCATCAACTAATTCAATATGTGGAGTTTATAGGAATTTTTCAAAGTCACTGCCTAAAACGGAGCATCAAGACTGTTTTTACCCATTTCAAAAGTAAGTATACTAAAATATTCTTAAACCATTTTAAATAATTTAATAAATAATACTAATCCATATTTTACCATAACCATAAATAAATATAAGGTTAGTAGAGTTTAGTTTACACAAAGCACAAGGATTTAATATTTTACATGCCACTAATAATATATCACATAGGATTTCAAAATTAACTACAATGATAACTTGTAGTAGTTGCTCGTCCAACTGCTCCCGAACAAATGCTGATTACCAACGCACCGTATTAACCTACATGTGCACATGCAAAATAAACAAGCTAAGTATAACTTAGTGAGGCATTATAAATAATTATAAAAAATGAGTATCGAATTAGATGAAAACATGGTTAAGCACAATCGTATCAAATCTTTCTTATACTTTTAAATAATCATATATAAGGATTAGAAATTTTCATATACGTTTGCTTTATAATTAGCCCAAGAATTTCATAAAGAGAAACTAAAGTATGCAAGGTTGGTACTCCTTGAGTACTAGTCACTGGGGTGACGATAACACGTAGACACATAAAGTGCCGAAAACGTATAGACACATAAGTGCCAAAAAAACGTATAGATCCGAAGATCAGTGTATAGCTATACTACAGTCCTCGACTGCTAGACCTCTAATGGCATGCCACTATACTGTAACTCTCTATCATAAACTTGGGTAATATATTCACATAAAGAACTTGTCAAAATAGAACGTAATAGGGGTGTTCATACCCTATCAATCACTAACATTTTCCCTTTACTTGTAAATCATCCTATAACTCATATAAAAAACCATGTTATCATTCAATAAAATCCATAGGTAGACTTTATAAGAGTCTAATAAAATGCAGTTCAAAACATATAAAAGCACTCACTTTATGCCTCACTAATAATATACCAAATGTGTTACTCCAAAGCTTTTTCTTTATCTCTTGATTTGTTCTGATCTCGAGTTTGCTCAGTTGTTTGAAATCGTCCATGCCATAACACATACAACCAGTGTACATGTTAGGTTACAATTCCACTATGAACTTTATACGAGAAAATTTCAAAGAACTATTTTAATGTAAAATGTTGTATCATTACTTCTTATAATTCCATCTAGTTCAACTTCTTTCCACAACATCCATATTAACCTTTAAACTTTCAAATCTTTCAAAATAGTCCTTTGTCATACCATTTCAAATTCAAACACTTGGTAACAATTTCAAATATTCCAACAACACATTCAAGTTTAATACATTAACTTCTAATTGCTTGTCACTTCAATCTCATGATTCCTTAACATTACATTTTGGTCCTCGTCACTTTACAAACTTCCAAATTGATTCAATTCACATTCCAAAGCTTGTAGAATCACTCTAACATCATTTCTAATCTTAGGGAAATTTTTCCATAATTTTCCCTAATATTTCCTACTTGGCCGAATTTGAAAGGTCACTTTGACCATGTTCTTCAACTTGATTCAAGCATGATTTCAACCTTAAAACATCATATTCATGCTTCTAATATCATTTCCATCTCAAATGAAATTTTTGCAAGAGTTTCCCCTAAATTTTCAATATTCCCGATTTTAACCTAAAACACATATCATGTTGTTTTTATCAATTCAAGCATAATAACAACATTATAACTTCAATTCTAACTTAAACAACCCTTAAATCATAAAACCCCTAATTGCTCTTCAAAACCCTAATCTTCAATCTTATTATACAAACATGGAAACTATGCAAAAATTATACTAAATGAAAGAGAATTCAAAGGAGATTATTTCTCTATTTCATGTCTTGAGCCAAAAATCAATCATGCAAGCTTAAAAAATTGAAAACTCCATGCCTATTTGGAAAGCTTGCTCACGGCAAGAGAAGAAAAGATGAGAAGAAATGTTGATATTGTTCTAGTAATTTCTATCTTAAATTATAATGACAAATGGCATATTTAAGCTTTAATTCTAATATAAAAATCTCCTTCAATAGTGAAATGACCCTTTTACCCTCTAATTATGACCAATTAGGTGATGACACCTATTATTTCTAGTTTTCCATCATCAATTATAATTAAAAAGTAATGGCAAAATGACTAATATGCCATTAATGAATCCATATAATTACAAAAATGCCATTTGTGCACTATAATAAAATGTTGTCTTCCATTGAATCTAAATCGATTAAAAACGATTCCAAAATGAAACATCATATCCTTCAAGTCTTTCTACAACTCCTTCCAAAATTTCATCACATTCCGAACTCATACGATTACCCGAATTCCATTTTAAACTTCAACTGTAATTTCCTAATAATAGAAACATCATATCAAACCATAATTTTTATATTAGATCCACACCCTTAGGTGATCTATTTATTTATAAAATAAAAATAATTATTGGAAAAATTACCGTGTTGGTCCTTGAACTTTTCTCAACTTTTCACTTTAGCCACTAAACTTTAAAATTTTACGTTTTAGTCATTGCACTACAACCACCAACTTTCAATTCTGTACTATTTGGTCACTAAACAACTGTTGGGGTATTACAGGTCTAATAAATCTTGGACTCAACTTGCCTTTTCGCCCAAAATAGATGACTCTTTTCCACGGTGACACTTTGAGGAAAACCTTATCACCAACCTCATATTCAACGTGTTTCTCTTCTGATCCGCGTAAGCCTTTTGACGATCAAAAGTTACTTGCAACCTTTGTTTAATGATCTGAACCTTTTCTTCAGTCTGCCTAATTAATTCTAACCCCACAATCCTTCTCTCGTTAAGCTCTGTCCATCAAAGAGGAGTCCTACACTTACGCCCGTGCAATGCGTCGAAGAAAGCCATCTTGATACTCGACTGAAACAGTTGTTGTAGGCAAACTCAACCAGCGGTAACTGCTCCTCCCAACTCTTGTCAAAATCGATAACATAATACTGGAGCATATCCTTCAAGATCTGGATGACTCGCTCAGACTGACCATCGGTCTGAGGATGAAAAGTTGTACTAAAATGCAACTTGGTGTCCAAAGCCTCATGAATCTTCTTCTAAAGCCTAGCGGTGAAACGAGGATCGCTATCAGATATAATTGATTATGGTACTCCACGTAGTCTTACAATCTCCTTGGCGTATAACCTAGCCAAGCGATCAAGGGTAAAATCCATTTGTACAAGTAAGAAGTAAGCAGACTTGGTCAAACGATCCACGATCACCCAAATTACGTCATGCTTTCTCTGGTTCAACGACAAACCTGTTACAAAATCTATTGTTACTCTATCCCACTTCTATTGGGGAATCTGAATGGGCTGAAACAAGCCCGAAAGAACCTGATGCTTCACCTTTACTTGCTGACATGTAAGACATTTGGTTACAAATTTAGATATATTTTTTTTCATGCTCAGCCACCAATAAAGGGAACGAAGATCCTGATACATTTTGTTACTTTCGAGATGCACCGTATACAAAATATAGTGTGCCTCTCTAAGAATGCAATCCTGAAGATCTTCTAATGTTGGAACACATAATCGGCCCTTAAAGTACAAGAATCCATTATCTCGTACCTCAAAGTCAGGTTCTTCGCCTCTTTGAACTAATTCAATCTTGGCCACAAGGTCTTCGTACATAACTTGCATCATTTTTATCTCTTGTATCAAGGTAGGTTCCACTCGGAGTTCGGCTAGCAACCCTTCATCCCCAGTTATCTTTAACCGAGCGAACAACGCTCTCAGATCTGATATAGACTTTCAGCTCAAAGCATCAGCCACCACATTGGCCTTACTGGGATGATACTCTATGATGCAGTCGTAATCTTTCAACAGCTTAATCCATCTCCTTTGCCTTAAATTCAACTCTTTTTGGATGAAGAGGTACTTCAAGCTTTTATGATTCGTATAGACATAACACTTCTCCCCGTAAAGGTAGTGTCTCCAAATTTTTAAAGCGAAAATACTGTCGCTAATTCCAAATCACGTGTGGGGTAATTCTTTTCATAGGGCTTAAGCTATCTTAAGGCGTAAGCTACAAACTTACCCTCTTGCATCAGTACGCAACCCAACCCACAGAACGAGGCATCACTAAAGACCACATAATTCTTTCCCATCTCGGGTTGCATCAATACCGGAGCCTCTATGAGATACGCCTTCAACTGTGAGAAATTTTGTTGTCTCTTCTTATTCCACTAGAATGTGACTCCCTTCTGTAGGAGTTGGGTCATAGGCATCGCTATAATCGAGAAGCCTTTAACAAATTGCCAATAATACCCAGCAAGTCCAAGGAAACTATGAACTTCTGAGATATTCCTAGGGGGTTTCCACTCAACTACCGCTTGGATTTTCTGAGGGTCAATATGAATTCCATCCGCAGAGACAATGTAACCCAAAAATGCCACTTCGAAAAGCCAAAACTCACACTTACTGAACTTGGAATAAGGCTTCATCTCTCTCAAGTTCTGAAGGACAACCCGCAGATGGTAATCGTGCTCCTCCTCTAAGTGCTAGTACACCAAGATGTCATCTATGAAAACCACCACAAACTAGTCCAAGTAAGGCTGGAAAATTTGGTTCATAAAATCAATAAAAGCTACAGGTGCGCTGGTAAGCCCAAATGGCATTACCAAGAACTGATAATGTCCATACATTGTACTAAAAGCGGTCTTTTGGACATCTTCTTCTACCACCCTCAACTGGTAGTAATCCGATCTTAAATCAATATTTGAGAACACGCAAACACCTCTTAACTGGCCAAACAGATCATCGATCCTCGGAAGAGGATAATGGTTCTTCACAGTCACCTTATTAAGTTATCGATAGTCAATGCACATCCTCATTGATCTATCTTTTTTCTTGACAAATAGGACCGGTGAAGATGCTCGGTCGGATGAAGCCCCTTTCTAAAAACTCTTGGATTTGATTCTTTAGCTTTCTCAACTCAGTAGGTGCTATACGATACAGTGCTATCGACACTGGTGCTGGTCTAGGCATCACCTTGATTCTAAACTCTAACTCTCGATCAGGGGGTAATTTGGGTAGTTTCTCAGGAAACACATCAACAAACTCTCTAACCGTCTGTAGATTCTTTAACCCTTTACTTTTAACTTTGATATCCACCAGATAAGCTAGAAAGACTTCGCAACCATGTTGAATCAACTTCTGAGCTGTCAAGAATGGCACCACATTTGCAAGATAGTGATTTCTTTTACTTCTAACCACAAGCTGAGACCCATCCGAAACACGGAGTTTTAAACTCTTAGTCCTACAAACCAAACTTGCATCATGTTCGAAAAGCCAATCCATCCCTAAGATGGTATCAAACTCCTAAATCGATAGCACCATTAACTCCATAGGAAACATGAAGCTTGAAACTCTATAGAGCATCTCCTATAGACCTTATCAACTAGCACATCGTACCCCAACAGGCTAGTCATACGAACTCTCACCTCACGATCTTCAGTAGATATACCCCACTGCTCCGATAACCCACTACGGATGTAGGAATATGTAGACCTCGAATGCACAAGAGCAATAATAAGAACAAAAAAACAAGGTAAACATGCATGAAATAACATCGATAGCCTCACAGTCCTTCTGTGTCTTGACCATATACTATCTTGTATGAGCTCTAACTGTTGACTGGAAGGTACCTCCACTCTGGTGTCCCAACACATGACTTGTCTCTCCTCTGGAAAAACTATGACTCCTCTATACTACGAAAGATTTCCTCTGAATTTGAATTGGGGCAGCATCCAAAGCCTCATGGCAGTCTCTCAAGAAGTGGTCCGGTAATCTACACCCATAACATACCTTGGCATTGATTTAACAATCTCTATGGTGCTTACGCCCACACTGGGCACATACTGGTACATAAGATCCTCTAGACAAGCCTCTAGAATCAATAACTAAAGAAGAGTTAGACCTTCTACGCCCCGTAGAGGCAGAGTTGCGATCAGACCTTCCTAATTGGCTTGATGCTCCACCTCTCTAACTCCAGTTTACTCGATTCCTCTTTGTAGAGGACTGAGACTGATTAGAGTGGGAATAAATTCCTCTACTTGCATTGATATGGCCCCCAGGCTGACTATACGTTAATTCTTGCACTTGTTCAAGGGACTTGGCACTAGGGCCAAATCAGAGAACACCTTTGGTGGGTCCGCTGTCAAAAACGTATGTATCTCTTTTTGTAATCCTTTCCTGAACCACTTGCATTTCATCTTCTTCGTGGCAATAAGTTCTGGAGCATACCTACTCAACTGTAGGAACACTTGTTCATACTCATAAACCAGTCAAATTTCGTGCACCAAATGGGTAAACTAGTCTCACAGTCTGTCTATATGGGATTCTCTAACATACTGCTTCTCGAACTCATCAAGAAAATCATCCCAAGTGGGTCGGTTAGGATACCAACCTAACTCCACTATCTCCCACCACTCGTGAGCATTCTCTTTTAGAAGAGAAAGAACACACTTCAACTTGTCTCTTGGCTCTAGGCCTATTTGACGCAAGATCCAACGTGTATCCCTAAACCATTGATCCGCCTTGATTATCTTGTCTTGTCTTGTCTCGTCCCTAAGAAATCTGTTACACCATATCTACGAATCCTCTCGATTGGGGCTTCTCGAGAGGTAGTAGGAGCTCTTGGGATAGCCCTCACTATTCGATTCAGCGCCTTATATAGATGGGAGAAGTAATTGGCTCATTGATGCCCCTCACACTCTGACCTATCCTCGATTTTTGAGATAAGGTCATCATCGAAGCTCTTCTCTCTAGAGCCCCAACTCTCCTTCGGATCATGAACTCTTCTAGGCATATTCAACTACACAGATAACAAACAAGGTTACTTCATCATATATTCACTCTTAATATGAGTACGACTTTGATTTGTGGGCATGTATTCACTAGACACCCTTTTTATGACTCTCTACTACCCGGTTTCTTAGAACCTGCTAAACCTAAGCTTTGATACCACTAAATATAACACTCTAAACTTGGTGTCACGTTGGGTCTCAAGCCCAAACCCATTTATAAAATCTGCGAGCGAGGTTAGCCCGAATCCAAAGTTTCATAAACCATAAAAGATTAAAAAAAAGTTGTACAAATATTCCAACGTTACTAAGGAGCTCCAATTTAAAACATATTAATTAAAAATATTCGATATAGAAATAAGTTAATAAGAGTTACAGATACAAAACACAAGGGTCCTATGAATACATTATCCCTACAAACCTAAGTATTGTACTCTTCGTATATCGATGAGCTGAAGTCCTACTCTGATGGCTCCTTGCAAGTACGCAACAACCTAAAGACCTGCGTAAAGAAATAACAATTCCAAATGTTGAGCTTGGAAGCTTAGTGGATACACCTCTATTCCACTATGCTTCATTCAGATCATAAATATAAGCTTGTAATCAAGTAATGATTAAGCAAGCATGAATATCCAGTGGCACTACTCTGATTACCTAAACAAATGGGATCAACATACCAATCATTAAATTAATTATCAATCAGTTAAGGGCCCACAAGGCCCATATAACATACTATATAAGAGTGAGGTCGGGTCACATAGCATCGGTACATACACTCCGGGTGAGATCGGGTTACGCAGCATCAGAATATACACCCTGGGTGAGGCCAGTTCACGCAGCATCAGAACATACACCCTGTTTGGAATCATTTCTCGAGCGCATACAGATGAGGCCCAGGTCACATAGAATCAATAACCTCCATCCCATCAACTTACCATGGTGATGCAACATATTCTTGGGTATTCGGATCCCATCAACCAAGTACACGCAAGGCATGACTCTTCATTACCATATCAATACATCAACGACTTTAACCAACACAAGGTTTACTCACACTTAAATCTCATTTTATTCTCATTTATTCATATACAAGTTTTGACATCCAGTTCCTTAGTTTTACAACTAATTTCATACCTCTAGGGACCTTTTGGTACTTATACCTTGAATTATGGAACCCTTGAACTAAACTTCAAATTTCTTGAGCAAGTTGTCTATTGAGTACCAGTACTCCTATACGGGTATCGGTACTCTACTATGGGTATCGGTACTCCTCCATGGGTACCGATACTCGTTTTAGGTTTAAAAAAATTAAATCCCCAAGCCGTACCGATATGCTTACCTCCATATTGGTACCTGATATCGATACGCAAACCTCCCATACCGATATTGACCCGTACAGTTCTCTTACCTACCCGTACTGGTACACAAAAGCCTTGCTCAAACAATAGAATAATGGTATTGATACGCCCCATACCGTACCGATACATGAACACGCTATTGGAATTCTATTTAAGCTAGGGATACCGATACTCGAGAACTCGTACCGGTACTTCCTTCATAACTCAACTCTTTTTCTAGAGAGGGGTACCGGTACCAAACCATACCGTATCGGTATGCAAACCTAGATTTCCAAGTTTAGGGTTTGGAATTCACACCTTTAACCCTTAAACTAGCTTAACAAACCCTAAAACTTAACTTATAACTTATGAAAGGTGTTTAGGGTCGATTTTTACCAATTTTACGATTTATTAACACCAATATTAGATTTTGCCATTAACAACCACCAAGATCATTCAAGCATACATAATTCATCAAAATGACATACAAATCATTAATCTTTATGATATGCAGGAAACAAGGAATTAGAAGTGTACTAACCATCTTACAACACCAACAAACTTTGATTTCCAACTGTTTCAAGCGTTTCCTTTTCCTTGAGCCTTAGAGTGCTCACCAAGCTCCTTAACTACAAAAGATGGGTGGTAAACGTGTTACAACACTGGCAGGGAGATTAGGAAGCTAAAAACACAATTTATACCAATAATGGGTCCTCCAACACCCCATTCCCGTTCTTCCTAAGAACCCCTACCAAAAGCCCCTTCATCCACTATTTTAAGCCAAACTTACCTTGAATGATAGATCCTTCCAAGCTGATTACAACTCCCTCGCAAAGCAAAACGTGATTCTTGCTCCCACTCTAAAAGATTCAACTTTTGGTGGAAATGTTTGAGCAAAAAGGATGGGCTTTGAAGAGGGAAAGAGACAACTAACATGGTGATCTCATTCCTCTGCATATGCAAAAATTAAAGCCCCATTTTCTCATCTTTTTCATCCCATGACATTTCCCATAATACCCTTATGTTATCCTCCAAAGACCCATGCCCAAACCAAGATTCAAGCCCAAAAAGGGTCATAAAGCCCAATATCAAGGCCCGCAAGCAGAGTTCACACTCTCTACTAACCCGACCCTCAGATTCTAGAAACTGGGTCGTTATATGTTGCAGTTTTGTCTTTTCCATGCCTCAAATTGCACCATCTTGATGAAAAGTTTACCTGTTCCCCCATTCTCGAAGTTAAAGTTCTTCTAGTAGCATATGTGACTCCTCAATGTTTAAGGCTCCACAACATGCAAAAGTCAAATGAAAAGTGTACTTGTTCCCCCATTCTCGAAGATAAATAGCTCCTTGATTTTGAGGCGTTGAAACTTTGAAAATGAAATGCTTTAATTGTTTGTTGTTGTTATCCCCTATCTTGAGGTTTCAACTCTTTTGACTATTGTTATCCCCAATCTTGAGGTTCCAACATCTAGGGGGTTTTTGGAGCTCATTTGTTCGTGAGACGCTGTATCTTCCATTTTAAAGTTTTAATTTCTTCGCAGGTTTGGCTTTCTTTATCTTGAGGGTTCACCATCTTGTTGTTATCCTCTATCTTGAGGTTTCAACATCTTCTTTTATGGGTGTTGTTATCCTCCATCTTGAGGTTTCAACTCCTTTGTTGGTTTGGCTTCCTCCATCTTGAGGGTTTGTCATCTTGTTGTCATCATCCATCTTAAGGTTTTGTTATCTTCAATCTTGAGGTTTCAACTTCTTTGTTGATTTGGCTTCCTTCATCTTGAGGGTTCGTTATTTTTTATCTGTTTCATTCTTGGAGGTTCTTTTTATCTTTATTGAACTGTTTTCAAGTATGAGTAGAGTAAACACACTTACTATGAATGCATCTATCTTTATGATTAACGTATGCACTAATCCTAAATGCACGATGTTTTCATGAATCTGTCATTTATAATTTTGGCTTTCAAAGATGTGCCCCCAACTTCCACTGGTCATATCAGTTTCTTAGTCGTATTCTTCTTTATGCATCAAATTCTGTCTTGCAGATTAATTTAGCGATTGATGCCCCAACCTCTCTTGAGTTTGACCATCTTCTTCCGAAATCACCTTTCTGGTCTAGTTTTCTCATATGCATCGGTGTCTTGCTCTCTTTAGGCCCATTTTCTTGTGTAATCAAGTGGCACATTTGATGTGTTTTCAACCCCTTTATCTTTTGTTTCACTACAAATCTTAGTATACTTGTTCTCATTCCAATGCGAGATGCTTATTCAAGAAAATTGATTTTTGTTAAATCATGAATATATCAAGCTAAGTTAGATGCCTTAAATATCAAGTGCATAAATGCCATCAAAATGACTCACCGAGGATTGCCCCAAGCATATCTTGTGTCTAGAACACATCGAAAGCTGAGTCGATATTCAAAGATGTGAAGTACCTTTCATATTACTCTGATCTTTAGCGGAGTTTTGAGTCACACTGGTCCTTTAATCTACTTTTCATGGGTTTCTGTTTGATTTTTTTTCTTTTTTTATCGAGATTTCATCTCATTAGGTGTTTGACTTTGTCAAGATTTGAAAATCACTCATGAAGCCAAGGCATAGAGTAGATAGATCATACCTACCTTATTACATACTCAACCTTACGACTACAACAGAGTGTCCTGAGATTTTTTTTCATTATTTCCTTTTTAGGGGGAATCCAACTCATCACAATCTTTGGCTCGAGATAAATAATGGAGCATACAACAAAACCCCGAGCTACTCAGCACTATCATGATATGAAAGTATCATTATCACTCATGTAGTTATTCAACCTTTGACTTAGAAGATTGATGAAGCATACAACTACCTTTTTAGCTACTCGACCTTTAGCTACAGTGGAGTGCCCCCAAAGGTTCATTTCACACTCTTATCGAGAAATATTTTTCAGCATCGGGCTTAAGCAAATGGGTTGGTTCTGATAATTACTTTGAAAGAAGCTTACAACTACAAAGATAGTACAACAGACACTCTTGATATGAAAGCATGAACCAGACTCAAGTTCAGCCACTCTCAAAGATCTGCAATCAACAATCAACAATGGATTGCCCACCACTAAGCATGTTTTCCACTGTCTGATTATTTCTCATATCAAAGCCTACCATCAACAAGCTTCTTCAATTCTTTATACAAGATCCTACACCTCGTAATAAAGTCTCTGGGTGTCCTATTATGACCACTGTATAACTCGCAATTGTGGATCAAGTTCTTCACAACTTCTACCGGTTATGGCATCTTTCATGATGGCGTTGTCATGCTCTTTCTTGAAAATGAGTGACCCTTCAATCAGAACAAATGTAGTGATGTATGTGATGAGTGTTCAAAAGTACTATTTTTCTTACCCCTTTTACTCATATTATTGTTATACTTAGGCTCATATTAGTTGCATAATTAGCCATTCATGCATTAATCCATGTTTCCTTCCATCGCTGAACTTGATTACATAACTTGGTAGGTTTTGTGGGAAAAGATGCTGCTTTGGTGTGTTTTGTGTGTATGTGCAGGATCACTTGCCAAAGCAAGGCTAGAGCTAGTTGCCAGGGCAATGCATGAAGGAGATGTCGAGCTAGTTGCCAGGGTAATGCATGAAGGAGACGCTAAGCCAGTTGCCAGGGCAATTGTCGACAAAGAACAAGGTGATATGGTAGTCGAAATTGATGACTAGAGAAGCCCAAGATGACGTGGAGCAAAGCTAAATCCCAAAGGAATTTGATTTCCATGAAGAGATTAAAGAAGAATTAAATTCCAAGAAGATAGGAGAAGTTCTAGTAGGAATATAATAATAATAAAGAATTATATTCTTTAAAGATAATTTAATTCCAACTTAACTTCCTCATCAAAGAAGGACTTTGACCTAGCCCTATAAATTAGAGGCCATGCCGTTAACTCCAGGAGAGAGCAAGAGGAAAGAATTTTCGACAAGCATCTAGGGCAAGGAGATTTCGACAAGCTTAATTCTTCAACTTTTTCTTTCTTGTTCAATTAGGTTCATGCTAGGGATTATTTATCTTGTGTTTATTTGGAACCTATCCAATAACTAAATCTATTTGGCTATGGTTATTGTGTTTTGTGGTTGTGAGAAACTATTGGATTTTGTTTAGGTAATAAGAGTTTGCACTTTTCTATTCAAGGTTTATTCATTCTTGGTTATTATTCTTGTTTGCGAGTGAATTGGGAGATGATCTCGTAACTTCATCTATTTATCTAATATCGGGAGAGTTAGATTCAAGAAACAAATGAATATGATCTTTATTCAATCTATTGATGGTAAAGATTAATCCGGCTTAGGAATAAGTTAAGGATTTCAACGGCTAAGAGGAGCACAAGATTGGTTGTTGTTCACCCTTGATTCACACAGGGATGTATTATCAAGGCATGCACAAGTAGCTAGAGTGTCGACTTAGGGATAAGAAGAAACCATTGAAGAACGCTCTGCCGAACCTTGAAGGTTGCTGCCCAGACGCCCAAGTAGTTGCCCAACTAGTCGCCCAGGCAACCATCGATTAGTTGCCAAGGCAACCCCGTTGTGCAAGTTGCCACGGCAACTGAGTTGCCCGTGCACTCTTTTACCAAGACGATCCAATCGGCTATCACACCTCAACTCACGACAACCTGGCCTATCTCTATCATTTGTTCTCATTTATTATTTTACTTTATTGCCTTCTAGTTTAGTTATTAGTTAAACTCATATAATCCTTTATTTGGGTTTTTACTTTTTACAGTGCAAGAGACTAGATTCTTGAAGTGGCACCAATCCCTGTGGAGACGATATCTTTTATACTATAACTTGCAACGTGTATACTTGCACAATTGCATAGCACTTATTACGCGCAACAAGTTTTTGGCGTCGTTGCCGAGGATTGGCAATAACAACTTTGTTTTTATTTTCTTGCACTTTCTTTTTACTTTTCTTGTTTAAGATTCAAAGGGCTAACAAACTTTGGTTTTGCATTGGTATATGACCAGGGCGAGACCGATTACATCAGAATATCCCTTTGATCCAGAAATCGAACGAACCTTACAAAGACTTAGACGAAGGATAAGAGTAGCAATGGCTAATCAAGACAGCAATATGAATCAAGATGTTCCAGCAGGAGGAGGAGTGGTTCTTGCACGAAACAGAACTATTCTAGAATATCTTGAAGAAGATCTTGATGGACTTAATCCAGGAGTTGTCGCACCTGAAATTGAAGCCGACCACTTTGAGTTGAAACCGGTAATGTTTAATATGATCAACACAATTGGTCAATTTGGCGGCTCAGCAACTGAAGATGCACGACAACATCTTAAATCTTTCCTTGAGATTTGCAACTCGTTCAAAATACACGAAGTCACCCCCGATGTTTTACGATTAAGATTATTCCCCTATTCACTGAGGGATAGGGCGAAAGCATGGTTGAATAGCATTCCTGACGGATCAATAGCATCTTGGACCGATCTTTGTCGTGATTTTCTTGCTCGGTTTAATCCTACAAATTTGACTGATAAGCTTCGTAACGACATTACTTCTTTTCGGCAGGCAGATGATGAATCCATGTACGAGGCTAGGGAGCGATATAGAGAACTTCTACACAAATGCCCCCTACACAGATTTCCGGTGTGGACTCAAGTAACAATGTTTTACAACACCGTGAATACACCAACAAGGATGATGCTAGATGCCTCGGCAAACGACATACTTCTAGATAAGTCGCCGGAGGAAGCAATGCAAATTCTAAACAGGCTGGCCAAGAATGATTGTCAATTCCCCTCTACTAGAAGAGGAGGAGTTAGACGCCAAGCCACAATACATGAACTAGGATCATCAGATTCAATTTCGGCATAATTGGCCACTTTAACCAAGATGGTCCAGAACATGCAAAAACCAAACAACACACATGAGGTCAAGGTAATGGATTCTTTTTGTGAGTTATGTGGTGATAACCATGATTCTTCTGAATGTATGCAGAATCCGAAATCCAGCTTCTATGTGGGGAATTACAACCGAAACAACAATGTGATGTCCAATACATACAATCCAGCTTGTAAGAAGCACCCTAATTTTTCATGGAGTAATCCCAACAATGCTCTAAACCAGAACAATCAGAATGCACAAGCATCGGGATTCTAGCAGAATATGCCACGGCAACAGTTACCGCAGCAACAACTAACAACATCTAGTTCTTTAGAAAATTCTCTAAATGCTTTTATGATGAAAACTGAATCTTATATGGCTGAGAATAGTAATTTCATAAAAAGAACTGATGCTTTTATTAACAGGACCGAGATGAGATTACAAAACCAAGAGGCGGCAATCAAATCATTAGAAAATCAAGTCGGACAGTTTGCTCAAAACCTGAATACTAGACCGCAAGTAGGTTTACCTAGCGATACTGAAGTCGCAAAAGGAATTGGCCACGAGCAATGTAAGGCGATCACCACTAGAAGTGGCCAACAACTTAGAGAGGCTCAAGCCCGCTCATCAAACAAAACTCCACAAAAAGATCAAGATGAACCTAGCAGCAAAGCCTCAGATGCTGAACCAGGAATTGCCACGGCAACCGACAATAAGCATGCCGCGGCAACCGACGATAAGGATGCTTCGGCAACTTGTGATAAGCATGCCTCAGCAACCCCAATTGATAATGCCTCGGCAACTCTAGTTGTCCCGGCAAT
Organism: Hibiscus mutabilis; assembly: GCA_019671005.1. Taxonomy (NCBI): domain Eukaryota; kingdom Viridiplantae; phylum Streptophyta; class Magnoliopsida; order Malvales; family Malvaceae; genus Hibiscus; species Hibiscus mutabilis. Next base: position 23,503,874 of record CM033713.1, read on the forward strand.
GCCGTCAATCAGGTTCCAAACCAATGAAAGGATCGAAGATATCCGACTTTCACCACCATTCCCACAAAGGTTGAAGCGACAAAAGCAAGAATATCAATTCAAGAAGTTTCTTGATATCCTAAAGCAAGTCCACATAAACTTGCCATTGGCGGAAGCAATTGAACAAATGCCAAACTATGCCAAGTTTCTTAAAGACATTGTGTCCAAGAGAACAAGGCTAGGAAAGTTTGAAACAGTTGCCGCAACAGAGGGATGCATGGCAATGTTGCACAATCGTATGCCACCTAAGTTGAAGGATCCCAGAAGTTTCACAATACCTTGTTCCATTGGAAACCACTATGTCGAGAAAGCATTATGCGACCTTGGGGCTAGCCTAAACTTGATGCCTAAATCGGTTTTCCAAAAACTAGGAATCGGGAAGGCAAGACCTACAACAGTTATGCTACAGCTAGCCGACAGATCCTATGTGCATCCAGAGGGAAAAATCGAAGACATATTGGTAAAAGTTGATAAATTTATTTTTCCCGCTGACTTTATTGTTTTGGATTGTGAAGCAGATGAGCATGCACCTATCATTCTTGGGAGACCATTCCTAGCAACAGGGAGAACCTTGATCGATGTTGAAAAGGGAGAACTCACAATGAGGGTGAATGACCAGCAAGTTAAACTAAATGTGTTCCAAACACTAAGGCATGTCGATGATCCAGAAGAATGCCAACTTCTTCATGCCACGATAGAGTTTAACTTCGACAAGGAATTTAGTTGCCTCGGTAACTACATTGCCGATCAAGAAGAACCTGAGGAGTATGAAGAACCGGCCAATGAGGAACAACAAGAAAAGGTAAATTGGCTAGTCAATCGACTAGGAAAAGAAGCTGATCAAAATATTGATGCTACACAAGAAGGCAATAGGGAGGAGGACGCGAATCTAGAGATATGCGATGCATTCCCGGATGAACAAATTTTAGTTGCCTCGACAACCTTGGACGCGCATGCCTCGGCAACCCTCGACGCCTCAGCAACCATGGACGCGCATGCCTCGGTAACTCTCGATGCCTCAGCAGCCCTTGACGCGCACGTATCGGTAATTTTGGGAGCAGTCGCCACTGCAGCACATGCCTTGGTAATACCCTGGTACGCAGATTTAGTTAATTTCCTTGTTTGTGGTATTTTACCTTATGGCCTTACTCACCAAGGGAAGAAGCGGTTCCGCCATGATGCTAAGCATTACTTTTGGGATGAGCCTCTTTTGTTTAAACAATGTGCAGATCAGGTTATACGCCGATGTGTCCCTGAAGAAGAGCAATAGAATGTACTCCGGTAATGCCATTCTTCACCCTATGGAGGACATTTTGGAGGAACTCGTACCGCGGCCAAAGTTTTGCAATCCGGGTTGTATTGGCCAACATTGTACAAAGATGCCCAAAACTTTTACAAGCAATGTGATCTTTGCCAGAGGACGGGCAATATCTCTAGACGACATGAGATGCCACTCCAGAACATCATCGAGGTGGAATTGTTCGATGTATGGGGGGTCGATTTTATGGGACCTTTCCCATCTTCATTCGGCAACCTCTACATTCTACTTGCCGTCGACTACGTGTCTAAATGGGTTGAGGCAGTTATAGTTCCCAACAACGATTCCAAGACCGTGCAACGATTCTTGCAGATAAACATATTTACACGGTTTGGGATGCCGAGAGCAATTATCAGTGACGAAGGCAAGCATTTTGACAACAGACTTATTGCCAAGATGTTGCAACGCTTCGGCATATCACACAAGATCATCACGGCATACCACCCACAAACCAACAGGCAAAAGCAGAAATTTCCAACCGGGAATTGAAGGGTATACTCGAGTAAGTTGTAAATCCCTCTAGGAAGGATTGGTCATTAAGACTAGATGACGCACTTTGGGCATATGCACTGCATTCAAAACACCCTTAGGTATGTCCCCCTTCTGACTTGTCTATGGCAAAACATGCCATTTACCGGTGGAAATCGAACACAAGGCATACTGGGCAATCAAGACCGTGAATATGGATTGGGAAAGTGCTGGACAAAATTGTTTGTTGGACCTCAACGAGATAGAAGAATTCTGTGCACTCGCCTATAACAATGCACGAATCTACGAGGAGAAAACAAAGCAATGGCATGGCAAGAAGCTATTGCCGCGACAATTCACGCCAGGGCAACTAGTTCTCTTATTCAATTCTCGGCTAAAATTTTTCCCGGGAAAGCTGAAATCAAGATGGTCGGGACCATTCGAAGTTGTCAAACCATTCTCTCATGGTGCCGTGATAATCAAGTCCATCACTGACAAAAATGAATTCAAAGTTAATGGACAAAGATTGAAGCACTACAATGGTGCCCATGTGGAACGTAACAAAGAAGTGGTCAACTTAGGAGATGCATGAGCATGCTCTCCCTTCGATATTTTATTTTTATTTTTTATTTTTATTATTTTCGATTATTTTCTTTATTTTATTTTCTTTTATTTTTTTGAACTATTTAATTTTTATTTCTATTTTTATTTTTTTATTACTTTCAATTATTTATTTTTTTAGGATAGATTTTCTTTTGTTTTATCTTTCTTTAAGTTTAAGATCCCTTTACACATCTTTATTTATTTTCTTTTATTAGTTTATCTTTAATTTTAATCCTTATTTGATTTGTCTTTGAATTGTAGGAAAAGAGTTCAAGATAAAAAGGAATTTTGATCCAAGAAGGAAAACATATTCAACAAGGAAATTAATGGGCTGAATCTAAGGCTTATATAAAGCCTCCAACTTACCCTAATTAAACCCCCCTTGCCGTCACCCTTCCCCTAAACCAAAACCCTTTTTTCGTCTTTCCCTAATCCCACCCACCATATTTACCACCTATCTTTTCTATAAAACCCATCACCCTTAACCTATTCCTATTTTTTATCTTGCAACTCTTTAGTTTCTTTTATTTTCTTTTATTTGTTTTTACAAAACTCACAACCAAGATCATCCATGGCTTCCAAAATTAAATTTTTGGTTCATCCAAGTTCCTCCAAAGAAACAAGATACAAGAAGTTTGCTACACCGGTGGTTCAAGAAAGATTTCACTCCAAGTTTGAAAGCCGAAAGATTTATGAAGAACAAGGCTTTGAATACTCCAACTCTCATCAAGATTTCGGCCTTGAACCATTCATCTTCGAGAGGATTACACATCAAAAGTGGCAAATCTTTTGCCATCAATCGGAACCGGGCAACATCTCATGGGTAAGAGAATTCTATGCTCACTCACCTAACCCGGATAATCCTTATGTTTTTGTTCGTGACAAGGTCATACTCATAAGCCCCAAAAACGTCAACACCTTTTACGGGCTTTACATTGAGAAGGACGAGCATCAAGCTTTCGTTGATCAAATCACGTCCAAGCAATTCGACAAGGTGCTTCAAGAACTCACTCAACCGGGAACTCATTGGAACGACGATAAATACAAGGGCACGGTAAATCACCTTCGGCTTAAACCTGAGGCAAAACTATGGAATAAGTTTGTTAAAACTTCTTTAATGCCCACCACACACAATACTACCGTTGATATACCACGTCTTTTGCTCATACATTCTATTTTGCATAATCGCATCATTAACATTGGAAAAATTATTTGTGATGAGATTTTTGTATGTAGCTTAAAAGATAAGGGTTCTCTTTTCTTCCCTTGCTTAATTTCTAATATTTGCAAGGAGATGCATGTCCCAAGTGAGTCCACCGATGAAAAAGCCCTACCAAAGTCCGGTTGGAATCAAGCACAAATTCGAAAGCTAATGGGAGAGGCACTGAGAAAATCTTCAAGGCCTCCAATTGCCACGACAACTCATGCCGCCCCGGCAATCCCTAATGCCCAAGCAACTAACGCCCGGGCAACTCGACCATCAACCCCGGGACACTTTGAAGCACTCTTACAACCATTGGTGAGCCACCTAAGGCAAATTGAAGACTGGAAAATAATGTTCATGCGGTACATGAAGGAGCACAACAATGCCATCACCCAAGTCATCCTAGAAAAGTACCCGGGCAATAACGTGCCGTACCCAATCTTTCCTGTCGAGATCCTTGCCCCGACAACCAATAAAACAGTCGCCACGGCAACCACAACAGATGATGCCACGGCAACCTACATTGTACCTGCACAAATAGATGCCCCGACAACCAACCCTGAAGATACCACGGCAACCAAAGCTAAAGACATCCCGGCAACCACTGCAAAAGCCAAAGGTAAAGCACCTATGCCCAAATCAACTCCTACGGAATCATTTTCTGATTTTTAGATTCGGACGAGTCCTCCATTTCACCAACAAAGACCGCACCAATTGAATCCTCCAAGCGAAAATCCAATGAAATTGATGAAGAGGACGATAAGGACAACCCAGTACGAGGATCGATTCCACCACCGGCAACAAGAAAACAACCATCGCGTTCAAGCAAGAGAATCAAGACACCGACCAAAAGGAAACTAATCATCCACGATGACGAACTCTCGGAGTAAGTCCTCGTATGCATTTTATTTTTTTGTTATTTTTATTTTCCTTTAATGCATGCATTGAGGACAATGCCTCACTCGAGTTTGGGGGGGGGATTGTTATTAGTAGTTATCATGTTTAGTTACATTCATCTTAAGTATTACATTTAGGATACATAAATTGCTTGCCATGCCTTTAGTTGGAACAAGAATTGCTTAGATTTGATGAATATCCGATGATGACTTTGCCAATGCACTTAATTGATGGAATTTTTATTCTAGGATAACCATGGAAAAAATTAGAATTTTACTATGATGCTAAATTTGATAAAACACTGTTGTGGTTTGATTGATTTAAGGAATTCTAGTGAACTTAGGTTGATAATTAAACAAATTGGGGGATTAGAATAAAAATTGGATAAATGCTAGAGGTACCCAAAACTGGCTCTAGTATGTGCTAAAAAATTGATCGCTAGAGGTGCCCGAAACCGGCTCTAGTCGAATAAAACTAAAAACAAAACACTAGAGGTGCCCAAAACTGGCTCTAGTTAAAACATGTTAAAAAGAACCCAATGAAGTAATTTGAAAACCTCTTGTTTGCATAGAATCCGAAAAATCAACTTGCACACAACTCCGCACACACTCACAAGCAGTATAGTTTGATTCCGAGTAACTCCTAAGTTTTCCGAAAAATGAAAAGCCAATCATACTTTTGTGCCCCGGTTATGAGAATTGAAATCAAGTTCAAAGCTAAGTTTGTGAAAATTGAAGTCTTGGCAGGTAATTATTAGTTTGCATTGCTTGAGGACAAGCAATAGTTCGAGTTTGCGGGTGTGATGAGTGTTCAAAAGTACTATTTGTGCTTTCATTTCTCAAGTGAAAGGTAAGACCTTGCGTTCATTTGTGCTGCTTGTTGCATGGAATGCTATTGTTTATCATCTTTGGGAAGAACGTAATTGTAGGAATTTTAGGGGTGAGCCCCGTAGCTTGGAGGATATTCTTACTGTAATTAAAGAGGTTGCAAGGATTAAGATAGGCCAAAGGTGTACAGATAGTTCTTTGTTTACACATGATCCTCTTTGTATAGCCTGGGAGTTTGTATAGGTTCTTAGATTTGATTATTGTAGCAATTTTCTTGCTTCTGGAAATGAATGATAAACAATTCATTAAAAAAATATATTTTTTAAAATATAATACTTTTGTTATGAAAAACAATAAATATATATAAATGGACATATGTGAATAAATTTAAACGAACATAAACAGACGAATTACCGAATGTTCACGAACGTAAATGAACGAACGAGCCTTTTGTTCGTGTTTGTTCATTTAATTAAACAAACAAAAAATCTTATTCATGTTCGTTCATTTAATAAATAAACGAACATAAACGAATTTTCTGCAGAAATATTCACTGAACATTTGGTTCATTTACAACCCTATAAGCTTGACAAATCTGTTACATTTACATCAGTTGATTCATTTTGATACAGTAAAAAAATTAAAAAAACAAAAAAAACAAAAAAAATAAAGTTAAAGACTCAAATGACTTTCATTTAAAAAGTTCGAATGCTAAAAATATGATTAAACCTCCTAGAGAACTATCAAATCAATCCATGATGACCTTCTCATACCTTGCAAAACCCTTCAGATTTTGAACCTTTTTTTCACTCATTGGATACCCAATGTTTTATTTTTATTTTTACTTAAAAGACATAAAAAGAAAAAAAGAACATCGACCTCTAGTTTTTATTATTATTCTTATTATTACACATATTATATGTACTACAATAGTGGGAAATGGTCTCCTTGTCTGCTTGGGTTGAGCATAATAAAAGTAAGTTCTTTTTCGGGGTCAAAAGCTCATGCTACTGTCTAACGTGCCTAAGAACTTATTTAATGTTCATCTTCTTCTAATATTTTTTAAAAAGATTATTATCCTATGTCATTTTTTATATCATTGTATATATTTAATGAACTAAAACTAATAATAAAATCATACATATTTATATTTAAATCAACATAATTTATCATCTTATTCTCAGATAATCGGACTTTTGAAGTACGAGAGCAAACTTAAAAATTCAAAAAATATTTGATAATTCAACCCTGGTATCATATTCTTAATTCTATTAGCGGAGTTAAAAGAGTTCCCCCCCCCAAACTAGAGTAGTTTAAAATATTTTTTAACAAAAATAAGATAATTTTAAGAGTTAATTGCATCATACTTCCCCAAATCATAACCCTCATACTAAATAGGTCTCTAAACTTTAAAATATTTTGATTTCATCCCTAAATCGTGGCTCCCATTCGAACATGGTCCCCAAATTTTTGAGTGTTCCAATTTCACCCGAAACTATGACTCATTGTAAATTGGTCCTCAAACTTTTGAATGTTCCAATTTTATCTTCAAACCATCGTTTATGTCACATCATATTATTACATAACGCACATCAATGTTTAGATGTATGTTAATAATTTTATAACTATTTTATTAACATGAGATATGATTAGCATATATTGCTCGTTTAGGGATAAAATTGAAATGTTTAAAAGTTTGAGGACTAATTTAGAATAAGAGTCACATAGTGGGGATGAAACTAGAATATTCAAAAATTTGAGGAACAATTTAGAATAAGTCATTTTTTGAGATAAAATTAAAATGCTTAAAAGTTTGGTGACCAATTTAGAACGAGAACCCTAATTTAGATATGCGTGATATAATTAACACTAATTTAATTTTAAAATAAATCAATACTAAACAAATTAAAAACTAAAACTATCTATAAAATAACTCAATCCATCTACTTTGTTGGTTTTTGGTCTCTTCCCGGTTGCTATTTTCTCTTTCCTCCCCTTTTCAATTACCTTTCGCTTGCTCTACAATTATCATCCAAGAATTAATCACACATCTATTTTTTTTCTTTTCCCACAAGGTTATTGACATGATTTAATCTTTAAACTACTAATAAAATACTAAACCCACTTCTAATAAATTTTGTGGCTAAAATGACAATTTTATTTCAGAAAGAAAATTTAGTTTCAAATGAGTTTTATATAACTAATGGAGAGAAATTGGCAGGTGAAAGTAGATATTAAGTTCAAACATATTGTATTTATGTGATAAAAATATTTTTTTTTCTAACACGATGGTTAGTAGAACAAAATATAGATAAAATTATCAACTATCAATTGATCTAACAACGTGTAATATTAAATTATTTAAAAATGTCTTGTTTGGAGAAATAAATTTTAAATCCCTCCGGTCTTTTTATAAAAGATTTTAAATTACCATTGCTTAGGGAAAAAAACCTCGGAGTTAAAAAACTTGATTGATAATGGATACAATAATCAATTAAATAATACAATAATTAATTTAAAAATATTTCTTAAACACATGAAGCTTAGCTGAAAAGCAAGGGTCCTGGGATATTTGTATTCAACCGAACCGGTCAATACCACCTTGGATTGGAAGAAACCGGTAAAAATTATCATGGTTGGTGAGTCAGCGGTTCAAAGCTTCCGGTCCAGCAGAGGGACCCACAAGCATTTATATTGAATTGCGTCATTGGAAGAAATGCTAATTGACTACTCGGAAACTGCAAATCTTGGCTTAAATTAATTGGCTATCATTTGAAAACAAGCAAAACAACAAACAGTGCCATTCCCACATAATTGTGTTCGGTGAACAACACATTTTAATCATTTCATTTCACTCATATCATTTATCATCACACTAATAATAGTTCTCCTGTTTTGTTAAAATTATCATTTATTATAAAAAATATATATTCTAAAAACTACGAATCAATTGATTTTAAAATACTTAAACATACAATATTAAGATGTTTAGATCATTTAAGTATTATAAATTGTATAAAAATAATATAGAAACAAAAAAAAAATGATTCAAAGGGTATAGAGAAAGGAAGATTTGATGATCGTTTTCCCTGCCCTGGGATGAAAAATCATTTTCTCACGGTGGGATGATGATGAATATGAGGTCCCCTTGTTTGGTGGGAAGATGATAATTCATTAACATTATGAAAATTATAGTCGCATTAATTAACAAAATCTTCCCCATCAGACATTTAATACTAATAGATTGGGCTATGGAAAGTGGTACCCTCCATGAATCAGATTAGATTAAATTATATACATTCTTAATTGAAAAAACAAAAGAAAAGAAGCTTGTCGCTGTTGCCTTTTTATTGTATCGATAAACCAAAAGATTTGTGGGAAAAGCCGTGTGTTTTCTAATCACTCATAAGTCATCTCCTCCTTCCGCTCTCCTTTTCATTTCTCTAAAAAAAAGTCACAAAAAAATCAAATTCCATTATTTTTTGATACCATAAACAAAGATCTCTCTTTTTCTTGTGTATATTTATATAGATTCACGTGCATTTGTCAAACGGGATTTGTCGGTCAATCTCTCCCACTAAGCCAAAAAGCAAATAAAAAGGAGTGTTGAGGGTGGGGGATTGTGAGTTTACATTAAAACAGGGTTGATGGAGTTAGCCTCGAGCTTGGGTGATTCCTCAAAGCCATTTCCGTTTCTAAAGAAAACACCAAAGCTATCGAGCAATGATCTAGTGTTTTACAAAGAGGATGGGGACAACAAAAGGGTTTCTTCAGATCCATCTCTTCACCTTCATCTTCTTCCTCGTAAGCCACCTTCTTCTCAGCAGCTTCACCTTCCTTGGCTCACTCATACTCGTATGTATATTTTATCTATGTTCTCACTTGTTTATTCCGAGCTTCATGTTTTCTTCCTGGTTCCTAATAAGGTGTAGGACAGAAAATATTCAAGTTTGCTTTTCTTTTACTTCTTTCTTCAACTTTATTGATATTTTATGGAATATTTAGATATTTCTGGGAAGTCTTAGATTTTGTTTTTATCTTGTTTTATTACTGTAACATTAGTGCACGAATCGTCAGAAGGACCGGTAAGAGGGTTAGACGTGAACCGGTTACCACTGGTGGCGTTGGGGGATGAAACGGAAGAAGGGGCGGCGCAGTCGTCTCCGAACAGCGCCGTGTCTTCTTTTCAGATGGATTTTGCGATTAGAAACCGAGGCAGCAGATGCAAGAGAGACATGGAAGGTGAAACCGAAAGGGGTGGCTCAAGGGCTAGTGACGATGAGGACAACGGTTCAACCCGGAAGAAACTCCGGCTCTCTAAAGAACAGTCGGCTTTTCTCGAAGAATGTTTCAAAGAACACAACACCCTAAATCCCGTGAGTCAGCAAAACAGAAACCGAACCGCTTCTTTTAATCAACTTCCCTTATTTTAGGGTTCATGTTTTTAGATATCTTCTTTAATAAAAAAACATTGGCTTGGTTCAGAAACAAAAGATTGGTTTGGCAAAGCAGTTAAACCTCCGCCCTCGACAAGTGGAAGTTTGGTTTCAGAATAGAAGAGCAAGGTAATCAATTCTCTTTTTTTTCTCATGGTTGCTGGGTACAATAATTGCCAGAATTTGTTAATTTGTTTAAAATATTGATTTCGAATACGAAAGCAGGACAAGACTGAAGCAGACGGAGGTAGATTGCGAGTATTTAAAGAGATGCTGCGAAACACTGACAGAAGAGAATAGAAGGTTACAAAAAGAACTTCAGGAGTTAAGAGCGTTAAAAACTTCTCAACCATTTTACATGCACTTACCCGCCACTACCCTCACTATGTGTCCTTCATGTAAGCGTGTTGACACCGCTAACGCCGCCGCCTCTGGCAGAATTACCGATTCCAAAAGTGGAGGGTACCCGTTTTCGCCACCGCAAACACATGTAACCCGGTGCCAGTCCCCAGCCGACCAGGCTGCAGCTTCGTGAAATCATTGGACCCTGACCAGTCAAAAGATGCTATCACCTTTTTTTGTGTGTGTCGAATTTTGTACATATTTTTGGCTTGAAGGAATTTTTTTTTATTTCCTTTGTTGATATTTAAGGAAAAAATTGTCTCTACTGCCTATCAGTTTTCTTGGTGATAAAAAAAGGTTTAAAGAAAACGAGATTTGAATTTGTCGATAGATTTTGTTTAGAGTGGGACTCTCTTGAAAGGACGATATTGAAGAAATTTCGGAAGAAAAGCTTAATATATACAAGGAAAAGATTAATTATTTATAGTTACTCCCTTAATGTAACCTAATGGTTTCGTGGTTTTGATATTTAATATGACCCTGTTTGGCAATTAACTGATAACAGATTACATTAGCTGATTGTATTAGTTAATTTGACCATCGAATTGTATTAACTAATTGTACAAAAGTGTTTGGTAAAATTAACTGATAGCTGATAGTTGTTTGATTATTTAAACAAGCAAAATGACATATAAAGACATTATTATATTCGATGCTTGTTTGAATAGTTTATTAGTTATCAATATTTTGTATCTATTAATATTAATTAGATTGTGAAAAATAATTTTTAATACAACATTACTAAGCATATTTGAAGGATCTATATATTAATTTATTATTTATATAATTATTTTTAATATAATTTAATTAATAAAAAATTTAAATACAAATATAAATATGCGAGAATAAAAAACAAAACAAAAATGATTAGTTTACAAATGTCACAATGTAAATACATGAGGTGAAGAATTAAAATAGAAAAGGTTAAATTTATGTATTTAGAGATTTTTGATAATTGTTAAGGTTAAAATGGTCTTTATAACTCTTATGTCAAAATCTCTAATTTCAAAAAGCTCTTATTAGCAGCTTTTTCAAAATTAGAGGTTTCACTCTAATTCGCTATTCCAATATGTTATTCATCAAACATCCAAATTAGCGGATTTGACCAGTCAAACCTCTAATATTAGCTCAAACCTCTAATTTTAGCTCAAACCGTTATTTACCAAACATGGCCATAATCTCATTTGATTAATTTATTCTATATGGGATTTATCATTTTTAACAATATAATTTATCACTTTTAAGGTTATAATAAGTTTTATCTAATACAATTATTTTATATATTCATAGTGATATGTACAATCATTTTATTAAAGGGAATTATTAGTTTTCACAAATTAGTTAAATTAAGGAGTTAGGGAGATAAACTCTATTTCCTTAACCTAGATCTTTCTCAATATTTTTGTAACGCCTCTCTTTTTTTTATTTTGTTTAGCTGACAATAACACTAATTTTAATGTTGGTTGTCGCCCATCGATGTTTATTATTTCTCTTATTTTTTCATGTCCTTGTGACACGTTTTTCTCTGCTCTTGTGGCATGTTTTTCTTTGTTCTTGCGGCACATTCCTTATGGTTTTGGTACATTTTTCGCATACCTTGCGGTCCTGATCTGTGTATAATCTCACACACTAAGTGCAAGCAAAAACTATCGATGCAAGTATAGAAAAATGAAGATCCTGTTAGATCCTACAAGGATGAGTATTTAGTTAAATATTATGCAGCCACAAGCAATTCTGTAAATAGATTTATTGTGAGTGTAATGGTAGTTGTAATAGAGAAATAAAGAAATGAATATAAGATCAATTGTGATAGCAAAAACAACAATTATAAGAAACTAAAAGGAATATTAAGTTAAGGTCTGGATACCCTCAGGGTCAGCTTGGCAGAAAGTCAAGTACAATCAAGGAAATAAGATGGCTCATTTGACAAGTAAAAAGGTAAAGCTCGCTTACTAACTTCCATTCAGTTTTCAATCTTTGACGCAAAGACGTAGATCGACTACAACCTCATTGATAGTCAAAACTACAACTCCTTAAACAAATGGATCAACTATCATTGTATCCTTATTCAACTTTTGTTGTAATGGCTTGTTAACCTAACTTGTCACTGCATCTCTCAATGTCAATGCCTATGTTCAACATTTTCATGAAAACAATAATCAGATCCAGCAATCGAAGTATGAGAAAAAGCTAATAATAATATATTGAATTGAAAGATAAGATTTAAACACGTTCATACAGAGCTTAAAGAGTTAAATCAGCATCATTAAAGCACAAAATATAATAGAAATCTCCAATAAACATCTATTTCTAGAGGGTTTAAAAAGATAACAATATTATCCTTGGTCTGGCACTTGAATCTTCTTCTCCTCGGATATTTCTACTTTGCTTCACCTCAGTTCTCTAGAAATGGAGTTTAAGCCACCATGGATGGATGGCTCGAAAGGTGGAAGAAGATAATGAAAATTAATATCGTGTGATAGATTCTCTCTTTTCCCAAATTATAAGATGACAAAGAAAGAACACATGTCCTTCAGGTGTTTTGTGCGACTCCCAGCCGTACCAATTATGTTATAATAAATAATACATCTAGCAGGGTCGTCCTTATCTTTTAGCAGACTAGACAGTTGGCCGCTACAGTGTCGAACTGGCTGTAGTGGTGAAACTTCCTCTGTAAAGACATTTGAAATGCAACGACAATAGAGCAAAAGGCAAAAATATGTATAACAAGAGTGACTATGTAACCCCCTTAGCCCGACCTAGCCAAAACTGAACTAAAAGAATCACATTAGGTTTTCCGAAATAAACCCGAGCTAAATAACCTAAACCGGTTCAATTTTTTTTCTTTTATCTTGTCTAGATGCAAAATATTAACTTCCTAACTCTTCATGCAACAGCGGAAACGTTACATTTAAAACCAATGGCAAAATAGAGCCTAATTACACAACCATTCACATTAAGGACCAAAATATAATTTTTACAAATTACAGGGCCTCTGTTTCAACTTGAATTACCAATCATTGATTAGTCTTATTACATGATCGCATGTTAATTTCTAGAACAAAATAATCATCCACATTCATTCAATTGTATCCATAATAATCAGGGACTAATTTGCAAGATTTCTAAATTTCAACAAGACAAGATTGCATAAAAACAACATAACGCACCAATACAGGCAAGCCCATACCAATACAGATTAACATACATAATGGCTCAACGTACCAATACACTCATAACCGTACCGATACCCTTCATATTTTCTCAAAACTCAGGATTCCAATAACCAAAGGGCGTACCGATACGGTACCCCACGCATCGGTACGTCATGCTAAAATTAAAGGGATCGTACCAATTCTCAAACCCGTGTACCATAACAAGCATTCATTTTGCTTAAGGCATACTGATACAGTGGCTAAGCGTACAGATACCTATAGCTTTAATTCAACAATTTGAGTCCCAACAAGACCCCGCGCATCGATCTTGAGGAACTTGTACCGGTATGCAGAGGCCTATAATGACCTCTAGGTCTAACATATGACACTTTGGCTCATTCAAAACATCCTTAATGCATCTCTAAACATCATATTACCTCAGAGGCATGCTTAACAACATCAATCTAGCATATTAAAAGACCCTAGCAATCATAGCACAAGTATTCATCAAGTCTATAGGCATGCTCCCTAATCATCATCCAAAACATAAATCCATCCACATCTCAAGCACTTTAAACCTCAAGGCGAATAAAAACAACCATTACAACTTGTTCAAATAGGGAGTACATCCAAAAACCTCCCAAATTAACATTTGACGCATTTCCTTTATTACTACTAGGTATCGTTCAAACCATACTTTGAAAACAAGTCCTTAGAGTTCCTTCCCTGCTTCCTCGCTATCCTTGACCTTTAATGTTCTGCATTGATAGGAAAAGAGAGTGTAAGCACACAAGGATTAATAAGGAATGCTCAAACCAGCAACCATAAATGCATTTTAAACCATTACACATCTTTTGAGAACCACTTTCTGAAACACTTTTAAAACAACGCTATAACATCGTGCCTTGCTTAAACCATGCACTTAACATTTCCAAATAGCATATTAAACCATATGCAACATGATTCATGGATTCAATAGCAAAGTCCCATTTGCTAGCCTCGATTTAAGCTTTCTCATGCATACTACCAATGCAAGGCTTAAAGATTAAAACATGTTTAAACTCATTTTAAACAACATCACCATCTCATGATACATTAACAATTATATTGGCTTACAAGTGATCATCAACCAAGGTCCACTTTACAAAACATAACATCGGATACACAAATTCAACAAGTGTTCCCAATACTTCATGCTATCTCAACCATAATCAAAGGTATATTCTCAACCCCACACATTGGTTGGACGCATAGCCCACTAACGGGAGCCTTCGGTACAAAGATCTAAACCCCTCAACCATTAGGGTACTTGGATCTAAACCCCTCAACATCCAAAGCGACATTTTATAGTGCACTATCAATCCTATGGCCGGCCAACTATATCCGATAACATTTTCAAACCATTTCTATTTCATCACTTGCCAATATAATTCAATTTATCAACAACAACTCACTGTTTTCATTTGCATCATTTAAATCAACTTACCAATGCAACAAACCTTGCATTTAACAATGTTAAAAAAGATTAATTAACCATGCATCCTATCTCAATGCACCAACAACATTTCATAATCAAATTACAACATTAAACCATGCTCTTTTCATGCAATAACAATGAGTAATCCAAACCATTTAAAACAAGTGCATAAATAACCATTTGACAGAGTTCATGAGAGAATTCATCATTTACTTACTTCTGAGCTTAGACCAGCGTTTCAAGCTTGATCTAAACTCCCAAACACAACTTTCAAACCTTTGTAAAGTTGTAAACACGTTCTCACTCACCGACATGTAAAACCTCTATTGCCGATACGGTAATTTCACCTCCAAAGCTTCCAAAACCAAAGCTTAAGCTTGAGGACCAACTTTCCCTGCTTTATCCACACAAAAATAGAGAGCACATTGCATCAAAACGCAACCAACAACACAAACAACTCATATGCTCAACATCCTTTACCAAAAACCATCCCTCAACATCCGAAACATACATCAAACTTCTTCCAAACATTACTCAGCCTCAATATAACATCTCAATCCATTAATTAACATCAATTAACATTTTAAAACACAACTCTAACATCCATATACCTCCAACATTCATAAAACATCCATAACTCATCACAAACTCATAACTAACAACTTAGAAAATTAGGAATTCAATTAGTTTTGGGATTCTTATGATTTAACCATCTTATTAACACCTTTCAACATCAAAATCATGATCTAAAACAATTAAATCATGAGAAAACAGAACCATTACGACTTCAAATTAATTCCACCAATTAAACCTTGATTTAACCATTTTCTTTCAATTAAACCATCAAAACAAGTTACAAATCATAAGCAAAGGATCAAGAACTTGGGAATTTTATTAAAGAACCTTTAATTAGAGGAGAGAAATGAAAATCACCTCTAATTGCTGATTTCTACCTTAATTGGCAATGATTGGTTGAAATCCCAACAGACTTTGCAATAGGAATTAGAGAAATCAATCAGAAAACTAAAAGGGAATCAATAAGAATTGATTACTGAGAATTTTGGAGTGAAAATCTTAGTTTGGCTGATGGGAAAGTTGAGAGGAAAAGTTGGATGAAAAGTAGTTACGTAAGAAAGTGATTTTATGTAGCTAATAATCTTTTTATTAAATACCATTTTTTAATAATAAAACCAATTAAAAGCCTTATAAAAATAGCCAAAATTAAGGGAAAAATCTGATGATAAATATTTCTCAAATAGCTCCTTAAAGATTCTAAATTTTGAACCTTTTACCAAAATCATTTCCATGTTAAATAATGATTTTAGATAATTTTTCCATATTTTTTATCCCTTCCAAAAATATTTAATCCAAATTAAATTCTGAAACCATCTCGAATCCCCTAATCCGATCCAACAGACCGTCTAAATCACCTAGAAAACCTCTAGGCCCAAAACTGGGGTGTTACAACTCTCCCCCTTACGAAATTTCATCCTCCAAATTTACCCGATGGAAACAGATGTGGAAACTAATTAACCATGTCCGACTTACTTTCCCACGTGACCTCCTCAACACTGCGTTGCCGCCACAACACCTTAACAAGTTTAATCGTCTTACTACGAAGAACTTTACTACCAGAGTCAAGGATCTCTACTGGTTCCTCATCATAAGTTAAATTCGGTTGCAACTCGATATCCTCAACTGGCATTAGATGCGACAGATCCGAACGGTACCTCCGTAACATGTACACATGAAACACATCATGAATTTTCTCCAACTCAGGAGGTAACCGCAGCCGATAGGCTACAGGACCAATGCGTTCTAGCACTTCATACAGTCCAACAAACCTCGAACTCAACTTTCCTTTACACCCAAAGTGCATCACCTTTTTCCAAGGTGAAACTTTCAATAACACTTTTTCACCAACTGCGTACTCAACCTCTCTACGCCTCAAATCCTTGTAGAATTTCTACCTATCTGAGGTCTCCTTCAAATGTTCACAAATAAGATTTACTTTCTCATCCATGTCTTTCAACACTTTAGGTATAAAAATATACTTTTCTCTAGCCTCAGCCCAACATAAAGGTGTACGACACTTCCTACCATACAGGGCTTCATAGGGTGCCATCTTTATACTAGCTTGATAGCTATTATTGTACGCAAACTCAACCAAAGGCAAATGCCTTTCCCAGGTTTCTTAGAACTCAATGATGCAACATTTCAACATATCCTCCCAAATCTTAATCACACGCTGAGACTGGCCATCCGTTTGGGGATGATGCGATGTACTAAAATTCAAGCAAGTACCCAAAGCTCGATGCAAGCATTTCCAAAACCTCACTGCAAACTGTGGATCCCTATCTGAAACAATCGATTTAGGTAACCAGTGCAACCTCACAATTTTAGTAACATACAAATCCGTCAATCTATCGAAGTTATACGTCATATGCACTGGCAGAAAATGTACACACTTCGTAAACCAATCAGCAATCACCCAAATGGAATTCTTTTTAGTCGGTGTCAACGGTAAACCCAACACAAAATCCATGGTGATCCTCTCCTATTTCCAGTCTAAAATTTTCAACGGCTGCAACAACCCGAAAGGAAACTAATGTTTAGCCTTTACTCGCTAACATACCATACATCTAGCAACAAAATTAGCCACATCCTTCTTCAAACCCACCTAATAGTACTCTTTCTTCAAATCTCAATACATTTTAATACTACAGGGATGCATAGCAAAGGGACTAGCATGTACCTCGGTTAAGATCATCCGCCTCAACTCCTCATCACTAGGCACTACTATCTGCTCCTTAAAGAACAACACTCCATCACTATTAAAGTGAAAATTCGTAGGATTTCCATCTATGATGTCCTTGACATGCGGTACCAATGCTTCATCATAAGTTTGATTTTCCTTAACCAACTGCGACTGTAATCACTCATTTTTATCCGGTTTGTAAATATTGTTAATATATTAGTATAATAATTAACGAGGTATTATTATTGCATGTATACATGCTATATTATATGTTTACTATATATATGTGATTATTGTGTGTAAAATATGTATGTGATATGTGTAAGCGCATGCGTATTATACATATTATGTATGTGTATGTGTGTAGGTGTTGGTATATGTGTACCATATGTATGTCTATATTTTGTACATGCATTGTTTGCACATGTATAATATATATGAACAAATGTATATGCTTGTGTTTAAACGCATATAATATATATATGATAATGTTGCATGTTGTGTGTAGGTAGGTTTTGTAAATATTATGCGTATGTGTGTATACGTAGGCATACTTGTAGGTGTTTGCATGTGTATATATTAATTTGTATGTACGCATATTATATGTGTGTGTACGCATGTATTTTTATTATTGTTACTATTATTATTGTTATTAACACTATTGGGCTAAATTAAAATATAATAAAAGAGGTATATTAAAGCCCAAATTAAATGTCTAGTCCAAATTACAAGACCAAAAATTAAATACATAAAGGCCCAACCGGCCAGCCCAATCCCTTTAATATCCAAAAACCCTAGAATTTAATCTACCACCCCATCTTTATCTTGCAGCCGTCGTCAGCCTGGTCGTTGGATCAAGTCTTGATCCAACGGTCTAGATCAGTCCAAGATGATCCAGCTGGCGTGCGTGATGTCACTCTCGGGGCTGCTCGTCTCCCACTCACGCGTGCAACGCACGGGCGAGACCGTTCATCTTGCCCTCGCCACGCGACATCATCCTGTGCAAGCCCACCCAGTTCAGATTGCATCCGAGCCTTTTGATCAGATCTAATCCAACGACCAGGAATAAGTCTGACCGGATGACAATGCCACTATGCTCCCTCTGCCGCCGTACACATTACCCTTACCGGCTCAACCACTGGACATGCAAACAAAGCAAAAAAGGGATATTTGTCAGTACAAAATCAAATCGAATATGTACTTTATGTATTATCCCTAGCAAATAAAAAAAAATGAGATATATGTATCCAACTCAAAATTTGTAAAGGGGGTCAGTCTCCATGTTCCAGAAATACAAATAGACTCAAAGTTTCCAGTGGTAAAATTTTTTCTCTACTTATTTTCTTACATGCATGCAAAATAAATAGAATAATAAAGTAAAAAGAGGAGTGATTTGCCTTCGGTCGTCAGTTTCCCCACCAGCAACAAGCCTAAATATGGTGAGCCGGCTAAAGAGGGAGACGTTCTTTTAGTATCAGTTTTCTTAAAATGGTGGTTTTTGCTTCCGGGTTTTCTTAGATCTAGGTAAAATGGGGAGTCTTTTTTTAAATCTAAGTTTGGATTTGAGTTTGGGTTGAAGCAAGGGTCGTTGTGGTGGTCTTTTTTAGGTTCGCCGGCGTTGGCTAGCGGCAACCAGTGGCGGAAGAGACAGCGGTTGGCTGCCGGTTTCTGGGTTCATCAAGGGGTTATTTCGGGTTTGAGAGAAAATAAGGGGGGAGAGGGTTTATTCGAATGGTAAAAAAATTTTTGGGGAAAGGGTTGGATTTTAGCTGGATAGGCTTGTTATATAGAGTCCCAATTTTTTTAAAATGGTCAAATTACCCATTAAACCATCCTGCGTTTTGGGATTTTTCAAAGCGAGCCTGCCCCTTGGTATAATCAGAACCCCGGTCCTCTCTGGTTTGCCAAAGATTTCAATTTTGCCCCAAATTAAACTGAAATCAGTTTTCAAATGGTCAAATTCCCCCCAAGGACCTCCGCGTTTTTGAAATTTTCATTTCAAGCATGCCGTATGGGCATATTACACCTTTGGTCCTCTGGACTTTCTGTAAGTTTGTAATACCATCCTCAAATCATACTTCCAGCTGCTTTTAATTTTGGTCCTCATTTTTATTTTGTTTCGACCCAGTCCCTTGTTATATTTCGATTGTGTATGCCTATTTTATTTTCTTCTTAGCATGTTCATGTTATTCTCCGTTCTCGTATAAGTTCTCATATTATCCTTGTTTATGTTTTTTGATGCGTTATTTTTTGTATTTTAATCTTTTTATCCATGATATATATTTGTTGTAAATGTTATACTTTAACTTGGTTTTCATGGTATGCTTGTTTCTTTTAGCATGAATTTTATATTTGTAGGTTACATGTTAGTATGTTTTTTTTGCCATGTATAATGCCATGTCTTTATTTATTTATTTATTTGTGTATGCAAATTATGTCATATGTTATGACCTAGGTATTAGTTTCTTTGTTAGCATGTGGTTTTGATTTCTGAAATTAACATCATAATACATTTATGCCATGCATAATGTTACATTGTGTTTTTATTTTTAATATGTATGTATTCTCGAAGTACGTGTTTTTATTTCCCACATGTTTTTATTCATGCCTCGTTATTATTATCATCATGATGTGCTATTTTCGTGTTTGTATTGTATATATTTAATTTTGTGAGATCCATGTTTTTCATTATTTCGTCCTTTACTATGTCAATGCAAATGTATTTTTCCGAATTATTTCACTAAATTTTCATAATGGAATATACAATGTCAATGCGGTGCCCTTTTATCCGAGCGTAAACGGGGCCAGTATCAGGCGTAGTGATAGTGGTTGGGCATTTGCTCTCGGATAACGGGGCCTTTTAAAATTTACTCGCACTTATAACCAAATCTTAATTTAATCGTCACTTTAATCCGAAAAGTTTAATTTTAATAAAGCGATAATTATTAAAGTACCACTTTTGGGCGGTGTGGGGGGTGCTAATCCTTCCCCATCCGTAACCGACTCCCGAACCCTACAAGTTTTCAAATCTCTGGTTTTATGGTGTCCGGCCTACCTAAGTGGCCGGTGGAGACTCCATTTTCAAAATAAAATACGGTTTTTACAAAATCCCACGAAAGACATTTAAAAAAGCAACAAAACAAAACCCTACTCATTTTTTGGCGAAACGAATATCGCTACAAATGGCGACTCCGCTGGGGAACATTTTTTGTTTTTCAAAAACAAAAAAGGAGAGTCAAGCTTTTTCAAATAATTAATGCTTTGTTAATATTATAAATTCCGAATTAAAATAACTATTAAACTAACATTCGGTTATAAGTGCGCATTTATTTTGATGCATTTAAAATATGGCATATAAACCCGTTTTTAAGTGGGGGGAAAAGCTAATGCTTTCGTGGAGATATCGTTCTCCCGTATAGGCCTAGCAAGTACCTTCGAGGCTCGAGTACCTTATGCTTTCGTAAGGATATCGTTCCTTCGTGCAGGCATAAGCGAATGGGTCCCCCTGAATTGAACCCGGTTGAAAGGAGCCTATAATGGGTGATGATCGGGAGCCTTGCTACCCTTAGTAGGGGACAACAAGGACAATTCGGGTACCTCCTAGAACCAAAACTGCATGTATAGAACACATAGAAACCCACCCTGTTAGAGCCATGCGGATAACCTAGGTATCTTAAACGGGATGCAAATAAGATTGCTTTGTTTGTTTATCGAATTTAATTTGCCCTTTTATTGTGTATGTATTGTTTTTGTCCGGTACTGACTGGTTTCGCTTTTTGTTTTGTTTTTGCATATTTCATCGCATTCGCATTACATAGGGTATTGATTCCCGAGTGGTTTCTCCCATAATAGAATATTGTTCATGATGGACCAAAGGTTCTTTGACCTAAAGAAAGGGGGTCCAGTTCTAGAGTTCCATCCCGAGACTAGGCCAGGGACGGCAGAAGAAGGATCGTTCAAGGGCTCCAGAAAAGATTCGGTAAGCAGTGTTAGTTCTGGTAACAAGCGAGATGAAGTACAAGAATTAAAGAAGCAAATGGCCGAGATGATGGACCAGATGAATGCTATGATGAAGGGCAAGCAGCCTGTCGAACTCAGAGAAGAATCGATAAAGGATCAGAATGTGGAACAAAATGGTCAAAATGTCAAGACGGACAACACCGTTAAATATGACAAATCGAATCCCTTTGTGATCAATCTCAAGAAACAGACAAACAACATATCTGCGGTAGATACCAAGGGAACAGAGGAAAGACCAGAGAAAGCTCGAAAATCCAATGACATCAGAAGGCATTATCATATACCCATGAGATACACCGAGCTACTATCGTTGCTTGCCGAAAGGAGCCTTATCGTACTGGTGAAATTGTACCAAAGAGACCTCCTTATCCGAAGGGTTACGACAGCCATGTCTGGTGCAGCTACCACATAGGTGATTCAGGTCATCACACTGAGAATTGTAGAGCCCTGAAGGATAGAGTTTAAGATCTTATCAGAATGGGAGTTCTGGGTTTCAAAGACGGACAACCCCGATTCTACAGCGAGCAAACCATTGCCCGATGGGAAAAGTCGAAGAAGGGCCAATCCCCAGTCCAAGGTTCGGGTAACACAGAAGTAGGTCACTCAAGCGAGATAAATTCAGAAGTCAAAAATAAAAGTGTATCAAAAGATGAACTTGCACGCAAGTACGGCCAGGTCGAGCATGAGAGGCACGATCTGAGCATGGAATTGAAGAGTGTACAAGACGAGTACCAGAAGCTGAACTTTGAATTCAAGAATTCCAGTCTAGGTGACACCTCTGAAGAATGGGTTAATGGCATGATTCAGCTGAAGAACGATTTGGAATGTTGGAAGCAGAAATGCAAGAATAGTAAGAATAAAGTCAGATCATTGTCAAAGAAGCTGAGAGCCAATGCGACATCATCCAAAGTGAGTTGGAAAGCAGTCTGGCCATGGACGATATCCTAAAATCATGTATGCAGCAGGAAAGAGAGGAATCACAAACCCTTCAGATGGAAAATGCAGCACTCAAAGAACAGATAGCGAGGCTCAAGACTTCTTTACATACCAGCGAGATTCGTGCTGAGACAGTAACCGTCAAGCTACAAAAAGCTGAGCAGACAATACGAGAGAAAGACCAAGACATGAAGATCGTTACGACTCAAGCCCGGTAAGTAGCTCAACAGGTAGTAGACTTAGCCGATGCAACAGCGCTGATAAGCCAGAATATGGATTTAGCGTTGGACCGCGAAAGAAAGCTGATGAGACTATTGAATAAGGTCAAGAAATTAGGTGCTAGGGCTCACCGCTATCTGTAAACCCCTAATACCGGATATAATGAAACCTTTTGGTCTGAATGAAAGATTTTCATATAGGGACAAATCGCTTACGGAATCGATGCTTTATTGCATTCATGCATTGCATTTGCATCACATCATTTGCATTGTTTAGTAGTGTTATCATCGCATGGCACTTCATCATTTAATACGTGGGGTTCGATGGCAGAATTAGTTGGAAAATGGAACGAACTAAAGAGTCGAGGCTTGACCAGCTAGAAGAAAGAATCAAGAAAGAGCTGAAGAAGAAAGAAAAGAGAAATGTTTTCAATACGAGGGAAATCTGCCCAGTCCCTAATTTGGTCATTCCTCCGGATTTCAAGTTTCCCAAATTTACGCAGTATGACGGAACCAGCTGCTCGAAGATTCACTTAACCACGTTCTGTAGAAAAATGGAGGGATACATGAAGAATGAAGAGTTTTTGATCCACCACTTCCACGATAGCCTAACGGGACCTACAACAGTGTGGTATAACCGTTTGAACAGAAACCAAGTTAGGTCATGGGGTGACCTTGCTAATGCCTTCTTGAGTCAATACAAATATGCTTTAGATTTAGCGCCCTGTCGTCAGTTTCTTCAGAATGAGAAAATGAAACCAAATGAAAGCTTCAGGGAATACGCACTAAGGTGGCGATGTTTGGCGACCCAAGTCCAGCCTCCTATAGAGGAAGAAGAGTTGACTCCCCTGTTCCATGCAACGCTTCCCTCTCCTTTCTTCGATGTAATGTTAGAGAAATCGAGAATCAGATATGAAGATTTCATGACGACTGGAGAGAGGATAGAATACGCATTCAAAGAAAGAAAATTGGGGTTTAAGTCCAAGGACCGAATCGAAGATAAGATAGAGAGGTAAATGAGTGTCATCTCCAGGGTTCGCGTGGCCGTAAAAGAAGAAGACATACTGACACCTCGGGGTCATCAAGGAAAATTCCTCGAACGAGCGCAAATTTGGAAGTGTTCGGGACATCTATCTCAGACATATGGCCTCATTTGGTAGGGGGTCACTATCTTGCTCCCAGACCGATGAAGATGGCACCTGATCCATCTGCCCATAGTTTTGATTCGATTAGCACATGCGAATTCTATATGGGGGCACTGGGGCATCCCACCAGAAAATGTAGACCTTTATTGGAGGAGATCAAGAAGCTGATCAATGATGGGACCTTGACACAAGAGCTGATCCAGCAGTGGAGGACCAAGGATGAGGGGCAAGTCTGCATAGTGTTGAGAAAGCCAGAGATGTCTTTACATTAAAAGACTTTCCTAAAGTAATACAAGGAATCAAATTTACTACCTGTGGCCCACATGTGGTAAAGATCTTTTTGTGAAGGGGCATGTTTGTTGATTTTTATTCCAATGAAGAACACATTTTGCTTAACATACAATGTTCTTGAAGCACATAGATGTATATTTTCTTACCGTTGTAGTACACTGGATAACAATTGCAAGATGTGACATTAGATGGATGTTGTGACAATGATGAGGTGTGATCTTCCCTACCAGACTCTGGTCAGCAGAGTAAGATTACTACTCTTCCAATGATGTTCAAGGACGAAAAAGCTCTGAATGTCAACCATGTAGAGTTGCTTGAAATTGAACTCTAGGCATAATCTTCTAGGTAGTAAAGAATTAAAAAGGGAAGAATTGAAGGAAAAAAATAAAAAAAGGGAAGAAAAAAAAGAAAAAAAGAAAAGAAAGAAAGAAAAGAAAGAAAGAGAAAAGAATAATAAAAAACACTCCTATGTTCGAAACCTGGTAATAGGCTTGTTGGGATAAGAGTGTGGGAATTTTGGGGCACTCCGCTGAAGCGATAAGGTGGCAATACACCATCCAATTCAAGAAACCTTAGCTTCACGAGTGATGGTAATATTTTCAAATCGTGGCTATGCCAAGTAATTTGGGGCAATGTTGTTTGCTCCATCGTTGTCCTCAAGACAAATGACTGTGACGAATTGATTTCCTCAAATAATGATAAAAGCGTAAAAAAATAAAAAAAAGGAAAAAGAAGTGAAAAAATAGAAAAAGGAGAAAAAAAGAAAAAGAGAAAAGGAAGAAAAAGGAAAAAGAAAAAGGAGGAAAAAGGAAGAGAAAAGAAAAATAAACGATAGCATAGGTAACATTAAAACTCGCATCACCTAGAACTCTATTCTTAGAGTGATATTTCTATGCTCGAATAGTCATGCAAGCCCACCCTTTTGGGGGCGGAGCAGGTAATGAGAATTGAGAAAGAGTAGTATTCTGCAGCAACGCGGTAATCATGAGGATGAACCGAGTCACCTGGGAAGATTTCACAGCATTGAATTACTGAATGGTTGAATCTAAGACGCTCTTGCACTTGATATCTAGAGCTCATATTCTATGATTTGAAGATCCTGTATGTTAATCTAAATGATACCCTTTAGTGGAATGCCAATCAACAAATTGATAAGTTAAAGCAACAAAGATTTCCATGTATTACTTCAGAGGATGAAGATTGTTGCGTGTAATAAGTGCTACGCAAATGTGCAAGTATACACGTCGCAAGTAATAAAGTGATACGAGTATCGAGTATCGTCTCCACAGGGATTGGTTTGGGCCACTTTGCTTAAGTTACTGCACTGTGAAAATAAAAACACAATTGATAATAGAGGTTTTAATTAACGAGAAAAGTAAAAGCGATAAACTAAAAGAATAGATGAAGTTAAAATAGAGTAAATAGGCCATGTTATCGCGAGTTGAGGTGTGATAGCCGATTGGACCGTCTTGGTAAAAGAGTGAAAGGGCAACTCAGTTGCTGTGGCAACTTGCACAGCGGGGTTGCCTTGGCAACTAATCGATGGTTGCCTGGGCAACTAGCTGGGCAACTACTTGGGCGTCTGGGCAACAACTTCAAGGTTCGGCGGAGCATTCTTCAATGGTTTCTTCTTATCCCTAAGTCGAAACTCTAGCTACTTGTGCATGCCTTGATAATACATCCCTGCGTGAATCAAGGGTGAACAACAACCAATCTTGCGCTCCTCTTAGCCGTTGAAATCCTTAACTTATTCCTAAGCCGGATTAATCTTCACCATCAATAGATTGAATAAAGACATACTCATTCATTTCTTGAATCTAACTCTCCCGATATTAGATAAATAGATGAAGTTACGAGATCCTCTCCCAATTCACTCGCAAACAAGAATAAGAACCAAGAATGAGTAAACCTTGAATTGAAAGTGCAAACTCTTATTACCTAAACAAAATCCAATTATTTTTCACAACAACAAAACACAATAACCCCAACCAATCAAGTTAGTTCATGGTTGGGTTCAAAAGATATACAAAGAATAATCCTCAAACCATGAATCTAATGGAAGCAAAGAAGAAGAAGAAATCGAACTCTCTCCCTCCTTGTTATCTTGTCGAAATCTCTACCTTCTTGCCCTTTGGAGTTGTCGAAAATCCTCTCCTCTTGCTCTCCATCGAATTGTCGAAATCTCCTTCTTATTTATAGGGCTAGGCCAAAGTCCTTCTTTGAGGAGGAGTTTAAGTTGGAATTAAATTATCTTTAAAGAATATAATTCTTTATTATAATTGTATTCCTACTAGAACTTCTCCTATCTTCTTGGAATTTAATTCTTCATTAATCTCTGCATGGAAATCAAATTCCTTTGGGTTTGGGCTTTGCTCCACGTCATCTTGGGCTTGTCTAGTCATCAATTTCGACTACCATATCACCTTTGCTCTTGTCGACAATTGCCATAGCAACTGGCTCGGCGTCTCCTTCATGCATTGCCCTGGCAAGTAGCTCGGCGTCTCCTTCATGCATTGCCCTGGAAACTAGCACTAGCCTTGCTTTGGCAAGTGATCCTGCACACACACAAAAACACACCAAAGCAGCATCTTTTTCCACAAAAATCACCAAGTTATGTAATCAAGCTCAACGGTGGAAAGAAACATGAATTAATGCATGAATAACTAATTATGCAACTAATATGAGCTTAAGTCTAACAATAATATGAGTAAAAAGGGTAATAAAAATAGTACTTTTGAACACTTATCACGCCCCCAAACTCGAACTATTGCTTGTCCTCAAGCAATGCAAACTAGCAATTACCTGCCAAGACTTTAATCATCAAAGACATGCTTCAAACTTGAATTCAAACCTTGGAACCGTGGCACAAAGTATGATCACCTTTTAATTTTTCGGATAACACAAAAATTACCCAGAACCAAACTATAGTGCTCGTGACAATGTGTGTGCGTAGTTCTGTACAAGTTGATTTTCAAGATTCTATGTGAACAATAGGCTTTTATCAATTTAATTATCGGGCATTTATTTTTATTTTCACTAGAGCCAAGTTTGGGCACCTCTAGCAAAGTAAGCAATTTCTCATTTTATTTTAGTCGACTAGAGCCAATTTCAGGCACCTCTAACGATTCTTTAATGTGCATTAACTACTAGAGCCAGTGTTGGGCACCTCTAGCAAGAAAGTGCATTTACTACTAGAGCCAGTTTTGGGCACCTCTAGCAAGAAATTAACTTTTAATTTTGAATTTTAAATTTACCCAAATTTTAAGCAACCTAAGTTCACTAAGTTTCTTTCAATCAACAACCCACAACCGTGTAAAAAAAAATCAGCATCATAGTAAAATTCTAAGTTCTTTTCATGTAATCCGAAAATTAAAGGTTCTTTCAATTAAGTGCGGTGGCAAAAATTCATCATTGGATATTCAACAAGTCTTAAGCAATTAAATCCAATTAAAGGCATGGCAAGTAACATATGCAACCTATATGTGATTGCTAAAGATGAATGCAACTAAACATGAAACTAACTAGAAACCAACACCCCCCAAACTCGAGAGAAGCATTGTCCTCAATGCATAAAAAAGTGAAACAAAATTTAAAAGAAACTAAATGAAATGAGTTAGTAGAAGAGAGGTCGTCACCTCGAGTGATGAGTTTCCTTCGTGCCGTTTGCTTGATTCAATTTTCGGTCAGTGGTTGAATGCTTGTGGCTGGTACCGCGTGAATAGCATTGCCTTGATTTGGTCCATGTTTGCCGATGCAGGTTTACTTGCATGTACATCAGTAGTTGCCGAAGCCATTGTTGTTGCCTGGGCATCGCCAGTTTCTGTTGTGGTTGCTGTGGCGAGTAGTCGGCAGTAAATTTCCTTATCATGGTGGTTGTGAGTCTTGTTGTGGAAAAGAAAATAAAGAAAACCTGGAAACTAAAGATAATGAAGATAAATAAAATATCTCCTAAAAATAAAAATGAAAATAAAAAGAAAATATTAAAAGGAGAGCATGCTTAGGCATCTCATAAAGTGACCACTTCTAATGTTACTGCATATCTGAGAAAACTTGAGGAGAGTCGTTTCCGATACTTCTTATAGTCCATCCGTACCCTTCATCGGGTGACAATATTGCCCAAAAAGAGTTGGGCCAATGTGCTCCCAGCTACTCCCTTTTGCATTACCATGGTGGAGGTGTCTTTCTTCTTTGTTCGCTTGTAGTCCATGTATACTCTCCACCTTGCTACTATTCCTGAAGGCACAAATATATTAATAGGAAAAATTATATCCATTCTCAACCATTCAATTACCTTATTCTTGTCGACTTCTATCATGGATGGATGTAGCATTTGTTGTCGTGGCAATTGTTGCTCAAGCCAATTGCCGTGGCAATCAGTTGTCAAATTTTGCTTTAAGTCAAGGGAAGAACCAATTTTCTGAAGGGCTTTATGAATCCAAACACCTTTTTCTTTTGGCCCTCAAACATTTCCATCAGTAGAGATTTTGATGGCTTCAAATCTTCCAACCTCGGTTCCTCAAGACATACCTGCAATGGACGAGGTGAGTTTTCCAAGAATTCAAAAGGTTCAACTATTACCTGCTCATATTCCATTGGCAAAGTATTATCATCTCGTTGATCTTGCATGTGGTCGTGTAATTGCCGTGGCAATTGTAGATGAGAGCAATCTACACATTCCTGCTTCAACATCAACGTTGTAACTTTCTGGGCATCAGGTTCCTCAAAATTTGCTATAGTATTGTTGTCTCAGCTTCACTGAGTGTTGTCGCGGCATTGCTCTGTTCAGGCTCCTCAATCATTGCCGAGGCAATTTGTTGTTCAGGCTCATCATGTGTTGGACAGTCTCTTTCATTGGCATCATCTTGACTTTGAGGTTCTAGTTGTTCCTCACACATCGAAGAGATTTCTTGCCTTGGGACGTCAATATCCCTAGGAATGAATTGTTGGTGCATGTTATCCATGACATATGTGGATCTCCCCAATTGATCTTCTAAATCCCCTAAGGTTGCATCCCACTGAGCTATCCTCGTATCCATAGATTTTGATAGTTCTCGAATCTCTTCAATTGATCCGTCAAGTCTAGTCAAGGAAGCTAGTAACGTTTCCTCCAAGGAATTTGAATGCTCTTGAAAAGGACTACATTGCCATGGCATATCTGTTGCTGCGGCAAAATTGTTATGGTAAAATTTTTTTTGAGCTTTTTGACCATACCATGAAAAATTTTGCTGTTGGTTCCCTCTATGGTCCTCCATGTAGTTATATGCACTGAAAATGTGAGGGCAATTTTCAAACACATGATGTTCTCCACACATAGCACAAGATTTTTCCACGGTATAAGTTCTTTGGGCTTTTCTCGGTTGGTATAGGTAATCATCAAAGGGTGCAAGAAACTCTTGATTGGATTGATTCCTATCTTCCAACATCATCTCTCAAATAGATCGACTTTTATTTCCCGACATGTTGATGTCCCTTAACTTGTAGCGCACCTAATTTTTTTTTTGATAAAACAAACAAAAAGAAAAGTTAGTAAAACTAAGAGAAAACAAAAATGCAATAACAAAAACAACTAACACCAATTGCCAATCCCCGGCAACGGCGCCAAAAACTTGTTGCGTGTAATAAGTGCTACGCAAATGTGCAAGTATACACGTCGAAAGTAATAAAGTGATACGAGTATCGAGTATCGTCTCCACAGGGATTGGTTTGGGCCACTTTGCTTAAGTTACTGTACTGTGAAAATAAAAACACAATTGATAATAGAGGTTTTAATTAACGAGAAAAGTAAAAGCGATAAACTAAAAGAATAGATGAAGTTAAAATAGAGTAAATAGGCCAGGTTATCGCGAGTTGAGGTGTGATAGCCGATTGGACCGTCTTGGTAAAAGAGTGAAAGGGCAACTCAGTTGCCGTGGCAACTTGCACAGCGGGGTTGCCTTGGCAACTAATCGATGGTTGCCTGGGCAACTAGCTGGGCAACTACTTGGGCGTCTGGGCAGCAACTTCAAGGTTCGGCGGAGCGTTCTTCAATGGTTTCTTCTTATCCCTAAGTCGAAACTCTAGCTACTTGTGCATGCCTTGATAATACATCCCTGCGTGAATCAAGGGTGAACAACAACCAATCTTGCGCTCCTCTTAGCCGTTGAAATCCTTAACTTATTCCTAAGCCGGATTAATCTTCACCATCAATAGATTGAATAAAGACATACTCATTCGTTTCTTGAATCTAACTCTCCCGATATTAGATAAATAGATGAAGTTACGAGATCCTCTCCCAATTCACTCGCAAACAAGAATAAGAACCAAGAATGAGTAAACCTTGAATTGAAAGTGCAAACTCTTATTACCTAAACAAAATCCAATTGTTTTTCACAACAACAAAACACAATAACCCCAACCAATCAAGTTAGTTCATGGTTGGGTTCAAAAGATATACAAAGAATAATCCCCAAACCATGAATCTAATGGAAGCAAAGAAGAAGAAGAAATCGAACTCTCTCCCTCCTTGTTATCTTGTCGAAATCTCTTCCTTCTTGCGCTTTGGAGTTGTCGAAAATCCTCTCCTCTTGCTCTCCATCGAATTGTCGAAATCTCTTTCTTATTTATAGGGCTAGGCCAAAGTCCTTCTTTGAGGAGGAGTTTAAGTTGGAATTAAATTATCTTTAAAGAATATAATTCTTTATTATAATTGTATTCCTACTAGAACTTCTCCTATCTTCTTGGAATTTAATTATTCTTTAATCTCTGCATGGAAATCAAATTCCTTTGGGTTTGGGCTTTGCTCCACGTCATCTTGGGCTTGTCTAGTCATCAATTTCGACTACCATATCACCTTTGCTCTTGTTGACAATTGCCATGGCAACTGGCTCGGCGTCTCCTTCATGCGTTGCCCTGGCAACTAGCTCGGCGTCTCCTTCATGCATTGCCCTGGCAACTAGCACTAGCCTTGCTTTGGCAAGTGATCCTGCACACACACAAAAACACACCAAAGCAGCATCTTTTTCCACAAAAATCACCAAGTTATGTAATCAAGCTCAACGGTGGAAAGAAACATGAATTAATGCATGAATAACTAATTATGCAACTAATATGAGCTTAAGTCTAACAATAATATGAGTAAAAAGGGTAATAAAAATAGTACTTTTGAACACTTATCAAAGATGATGACAAGAACATATGTGTCAGACAACTCAAGAACAAGAAGCAGGTTTCAGCCATGATGCATTGGTTGGTTCAAGAAAATGAAGGACGAATAGGATGAACGAGATTACAAAATATAGGGGATGGTAAGAGGTAAACATTGAGTCTCCAAAGAATTAAAGCACAGGGATCGAGAAATGGTTCCCGTCAAGAGGCAACAAGAAGATTGAGATTAAGTTCAAAACATAGAAGCATTTTCCTCACCCTGATGACGAAACTAACAAATACTCAGAATGTTGGGTCAAAAGAGTTGGAAGGTAGCAAAGCTCATGATCAAGTGGGGGAATGCAAAACATGAAGAATGAAATGAAGATCAAAACTGAGCATACTGCAAAAAGAAAAGAAATGGAGAAATCTGAAGAATGACTTTTCAGGGCATAGGATTTTGAAACATGTCCAAAAAAAAGAAAAAAAGAAGAAAAAAAGAAAAAAAGAAAAAAGAAAAAGAGAAAGAGAAAGAAAGAGAGAAAAAGAAAGAAAAAAATAGAGAGAGAATTATACCGCGAAAGGGTTAAAAGACATAAATCAGATAAACGATTGATCAAAGGACATACTGCAACAGAAGAGAAGAAAGGAAATATGAGAAATAACCTTTCAGAGCGTAAAACTTTAGAACAGAAAAAAGAAAAGAAAAGAAAAGAGAAGAAATAAGGAAAAGAAAGAAAAGAGATTGAGAGAAAAATGAGAAGAAAAAATAGAGAAAAAGAAAAGAAAAAAAGAAAAAGAGAAGAAGAAAAAGAAAGCACGACATTGCATGCATCATATACATAGAGGCATGTCAATTTTTGCTTGTTTCTAGACAGGTATTTAAAGAATTGTCAAAGAATTTACTAAAGAAAGGAAAGATGACGACAGTCATAGCAGCATGAGGCCCAGATGTTAAATCCTTCGGGTAATCGGTAAGTCCTTCGGGCACGCGTGAGTCTAGAAAGATCGACAGCCATAGCAGCGTGAGGCCTAGATGTTAAATCCTTCAGGTCATCGATAAGTCCTTCGGGCACGGTGTTAAGTCCTTCGGGCCACCAGTAAGTCTTTCGAGCATGGTGATAAGTCCTTCGGGCCATCAGTAAGTCCTTCGGGCGTGATGCAGCAGCCTTAGTAGCGTGAGTCCAGAAAGATCTTCAGCCATAGTAGCGTGAGACCCAGATGTTAAATCCTTCGGGTCATCAGTAAGTCCTTCGGGCCACCAGTAAGTCTTTCGAGCATGGTGATAAGTCCTTCAATCCATCAGTAAGTCCTTCGGGCATGATGCGGCAGCCTTAGTAGCGTGAGTCCAGAAAGATCGGCAGCCATAACAGCGTGAGGCCCAGATATTAAATCCTTCGGGTCATCGGTAAGTTCTTCGGGCACAGTGTTAAGTCCTTCGGGCATGATGTGGCAGCCATAGTAGCGTTACTCCAGATGTTAAATCCTTTGGGTCATCGGTAAGTCCTTTGGGCCACCATTAAGTCTTTCGAGCATGTTGATAAGTCCTTCGGGCCATCAACAAGTCCTTCGAGCATGACGCGGTGACCTTAGTAGCGTAAGTCCAAAGGTATCAACAGCCTCGTAAAAAAAGGGATAGAAAAGAGAGAGAAGAAAAAAAGAAAAAGGAAAAACGCAGAAAAAGAAGAGAAAATAGAAAAAGAAAAATGACAAAAAGAGCATAGAAAGAAGGAAAAAGAAAAAAGGAAAAAAGAAGAAAAAGAGAAAGAGAAAGAGAAAGAGAAAAGAAAAATCAAAGACAAAGATTACATGAAGGAGAAGCTTACGTTTTTGAGCCCCCTAGTGAAAGGCTCCATATAGGAAGAGCCCTAACTCCACAATCTCAAAGAAGAACCAAAAGTGAAGAAGTTCTATATACGGAGAACTTACGAGCCTGAAGATTCGGCCGAGGAAAAGCGGAGAGTTCCAGAAGAACACATGATTCTGAAGTCGTGAGCACGGAAGTCGGATAAAAATGAGTGCTTTTGGTCTTTGCTTTGTTCTCGTTTCACAAGAACAAGCAAAGAGGGGAAACTGTAATCACTCATTTTTATCCGGTTTGTAAATATTGTTAATAAATTAGTATAATGATTAACGAGGTATTATTATTGCATGTATACATGCTATATTATATGTTTACTATATATATATATATATGTGGTTATTGTGTGTAAAATATGTGTGTGATATGTGTAAGCACATGCATATTATACATATTATGTATGTGTATGTGTACCATATGTATGTTTATATTTTGTACATGCATTTTTTGCACATGTATAATATATATGAACAAATGTATATGCTTGTGTTTAAACACATATAATATATATATGATAATGTTGCATGTAGGTAGGTTTTGTAAATATTATGCGTATGTGTGTATACGTAGGCATACGTGTAGGTGTTTGCATGTATATATATTAATTTGTATGTACATATATTATATGTGTGTGTACGCATGTATTGTTATTATTGTTACTATTACTAATATTATTGTTATTAACACTATTGGGCTAAATTAAAATAAAATAAAAAAGGTATATTAAAGCCTAAATTAAATGTCTAGTCAAATTACAAGACCAAAAATTAAATACATAAAGGCCCAACCGGCCAGCCCAATCCCTTTAATATCCAAAAACCCTAGAATTTAATCTACCACCCCATCTTTATCTTGCAGCCGCCGTCATCCTGGCCGTTGGATCAAGTCTTGATCCAACGGTCCAGATCAGTCCAAGATGATCCAGCTGGCGCGCGTGATGTCACTCTCGGGGCTGCTCGTCTCCCACTCGCGCGTCTAGATTCCGTTCACTCAAACCATACATCCTTTTGCAACAACTTGGTCAACGGAGCAGTAACCCTAAAAAAACCATCCACAAAGCGTCGACAATAACCAGCCAGACCCTATAAACTATGAATTTCTATCACTGGCTTTGGTTGCTTCCAACCTACAACTGCCTCTGCCTTTTTAGGATCCACCTGGATACCTTCATCCGATACCACATGACCAAGAAAAACCATTTCTCTAATCCAAAACTCACACTTGCTCAGCTTGGCATAAAGCTGATTATCCAACAAGTCTGCAACACAATCCACAAGTGTCGATCATGATCCTTCTCGGTACGAGAGTACACAAGAATATCATCAATGAACACTACTACGAATTGATTTAAGAACTCATGAAACACCCGATTCATCATGTCCATAAATGTTGCAGTCGCATTTGTTAACATGAACGACATCACCAAAAACTCATAATGCTTGTACCTCATACGAAAAGCAGTCTTCGACACATCTTTGTCTTTAAAATTCAAATGATAGTATCTTAATCTCAAATCAATCTTGGAAAATACCGTAGCACCTCATAACTAATTGAACAAGTCATCAATTTGCGGTAAATGATACTTGTTCTTAATTGTCAACTTGTTCACTTGCCGATAATCAATGTACATCCTCAACGTGCCATCTTTCTTCTTTACAAACAACACTAGTGCTCCCCACGGCGAAACACTAGGCCAGATAAAACCACAGTCCAAAAGCTCCTGAAGTTGCGTCTTCAACTCTTTTGGTGCCATATGATATGGTGCAATTGACACTGGAGCCGAATCAACATAAGTCTCAATACAAAACTCCACCTCCCTATCCGGTGGCAAACCAAGTAACTCTTCCAGAAATACACCTAGAAAGTCATAGACAGTACGAATATCTCTAGTCTGCACTTCTTCCACATTTGGATTCATAATGTAGGCTAGGTATGCCTAACACCTACATTCTAGCAACTTTTGTGCTTCCAAAGTTGAAACCACATTGGATAAGAACTTAACACTCTCACCCACCACCATAACCTCATAATCATCAGCAAGCTTCAATGAAACCCGCTTGGTCATAAAATCAACCATCACCTGATGCTCAAACAACTAGTATAAACCCAATATCACGTCGAAGCCATAGAACGACAACCCCATCAGGTCAGAAGCAAACACATATCCTTGAACTATCATAGGACATCTCCTATACAACTTTCTTGTAACAACCATCTCTCCAAAAGAACTCGTTACTTGCATACCCACATCAAGCATCTCTACTGGTGCACCAAGCAAATGTGCATGTTCATGCAAAACATATGAATGCGTAGATCCAGAATATATCAAAGACAATAATGACATAGACTACAAGGTAAAAGCACCTGCTATAACATCCGTGCCATTCCTCCATTCGCAATGAGCATAGATTCTTGTCGGTACATTATCTTTAGGTTGAGCTGCCACTGTATGTGCCACAGTCCTCTTTTCTTTCTCTCTCTGCTGAAAGGTACCACGGCCGTGCCCACGAACCCTAGGTGGTTCAACAATAGGTGCATGTGCCTTCCTACCCCTAGTAAGTAGAGGACAATCACGTCCCATATGTTATGTCGACCCATAACTCTAACAAGAATTGGCAACCAAAACCGCAAGAGCCTGTCCCTCTTTGGCCAAACGTGGCCAGTCTCGCCTCAGTAATCCTTCAATCCACAGACCCAACATACATTATGCACAGACCAGACCTGAGCACTCTATCCATATGATCCTCATCCTGCACCATCTCTACCACGTCTCGAGTCCGGACAGAACCTCCTATCACGGTGTCTCTTAGACTGACCACCCTCAGAACCAAAATTCACAGCTCTTTTCCTCGAGCCTGAACCTCTAAAACGGTGAGATAAACCCAAAATCTGCTCAATATCCTTTGCTCGTATAACTAATACGTCAAAATCAGTGTAATCAGTGGCCAATATATATGTTTTAACATCATGCATCAAACTATATTGAAACCGCTCAGAGCGATGCCTCTCATCCGGCACCAACTCAGGCACACACTGGCTCAGCCTCATGAACTGTACCTCATACTCGGATACTATCATACCACCCTAAACCAAGGCCATAAACTCACGTTTCTTTTCATCCAAGTATCTAACTCCCAGATACTTCTTCCTGAAAATAGCTTGGAAGAATTCCCATGTCACCTCACCAGCTTCCATGCATGTGATTACAATGGTCCACCAATTGTAGGCATCACCCTACAATAGGGATACAACACATCCCAGCTTACGCTCATCACTGCAACTCATATGAACCAAAATCTACTATGTATTGGCATACCACTCTTTGGATGCATCGGGTGTCAACCCTCTAAACTCAACTCTTCCGAAACTGTGAAGAAGCTCTAACGACAATCTCGGATTAACAAAAGCAGGTGCTAGTGAAGGTACATTAACTCCAGCCACCGTGGCTTAAAAAGCTCCCGTCATTGCCTGAACCAAAGGCGTCATGTCACCAAACACTTGACTAGGTGGTGCAGGTGGTACTTGCTCTACTATCTCAGGTAGATTAGGCGAAAAAGGTGGTAATCCCTCGGGATGTACAATCTCACCCTCAACTCCCTGCCCTCTTGTAGTAGCGT
Organism: Hibiscus mutabilis; assembly: GCA_019671005.1. NCBI lineage: Eukaryota > Viridiplantae > Streptophyta > Magnoliopsida > Malvales > Malvaceae > Hibiscus > Hibiscus mutabilis. The sequence goes on from CM033713.1 coordinate 23,540,668, forward strand.
TTTTGCTAGATCACAATTCTCTCCACGGTGGCATCATAAATGTACGTATCTAAACAGGGAGTTCATCCAAAACCCCTCACAAATTAACATTTGACACATTGCCCTTATTACTACTAGGTATCGTTCAAACCATACTTTGAAAATAAGTCATTGGAGTTCCTTCCTTGCTTCTTCATTGTCGGTGACCTTTAATGTTCTGCATTGATGGGAAAAGAGAGCATAAATACACAAGGCTCAGTGAGGAATGCTCAAAACCAGCAACCATCAATGTATTTTAAACCATTACACATCTTTTGAGAACCACTTTCTAAAACACTTTTAAAACAATGCTATAACATCATGCATTACTTAAACCATGCACTTAACATTTCTAAAATAGTATATTAAACCATATACAACATGATTCATGGATTCAACAGCAAAGTCCCATTTACTACCCTCGATTTAAGCTTTCCCATGCATACTACCAATGCAAGGCTTAAAGATTAAAATAGGTTTAAACTCATTTTAAACAACATCACCATCTCATGATACATGAACAATTATATTGGCTTACAAGTGATCATTAACCAAGTTCCACTTTACAAAACATAACATCAGATACACGGATTCAACAAGTGTTCCCAACACTTCATGCCATCTCAATCGGAATCAAAGGTACATTCTCAACCCCACACATCGGTTGGACGTATAGCCCACTAACAGAAGTCTTCGGGTATAAAGATCTAAACCCCTCAATCGTTAGAGTACTTGGAAGAGTTTTCGGTACACAGATCTAAACCCCTCAACATCCAAGGTGACTTTTTATAATGCACTATCAATCCTATGGCCAACCAACTATATCCGATAACATTTTCAAACCATTTCCATTTCATCACTTGCCAATATAATTCAATTTATCAACAACAACTCACTATTTTCGTTTGCATCACTTAAATCAACTTACCAATGCAACAAACCTTCCATTTAACTATGTTCAAAAACATTAATTAACCAAGCATCCTATCTCAATACATCAACAATATTTCATAATCAAATTCCAGCATTAAACCATGCTCTTTTCAAGCAATAACAATGAGCAATCCAAACCATTTAAAACAAGTGCATAAATAACCATTCAACAAACAAAGTTAGAGAGAGAATTCATCCTTTACTTACTTCTGAGCTTAGACCAGAGTTTCAAGCTTGATCTAAACTCCTAAACACAACTTTCAAACCTTTGTAAAGTTGTAAACACGTTCTCACTCACCAACACGTAAAGCCTCACTTGCCGATACGGTAATTTTTCCTCCAAAGCTTTCGAAACCAAAGCTCAAGCTTGAGGACCAACTTCCCCAGTTTTATCCACACCAAAGTAGAGAGCACATTGCATAAAATGCAATCAACAACACAACAACTCATATGCTCAACATCCTTTACCAAAAATCATCCCTCAACATCCGAAACATACATCAAACTTCTTCCAAACATTGCCCAACCGCAATCTAACATCTTAAGCCATCAATTAACATCTAAAAACACAACTCTAACATCCTTATGCCTCTAACATTCATAAAACCTCCACAACTCATCAAAAACTCATAACTAACAACTTAGAAAATTAGGAATTCAATTAGTTTCGGGATTCCTATGTTTTAACCATCTTATTAACACCTTTCAACATCAAAATAATGATCTAAAACAATTAAAATAATGAGAAAATAGAACCATTACGAGTTCAAATTAATTCCACCAATTAAACCTTGATTTAACCATTTTCTTTCAATTAAACCATAAAAACAAGTTACAAATCATAAGCAAAGGATCAAGAACTTGGGAATTTTATTAAAGAACCTTTAATTAGAGGAGAGAAACAAAAATCACCTCTAATTGTTGATTTCTCCCTTAATTGGCAATGATTGGTTGAAATCCAAGTAGACTTTGCAATAGGAATTAGAGAAATCAATTAGAAAACTAAAAGGAAATCAATAAGAATTGATTCTTGTGAATTTTTGAGTGAAAATCTTAGTTTGGCTGCAGAGAAAGTTGAGATAAAAAAGTTGGATGAAAAATAGTTACGTAAGAAAGTGATTTTGTGTAACTAATAATCCTTTTATTAAATCGCATTTTATTTTAATAATAAAACCAATTAAAAGCCTTTTAAAAATAGCCCAAATTAAGGGAAAATTTTGATGAAAAATATTGGTCAAATACCTCCTTAATGATTCTAAGTTTTGACCTTTTTACAAAATAGTCACTAAAAATAGTTTTGAAAACTTTACATTTTGGTCACTAGCCAAAATTTCCAATTTCGAGACCCCACATTGTAAAATTGATTTTACCAAAATCATTTCCATATTAAATAATGATTTTAGATGATTTTTTCATATTTTTATCTCTTTCAAAAATATTTAATCCAAATTAAATCCCGAAACCATCTCGAATCCCCTGATCTGATCTAACGGACCGTCTAAACCACCTAGAAAACCTTTAGGCCCAAAATCGGGGAATTACAGACTAAGACTAGAGTTAGAAAAAATATACATGAAAATACAGAAATAGATGTGATCGGTGTGAAAATATCACACTATTAGTGCAAGCTACACTATCGATGCAAGAATAGAAACAAGGCAATCCTGTTTGAATATCAATCCCACGAGGATGGTGTATTCAACTTAAGAATTATGTAACTACAATACAATATTGTAAAAGTTGAAATTGTGGATGGTGGTTGCAGTAAAGTGATAACGAGATAAATAAATGATTAATTGTGGTAACAATAACAGAGTAAATAAAGAGATAGAGAGTTAAGAAAAAAAAGCCTGGATCTCCTTGGTTCAGTTTGGCATAAAGATCAAGTATGCTTCGAGGGAATAAGATGGCTCAATAAACAATTAGAAGGTCAGCTTGAGTACTAGCTTCCATTTAATTTTCAACTATTGACTGAAGGATGTAGATTGGCTTCAAGTTTCGTCGTAAGTCTGATCTATAACCCTTTGAACAAGTGGATCAACTCTCGTTGTATCCATTCAACTTTCGTTGTAAAACTAGTTAACCTAACTTGTCACTGCATCCATCGATGACAGTGGCTAGTTTAACACTCCCATGCAAAACGTAAATCAGATCCAACAATTAAAACATAAGAAAAAGCTAATAAGAATATATATTAAACATAGGAAAAGATTTCAACAAGTTCATAAAGCTTAAAAGTTTAAACCATTGTTGATTAAGCATGAAATAAAAAGTAATCTCCAACAAACATCGAAATTAAGAAGAGTTTAAGAAGATAACAAAGTATTTTCCTTGATTCCGCACTTGATTCATATTTTCCTCGAATAAATCTGCCTCACTTCACCTCAGATCTCCAGAAATGAGCTTAGTCCACCATGGAAGGGTAGAGAAAGCTTGCAGGTTGAAGATGATACGAAAATAGGAATAAAGTGAGATTTTCTCTCTCATGGATTCGTTCTTTTATAGGCTACCCAAGTAAGGACACATGTCTTGCAAGTGATTTGCGTACCCCAGAGCCGTAAAAAATCTATTGTAAAAAATAATACAGCTGGCAGGGTCATCCTTATCTTTTAGAAAATTGGGCAGCTGACAGACGCAGTGTCGAGCTGGCTACAGTGATGAAACTTCCACTATAGGGACATTGTAAATGCAGCAACAACAAGGTAAAATATACAGAAATATATAAAACAAGAGCAACTGAGACTAAGTTAGATAAAACGCAGAAATAGACATGAAAATGCAGAAATAGATGTAATAAACACAGATTGGGGACAACTAAATCTATAAATCTAGGGAAAATACATGCTCTTAAAAGAGCTATCACACCCCCAAACTTGAGTTTTACTTGTCCTCCAATAAAATTTAAAGCAACAAGGTTCAATAACGATTTAGTGGCATTCTAGATACTTGAATCATTCCAGTCAACCAATAAATCTATTGCATTGAAAAGAAAGAAAATTGCATAAACAACCCCACATCAATAGATAAGCAAGCAATTCAAGAATACCTAACATCATCCCTGTCATCTCAGATTCATTCCTCCTATTAGCATTTATATAGCACCACACATAATTAAATATAAATTTCTAATATATATTTTTCATGTTTCTCCTCTTTTTCTCTTTTTTAATGTAGTGAGGGATATCAAACAATAAATGCACCCTAAACCCTTAGAATTAAGATGTGCAACAAACCCCCCAAGAAGTACTCCATTGCAACGACACACACTCATACAGTGACAACCTTTGACCATATTTATTTTTCTAACGCATGCATAGGAGTGTTCCCCCTCAAAGCTACGTTATTTTATTGCACTCACATTGGAATGCCTTTTATTTAAATATAATAAGATATACTAGTATATATAACACATGCTGAGATAGGTAGAAGTCATCAAAAATCAAAGGAATGATGCTAGATATTCTATAATCAAACAAATAGATATATCAATGCAGAGTTAAAAATGCAATCATCCATCATGTATATCCAACAAACTTATCAACAATCTAAATAATTCAATATTTACACATCGAATGCAAGCAAAAGATTTTTTCAACACAAAGGGAACCTTGCATTTGCTTAGATTTTTTTTAAATGGGGGTGCATTTCAACTCCTAGGCTTATACCCCCAAACTTAAATATTGCATTATCCCTAATGCAAAAGAAAGAAAAATGGAATGATAGAATGCAATGATAGAATCCAATAACAACATGTGGTTACAATGATGAATGCAATAATATTATAACTAAATGCTATTATAATGAAAATGTAAATGTAATGAAAATACAGGAATACAAAATGAAATTACACTACATGAAATGCATGCCTACTAAAACAAAAACAAACTAACTCAATTGTCAGGCTCTTGGGAGGAGAAGGCAGAGCGTCGCTTCTTCTTTTTGCTCATCTTCTCTTCTTTGTGCTTCTTCTTGCTCTTGTCCTTGGAGTTAGAGCATTTTTTATTCTTTTCCTTCTTTGGTAGAGGGGACTATTCTTCATCATGTTCAGCTTCATCTTTTTTCTCTTGCTCCTCTTCTTTATCAGCATTATTCACTGCATCTGTAGTAGTAATGAACAATGGTGGTGCTTTTTATAGAACCACTGCAAGAGGGTTTTCCTTTTTTTCATCATCCGGAGACATAGCTTCCGCCAGTTTTGCAACAACTAGCTTTAGCTCTGATCCTTCTAGGGTTGCATCCATAATCTTGGATGCAACCGAGCTCTTCTCATTCACAATCTTCTTAGCAATGGAACTATCTTTATCATCTTCATCAACATCCTTAACAAGGACTTCATCTTCTTCGGTAGCAGTGGATGTTGCATCAACGTCTGTAGGAATTTTCAAATCAAAAAGACAATTCTTAATGATATTTTAATTTATGCCTCCTCTCATGGTGAGTCACCAGCTTCACTGACATTATCAGGAGAATTCACTAACTTGGCTGGTACCTTTTTTATGGCAGCATCGGAGGAGAAAGTGTATCTATGGATGATGGAAGGGAATACAAGGAATTCTGGTAAAGCAATTAGAGTAATTCGGCTCATAGAAGCAATTGCAGACTTATGCCACGTCTTCACATAGGCATAAAATAGATTCTGAGCCAAATCCATTATTTTGCACTATGGCTACAACTCTTCCTAGCATGCTCATTACTGCGTCGAGTTTGTCCTCTATAGTCAGAAATTTATTCCACACTTCATCACTTGTCGGGACATTCTCTACTGTAGCGTCCATCTTTTCCTTGCCATTTTTTGCCCTCGTCGCAGTGGCCACTTTTAGTGTAGGAACCTCTGAAGTGCATGCCATTATCTCGATGGCAACCTTGTTTATTGGACCTTTATTGGCTGTCCTCTCCTTATTTTTTAGGGGTTTTATTCCCTTCAATTCACACAGCTGCATGATCAACGAGGGGAAAGCCAAAATTTTATTATTCTTTTCAACAAAACCCTTAGTCTCTTCGTGGATGATTATACCCATATCAATTTTTCTTCATTTAATGATAGAATGTATAAGGCACATTCTATCAAGTGAAAGAATCGTGCTATAGCTTGAAACAAGAAACCTGGAGTTGATAGATTGAAACCAGATCTTGGTAGGCAAAGTCAAAAACTTTCGATACATATTAATGTTCCCAATATTGGTCCCTAACCACAATGCACCCGTAACACACAAATCTTCAATAATAGATCTAGTTTATCATTTCTCAACCACAAACAATACATGCTCGTTCACACTCATAGTGTAACACCCTTAACGTATACTCGTAAATCGAATATACATTAAAGATGTTACGGAGTCGTTTAAAGAAATCTCGACTTATAAATTTATTTTTACAAGTATTTACAATTTTTTTGTTTGTAAATCTAATCCTTTCTCGGTTTTCTTGAAAACACAACCTATATGCAGTTAGCTAGTTTCAACCCTGAATTAATTATTTTAAAACATATTTGGAAATTATTAAAAATAAATTTCAATTTAGTGTGAAAACTAGGTTCACTGTCTAGGCCCTTTCTTGACTTTAAAATCTTTACGTGATTACCGATTATTCTTATTAGCTAAGTAATTATCCTTTCTACCTTAGCTTTATTCTGTTACAATGCTAATGCCATATTTTCCTTTATACATATACGATTCATCATCAAAACTGATTACTTATCTATCGTTTAGTCTAATTTCATGCATCATACTCTACTAGAAATTAAATAATTACATGCCCACTAGAGATTATCATAAGCTAGACTATCTTACTGATGTTTTGTAGATTGAAGCTTGATCAGCATGCTCGACTCCTCTTCAAATACTCCATCTTAATCTACATGTGAAACAAACACATTCTAAATACGAACTTAGTGAGGCAAAACTTATAAATCAAAGAAAAGCACTTTAGTTTTAATAAAAATTGCATAATAAGTAAAATACTGAATATAACATATAAGAATTTAGAAACGTATAGAATAACTTATCGAAGTCGTTCCTCTGTCATGTAACCTGTAAAAATCAACATCTCATATACATATATAAGGAAATGTCATGTCAAATCAAATATCCAGTAAATCACTTGTTTTCATTTGAATCATATCACTTTCCCTTTTCACTTTCCTTTAGATCACTTGTACTTGTTACTTTTTATTCAATTCATAGCCCAATGTAATGTAATTGAGAATGCATGGTTTGCGAGTCACTATTGAGTATGCACATGTGCGACATCAACTAATATGTTGTTCCATAATAAATCACTGTATCACTACTGTAATTTAACAACATGACTATTTCACTTGGTAATAGTTGTAGAACACAACGTCACTGTATCACTATATCACTATACTCCACCTCATTGGCATGCCAATTATACCAAGAATCTCAATAATCATACAAAGGGCTTTTAACATCAATATCCTGTAAAGATCATTATAAACCATTTAAAAATAATTGTAAAATATATCAATTTACGATTCAAATTCTTTTTCTTTCAAATCATTCTAGGTTGACATATTATATTTATTTCTCATATTTTATATGTAAAATATGTAAAAATGCACTCACCTGGGCCATTTATTAGCTTGCCTCACTAAGCTCTATTCGATCCTTTCTTTCATAGTACCTCGAAGCTTCTTTTGATTCGGATCCAAACTTCATTAATCACATGAATGTAACAACATTTGTTAGATTCAAATCTAACAATTTCTCAAACATGCTATCAAATCTAATCATTCGAATATAAAAATTCCTCTTTCCTTTCTTATACTGTCCAAAACTCATTTTGGTCCTTAATAACCATTTGGAACTTTTGTTAACCCTTTTCAAGCTTACTAATTAACCTTAGATACAAAATGTATCAATTCTCATTTTCTGGCAGATTGCACTACCTTCAAAGAAATATTTCAATAAAATAATCTACAACTCAGAATTCAATTTCTTTTGTTTTGAAAGAAACTAGATTCAATAAGCTTTTCAACCATATAAATTAATTGCCCAAATTCAACTTGTACGATTTGTGGCGAATTTTCAAAGTCAATTACAATGCTGGAATTCGGAACAGACTGGTGCTCTATTTTCTGACCTTTCGTCACTTAAAAATTCATATCTTTGAATCGGAATTCGAAATCAGTTTCCGTTTGTTGGAGGCGAAACTAGATGAACAAATCTTTACATCGGTATAAAATTTACTTTCTAACCATTTTTGTAGAATTTATGGTGAATTTTCAAACTTCTAAATTATACTAACTTCTTCGTATTTTTCTTCTTGTCAATTTAGTCCCATCACTTGCTTCGAACCACTAATGTATCACTTTCTTCATCAAATGAATATTCAAAAATAATTCCCTTTAATTTTTCGTTATTTTCGAAATAGTCACTAAAAATGCAAAGATAAGGATTCAAACTTCTTAACTTTGCAAATTAGTCCTCAAATCAACATTACTACTTGAATTCTATTATTTCAACTAAAAATCAGATTTAATCCTCATCAAAAACCTCATTTCCGAATTATTCACTTAACTTTGACAATTTGTCAAAATGGTCACTAATTCGATTCTACATCGGTTTAACATTCTAACATTAATTTCATATCTCCAACATCCTTAATAACATAAATACATACCAAATCCATACAAATTCATATTTGGTCCTCTAACTTTTAAGATTGCCGAATTGGTCCCTATCAAATTAATTTAGGGATTTGCTTCCAAACAACAAATCAAGCTTACTAAATCATAACTCCAACATCACAAACCCTAAATTAAACTTGAATCCATAAACCCTAATAATCTTCATAATAATCAAAACATGTAAAGTTTAAATCCCAACTCAATAACATGATTTTAACATCACACACACTTGGTTTCAACTTGAATTTCAATCATGGAATCATAAAATCTCAAACCCTCCAATTTAGTCCATAAACCCTAATTTATTTCTCATGAAAATTCTCATAAATCAAGCATGTATTTCATGAATTATTTACACCAAAAGATAGAGCTTGAAGAGTAGAACAACTTTGTAGTTGAAGAGATTACCTGAAAACTGAGTTTCGGGGCTTAAATCGAGCTTAAAATTTTTTCTCTTTTTTTCCCTAGCTGTCACATTTTTGGCTGGAAAAGTTGCTTTTTTTTCATCTTTTCACCATTATTTTACACATGTATATATATTAAATGAATATTAAATTCATTTAATAGTGAAATTACAATTTTGCCCTTTTTATCTAATGGTTGAGATTGATTTTATCATCAATCAAGGGCCAAGATTTAATCTTCCATTTCTTCTTTCCAAAATTTCCCTTATAACTTTTTAAATATTTCAAAACTGCCATTAGGAAAAAACGACCAATTTACCCTCTAACTAGTTTTTATTTACTAGATTGCCATTCTTGTAAAAATTCAACTAAATCTAGTTGGAATCCAACCAAATATAATAAAATATTCATAAAATAGTATTTTATGACTTTTCCATGGCTTTTGGATCAGCCTCTGAAATACCAGTTCCATTCGATTTCCCGATATTCATAAAATACTTCTACAACGATTTTACCTTTTCCGAGCTATTGGATTTATTTCAAAAATTCTATATTTCCATATTCGGGAAATAAACTCTATTATCCTGTAAAAACTTCCTTTTCCAAGGACTTAGACTGAATTTTCTTAACTTAGTCTATTTTCCCGATACTTATCGAAAATCTTCATAGAATAAAATTCCTCTTAGAATTCCTTTATCGATAATCCATACGAATTTTCTCTACTATTACTGAGTCCAAAATATCTATCAAAAACACTTTTATGGGACCTTCCCGAAGGTCACCCATCCTTGTATTTCTCTGGCCTGAGCACGCTTAACAATTTTATTCGATCAAAATTCAGTACCTTTTACTGAATCTTAATTATTAAAACTGATATCAAGGTACCTATTTCGATCCGATTTACTCTTATACTGAATAAAATTACTTGTTGGGAAAATTTACACTTTACTCCCCAAACTTTTCCAAAGTTTATACTTTAACCCCAAAACTTTCAAAATTTACGTTTTGGTCACTAGCCAAAATTTGGGATATTAAAATTCCTCCCCTAACAAAAATTCTTCCTCGAATTTTCAAAACATACGTGTTTCAAACAATTGCAGATATTACTCCCTCATTTTCTTCTCAAACTCTCAAGTGGCTTCTTCGACCTTGTGATTTCTTCTTAGGGCTTTAACCAATGTAATTTTTCTTATTCCTTAATTCTTTAACTCCATATACCAGTATTTCTACTAACACCTCTTCATGTATCAAGTCTAATTATAGCTTTTTTTCTCAGGAGTGATGACACATGAATAATCCAATCAATATCTCCAAAACATAAATACATACATTATAAACTTTTGCTCACTTCTGAGGATAAGATCCATTAATATGCCCTTGGTACAACTCTTTCACGATTCCTTGAGGTATAATAATTCTCAAACCAAGTTTTTCCCTTTTTGACTTGCACAAATCATCTTTTCTCAAAGTGGTACTTTTCCTCTTTTTCTCTTCCTTTAACTGATAATATTTTGACTAAAGATCAACCTTCCATTTACATCTTACTTCTATGTTAGTCATAGGTAACCAATTTATCTTAAAATTGGTTTTAAATTCTCAGATCTTCTACATGATTTAATTTTCATCCTTATTTCACTGTATCATATCCACTATGAGTCCTTTCTTATTCTCCAAGATTCGTAGACTGACGAATTACATCATCGTCTTACTTTCCTTATTCTAGTCTTATTCCATATCATACTAATGAGGAGCGACATCAAGTCATACAATCAACACATCAGTAATATGATATCCTAGGGGCATGTATTTACTAACACCTCTTCATGTATCAAGTCTAATTGCAGTTCTTTTTTTCTTAGGAGTGATGACACATGAATAATCCAATCAATATCTCCAAAACATAAATACATACACTATAAACTTTTGCTCGCTTCTGAGGATAAGATCCATTAATATGCCCTTGGTACAACTCTTTCACGATTTCTTGAGGTATAATAATTCTGAAACCAAGTTTTTCCCTTTTTGACTTGTACAAATCATCTTCTCTCAAAATGGTACTTTTCCTCTTTTTCTCTTCCTTTAGCTTTTAACCGATAATATCTTGACTAAATATCAACCTTCCATTTACATATTACTTCTATGTTATTCATAGGTAACCAATTTATCTTAAAATTGGTTTTAAATTCTCAGATCTTCTACAGGAGTTAACTTTCATCCTTATTTCACTGTATCATATCCACTATGAGTCCTTTCTTATTCTCCAATATTCGTAGACTAACGAATTACATTATCGTCTTACTTTTCTTATTCTAGTCTTATTCCATATCATACTAATGAGGAGCAGCATCAAGTCATACAATCAGAACATTAGTAATATGATATCCTAAGGGCATGTATTTACTGATGAAAATCATATACAAACTTGGTTTAGCATCCAGAACCGGCTAAACCTGTAGCTCTGATACTATTAAATATAATACCCTTAACAGATACTCGTAAATCGAATATACATTAAAGAAGTTACGGAGTCGTTTAAAGAAATCTTGACCTATAAATTTATTTTTAAAAGTAATTACAAATTTTTGTTTGTAAATCTAATGGTTTCTCGATTTTCTTGAAAACACAACCTATGTGCAGTTAGCTAGTTTCAACCATGAATTAATTATTTTAAAACATATTTGGCAATTATTAAAAACAACAGTTCAATTCAGGGTGAAAACTAGGTTCGCTATCTAGGCCCTTTCTTGACTTTAAAATCTTTATGCGATTACCGATTATTCTTATTAGCAAAGTATTTACCTTTCTACCTTAGCTTTATTCTGTTACAATGCTAATGCCTTATTTTGCTTTATCCATATACGATTCATCATCAAAACTGATTACTTATCTATCATTTAGTCTAATTTAATGCATCATAATCTACTAGCAATTAAATAATTACATGCACACTATAGATTATCATAAGCTAGAATATCTTACTGATGTTTTGCAGATTGAAGCTTGATCAGCATGCTCGACTCTTCTTCAAATACTCCATCTTAATCTACGTGTGAAACAAAAACACGCTAAGTACGAACTTAGTGAGGCAAAACTTATAAATCAAAGTAAAGCACTTTAATTTTAATAAAAATTGCATAATAAGTAAAATACTTAATATAACATATAAGAATTTAAAATCGTATAGAATGACTTATCGAAGTCGTTCCTCTGTCATGTAACCTGTAAAAATCAATATCTCGTATACATATATAAGGCAATGTCATGTCAAATCAAATATCCAGTAAATCACTTGTTTTCATTTGAATCATATCACTTTCCCTTTTCACTTTCCTTTAGATCACTTGTACTTGTTACTTTTTATTCAATTCATAGCCTAATGTAATGTAATTGAGAATGCATGGTTTGCGAGTCACTATTGAGTATGCACATGTACGACATCAACTAATATGTTGTGCCATAATAAATCACTGTATCATTGCTGTAATTTAACATCATCACTATTTCACCTGGTCATAGTTGTAGAACACAACGTCACTGTATAACTATATCACTATACTCCACCTCATTGGCATTCCAATTATACCAAGAATCTCAATAATCATACACAGGGCTTTTAACATCAATATCTTGTAATGATCATTATAAACTATTTAAAAATTATTGTAAAATAAATCAATTTACGATTCAAATTCTTTTTTCTTTCAAATCATTCTAGGTTGACATATTATATTTCTTTCTCATATTATATATGTAAAATATGTAAAAATGCACTCACCTGGGCCATTTATTAGCTTGCCTCACTAAGCACTATTCGATCTTTTCTTTCATAGTACCTCGAACCTTCTTTTGATTCTGATCCAAACTTCATTAATCACATGAATGTAAACAACATTTGTTAGATTCAAATCTAACAATTTCTCAAGCATGCTATCAAATCTAATCATTCGAATATACAAATTCCTCTTTCCTTCCTTATACTGTCCAAAACTCATTTTGGTCCTTAATAACCATTTAGAACCTCCATTAACCCTTTTCAAGCTTACTAATTAACCTTAGATACAAAATGTATCAATTCTCATTTTCTGGCAGCTTGCACTACCTTCAAAGAAATATTTCTATAAAATAATCTACTACTCGAAATTCAATTCCATTTGTTCCGAAAGAAACTAGATTCAATAATCTTTTCAACCATATAAATTAATTGCCCAAATTCAACTTGTATGATTTGTGGCGAATTTTCAAAGTCAATTACAATGCTGGAATTCAGAACAGACTGGTGCTATGTTTTTTGACCTTTCGTCACTTAAAAATTCATATCTTTTGACTTGGAACTCAAAATTAGTTTCCATTTGTTGGAGGCAAAACTAGACGAACAAATCTTTACATCGGTATAAAATTCACTTTCTAACCATTTTTTAGAATTTATGGTGAATTTTCAAATTTACTGCCAAAATCAGTCTTCTACATAGCTTTCCATAATAAACTTCTAATTTATACTAATTTCTTCTTATTTTTCTTCTTGTCAATTTAGTCCCATCACTTGCTTCGAACCACTAATGTATCACTTTCTTCATCAAATAAATATTCAAAAATAATTCCCTTTAATTTTTCGTTCATTCCGAAAGAGTCACTACAAATGCAAAGATAAGGATTCAAACTTCTTAACATTGCAAATTAGTCTTCAAATCAACATTACTACTTGAATTATATTATTTCAACTAAAAAAATCAGATTTAATCCTTATCAAAAACCTCATTTTCGAATTGGTCACTTAACTTTGACAATTTGTCAAAATGGTCACTAATTCGATTCTACATCGGTTTAACATTCTAACATCAATTTCACATCTCCAACATCCTTAATAACATAAATACACACCAAATCCAAACAATTTCAGATTTGGTCCTCTAACTTTTAAGATTGCCGAATTGGTCCCTATCAAATTAATTTAGGGATTTGCTTCCAAACAACAAATCAAGCTTACTAAATCATAACTCCAACATCACAAACCCTAAATTAAGCTACACGTAAAGTTTAAATCCGAACTCAATAACATGATTTTAACATCACACAAACTTGGTTTCAACTTGAATTTCAATAATTGAATCATAAAATCTCAAAACCCCCAATTTAGTCCATAAAACCTAATTTCTTTCTCATGAAAATTCTCATAAATCAAGCATGTATTTCATGAATTATTTACACCAAAAGATAGAGCTTGAAGAGTAGAACAACTTTGTAGTTGAAGAGATTACCTGAAAACCGAGTTTCGGGGCTTGAATCAAGCTTGAAAAATTTCTCTTTCTTTCGCTAGCTCTCACGTTTTTGGCTGGAAAAGATGAAAATTTTGTTCATCTTTTCACCATTATTTTACACATATATCTATTAAATGAATATTAAATTCATTTAATAGTGAAATTACAATTTTGCCGTTTTTATCCAATGTTTAAGATTGATTTTATCATCAATCAAGGGCCAAGATTTAATCTTTCATTTCCTCTTTCCAAAATTTCCCTTATAAATTTTTAAATATTTCAAAATTTCCATTGGGAAAATGACCAATTTGCCCTCCAACTAGTTTTTATTTACTAGATTACCATTCTTGTAAAAATTTAACTAAATCTACTTGGAATCCAACCAACTATAATGAAATATTCATAAAATAGTATTTTATGACTTTTCCATGGCTTTTGGATTAGCCTCTGAAATTCTAGTTCGATCCGATTTCCCGATATTCATAAAATACTTCTATTGCGATTTTACCTTTTCCGAGCTATTGGATTTATTTCAAAAATTCTATATTTCCATATTTGGGAAATAAACTCTATTATCCTATAAAAACTTCCTTTTCCAAGGACTTAGACTGAATTTTCTTAACTCAGTCTATTTTCTCGATACTTATCGAAAATCTTCATAGAATAAAATTCCTCTTATAATTCCTTTATCGATAATCCATACGAATTTTATCTACTCTTACTGAGTCTAACATATCGATCAGAAACACTTTATGGGACCTTCCCGAAGGTCACCCATCCTTGTATTTCTCTGGCCTGAGCATGCTTAAAAATTTCATTCGATCCAAATCTAGTACCTTTTACTGTATCTTAATTCTTAAATCCAATATCAAGGTACCTATTTCGATCCGATTTACTCTTATACTGAATAAAATTACTTTTGGGAGAAATTTACACTTTACTCCCCAAACTTTTCCAAAGTTTATACTTTAACCCCAAAACTTTCAAAATTTACATTTTGGTCACTAGCCAAAATTTGGGATATTACACAGTAGTTTTGAATATCTTGTTAATAGTAGCAGTACTCCAAGGAATATAATTTCCCCTCATAAAAACAAGTTTTAATGAAGTCTCATAAAGGATAACTTAAAATCCTCTTACCAAGGCAGCGCTGTAGCTGCCAAGATGAGTGCAAAAACTGCTGCTCCAGTTGTGAAGCGCGATAATGTTGTGAATGGATTTTCCATGCTCCTCTTTGAAAGAAAGTTAAATCCCTTGTTCTAGGTAAATGCTTCTCTTTTGGAGTGCTCCTTAAATTGCCCACCCGCAATCTCCATTTGAAATGCTTCATACTTAGGATTTTCCTCATAAGTAACAGGGTCCTCGGAAGGAGGATTAGATTTTGATCTTGAAACATCTTGAACAAGAGGTTCCCTTGAGATTTTTCGAGCTGCTCTGGTCTTGGCTATGATGTTTTATAAGAAAGAATATGACAAGGAAAGATTTTTGAAGAGAAAAATGTAAACTTTGAAGTTCTAAAACATCGAAGAAGGCAAAAAAATAAGTGAGTGTGCAGTGAAGTTCAGAGTTGATTAATAAAGAATAAGAAAAGAGGGAAAATGAAGAGGCATGATTTGTACCGTCTAATGCGATAAGAATAAATGGTCAAATCTTGGCAAAATAATCATGTCCATTCACCACATCTCCCGCGCACTTGATGAAAGGGTATGATTTTTAGGGATTAATCGATGCAATTGAATTACCCGAATTGCCTCAAAAAATTCATGGATATCTTGTGAAGCCTTTTTCTGTACAAGGTGTTAAAAAGAAGAATCCTTGACAACCAATGGGAGATTATTCTGCAAAAAAGAGAAATAAAGGAAATCAAAAGAAAAACAAGGGAAATAAAATCTAAATCTAATAAAGTAATTAAATAGAATTTCAAAAAAATCCACCAATTTAATGGTCTCAACATTCCTAGGATCAAAGTCACCACAGTAGAGTTTGAGTCGTTGGCCATTGACTTTGAATTGAATTCCCTTTTTGTGTCCTTGATTGTCACTGCACCGTGTGGAAATACTTTTACAACTTCGAAGGGTCCAGACCAACGTGATCTCAATTTTCCTGGGTGCAATTTTAGCCAAGAATTGAATAGCAAAACCAACTGTTTGACTTTAAATTGTAGCTGTAAAATAATCTTACCGTGCCAACGCTTGCTCTTGTCCTTGTAAATAGAGGCATTTCAAAAGCATTGCTTCAAATTTCCTCTAATTCCGTAATTTCCAGAAATCGCTTCTTCCCTATTGCCTCATAATCAAGGTTGACTTGTTTAAGAGTCCACAAGGCCTTATGTTCGAGCTCCACAAGAAAATGACAAGATTTTCCAAAAACAAGTAGATACGAAGACATTCCCAATAGAGTTTTGTATGTGGTAAGTATAGCCCACAATACATCATATAATTGAGAGGACCAATCTTTCCTAGTGGTGTTTACCACTTTTTCCAAGATATTTTTAATTTCCCGATTAGAAACATCTGCTTGTCTATTGGATTGGGGATGATATGTTATAGACAGTTTATGATTAACTCCATGGCGTTTCAACGCAGCAGCTACATGGCTATAGTGGAAATGCGTGCCCTAATTGCTAATTAATGCTCTTGGTGTTCCAAAGAGTGTGAGTATATGCTTGTAAAAAAACTTCAAGACGATTTTGGCATCATCCTTAGGCACCGCAACGGCTTCTATCAACTTTGAAACATAATCTGCTGCAACCAAAATATATAGATTTCCAAAAGAATTAGAAAAATAACCCATAAAGTCCAATCCCCAAAGATCAAATAAATCGATTTCCATTATTAGTTGCTGTGGCATCTCATTTCTCCTAGATATGGATTTAGGAAAATGTTGGTACACCCCATGGCTCAGCGAAAAAATTATCCGACGAATTCCACCGGTGATCCATGTACGAGGAACAAATTCAGGGTGAAAAAGGATGAAACGTTACCTTAATTAAATCTAAAAAACTGTAGGGATGTGTGGGGAATCCAATTCCTCTAGCACGATGTTCAATCCTAGTCGTCATAGCAACGTTTCAACCTCTGAGCAGTCTACCCGAACAAAACGAACAATGTTTTACTTCTCTAACTGTTAGAGAGGTTATTAGCAGTAGACATAATCTTGGCTGCTAGACCTTATGCCTTTATATAGCATTCAAAAACCTAATTCTACTTAAATTCGATTTTATTAAATATACAATATATTTAACCGAATATAATTAAATATGTAGAATCTCATTCAACTTCAATTAGGGTTTTTTAAGGATATATATATTTTAACAGTATTTGATAATTACAATAATTATCTAATATTAAAAAATATATAAACAAAATCATATAATTAAAATAATTATAGCAATTTTGATTTTAAGTAAAATCAAATATATATCCATACATATTTATTTTAACTAATTTTGTGTACAACAAGTTTGTACATATGCTATCTAGTCGATATATGTTTGTTTCAATCATAGGGTGTGACCCTTGTAGGTTCGTGTAACGTTAGCAGTAATATCTAGAATAATTCTAATATTACAAGAAATGAGTGGAATCTAGCTATACATCATTGCTACCTAAGTTACAGAAAGTTGTGGTTCGACATAACCTTTCTATGATTAATCTTTATGTATAAAATCCTTTTGTCCTTATACCTAGAATGGAAACAAGTCATGGAATAGTCACACTTGTATAATCTACCTAATATTTCTTGATATCTCGAGTATACTATTATCAACGAATAACTATGATATCTCATATCAATTTATTCAAGCATGGCCATGTATTTCTAGTCTCACTCAATCAAGTGGCCTACAATATTTTCTCCTATTATGTAGGAGGGATAAATCCTAGATTAACCACCATATCTCACCACATAGTTCGTGACATATCCAAAAAGAGTCTTTATAGCGTAGTCAGTTACGATACACGTTTAACTGTATCAAAATATATGACTCACAATGTTGAAATAATGATGATCTCAAGTCTGAGGATCATACATGTATTTATCATTTATGAGCAATGTTGTGACTGTCACATAATAATCCAAGAAACATGCACATAGTGGGTCAGTCCAGTATGTCGTTCTCTAACACATGCTCTTGAATTGAATTTGACATCTCCATGTCAATGACAACAATTTGTCATCAATTAACTACATATTAGTCTTGAATGCATCTTTGTTGTCCACGCCCTCAAAGATACTCGACTAAGGACCTTTTAAGAATAATCATTCTAAGGACTTTATTATAATTCAGTTTATATATATACGCAAAATAATGAATGATAATAATAACTATGGCTTCATATTAATAACAAGATAAAAAGGTATGTCTTTTACAATCATCTTATGATTGGTCTTTGGGCATACTCCAACAATCTCCCACTAGCACTAAGACCGGTCACTCATGTATCTAATACCAAGAGACTTAGTGTAACGATCATGCTTCTACTGTGCCAGAGGCTTTGTCAGTGGATCGACGATATTATCGTCCGTTGGTACTCTGCATATTTCCACATCCCCTCAATTAATAATTTCTTGAATGAGATGATAACGCCTAAGTATGTGTTTGGATCGTTGGTGAGATTTGGGTTATTTTGCTTGTGCGATGGCTCCATTGTTATCACAACTTATTTCTATAGCATTTGATATGCTAGGCATAACCCCTAGTTCAGATATGAATTTTTTTATCCAAACAACTTCTTTTGCAGCATCACTTACTGCAATACACTCGGCTTCTGTTGTAGAATTTGCTACTGTATCTTGCTTTGAATTTTTCCAGTTTACTACACTTCTATTAAGGCAAAAAACAAAACCCGATTGCGATTGAGAATCGTCCTTATCAGTTTGGAAGCTTGCATCAGTATAACCTTTTATACTTAGCTCTTCCTCTCCTCCATACATAAGGAATGTATCCTTAGTTCTTCTCAGGTACTTAAAGATATTTTTTACTGCAACCTAATGACCTTCACTGAGATCTACTTGATACCGACTTGTCATACTTAATGCATATGATACATTTAGATGTGTACATAGCATGGCATACATGATAGATCCAATGGCCAAAGCATATAGAATCTTACTCATACGCTCTCTTTCTTGAGGTGTTGAAGGACCATTTCTTTCAAGATTGAAATACCATGTCTCATAGGTAAGAATTCCCTTTTAGGTTCTTCCATTTTGAATCTTTTCAGTATTTTATCTACGTATGTATTTTGACTTAGTCCTAGGAGTCGTCTTGATCTATCTCTATAAATCTTGACTCCTAAAATGTAGGTTCCTTCACCCAAGTCTTTCATAGAAAATCATTTTCCTAACCAAGCCTTTATAGAATGTAAGGTAGGTATGTCATTTCCTATTATTAGTATGTCACCCACATACAATACCAAGAATGTAACAATGCTCCCACTAGTTTTCTTGAAAACACATGTCTCATCTTCATTTTTGATAAAACCAAATTTTTTGATTGCATCATTGAAACGAAGATTCCAACTTCGAGAAGCTTGCTTCAATATATAAATGGATCTTTGTAGCTTGCATACTTTTTAGGAATCTTTTGGATTGACAAAACCCTCAGGTTGTGTCATGTACACATCCTCATCTAATTTTCCATTAAAGAAAGAGGTTTTGACATCCATTTGCCATATTTCATAGTCATAAAATGTAGCTATCGCAAGCAATATCCAAATAGATTTAAACATAGCAACAGGGGAAAAGGATTCATCATAGGCTATACCATGAATATGACGAAATCCCTTAGTGACCAATACCCCTTGTATGTTTGTACATTGCCTTTCAAGTCGGTATTTTTTTTGAAAACCCATTTGTACTCAATGGGCTTAATCCCTTCAGGTGGGTCAACCAAAGTCCATACTTGGTTTTCTGACATGGAATCCATCTCCAATTTCATGGTTTCTTGTAACACCCCAAAACTGGGCCTAGTCGGAATTTAATTCAGGCAAATAAAAAATTTTGCATTAGAGAATCAAAGTATAGAATTGACCTTTGACTGAGTGGTTAGTTATTAGTTTAATGAATCCTAATTAAGTAGGGATGTTGTCTAAGGACCCCAATGTAAACTTTGAAACTTGTTTTGGTGATTATATTGAGAAAATTGAAAGTTAAGGGACAAACGTATAAAAGATAAAGAGTTGAGGGACTAACCTTACGATTAGCCCCTCCTCAATATTAGTCAGCTTATACGTGGGTCTTTGGGGGTGAGGCTACTTCATTATAAGGAAATCCTAATTGAAGAAATAAGAAAAAGAAAGAGTTTAGAAAGCTTACTCGATAGAAACCTTAAGCAAGCACCTCCCATTCATCTTCATCTTCTCCCAAGCAAGCATCTCCATTGGAGAGTATTTCAAGCTTTGATTTCCTTAAGTTTCTTAATCCTAGATTGTAGTTATCGATTGGGTAAGCTTTTCCCCTCAATTGGTTTATTGGTTCCATGGCAAAACCATGTTTAATTCCAAGTTCAATAATTAAGAGAACCTAGATATTCTCTAGGAATATTAAGTTTGATCCCTATTGTTTTTCATAGCTATTAGATTGCTATGAATCCATTATCGATATTGAAATTCTTGAAATTTCTATTTCTTTGTAGCTCGAGAAAACCAAGGTGAAGAATCACCAAATCCTTCAAATTCTACCAAGCTTGAGAATAAATGAATCGTTATCCGGGAGCCTTGAAATCTCAAAATTCTCGGTGAGTATAGTTGAAGTCTTGAGATTGGCTAGGTGCCTATCTCGTTTTCATTATATTGGTATATTGTATCTACATCATTGGAACCAAGGTATGGTTACGTGAAAACCTTGTCAAGGGTGTCTTTGGTAAGCTTATTACATTGTCAAGTTAATTATCGAATTATTGCATTGTCATTGTTATTATTGAAATATTGAGAAAGGCTATATTGATAATGGTATATTGTTAAAGTTACATTGACATTGTTATGATTACCGTTATTGCTATTGCTATTGTTATTGATATATCCATCATTATTGATCTTGATAAGTATTGAATCCTTATATATGAATGGATATGGGATACTATTGGTAATATTTGGATAAGGTTAAGGCCCCTAATTTGTTGCAAAATCAAATAAAATCTGTCATTACAGGTCTGTTCGTACCGATAAGGGTGATGGCGTGTCGGTACTGGTGTGTATTTTGGGACACAGGTAACAGGGCGTACCGATACGGGTTTTGGTGTATCGATACAGGTTTTAGTCGCTGGAAAATTATTGTAGCATCGTTTCGATACATTATCGATACTAATACTTGACCTAGCAAGAGTTGACCATGCGTACCGATACAGGTCTAGGCGTTTCGGTATGGCTGGTCAGTTTTGGAATTTGAATCCTGCATGGTGTATCGATACGGGTAAACTTGTACCGGTATGGTTCCTAATAATCGTAACTGATTTAATGACCTTGACATAAACGTACCGATACAGCCCCTTCGAGTATCGGTATGGAGGTAGGTAAATTGGTTAAAAGTTGTTTTAAAAGGTTTCAAAAGTTGTAATTTGACCACTAAATTCTTATAAGGCTTAATTGAGGACCCAAATGAATTCTAAACGTGATAAAATTTAGTACATAAGATGTTTAAGTATTGAATTTTGTTGTGAGTAACTTAGGTTTTGGTAAGTCCTTATAATTTGCAAGAATTATGATTTAGTCCCTAAACTTGCCCAAGGTATTAATTGATCTGATTAAATTCTGAATGAGATTGCATTGACTATAGTAAAGTCAAGTATTGTATTGCATGAACATTGTTAATTCACAGTTTATAGCTCAATTCATCGAAATTAGCAAATCGTCCACCATATTGTCTACCGGTAACACTTTCTGACCCAAAATCCTACCAGATCGAGAAGGGGGTGTTACATTTGTGGTATCAAAGCTATAGTTTAGTTGATTCTAGGACTAACTTGAAGTCTATTGTATCATTATTTCATTACATATGCCACCTAGGAGTTTATTTTATCTATATTGTGACTTGTTATTGATCTGATCCTCTTTCTTTTATTGTAAATGATGTATAACTCCGATAAAGCTCACGAAGAAGTTGAGCATACCGTAGGCTCCTCAACAAATGGCGAGGAGAAAAGGGAGGAAAACCCTCCAAATTCACAAAATCCCTCACAAGAATCACTGAATCCTGAACCTATATTCCAAACTGCCCAATTTGAATGTAACAAGAACATGACTGACATGTTCAAGCAGTTTATGGCTATCCTTAAATTCGAGAAGCCCGTACAATCCTCTATAGCTGCCAATCATATAAGCTGAGCTCCCACCGATAAATTAGCTCAACACCGAGCCACTACCTTCACAGGTAAGGCTGGTGAGGACCCTGAAGCAGCAGAATATTGGTTGGAATATGCCTTAGCTTTGTTGGCAGATGAGGCTTTACATTGGTGGGTAACCACAATACTTACCGCTCCCGAGGAAGCTGTAACTTGAGAGTTTTTCCTGTGTGAGTTTAAGAAAAAGTATATCAGTGAATATTTCCTGTCTAAAAGACAGGATATCTCCCTGCACCTTAAGCAAGGAGGGAGGCCGGTGGAACAGTACATTCATGACTTTTTTAAATATTGCAAGTATGGAGCCGAGTATATAAAGAAGGAGGAAAAGAAGTGCATAATGTTCATTGCAGGCTTGAGTGATGAACTCTAACCCTTATTCACTACCTTAGGAATTACAGATTTCCAAGAGCTTGTAAATCAAGTGATCTCTACTGAAGCTGCCCATAGGTTGCAAAGGGTTAGTGGACAGGATAGATCTGAGAAGGCATCCTGTGGGGCAGTGTCGTATACAATCTGGGGTATGTTTCATCTGTGGTAAGCATGGTCACTACATTAAAGATTGTCCAATGAATGCTTCCAAGTCTTCTACACTGGTGATTCCCGTATCCCCTGCTCAGTCTTTCAAGGGTAAGGGCAGAAACAAGTTGCATCAGGAGCTTTTGGGAGACATGGTGGCTCTATAAGAACTCCTAACTGACAAGAATCTACATCTTTTACTCAAGTTTATCACTTGAGGAGTAGGGAGAAGGATGAGGATCCAGACATCATAGCAAGTACTGTTGAATTGTATACTCATCTTGTTTATGCATTGATTGATCATGGATCTACTCATTCCTTTATTAGTACTGTGTTGATTAAAAGATTTAAGATAACATCCGAGCCTATAGCCTTTAAAATCACCATGACTAATCCTTTAGGGAATAGTGTTGTAGTTGGATTAGTATGTAAGAATTATCCGCTCGTGATACAAGGGATACCTTTCTCGGCCAATCTTATGGGTCTCCCTATTCATGAGTTCGATTTAATATTGGGGCTTGACTGGCTCGACTCGAGGAGCATCAAGCATGGGTGGATTGTTAGAAGAAGAAATTATACCTTAGAGTTCTTGGAAAGGAGAGTATAACTCTCATGGATTCTAGGGGCAAGATATCATTATTATATGCTGGTTCAAGCATGGAAGAAATACTGTTGCAAGATATAGACACCGTATAAGAATTCCCTGATGTATTTCCTGATGAGCTTTCGAGTTTACCACCCACCCGCGAGGTTGAATTTGGGATTGAAATGCAACATGGAACCACTCCGATTTCTATTGCACCTTAACGAATGGCACTCGTAAAACTTACTGAGCTTAAGATACAAATCTAAGATTTGTCGGACAAGGGTTTCATTTGACCGAGTTCCTCACCTTAGGGAGCTTTGATCCTCTTTTTTAAGAAGAATGATGGGTCAATGCATCTTTGTATTGACTATTGACAGCTAAATAAGCTTCACCATCAAGAATAAATATCCTTTACCGAGAATAGATGATTTGTTTGATCAAATCAAAGATGTAACTGTCTTTTCTAAAATTGATCTAAGGTTTGGGTATTATTAAATGAGAGTTAAAGAATGTGATGTACTGAAGACAACCTTCTGTACAAGGTATGGCCACTACGAATTTTTGGTTATGCCCTTTGGGTTAACAATTCACCGTCTGCCTTTATGGATCTTATGAACCGAGTTTTTAGACTCTATCTTGACACGTTTTTGGTAGTATATAGATGATATATTAATCTATTCAAAAAATCAAGCTGAGCATCACGATTATCTTTGAGTTGTGCTTCAAACCCTTTGGGACAAACAATTATATGCCAAGTTTAGTAAGTGTGAGTTTTGTCTCACTCAAGTTTCATTTCTAGGACATGTGATATCTGCAGAAGGCATTTAAGTCGATCCAAAGAAGATCCAAGCTATAGTGGAGTGGAGGCCATTGAAGAATGTTGGTGAAGTTCATAGTTTTCTCGGTCTTGCTAGTTATTACAGAAGATTCGTTAAAGGATTTTAGATAATAGCTGCACCGTTAACCAAACAACTACGAAAGGATATTCCTTTTGAATGGACCGAGAAGCAACAACGCAGTTTTGATTAGCTTAAACAAGTGTTAACTCATGCATCGGTCCTAACCAAACCTGAGTCTGGTAAGGATCATACGATGTATAGTGATGCATCGAGTCCTTGCAAGATTAAGATCCCGAGTTACAAGTCATCATTTATAAACTCCAGAATGAGTCTGACTGTGATTTCAGAATTAATTCTGAAGGACTCTTGTGTTTCCATGATAGAATTTGTGTACCGAATGATGAACCTCTCCGTGATGATATTCTTAAAAAAGCTCATTGTAGCTCTTTTTTAGTTCACTCAGGGTTGATGAATATGTATAAAGATCTGCGAGAATTATACCGGTGGCCTGGTATGAAGAAGGCCATTATAGGATTTTTATCAAGATGTTTTACATGTCAGCGAGTCAAGGCTGAACATAGTGTCCATACGGGATTATTGCAACCCATTAAACTTCCCCAAGAGAAATAGGAAAGAATAACCATGGACTTTATCAATGGTTTACCGTTGACTCCAACTAAGCATGACGCTATGTGGGTCATTGTTGACCGTTTCACCAAGTCCACTCATTTTCTACCTGTCAGAATAGACTACAACCTTCCTAAGTTAGCTGACTTAAACATCAAGAAAGTGATTAGACTCTATGGAGTACCTAAGTCAATCATCTCTGATCGAGATCCTCGTTTTGCTTCGCGATTCTAGAAAGCATTGCAAGGGGCCCTAGGTACTTGGGTAAATCTCAGTACAGCTTTTCACCCTCAGTTTGATGGCCAATCAAAAAGGGTAATTCAGATATTGGAAGACATGCTTTGTGCATGTGTTATTGATTTTGAAGGGACTTGGGAGAGGTCCCTTCCTCTCATCGAGTTTGCTTACAATAATAGTCACCAATCGTCCATTGGGATGGCACCATATGAAGCATTGTATGACAGGAAATATAGAAAATCGTTATGTTGGTCTGAATCGGTAAAGGTAAGATGTTGGGCCATGACTAACTTCAGGAAACTGAAGAACAGGTTACCATCATCCATGATCGTTTGAAGGCCACCTCCGACCGACAAAAGGCCTATACTGACCTCAAGAGGAGAGATATACAGTTTTATGTTGGTGAGGAAGCATTCCTGAAAGTCTCTCCATAGAAGAACATTCTTCGTTTTGGCAAGAAAGGGAAACTAATTCCCTGATTTATTGGACCGTTTGAGGTGACGAAAAGAGTTGGTCTTGTGGCTTATCGATTAGATTTACCTCAGGAATTGAACAAGATTCATGACGTGTTTCATGTATCAATGCTTCACAAGTATATATTTGATCCATCTCATGTGGTCAAACCTGAGTCAATAGAACTCCAACCCAATTTGACGTATGAAGAGGAACCTGTGCAAGTATTGGCAAGGGAAGTCGAGAGACTTCAAAAAAAATGTCCCCTAGTTAAAGTTCTTTGGAGAAGTCACAAGGTTGAAGAAGCTACATGGGAACCGGAAGAAAC
This sequence comes from Hibiscus mutabilis, assembly GCA_019671005.1. NCBI lineage: Eukaryota > Viridiplantae > Streptophyta > Magnoliopsida > Malvales > Malvaceae > Hibiscus > Hibiscus mutabilis. The sequence goes on from CM033713.1 coordinate 23,566,853, forward strand.
TATGAGGTCAGTATGCACATCTCTTTGGTTCTGGTAAAAATTCAATGACAAATTTTTCTTAAGGGGAAGAGTTGTAACACCTAAAAACTAGGCCTGGTAGAAATTTAATTTCAGCAAATCAGAAATTTTGCATCGGAGAATCGAAGTATATAATTAACTTTTGACTAAGTGGTCAATTATTAGTTTAATGAATCCTAATTGAGTAGTGATATTGTCTAAGGACCCTATTGTAAACTTTAAAACTTGTTTTGGTGACTAAATTGAGAAAATTGAAAGTTAGGGGACAAAAGTATAAAAATAGAGATTTGAGGGACTAACCTTTTGATTAGCCCCTCCTTAATATTAGACAGCTTATATGTGGGTCTTTGGGGTGAGGCTACTTCATTCTAAGGAAATCCTAATTAAAGAAATAAAAAAAAGAAATTAGAAAGCTTACCTGGTAGAAACCTTAAGTAAGCACCTCCCATTTATCTTCATCTTCTCCCAAGCAAGCACCTCCTTTGGAGAGTATTTCAAGCTTCGATTTCCTTTAGTTTCTTAATCCCAGATTGTAGTTGTCGATTGGTTAAGCTTTTCCCCTCAATTGGTTTATTGGCTCCATGGCAAAACCATGTTTAATTCCAAGTTCAAGAATTAAGAGAACCTAGATATTCTCTAGGAATATTAAGTTTGATCCCTATTGCTTTTCATAGCTATTAGATTGCTATGAATCCATTATCGATATTGAAATTCTTGAAATTTCTATTTCTTTGTGGCTCGAGAAAACCAAGGTGAAGAATCACTAAATCCTTCAAATTCTACCAAGCTTGAGAATAAAGGAAACGATATTCGGGAGCCTTGAAATATTGAAAGTCTCGGTGAATGTATTTGAAGTCTTGGGATTGGCTAGATGCCTATCTCGTTTTCATTATATTGGTCTATTGCATCTACATCATTGGAACCGAGGTATGATTATGTGAAAACCTTGTCAAATGTGTCTTTGGTAAGCTTTTGTATACTTATTACACTGTCAAGTTAATTATCGAATGATTGCATATTCATTGTTATTATTGAAATATTGAGAAAGGCTATATTGATCATTGTATATTGTTAAAGTTACATTGACATCGTTATGATTACCGTTATTCCTATTGCTATTGTTATTGATATATCCATCGTTATTGATCTTGATAAGTATTGAATCCTTGGATATGAATGGATATGGGATACAATTAACATGCCATAGAATTCATGAGCTTATTGGTACAAAGTGGAATAAGTGCTTGAGCTAAGGCTCTATTTGGCGATGTTGGCGGGATGTGTTAGTGTTGGTCTTATTGGCGATGTTGAAGGATATTGACCATTTATTGTTGGCGATGTCGGTTGGGAATTCACGTATCCACATTGCATGTCGATCTAAAGAGAATAAGCAAGCATTACAAACATTGTTGAAACATGATTTTGAGATGCATTTATATTGCCATACATGTTGTTGTTATCATTGATAATCATATTATTGTTATTGACTACCTCACTAGGCTATGTAAGCCTAATGCATCTCATTTCCATGCATTTTCAGGATAAGGACTAGTCAGATTGAGGATCGGAGCAAGGACATTTTTGGAAGCAAGTCACCAAGTTATAAGTAATGTAAACCTTGTTCTTAAACTCCTAGAAAGGTGGCATATGGTCTAGACATGTTAGTTTAGCCCCATTTTGTGTGTATATAATGTTTACTATGTTGAAGGAGTCTAAACACCAAGTATGACATGTTGGATGTTGGCAAATAGTTTTATAATGGACAATATGGCCCTAATATGTGAACTCATGGTAAATGATCTCAAATGATATAAAATTTGGTATGTGCATAGATTAAGAGGTTAAAAGCTTGCCCATAAAGTTTGGTAATATTTGGATAAGGTTAAGGCCCTTAATTTGTTGAAAAGCCAGATAAAATCTGTCATTACAGGTATATCTGAACCGATACGGGTGATAGCGTATTGATACGGGTGTGCATTTTGGGACATAGGTAATAGGGTGTTCCGATATGGGTTTTGGTGTATCGGTACGGGTTTTAGTGACAAGAAAATTATTGTAGCACCGTATCGATATAGTAACGATACTGATAGTTAGCCTAGCAAGCGTTGACCATACGTAGCGATACGGGTCTAGGCATTTCAATAAGAATGAACGGTTCTGGAATTTGAATCATGCATGGTGTATGATACAGATAAACCTGTACCGGTACGGTTCCTAATAATCATAGCTAATTTAACGACCTTGACATGAGCGTACCGATACTACCCCTTCGAGCATCGGTACAGAGGTAGGTAAATTGGTTAAAAGTTGTTTTAAAAGGTTTCAAAAGTTGTAATTTAACCACTGAATTCTTATAAGTCTTAATTGAGGTCCCAAATGAATTCTGAACGTGATAAAATTTAGTACATAAGATGTTTAAGTACTGAATTTTTTTATGAGTAACTTAGGTTTTGGTAAGTCCTTATAATTTGCAAGAATTATGATTTAGTCCCTAAACTTGCCCAAGTCATTAATTAATCTCTGATTGAAATATAAATGAGTTTGCATTGACTATAGTCAAGTATTGTATTGCATGAACATTGTTAATTCACATTTTATAACTCAATTCATTGAAATTAGCAAATCGTCCACTGTATTGTCTACCGATAACGCTTTTCGACCAGAAATCCTACCAGACCGGGAATGAGGTGTTACACTTCTAGCCATTTCTCGTAGTCCGAGCTCGCCACTGCTTCTTGATATGTCCTAGGCTCATCTTTATCCATGAGGAAAACATCACCATGCAATGTAACAAGAAATCCATATCTCTCAAGTACATTGCGTTCTCTCATAGATCTCTACATTAGTTGTGTTTAAAAAATGGTTGGATGTTCCTCAACTATTTGTGGAACTTGTTGTTGTTCAATCTCTAGTTCAGTAATCTGTAGTTGATCTTGTATTTCCTTAAGATCAATATTTCTCCCACTTCTTTTTCTAAAAATAAATTCTATTTTGAGGAAGACTCCTGCTCGAGCAACAAACACTTTATTCTCAAATGGATTAAAGAAATAATATCCTTTAGTTTCTTTAGGATATCCCACAAAATTGCATTTATGAGATTTGAGTTCAAGTTTTTTAGACATATGATGTTTAACAAAAGCTTCGCAACCCCAAATTTTCATAAAAGACATGATAGGATGCTTCCCAATCCATAGTTCATATGGTGTCTTTTGAATCGATTTAGATGGAACATGATTTAGTGTGAAAGCAGCCATCTCTAGTGCATGTCCCCAGAATGAAATTGAAAGATCAGCATGACTCATCATTTACCGAACCATGTCTAACAGTGTTCGATTTCTTCTTTCAAAAACTCCATTATGTTATGGAGTAACATGTGGTGTAAGTTGTGAGACAATCCTACATTCCTTAAGAAGGTCATGAAACTCTAATATTAAGTATTCTCCTCCTTGATCTGATTGAAGAGCTTTAATACTTTTTCCTAGTTGGTTTTGTACTCCATTCTTAAATTCCTTGAATTTTTCAAGGGCTTCAAATTTATGTTGCATTAGATAAATGTACCCATATTTACTGAAGTCATCAGTGAAAGTAATAAAGTATTGAAAACCTCCTCTGGCTTGAGTATCATTGGTCCACATACATCACTATGTATTAAGCCTAATAAATCACTTCCTTACTCGCTTTTACTGTTAAAAGGAGATTTGGTCATTTTCCCTAGTAAGCAAGGCTCACATATATTAAGTTGTTCAAAAACCAAAAGAATCCAAAAATCCATCTTTATGAATTTTTTATATGCATTTCTCACTTGTATGACCCAAGCGACAATTCCAAATATAAGTTTCATTAGAGTCATTTGTTTTTGATCTTTTTGTATTTATGTTGTATATGGAATTATCTTTATTCAAAATATAGAGGTCATTTATTAAATGTATTTCACCATAAAAACATTATTGAGATGAAAGAAACAATTATTATTCTTAATAGCAATCTCAAAGCCAATCTTGTCCAAACAAGAAATTGAAATAATGTTTTTAGTCAAACTAGGTACAAAATAACTATCCTCTAAAACTAAATCAAGTCCACTAGGTAAAGACAAAGTATATGTTCATATAGCTAATGCAGCAACTCTTGCTCCATTTCCACTCGTAGGTTCGCTTCTCCTTTCGCCAATTTTCTACTCCTTTTTAGTCCATGTACAGAAGTACAAATATGATAACCACAACCGGTATCTAATATGTAACACCCTGAATTTTCCCCCCAAATTTAAAACCCTAATTTTTCAAAACCCTAGAAATTAGGAATTTAAATATGAAACCCTAATTAAGAAATTTGGGAATTAATTGAATTTTAAAAAATTTAGCGATCTTTCTATAAAGAATTGATATTAGGTACCTATTTTGTGAACCCTAGAAAATTACAAGGACTTACCTTGCAATTTACCCAAATATTTGTATATATAGGTTAAGTTCAACTTTTTTCTCCTCGGCAGCCGCACTTTCTCTTGTCTCTAAAACTGTTTTGAACGCATCTCCCTTTTCCTCTTCATTTTTTATTTATTTAATTCGATCAAACCCCGCTGAGTCTCTAGCATCGCTCAATTCAACTATATCTTCGGTTGATTTAAAGATCAACTATTTGAATCAAATAAGTATTCATTAAATTTCGTTAGATTAGTATTTAGGAATAATTATTTGATCATAGTGATAATAGTAATAGTGTTATCGTAGGATTGTTTTCAAGGTACCAATACATCTGGACGCCGTACTTTTGATTATGAGAGACTTGTCGTTCCGTAGGTTGAGTTTGCTTCGGCTAAGGTGTGTTTTCTTCCGATGCTATAAATAAATATTTTTTATATGATTTTATACCTTGCTTGATTATGATCTGCATTATGGCTTGTATGGTTGACATCATATGCATATGACTTTTAGAATTTGTTTTTAATTATGATTTATGAAATATTTGATTTACAAAACATCGAAATTTATGAAAACCAGGATTTATGGACTATGATTTATGAAGTGTGTTTTATGGAATATCGGATTTATTGAACAATATTAATGAATTTTGAGTTTTAAACATCATACACGTATAAGCATGGGTTGGGATTTATACGAAGGAAGTTCAGTGGTTTCACCATTCAGGGCTGAATTCCGCTTCTGATCAGTGGCTCCACCTTAGGGTCTAGATTCCACTTCGGAAGGTGACGATGTAGCGAGGAGGTTATGGGAACCTTCCTTATCTTTGGCGGACGTAGTTTGGGTGCATTGCATTACGCTTATGATATTGTACCACTGTTTTATGTTTTAAAGAAACTTAAGAAAATATTACTTTGTTTTACGACTATGATTTTCTTGCACTTTAGAGACACACCAAGCTCTTTAGCTTACTCCCTCATAGTTTTCTCTTACAAATATCTTTGGACTTTAGGCGACGTGGTACTTGGAGGATCTCACATTTTATCCAGTTATTTTATTTTTTAGTACGAAACTATTTTTAGTTATTCAGATTATTATTTTGAGACATTGATGTAATTTCATACTTTGAGACTAATTATGTTTTGGGATTATTTTTGGCATTCATTTATTGTGGTTTTATTTCAGAGATTTTTTTTAAATATTCAAATATTAATTATGATATTTTTATTTTATTATTATGAGATATTTATTAAATTATAGTTATATATATTATTTTTTTTAAATTAAAGTATAATCTTTAAATTTTGTTTTCTTGAGGGAAAAGTTTTCAAACCTGACTTCCTAGATTCGACCTATTTCTTTTGGGTCGGGTTTAGGGGTTTACATAATACCCAAGAAGTAGATATTGATATATTAATATCAATAACATAAATACTTGATCCATATTGTCCATTTTCTTTTGCTTTCTTGATATCCTCAAGATAGACATGGCAGTTTCTCTTCCAATGTCCAACATTGTTGCAATGGAAACACTTTCCTTCTTTTGCAATTCTTCCTTTGGGTTTCAATGCAGCCTTTCCTTTGTTGGGCTTGGGCTTTGCCTTGGTGTTGGGTTTTCCTTTTCTGTTATCCTTTCAGAACATCAGAATAGGCTTGCACCCAACCTTTTTCATGTTGTTTTCTGTTATTTTTAAGAGACCAAGTAAATGTGGCAACAAATTTTTAATTTCGTTCATATTGAAAATAAGAACAAACTAATTGAAACTATCCGGCAACGATTTTAGGATAACATCCATAGCTAATTCAACACTTAGAGGAAAGCCCAATTTTTTGAGGGTCTGAATATAGCCTATCATTTTGAGAACATGAGTTCTTACTGGAGTTCCCTCCACCATTTTTCATCGAAACAAAGCCTTAGAGGTCTCATACCTCTCTTCACGAGCTTGCCCTCATATAATTCTTTGAGATATTTAACCATTTCATAGGGAACCGTGTCCTCATGTTGCTTATGAAGCTAAGGAGTCATGGTCGCAAGCATAAAATACCAGACATCTACCATGTCATTTGAGTATTTCTTAAAAGCTTCCAATTGATCTGCGGTGGCATCATCTATTGGTTTTTCAGGGATGGGTTCTTCGATGACTTGTATATTTTGTTCTTGTTTGAGGATAATCCTTAAGTTGTAGAACCGGTCAAGGAAGTTCAAGCCATTCAATTTGTCATTCTCAAGGACGGATCGCAATGATAACAAGTTGAGTTAGCCATAACAAATCTATAATGAATAAATATGATTTATGAGTAAGTTATATCATGTTTGTAAATGCAAAATAACATTCCCACTATTAATAACCCTCAAAATTTGAAAAACTTTCTATAAAGTATTTCTAGTGGGTAAGGATCCATATTTTATTTCATCCTAAGCCAGCTTTGGCTTTACTACTAGAATTCAATTATTTAGGTAAGCAACACTTGCTAATTACATCTCATGTAACTCCTACATTTGGTGAACAACTATTGTTCCTAATTATCTGATGATTATCCAAATTATTAGCCTTAGGTTTCTAATCTCATTAGGGCAACCTATTTTAACCAATATTAGAACCAGTGAATATCACATGCTTATTCTTCGCATTTAACCAAGATAGATATAAGTACTTCGCTTTAGAAGAACCTACATAGTACCGATTAAGGTTTTAACGAGGTTTAATATTAGATGGCCATTAATCAAATATGGAGGGTTTTGTTAAATTAATCTCACCATTCAAATATGATCTAATCAGTTACTATCATGGTAATAAACATCCATTGTATCACATACATGTAAAGCAATAAATATAAATGCAATGGTTATAGCCCGTAAACTAAGGTGGCCCATTCCAAGCTAATGGGAATAAAGATGGAACTTGATTCTCAAGAATCTAATCCACTTTTGATTGGCCCATCCTTCTGCTCATTTGATCCATGATTCTTCGTAAATATTACAATTTTAGATGCTCATTTTACATATGAGGGAGTAAGATGAGAAGAGAATTACAATAGAAGAAAGAGAGGCACGACACGCAGGCCGTATTTATAAAATTACAAAACCAAACTAAATGGACTATTGGGCTATAACCATGCATTTCAAACACCGTGCATAACAAACATAATAACGACATGGTTTGTTATTAAGATTTTACCGGATTATTCCTAAGAAGGTGTCAAGGGGCGGAGCCCCTTGCGGGGGTCCGGTGACCTCGTGGTTGTCAGCAGGGTTGCCACTGACCGATCAGCGATGAGGAAATTTTAAATATTAGCATCTTAGTTGCTGTGTAAAAACCTCACGATTTTATAACTTTTATCAACATAATTGTGTTTTCAAGATACTTAAATCCATGAGGTTTTTACTGCAACAACTCTTGTTATTTTTCCCCGCACAAAATTTACAGACTAAACATTAGTCAAATATAACTATAACCATGTATGTTAACACTTAACATCTAAAAACCCAAAAAAAAAAATGGTGGCTAACTCTTAGTCACTAAGAACAATCAATATGATTTAAATAGATTAGGCATGAACGATCTATAGCGCGAAAATATCATATATTTGTCAAAATCGAATAATCCCTAATCTAGTAACATGTATCTCATACAATAGAATCATCCTAGTATTTAAGTCTGAATCCGTATCGTACAAGTGGCTCTAACACCACTTTAGGGAAATGCAGTACACCCTATGGCGCAGCGAAAAAATTATCCAATGAATTCCACAAGTGATCTATGTAAGAGGAACAAATTTGGGGTGAAAAGGGATGAAACATTACCTTAATTAAATTTGAAAAACTTCAGGGACGTGAAGAGAATCCAATTCCTCTAGCACGATGTCAAATCCTAGTCATCACAACAGCGTTTCGACCTCTACGCAGTCCACCCAAACGAAACGAATAATGTTTTATTTCTCTAACTGTTAGAGAGGTTATTAGCAGTAGGCATAATCTTGGCTGCTAGACCTTATGCCTTTATATAGTATTCAAAAACCTAATTCTACTTAAATTCAGTTTTATTAAATATACAATATATTTAACCAAATATAATTAAATATGTAGAATATCATTCTTCTTCAATTAGGTTTCTTTCGGGATATATATATATTAATAGTGTTTGATAATTACAATAATTATCTAATATTAAAATATATATAAACAAAATTATATAATTATAATAATTTCGATTTTAAGTAAAATCAAATGTCTATCTATCTATCTATATTTTAACTAATTTCGTGTACAACAAGTTTGTACATATGCTATCTAGTTGATATATGTTCGTTTCAATCATAAGGTGTGACCCTTGTAGGTTCGTGTAACGTTACAGTAATATCTAGAACAATTCTAATAATACAAGCAATGAGTGGCATCTAGCAATACATCAGTGCTACCTAAGTTACAGGAAGTCTTGGTTCGACATAACCTTTATGTGCTTAATGTTTATGTATAAAATCCTTTTATTCTTATATCTAGAATGGAAACAAGCCATGGAATAGTCATACTTGTATAATCCATCTAATATTTCTTGATATCTCGAGTAGACTGTTATCAACGAATAACTATGACATCTCACATTAATTTATTCGAGCATGGCCATGCATTTCTAGTCTCACTCGATCAAGTGGCCTACGATATTTTCTCTTATTATGTAGGAGGCACAAATCCTATATTGACCAACCATATCTCACCACATAGTTCATGACATATCCAAAAAGAGTCTTTACAGCTTAGTCAGTTACTACACAAGTTTGACTATATCAAATTCTTTACGGTATTTAATTTCAATATCAAATTCTTGCAGCAACAAAATCCAACAGATTAATCTTAGTTTTGCATTTTTTGCAAAAAGGTATCTCAACGCAGAATGATCAGTAAGAATTTTAATTTTTGCACCTACAAGATAAGAACGAAAATGATCAAAAGCAAAAATTACTGCTAATAACTCTTTCTCAATAGTAGTGTAATTGATTTGAGCTTCAGTTAAAGTCTTACTAGCGTTGTAGATCGCATGAAATACCTTGTCTCTGCGTTATCCCAAAACTGCTCCCAAAACGAAATCATTGGCATCATACATTTGTTCAAATGGTTTCTCCTAGTTGGGTACAACAACGATCGGTTCATTCACAAGCTATGTTTTAATTTTAATGTATGTATTCAGACATACATCAACAAAACCAAATTTTCTGCCTTGCTCTAATAATATAGGCATAGAGGTTTGATGATATTTAAAAAATCCTGAATGAATCTCCTATAGAACCCAACATGACCTAATAACTGTGGATACCCTTCACATTCGTTGGTGGTGGCAGTTTTTCAATTACATCCACTTTGGCTCTATCAACCTTAATTTCAGTCTTTGAAATTTATGGCCCAAGACAATCCCCTCAGTGACCATCATTTTCCCAATTTAGAACCAGATTGGTGTCCTCACATCGCTACAATACTTTCATACACTGAAAAATCATCCATAAAGATTTCCAAGGAATTGTCAATCATATATGAAAATATTGCCATCATACATCTTTGAAATGTGTCTGGTGCATTGCAAAGACTAAAAGGCATGCGACGGATAGCAAATATCCCAAATAGGCATGTAAAGGTAGTCTTCTCCTGGTCCTCAGGTTCAATAATAATTTGATTGTAGCCAGAATACCTATCTAGAACACAATAATTATCTTTTCCTGCAAGTTGATCTAACATTTGATCAATGAAAGGCAGAGGGAAATGATCATTCCTTATGGTTGTATTAAGTCGTTTGTAGTCCATACAAATACACCAACTCATAAGAATGCGAGATCAATTTATCAGTATCGTTACGAACTACAGTGATGACACTTTTCTTAGAAACACAATGAACTGGACTAACCCATGCACTATCATAAATTACATAGATAATTCCTGCATCCAACCACTTAAGGATTTCCTTCTTGACTACTTCCTTCATTTTTTCATTCAATCTGCGTTGCGACTCTATAGACCATTTTTCTCATCATCCAGCTTAATATTGTGCATGCATAAACATGGACTAATGCCCTTAACGTCTGTAATTTTCCAGGGAATAGCACGCTTGTGCTGCATAAGAATATTTATCAACTTAGCTTCTTGTATTGCGTCTAGAGTTGCAGAGACAATGAGTGGGGTGTTTCTGAATCTCCAAGGAATACATATTTGAGATTAGCTAGTAATGGCTTGAGTTCCAGAGTATGAGCTTCTTCATTAGATGGTTTAAAAGTAAGAATTGTCTGATGAGCGAGATCCAAAGATTCAACTTGTCATTTGTGATAGATTGTTGTAGTGAGTACTTCAAGGTCACGATTCGAGAGATCTTGTTCAACCATTGTCAGCGTAGTATCCTCAGCAATGAGTATACCACGATGATATAGGTCTTCTTGAATGATATGGTCAAGAATATTGATATGATGACATTCCTTAGACTTTCTTCTAATGTCTGCATTGAACATCCCAAAAGTAACTTGGTCATTGTCAACCCGCACTGTATGTTCTCTTTTTGATACATCAATAACTGCCTCCCTATTAGCTAAAAATGGGCGACCAAGAATGATAGGGACATCCTTGTCAACCTCGCAATCAAGAATAATAAAGTTAGCTGGAAAAACGAACTTGTCTATACGAATAAGTATATCCTTTATTTGACCATTCAAATGTGTCAAAGATCTATCTGCCAATTGTAATATGACTTTAGTTGGCTTTATTTCTCTAATGCCTAACTTTTGAAAAGTAGACAGTGGCATTAAATTGATACTAGCCCCCAAATCACAAAAAGCTTTACTAAAATAGTGATTACCAATAGAGCAAGGAATGATGAAGCTGCCCTGATCTTTCATCTTTCTTGGTAAAGGAGAAGATATCAATGTACTGTACTCCTCAGTGAGTGAAATGGTTACAATGGCACTAAGCTTTTTCTTTTTGGATAGGATTTCCTTCATAAACTTTGTATAATTCAGAATCTGTGTAAGAGCATCAATCAAAGGAATTTGTATAGTAAGTTGTTGCAAAGTATCCTAAACGAATTGAAATTGATTATCTGACTCAGTATTCTTAAATCTTTGAGGAAAATTAGAAAAAGAATATCTGATGGTTGTGTCGACATTGGGCATTATGGCAACAACTTCGTTTGTAACACAGATAGAACCATAGTAATAACTGGAGGAATATTACCCGACTTGCCATTATTAACTTCATAATCTACTGTATGATCAGGTATAGAGGACTCTCATCGTTCTTGAATGGATATAGGAACTTGTTGCGTCGAGTCAGTAGTCTGTTTTCCACTGCAAAGAGTAATAGCCTTGCAATGGTCCTTACCCTTATTCATCAGACTCTCAGTGTTGCTAGGAAGTGTGTCTGGCTGACGAGAATTCATGTCCATAGCTAATTGCCCCAATTGATCTTCCAAAGTGCGTATTAATGAAGAGCGACCTTGCACTATAGCCTCTGTGTGAGATAAATGGTTGCACATTATTTCCTCAAGAAGAGCAAATGGATCAATGATAGTTGATAGAGCATAATGGCTCATCTGAGACTGTGTCTGAGATAGTGCTTCATATTGTGATTGTGTACCATACTGTGATTGCTGAGATTAGGGAGCAATATATTATGGTTGCATCCTATTCTATTGTGGCTGCAATCAAGCTTGTGGTGTAAAATGTTGTTGTAGATAACTGAAGATTCCTTGGCACACACTAGAGTTCCCTTTAAAGGAATTATTCCCAGAGCAAAATGCTAATGAATACTGCGCAGAATTTAAGTTACCCCAGGACTGTCGATTAGTTGTGTTGTAAGATGTACCCATAATGTTGCTTCGCATATCGCTGACATAACTAGCATTCTCTGCATGCTAGGGGCAATCCTCGTAACTATGGTTCTCACCTCAAATCTCACAAGAAAACATATGAGTAGCAATTTGTTGAGCTAGTTGGATGGGAGCAACTTCACTTGTTCCCTCTATATTCTCAATTTTGTTCTCCAAAGATAAAATCTGAGCTTTTAGAGAAGAAAAATCATCAAGTTCGAATACTCTTAGTGCAGCTTTGCATAATGTAGCCCTTGAGATAGGATATTGCGAATCATTTTAAACAAAGTGCACCAATACACCAACATCAACATTGTAAGTGCAATCAAGTAGTGGACCATTAGATGACCTGTCAACAAGATGTCTTGTGGCTGCATTCAACCCATTGTAGAAAATTTCAATCTCAATTTCCTGTTGAATGTCGTGGTTGGGAAATCATCGCAACAAAGACTTATATTGTTCCCAAGTGGTGTGAAGAGTATTATTATCTAACTGATAGTAAGTCGTGATATCATTCCTCAAACACGAGTTCATTGTCGGTGGATTAAAGTGCAAAACAAATTACATTGCAAGATCATTCTATGATGTAATAGAGCCGGTAGATAATCCTCGGAACCATGTGCGAGCTCTATGCTGCAAAGAATATGGAAACAATTGCATCTGTAAGCCATCATCAGGAACACCTTGCTGACTAAATGAAGCACAAATTAAAAGGAAATATTAAAGATGCTCTCGAGTTTCTTCATGTGGGGACATCCTCAACTGTAGCTTCCACCTTTGCTTTGGCTTTTCTTTTCTCTCAATGTAGTGACCGCTTTTGGTGTAGGAACCTCTGAAGCCGTCTTCATTCTCTCAATGGCAACCTCATTAAGTGGTCCATTGATAGCTGTTATCTCCTTATTTTTCAGGAGCTTGAATCAACACTGGAAACACCAAGATTCCCTTCTTTCTCATAGTAAAACCCGCTAACTCCTCGTGGATAATTGTACCTACATCTATCTTTCTTCCCTTAATGATAGAATGTATCAGACATATTCTATCTAGCAAGACGGTGGTGCTATGAGTCGAAGACAACAACTTTGAATTAACAAACTGGAACCATATTTTTGCTGGCAGAGTTAGAAACTTCCTATATATCGTCAAGTTTCCCATATTGGTCCCTGACCAAGATGCGTTCACAATGCATAAATCCTTAACTAGCAAATCCAGCTTTTCTTTATTAATCTCATCGACAAATATTGCATGTTCATCAACACTCAAAGAAGTTTTTAATAGAATGTTAATAACAACAACACTCCAAGGTATACAGCGCTCCCTCACAAAAACTAACTTTAATGAAGGCTCGTAAAGGTTAGCGTATAATTCCCTTACTAGAGCGGCATTATAGTTATCAGGGTGATTGCAAAAGTTTCCCCATTTATGAAGCTCTGTAATCTAGTGGATAGATTTTTCAGGCTCTTTCTCTTGGGAAAGCACAATCACATATTCTGGATGGATACTTCGCATGAGGGTGTGCTCCTTATACCACTCTCATGCTATTTCTGTTTGGAAAACTTCATATTCAGTGTTTTTCTTTTGGGCAACGAGTTTCTCGGATTAAGGATTTAAGGTTGAGCCTTGAGTGTCTTTTGCAGAAGATTCCATAGAAATTTTTTATAGAAAAAATTTAAACTTTAAAGCTTCGAATATGAAGAAATCAGAGAAAACTAAGTGAAAATGTCAATGAATATCAGAGTTGTTAAATAAAGATAAAGAAAAAGAGAGAAATAAAAAGGCACGATTTATACCATCTGATGTGATGAGAATTAACGGTCTGACTGTGGCACAAAAATCACACTTGTTCGATGCATCTCCCGCTCTCACCGATGAAAGGTTATGATTTTAGGGTGATTAATCGGTGCAATAGAATTACCCAAATTGCCCCCAAATATCATGCATATCTTGTGTTGCCTTCTTACCGTACAAGCTATTAGAAGAAGATTCCATATCAAACAAAAGAGAATTTATTCTGCAAAAAGGGAATAAAAGAAAATTAAAAATAAACAAGGAAAATTAAATCTATATACAATAAAACAATTAAAGGGAATGTTAAAAGAATTTGACCAATTTAAAGAATTTGACCAATTTAATAGTCTCAATATTCCTAGAATCAAAGTCACCAAAATAAAGTTTGAGTCTTTGTCCATTGAATTTGAATGGAATCCTCTCTTTAGTGTCATTGATTGTGATTGCACTATGTGGAAACACTTCCACAACTGTAAAAGGTCCCGACTAGCGTGATCGCAATCTACTTTGGTGTGATGAGTGTGCAAAAGTACTGTTTTTCTTGATTTTTTTACTCATATTACTATTAGAATTTGGCTCATTTTAGTTGCATTGACAAGCATTCATGCATAGTTTTCTAGTTTCCTTAGTTAATGAGCTTGGTATTGCATTTGGTTGGTTTTTGTGGGAAAATCGTTGCTGGTGTGCTGTATTTTGTGAGGACTGGATTGTCGAGACAAGTGGAGATTGTTGTGGCAAGTAGGGGTCATTGCTGGAGGAGTTGCCATGGCAAGAATAGGTCATTTCTGAAGGAGTTGCCGAAGCTAATTGCCGTGGCATATCTGGATAATCTTGGATAAATACAACATTATCCGCAACATTATCCAGATCACAGAAAATAAAGGCCAGATTCAAATTTCAAATGCCTGATCAGATAAGGATCATATCTCCAGGGAATTCAAACACATTTAAATCCTCTTCATCAAAAACAAAGCTTATCGCATCATCCCCTTTAAATAGAAGACCAAATCGCAACTTTGAAGGAGAGATCGAATTTTGGGGAATCAGATTCTAGAGAGAAGGTTGATCGCACACTTCATCTTCTTCATTTTTACTTTATGCGATCCATGTCTGGGATTATTTTTATTGAATTTTGTTCTTCCCCAGCCATGAACTAATTTAAATTGGCTCGTGTTATTTGGTTTTGTGGTTGTGATAAACGTTTGGATGGTTAGGTTTTTTATTGCAATTTAAATTCAAAGTTTGTTCATTCTTGGTTCATAATTTTGATTTTGAGTGAATTGGAGAGGATCTCGAGAGCTATCAATTTATCTATGCTTGGGAAAGTTAGATTCAAGAAACGAATGAAAATTATCATCATTCAACAAATCATCGATGAAGATTAATCCACCTCGGGAATAAGGATTGGATTTCAACGGCTAAGAGGAGTATAGATCGGTTGTTGTTCACCCAAGGTTAATAAAGGGATGTATCACCAAGGCGAGAAAAATTAACTAGTTTTTCGATTAGGGATAACAAGAAGACATTGAAGAACGTTTCGCCAGATTTGAAGGAAGGAACCCAATTGCCACGACAAACAAACCAGACCCAATTGCCACGACATAATTTGTGACCTAATTGGCATGACAATTCAACTGTTCTTAGTTGCATTAGAAATTGAGTTGCCTTAGCAATCAATTGCCACGACAATCCGAACATCCCTCACACCACTACTCACAATAACCCAGCCTACTATTTTATTCGATTACTTTCTTATTTATTTTACTAGTTTAATTATTTTACTTGTTACTTCCAAACACCTATCATTACTATTTATTTATCTTTTTAGTGAAGTTAAAAATCAGAGTTTCACCAATCCCTTTGGATACGATATCTTTACTATACTATAACTTGCGATGTGTATACTTGCACCAATTGCGAAGCACTCAAAACATGCAACAAGTTTTTGGCGCTGTTGCCGGGGATTGGCAATAGTGAGTTTGTTTTTATTTTCTTGCACCTTTGTTCATTTTATTTATTTTTGTGTTCGGTTTCAAGAGGCTAATAACTTTGGTAGCATTGGTGTATGACCAGGGCAAGACCGACAGCATCAAATTATCCATTTGAACTAGAGATCGAACATGTTCTTCGTAGAAGTTGAAGAGAGTTGAGAGCATAAATGGCAGATCCACCTAATGATCCGGTTGGCAATCTGAATGTCAATGGCAATAAGAAAGCTACAGCAAGAAATGTAGCAAATCTACAGGATCAACTTGCTATCGTACGAAATAGACCCATTCGGGACTACTTAGAGCAAGATCTTAACGGTCTCACTCCAGGAGTTGTCACACCTGAGATTCAAGCCACTCACTTTGAGTTGAAGCCTGTGATGTTTAATATGATCAACATAGTTGGTCAGTTTGGCGGATCAACAACTGAGGATGTCAAACAACATCTCAAATCGTTCTTAGAGATTTGTGGTTCATTTAAGGAACAAGAAGTCCCTGAAGATGTACTAAGGCTGAAATTATTTCCCTATTCACTGAGGGATAGGCCGAAATCATGGTTAAATAGTATCCCATCTGAATCTTTAAACTCTTGGACAGATCTATGCCAGAGTTTCCTTTCTAGATTTGGTTTTACAAATATGACTGAGAAACTGCGCAATGACATTACTTCCTTTTGTCAGGCAGATGATGAGTCCATGTACGAGGCTTGGGAGCGTTAGAAAGAGCTTTTACGCAAATGTCCCATGCACGAATTCAGAGATTGGACGCAAGTAACAATGTTTTACAATGCAGTCAATGCACCGACAAGGATGATGTTAGATACCTCAACAAATGGTACGCTTCTAGACAAATCAATAGAGGAAGCTTGGGAGATTTTAGACAGACTTGCCAAAAATGATTATCAGTTCCCAACCACTAGAAGGGGAATAGTTAGGCAAAATGCCTCGGTAATTGAGCTAGAATTGTCAGATACTATCTTAGCACAGTTATCTACATTAACCAATTTGGTTAAGAATATGCAGAGACCCGGCAACATACAGGAGGTTAAGGTAATAGGTCAACTTTGTAATTTATGTAATGTTAATCATAATTCTTCTGAGTGTACGCAGAACCTAGAGTCCAGTGTCTATGTTAGGAAATACAATCAGAACAATAATGCATATTCCAACACGTATAATTCGGTCTGGAAAAAGCATCCCAATTTTTCATGGAGTAACCAGAACAACTCTAATAACCAGCAATATCAGAATGTGGAAGCATCAGAATTCCAGCAGAATATGTCACGGCAACAAATGCTGCAACAACAGTCAACATCAACCAGTTTTTTCAAAAACTCTTTAAATGCTTTCATGTTTAAAATTGAATCTTATATGGCAGAAACTAGTACTTTTATGAAAAAGACTGATGCTTTCATTAACAGGACTGAGATGCAGATGTAGAGTCAAGGAGCAGCTTTGAAAGCATTAGAGATGCAAGTTGGGCAATTTGCTCATATTCTAAATACAAGGCCACAAGGAGGTTTACCCAGCGACACTGAGGTTGTGAGGAACGGGCCATGAACAATATAAGGTGATAACCACCCGAAGTGGATCAAAAGCAAATGAGGGACCCAGCCAATTTAAGGGTAGTGATTTTGTCCAGAATGATGTATCCAGCAATAATACTATGGCAGTCGTTCATGATGAACCTTCAGCAAATGCTACGGCAAGCTCGCATACCATGCAAGCCCATCTAAGAGTTCAAAGTTGGATGAGAATGGAAATGATGAAGAGATCAAAATTCCACCACCATTCTCACAGAGGCTGAAGAGGTAAAAACACGAATACTAGTTCAAGAAATTTCTTGACATCCTAAAGCAAGTCCACATCAACTTGCCACTAGTTGAAGCAATAGAACAAATGCCAAACTATGCTAAGTTCCTTAAAGACATTATCTCTAAGCGAACTAGGCTTGGAGAGTTTGAGACATTTGCTGTGATGGAGGGGGTATGGAAATGTTACACAACCGTTTTCCACCCATATTAAAAGATCTTGGCAGTTTCACAATACCTTGTGCAATCGACAATCACTATGTTGGAAAGGCATTGTGCGATCTTGGAGCCAACATAAACCTTATGCCAAATCTGTTTCTCAAATATTGGGCATAGGGAAGACGAGACCCACTACAGTCATGCTACAGCTTGCAAAGAGAACTTATGTGCATCCATAGGGAAAAATCGAAGACATCTTGGTAAGAGTGGATAAGTTTATTTTTCCCGCTAACTTTATTGTCTTGGATTATGAAGTAGATGAGTCTGAGCCTATTATTCTTGGAAGACCGTTCTTAGCAACGGGACGTACATTGATTGATTTCGAACGAGGAGAGCTTACCATGAGGGTGAATGACCAACAAGTCATGCTCAATGTTTTGAAAACCTTGAAGCATGATGATGATCCAGAACAGTGCCAAGTCATTCAGGCCACCGCAGAATTTAATTTTGACATAGAAGAGTATTGCCACTGCAATTTGCTTGTCGAGACGGGAGAGCCTGTAGAATTAGACACAGATGTACAGCAAGAAGTGAAATTGATGGTAAGTCGACCAAGTCAAAGTTTCAAATCTCTTGATTATTCAAGTAAGGAATGTAAACCTGAGAAACCTTCCATTGAACAGCCCCTATTTTAGAGTTAAAACCATTGCCAGGGCAATTGAAATATGTTTACTTGGGAACCAATAAAACTTTACCAACAATAATTTTTTCTAAGTTGCAGCCTGAACAGGAAGAAAGGTTGATTGCCATGTTGACGCTACACAAAAAGACAATAGGTTGGTCAATTGTAGATCTGAAGAGAATTAGTCTGGCAGTATGTATGCACAAGATCTTACTAGAAGATAACCATAGAAACTCTATCGAGGCACAAAGGCGGCTAAACCCTGCCACAAAGGAAGTTGTGATGAAAGAGATCATCAAGTGGCTCGATGCTGGTATCATATATCCTATTTCTGACAGTACATGGGTAAGTTCGGTACAATGTGTACTGAAAAATGAGATATAACAGTGGTAAGTAATGAAATCAACGAACTCATTCCAACTAGAACTGTCACTGGTTGGAGAGTTTGCATGGATTACCGCAAGTTAAATAAGGCTACTAGGAAAGATCATTTTCTCTTACCATTTATTGACCAAATGCTTGATCGACTTACAGGTAAATCTTTTTATTGTTTTCTTGATGGATACTCATGGTATAACCAAATTGCCATAACACCGAAGGATCAGGAAAAGATGACTTTCACGTGCCCATATGGTACATACGCATTTTAAAGAATGCCATTCGGACTATGTAATGCCCCAGCGACATTCCAACGATGTATGATGGCGATATTCTCTGACATGGTGGAGGATTTCCTCAAAATCTTCATGGATGACTTTTCAGTAATCGGAGATAGCTTTGACAATTGCCTTGGCAATTTGGAGAAGGTGTTGGCACGCTGTGAAGAAACTAACCTAGTGTTAAACTGGGAGAAGTGCCACTTTATGGTGGATGAAGGTATAGTTCTCAGGTACAAGATCTCATCGAACGGAATTGAAGTAGACAAAGCCAAGGTGGACGTAATTGGGAGAATGTCGCCACCAAATTCAGTCAAAGGGATCCGAAGCTTTCTCGAACATGCAGGTTTTTACAAAAGGTTTATTCATACTTTTTCTTTGATTTCTAAACCCTTGTGTAACTTGCTTGAACATGACAAGGCTTTTAATTTTGATGAATCTTGTGCTAAGGCGTTTGAAAGCCTTAAGAAGCGACTTTCCATGGCACCTATTGTCATTCCCCCTAATTGGACCTTACCTTTTGAGCTCATGTGTGATGCAAGCGATTATGCGGTAGGGGCTGTTCTAGGACAGTAGAGAGGTAAGATTTTCTATGTGGTATACTTTGCTAGCAAAACCATTAATGGTGCTCAATTGAATTACACCACGACGGAAAAGGAACTACTAGCTGTAGTTTTCGCATTTGACAAATTTCGTTCCTACTTGATTGGTACAAAGGTAATTGTCCATACTGACCATTCGACAATTAAGTATTTGATTGCTAAAAAAAATGCCAAACCTCTTCTAATTCGTTGGATATTGCTTTTACAAGAGTTTGACATTGAAATTAAGGACATGAAAGGAACGGAGAACCAGGTTGCTGATCATTTGTCAAGGCTAGACAAGGGCGATACAGACAATGACTCATTTGGGAATCCATGATGCATTCTCGAATGAGCAGTTGTTAATTGCCTCGGCAACACCTTGGTATGCAGATATAGTAAATTTTTTTGTTAGTGGTTTTTTACCTTATGACCTTACTCACCAAGGAAAGAAGCGGTTCCGATATGATACTAAGCATTATTATTGGGACGAGCCTCGGTTGTTTAAACAATGTACAGATCAGGTCATACGATGATGTGTCCTTGAGAAGGAACATCAAAATGTGCTTCGATAATGCCATTCTTCACCTTACGGAGGCTATTTTAGAGGAACTCGCACAACAGCCAGGGTTCTACAATCCGATTTTTACTGGCCTACTCTTTACAAGGATGCCCATAATTTCTACAAAGGATGTGATCGTTGTCAACGAACGGGAAACATATCAAGGCGGCATAAGACGCCATTGCGAATATCTTTGAGGTCGAATTGTTTGATGTATGGGGCATCGATTTCATGGGGCCTTTCCCCATCATCGTTCGGCAACCTCTATTTCCTACTCGCCGTGGACTATGTGTCTAAATGGGTAAAGGCAGTTGCAATTCCCAAGAATGATTCAAAAACTGTGCAACGGTTCCTATAGAAGAATATATTTACACAGTTTGGGACACCAAGGGTAATTATCAGCGATGAGGGTACATATTTTGACCATAAATTGATTGCCAAGACATTGGAGCGCTTTGGTGTAACACATAAAATTGCCAAGACATACCACCCACAGATTAACGGGCAAGCTGAAATTTCCAATCGTGAATTGAAGGGGATCCTTGAGAAAGTTGTTAATCCTTCTCGAAAGGATTGGTCTTTGAGAATTGATGACGCACTCTAGGCTTATCGAACAATATACAAGACACCCTTAGGCATGTCTCCCTACAGACTTGTCTACGGCAAGACTTGCCATTTGCTGGTGGAAATCTAGCATAAGGCCTACTGGGCTATCAAAACCATGAATATGGATTGGGAAAGTGCAGGGCAAAAGCGTCTACTGGACCTAAACGAGATAGAAGAGTTTCGTGCCTTAGCTTATGACAATGCCAAGATCTATAAAGAGAAAACCAAGTGTTGGCATAACAAGAATCTATTGTCGCGACAATTCTTGCCAAGGCAATTAGTGCTTTTCTTCAATTCTCACCTTAAGCTTTTCCTCGGGAAACTAAAGTCAAGATGGTCTGGGCTGTTTGAGGTTGTTAAACCTTACTCTCTTAGAGCTGTTGTGGTTAAATCGATAGTGGATGGACATGAGTTCAAGGTTAACGAACAACGGTTGAAGCACTACGTTGGTGCACATGTGACTCGCGATAAGGAGACTGTAACCTTAAGAGATGCATGAAAATGCTCTTTCTAATTTTTTTAACTTTTAGTTTTTAATTTTTGAATTTTTATTATTTATTTATTTATTTTTTGTTATTTTTAGGATTTTATCCTTCCCTTTTAGTTAATTTAGTTGTTATCTTTATTTTATTTTGATATTTCCTTTATCTCTTTTTTATTTTTATTTAGTTTTATCTTTATTTAATATTATCTTTTTATTTTGTTTGAATTGTAGGATAAGAGTTTCAAAGAAGAAGGAGTTGGGCTTAGGATAGAATTTCATTTAAATGAAATATATCCCTTGAAGTGGATAATGGGCTCAAAATCTCGGCTATTTCAAAGGGATTTAATCACCCTTTGACATTTTTTTCACCCAAAATTTTCTCCCTCATATTCTACCCTAGTCGCACACTTGAACCAATCCCCATCATTATTTTACTCAACCATTAATATTCCCATCTACTCCATCTTTTCCCCCTTTACTCTTTCAACTTTTGTCACTCTTAAGTCTTCTTCTCTTGTTCCATTTGTTTTTCTTTTCCAATCAAGAACCAAAGAGCCATGGCCAAGAACCTCAAGACTATGCCCAAGATGAGTTCTTCAAGAGCAATTGATCCATCTTTCCGCCGGTTTACATCTTCGATCATTGAGAAGAGGTACCTTGCCAATCGAAGGGTATGGGAAGAGCAGGGGTTCGAATATGATGTTTCCCTCAAGAACTATGGCCTTGAAGCTTCAATCTTCAAGATAATCGAGCACCATAAATGGCCAAATCTTCTGCGAGCAACCAAAATCGGGCAACATCTCATGGGTAAGGGAATTTTATGCACATCTTTCTAATTCAGATAACCTTTGTGTTTATGTGCGTGGTAGGGTGATTCTTGTTGATTCCGTTGTAATCAACATGTATTTTGAGCTATATATTGAGAAGGACGGGCATACAGAATTTGTTGAAAACATCACAGCCGAAGAAGTGGAGGACATGTTCCAAGATCTCACCGTTGAGGAAGCTGCGTGGAACGAAGTATAACCCCCTCGACCTGGCCTAGATGTCCGGCCGAACCGAGTGAGCTACATTAGGTTTACCGAAGTAAATCGGAGAAAGGTTATGAAAATTTGGTCCATTTTTTTTCTTTTATCTTGTCTAGATGCAAAGTATTAGTCTTACATGTTCATACTTGCGGCGGGTGAATTTTCAAAGAAAACAGATCACGGGAAAACCACTAATTGCATAACATGCGTTTCATGGACAAAATTGCAAAACGAATAATTTTAAGGACAAAACTAAAATTAAAGTTACCAGTCCTCAATTAGTCCATTTTCATGCTCACATGATAACTTTCGAGTCAAAATGATCCTCCAATCTTATACAATTGCATTTAGAAAATTCAGGGACCAATATGAAAGAACAGAAACCTTCAAGATTCCAAAATAACCAATTTAACGGTAGCCGTACCGATACGCTTACAAGTGTTTCGGTATGCCCTTATGATTTCAAAAACTCTGATTCCAGTAGTTAAAACATGTACCGAAACGCTTGCTCGCGTATCGAAACGCCTGGCAAAAATGCTTATGACCATATCAGAACACTTGCTCGAGTATCGAAACGCTATGCCTGAAAAGGCTTAACCGTATTGAAACACCTACCCGCGTATCGAAACGTTATGCCTGAAATGGCCTAGCCGTACCGGTACGGGGTCACCTATTTTGATACGCTTGGACTTGTAATCTCCCAAATTGTTGTTTAAACAAACTTTAATGGAAACCAAACCACTTATACATGCTTCAAACACTTATACAACATTACCAAAATACAATTCCCACCAAAACAACATAGAAACATCAACCAAACATGGCATTCATACAAACTTCATGATCTATAGGCATGCTTCCTAAAACACTCCACCAAACATACCAAGTTGCTCAAATAAACATTTACCAACATAAACACCATACCAACGTCACTTTAATACCATAATCAACATGTTAAGCTCATCAAAGCATGCCATCCAAGCAAAACCATCTAGATGCACTCCTAGGTAACCACATAACATAAACTATAGGTATCGTTGCACACTATGCGCAATAACGTCAATCAAACTACAAAATCACAACATTACACATGCTCAAAACTAGGGAAAAACAAAATTACAAATCCCCAAAATCCATGGCAAACACATTGCCTTATTAACCGGAAACACAAACCGAGTTCATACTCAAAATTTCTTTGCCTCTTGGATCACTACACTTTGCCTTTGCTCACCAAGCCTTAATGCTCTGCATCATTAGGAAAAAGAGAGCGTAAGCACACTTGCTTAGTGAGGCTGCTCTTAAAAAATGATGCATAAAAAACCTTAAAAACCAACACTGGTTTTCAAACCATGCTTACGACCTAAGCAAGTTCCAATGATTCCAATTCAAAACATGCATATCGACCATATGCAAAACAATATACACCACATGCTTAAACCCCCAAAGCATTTTATACAAAACCATGCTTGAATCCCAAAGAATTTTATACAAAACCATGCTTGAATCCCAAAGCATTTTATACAAAACCATGCTTGAATTCCAAAGCATTAAATACAAAACCATGCTTGAATTCCAAAGCATTAAATACAAAACCATGCTTAAATCCCAAAGCATTAAAAATAGATTCAACTTTAGATTCTCATATATTGGCAATTATAGTGACCCTGGATAGTCGACCACTATCCTTGATTAGCCGACCGCTAATCTTTAGTTAACCAACCTTTAACTTTACACATCGGATACACGGATCTCCCTTAATGACTGGCCATCATCAAGACTACTCCATGCCGATCGTATGAGTTTACAACCTTGCCGACCGCAAGCTTTACATCAACAAGGGGAACCGACCGCTCAACCCAAGTGATAACAACATAGTCTGAGTAGCCGACCGCTATTCCTCAAAGACCCTTAACCCACGATCGATTTTTAACCATATTATAGTGCACTTTATCCTATGGCATGCCAACTATATCCGAATGTTTTCTCACCTTGTCACATAGCCAATATATCATTTACAAAACCATTTACTCATTGTTTTTATAGTGCATTACACAAAATCCCCACATATGCAAATCGCATTGCCATAGCAACATCACATTCCCGGACGAAATAAAACAATGCTCTCTAGCATTTAATATACTTTTAAACCACTGCATAAGTACTTAAAATTCATACATTTACAGTAAGTAAAACCAACCATGTTTACGACTAAAACATGAATCACACATGCTCATATCCGAACCTGTATTAAAAAGCAAAGGAGGGAAACTTACTTCCAAGCTTAGGTAAGTGTTTCAAACTTAACCTAAACTTCCAAAAACCACATTGAAACTTTTGAAAGACCTTTAAAACCGTTTCCACTCACCGATTTCACTTCGCCTCGCTTGCTACTGCGAAACAAGCTCTCGACAAGCCTCAAACCACCTCAAGATGCTACGCCTTGATTATCCCCTGTTTTGGCCACACAAAAACAGAGGAAACATGCATTAAAATGCATCCAACTCTCTGTTTCAAACCAAAATCCTGCAGCTCTCAAGATGCCCACTCAAAACTCATCCGAAACTTATCGAAATCAACCTCAAACACTTCTAAATTTTAACCCAGCCATAATATAACGACTCAATACATCAAACTTCATCAAATAACATCTAAAAATCCTTTTACAACATCCTTTTACTTCTAGAAAGATTAAACTACAAAAACAACCCAAAAACCCTTAACTAACAACCTAACAATTAGAGATTCAACCAATTACTGGATTCCACTGTTAAAAACAACTTATCTTAGTTATAATACATCCAAAATAAGATTGAAATCAATCCTTAACACTGGAAAAACAGATACAAATCAAAAATCACAATATTCCATCAAATAAACCTCAATTAAGCAAAATTCCATAATTAATTACTTAAAACCTATTAGAAAAACCTATGTAAAGAGTCAAGAACTTGGGAATTTCAGTAAAGAACCTTTCATTAGAGGAGAATAATGAAATTACCTCCAATGAGTGAGTTTCCCCTTAATTGGATGTTTTTCTCTTGAAAAACAATGAGATTCAATAAGATTTTTGAGAAAACAAGTTAAAGAATCATTTAGAAAATCAAAGGATTAAGAAACAAGATCATTACCTTGAATCTCTGATAGGAAAAAGAGTGTTTGGCTGAGAGTATTTTGAGAGAAAATTTGAGAGAAAGAAAGTTACGTCAAATTGTGATTTGGAAAAATAACTACCTTTTTAACTAAATCCTTATTAATTCCTTTAATTGAAACTCTTTTAAAAAATAATTCTAATTAAGAGAAAACTCATATTAGACCAAATGGTAAAATAACTTCTTAAAGATTCAAAGTTTTGACTCTTTACTAAACAGTCACCTTTAAAAATAGTTTTCAAAAATTGCATTTTGGTCACTAACCAAAATGTCACCCTTCCAAAGCTCATTTTCCAAAATTGCTTTCACCAATAATTTTAGTTTATTAAAATATGATTTTAAAACATTTTTCCATATATTTATCTTTCAAAAAAATATTTACTCCCGAATCTGACTCGAATCTCTACCCCGGTCCACCAGACCGACTAACTAGCCTTAAAACCGCTAGGCCCAAAACCGGGGCATTACAACTCTCCCCCTCTTAAGAAATTTCATCCTCAAAATTTACCTAGAGGAAAAAGATGCGGAAATTGCTCCAACATATCTGCCCTTCTTTCCCAAGTAGCTTCCTCAACACCTCGATGTCGCCACAAGACTTTAACTAGTTTTATCGTCTTACCACGTAGAACCTTGCTACTAGAATCAAGGATTTCCACCGGCCCCTCGTCAAAGGATAATAAATCTGGTCTCAACTCAATATGCTCCACCGGCATAACATGCGAAGGATCCGATCGATACCTCCGTAGCATAGATACATGGAACACATCATGTATTTTCTCAAGCTCGGGAGACAAGCTCAATCGATAATCCACAAGACCAACACGTTCCACAATCTCATAAGGTTAAATAAACCTCAGACTAAGCTTACCCTTACGTCTAAACTGCATCACCTTCTTCCACAGTGACACTTTCAAGAACACATGATCGCCCACCGTATAATCAATTTCCCTATGCTTCAAATCCACGTAAGATTTTTGCCGATCTGCGGCCGCTTTTAAGCATTCACACACATGCTTAACTTTCTCATCCGTGTCTTTCAACACATGTGGTAAGTAAACATGCTTTTCCCCTACCTAAGCCCAACACAAGGGCGTACGACACCTTCAGCCATACAATCCTTCATACGGTGCCATCTGAATACTCATTTGATAGCTATTATTATAAGAAAATTCAACCAATGGTAAATGCTTCTCCCAGGTTCTTTTTAACTCAATAATACAATACCTCAACATATCCTCCAAGACCTGGATAACACACTCAGACTGCCCATCCGTATGAGGATGATAAGCGGCACTAAAACTCAACTTCTAACCCAAAGCCCGATGTAAACACCTCCTAAAACCTTGCTATAAATCTCGGATCTCTATCCGAAACAATAGACTTTGGTACCCCGTGCAAACGCACAATCTCAGCTATTGATAAGTGTTCAAAAGTACTATTTTTATTACCCTTTTTACTCATATTATTGTTAGACTTAAGCTCATATTAGTTGCATAATTAGTTATTCATGCATTAATTCATGTTTCTTTCCACCGTTGAGCTTGATTACATAACTTGGTGATTTTTGTGGGAAAAGATGCTGCTTTGGTGTATTTTTGTGTGTGTGCAGGATCACTTGCCAAAGCAAGGCTAGTGCTAGTTGCCAGGGCAATGCATGAAGGAGACGCCGAGCTAGTTGCCAGGGCAATGCATGAAGGAGACGCCGAGCCAGTTGCCATGGCAATTGTCGACATGAGCAAAGGTGATATGGTAGTCGAAATTGATGACTAGACAAGCCCAAGATGACGTGGAGCAAAGCCCAAACCCAAAGGAATTTGATTTCCATGCAGAGATTAAAGAAGAATTAAATTCCAAGAAGATAGGAGAAGTTCTAGTAGGAATACAATTATAATAAAGAATTATATTCTTTAAAGATAATTTAATTCCAACTTAACTTCCTCCTCAAAGAAGGACTTTGCCCTAGCCCTATAAATAAGAAGGGAATTTCGACAATCATGGGGAGCAAAAGGAGAGAGGATTTTCGACAACTCCAAAGGACAAGAAGGAAGAGATTTCGACAAGATAACAAGGAGGGAGAGAGTTCGATTTCTTCTTCTTCTTTGCTTCCATTAGATTCATGGTTTGAGGATTATTCTTTGTATATCTTTTGAACCCAACCATGAACTAACTTGTTTGGTTGGGGTTATTGTGTTTTGTTGTTGTGAAAAATAATTGGATTTTGTTTAGGTAATAAGAGTTTACACTTTCAATTCAAGGTTTACTCATTCTTGGTTCTTATTCTTGTTTGCGAGTGAATTGGGAGAGGATCTCGTAACTTCATCTATTTATCTAATATCAGGAGAGTTAGATTCAAGAAAGGAATGAGTATGGTCTTTATTCAATCTATTGATGGTGAAGATTAATCCGGCTTAGGAATAAGTTAAGGATTTCAACAGCTAAGAGGAGCGCAAGATTGGTTGTTGTTCACCCTTGATTCACGCAGGGATGTATTATCAAGGCATGCACAAGTAGCTAGAGTTTCGACTTAGGGATAAGAAGAAACCATTGAAGAATGCTCTGCCGAACCTTGAAGTTGCTGCCCAGACGCCCAAGTAGTTGCCCAGCTAGTCGCCCAGGCAACCATCAATTAGTTGCCAAGGCAACCCCGTTGTGCAAGTTGCCACGGCAACTGAGTTGCCCTTGCACTCTTTTACCAAGACGATCCAATCGGCTATCACACCTCAACTCATTATAACCTGACCTATTCTCTCTTTTGATTTAATCTATTCTTTTAGTTTATTTCTCTTAGTTTACTCGTTAATTAGAACTCCTATTATCAATTCTGTTTTTACTTTTCACAGTGCAGTAACTTAAGCAAAGTGGCCCAAACCAATCCCTGTGGAGACGATACTCGATACTCATATCACTTTATTACTTGCGACGTGTATACTTGCACAATTGCGTAGCACTTATCACACGCAACAAGTTTTTGGCGCCGTTGCCGGGGATTGGCAATTGGTGTTAGTTGTTTTTGTTATTGCATTTTTTCTCTTAGTTTTACTAACTTTTCTTTTTGTTTGTTTATAAAAAAAATAGGTGTGTTACATGTTAAGGGACATCAACATGTCGGGAAATAAAAGCCAATCTATTCGAGAGATGATGTTGGAAGATATGAATCAATCTAATCAAGAGTTCCTTGCACCCTTTGATGATTACCTATACCAACCGAGAAAAGCCCAAAGAACTTATACCGTGGAAAAATCTTGTGCTATGTGTGGAGAACATCATGTGTTTGAAAATTGCCCTCACATTTTCGGTGCATATAACTACATGGAGGACCATAGAGGGAACCAGCAGCAAAACTCTTCATGGTATGGTCAAAAAGCTCAAATTTTTTTTACCATAACAATTTTGCCGCAGCAACAGATATGCCATGGCAATGTAGTCCTTTTCAAGAGCATTCCAATTCCTTGGAGGAAACGTTACTAGCTTCATTGGCTAGACTTGACAGATCAATTGAAGAGATTCGAGAGCTATCAAAATCTATGGATATGAGGATAGCTCAGTGGGATGCAACCTTAGGGGATTTAGAAGATCAATTGGGGAGATCAACATATGTCATAGATAACATGCACCAACAATTCATTCCTAGGGATACTGACGTCCCAAGGCAAGAGGATAAGAAGCAATGCAAAGAAATCTCTCTGATGTGTGAGGAACAGCTAGAACATCAAAGTCAAGAGGATGCCAATGAGAGAGACTGCCCAACACATGATAAACTTGAACAACAAATTGCCTCGGCAATGATTGAGGAGCCTGAACAGAGCAATGTCGTGACAACACTCGGTGAAGCTGAGAACAACAATACTAAAGCAAATTCTGAGGAACCTGATGCCCAGAAAGTTACAACGTTGATGTTGAAGCAGGAATGTGTAGATTGCTCTCATCTACACTTGCCACGTCAATTACACGACCACATGCAAGATCAACGAGATGATAATACTTTGCCAATGGAATATGAGCAGGTAATAGTTGAACCTTTTGAATTCTTTAAAAACTCACCTCGTCCATTGCAGGTATGTCTTGAGGAACAGAGGTTGGTAGATTTGAAGCCATCGAAATCTCTCCTGATGGAGATGTTTGAGAGGCCAAAAGAAAAAGGTGTTTGGATTCATAAAGCTCTTCAGAAAATT
The DNA here is from genome assembly GCA_019671005.1 of Hibiscus mutabilis. NCBI lineage: Eukaryota > Viridiplantae > Streptophyta > Magnoliopsida > Malvales > Malvaceae > Hibiscus > Hibiscus mutabilis. The sequence continues at coordinate 23,596,789 of CM033713.1, forward strand.
GGTTCTTCCCTTGACTTAAAGCAAAATTTGACAACTGATTGCCACGGCAATTGGCTTGAGCAGCAATTGCCACGACAACAAAGGCTACATCCAACCATGATAGAAGTCGACAAGAATGAGGTAATTAAATGGTTGAGAATGGATATAATTTTTCCTATTAATATATTTGTGCCTTCAGGAATAGTAGCAAGGTGGAGAGTATACATGGACTACAAGCGAACAAAGAAGAAAGACACCTCCACCATGGTAATGCAAAAGGGAGTAGCTGGGAGCACATTGGCCCAACTCTTTTTGGGCAATATTGTCACCCGATGGAGGGTACGGATGGACTATAAGAAGTATCGGAAATGACTCTCCTCAAGTTTTCTCAGATATGCAGTAACATTAGAAGTTGACACCTTAGGAGATGCATGAGCATGCTCTCATTTTGATATTTTTTTTTTTATTTTTTTTTCGAACTATTTTGTTCTATTATTTTCGATTATTTTTTTTCTCTCTTTATTTTTAGGATATATTTTATTTTTCTTCATTATCTTTAGTTTCCAGGTTTTCTTTTCCACAACAAGACTCACAACCACCATGCTAAGGAAATTTGCTGCCGACTACTTGCCACATCAACCACAACAGAAACTGGTGATGCCCAGGCAACAACAATGGCTTCGGCAACTACTGATGCCCATGCAAGTGAACCTGCATCGGCAAACATGGATCAAATCAAAGCAATGCTATTCACGTGGCACCAGCATTCAACCACCGACTGAAAAATGAATCAAGCAAACGATTTAAAGAAACTTATCACTCGAGGTGACGACATCTTCGACTAACTCATTTCATTTAGTTTCTTTTAAATTTTGTTTCACTCTTACATGCATTGAGGACAATGCTTCTCTCGAGTTTGGGGGGGTGTTGGTTTCTAGTTAGTTTCATGTTTAGTTGCATTCATCTTTAGCAATCACATATAGGTTGCATATGTTACTTGCCATGCCTTTAATTGGATTTAATTGCTTAAGACTTGTTGAATATCCAATGATGAATTTTTGCCACTGCACTTAATTGAAATAACCTTTAATTTTAGGATTGCATGAAAAGAACTTAGAATTTTACTATGATGCTGAATTTTTTTACACGGTTGTGGGTTGTTGATTCAAAGAAACTTAGTGAACTTATGTTGCTTAAAATTTGGGTAAATTAAAAGTTAATTTCTTGCTAGAGGTGCCCAAAAACTGGCTCTAGTAGTAAATAACTTTCTTGCTAGAGGTGCCCGAAACTGGCTCTAGTAGTTAATGCACATTAAAGAATCGCTAGAGGTGCCCGAAATTGGCTCTAGTCGACTAAAATAAAATAAGAAATTGCTTACTTTGCTAGAGGTGCCCGAAATTGGCTCTAGTGAAAATGAAAATAAATGCCCCGGTAATTAAATTGATAAAAGCCTATTGTTCACATAGAATCTTGAAAATCAACTTGTACACAACTACGCACACACATTGTCACGAGCATTATAGTTTTGTTCCAGGAAATTTTTGTGCTATCTGAAAAATTTAAAAGGTGATCATACTTTGTGCCACGGTTCTGAGGTTTGAATTCAAGTTTGAAGCATGTCTTTGATGATTAAAGTCTTGGCAGGTAATTGTTAGTTTGCATTGCTTGAGGACAAGCAATAGTTCGAGTTTGGGGGCGTGATAAGTGTTCAAAAGTACTATTTTTATTACCCTTTTTACTCATATTATTGTTAGACTTAAGCTCATATTAGTTGCATAATTAGTTATTCATGCATTAATTCATGTTTCTTTCCACCATTGAGCTTAATTACATAACTTGGTGATTTTTGTGGAAAAAGATGCTGCTTTGGTGTGCTTTTGTGTGTGTGCAGGATCACTTGCCAAAGCAATGCCGAGCTAGTTGCCAGGGCAATGCATGAAGGAGACGCCGAGCTAGTTGCCATGGCAATTGTCGACAAAGAGAAGATGCAATAGGGATGTCGAAATTAATGACTATACAAGCCCAAGATGATGTGGAGCAAAGCCCAAACCCAAAGGAATTTGATTTCCATGCAGAGATTAAAGAAGAATTAAATTCCAAGAAGATAGGAGAAGTTCTAGTAGGAATACAATTATAATAAAGAATTATATTCTTTAAAGATAATTTAATTCCAACTCAAACTCCTCCTCAAAGAAGGACTTTGGCCTAGCCCTATAAATAGCTTGGGGAATTTCGACAACTCCATAGAGAGCATTAGGGGAAATTTCGACTTCTTCTTCTTCTTTGCTTCCATTAGATTCATGGTTTGGGGATTATTCTTTGTATATCTTTTGAACCCAACCATGAACTAACTTGATTGGTTGGGGTTATTGTGTTTTGTTGTTGTGAGAAACAATTGGATTTTGTTTAGGTAATAAGAGTTTGCACTTTTCTATTCAAGGTTTACTCATTCTTGGCTTTTATTCTTGTTTGCGAGTGAATTGGGAGAGGATCTTGTAACTTCATCTATTTATCTAATATCGGGAGAGTTAGATTCAAGAAATGAATGAGTATGGTCTTTATTCAATCTATTGATGGTGAAGATTAATCCGGCTTAGGAATAAGTTAAGGATTTCAACGGCTAAGAGGAGCGCAAGATTGGTTGTTGTTCACCCTTGATTCACGCAGGGATGTATTATCAAGGCTGCACAAGTAGCTACAGTTTCGACTTAGGGATAAGAAGAAACCATTGAAGAACGCTCTGCCGAACCTTGAAGTTGCTGCCCAGACGCCCAAGTAGTTGCCCAGGCAACCATCGATTAGTTGCCAAGGCAACCCCGTTGTGCAAGTTGCCACGGCAACTGAGTTGCCCGTGCACTCTTTTACCAAAACGATCTAATCGGCTATCACACCTCAACTCACGATAACCTGGCCTATTGCCACGACAACAAAGGCTACATCCAACCATGATAGAAGTCGACAAGAATGAGGTAATTGAATGGTTGAGAATGGATATAATTTTTCCTATTAATATATTTGTGCCTTCAGGAATAGTAGGAAGGTGGAGAGTATACATGGACTACAAGCGAACAAAGAAGAAAGACACCTCCACCATGGTAACGCAAAAGGGAGTAGTGGCAAGCACATTGGCCAAACTCTTTTTGGGAAATATTATCACCCGATGGAGGGTGCGGATGGACTATAAGAAGTATCGAAAACGGCAACCTTCAATACCGCAGCAACTCCTGATACGCACGCCTCGGCAACCATGGACGCGCACGCCTCGGCAACCCCTGACGCCTCGGCAACCATGGATGTGCATGCCTCGGCAACCCTCGACGCCACGGCAACTACTGATACGTTTATTTTTATTTTTATGTTTTTTGAACTATTTAGTTCTATTATTTTTTGTTATTTTTTCTCTTTATTTTTTAGGATATATTTTATTTTTCTTCATTATCTTTATTTTCCAGGTTTTCTTTTCCACAACAAGACTCACAAACACCATGCTAAGGAAATTCACTACCGACTACTTGCCACAGCAACCACAACAGAAACTAGCGATGCCCAGGCAACAACTATGGCTTCGGGAACTACTGATGCCCATGCAAGTGAACCTATATCGGCAAACATGGATCAAATCAAAGCAATGCTATTCACGCAGCACCAGCATTCAACCACCGACTGAAAAATGAATCAAGTAAACGACACGAAAGAAACTTATCACTCGAGGTGACGACCTCTTCAACTAACTCATTTCATTTAGTTTCTTTTAAATTTTGTTTCACTCTTACATGCATTGAGGACAATGCTTCTCTCGAGTTTGGGGGGGTGTTGGTTTCTAGTTAGTTTCATGTTTAGTTGCATTCATCTTTAGCAATCACATATAGGTTGCATATGTTACTTGCCATGCCTTTAATTGGATTTAATTGCTTAAGACTTGTTGAATATCCAATGATGAATTTTTGCCACTGCACTTAATTGAAAAAACCTATTGTTCACATAGAGGTGCCCAAAACTGGCTCTAGTAGTAAATACACTTTCTTGCTAGAGGTGCCCGAAACTGGCTCTAGTAGTTAATGCACATTAAAGAATCGCTAGAGGTGCCCGAAATTGGCTCTAGTCGACTAAAATAAAATAAGAAATTGCTTACTTTGCTAGAGGTGCCCGAAATTGGCTCTAGTGAAAATGAAAATAAATGCCCCGGCAATTAAATTGATAAAAGCCTATTGTTCACATAGAATCTTGAAAATCAACTTGTACACAACTACGCACACACATTGTCACGAGCATTATAGTTTTGTTCCGGGAAATTTTTGTGCTATCTAAAAAATTTAAAAGGTGATCATACTTTGTGCCACGGTTCCAAGGTTTGAATTCAAGTTTGAAGCATGTCTTTGATGATTAAAGTCTTGGCAGGTAATTGTTAGTCTTGGCAGGAATACAATTATAATAAAGAATTATATTCTTTAAAGATAATTTAATTCCAACTTAACTTCCTCCTCAAAGAAGGACTTTGCCCTAGCCCTATAAACAAGAAGGGAATTTCGACAATCATGGGGAGCAAAAGGAGAGAGGATTTTCGACAACTCCAAAGGACAAGAAGGAAGAGATTTCGACAAGATAACAAGGAGGGAGAGAGTTTGATTTCTTCTTCTTCTTTGCTTCCATTAGATTCATGGTTTGGGGATTATTCTTTGTATATCTTTTGAACCCAAACATGAACTAACTTGTTTGGTTGGGGTTATTGTGTTTTGTTGTTGTGATAAACAATTGGATTTTGTTTAGGTAATAAGAGTTTGCACTTTCAATTCAAGGTTTACTCATTCTTGGTTCTTATTCTTGTTTGCGAGTGAATTGGGAGAGGATCTCGTAACTTCATCTATTTATCTAATATCGGGAAAGTTAGATTCAAGAAACGAATGAGTATGGTCTTTATTCAATCTATTGATGGTGAAGATTAATCCGGCTTAGAAATAAGTTAAGGATTTCAACGGCTAAGAGGAGGGCAAGATTGGTTGTTGTTCACCCTTGATTCACGCAGGGATGTATTATCAAGGCATGCACAAGTAGCTAGTGTTTCGACTTAGGGATAAGAAGAAACCATTGAAGAACGCTCTGCCAAACCTTGAAGTTGCTGCCCAGACGCCCAAGTAGTTGCCCAGCTAGTCGCCCAGGCAACCATCGATTAGTTACCAAGGCAACCCCGCTGTGCAAGTTGCCACGGCAACTGAGTTGCCCTTGCACTCTTTTACCAAGACGATCCAATCGGCTATCACACCTCAACTCATGATTACCTGACCTATTCTCTCTTTTGATTTAATCTATTCTTTTAGTTTATTGCTCTTAGTTTACTCATTAATTAGAACTCTTATTATCAATTGTGTTTTTACTTTTCACAGTGCAGTAACTTAAGCAAAGTGGCCCAAACCAATCCCTGTGGAGACGATACTCGATACTCATATCACTTTATTACTTGCGACGTGTATACTTGCACAATTGCGTAGCACTTATCACACGCAACAGCTATATACAAATCTGCCATCTTGTCCAAGGTGTACGTCGTATGCACTGGCAGAAAGTGCATACACTTTTTAAACCGATCAACACTCACCCAAACATAATCCTTTTTAGCCAATGTCAACGGTAATCCTGTCACAAAGTCCATGTTGATTCTCTCCCACTTCTATTCCAGAATTTTCAACGGTTGCAACAACCCGGATGGAAACTGATGTTCAGCCTTAACCCGTTGTCACACCATACACTTGGACACAAACTCTACCACATCCTTTTTAAACCAACCAACAGTACCTTTCCTTCAAAACACGATACATCTTGGTACTACCCGGATGTATAGCAAAAAAACTAGAATGTGCTTCCAAAAAAATAGTATGCCTAAGCTCTGAAACCTCTGGCACCACTATTCGGCCCATAAAGCACAAAACACCATCATCATCAAAATGAAAATCCGTCAGATTTCCATCTGCTATGTCATTAACATGAGGAACCAAAGAATCATCAAATGGTTTCTTAGCCTTAATCATCTGTGACAACATAGGCTTAACTTGCAATTCAGCCAACAACCCATATTCCCGTGTCACACTCAACCTCGCAAACATCGCTCTAAGCTCAACCGCAACCTTACGACTCAACGCATCCACAACAACATTGGCCTTCCCAGGATGATACTCAATTGTCAAGTCGTAATCCTTAAGCAACTCCAACCACCTTCGTCTAAGGTTCAAATCCTTTTGAGACATCAAATATTTCAAACTCTTGTGATCTGTAAACGCCATACACTTTTTACCATAAAGGTAGTGTCACCAAATCTTCAAAGCAAACACCACAGCCGCAAGCTCTAAATCATGAGTTGGATAATTACGCTCAAGAACCTTTAGCTGCCTCGACGCATATGTCACGACCTTTGTAATACCCCGAATTTTACTAAGTTGATCAAAGATATGCAAATGGCATGAAATATTAAATGGCATATGTGATACATTGAAACGCTTCACTTTAAATTATAGTTGCCTCACTAAGTGAATACTCAGTGTGTGTTGTTTCACACGTAGGCTATTGGAAACTTATCGGAAGAGGAGTCAAGCATGTTAATCAAGCTTCAATCTACCAAATATCAATAAGACATTCTAATTATGATATTCTTTAGTAGGCATGTATCAGTTTATTCGTTAAATGTTTTAAAAGTAAAATTTTAAATTATTGTTTATCACGAAATGATTTGAAATTCAAGAAAGGGCCTAGGAAGTATACCTAGTTTTCACCCTGAGTTACATACTTATTTTAATAACTGATTAACATGTTTTATAAATCAACTTAGGGTCAAAACTAGCAATATGCAAATAGGCTGTGAATACTTCGAAAGTCGAGAAAGGGTTATTTTATAAACTAGTTTTATGTCAGATGTTAATATGAAAAAAAATAATATTGTGACATCCTCAATGTGTATTCGTACTATGAGTATACATTAAGGGTGTTACATTTAGTGGTATCAGAGCTACAGGTTTAGCCGGTTCTAGATGCTAAATAAAGTTTGTTATAAGTTCATCAGTAAATACATGACCCTAGAATGTCATATTACTGATGTGTTCATTGTATGATTTGAAGTTGCTCCTCAATAGTATAAAAGATAGAATAAGATTATAGTAAGAAAAGTAAGATTCTATCGGATTTCCTCAATCGACAAATCTTAGAGGTCAAGAAAGGACTCACAGCGAGTATAATGAAGTGGGCATTGTAATCAAATTCAGTTTGAGTTGAGTTACCTGCATTGTAAAGAGCTAATGCAGTAATTATAAGATGTTAGTCCTTAATATCTTTACATGCACTTATATTTATAACAACATAGATTACAAAGGAATTTAGATAGTAAGGACTCACATTTCAAGGTAAAAAGGCAGTCGTAGAACTGTAAGTTTGTGATTAAATGATATTACGATATTCGGATATGAAGAAGTATATTTACTTGAGAAATATAAATGCTTAGGGGTCAGAAAGAGATCAATAGTAGTATAAATGAAGTAAAGTATGTATTGTTCTCGACTTCTGACTTGGTCGAGTTACTTGTGTAGTAGGGAGCTAAAGCACAAGAGCAGGGAATATTATTTTAGATATTAGAAGAAATACATGAGAGGCTTTAACCTCCAATATCTATAATTGTTAGGGCATTGATTATTAAAAGTTTAAGTTTATGAGTGTCCTAAATTTTATAGTAAAGATGATTTGATGATTACTTATCTGAAGTTAAATGATGATAAAAATCATATTGGAAGGTCTGAAAGATATGAATATTGAAAAGTTAGAAGAAGTAATATTACTCCTAAGGGAACATGTTTGTATTTGGGAAATAAAGGAAGATGTGAGAAAGCAGTTTCCTCACCTTTTTGAACTAGTACGTGTTGAAAATTCGAGGACGAATTTTCTTAAGGGGGAGAATTGTAATACCCTGAATTTTACTAAGTTGATCAAAGATATGCAAATGGAATGAAATATTAAATGGCATATGTGATACATTGAAATGTTTTACTTTAAATTATTGTTGCCTCACTAAGTGAATACTTGACGTGTGTTGTTTCACACGTAGGTTATTGGAAACTTATCAGAAGATGAGTCAAGCATGTTAATCAAGCTGCAATCTTCCAAACATCAGTAAGACATTCTAATTTATGATATTCTTTAGCGGGCATGTATCAGTTTATTCATTAGATGTTTTAAAAGTAAAATTTTAAATTATTGTTTATCACGAAACGATTTGAAATTCAAGAAAGGACTTAGGCAGTATACCTGGTTTTTACCCTGAGTTACATACTTATTTTAATAACTGATTAACATGTTTTATAAATCAATTCAGGGTCAAAACTAGCAATATGCAAATAGGCTATGAATACTTTGAAAGTCGAGAAAGGGTTATTTTATAAACTAGTTTTCTGTCAGATGTTAATATGAAAAAATAAATAAATAATATTGTGACATCCTCAATGTGTATTTGTACTACGATACGTTAAGGGTGTTACAACCTTTTCATACTGCATCAGCACACAACCCAAGCCAACATATGATGCATCACTATAAACCACAAACTCCTTTCCTGACTCAAGTTGAAATCAACACAAGAGCATGTGTCAAAACTTCCTTCAACTTCTCAAAACTACGATGTTGCTTCTCCGTCCACACAAAAGAAACACTCATCTATAGCAACTTCATCAATGGGGCCGCAATACTAGAAAACCCCTCCACAAAACGGCAATAATAACCAGTCAACCCAAGAAACTACGCATCTTCGATACGGTCTTAGGTTGTTTTCAATTGAGAATAGCCTCAATTTTCTATGGATCAACACGACTACCCTCCGCGGATAACACATGCCCAAGAAACATCACCTCTTTGAGCCAAAACTTGCATTTGCTCAACTTAGCATACAACTGATTATCCTTCAAAACTTGCAGCACAATCCATAAATACTGATCATGCTTCTCTTCGGCATGAGAGTACACGAGTATATAATCGATAAAAACCACCACAAACCGATCAAGGTACTCATGGAACACCATGTTCATCATGTCCATGAAAGTTGTCAGGGCATTCATCAAACCAAACGACATCACCAAAAACTCATAATGCTCATACATCGTACGAAACGCGGTCTTATGAACATCCACATACTTAACTTTCAACTAGTAACACCCCAACCTTAAATCAATCTTCGAAAACATCGTTGCACCACGAAACTGATCAAACAAGTCATCAATCAACGGCAACGGATATTTATTCTTTGCCGTCAACTTATTCAACTGGCGATAATCAATGCACATACACATCGATCCATCATTCTTCTTCACAAAAAGAACCGAAGCACCCTAAGGAAAAACACTTGGTCAAATGAACCCATGATCTAACAACTCCTAGAGCTGTGATTTCAACTCTTTTAACTCCTTCGGTGCCATCCGATATGGAGCAATAGAAATCGGAGTGGTACATTCGTATGTCTCGATACGAAATTTCACCTCCCTATCCGGAGGTAAACCCGACAACTCTTCAGGAAAAACTTCCGGATTCATAAAAATAGCCACATAAGCTTGGCAACCATCAAACATCATTCTCTCCACTCGAGAAGCTAACACAACATTGGACAAGAATTTCACATTCCCACCAACCTCCAAAACTTCATACTCATCAGCCAACTTTAGAGACATCATTTTGGCCTCACAATCCACCACCGCCTTATGCTCACACAACCAATCCATACCCAAGATGACATCAAAACCATGGAATGGTAACTCTATTAGATCTGCGGAAAACACATGACCTTGCACTGTCAACGGACAACGCCTATACAACCTTCTTGTTGTAACAGTCTCCCCGAAAGAACCAGCTGCAACCACTTCATCGACCACTGAGAAATTATCCGCAAGTGTGGACTTATGTATGCATGATTCCTTATATGTCATCCTAAATGTCTATGCATATGGATGCAAAACTTCTAATGTAATGCTCAAAGATGTATGCATGTACTGACATATTTAAATATATACATATAAGTTTTTTTGCATTGTGCATGATCGATCACCACACTTACTTATAACATTCCTTGTTCCAATTTTCCCTCTAACACTTCGAAAACACTCCAGCAACCCTAAAAAACTGATCAAAACTATTTCTCGATGCCACCGCACGCGAGAGCACCACCTCTCCGATCACTACTCAAACCAGGTATTTTGAGAATACCTAACATGATATCTTCTCGAATGATACTAGCACATTCAACACTTCCACCAATTGCTATTTCGGCCAACGATCTAAAACCCAACCAACGCTAATCACGCTAGAGCCTCATGGGAGGACCTTCAAGCGAACAACTCACCTCAAACTCGGTAACTGACATGCCACCCTACATCAGTGACACATCACAACCCAACTTGCCCTTTTCATTACAACCCACTTGATTCATAATACGGATTGTCTTTTCCAGCCATCCCTCAGCTGTCTCAGGATTCAAACCCTGAAATACCTCATCTCCCAAACTGTAAAGATGCGCCAAGGGTAAACCTTAATTAGCTACTACAGCAGGTGTCGGTGCTTACACTTGCACTCTAGCCATCGTTGCTTGAAAGGCTTCCGTCATCGCTTGGATTAACGGGGTCAAATCACCAAACATTAGCACTTGATAAGCCTGGGGTACACCACCAGCCCCAACACCAATAGGAGGAACCAACGGAGGAGGAGGTACAACATTAGTGGGATTCCCTTCCACTTTATTATTCTGCTCAACTCCAGCCTTACCAGCCATCGAACGAGCCTCACGTCGAACCATGCTAATAAAAGCATTAAAACACATTAAAGTCAAGCTAGCCTATAGAAAATGATCTAAGGCAACCCTATAAAACATTTTAAAACCTCGGTAATAGGCAATATGTTCCCAATTCATACCCAGCATGCCGTAAATCAAACACCGTACATATTCACAATCACCGTGCATAACAAACAATGATGTCAATCAAACAACAACATCCTAACCTTTCGTAACCTAGCTCTGATACCAACAAATGTAACCCCCTCGACCGGCCTAGACGCTCGACCGAACCAAGTGAGCTACATTAGGTTTGCCGAAGCAAACCGGAGAAAGGTTACAAAAAGTTGGTCCATTTTTTTCTTTTATCTTGTCTAGATGCAAAATATTAGTCTTACATGTTCATACTTGCGGCGGGAAAATTTTCAAAGAAAACAATTACCGGGAAAACCACCAATTGCACAACATGCGTTTTAAGGGCTAAAATGCAAAATTGATAATTTTAAAGACCAAAACTGAAATTAAACTTACCAATCCTCAATTAGTCCATTTTCAGGCTCACATGATAACTTTCAAGTCAAAATGATCCTCTAATCTTATACAATTGCAATTAGAAAATTCAAGGACCAATATGAAAAAAACAAAAACCTTCAAGATTCCAAAATAACCAATTTAACGGTAGTCGTACCGATAAGCATACAAGTATTTCAATATGCCATTAAGATTTCAAAAACTCAGATTCTATTGGCTAAAACTCGTACCGAAACACTTGCTCGCGTATCGAAACGCTTGGCAAAAATGCTTAGGACCGTATCGTAACTAATAAGTGTTCAAAAGTACTATTTTCTTACCCTTTTTACTCATATTATTGTTAGACTTAGGCTCATATTAGTTGCATAATTAGCCATTCATGCATTAATCCATGTTTCCTTCCATCGTTGAGCTTGATTACATAACTTGGTAGTTTTTATGGGAAAAGATGTTGCTTTGGTGTGTTTTGTGTGTATGTGCAGGATCACTTGCCAAAGCAAGGCTATAGCTAGTTTCCAGGGCAATGCATGAAGAAGATGCCGAGCTAGTTGCCAGGGCAATGCATGAAGGAGACGCCGAGCCAGTTGCCAGGGCAATTGTCGACAAAGAGCAAAGGTGATATTGTAGTCGAAATTGATGACTAGACAAGCCCAAGATGACGTGGAGCAAAGCCCAATCCCAAAGGAATTTGATTTCCATGAAGAGATTAAAGAAGAATTAAATTCCAAGAAGATAGGAGAAGTTCTAGTAGGAATATAATTATAATAAAGAATTATATTCTTTAAAGATAATTTAATTCCAACTTAACTTCCTCCTCAAAGAAGGACTTTGACCTAGCCTTATAAATAAGAGGCCATATCGTCAAACTCCAAGGGGAGGGAGGGAAAGGAATTTCGACAACTCCAAGGAGGGCAAGATGAGAGAATTTTTGACAAGCATCTAGGGCAAGGAGGATTTCGACAAGCCTCCTTCTTCGTCTTTTTCTTTCTTGTTCGATTGGGTTCATTCTAGGGATTATTTATCTTGTGATTCTTTGGAACCTAGCCATGAACTAAATCTATTTGGCTATGGTTATTGTGTTTTGTGGTTGTGAGAAACTATTGGATTTTGTTTAGGTAATAAGAGTTTGCACTTTTCTACTCAAGGTTTATTCATTCTTGGTTCTTATTCTTGTTTGCGAGTGAATTGGGAGAGGATCTCGTAACTTCATCTATTTATCTAATATCGGGAGAGTTAGATTCAAGAAAAGAATGAATATGATCTTTATTCAATCTATTGATGGTGAAGATTAATCCGGCTTAGGAATAAGTCAAGGATTTCAACGGTTAAGAGGAGCACAAGATTGGTTGTTGTTCACCCTTGATTCACGCAGGGATGTATTATCAAGGCATGCACAAGTAGCTAGAGTTTCGACTTAGGGATAAGAAGAAACCATTGAAGAACGCTCTGCCGAACCTTGAAGGTTGCTGCCCAGACGCCCAAGTAGTTGCCCAACTAGTCGCCCAGACAACCATCGATTAGTTCCCAAGGCAACCCCATTGTGCAAGTTGCCACGGCAACTAAGTTGCTCGTGCACTCTTTTACCAAGACGATTCAATCAGCTATCACACCTCAACTCACGATAACCTGGCCTATCTCTCTCATTTGATCTCATCTATTCTTTTACTTTATTGCTTTCTAGATTAGTTATTAGTTAAACTCCTATAATCTTTTATTTGTGTTTTTACTTTTTACAGTGCAAGAGACTAGATTCTTGAAGTGGCACCAATCCCTGTGGAGACGATATCTTTTATACTATAACTTGCAACGTGTATACTTGCACAATTGCGTAGCACTTATTATGCGCAACAAGTTTTTGGCGTCGTTGCCGGGGATTGGCAATAGCGACTTTGTTTTTATTTTCTTGCACTTTCTTTTTACTTTTCTTGTTTAAGATTCAAAGGGCTAACAAACTTTGGTTTTGCATTGGTATATGACCCGGGCGAGACCGACTTCACCAGAATATCCCTTTGATCCAGAAATCGAACGAACCTTACAAAGACTTAGACGAAGGATAAGAGTAGCAATGGCAAATCAAGACGGCAATATGTATCAAGATGTTCCAGCAGGAGGAGGGGTGATTCTTGCACGAAATAGAACTATTCGAGACTATCTTGAAGATGATCTTGATGGACTTAATCCAGGAGTTGTCGCACCTGAAATTGAAGCCGACCACTTTGAGTTGAAACCGGTAATGTTTAATATGATCAACACAATTGGTCAATTTGGCGGCTCAGCAACTGAAGATGCACGGCAACATCTGAAATCTTTCATCGAGATTTGCAACTCGTTCAAAATACACGGAGTCACCCCCGATGTCTTACGATTAAGATTATTCCCCTATTCACTGAGGGATAAGGCGAAAGCATGGTTGAATAGCATTTCTGCCGGATCAATAGCATCTTGGACCGATCTTTGTCGTGATTTCCTTGCTCGGTTTAATCCTACAAATTTGACTGATAAGCTTCGTAACGACATTACTTCTTTTCGGCAGGCAGATGATGAATCCATGTATGAGGCTTGGGAGCGATATAGAAAACTTCTACACAAATGCCCCCTACACGGATTCCTGGTGTGGACTCAAGTAACAATATTTTACAACACCGTGAATACACCAACAAGGATGATGCTAGATGCCTCGGCAAACGGCATACTTCTAGATAAGTCGCCGGAGGAAGCAATGCAAATTTTAAACAGGCTGGCCAAGAATGATTATCAATTCCCATCTACTAGAAGAGGAGGAGTTAGACGCCAAGCCACAATACATGAACTAGGATCATCAGATTCAATTTCGACACAATTGGCCACTTTAACCAAGATGGTCCAGAACATGCAAAAACCAAACAACACACATGAGGTCAAGGTAATGGATTCTTTTTGTGAGTTATGTGGTGATAACCATGATTCTTCTGAATGTATGCAGAATCCGGAATCCAGCTTCTATGTGGGGAATTACAATCGGAACAACAATGTGATGTCTAATACATACAATCTAGCTTGGAAGAAGCACCCGAATTTTTCATGGAGTAATCCCAACAATGCTCTAAACCAGAACAATCAGAATGCACAAGCATCGGGATTCCAGCAGAATATACCACGGCAACAGTTGTCGCAGCAACAACCGACAACATCTGGTTCTTTGGAAAATTCTCTAAATGCTTTTATGATGAAAACTGAATCTTATATGTCTGAGAATAGTAACTTCATAAAAAGAACTGATGCTTTTATTAACAGGACCGAGATGAGATTGCAAAACCAAGAGGCAGCAATCAAATCATTGGAAAATCAAGTCGGACAGTTTGCTCAAAATCTGAATACTAGACCGCAAGGAGGTTTACCTAGCGATACTGAAGTCGCAAGAGGAACTGGCCATGAGCAATGTAAGGCAATCACCACTAGAAATGGCCAACAACTTAGAGAGGCTCAAACCCGCTCATCAAACAAAACTCCACAAAAAGATCAAGACGAACCTAGCGACAAAGCCTCAGATGCTGAACCAGGAATTGCCGCGGCAACCGGCAATAAGCATGCCTCGGCAACCGACGATAAGGATGCTTCAGCAACTTGTGATAAGCATGCCTCGGCAACCCCAATTAATAATGCCTCGGCAACTCCAGTTGTCCCGGCAATGTCGTCAATCAGGTTCTAAACCAATGAAAGGATCGAAGATATCCGACTTCCACCACCATTCCTACAAAGGTTGAAGCGACAAAAGCAAGAATACCAATTCAAGAAGTTTCTTGATATCCTAAAGCAAGTCCACATCAACTTGCCATTGGTGGAAGCAATTGAACAAATGCCAAACTATGCCAAGTTTCTTAAAGACATTGTGTCCAAGAGAACAAGGCTAGGAGAGTTTGAAACAGTTGCCGCAACAGAGGGATGCATGGCAATGTTGCACAATCGTATGCCACCCAAGTTGAAGGATCCCGGAAGTTTCACAATACCTTGTTCCATTGGAAATCACTATGTAGGGAAAGCATTATGCGACCTTGGGGCTAGCATAAACTTGATGCCTAAATCGGTTTTCCAGAAACTAGGAATCGGGAAGGCAAGGCCTACAACAGTTATGCTACAGCTAGCCGATAGATCATATGTGCATCCAGAGGGAAAAATCAATGACATACTGGTAAAAGTTGATAAATTTATTTTTCCCGCTGACATTGTTGTTTTGGATTGTGAAGCAGATGAGCATGCACCCATCATTCTCGGGAGACCATTCCTAGCAATAGGGAGAACCTTGATCGATGTTGAAAAGGGAGAACTCACAATGAGGGTGAATGACAAGAAAGTTAAACTAAATGTGTTCCAAACACTAAGGCATGCCGATGATCCAGAAGAATGCCAACTTCTTCATGCCACGGCAGAGTTTAACTTCGACGAGGAATTTAGTTGCCTCGGCAACTACATTTTCGATCAAGAGAAACCTGAGGAGTATGAAGAACCGGTCGATGAGGAACAACAAGAAGAGGCAAATTGGCTAGTCAATCGACCAGGTACATACTTTGAACCATTGGATTACTCAGGTAAGGAAGGTAAACCCGAAAAACCCTCTATCGAACAACCACCGATTCTTGAGTTGAAACAATTGCCAGAGCAACTAAAATATGCATACTTAGGAACCGATAATACATTGCCTGTAATTATTTCTTCTAAGTTACAGCCTGAGCAGGAAAAGAAGCTGATCAAGATGTTGAAGCTACACAAAAAGGCAATAGGGTGGACAATTACCGACTTGAAGGGAATTAGCCCGGCAGTGTGCATGCACAAGATTTTGTTGGAAGATGATCACAAACCTTCAATTGAGGCCCAGAGGACACTGAATCATGCCATGAAAGGGGTTGTAATGGAAGAAATCATCAAGTGGCTTGACGCCGGCATTATATACCCTATCTCTGATAGTACATGGGTAAGTTCGGTACAATGTGTACCGAAAAAGGGAGGTATAACAGTGGTAAGTAATGAAAATAATGAACTCATTCCAACCAGGACTGTGACCGGTTGGAGGCTTTGTATGGATTATCAAAAGCTAAACAAAGCCACTAGGAAAGATCACTTCCCATTACCCTTTATTGATCAAATGCTTGACCGTCTTGCAGGCAAACTTTTTTATTGTTTTCTTGATGGTTATTCAGGTTACAATCAAATTTCCATAGCACCAAAAGATCAAGAAAAGACAACCTTCACATGCCCATACGGTACTTATTCCTTCCGAAGGATGCCGTTCAGATTGTGTAACGCCCCGGTAACCTTTCAAAGATGCATAATGGCACTCTTTTCAGACATGGTCGAAGACTTCCTTGAGATCTTCATGGATGATTTTTCTATTTTTGGTAATGACTTCGACAGTTGTCTTGGCAATTTAGAGAGGGTGTTGGCAAGATGTGAAGAAACTGATTTAGTCATCAATTGGGAGAAATGCCATTTTATGGTAGATAAAGGAATAGTGCTCGGCCACAAGATTTCATCCAAGGGAATTAAAGTAGACAAAGCCAAGGTGGACGTGATCGAGAGATTACCCCCACCAAGTTCGGTTAAAGGAATTCGAAATTTTCTTGGACATGCAGGTTTTTACAGGAGGTTCATTCATAATTTTTCTAAAATCACTAAACCCTTGTGCAATTTGCTTGAACAGGATAAAATCTTCGATTTTGATGACTCTTGCACCCAAGCATTCGAAACCTTAAAGAAAAAGCTTGCCTCGGCACCCATTGTCGTTCCACCAGATTGGACGCTACCTTTTCAGTTCATGTGTGATGAAAGTGATTTCGCGGTAGGAGCAGTCCTAGGCCAACGCACAGGTAAGACCTTCCATGTGATATACTACACTAGCAAAACTCTTAATAGTGCTCAAGTGAATTACACAACAACGGAGAAAGAGTTACTAGCTGTAGTTTTCGCATTTGACAAGTTCCGATCCTATTTAATTGGTACAAAGGTAATTGTTCATACGGACCATTCGGCAATCAAATATCTATTTGCTAAAAAGGATGCCAAACCTCGTTTGATTCGTTGGATATTACTTTTACAAGAATTTGATATTGAAATTAAGGACAGGAAAGGAACAGAAAATCAAGTGGCAGATCACTTATCACGTTTAGAACGCAATAGGGAGGAGGACGCGGATCTAGAGATATGCGATGCATTCCCGGATGAATAAATTTTAGTTGCCTCGGCAACCATGGACGCACACGCCTCAGCAACTCTCGATGCCGCAGCAGCCTTTGACGCGTACGCCTCGGCAATTTTGGGAGCAGTCGCTACGGCAACACATGCCTCGGTAATACCCTGGTACGCGGATTTAGTTAAATTCCTTGTTTGTGGTATTTTACCTTATGGCATTACTCACCAAGGGAAGAAGCGGTTCCGCCATGATGTGAAGCATTACTTTTGGGACGAGCCTCTTTTGTTTAAACAATGTGCAGATCAGGTTATACGCCGATGTGTCCCTGAAGAAGAGTAATAGAATGTACTCCGGCAATGCCATTCTTCACCCTATGGAGGACATTTTGGAGGAACTCGTACCGCGGCCAAAGTTTTACAATCCGGTTTGTATTGGCCAACATTGTACAAAGATGCCCAAGACTTTTACAAGCAATGTGATCGTTGCCAGAGGACGGGCAATATCTCTAGACGACATGAGATGCCGCTCTAGAACATCATCGAGGTGGAATTGTTTGATGTCTGGGGGATCGATTTTATAGGACCTTTCCCATCTTCATTCGGCAACCTCTACATTCTACTTGCCGTCGACTACGTGTCTAAATGGGTTGAGGCAGCTGCAGTTCCCAACAACGATTCCAAGACCGTGCAACGATTCGTGCAGAAAAACATTTTTACACGGTTTGGGATGCCGAGAGTAATTATCAGTGACAAAGGCAATCATTTTGACAACAGTCTAATTGCCAAGATGTTGCAACGCTTCGGCATATCACACAAGATCGCCACGGCATATTACCAACAAACCAACGGGCAAGCAGAAATTTCCAACCGGGAATTGAAGGGTATACTCGAGAAAGTTGTAAATCCCTCTAGGAAGGATTGGTCATTAAGACTAGATGACGCACTTTGGGCATATCCCACTGCATTCAAAACACCCTTAGGTATGTCCCCCTTCTGACTTGTCTATGGCAAAACATGCCACCTACCGGTGGAAATCGAACACAAGGCATACTGGGCAATCAAGACCGTGAATATGGATTGGGAAAGTGCCGGGCAAAAGCGTTTGTTGGACCTCAATGAGATAGAAGAATTTCGTGCACTCGCCTATAACAATGCACGAATCTACAAGGAGAAAACAAAGTAATGGCATGACAAGAAACTATTGACGCGGCAATTCATGTCAGGGCAACTAGTTCTCTTATTCAATTCTCAGCTAAAACTTTTCCTGGGAAAGTTGAAATCAAGATGGTTGGGACCATTCGAAGTCGTCAAACCATTCTCCCATGGTGCTGTGATAATCAAGTCCATCTCTGACAACCATGAATTCAAAGTTAATAGACAAAGATTGAAGCACTACAATGGTGCCCATGTGGAACGTAACAAAGAAGTGGTCAACTTAGGAGATGCATGAGCATGCTCTCCCTTTGATATTTTATTTTATTTTTATTTTTATTTTTATATTTTTTATTTTCGATTAATTATTTTATTTTATTTTTCGAACTATTTTTTATTTATTTTTTATTATTTCTGATTATTATTATTTTTTAGGATAGATTTTCTTTTTTTATTTATCTTTTTAAGTTTAAGAATCCCATTACACATCTTTGTTTATTTTCTTTTATTAGTTTATCTTTAATTTTAATCCTTATTTGATTTGTCTTTGAATTGTAGGAAAAAAGTTCAAGATAAAGAGGAATTTTAATCCAAGAAGGAAAACATCTTCAACAAGGGAACTAATGGGCTGAATCTAAGGCTTATATAAAGCCTCCAATTTACCCTAATTAAACCCCCCTTGCCGTCACCCTCTCCCTAAACCAAAACCCTTTTTTCGTTTTCCTCTAATCCTACCCACCAATTTTACCACCTATCTTTTCTATAAAACCCATCACCCTTAACCTATTCCTACTTTTTATCTTGCAACTTTTTAATTTCTTTTCTTTTCTTTGTTTTTTCTCACAACCAAGATCATCTATGGCATCCAAGATTAAATTTTTAGTTCATCCAAGTTCCTCGAAAGAACCAAGATACAAGAAGTTTGCTACACTGGTGGTTCAAGAAAGATTTCACTCCAAGTTTGAAAGCCGGAAGATTCATGAAGAACAAGGCTTTGAATACTCCAACTCTCATCAAGATTTCAGCCTTGAACCATTCATCTTCGAGAGGATTGCACGTCAAAAGTGGCAAATCTTTTGCCATCAACCGGAACCGGGTAACATCTCATGGGTAAGAGAATTCTATGCTCACTCACCTAACCCGGATAATCCTTATGTTTTTGTTCGTGATAAGGCCATACTCATAAGTCCCGAAAACGTCAACACCTTTTACAGGCTTTACATTGAGAAGGACGAGCATCAAGCCTTCGTTGATCAAATCACGCCCAAGCAACTCGACAAGGTGCTTCAAGAACTCACTCAACCGGGAGCTCATTGGAACGACGGTAAATACAAGGGCACGGTAAATCACCTTCGGCTTAAACCCGAGGCAAAACTATGGAATAAGTTTGTTAAAACTTCTTTAATGCCCACCACACACAATACTACCGTTGATATACCACATCTTTTGCTCATACATTCTATTTTGCATAATCGCATCATTAACATTGGAAAATTTATTTGTGATGAGATTTTTGTATGTAGCTCAAAAGATAAGGGTTCTCTTTTCTTCCCTTGCTTAATTTCTAATCTTTGCAAGGAGATGCATGTCCCAAGTGAGTCCACCGATGAAAAGGTCCTACCAAAGTCCGGTTGGAATCAAGCACAAATCCAAAAGCTAATGGGAGAGGCACCGGGAAATTCTTCAAGGCCTCCAATTGCCGCGGCAACTCCTACCGCCCTGGCAATCCCTAATGCCCAAGCACCTAACACCTGGGCAACTCGGCCATCAACCCCGGGACACTTTGAAGCACTCTTGCAATCATTGGCAAGCCACCTAAGGCAAATTGAAGACCGGCAACTAATGTTCATGCGGTACATGAAGGAGCACAACAATGCCATCACCCAAGTCATCCTAGAAAGGTACCCGGACAGTCGCGTGCCGTTCCCAATCTTTCCTGCTGAGATCCTTGCCCCGGCAACCAATGAAGCAGTCACCACAGCAACCGCAACAGATGATGCCAGACAACCTACATCGCGCCTGCACAAGCTGATGCCACGGCAACCAAAGCTAAAGACATCCCGACAACCACTACAAAAGCCAAAGGTAAAGCACATATGCCCGAATCAACTCCTGCGGAATCATTTTATGATTTTTCAGATTCGGACGAGTCCTCCATTGCACCAACAAAGACCGCACCAATTGAATCCTCCAAGCGAAAAGCCAATGACACTAATGAAGAGGACGATGAGGACAACCCCGTATAAGGATCGATCCCACCACCGGCAACAAGGAAACAACCATCACGTTCAAGAAAGAGAATCAAGACACGGACCAAAAGGAAACTAATCATCCATGATGACGAACTCTCGGAGTAAGTCCTCGTTTGCATTTTATTTTTTGTTATTTTATTTTTCTTTAATGCATGCATTGAGGACAATGCCTCACTAGAGTTTGGGGGGATTGTTATTAGTAGTTACCATGTTTAGTTACATTCATCTTAAATATTACATTTAGGATACATAAATTGCTTGCCATGCCTTTAATTGGAACAAGAATTGCCTAGATTTGATGAATATCCGATGATGACTTTGCCAATGCACTTAATTGATAGAATTTTTATTCTAGGATGACCATGGAAAAACTTAGAATTTTACTATGATGCTAAATTTGATGAAACATTGTTGTGGTTTGATTGATTTAAGGAATTCTAGTGAACTTAGGTTGATAATTAAAGAAATTGGGGGATTAGAATAAAAATTGGATGAATGCTAGAGGTGCCCGAAATTGGCTCTAGCATGCGCTAAAAATTTATCACTAGAGGTGCCCGAAACTTGCTCTAGTATGTGCTAAAAAATTTATCGCTAGAGGTGCCAGAAACCGGCTCTAGTCGAATTAATTAACTTAAGAAAACTAAAAACAAAACACTAGAGGTGCCCAAAACTGGCTCTAGTTAAAACATGTTAAAAAGAACCCAATGAAGTAATTTGAAAACCTCTTGTTTGCATAGAATCCAAAAAATCAACTTGCACACAACTCCGCACACACTCACAAGCATTATAGTTTGATTCCGAGTAACTCCTAAGTTTTCTGAAAAATGAAAAGCCAATCATACTTTGTGCCCCGGTTCTGAGAATTAAAATCAAGTTCAAAGCTAAGTTTGTGAAAATTGAAGTCTTGCCAGGTAATTATTAGTTTGCATTGCTTGAGGACAAGCAATAGTTCGAGTTTGGGGGTGTGATAAGTGTTCAAAAGTACTATTTTTCTTACCCTTTTTACTCATATTATTGTTAGACTTAGGCTCATATTAGTTGCGTAATTAGCCATTCATGCATTAATCCATGTTTCCTTACATCGTTGAGCTTGATTACATAACTTGGTAGTTTTTGTCGGAAAAGATGCTGCTTTGGTGTGTTTTGTGTGTATGTGCAGGATCACTTGCCAAATCAAGGCTAGAGCTAGTTGCCAGGGCAATGCATGAAGAAGATGCCGAGCTAGTTGCCAGGGCAATGCATGAAGGAGACGCCGAGCCAGTTGCCAGGGCAATGCATGAAGGAGACGCCGAGCCAGTTGTCAGGGCAATTGTCGACAAAGAGCAAAGGTGATATTGCAGTCAAAATTGATGACTAGACAAGCCCAAGATGACGTGGAGCAAAGCCCAATCCCAAAGGAATTTAATTTCCATGAAGAGATTAAAGAAGAATTAAATTCCAAGAAGATAGGAGAAGTTCTAGTAGGAATATAATTATAATAAAGAATTATATTCTTTAAAGATAATTTAATTCCAACTTAACTTCCTCCTCAAAGAAGGACTTTGACCTAGCCCTATAAATAAGAGCCCATATCGTCAAACTCCAAGGGGAGGGAGATAAAGGAATTTCGACAACTCCAAGGAGGGCAAGAGGAGAGAATTTTCGACAAGCATCTAGGGCAAGGAGGATTTCGACAAGCCTCCTTCTTCATCTTTTTCTTTCTTGTTTGATTGGGTTCATGCTAGGGATTATTTATCTTGTGATTCTTTGGAACCTAGCCATGAACTAAATCTATTTGGCTATGGTTATTGTGCTTTGTGGTTGTGAGAAACTATTGGATTTTGTTTAGGTAATAAGAGTTTGCACTTTTCTACTCAAGGTTTATTCATTCTTGGTTCTTATTCTTGTTTGTGAGTGAATTGGGAGAGGATCTCGTAACTTCATCTATTTATCTAATATCGGGAGAGTTAGATTCAAGAAATGAATGAATATGATCTTTATTCAATCTATTGATGGTGAAGATTAATCCGGCTTAGGAATAAGTCAAGGATTTCAACGGCTAAGAGGAGCGCAAGATTGGTTGTTGTTCACCCTTGACTCACGCAGGGATGTATTATCAAGGCATGCACAAGTAGCTAGAGTTTCGACTTAGGGATAAGAAGAAACCATTGAAGAACGCTCTGCCGAACCTTGAAGGTTGCTGCCCAGACGCCCAAGTAGTTGCCCAACTAGTCGCCCAGGCAACCATCGATTAGTTGTCATGGCAACCCCGTTGTGCAAGTTGCCACGGCAACTGAGTTGCCCGTGCACTCTTTTACCAAGACGATTCAATCGACTATCACACCTCAACTCACGATAACCTGGCCTATCTCTCTCATTTGATCTCATCTATTCTTTTACTTTATTGCTTTCTAGATTAGTTATTAGTTAAACTCCTATAATCCTTTATTTGTGTTTTTACTTTTTACAGTGCAAGAGACTAGATTCTTGAAGTGGCACCAATCCCTGTGGAGACGATATCTTTTATACTATAACTTGCAATGTGTATACTTGCACAATTGTGTACCACTTATTACGCGCAATAGTAACACTGGCTCGAGTACCAAAATGCTATGCCTAAAAAGGCTTAACCGTATCGAAACACCTACCCGCTTATCGAAACGCTATGCCTGAAATGGCCTAGCTGTACCGGTACAGGGTTACATGTTTTGATACGCCTGGACCTGTAATGTCCCAAATTGTTGTTTAAACACACTTTAATTGAAACCAAATCACTTATACATACTTCAAACACTTATACAACATTACCAAAATACAATTCCCACCAAAACAACATAGATACATCAACCAAAGATGGCATTCATACAAACTTGATGATCTATATGCATGCTTCCTAAAACACTCCACCAAACATATCAAGTTTCTCAAATAAACATTTACCAACATAAACACCATACCAACATCACTTTAATACCATAATCAACATGTTAAGCTCATCAAAGCATGCTATCCAAGCAAAACCATCTAGATGCACACCTAGGTAACCACATAACATCAACCATAGGTATCGTTGCACACTATGCGCAACAACATCAATCAAACTCCAAAATCACAGCATTACACATGCTTAAAACTAGGGAAAAACAGAATTACAAATCCCCAAAATCCATGGCGAAAACATTGCCTTATTAACCGAAAACACAAACCGAGTTCATACTCAAAATTTCTTTGCCTCTTGGATCACTACACTTTGCCTTTGCTCACCAGACCTTAATGCTCTGCATCATTAGGAAAAATAGAGCGTAAGCACACTTGCTTAGTGAGGCTGCTCTTAAAACAATGACGCATTAATACCCTTGTTTTCAAACCATGCTTATGACCTAAGCAAGTTCCAATGATTCCAATTCAAAACATGCATATCGACCATTTGCAAAACAATATATACCACATACTTAAAACCCCAAAGCATTTTATACAAAACCATGCTTGAATTCCAAAGCATTTTATACAAAACCATGCTTGAATTCCAAAGCGTTAAATACAAAACTATGCTTAAATCCCAAAGCATTGAAAATGGATTCAACATTAGAATTCTCATATATTGGCAATTATAGTGACCGCGGATAGTCGACCACTATCCTTGATTAGCCAACCGCTAATCTTTAGTTAACCGACCATTAACTTTACACAACGGATACACGGATCTCCCTTAATGACCGACCATCATCAAGACTATTCCATGTTGAACGCGTGAGTTTACAACCTTACCGAGCGTAGGCTTTACATCAACAAGGGGAACCGACCGCTCAACCCAAGTGATAGCAACATAGTCCGAGTAACCGACAGCTATACCTCAAGGACCCTTAACCCACGATCGATTTTTAACCATATTATAGTGCACTTTATCCTATGGCATGCCAACTACATCCGAATGTTTTCTCACCTTGTCACATAGCCAATATATCATTTACAAAACCATTTACTCATTGTTTTACAATGAATTACACAAAATCCCCACATATGCAAATCACATTGCCATAGCAACATCACATTCCCGACCGAAATAAAACCAATGCTCACTAGCATTTAATATACTTTTAAACCATTGCATATGTAGTTAAAAATCATGCATTTATAGTAAGTAAAACCAACCATGTTTACGACTAAAACATGAATCACGCATGCTCATATTTGAACCGATATTAAAGAGCAAAGGAGGGAAACTTACTTCCAAGCTTAGGTAAGTTTTGAAACTTAACCTAAACTTCCAAACCCACTTTCAAACCATTGAAAGACCTTTAGAACCGTTTCCACTCACCGATTTCACATTGCCTCGCTTGCTACTGCAAAACAAGCTCCCGAAAAGCCTCAAATCACCTCAAGATGCTACGCCTTGATTATCCCATGTTTTGGCCACACAAAACTAGAGAAAACATGCATTAAAATGCATCCAACTCTCTGTTTCAAACCAAAATCCCGCAGCTCTCAAGATGCCCACTCAAAACTCATCTGAAACTTACTGAAATCAACCCAAACACTTCTCAATCTTAACCCAGCCATAATATAACGAGTCAATCCATCAAACTTCATCAAATAAAATTTAAAAATCCTTTTACAACATCCTTTTACTTCCAGCAAAGATTAAACTCCAAAAACAACCCAAAAACCCTTAACTAACAACCTAACAATTAGAGATTCAACCAATTCCGGGATTCCATTGTTAAAAACAACTTATCCACATTATAATACATCCAAAATAAGATTGAAATCAATCCTTAACACTAGAAAAATAGATCCAAATCAAAAATCACAAGATTCCATCAAATAAACCTCAATTAAGCAAAATTCCATAATTAATTACTTAAAACCTATTACAAAACCTATGTAAAGAGTCAAGAACTTGGGAATTTCAGTAAAGAACCTTTCATTAGAGGATAAGAACGAACTTACCTCCAATGAGTGAGTTTCCCCTTAATTGGATGTTCTCTTGAAAAATAATGAGATTCAATAAGATTTTTGAGAAAACAAGTTAAAGAATCATTTAGAAAATCAAAGGAATAAGAAACAAGTTCATTATCTTGAATCTCTGATAGGAAAAAAAGTGTTTCGCTGAGAGTATTTTAAGAGAAAATATGAGAGAAAGAAAGTTACGTCAAATTGTGATTTGGAAAAATAACTACCTTTTTAACTAAATCCTTATTAATTCCTTTAATTGAAACTCTTTTAAAAATAATCCTAATTAAGAGAAAACTCATATTAGACCAAATGGTAAAATAGCTCCTTAAAGATTCAAAGTTTTGACTCTTTACAAAACATACACCTTTAAAAACGGTTTTTAAAAATTGCATTTTGGTAACTAACCAAAATGTCACCCTTCCAAAGCTTATTTCCCAAAATTTCTTTCACCAATATTTTTATTATATTAAAATATGATTTTTAAATATTTTTCTATATTTTTATCTTTCAAAAAAATATTTACACCCAAATCTGACTCGAATCTCTAACCCAGTCCACCAGACCGACTAACTAGCCTTAACACCGCTAGGCCCAAAATCGAGGCGTTACACGAAGGAAATTTAAAGGGAGCAGTGAACCGCATCCTGTTGAAGCCCGTGGCCAAATTGTGGAACAACTTCATTAAAACTCGTTTGATGCCTACTACTCATAATACTATGGTTTCTTATTCTTGTTTATTATTATTCCATTCTATTTTGCATAAGCATTCTATAGATATTGGGAAAACTATTGTTGATGAAATATATGCTTGTAGCCAAAAGGATGTGGGTGCACTCTTTTTCCCTGATTTGATATCGAGATTTTATGGAAAAAAACATGTGCCAACCGATGCTATGGACGAGAAGATGACCGAGAGAAGGGGTGGTGTCGGGGACAATACATACGTTTTATGCGTGGGGAACCAACAAATGAACCAACGGCTGCAAAAAAATTGCATGTTCCAGCAACTACCAAGGCAAAAAAACATGCTGCAGCAAGTGCACATGCCACGGCAAGTATAGAAGGGATTGTCGGAATCCTCCGTCCTTTGACACATCGGTTGGATCGGCTGGAAGAACACCCATTCTTGTTTATGCGTTACATGAAGGACCGTGACACAGCCCTAAAGAGAGTGATACTGGAGAATTATCCCGATAGTACAGTTCTTTTTCCTGCACTACTCGTCCCGGCATCTGAATCTGTGCATGTGCTGAGTAACATTGCCAAGGCAACCGACGTACCAAAAAAAGGTAAGGACCCTATTGTTGAACCTTCTCGTACTAAATCTCTTCATGTTTTTTCAAATTCAACCGACTCTATGACTGCACCAATGAAGTCTCATTCAGTCTCGCCATCAAAATCTACATCGAAGCGTAAAGCTTCTAACCTAGAGGAGCCTCCCAAGGAGGATGAACCGGGTAACGAGGCTGCAGAGGCTACAGTTCAGGATGTACCACCAGCTTCGCATCAACAACCACCATGAGCCAGAAAGAGGACTAAGCGAATGGCTCGAAGGAAACTAGTCATTCGAGGTGATGACCTCTTCGACTAACTCATTTGCATTTCATTTTTTTTCTTCTTTTTGTTTAATTTTTCATGCATTGGGGACAATGCTTCTCTTGAGTTTGGGGGTTTGTTTCATAGTTAGTTGCATTTATATTTTTGTTGTCTTATGTTAAGTTGCATATATTACTTGCCAAGTCTCTTACTTGATTAAACTGCCTAAACCTGCTGTGATATCCTATGATGAATTTTTGCCACTGCATTTGCATGATAAAATCTTAGATTTTAGGACTAGCATGAAGATTACTTGGAATTTTGTTATGATGTTGAATATTTTGACACTGTTGTGACTTGTTAATTAAGGGAGACCTAGTGAGCTTTAGGTTATGTAAAAATGGGTAAATTGTGCTAGAGGTGCCTAAAACTGGCTATAGCCTTTGAATTAAGATAATTTCTTACTAGAGGTGCCCATCTAGCTATAGTTATCAAGAATCACTAGAGGTACCTATCTGGCTCTAGTAGAAAAAACGAAATAAAAAGAAATTATGCTAGAGGTGCCTAAAACTGGCTCTAGCGGACTTAATTGCCCAGGCAAATAATTCGATAAAACCTATTGTTCACATGGAATCCTATTGGTTAACTTGTACACAACTCTGCACACACATTTTCACTAGGATTGTAGTTCGATTTTGAGTAATTCTCCATGATGTCCAAAGATCGAAAGGTAATCAACTTTTTGTGCCACGGTTATGAGGATTGAAGTCAGGAAAGAAACATGTTTCTGGTGCTAAGGGCTTTGGCAAGTAATTGTTAGTGTTTTGCATTGCTTGAGGACAAGCAATAGTTTGAGTTTGGGGGTGTGATAAGTGTGCAAAAAGTACTATTTTTCTTGCCTTTTTTACTCATATTATTGTTAGACTTAGGCTCATTTTAGTTGCATTGATAGGTATTCATGCATAGTTTTCTAGTTTCCTTAGTTAATGAGCTTGGTATTGTATTTGGTTGGCTTTTGGGGAAAATCGTTGTTGGTGTGTTGTATATTGTACAGGACTAGATTGCTGAGGCAAGTGGAGATTGTTGTGGCAAGTAGGGGTCATTGCTGAAGGAGTTGTCGTGGTAAGAATAGGTCATTTCTGAAGGAGTTGTCAAAGCTGATTGTCGTGGCATATCTAGATAATCTTGGATAAATACAACATTATTCGCGACATTATCCAGATCACAAAAGATAAAGGCCAGATTCAAATTTCAAATGCCTGATCAGATAAGGATCATATCTCCATGGAATTCAAACGCATTTAAATCCTCTTCATCAACAACAAAGTTGATTGCATCATCGCCTTTAAATAGAAGACCAAAACGCAGCTTTGAAGGAGAGGTCGAATTTTGGGGAATCGAATTCTAGAGAGAAGGCTACTTCATCTTCTTCATTTTTACTTTATGCGATCCATGTCTAGGATTATTTTTATTGAATTTTCTTCTTCCCCAGCCATGAACTAATTTAAATTTGCTGGGTTATTTGGGTTTGTAGTTGTGATAAACGTTTGGATGGTTAGGTTTTTATTGCAATTTAAATTCAAAGTTTGTTCATTCTTGGTTCTTAATTTTGATTTCGAGTGAATTGGGAGAGGATCTCGAGTAGGGGTGTTCAAACGGTCTGTTCGGTTAACCGACCGAACCGAACTTCCAAAATTTCATTAACCGAAATTTTTTTCCTATTAATCGTTAACCAAACCAAAAAATTTTCAAAAATGTTTAACCGAACTGAAAAAAGTTTGGTTAATTCGGTTAACCAAAATTTGTTATAAAATTTTGGGTAAATTACACAAATGGTCACTAAACTATGCTAAAATAATCTTTTTAGCCACAGAACTTTCAAAAGTTATAAAACAAATATTAAACTTATCGAATTATTACAAAATGATCATTGATTTATTGCACATTATAAATTATTGATAAATATTGAAAATTTTAATGATTATTTTTTAATAATTTAATAAATTTAATGATCATTTTGTGCTAATTTGATAAAGTTTAATGACCATTTTATAATTTTTAAAAGTTTAGTGACCAAAAATAAATATATAATATATAAAATATAAAAATTTTAGTTAATTCGGTTAATTAATCAATTTCGAACAGAACTAATCCATAACCGAAGTTTGAAAAAATCATTAACCGTTAACCGACCGAAACTAAAATTAACCGACTGATTAACCGAAAAAATTTCGGTTCGGTTGGTTAATTCGGTTAACCAAAATTTTGAACACCTCTAATCTCGAGAGCTATCAATTTATCTATACTTGGGAAAGTTAGATTCAAGAAACGAATGAACATGATCTTCATTCAACAAATCGTCAATGAATATTAATCCACCATAGGAATAAGGATTGGATTTCAACGGCTAAGAGGAGCGTAGATCGGTTGTTGTTCACCCAAGGTTAACGCAAGGATGTATCGCCAAGGCGTGCAAAATTAGCTAGTTCTTCGGTTATGGATAACAAGAAGACGTTGAAGAACGCTTTGCCGAGCTTTGAAGGAAGAAACCCAGTTGCCACGGTAAACAAACCAGTCCTAGTTGCCCCAGCATAATTTTTGACCTAGTTGCCACGGCAATTCAGCCGGTCTTATTTACCTTAGCAATTAAGTTGCCCTAGCAATCAATTGCCACGACAATCCAAACAGCCCTCACACCACTACTCACGATAACCCAACCTACTCTTTTATTCGATTACTTTCATCATTTATTTTACTAGTTTAATTATTTTACTTGTTACTTCCAAACACCTATCATTACTATTCATTTATCTTTTCAGTGCAAAAAGTTAAAAATCAGAGTTTCACCAATCCCTGTGGAGATGGTATCTTTACTATACTATAACTTACGATGTGTATACTTGCACCAATTGTGAAGCACTCAAAACACGCAATAGGGTGCAACTTCAGTCTTGAATTGAATAGCAAAACCAATTATCCAACTTCAAATTGTCATTGCAATATGATCTTGTCATGCCAACTTTTGCTCTTGTCCATGTAAATAGAGGCATTTTCATATGCATTGCGGTGAATTTCTTCCAATTCAGTGATGTTCAGCAATCGTTTCTTCCCCGCAACCTCATAATCTAAATTCACTTGCTTCAGAGTCCACAAAACCTTGTGTTCTATCTCAACAAGCAATGACATGATTTTCCCAAAGATAAGTTGATATAGTGATATCCCCAGTGGATTTTGTACATAGTACGAATAGCCCACAATGCATCATCTAAGCGCGATGACCAATCTTTCTTAGTGGTATTGACCACTTTTTCCAATATGTTTTTATGGTCTGGTTAGAGATCTCGGCTTGTCCATTGGACTGGGGATGATACTTTGTGGCCAGTCTATGATTTACTCTATAACTTTTTAACACAACAGCCACCTGGCTGCAGTGAAGATGTTTTCCCTGGTCACTGATCAATGCTCTTGTTGTTCCAAAACGGGTGAGTATATGCTTGAGAAAAAACTTTAAAACCGTTTTGGCATCATCTTTAAGCACTACCACAGCTCCTATCCACTTTGAAACATAATCCACGATGACTAAAATATATAGATTGCCAAAAGAATTTAGAAAATGACACATGAAATCTAATCCCCAAACATCGAATAGCTCAATTTCCATTATTGGCTACTGTGGCATCTCATTTCTCTTGGATATATAGACCCTCTGAGCTGACAACGATCATAGCATTTGGCAAATTCATGGGCATCTTTGAATAATGAAGGCTAGTAAAATCCAAATTGAAGGACTTTTACGGTCGTTCTCATGCTACCAAAATGCCCTCCATATGAAGCATTGTGACAATGATATAATATCGATGTCATTTTTTCCTCAGGGACACAGTGTCGAATTATATTATCATTGCAAACCTTGAACAAATAAGGTTCATTTCAATGATATTTTGTTGCATCTTGAAGAAATGATAATTTGTTGCATCTTGAAGAAATCTTACATTCTTATGCCTAGTTACACCCAAAGGATTTTTTCCATACACCAAGTAAGTTACAAGATCATCATACCACAGTGTTGCATCTACAACAAAAAGCTTTTCATCATGGAATGCGTCAACAATTTATAATTTATTTCCATCTTTGTAGCCTGCTTCCAACCTCGAAAGACTGGCAACTTGATTTTCTGAACCTTTGCGGTCTTTTCTCTTGATATCAAATTCTTGCATCAATAAAATCCATCATATCAAACTTGTTTCACATTTTTTTGGCAAAAAGGTATCTCAAGGCAGAATGATCAGTAAAAACTATAATTTTTGCACCGACATGATAAGAACAAAACTTATCAAAAGCAAAAATTACTGCTAATAACTCATTCTCAGTATTAGTGTAATTAATTTGAGCTTCAGTTAGAGTCTTACTAGCATAGTAAATTACATAAAATACCATGTCTCTTTTTTCCCTAACACTGCCCCTACAGTGAATCACTGGCGTCGAACATTAGTTTAAACAGTTGCTCCCAGTTGGGTGCAACGATGATCGGTGCATTCACAAGCTGCTTTTTAGTTTATTGAATACATCAAGACATGCATCATCAAACACAACTTTTCTTTTCTGCTCTAACAATAAACATAGAGGTTTTGTGATCTTTGGAAAATCCCAAATAAATCTTCTATAGAATCCAGCATGGCCCAGAAAATTTTGAATGCCCTTTACATTAGTCTGTGGTGGTAATTTTTCAATTACATCCGCTTTGGCTTTATCGACTTCAATTCCTTCTTTATATATTCGATGGCCCATTCCCCTTTGTGACCATAAAATGACATTTCTCCCAATTTAGAACAAGATTAGTATCTTCACATCACCGCAATACTTTCTCCATATTGTCGATGAAATTGTCAAAGTTATCATCATGCACCGAAAATTGTCCATAAAGATTTGAAGGAAATCATCAATCATATCTGAAAATATTGCCATCATGCACCTTTGAAATTTGGCTGGTGCATTGCAATGACCAAAACGCATACGATGAAAGGCAAGTGTCCCGAATGAGCATGTAAACGTAGTATTTTCCTAGTTCTCGGGAGCAATAGCAATTTGATTGCAGCCAGAATATCCATCTAGAAAATAGTATTACTCCTTGCCTACAAGTCGATCGAGCATTTGATCAATAAAAATAAGGGTGAAGTGATCTTTCCTTATGGCTACATTGAGAAGTCTGTAGTCCATAAAAATTCGTTATCTCATAGGAATATGAGTAGGAATCAATTCATCAGTATCATTACGGACTACAGTAATGCCATTTTTCTTAGGAACACAGTGGACTAGACTAACCCATGCATTATCAGAAATTGCATAGATAATTCTTGAGTCCAGCCATTTGAGAATCTCCTTCTTGACCACTTCCTTCATCTTTTCATTCAGTCTACATTGTGTCTCAATAGATTATTTGCTCTCATCATCCAGCCTAATCTTGTGCATACACAAAGATGGACTGATGCCCTTAATGTCTGCAATGGTCCAAGCAATAACAAGTTTGTGATGCTTCAAAATCCTTATTAACTTATCTTCTTGTATTGCATCTAGAGTTGCAGAGACAATGATTGGGAGTGTTTCCTCATCTCTAAGGAATACATACTTTAGATTAGCTGGTAATGGCTTTAGTTCCAGAGTAGGAACTTCATCAATAGATGGTTTCAAAGTAGGAATTGTCCAATGTACAAGATCTAAGATTCAATATGCCATTTGTGGTGAATTGCAAAAGTGAGCACTTCAACAATCTGGTCAGAATTCAGGAGATCATCTTCTACCATTGTCAGCAGTATCCTCAGCAATGTGTATCTACGATAATGCAAGTCTTCTTGAATGATATTTTTAAGAATATCAATATGATGACATTCCTCTGTATTTCTTCCAATATCTGCATTAAATATCCCAAAACTAACTTGGCCATTTTCGACCGGCATTGTAAGTTCTCCTTTTGATATATAGATAACTGCCTTCCCTGTTGCCAAGAATGGTTGGCAAAGAATAATAGGGACATCTTTGTCTGCCTTATGGTCAAGAATAATAAAGTCTACTGGAAAAACAAACTTTTCCACTCGAACAAGTACATCTTTTATTTGTCCATTCGGATGAGTCAGAGATCTGTCTGGTAGTTGCAATGTCATTGCAGTGGATTTTATTTCTCCAATGCCTAACTTTTGAAAAGTTGATAGTGGAATTAGATTGATTCTAGCCCCCCAGATCACAAAGAGCTTTGCTAATGTAGTGATTGCCAATAGAACAAAGAATGATAAAGCTATCAGGATCTTTCATTTTTCTCGGTAGAGGGGTGGATATTGGTGCACTACACTCTTCTGTGAGCGCAATGGTCTCTATAGCACTGAGCTTCTTCTTCTTGGACAAGATTTCCTTCATGAACCTTACATAATTAGAAATCTGCGTAAGAGCATCAATCAAGGGAATTTGAACTTTAAGCTATTGCAAAGTATCTTGAAATAATTGAAATTGATTATCAGACTCATAATTCTTAAATCTCTGAGGAAAAGGTAGAGAATGATTATTTGTTGATTGCACCAACATTTGGCATTATGGCGACAACTTATATTGAAAAATTTATGGAAATAGAGTAATAACTGGATGAGCCTTATCCGTCTTACCATCATCTATTCCACCCTCTAATGTATGATCAGGTTTAGAGGACTCTCCGCGTTTATGAGTAGATATGAGTGTTGGTTGCATCGAGTCAGTAGTTTGTTTGATACTGCGAAGAGTAATAGCCTTGCAACGTTCTTTACCCTTAATCACCAAACTCTCAATATTGCTAAAAAGTATGCCCAGTTGTCTAGAGTTTATGTCATTAGCTAACTGCCCTAATTGAGCTTCCAAAGTACATATCGATGAAGAGTGACCTTGCACTATAGCCTATGTGTGAGAGAAATGGTCCTCATCATTTCCTCAAAAAGAGCAAATAGATCAAATATAGATGATGGAGCATAATGATTGGTCTATGACTGTATCTGAGATGGTGCTCTTTATTGTGATTGCGCGCCATACTATAACTGTTGAGTTTGGGAAGAAGGATGTGATGGTTGTATCTTATTCTATTTTGAATACAATTGAGTCTGTGGTGTAAACTGTTTTTGTGGATAACTAAAATTCCCTTGCTAGACACTCGAATTACCTTGAAAGGAATTATTCCCATAGCAAAATACTCATAAATTATGTGCAGAATTAGAGTTACCCCAAGATTGTCGATTAGCTATGTTGTTAGAAGTACCTATGTTATTTCCTCTCATGTTGCTGACATAACTAGCATTTTACGCATGCTGTAGGCAATCTTCATAGCTATGGTTCTCGCCATATATCTCACAAGAGAACACAGGAGTAGCGATTTGTTGAGTTAGCTGAATGGGAGTAACTTCACTTGTACCATCCATATTTTTGATTTTGTTCACCAAAAAAGAAATCTAAGCCTTTAGAGAAGAAATATCATTAAGCTCGAACACTCCTAGTGTAGCTTTGCGTGAAGAAGCTCTTGAAATAGGATATTGAGAATCATTCTGAGCAAATTACTCCAACGCACCAACAACAACAACGTAGGTGCAATCAAGGTCCATTAGATGACCCGTTAACAAGATGTCTTGTCGCTGCATTCAACCCATTGTAGAAGATTTCAATTTGAGTTTCCTGTTGAAGGCCATGGTTGGGACATTGTCGCAACATAGACTTATATCTTTCCCATATAGTGTGAAGAATCTTGGAATTGAGTTATAATCGCATGAATATCCTTCCCATGATCCCACACACTTGACAACAGATTCAAAAAATCAGGGTGATCATTCCAGGCCATAATATAATGGAACGGACGAAAAACTGAATGAACATTATAATCTCAAGTATCAAGAAGGATCAGTCTATGGTCCGAACCTACCTTTAGCAAGTCAAAATCCTCAGGCGTAGAAAACGACTCATACCAACTTGTATTACAAGGACATATATCCAGCCGTTGAGATAGTGAACCCCGCTTCCAAGTAAATTTAAGCCCATTAAAATTCATATCTAATAATTCAGTATCAAACAAAAAGTCGCAGAAACATTGGCAAACGCCTGATCTATGCACAAACCCTTCTTGACGCTCCATAATGCTACCAATAACATTCAAATCACCCCCAAGTGCGAGTTCTACCCTACAAATAATATGGAAACAACTGCATTCGTAAGGCACCATTAGGAACACCTTGCTGACTAAACGAAGCACAAATTAAAAGGAATGATTGAATATGCTCTCTAGTGTCTTCATGTGGTAACCCACATACTGCCCATTTGAGTTGAGAATTTGAAACATAACTGGCTTAAACTTGAAATTCTCATCTTGAATAGGTGGTCTAACAACTCCCGGTTGTAAATCGTCCAACTGAGGAAAGACAACCTCGTGGATTATTCTGTTTTAGGCTAGTGGGTGCAGTAGTGGGTTTTCAGGATCGTGAGGGATACCCTCATTGTTGGCCTATCTTGCCATCTCACTTCATTCTCAAAGCTTACGTCTAAGAGTTCTCTCAACTACTGGATCTGGTACGAAGAGTGATGTGGTAGCACTTTTGGTTATACAACACCTACAAAACTTAATAAAAAATAAAATAACAAAAAGTTATTAAAAACTAAACTAAATAAAGGAAATGGAATTGCAAGCAGAAATATAAAAACCAAATAACGTCATCCCGACAACGGAGCCAAAACTTGATAGATGTAAAATCGTCACACACTAAGTGCAAGCAAACACTATCGATGCAAGTACAGAAACAAGAAGATCCTATTAGAATCGATCCTATGAGGATGAGTATTTAGTTAAATATTATGTGGCCACAAGAAATTCTGTAAATATAAATATTGTGAGTGTAATGGTAGTTGTAATATAGAAATAACGTAAAGAATATAAGATCAATTGTGATAGCAAAAACAACAGTTATAAGAAAGTAAAATGAATATTAAGATAAGGTCTGGATACCCTCGGGTCAGCTTGGCAAAAAGGCAAGTACGATCAAGGAAATAAGATGGCTTATTTGGCAAGTAAAAAGGTAAAGCTCACTTACTAACTTATATTCAATCTTTAATCGTTGACGCAAAGACGTGGATCGATTATAACTCTTTTTGATAGTCAAAACTATAACTCGTTGTATCATCATTCAACTTTCGTTGTAATGGCTTATTAACCTGACTTGTCACTACATCTCTCAATGTTAATAACTATGTTCAACACTTTCATGAAAACAATAATCAGATCCAACAATCGAAGTATAAGAAAAAGCTAATAATAATATATTGAACTACAAGATAAGATTTAAACAAGCTCATATAGAGATTAAAGAGTTAAACCATCATCATTAAAGTACAAATTATAATAGAAATCTCCAATAAACATCTATTTCTAGAAGGGTTTAAAGAAGATAACAATATTCTCTTTGATCTGGCACTTGAATTCACTTCTCCTCTGATATTCTGCCTTGCTTCGCCTCGATTCTCCAAAAATAGTTTAAGACGCCATGGAAGGATAGCTCGAAAGGTTGAAGAAGATAATGAAAATGAATATCGCATGATAGATTCTCTCGCTCTTCCCGATTTTGTCCTTTTATAAGCCGCCAAAGAAAAGACACATGTTCCTCAAGTGTTTTGCGTGACTCCCAGCTGTACCAATTTTGTTATAACAAATAATACAAGTGGTAGGGTCATCTTTATCTTTTAGCATACTGGACGCTGCAATGTCAAGCTGGTTGTAGTGGTGAAACTTCCTCTACAGAGACATTAGAAATACAACGACAATAGAGAGAAAAGGCAGAAATATCTATAACAAGAGTGACTAAGACTAGAGTTAGATAAAATGCAGAAAATAAAAATGAAAATGCATAAATGAATGCATTAAACACTGATGTGGGGATAATTAAATCTATAAATCTAAAGGAAATACATGCTCTTTAAAGAGCTATCAGGTCCTTTTGGTGCTCGCGTAAAGACCCTCACGACTTTTTTTTATTGGTTTGTCAGTGGTCACGTGTAGTCAGATCCCTCTTTGGTAAAAGGTTGTTTGCTTATATATTTAGAATTGTGTAACAAAGCACTACACCATATAGTTTGGTTCGTTCATCATTCTTTTATCACTTCATAAAACATCTCATTCGAAAGAGAAAACGAGTTTTTATTAAGGTTACTAGGTTCTTTTGATGTTGGACTTCATTCTCAAGGGAAGGTTCCATTTTTCTTCATATCTTTATGTTTAATATTTTTGTTTTATATATGAGATTTTGGTGACTATTGTCCCTATTTTTTCTCTCTATGCTTGAGTGCGTTCTAATTCTGATTCTTTCCATTGTTATTATTAACGAAATTCAGTTGCCATTTTTAAAAAAGGAGTTAGGGAGATAGTTTAGGGTATAGAGTTTTAAGATTTGTCTAAGGGTTTAAATTTTAAGTTTATGGTTAGAATTTAGTGTTTAGAGTTTAAAGTTTCCATAATTAGGTTAAATTTATGGCTTAGGGGGATAGTTTAAGGTTTAAAGTTTATAAGTAAAGAGATTCTCAATAATAGTGTACTGGTCAGGATTTTCTTTGATTGATGATCTCTACGATTTTTAGCAGATTTTCTTCCAATCATGAGTAGTTAGAGGGTTGAACCTAGAAGTATAAATCTTATGCTATAATTTTCATCGCAAGTCTCATTTATCATAACTATTTTTGACCATCGCACTAGAGGCTAGAATAGAATTCTCTGCCCCTTTCCAGGGTCTCTTTCTATGATCCCACACTAAAAATTTAGATTTAGGGTTTATGGTTAAGGTTTAAGGTTAGACTTTAGGATTGGAATTTAGGGAATTTAGGGTAGGGTTTATTTTTATGGTTTATGATTTAGGATTAAGAATTTACAGTTAAGACTTAGAATTTGATTTTTCTTTTAGTGTTGGGACTTGGAAAGAGACCGAAAAGGGGGCAGATGATTTTTCCCCAAAGGCTGAATGATTCTCAACATGGTGCAGAACAATTTAAGCAGTCACATAGTATGAAATAACTTTGTAATCATCTTTAAGGACATTCACACCAATGTCCACTAAAAAATAAGTGAAAAACTTAATCATGCCTTTCTTCAACCTACATGTCATAACGGTTTGAGGACGTCAAACTTTTTGAAAAAAAATATAATGTTTTTAAGAAAGCAAAGAGTTACCATCAATCCTTTTGTTTATGTGTGATTTCATCCCCTAAAAAATATGTCATTTTAATACTTTTTTTAAAAAATATTAAAACAATAAATTTGGTCTGTGAAATTAAAAAGTAGGTTTAAGAGTACGGTTACGAGCGAGAAAGGATTATCACACTCACGATGCACTTTTATAAAAACAGTACCATTTGATCATGTGTTACCCTTGAATTTGAAACAACAAATTTAAAATTTATTCACTTTTATTTTATTTTGTAAAAAAAATGTTTTTGGATTGAAATGAATATACTTTGAGAAAAACACAAATCATGGCGTTAACCCAGTAGTGACCTATATTTGAATTTAAATTCTTTCTCATATGTGAAAAAGAATGTTTTTCCACGAATATTGAACATAATCATCCATTGTGCGCACCTGTTATGAGACTATTTCTTCAGTCGAATAGAGAAGTTAATGATGCAAATAACATAGAGGCATGATCATTGAAAAATGTCAGGGTGAGAACATCACAAA
This sequence comes from Hibiscus mutabilis, assembly GCA_019671005.1. Taxonomy (NCBI): domain Eukaryota; kingdom Viridiplantae; phylum Streptophyta; class Magnoliopsida; order Malvales; family Malvaceae; genus Hibiscus; species Hibiscus mutabilis. Next base: position 23,635,832 of record CM033713.1, read on the forward strand.
TAATGAATTATTTCACGCAACAGTCAAGTGATTTCCATAATGTTGGTCTTATTAGGAAAGACATGTACAACTCCCTTCAGACATCCTTAGCTGCTGAAATTAGTGGTGGTGATATAAATGCCCTACTAACTTACTTTGATTGTAGGAAAGAGCAAGATACCAGTTTGTACATGTAGTACATTCTTCATGATTCAATGTGATTGCATAATCTTTTTTGTGTGATTCAACGTCAAGGTCCGACTACTTATACTTCGGTGATATCATTGCATTCGACACAACGTACAAGGAAAATGCGTATGGGCGGCCTCTTATGCCTATAGTTAGTGTAAATCACCACCATCAAACATTTTTCTTCGGTGTTGCAATTCTAGCTGAAGAGACCACTAATACTTTTGAATAAGTGTTGAGGGCATTTTTAGAAGCTATGTTTAATAAGGCTCTTGTATTAGTGGTGACAGATGGTGATAGGGCTATAAAAATTGTGTTCCCGCTTGCTCGACATCGTATATGTTTGTGGCATCTATATCGAAATGCTCAGGCAAACATAGTTGATAAAATGTTTACTACTGCATTTACCAAATGCATGTCATCTTGGTGGACAGTTGAAGAATTTGATAGAGAGTGGAGGTTAGTTGTTCAATAGTTTAACGTACAAGACCATCCATGGGTTGTAGAGAAGGATCTGACATAGGATTTGTGGGCACAAGCATATCTTATGGGACATTTCTTTACTAATGTTCGGTCAACACAAAGGTGGGAGGCTATAAATGTTGCACTCGCTATTGTGCTCAACTTTAAGAAGATATATATAGATTTTTTCGTGCCATTAGAAATGGCATTAATGAGATATGCATTAAAGAGTTGAAGGAAGATTTCTTCAATTCACAAACTAAGCCTTTCCCAATTACGAAATTGACTGACCTTGAAGGGAATGCAGCTGAACTTTATACACGAGCATCGTTCGTAAAATTCCAGACCAAACTTAAACATAAAACATTGCATCGTCTTATACATCTGATTGTTGAACTAGGAGAACCACAGTCTTTTTGTTTAACAAAGTATAAGGATCCAAACAAAATGTATGAAGTTGTACTTCATGTGGTAACACATAACCTAACGTGTTCTTGTAGGAAATTTGAGATAATCGGCCTCTCATGTCGCCATCAACTACACGTTCTAAAGCTAGAAGATTTTTTAGATCTCCCAAAATCTTTGATTCTACCTCGGTGAACCAAAAATGCAAAGCTTTCAGCTCTATCATTTATAGACTTCAATGTGTCTCCCGAATTGAAACAAATGTCTCAATTCGCTTCTCTCTGATCAATGTCTTCGCGATTGTGCTATATTACATCACAAACTGATGCAACTTTTTGAACGGTTAAAGATGAGATAGTTAGATCAACTGCTGAATTAGATCAATCATGTACGTTGACCGAATCACCATCTCACATGGATACCATACACAACATCAAGACCCGCAAAGAAAACAAGTGAAACGGAAACATCACAAAAAAGAAGTGTCAACCTTAAGAACCTATCATTGTTCATTTTGTAATCTTGAGGGACACAATAAAAACACGTGTCCTCATTTGAAGCTTTAACTTCCAACCCCTTCGCTTAGGTCAATGTCAAGTTTTTTTGAAGACGACATGGAAATTGCAAAACACCTAAACATGTTCGGAACTGAACCAAATGTATAGAATAAAGACGATCATATTTATAATATATCTTCGATTGCACAGTCCATGGTAATATTTTATTAACGTCAACTAGTTTTACAATTATTTATATTATCAGTTCAAATTCGTTCTCTACTGATTATGGTATTTAACTTTATTTCTTGCAGTATCTCAATTTTATGAGTTAGAGCATCTTGATGCATTTCTCAATATGAAATGGAGATTACACAACTGTAAGTGCTACCAAACGTCTTATCCTTATGTTTTGATGCAATTTATAGTAGTTATTTTAATGCAATTGCGATCCACTTCATGTTTTGATGCAATTGCGATCCACTTCATGTTTTGATGTAACATAGATATTCATAATAGTATACAACGGGTATGATAGTTTACGTTCACATTTATTCAATTTAAAACTTTGATGTAATCCATTTTTATACCACTCAACTAGTATCACTACTTACATTTGATACCGAGAGTGAATAACGAATATGTCCAATAAATTGTTCACAATATCGGTATTGCTTTAGATATATAGATACAACTATGCAGTAAATGGTTAAAATGGTTGAAGCATCGGTACACTCCTATAATACTGAAACCACTACTCGATTTTGCTAAACAAAAATAACCATAACTATTCGTATTGTTTATTAAATATCGATAGTCAAATACCCAAAACATTCAGAAGAATTGGTATTGTGTATAAAGCATTTGAATCATCAATTTATCCTACCGAATATAATAAACGCCAGTAAAATTCATTCATAATAATTGGTCACAAAATATTGCAACTTATTCTTATACTTGAAATAAGTACATAAGCTGTTTGAAATTGGCATACTCCTAATGTATATATTGCTCTATATGCAGACAAAATGCAATTTAAGATGACTGATTTTTTCTCCTACTACTGCCCATTCAAAAAAGAGTAATAAAATTACCTGACATTACAAAAATATGGTCAAACATACCTGGGTACGACCCATACAAAAAGAGAGTCCAAAATACCTCATAAAGGTTTCATACAAAAAATGTGTGTAACATATCTCCAACACCAACTTCAATCTGTTTATTACCAACAAACATTTATCAAACATACAAACGCAAAGTTGAAGATAATAACTATTTCATAATTATAAGGAACAAAAACAACTTAATTACTCACTCAACATTTCGTTCGATGAATGGTTGCACGGCTTTTATATGGACGTGAGTTAAGATCTACCATATGTGCCTTTACAGCAGCGGAATTTTGCCTTTTTTGTATTTCAATCATTATTCAAGAGATCATATAAAGTAAACGTTCGGTCTCATTCCCCAACATTCTATATAAAAAAATATTAACAGTTTAGCATAAGTTAATGATGGAAGTTTTATAGTATGATACACTAATTAAGGTGTACTGAACTACCGATGCATGTACCACATCCTCTACACGCGTTGTAACAACCCTTCCCCATATTCGTTACCAAATATGAGTCAGTTATGTGACTAACTAAGATTAAACCTTTTTATTTCCTTTACTTTGAAAACTGGCAGCCTGCACTGTCTTTACTCAAAAATTTATAAAAAAATTTATAGACATCAAAAACTCATTAAGTAATTTTCTAATTAAACTAGATTCATTAAGCTTTCTAACCATATAAATTATTAACCTAAAATCATTACACAAAAATTCAAAAAAATCTTTAAACTCACGTCACAGCCCAGAAATACTAAAATTCTGCTACCCTGTTTTCTGACCTTCTATCGAATAAAAAATCATAACTTTTTACATAAAACTCAAAATTAGTCACCGTTTGTTTTGAAAGAAACTAGATAAAATTTCTAGTTCATACATATAAGATTCACTTTCTAAGTCCAATTGTAGAATTTATGCTGATTTTTCAAACACACTGCTTTTGCATATATTTCTAAACAGAATTTTAATCTTTTTACCTTAAGTACCACATTTACTAAAAACTTAGTCCGTTATCATTTATAAACATAATAGAACTTACTAGGTTCATTATCCATATTATATCAACTATTAAACCAACCATATTTGGTAATAAGTTATTACAAACCCCACTAATTATACATTCCATCTAGCGCATTTCCAAAAGAAAGGATGGATGTCATTAACATTACTATGAATATGGAGATATACCTCCCAAAATAAGAAAATGATGCTCGGCTACTCTTCCCTTGAAGCTCCTTTAAAACCTACTATAAAATTCATCATACGCTAAGTATATACTTAGTGAGGCAATAATCTTTAGTCAAATGCAACCTAACATAGATATCAATGTAATATAATAACAATGCATATGATCACTTACCATTTTATGCTTGCTAGCATATATGACATTATATATAACAACATATCACAAGGTAATAACTTTGATTCTTACCACTACCGTTGCCATATTTATCATCAAGCTTTCAAGCTTTTCATCCTGTTTTTCAATTCATTTAGCACAAGTATCGATTTAAAGAAATCTATGTACACGAGCCATTCCCCCTATACTTACTTGAGTATAGTGTATTATTTGCACTTTACCGGAAGTTCTTAGCACCTAAGTGCTTCTGTATACTTACCGGAGTATACGATTAATAAAATTTGCACTTTACCTTAAGTGTTTAAAATTTTTATACAGTTGTTTATGACTCTATGGATATCCAACTATACCTTTGACTTCATATTTCATACATTGGACTATTTATATCAACAATAATTTCATCCATAGCAATAATATTCATATTGGGTAGTTCATACCCAAAAATAACATTTCATGAATAATTAGTGATCCATGCATATGTTTTCAATTCTTGACATATTTCTAACATGTCAAAACTATATATATATATACATATATAATGACATAAATATCATACTATGCATGCATTGCACTCACCTTGACACTTTCAAAAGTACAAATTATACTAGCCTCACTAAGCTCGGTTGCACTTTTTATCTTCTTTCGTCACTCGTTTGATCTCGAACTTGCTTGTTATCTGTATGTACATTACATAACACAAGCAACCTCAAGTACATGTCCAAACCTTACTAATACATGTACATACCAAGTTGGAAAATTTAACATTTTCAACCAATTACTTCTTTGTAATAACAATGCTTCTTACACTTGAATATAATCTCAAATTGCAAATTGCAACCATAAGCTTGTTAATTTCACTTTAAACCCTAAATTCTCTCTCTTAGGGTTTATAATCTAAAATTTGTAAACTTTCACATTTCATCTCACATTACAAAAAAATTAAATACTAAAATGATCCTTGATAATAGCAAACAATACATCCATACTTCTTGAATATTTTCTAATTTCTCACTTATTTCACCCAATTTACAATATTCACAAAATGGTCCAAACATGATGTTTTCTTCATTCAAATGACATAATTAAGCATGGAAAACATCATTCTAATCAAATCCATCATCAAAACAATTTTTACAAAATTTCCCTTAATTTTTTTCATATTGCCAAATTGGTCCCTATAGGTTTTCCAAGAGAATTTTCATCATTTCAAGCATAGAAACGACACTACAACACCATTTCCAACTTGATTGAACCTTAAATCAAGAAAACTTAACATGTTCTTCAACCACCCTAATCATCAATCTCAACTTAGAGACATGGAAACTAAGCAAAACTTATACCAAAAGATAGAGAATTCAATGGAGATCACTTTCTTGTTTCACGTCTCTAGCCAAAAATCAAACAAATCAAGCCAAAAATTGAATTGAAGTTTTCTTCTTACCTTAGCTAGGGATTTCGGCCTCTTGGAGAAAAGATAAGCAAAGTTTTCCAATTTTTCTTTCTTTTGTTTAATGTCAAATGGCAATTAAATCTTTAATTTAATACAAAAAAACTCTTTCATGGAAGAATGACCATTTTACCCTTGATTTATAACCAAATAGGTATTGACACCTATACTCTTCCTTATCTTTTTAATCAATTATAATTAAAAAGTATGGGTAAAATGACCATTTTGCCATTAATGAATCTTTATATCTTCCAAAATGCCATTTATGCATTATTCCATATATTGTGTTCAATTGAATCTAAATCGATCAAGCACGATTTAAAAAAACTTCAATGTCATGTTCCTCGGGTCTTCCTAAGACTTTCTTCAAATTTTCATAAAATTCCGAGCTCATACGATTACTCAAATTCCACTTAAACTTTAATTGTAATTTCCCAATAATAGAAACATCAGATCAAACCAAAGTTTTTATATTTGATCCATACCCTTAGATGATCTACTTATTTATGGAATAAAAATAATTATTGGGAAAATTACCATGTTGGTCCTTGAACTTTTCTCAACTTTTTACTTTTGTCACCAAACTTTAAAACTTTACATTTTAGTCACTAAACTAAAACCACTAACTTTTGATTTTTCTATGTTTTGGTCACTAATCGAATAATGGGATATTACATGCTTCCTATACCAATGTTACATCCAATTAATGCAAAACATCCCACAGTCATCTCTGTGGTAAAACATAATTGTATAAACCTCATATTATTAATATTATGCAAATGGAAATAGAATGATTACACATATCTAAAATTTAACAACTATATACATATTGGTTTGATTTTTAACTTTAGGCATCACCACGCGCAGTTCTGTCAATGGCACCCGTGGTGAGCCAAACACCTTTACGAACTTTTCATCCAAAAAACATTCACCTAATCTTTTAATCTACATGCACAAACACATAGATTTTTACAAACTATCTAACATCATTAATTATGTTCAGTGGTTCTCAATTTATGCTTATTACCATTTTCTTAACATCAGACACACTTGCAACATTGCCTCGAGTTGTGGGTGAGCTGTCTAATATCTTAGTTTCCCCAAGACCCATGTCCAACGCACACATATACCAATGAATTCTATTTTCATTAATGGGGATAAATATCTGCATATAATATTTCAATAATGTCATTTACTAAATTGAAAACTATTTAATACATATCAAACTGTTTCCAAAAATATAAGTTTCTTCTTACCATTTCCTACTCTGTAATATTCCCGAAATGTTTGAAAGTCAAACGCCAATACTCGGCAACTGTATAGTATACAATATCCCTCCTACAAGTTGATTCTACAAGGCAATCATTATTATTCAGCATGATTCCAAAATTTTATGTGTTTATTGTTAATATACACTAACTTATTAAATATTTAACATACACTTAACGCGCAAGGCAGATACCCTCTCCTTACTTTACAATCCATCCTAATATCTTCAACAATCATCGTCCACCTAACAACGTCAATAACCTAAAAATAGACAAAACAAATATGAACTATTTTACTATACTTTATTAATTAACTTAATATGAATTTATTGCCTAAGGTATTCACTATACTAACCATTGAATTCACCCAACATCCAGGTCATAACGTATCAGCATCACTTACAGTCAGATAAATGTGGCCAAAACTAATGAGGATTTTGCTGCACACATACAAATACTTATAAATTATATTCTACCTAACTATATTTTAGCATTATAATGGATTGCTTACTTTTTCGACAAAGGCGTATTACATATATAGTCACATATGCCTCTTACTGACGGGTCAACCCCATCAGTTATTTCAACATAGCTCAGTACCTGCAATGCTTAAACATTTCACTTGAAATATTGAATTATACTAAGAATTAAAATATTTAATAACTTTATAAATAATATACCTTCTACAATTTTTATAAAATGTGAAACATATGTAAATAAAACAACTCGTGCCATCAAAAATTACAAACGATTTCAATTCTGAATCGAACGTCAACTCATTCATCCATCCATACCATATTCTACTCAAATGGAAAAGGCCATTAACACTTAATAATTGAGTTCACATTACAAGACTCTACTTATTTCTGACATTACATAACATAAAAAAGCTCAACATGACACTTCTTTTATCAGGTGAATTAATTCATGTTTCAAGTTTTCATTCCTACTCATTTTCCTTGTCCACAAACCTTTGACGATGCTTCCACATTTTGCTTACCCTACAAATTAACAAAAATTTTGCCATCAATATAAAATTTCTACATTAAATTATTGAAAATGTTTATAAAAATAAAAGTTATAAACTTCAATGTTTATTATACCTTTCTTTTTTTGGCTGCCACATCTACGATGTCATTCTTCGCCTCAGTAACATCGTCTATTAACACTTCAGCATCAATATTAACTCTATATTTCGAGTCTGACTCTTGAACTTTTTTATTTTCTACCAATACTTCTTCTTCTTCTTCAAGGCCAATGCCAAATTTTGTATCATTATACTTAAAGCTTTCTTCATGTACATCATGTTCGCACTCAAAACCGCAACCTGATCAACCACGTTCTTCGATTTCTCCTTCAGTGTCTCCAAAGTCTCTTCAATTTTATTTTGCTTTTCTACTCCAGCTTAGAGACTCCTTTTCATTTCATTCAGAATTGAAATAACCTTCTCAAATGCCTCCATAAACATATCATTACTAGCACTCGTCTTTCCACCTTCTTTTCCTTCACCGTAATCATCATTTGACCCAATTACCTGACAAAATCATTCATTCATTTTATGTCATTCTATTTCAGTATACAGCACAAAATTTAATAATTTACTTATTGTAAATTTTTTAGCAGGGCTTCTCCTTTTATACAGGAAACAAATTTCGCTTCGTCTTTCTTTTCTTATGCATGAATGCGACCAATACGGTCTGCAGCAGCAGAGGCTCTGCTCAGAATTCCTCTCTAATAATCATACAATCTCACTTATATTTCATATTAGTCATAACATTATTAATCGAAATTAAACTTCGGTAAATTATGTACTACTGCAACGAAGCATCAATTTAATACAACATTACCTCTAAGATTGCAATGCATACAGTCAGGTAAGCCTGACTTTCATGATTATTAAATTTGGCTATACCATCAATCAACCTCTCATATGCAAATTTATACCAGATTAATTTTCCTTTCAACCCATAAGAGCACAATAACTTCAAATGTTCTACGGAAGGCACAGTATTCAACTTTGGACATAGAAACACACCAATATTGTACAACAACAATCGCACTTTCAATTCATCCCCTCAAAAGCACCACTTAATATTTTTTCCTCCAGTTCAAGAAATGTAACATTCGTACTGATTTTATTCTTCAAAATTAGTTATTTCCCATTAAATTTTCTCATAACGTATACAACACCTTAGTTTTTTAGCCCCAATATAGCTTTCACATCTTCCATCATTAAAAAAATTTTGTGTCATTAAATTGCATAATTGAGCTTTCGACATCAAAGGTCTCCACTAACTCATGACATAGATCACGATGAATTGCTCAAGATTTTATTCCAAATAAAGGTCTAAACCCTATTTCTGCAACAACACCATCAATCTTCTACCTCAGCATCTCTTTAAAGAACTTCAACAACTTTTTCATGCTACACCTTGACAAAACCTCTCACGACATATAATATACCAATAATTACTTCAATGTTACTCTTCTATATATTATTTAATGAAAATTTTTAACCTTAAATACTTTGTCTAACAAGAAAGCTACTCTTACCTTCTTAACTTTTGCCTTGCCTTTGCCTTTTTTATATCAATTCCATATACACTTGCTTTTAATGCATGTGCATATCAAAATAAAGCTTCTTTACCTCATCACTCATTTTTGCCCATTTTAGTGCTAGTGTTTTTCTCACCTGTAAATCTTACATAAATATTACATTTTTATCATATATAAACTTTAAAAACCAATACAAATCACATAATACTATTTCAAATTTCTCTTTTACCGCATTTGTCATTTTCTTCTTTCCTCCCTTGCGTCCTTTACATTCACATATAATGTACATACCTTAATTCAAAGTTAGAGTATACAGTACCTAACTCTAACCAACTAACAATTTCAAACATTCTATATACATTCAACTTTAACTTACTAGAAGTTAAAATATGCAGTCAATGGTTTGTGTGCCTCACCCACTGCAACTGTGTCTCCATCACCCCTTCAACATCGACATTGCTACGTTCATCCATTCTCAACTACTTCAATCTGAATTTAATGTCACATTAGTTTTTAAAATTAAATAATGCTCAACATTATACAGCATTGGACCAAAACAAATTCAGTTTCCTTACTAGTTACATCAATTATCAACAAGTATTGCTAACTTCTTTCAAACAACCAATTACTAGTTACATTATACAGTATTTGTAACACCCCCTACCCTAGTTTAGTAGTAAACCGGCTTGGGAGCGTTACTGGAAAACACTGGAACACGAACAATTTAAAACTTTCAAGAACTCATCACTAATCGATGAGTTGAACACTAGCAAGGCCCTTAATCGATCATAAATAATCATTTGAGCAAGGGCGTGTTTATCATGTATGGTAATCGGATGGCCTACTTAACCTAATTATATCCACTTCGAATAACATTATATATATACGCAGCTTAACTATCTTATAAAAAAATTTAACTGGTATACGATGATATACTCAATTCAAGTTATTAGGTATGTCTTTAGGTTGTTACATTCAAGACAAGCAATTCAAGTAGGTTTAACTTTACATGCTCAATTCTTTCATCATTCGGCTATCACAAGATCAAGCATAGCATGATATACATTCTATCATTCAGTAAGTATTCAAAACATTAGAACCCATAATCATACATATATACAAACTTTCAAGTAGCAAAATGCATGACCTAGTTTAACTATATACAAGACTAGATGCCACCAATTAGGAGCATTACAAATGTATAAGTGTGGATCCATACTCTAACTTGGCTTGTACTTTGCTTCAGGCACAAGAAATAAGCTTCAAAATCAGGAGAATGCTTCGAATCAACTAACCTGTAGTTTGGGAAGAGTGGAAATGAGAGTGATAAGTACAAAATGTACTTAGTGAGGTAGTAATCTAGTTCTATCCAATTATCGAGGTAATTATCGATTAGACAAGTTGAACCTAGTCAAGGTTTATAGCAATCGAACTAAAGCTTTATACATACTTATCATTTCAAATTTAGTAACATATCATTTCAAGCAAGACATTCAGGCACACATCGATGCAAGTGGGATTATAAGCCATTTAAGTAGTAACTCAAATAGCAAGAAATTTGAGCATTAGTAAATTCAAGTATCAAGAAACTTCAAGTGTCAAGTAACTCAGTATCAAGTAGTTCAAGAATCAAGTAACTCAAGTATCAAGTAATTCAAGTATCAAGTAATTCAAGTATCAAATAATTCAAGTATCAAGTAATTCAAGTATCAAGTATCATATAATTCAAGTATCAAATAATCTTTATGCTCTAATTATTTCTCATTTGCTTTCTTTAGTTTATGCCTTTGGTATTTAGTTGTCCAGGTAATCGAGTCACCAACCAACTGTCGCCACAAAATGTACCGTAGTACTGGTCAACCCTCCTACTGTCGCCAAAGACCACACATATGTACCCTCCGTCTGTCGCCAAAAGGGGCCTTAGCCCTAGACCGTAGTCCACCCAACACAAAAGAGCTCTAGACTCTATGGTATGCCATCCTACCTATGACCACTAACAACCAAGGCTTTGTTCAATTATGAATCACTTATTCAAGTATTACATGTTTAAGTCAAGCAATAGCTTATTCAAGGAACAATTCAACTAATACATTGCAAGATCATGCTTATATATACAGCCCATAGGCCAATTGAGCCTTAACTCTACACTTTGCAATTTAATCTTGTCATTCAAGCAAGCAATTAACATATGCAATCTCTAGGCATCAAGCAAGATCTTTAATTCACGATTTATATCATGTTAACAAGTATTTAAATCATAAAGGTACATTCAAGCATTCATTCGAATTGTTCATAGTCAAGGCATCAAGATTCAAGCATTTGTTTTCACTTTTCTTCCTAAATAATTCAACAACATACATGTTACTATTAGATCTCAAGTTTTAGCTTAAACCACTCTTTCACTTTTTCATCACAACCAAGCTTAAATGAAGTATATTAACATGGCATAAAATAACAAGAAGTGGACATGCATCTCTGGTTATGACCTAAGTCCTAACCCTATATTAAACTACACTCACTATACTCCAAGCTAGCTTAGTCTCGAAAGACTATCCCCTTTTGTTTAGCTTTTGAATGCTCCTCCTTAGACCCTTCTCCACTGTCCTCTTCTCGTTCTAACATTTCATACAATTAAATCAAGGTCAATACAAGGTACATTCATTTCTTCAAAAGAGGGCAGCAATACACATAATTCATTCATCCAAACTGTCCTAGGCTACCATACAAGCACACATACATATATATATATACAAGGTAGCATTCAAACTGCTCGAAACTGTGTAAAAAACAGTACACAAAACTACATTTAAAACTATTTTGTAAATGCACACCAAGCCATAGAATCGAAATCAGCAACTATTTAAATCATTACATGACTCCATACATTCAACATTCATTTCAAAACATCAAGGTTGCTGCTGCCAGGCAGCATGTGCGTTACTTGCTTAAATGTTCATATCTTTCATTCTGTACGTCAAAATTTCGAACCGTTTACACCGTTGGAAAGCTAACTTAATTGTCTTTCTAACCGTATAGACCTTGAGTTTTTATTCATTTTGAATTAATACAGTTTTTTGTCCTAAGACGCACCAAATTATGCAACTGGACAGTTTGCACTGTCCTTAGAGATTAATCTCTACAAACTGTTTTATAACTCGAAATTCGATTCCGTTTGTTGCATACGAAACTAGACATACTCATGATTATATATATATAAGATTTATTCCCTAATTTGATCTATGTGATTTTCTACAAATTTTTTAAACTTACTGCCCGAAACAGAGTTTTTCTAGACATATTTCCTTAAGCTAGATTCTAGCTTCATTAGTCACTTAAACAAGAATTCTAACATGATTGTTCAACATATATACTCACTCATACATGTCGAAGTCAGTCCAATTATGTGTCAAACATAAGAAAACAGGGCAATTAAGCAATATTTTCGAATTGGTTCATTAACATACAACAATCTTGCTCAAAACAGTCCATGGACTTAAAATCAGTCTCTAATGTTTCTCCTAGATGCAGAGTAGACCTTAACATCATCATTTTCAATCAATACAACTTCAAGAACATGCTTATGTATACAAAACAAGACATGTTGTAAGTTCATGCTTTTCCATTTAACAAAACAGATCCTAACTCTTTATACACACAGAAACATGTATTAACAGCCCTTAAATAATCCTTTCTTCAAACAAGAAGTGTAATAGCCCTCTAATCCATTCTTATGTACCATATCAACTTAGTCTCTAAAGAATTTAACAGCAAACAAAGTCACATAAACCAATTCCAAATTTTCCAGCAATCAATCTAACATTTTCAAGCAAAACAAGTTGTTAGAATCTCAAAATCAAAGAAGAATTTCATGAACACTAAACATTACCTTTTTCTTTTTGAAGAAACGGTTAGTTCTACCTCAAATGAGTCCAAAACCAAGCTCTAATCTAATTTCCATGGCTGTCTGACTCAACTCTCTCAATGGTGTTTGGTTTCGGTAAGGAGAAGGAATGAAGAAGACGACTATCCATCTCCTTTTAATTACTATTATCAATTAAACATGGGTTAAAACCCCACATAATTCCCTTTTTGACATGCAAACTCCACGTTTAACAAGTCATTCATTTTAGTCACTATAATTTAGTGTTCTTCTTTTTTTATTCTCAGAGTTAGCTCCCTTCTTTCATTTGATTAGGATATAACTTAACTAGCTAATGAGTTTAAATTGTGGTAACAACTTATAGGCTCAGTTTAGGGATATCATAATTCCCTAATTTAAATTAAATTACCACTTTTAGAAATATGCTACTAGGCTTAGGTTTGGGGTATTACAATTCTCCCCCTTAAATAAATTCGCCCCCGAATTTACCTGAGTTGAACAAGTGAGGATATTGATCTCTCATCGTAGCTTCAGGTTCCCAATTTGCCTCTTCCATTTTATGATTCCTCCATAACACTTTCACCAAGGGAACATACTTGTTTCGGAGTCTTCTAACTTCTTTATCAAGTATTCGTATTGGCTCTTCTTCATATGATAGGTTGGGATTCAACTCAACTTATTTAGGTTCTAGAACATGGGATGGATCAGATCGATATTTTCTAAGCATGGAAACATGGAAAACATTGTGGATCTTATCAAATTCTCTAGGGAGTGCCAATCGATAAGCCACTAGACTATTCCTTTCAATGATTTCGAATGGTCCAATGAACCAGAGACTAAGCTTCCCTTTTCTTCCAAACCAAAAGATTTTTTTCCAAAGGGAGACTTTGAGGAAGACTTTGTCTCTAACATTGTATTGGATGTCTCTCCTTTTCAAGTCTGCATCTGCTTTCTATCTATCAAAGGCTTGCTTCAATCGATCATGTATGATTTGAACTTGTTCCTCAGTTTCTCTGAGTAATTGAGGTCCCAAAACCTTGTTTTCTCCCAATTCAGACCAACATAAGGAAGTTCTACATTTTCTTCCGTATAGATCTTCGAATGGTGACATCTGAATAGATGCCTGGTAGCTATTATTGTAAGCAAACTCTACTAGGGGTAGGGACTTTTCCCAATTCTTCTCGAAGTCTATAACACAAGCTCGTAACATGCCTTCGAGTACTTGTATCACCCTTTCTGATTGTCCATCACTTTGTGGATGAAAAGTTGTGCCCAAATGCACTTTGGTTCCAAGGGCTTTTTGCAAGGATTTCCAAAATCGAGCGGTGAATCTAGGATCTCTATCAAAGATTATGGATGTAGGAATTTCGTGCAAACGTACTACTTCACGAATATATAACTCAGCTAGGGCATCCAAACTTAGGTTCATTCGAATAGGGATGAAGTGAGTAGACTTTGTGAATCTATCAACAATCACCCACACAGCATCATTCTTTTTTAGAGTGTAAGGAAGACAAGTAACGAAGTTCATTGTAATCCGGGCCCATTTCCACTGAGGGAATTTGATTGGTTGTAGAAATCTAGTAGGGACTTGATGCTCGGCTTTAACCCTCTGACAAGTTAAGCACTTTGAAACAAAGTCTATGACAGCCGATTTCATGTCTGCCACCAATATAGTGGCTTTAGGTCCTTGTACATCTTAACCGATCCAGGGTGAATCAAGAAAGAGCTTTGGTGAGCTTCTTGTAACATCTCGTGTCTTAGTTCCTCATTGTTAGGAACACATACTCTATCTTTGAAAAAGAAGAGTCCATTCGACTTGAGGGAGAAGTCAGAATTAGACTCAGAGTCTAGCTTGGACATGATATTCTGAAGATCTGGATCAATTTGTTGTTCTTTGATTTTTGAGATTAGACTAGATTGAACTTAAAGTTCAGACAAGAATTTTTGTCCTTTGGATAAACGAAAATGAACATTGATATCCAAGGAAGCTACAAACAAATGGAAAAGATCATTAAGGGAGATTTTTGAATAGTTACTTGTAAGTCAAGAAAGGTCTAATTCGAATGGTTACTTGCAAGTCATGAAAGGAACATTTCGAATGAATTATTCTAGGATTTAGATTTAAAGGTTTACCCGAGTATGGTCTGCGACTAAGGGCATCAGCAACCACGTTTGCTTTCCCCGGATGGTAGTCTATAACTAAATCGTAGTCTTTAAGTAACTCTAGCCATCTCTTTTGCCTCAAATTCAAGTCTTTCTGAGTTAGGAGGTATTGAGGCTCTCGTGGTTGTGAACAAGTTGTATTTCTCCCCGTCAAAGTAATGTCTCCAGACTTTGAGTGCAAACATGATAGCTGCCAATTCTAGATCGTGAGTAGGGTAGTTTGACTCGTGTGGTTTTAGTTGCCTTGAAGCGTAAGTGATAAGTGTTCAAAAGTACTATTTTTATTACCCTTTTTACTCATATTATTGTTAGACTTAAGCTCATATTAGTTGCATAATTAGTTATTCATGCATTAATTCATGTTTCTTTCCACCGTTGAGCTTGATTACATAACTTGGTAATTTTTATGGGAAAAGATGCTGTTTTGGTGTATTTTTGTGTGTGTGCAGGATCACTTGCCAAAGCAAGGCTAGTAATAGTTGCCAGGGCAATGCATGAAGAAGACGCCGAGCCAGTTGCCATGGCAATTGTCGACAAGAGCAAAGGTGATATGGTAGTCGAAATTGATGACTATACAAGCCCAAGATGACGTGGAGCAAAGCCCAAACCCAAAGGAATTTGATTTCCATGCAGAGATTAAAGAAGAATTAAATTCCAAGAAGATAGGAGAAGTTCTAGTAGGAATACAATTATAATAAAGAATTATATTCTTTAAAGATAATTTAATTCCAACTTAAACTCCTCCTCAAAGAAGGACTTTGGCCTAGCCCTATAAATAAGAAGGAGATTTCGACAATTCCATGGAGAGCAAGAGGGGAGGATTTTCGACAACTCCAAAGGGCAAGAAGGAAGAGATTTCGACAAGATAACAAAAGAGGAGAGAGTTCGATTTCTTCTTCTTCTTTGCTTCCATTAGATTCATGGTTTGGGGATTATTCTTTGTATATCTTTTAAACCCAACCATGAACTAACTTAATTGGTTGGGGTTATTGTGTTTTGTTGTTGTGAGAAACAATTGGATTTTGTTTAGGTAATAAGAGTTTGCACTTTCAATTCAAGGTTTATTCATTCTTGGTTCTTATTCTTGTTTGTTTGAGTGAATTGGGAGAGGATCTCGTGACTTCATCTATTTATCTAATATCGGGAGAGTTAGATTCAAGAAACGAATGAATATGATCTTTATTCAATCTATTGATGGTGAAGATTAATTCGGCTTAGGAATAAGTTAAGGATTTCAACGGCTAAGAGGAGCGCAAGATTGGTTGTTGTTCACCCTTGATTCACGCAGGATGTATTATCAAGGCATGCACAGGTAGCTAGAGTTTCGACTTAGGGATAAGAAGAAACCATTGAAGAACGCTCTGCCGAACCTTGAAGTTGCTGCCCAGACGCCCAAGTAGTTGCCAGCTAGTTGCCCAGGCAACCATCGATTAGTTGCCAAGGCAACCGGCTGGGCAAGTTGCCACGGCAACCGAGTTGCCCTTGCACTCTTTTACCAAGATGATCCAATCGGCTATCACACCTCAACTCACGATAACTGGCATATTCTCTCTTTTCTTTCATCTATTCTTTTAGTTTATTGCTTTTACTTTTCTCGTTAATTAAAACATCTATTATCAATTGTGTTTTTATTTTCACAAAGGCAGCAACTTAAGCAAAGTGGCCCAAACCAATCCTCGTGGAGATGATACTCAATACTCATATCACTTTATTACTTGTGACGTGTATACTTGCACATTTGCGTAGCACTTATTACACGCAACAGTAAGCTACCACATTTCCATCTTGTATTAGGACACATCCTAGTCCCAAATGAGATACATCACTATAAATAGTGTACTCCTTACCCGAAAGTGGTTAGATGAGAACCGGAGCATGAGTCAAGGCTTGTTTAAGCTGATCGAAGCTTCGTTGTTGGTTCTCCGACCAAACAAAGGGTGTATCTTTGCGACTTAGCTTAGTCAAACTTACGGCAATGGATGAGAATCCCTTGACAAAACTTTGATAATACCCGGCTAAACCGAGAAAGCTTCTAACCTCACCAACATTCCTCAGAGGTCTCCAATCCAGGATGGATTAAATTTTGCTCGGGTCTACTTTAATCCCTTCTACCGAGATGACATGGCCAAGGAACGAGACTTTCGATAGCCAAAATTCACATTTCGAGAACTTCACGAACAATTGACGTTCTTGAAGAGTTTGCAATACAATTTAAAGGTGTTCAGAATGTTCTTTCTTATTCTGAGAATACACTAGAATGTCATCAATGAAGACGACTACGAACTTGTCAAGATAGGGCTTGAATACACGGTTCATGAGATTCATGAAAGCAGCCAGAGCATTCGTTAACCCGAATGGCATTACAAGGAATTCAAAATGGCCATATCGAGTACGGAAAGCTATCTTGGGTACATCTTCTTCTTTTACCCTCATTTGGTAGTATCCCAATCGCAGATCGATCTTTGAGAATACCGCAACATCTTTGAGTTGATCGAAAAGATCTTCAATCCTTGGGAGAGGATATCAATTCTTGATAGTAAGCTTGTTCAATTATCTGTAGTCAATATAGAGTCTCATAGTCCCGTCTTTCTTCTTCACGAACAAGACTGGAGCACCCTAGGGAGGATACTCAATACTCATAGCACCCAAGCCAATCCCTGTGGAGACGATACTCAATACTCATATCACTTTATTACTTGCGACGTGTATACTTGCACATTTGCGTAGCACTTATTACACACAACAAGTTTTTGGCGCCGTTGCCGAGGATTGGCAATTGGTGTTAGTTGTTTTTGTTATTGCATTTTTTTCTCTTAGTTTTACTAACTTTTCTTTTTGTTTGTTTTATCAAAAAAAAATTAGGTGCGCTACAAGTTAAGGGACGTCAACATGTCGGGAAATAAAAGCCAATCTATTCGAGAGATGATGTTGGAAGATATGAATCAATCCAATCAAGATTTTCTTGCACCCTTTGATGATTACCTATACCAACCGAGAAAAGCCCAAAGAACTTATACCGTGGAAAAATCTTGTGCTATGTGTGGAGAACATCATGTGTTTGAAAATTGCCCTCACATTTTCGGTGCATATAACTACATGGAGGACCATAGAGGGAACCAGCAGCAAAATTCTTCATGGTATGGTCAAAAGGCTCAAAAAAATTTTTACCATAACAATTTTGCCGCGACAACAGATATGCCATGGCAATGTAGTCCTTTTCAAGAGCATTCCAATTCCTTGGAGGAAACGTTACTAGCTTCCTTGGCTAGACTTGACGGGTCAATTGAAGAGATTCGAGAACTATCAAAATCTATGGATACGAGGATAGCTCAATGGGATGCAACCTTAGGGGATTCAGAAGATCAATTGGGGAGATCCACATATGTCATGGATAACATGCACCAACAATTCATTCCTAGGGATACTGACGTCCCAAGGCAAGAGGATAAGGAGCAATACAAAGAAATCTCTCAGATGTGTGAGGAACAACTAGAACCTCAAAGTCAAGAGGATGCCAATGAGAGAGATTGCCCAACACATGATGAGCTTGAACAACAAATTGCCTCGGCAATGATTGAGGAGCCTGAACAGAGCAATGCCGTGACAACACTCGGTGAAGCTGAGAACAACAATACTACAGCAAATTCTGAGGAACCTGATGCCCAAAAAGTTATAACGTTGATGTTGAAGCAGGAATGTGTAGATTGCTCTCATCTACAATTGCCACGGCAATTACTCGACCACATGCAAGATCAACGAGATGATAATACTTTGCCAATGGAATATGAGCAGGTAATAGTTGAACCTTTTGAATTCTTTAAAAACTCACCTCGTCCATTGCAGGTATGTCTTGAGGAACCGAGGTTGGTAGATTTGAAGCCATCGAAATCTCTACTGATGGAGATGTTTGAGAGGCCAAAAGAAAAAGGTGTTTGGATTCATAAAGCTCTTCAGAAAATTGATTCTTCCCTTGACTTAAAGCAAAATTTGACAACTGATTGCCACGGCAATTGGCTTGAGCAGCAATTGCCACGACAACAAAGGCTACATCCAACCATGATAGAAGTTGACAAGAATGAGGTAATTGAATGGTTGAGAATGGATATAATTTTTCCTATTAATATATTTGTGCCTTCAGGAATAGTAGCAAGGTGGAGAGTATACATGGACTACAAGCGAACAAAGAAGAAAGACACCTCCACTATGGTAATGCAAAAGGGAGTAGCTGGGAGCACATTGGCCCAACTCTTTTTGGGCAATATTGTCACTCGATGGAGGGTACGGATGGACTATAAGAAGTATCGAAAACGACTCTCCTCAAGTTTTCTCAGATATGCAGTAACATTAGAAGTGGTCACTTTAGGAGATGCCTAAGCATGCTCTCCTTTCAATATTTTCTTTTTCTTTTTCTTTTTATTTTCATTTTTATTTTTAGGATATATTTTATTTTTCTTCATTATCTTTAGTTTCCAGGTTTTCTTTATTTTCTTTTCCACAACAAGACTCACAACTACCATGATAAGGAAATTTACTGCCGACTACTCGTCACAGCAACCACAACAGAAACTGGCGATGCCCAGGCAACAACAATGGCTTCGGCAACTACTGATGCACATGCAAGTAAACCTGCATCGGTAAACATGGACCAAATCAAGGCAATGCTATTCACGCGGTACCAGCCACAAGCATTCAACCACTGACCGGAAATTAAATCAAGCAAACGGCACGAAGGAAACTCATCACTCGAGGTGACGACCTCTCTGACTAACTCATTTCATTTAGTTTCTTTTAAATTTTGTTTCACTTTTACGTGCATTGAGGACAATGCTTCTCTCGAGTTTGGGGGGTGTTGGTTTCTAGTTAGTTTCATGTTTAGTTGCATTCATCTTTAGCAATCACATATAGGTTGCATATGTTACTTGCCATGCCTTTAATTTGATTTAATTGCTTAAGACTTGTTGAATATCCAATGATAAATTTTTGCCACTGCACTTAATTGAAAGAACCTTTAAATTTAGGATTACATGAAAAGAACTTAGAATTTTACTATGATGCTGAATTTTTTTACACGGTTGTGGCTTGTTGATTGAAAGAAACTTAGTGAACTTAGGTTGCTTAAAATTAGGGTAAATTTAAAATTGAAAATTAAAAGTTAATTTCTTGCTAGAGGTGCCTGAAACTGGCTCTGGTAGTAAATGCACTTTCTTGCTAGAGGTGTCCGAAACTGGCTCTAGTAGTTAATGCACATTAAAGAATCGCTAGAGGTGCCCGAAATTGGCTCTAGTCGACTAAAATAAAATCAGAAATTGCTTACTTTACTAGAGGTGCCCGAAATTGGCTCTAGTGAAAATTAAAATAAATGCCCCAGTAATTAAATTGATAAAAGCCTACTATTCACATAGAATCTTGAAAATCAACTTGTACGCAACTACGCACACACATTGTCACGAGCACTATAGTTTGGTTCCGGGTAATTTTTGTGTTATCCGAAAAATTAAAAGGTGATCATACTTTGTGCCACGGTTCCGAGGTTTGAATTCAAGTTTGAAGCATGTCTTTGATGATTAAAGTCTTGGCAGGTAATTGTTAGTTTGCATTGCTTGAGGACAAGCAATAGTTCGAGTTTGGGGGCGTGATAAGTGTTCAAAAGTACTATTTTTATTACCCTTTTTACTCATATTATTGTTAGACTTAAGCTCATATTAGTTGCATAATTAGTTATTCATGCATTAATTCATGTTTCTTTCCACCGTTGAGCTTGATTACATAACTTGGTGATTTTTGTGGGAAAAGATGCTGCTTTGGTGTATTTTTGTGTGTGTGCAGGATCACTTGCCAAAGTAAGGCTAGTGCTAGTTGCCAGGGCAATGCATGAAGGAGACGCCGAGCTAGTTGCCAGGGCAATGCATGAAGAAGACGCGAGAGCAGTTGCCATGGCAATTGTCGACAAGAGCAAAGGTGATATGGTAGTCGAAATTGATGACTATACAAGCCCAAGATGACGTGGAGCAAAGCCCAAACCCAAAGGAATTTGATTTCCATGCAGAGATTAAAGAAGAATTAAATTCCAAGAAGATAGGAGAAGTTCTAGTAGGAATACAATTATAATAAAGAATTATATTCTTTAAAGATAATTTAATTCCAACTTAAACTCCTCCTCAAAGAAGGACTTTGGCCTAGCCCTATAAATAAGAAGGAGATTTCGACAATTCCATGGAGAGCAAGAGGGGAGGATTTTCGACAACTCCAAAGGGCAAGAAGGAAGAGATTTCGACAAGATAACAAAGAGGGAGAGAGTTCGATTTCTTCTTCTTCTTTGCTTCCATTAGATTCATGGTTTGGGGATTATTCTTTGTATATCTTTTAAACCCAACCATGAACTAACTTAATTGGTTGGGGTTATTGTGTTTTGTTGTTGTGAGAAACAATTGGATTTTGTTTAGGTAATAAGAGTTTGCACTTTCAATTCAAGGTTTATTCATTCTTGGTTCTTATTCTTGTTTGCGAGTGAATTGGGAGAGGATCTCGTGACTTCATCTATTTATCTAATATCGGGAGAGTTAGATTCAAGAAACGAATGAATATGATCTTTATTCAATCTATTGATGGTGAAGATTAATTCGGCTTAGGAATAAGTTAAGGATTTCAACGGCTAAGAGGAGCGCAAGATTGGTTGTTGTTCACCCTTGATTCACGCAGGGATGTATTATCAAGGCATGCACAGGTAGCTAGAGTTTCGACTTAGGGATAAGAAGAAACCATTGAAGAACGCTCTGCCGAACCTTGAAGTTGCTGCCCAGACGCCCAAGTAGTTGCCCAGCTAGTTGCCCAGGCAACCATCGATTAGTTGCCAAGGCAACCCCGCTGGGCAAGTTGCCACGGCAACTGAGTTGCCCTTGCACTCTTTTACCAAGATGATCCAATCGGCTATCACACCTCAACTCACGATAACCTGGCATATTCTCTCTTTTCTTTCATCTATTCTTTTAGTTTATTGCTTTTACTTTTCTCGTTAATTAAAACATCTATTATCAATTGTGTTTTTATTTTCACAGTGCAGCAACTTAAGCAAAGTGGCCCAAACCAATCCCTGTGGAGATGATACTCAATACTCATATCACTTTATTACTTGTGACGTGTATACTTGCACATTTGCGTAGCACTTATTACACGCAACAGTAAGCTACCACATTTCCATCTTGTATTAGGACACATCCTAGTCCCAAATGAGATACATCACTATAAATAGTGTACTCCTTACCCGAAAGTGGTTAGATGAGAACCGGAGCATGAGTCAAGGCTTGTTTAAGCTGATCGAAGCTTCGTTGTTGGTTCTCCGACCAAACAAAGGGTGTATCTTTGCGACTTAGCTTAGTCAAACTTACGGCAATGGATGAGAATCCCTTGACAAAACTTTGATAATACCCGGCTAAACCGAGAAAGCTTCTAACCTCACCAACATTCCTCAGAGGTCTCCAATCCAGGATGGATTAAATTTTGCTCGGGTCTACTTTAATCCCTTCTACCGAGATGACATGGCCAAGGAACGAGACTTTCGATAGCCAAAATTCACATTTCGAGAACTTCACGAACAATTGACGTTCTTGAAGAGTTTGCAATACAATTTAAAGGTGTTCAGAATGTTCTTTCTTATTCTGAGAATACACTAGAATGTCATCAATGAAGACGACTACGAACTTGTCAAGATAGGGCTTGAATACACGGTTCATGAGATTCATGAAAGCAGCCAGAGCATTCGTTAACCCGAATGGCATTACAAGGAATTCAAAATGGCCATATCGAGTACGGAAAGCTATCTTGGGTACATCTTCTTCTTTTACCCTCATTTGGTAGTATCCCAATCGCAGATCGATCTTTGAGAATACCGCAACATCTTTGAGTTGATCGAAAAGATCTTCAATCCTTGGGAGAGGATATCAATTCTTGATAGTAAGCTTGTTCAATTATCTGTAGTCAATATAGAGTCTCATAGTCCCGTCTTTCTTCTTCACGAACAAGACTGGAGCACCCTAGGGAGACGAGCTAGGCCTAATGAAAACCTTGTCTTGTAGCTCTTGGAGTTGCTTCTTGAGTTCTTTCTACTCAACAGGTGCCATTCGATAAGGTTTGATGGACACTGGAGTTGTTCCAGGTTAGACATCGATCCCGAACTCTACTTCTCTGGTTGGAGGGAGACTAGGGAGTTCCTCGGGAAAAACATCAAGATATTCATATACAATAGGCACACTAGGTAAGCCGAATTCAAGTTCATCTTGTAAGACCATAGTAGCAAAGATTGAGGTCAGTTTCTTGTCAATTAGAAGAATTGATTCCTTTCCTAAACCTCGAAGGTAAAGTCTCATATTTAGGCAATCTACCCAGGCTTCATGCTTGCTTAACCAATCTAGTCCCAGTACTAGATCGAACTCACAAGTTGGTAGTACATATAGATTAACAAGAAAGGATACATTTCGAATGAATAAGGGACAGTTTCTAAAGAAAAAACTTATGTTTGTAATTCCCCATAGGGTTCGAAACTACATGGCTTTGTTTTACAATTTCAGGCTTTAAGTTCAACTTTACAATCAAGGTTGAGCTTGCTGTTGTGGAGGATTATGCTCCATCCTCACACTATCTCCTTCATTTGAGGAGCCTACGGGACTTTAATCGTCCCAAGCGAGTCTTGTTTCAGACATTCTACGTTCAAATAGAACAATTAAAAATTCGGTTTAGTTAAGCAAAGACACAAGCTATACAATACAAGTCTCCTACGTGGAACAAGTATCCTATATGATGCAAGAGAGCCTGGTTTAGTCCTAGAACCAACTAAAAACTCTCTGATACCAAAATAAATGTAACACCCCTACCCTGGTTTAGTAGTAAACTGGCTCGGGAGCATTACTGGAAAACACTGGAACACGAACAATTTAAAACTTTCAAGAACTCATCACTAATCGATGAGTTGAACACTAGCAAGGCCCTTAATCGATCACAAATAATCATTCGAGCAAGGGCATGTTTATCATGTATGGTAATCGGATGGCCTACTTAACCTAATTATATCCACTTCGAATAACATTATATATATGCGTAGTTTAACCATCTTATAAAAAAATTAACTGGTATACGATGATATACTCAATTCAAGTTATTAGGTATGTCTTTAGGTTGTTACATTCAAGACAAGTAAGCAAATCATGTAGGTTTAACTTTACATGCTCAATTCTTTCATCATTCGGCTATCACAAGATCAAGCATGGCGTGATATACATTCTATCATTCATTAATTATTCAAAACATTAGAAGCCATAATCATACATATATACAAACTTTCAAGTAGCAAAATGCATGACCTAGTTTAACTATATACAAGACTAGGTGCCACCAACTAGGAGCATTACAAGTGTATAAGTGTGGATCCATACTCTAACTTGGCTTGTACTTTGCTTCAGGCGCAAGAAAGAAGCTTTAAAATTAGGAGAATGCTTCGAATCAACTAACCTATAGTTTGGGAAGAGTGGAAACGAGAGTGATAAGTACAAAATGTACTTAGTGAGGTAGTAATCTAGTTCTATCCAATTATCGAGGTAATTATCGGTTAGTCAAGTTGAACCTAGTCAAGGTTTGTAGCAATCGAACTAAAGCTTTATACATACTTATCATTTCAAATTTAGTAACATATCATTTCAAGCAAGACATTCAGGCACACATCGATGCAAATGGGATTATAAGCCATTCAAGTAGCAACTCAAATAGCAAGAAATTCGAGCATTAGTAAATTCAAGTATCAAGTAACTTCAAGTGTCAAGTAACTCAGTATCAAGTAGTTCAAGTATCAAGTAACTCAAGTATCAAGTAACTCAAGTATCAAGTAATTCAAGTATCAAGTAATTCAAGTATCATATAATTCAAGTATCAAGTAATTCAAGTACCAAATATCAAATAATCTGTATGCTCTAATTATTTCTCATTTGCTTTCTTTAGTTTATGCCTTTGCTATTTAGTTGTCCAGGTAATTGAGTCATCAACCAACTGTCGCCAAAAGATGTACCGTAGTACTGGTCAACCCTCCTACTGTCGCCAAAGACCACACATACGTACCCTCCGTTTGTCGCCAATAGGGGCCTTAGCCTTGGACCGTAGTCCACCCAACACAAAATAGCTCTAGACTCTATGGCATGCCATCCTACCTATGACCACTAACAACCAAGGCTTTGTTCAATTATGAATCACTTATTCAAGTATTACACGTTTAAGTCAAGCAATAGCTTATTCAAGGATCAATTCAACTGATACATTGCAAGATCATGCTTATATATACAGCCCTTAGGCCAAATTAGCCTTAACTCTACACTTTGCAATTTAATCTTGTCATTCAAGCAAGCAATTAACATATGCCATCTCTAGGCATCAAGCAAGATCTTTAATTCACTATTTATATCATGTTAACAAGTATTTAAATCACAGAGGTACATTCAAGCATTCATTTGAATTGATCACACTCAAGGCATCAAGATCCAAGCATTTGTTTTCACTTTTCTTCCTAAATAATTCAACAACATACATGTTACTATTAGATCTCAAGTTTTATCTTAAACCACTCTTCCATTTTTTCATCACAACCAAGCTTAAATCAAGTATATTAACATGGCATAAAATAACAAAAAGTAGACATGCATCTTTGGTTAGGACCTAAGGCTTGACCCTATATTAAACTACACTCACTATACTCCAAGCTAGCTTAGTCTCGAAAGACTATCCCCTTTTGTTTAGCTTTCGAATGCTCCTCCTTAGACCCTTCTCCAATGTCCTCTTCTCGTTCTAACATTTCATACAATTAAATCAAGGTCAAGATAAGGTACAATTATTTCTTCAAAACAGGGCAGCAATACACATAATTCATTCATCCAAACTGTCCTAGGCTTCTATACAAGCACACACACACAGAGAGATATATATACAAGGTAGCATTCAAACTGCTCGAAACTGTGTACAAAACAATACACAAAACTACATTTAAAACTATTTTGAAAAAGCACACCAAGCCATAGAATCAAAATCAGCAACTATTTAAATCATTACATGACTCCATACATTCAACATTCATTTCAAAACATCAAGGCTGTTGTTGTCAGGCAGCATGTGCATTACTTGCTTAAATGTTCATATCTTTCATTTCGTACGTCAGAAATTTGAACCGTTTACACCATTGGAAAGCTAAATTAATTGTCTTTCTAACCATATAGACCTTGCATTTTATTCATGTGAATTAATACAGTTTTTTGTCCTAAGACGCACCAAATTATGCCACTGGACAGTTTGCACTGTCCTTAGAGATTAATCTCTACAAACTGTTTTATAACTCGAAATTCGATTCCGTTTGTTGCATACGAAACTAAACATACTCATGATTATATATATAAGATTTATTCCCTAATTTGATCTATGTGATTTTCTACAAATTTTTTAAACTTACTGCCTGAAACAGAGTTTTTCTGGACAGGTTTCCTTAAGCTATATTCTAGCTTCATTAGTCACTTAAACAAGAAATCTAACATGATTGTTCAACATATATACTCACTCATACATGTCTAAGTCAGTCTAATTATGTGTCAAACATAAGGAAACAAGGCAATTAAGCAATATTTTCGAATTGGTTCATTAACATACAACAATCTTGCTCAAAACAGTCCATGGACTTAAAATCAGTCTCTAATGTTTCTCCTAGATGCAGAACAGTCCTTAACATCATCATTTTCAATCAAGACAACTTCAAGAACATGCTTATATATACAAAACGAGACAGGTTGTAAGTTCATGCTTTTCCATTTAACAAAACAGTTCCTAACTCTTTATACACACAGAAACATGTATTAACAGCCCTTAAATAATCCTTTCTTCAAACAAGAAGTGTAATAGCCCTCTAATCCATTCTTATGTACCATATCAACTTAGTCTCTAAAAAAGTTAACAGCAAACAAAGTCACATAAACCAATTTCAAATTTTCCAGCAATCAATCTAACATTTTCAAGCAAAACAAGTTGTTAGAATCTCAAAATCAAAGAGGAATTTCACGAACACTAAACATTACCTTTTTCTTTTTGAAGAAACGGTTAGTTCTACCTCAAATGAGTCCAAAACCAAGCTCTAATCTAAGTTTCCATGGTTGTCCGACTCAACTCTTTCAATGGTGTTTGGTTTCGGTAAGGAGAGGAATGAAGAAGATGACTATCCATCTCCCCTTTAATTACTATTATCAATTAAACATGGGTTAAAACCCCACATAATTCCCCTTTTGACATGCAAACTCCACGTTTAACAAGTCATTCATTTTAGTCACTATAATTTAGTGTTCTTCTTTTTTTATTCTCACAATTAGCTCCCTTCTTTCATGTAATTAGGATATAATTTAACTAGCTAATGAGTTTAAATTGTGGTAACAACCTATACGCTCGGTTTAGGGATATCAAAATTCCCTAATTTAAATTAAATTACCACTTTTAGAAATATGCTACTAGGCTCAGGTTTGGGGCATTACAGTATTGGACCAAAACAAATTCAGTTTCCTTACTAGTTACATCAATTATCTACAACAAGTATTGCTAACTTCTTTCAAACAACCGATTACTAGTTACATCATATAGTATTGGACCAAAACAAATTCAGTTTCCTTACTAGTTACATCAATTATCAACAGCAAGTATTGCTAACTTCTTTCAAACAACCAATTACTAGTTATATCATACAGTATTGGAACTATTCCTAAGGATCCATCTAGTATGTTATTTCGTCAAGATTAATTTGTGTTAATAGAACTATTCCAACATCTTTTGTCTCACAAGAATCAAACCAATGATATACAAAATGAGGAATAACTTTTCCAATACAAAAAAATATGAGTTTGTCTATTTATGCTATATTTGTAATTTCAGGTTTAAAATACTAGTTTGGATAATATTTTTCTTGGAAGGTAAAAGCCTACGGCTTCCATCTAAAGAAGAAACAAGTCTAAGAACGATGATTCATATGACATATTTGATATGAACAAAACTGCCATTCTACTTTAGTATTTGTTTGTTATTCTAGATAGAAATAAACATGATTATGTTTTTTGGCATAGCAACTAATCATCTATCTAAGCTTAAACTGGTAGGAAATTATATTTTCTTACCAGTATAATTTAGATGGTTTCATAGATAATTAGCAATCCTTGATAGCATTTGTATCAAAGTTAAATTGCACCAGGACAATATCCAAGGCAAAACAAAATGGTTTCGTACTTCTTTTCAGATACAGGGTTCTTGGCAACATTTATTACTATAACAAACTGCAAACAAGTAGTTTGGCAACCAACAAAAATTATATTTAAATATATATGGACAAAAATAATAAATAAATATTGTTACAACAACACACACATCAATCTAAGAAAATCTAAACAAAAAAATATTCAAGATGTTTATATTAGAAGAAAGTTAGCTAGACATATCGAGACTAAAAATAAAGCCATAAGCCATAAGCAAAATTACAAGGATAGAGTTAAACCTTAAAACCAAGGATTAATCCAAAAACTTAACTTTTACTAGAAATTAAAAGGAAAAAATCAAATTATTAGCATCTCAAAACAAATTAATTAACCATTCACATCCACTAAATACAGGAAGCATCGAAAACTCAATTACCCAACCCTAAGAAGCCGAAAATGGACAAGAGAGTGAACTGAAATTCGAAAAAGTTATCGTGAGGGAAAAATACTTTTTTAAAATGGTAGGTCATAGACCTACCAGGCACAATACCAAATCCGCCCATGCCCATCACCCTAAATCCTTCACACGGAATTCCAAACCATAATTTTTTTAAAACCCTAGAAAAAAACTTCCCTTTGTTACTCATGTAGTTCCATTACCGAAATTTTAAGACTATTTTCACTCCAAAATAAAATACTCATCACCCTAAATCCTTCACACAAAATCCCAAACCATAACTTCTTTTAAAACCCTAGAAAAAACCTTCCTTTCGTTACTCGTGTAGTTTCAGTACCGAAATTTTAAAAATTTACGGTTTCATATATTGCTAACAACAAGATTCTTACCTGAAATCTTACTTCCTTCGAAATCAACTTTACAAATTAAAATACCGCAGAATCTTCCATGTTGAAAGCTTTCAAACTGTTTCAAAATAAAAATATCACTCTAATTCCGCTTATTTACTTGGGTTTTTACCCTATTTTTAAAGGTACCGGTTAATTAATTTATCTTTTACCTTTTTTTAATCAAACGTCTCATATTATTTAGGCTCAATCCAACGACCTAATAAACAAGGTTTCATTTTTGTCATTTTTAAGCCATTTCATTTTAGAAAAGGCCAATAATTGAAGGTACAGACGGAAGCTCGACGAAAACCATAAAATTAGTATCGTGGTAGAACATTGCCTTATAAAATCCTACTAAACATTTTGATATCCCAAGTGGAATTTAATAGGACTTTTAGCACTTCAAGATTTCTTCGAAATGATCTCATTTAATTCTGTTGATTCCATCGTAAATAATTTTTCAAAACTTATTAAATGACATCTGCCTGATTTAAATATCAAAATTTGAAATTCAAGGGTCAAGCACGTCAGGCTATCCATGTCCTCATCGATTTTGCTCTGACCTAAGTTGAGTTTATTTTTACTTTCATATTTTTCTCCTTTTCCCCTTTATATTTTTTATTAAATAGGGCTACAATAATATTTTTGTAGTAAATGCTAACAAAATATGCAAAAATAAATGCTAACAAAATATTCTATTAATATTACGATAGGCTATAAAATTGAGCAAGCACATTTTGTCGGTTGGTCAAGTTGCTTATCTTTGTTCTCTTATTTCTCCTAGGTTATGGATTCTAGACTCACTAAGAACACTCATCCCCCTTCTCTTAGAGTTCTCGTTCCCCTCCTCTCTAAATATAATTAAAATTATTTAGAATTTATAAAAAATAGGCTATAAAATTAGAAACTAAGAAAAAGGTAAAACCCAAAGCCCATAACAATTGGACTTAACAGTTGAGTCTAACGGGCCAGGGGCTTTTTGGGCCTATTTCATTACGATCTGGGCCACTCCCTCTGCTGGATCTGACATAGATCGGGAGCGGGTTGGAATCGGGTCCTACTGACCCGTGTTGGTCATCATCCCCTTTTTCTTTTCCTTTCTTTTATATTTCATTTCATTAATATTTTTTGAAAGGTTTTTATTTCATTATCTTTCAAAGGGTCTCATCTTCTCTAATATGAATCCTGGCAGTCGCATCTTGTCTAAGTCGTTGTTGTAAATACCAAACACTCTCATTTTAAATCAAAGAATTTATCAGTAGTTTTAAAAAATATTTTATCGTATTATTTAAAAATAATGTCAAATTGGTCTTATAATTTTTTTAAAAATATTTAATTAAAAGGTGAAAAAAAGAGAAAATAGAGATGATAGAAAGATAGATTTTAACAAAGAGAGAAAACTGGATATTCACTAATTGACTTAGTGGTTATAAATGTTTATCTGATTTACACTAACACTTGTCTTTTAATATTATTATAACACTAGTTAATAAAAAGAAAAGGAAAACTAACAAATTATGAAAGAAGAACAAAGCTACGATATTAAGATCAGACTAAATGGCAGAAAATTTAAATTTTAAATATTCTCATTAATTCAAGGTTTAAAAAAATAAAGAAGTAAATAAAATTGAAAAGAGAGAGAGAGATAAATAAGGGAATTTAAAATTTTAAAGTTATATTCTAAAAGAAAATTTAAATTCAAATTTTGTAGCGAAAGAAAAATCTAAAACAATTTGCTATTTAAAAAAAAAAACACGAAGAGAACACATTTATCGGATATAAATTCCATTATAAAAATGTTGAATGCATTTTAAGATTTAAATTTCAATTTTAATATTCTCCTTCCACCGACATATGCTTGAAACAAAGATGCAGGGACGGACACAAAATTTTTCGTTAGAGGAGCGAAGCTATAAAATTCTAAAGGGGCAAACTTATAAAATTTTAAGGGGTAAAAATAAATTTTTAATAGAAAATACATAAAAAATTTGATCATATATGAATTTTAAATTTTTAGGTGGGGTGACTGCTCCCTCCAACCCCCCTCTGGGTCCATCCCTGCAAAGATGTCGACTATGTTAAAAAAAGAAATCAAATATATGAACCCAACAAGTGTCCCAACGGAAATGCGAATGATGTTCATCCTAAGAGATACGGGTTTAATTACTTTGTCTACATAGTGTATGCTCATTGTCAAATGATTAAAAATATTTATGAATAGATACTATCTTATAATTACCTTTATATTATTAAAAAAACAAATATATCAACAGTAGAGGCTTTTTTTACCTAAATATACGTTTTATTTTAATTAATTACAAAAAAAAAGTATATTAAAATTTATTTACTAACATGACATTTTTCTAACATAGAATATTTTAGATTACGTGACATGATTTTAAGATGTAATTGATGAAACACATAAGTATTAAGTAAGATACACAATCCATTTGTGTTAATTTTTTCTTCTATTTCTTCTAATCTTTTCATTATGATTTTTAGATTGTCACCTTACCTACAATCCATTAAAAAAGCACTTTATTAGTCCACCATCTTTTTTTTTTACAATTTCTATTTAAAGAAAGGGAATAGAGAATTTTCTCCCAATGAATTTTGAACCCACAATCTAAGGGAGAATGAAGAGTGTCAACTAAGAACTTTAACCACTTGCTCTAAATATTGTTGACATTAATCAGTCATTTCAAAATTATGTCATATGAGTTTAATTGTCACGTAGGCGAAAATACACCTATCAACAAAAATATCACTTGAGCAAGTACATTTGGTCGGTTGGCTAAGCTATTCATCTTTGTTTAGGGGTAAGAATCGGGTGGGGCGGGGACGGTTTTACATTCCCCACACTCCGTCCCCAATACGTGCGGGTGCGATTTCGGGGAATCCCCATTAAATGCTTCGGAGAATTTTTTGTCCTCATACCCATCGGATCCCCAAGGTTTCGGAGAATCTTCATCCCAAAAAATATTAAACAAAATTTATTACTTTACCAACTAAAATATATAATCAATTTCAATTTACAAATTATGTATATATTACACTTAAAAATATCCAAATTACTTCAAATGGTATAGTAACAATATTCGACTATAAAGTAGGTAAAAGGAAAGCAAAGCAGGGAGGCAAACTACTTCGATTGATAATTTATAAATATAATATATACTACAAAATAATAATATTTTTTATGGTTAACTACAAAACAATAATATATAATAGATTTAATAAAATAGAAACCACGTTTATATATATAAGATAAGTATTTTGCTGTCACGAAAAAAATCAAGGACGTTCAAAGTTGGCTAACGGTTGAGAAAGATTCCTATGTTGCTTACTTGAAGGAGAATATAGTTTTGAGTAACATGAACGACACAAAGTAGGAGATAGAAAGATTATATACTCTTAATTAATAAAAAAATGATAAACTACTAGAGAGACCGCCCAAACTTAATAAGGTTTAAGCAAAATGCACAAATATCTTAAAGGACTTGAATATTACTAATAAGATAGATATACAAGTAAATTGAAGTTAAGTATATGTTTTTTTACCGGGACCTTTGTGGATATTTTTTGGGGATCCCCACACTTATTTATACGGTTCGGATATAGCAATCTTTGTCCCCATCCCCATTTGAACTTCGGTGATAAAACTCTCTCCGTACTCGTCCCTGTGGATGAAGATTTCGGTTATTCCCCATCTCATCGGTTTGAATCCTTACGGTTTTCGGATACTCCTCATCCAATTCTCACCCCTGTTTTCGTTACCTCATATTCCCTTAGGTAATGGATTATAGACAAACTAGGAGCACTCCCCTTCATTCTCCTATAATCTCCCTTCAGCTTCACCTTTAGGTAGGATTAGGATTAGATTTAAGATTTGTATACAACAAAAAAAATATCATTTTGATAAATAATCTTCAATAAATTTTATTTTAATAATTAAATATTTTTAGATATTTAAGTAAAAATGGCGACAATAGAAAAAGCTGCCTTGGACATTTTTGAAGCCTTTGGCGAAAACTCAAAAATAAGTCCCCATATAACAGAAGTATATATCATTATTTTGAACAATTAATTTAATATTTCATTAATAAAGCAGAGAAACATGATCAAACTTTGTCAAACATATTATTTTTATTGTTTTGTTAAGAAAACATTTTAAATACAACTAAAACAATAAGATACAACCACTAACATACAAAATTATTACTCGAGAAATTACTGAAACTGTGAAGGTTTTTAAAATCTCGTAAAGGGTGCTCATATTGTTCCTCTTCTGAGACGGCACTGTTAGTAAAATATCACTTAGATGAAAGAAAATATCCAACTAAATGACAAGAAAAACAAATTGTTTTAAAGTGGAAAAAAGCTTAATGACTTGGAATTCTAGTTCTCAAATGTTACCTAAATATATATTTGATAGATTAATAATGTATAAATATATAATAAAAAAATTGCTTTGCTGAATTTATGAACGTCGTTTTTAGGATTTCTTTTTTCTCTATTTTTAGCTAATCAACGACGTTATTAATTTAATGTTGGTAGTCCACCATCTATATTTCTTTTTTATTATTTTTATATTTAGTTTTTATTTTATTTATGTTTTAATTTTTTTTAGTTTTATTTGTCTTTATAATACACTTTTTTTATTTTGTGGTGTGTTTTTTTTGTTTAGTGGCACGCTTCTGTTTTATGATACGTTTTTATTTACATTTGTCGTAGATTTATGTTCGTAGGTGGTTTTCTTACTATACAATTTTGATTTGTACTTGTCGGTGATCTTTTATCAATTTAACTTTTTTTAGTTCATTTGTCGATGCGGTCATATTTGTTTTGTAAAGCAGCTTGTAAGATCACTGGTTTCATTCATCACTTTTATTTTAATCTTTAATTGTATCGATAAACAAAGACAATGAGTTTTAATTTTTACTTTTTCTCTAGTATTTTATCTCATTCTTTTCGTTGCAGCTCATTGATAATATTTTGTTGGTTTAACGTTTCGTTTTCTTTTTTTCTAATTTCCCTTTATTTTGTTTTTTGGTACATTTTATTTGTATTATTTCTCTATTTTATTTTTTAATAAATTCACACGACATATTATTCAATATATATTATTAAATTAATTTCTAAAATAATAATTATCTGCATTTACTTTAGAACTGTTTCTATAAACTGAAATAGTATACTAATTTATTTAAAATGTAAACATTTATATATTATATATTAAAAGTTGAAAAAAAAATTGATACGCAAGTCGTATAAACCTTAGTTTACATGTGCTTTTTAATTTTAGAGATTGAAGTTTTAGTTTAGAGTTTAAAATTTAAGAGTTTAAAATTAGTATTTAAATTTATGGTATAGAATTTAATTTTTTAAGGTTAAGGTTAAAAATTTAAAATTTAAGTTTTATAATATAAATATATAAATTTGTGTAAAATTAATTTTACATATTTGTATCAAAATTTTTACACTTAAAAGTATATTAAATATAAACTTGCGTTATTTTCCATAAAATAATATAAACATATATATTGAAAAACAGAATCCATCCACTTTTTTATTTTTTTAATAAATAAGAACAAAGTACAAGGAGATTTAATTACATCCATCTCCAAAATTTACCCACCAAAATCATCTTCTCGATTTGCTATAATACTATAAACAAGGAAGCATTATTACCATGAAAATAGCTCAATTTAAACTACTATCTTTTCTTCTTCTTTTTTCAGAATTTAATCTATTATATTACTTCTCTTTGTTTGTTTGTTCTACAATTTCAAAAGGAGAAAATAAATAAAATAACCTAAGTTCGTAAGATTTAATTTTACCTAGCTCTCCTTTGATGTTGTCGCATCTTGTTTTCTTTAACAAGGAGCTCGGCATAGAGAAGCTCGTTCCACGAATCCGGTACGCCCGGAAGGCACCAATGGCTGCAGTCCTGGTATTTTAAAGGTGCTTTTCTTTCGTCCTCGGACAGTTGTTGCTTCGGGTGCTTCCGGTAAACTGATGGGTGGCCATCCTTTCGGAAATCAGTCAACCGAGTGATGTTAAGGTAGGTGACATGTGTTTTCATCCCCTTCAGCACCGACTCTAACACCAACATCTTCGACGGGTATGGCGTTAAATATGTATCATTCTTGATCGGCTCGGTTTCGCTATCACATGCTCCTCCTGAATTCCACTGCCCTCCACTGAAGAAATATTCAAGCAACCATAACACATTCAGTTAATGCCTGCATAATTCTCAATGTGCTACAAAAAAATAGGCAACGAGATAGCAACTGGTTACTCCGTTTGTTTATTCAATTTCAAAACCGGAATGCATTTGAAGGAACAGATCATATTGGCATCCAAAACATCGGCAAAATCATTTCCAGTTACCTGAAATGAGAAGCAGAATAACCCCGGAAGAACACCATAGTCTTCATTGTATTTACATTGGCATCAATCCATCTAGCCCAAGTCGTCAAGGCTTTCCGAAAGGCCTCAAGAACATTCAGTTCACCGTAAACATGACTACCTTCTTGGTAATAATCTTTCCTGTAGTTTTCCATTGTATTCAATTCAGAAATAATCGTTAAAGCCAATCGATAACAATAACAGCAACAAAATGTGAAAAGGAAAAATATAATCAACCAACCCTTTGGAAGTTTTCTCATGAGTCCACCAATGCCCCGTATTGAAGATGAGGATATCAGCCGATTTATACTGATCAGATGATTTTCCGACAAGATCAAGCCGCAACGTCTCCTTCTTCGCTCCATTTTTGTCCGGCATTTCCCATTCTCTGACCAAGAACGGAGATACAAAGAACTCCAAAGTGCAATTATAATCCTATTCATCATCATCATCAAAACCAGCCCCGAAAAGGTAAACAAATCAAGTTCCACTAAATTTCAAGGATAGAAATGAGCAATTTTAATGAATTCTATCAATAGGAAATACGAAAACCTACTTTGAATATGAATGAATAAGAAGCTTCCCCTCGAAAATAGCTTCTTCCATTAGCTTCATAAACATTCTTTGGCTTTTTTGCGGCATTTCTCAGAATGCAAACTAGAGATTCCCACATATTCCTATTCAGCGAGTCGCCGACAAAAACAAGACGCTTCCCCCTCAACAACTCCAACATGTGACCACCATTCAATCTTCAATAACAATCAATTTCGTATATGTTAGCTTACAGGGTCAAATGCATGTAAATTCCCTATAAGCTAAATCAAAGATCAAGATATACCCAAAATTGCTAAACTAATGTAATCAATAATTAAAGTGAAGAAAACTTGAAAAATACCTTGGCAAAGTGCAGCCTTTAGGCTTCCATTTCAGTTTCTGATAATCTTTATCAGGCCTTCCATTGATAATACAGCTAAACTGTTCATCAATAAATGAACAAGACCCGGGTTTGTAAAGCGGATACGAATTATCCTTCACCCATCCTCCATCAAACAAATCGCAATTCATCAAAGATTCAATCAAACTCTCGATCCCCTGATTAGCCGACAGCCCTGAACCGCTCCCATTGCCTTCCTTTTTCTCGCTCCACTGTTCCTTTGTCGGTGAAGCGGTGTAGTTTGACGCCACCCCTTTTTGAGCTGCACTTTTCTCTCCTTTTCCGGAAGAATCAGATTTGACCGGAGAATTGCTGCTCACGTTAGCTACCGCCGGAGCCTTTTCAGTCATTGTTTTAGTCTGATTAACCTTGTCGGAAGAATCAGATATGGCCGGAGAAACTCTACTCCGGTTTGCTACGGCTACCGCCGGAGTTGTTTCAGTGACTGTTGTAGTCTGATTAACGTGCAAAACTTGAGCTTTATCAGAATTCTCTTTCTTCTCAGCCTGGTTGGTTGTGATGGGTGGATTCCCATTAACATCGGGAGAAGCTTTGGTCGGATTTGCATGCAAAACTGAAGTTTGGGTTTTGTTTGTACTTGTGTTGGGAGGCAAAACAGTTGTGTTTCTCGAACCAGAAAACCAATTGTTTTCGCTGAAAGATTGGGTTTTGTTCAAAGATCCGGTATGATTATTAGAAGAAGAAGTGAAGTTAATGCTTTGTTGTTGAAGTGGAGAAGAAGTGTTGGGGAAAACGAAATTAAAGAGGGAAGGGAATTGAGATCTATGAGAGCCAGCAGTTGCAGAAGTGGCGGAACTAGCAGAGAAGATGTTGGAGACCCAAGGAGAAGAAGAATTTGAAGAAGGGCAAAAGGCTAAGAAAACAGTGAAACCGACGAAAGCAAACATGAAGAAAGCCACGGTTCTTCTGGTTTTGATGATCGAAAACAGGCTCTTGAAGTCTGTAGCGACGGCTGTTCCGCCATTGATAGGCGTGTACTTTGCTATGTCCGTCATGGGATTGATGGCCAATGCCTGATGGCAACACGCAAGAAGTGGAAAATTTCTGCAGAGTGAAGGGAAAATGGTGTTTGTGGAGAGAGAAAGTGAAACTGACTGTACAGGAAGTGAGGGTTGTGATGAATGTCGGGACTGAGAGGCAGATGCCCAAAGACACCAAAAAAAAAAAAAAAACCAGAAAAGCTTAAAGAAAAGAAGAATAAATGGTTAAAGGAAAAACAAAAGGGCTCCATTTCTATACAATTAACAGTTATGCCATTGAAGAAGTTATTTTTCTTCATAACCTTATCTTTTTATTTTTTTTAAATAATTTTGAAAAAAAAGGTTGGTATGACAGAATAATCCAATTATTGAACCCAAAAAATGAAATTATCAATATAATCAGATTAATGAAAATATTAGTTGAAGCATCTTTAATTAATAGAGTTGTATTCATGACGGTACACATACAAGTAAACGTGAGTTCGAGTCTATTTGAATGTTTAATATCTTTTAATTTATATGATATTATTAGTAGTATTTGTTTTGTTTTTTAACTTTAAAAATTTGCGTGCATCTTATGGATAATATTGTTTGATCTTAGTTTTTCTATTACAAGTATATCACTTGTTGCCACTAAAATACTCCATAAATTTGATAATGATACTTTTTTAATATGTGAATGCTAGAAAATTAATACGAGATATATTTAAAAAATAAAGATATTTTTTAATATAAATTAGATTTATTTTACTCAAAAGAATAATAGTTTAAAATTTTGATAATTTTACCGAAGATAAGATCTAAACTTAGGTCTTTAAAAATCATACACTTTCTTAAAAAAATATTTCGTTATAATTATCAGTATTTAGCTTATGAGTTATTATTTAATTAATTCAAATTATGTATTATAAATACTTATTATTGGATAGTTCTTCCAATTTAATTTGTTTTACTTACAATATCAAAACGCTAACTTATAAACTTACATAAAAAAATTAAATGTAATATTTTACTGGACCAACCGATTGTCGGTGATGATTTATTTTCTTAATACATAACTTCCCACTCTTTTTAAAATAACTAATTATGTATATTTGAGCAAGC
This sequence comes from Hibiscus mutabilis, assembly GCA_019671005.1. Lineage (NCBI taxonomy): Eukaryota > Viridiplantae > Streptophyta > Magnoliopsida > Malvales > Malvaceae > Hibiscus > Hibiscus mutabilis. Next base: position 23,674,698 of record CM033713.1, read on the forward strand.
ACATTTGGCAGATTGGCCAAGCTACTCATCTTTGTTCCCTCGCATTTGCTTAGGTTATGGGTTCTAGACCCATTAAGACTTAAGAGCATCCTTTTCGTCCCTTAGAATCATTCATCCACTTTCTTCTAAGTAGGATTAGAATTATAATTTGTAAAAAAAACTAATCGTGTATACTTTCTCATTTAACATGATACATTAGATAATGGTTCACAGATAAACGGGGGAAAGAAAAAAAGTATATACAAAATTATATTTTAAAAAGGGATTCGGTGTGAAATCTTGAATTTAGATATTCAAAAATCCCTAAAACTTCACCTGGCAGCAAGTGTGCAAATAACTGCCGGCCTTTATTATAAATATTTACGGGCTTTTAAATTTTTCAATAAATAATTACTCTAAAAAAACATTTACTTAAAAAACTAGTACTTATTTTTTTCATAAAATGATTCACTATCGATTAGTTTATTATACGATGTTTTTTTTTCTGTTAACAAAATTAACATCTTACATAATTTAATTCCAAATTAATCAATTTTAAAAAAATCCAAATTAATCAACCAATTGAATGGTCTACTAATCTATAGTGGAAATTAATTAATATTTTTCAATTGAACAGACGTTCCGTGCATGGTTGTTTAGACTTTGCAAGCCGAAACATCTATGAATTCTTTTATTTAAAATGTAGTCTAAGGAGACATTGTTCTAAAATAACTCCAAAACTTTTTACCAAATTAAGAGTACAAGAACGCTTTATTTATTTATTCAATTTCAATAATTAAGTTTGCTTAATTAAGAATGGTTAATACTATAAATATTTCAACTGTGTCAATTCATTAAGATAAACTCGTATTTTTTTGACTAAACTCTTGTTGTATCTTTCTTACCTTAATATTTACCCCAAATAATTCGAGTTCAAGCAATTTGTTTGCACTGTATTTTTATAAATTAAAATTAATGAATAGATATTATTTTATAATCACAAAAAATAATTCAAAAAACACCAACATTGTGTATCATGTACATTTTCCATGATTTTTAGTTGTAATTCAGCCATAAAGTTTTCTTATGGATTTCAAAATTCAATAAACTGCTCATATTATTTTATCTTATATGAGTTCGAATTTTGATATAATAAAATAATATCTAATATTTGATTAAAAAAACTCAATCAGCTTTAAAAACAATAAGAAGAATTCATATTCAAACAAAAATAAGAAGAATTAGAATGATGGCAGAAGTTGTAATAATGATCAAAATCCCCTAAATAGACGTGTACGTGCCCTTTAGATTCAATTATTCGATTTGAATGTGATTTTCCAACGCTTAACAGTTTATTTAAAAATGGGTGCCAAAGTGGACCCATTATCACTGTTTCCTTTATTTATTTTTCTTTTGTGTTTTTATTACTATTGTTTTTGTTGACTGCTGTTATTTCTATTGCAGGTCTTAAAAGCTGTTACGAAGAAATATTCCAAACCAAATCATGCTCTGGCTGTTGACATATGGAGCTTGGGCTGCACCGTCATTTTGATGCTTAATGGTAATCCTCCATGGAGTGACTTTGAAGGGGTAAGCACATTTTCAAAGTTTATATCATGCCTATCTTCGAACTTCATATTTTAAAATGGACTTTTCAGTTTTCACAGGGTTCAGATTAGATTGTTTTCATACTTAATGTAACAAAGATATGTTTTCACAAAGGAATTTTATATTACTGTTTTGACTGTCAATTTCATCAATCAGCCTCAAGCATTGTTCAAGGTTTTGAACCAAAACCCACCTGTACCAGAAGCATTATCTCCTGTAGGGAAGGATTTTCTACATTGTTGCTTTTAAAGAAATCCAGCAGGGCGGCCATCTTCTGCTATGCTACTTGAGCATCCTTTTGTACGAAATTTAGCATATCAAAATGGACTCATGCAGGCTTTTTCTAGAATGAATATAACAGGAAGCATCAACCAGATTTTTTTGGAACCATTAGTTTGCTCTCCAAATAACATTGTCTTTACTTAAACTGAAATGAAATTTTGATTACACTGATCCCAAATCTATGTTCACATAGGATAAATCACATAGTCAGAGAATAGGAATCAGTGATGTCAACTTCGATGGGAACAAGGATCATGAATAGGGATGGTCATGGGTCGGGTTGGATTGGGTTTTTGGTCGATTGAGCCTGACCCAACATTTTATGATGTTCCACCCGACCTGAATCCGAACTCAAATTTTAGAGTAAAAACCTGAACTTAACCCGACTCGACATGAAATAAAAAAAATCAATTTTCATTATTATTCGATATAATAGGGACCTAATTAAAAAATATAAATAAAGAGGGGACATTATAATAATTATTTCATTTTTATTTGAAAAAATAGAGTGATAATTGAAATATATATTGAGAGGAACATTGTAGCAATTATACCTAAATATTTAGAATAGAATTAAACTATTATTTCGGATCGGGTTTGGTAGGGTATTTTCACCTTAAACTCAAAACCAACCCAACCCAGCCTCATCCTAAAAAAATCAGACCCGAACCCAAAATTATCTTTAAAAACCTGACCCTATAGGATCGAGTCGGGTCAGAACCCGCCGGCATGGGTTAAATGGTCATCCCTAATCACGAAGAGAAAATTGCCTTCTACTAGGTATACGATGTGCATGTTCACTGATGTGGAATGAATTTGATCATGCTGCACCATTCATCCCACTCTAGACTTTGCATGATTAGTTTTGCTCCTCAATGATATTTGATTATGATTTATGCTTTATTCTTTTCTCCTCCTCAGAGAGAATGGTCAATCAGGCTATGCCAGAAGCAATAATTGCCCTGTGGCTTCACATCATCCCCTCGACTCCGCCCTCGAGGTCTCCCCCTAGACATCTGCAGCAAGAGTGATTCATGGCTCTCATAGTTTCGACCCTTCTTCACATGTTTTAAGCAATATGCCACTTGGTGTAGTGAACAACCACCAAGGAAGTCCAACACATCTGAAACTTGTTTGGGATTCAGATGGATAAGAAGTATAAGAGAAAGGGTTCTACGTACAGCTTTGAGAAACTCGCAATTACTTGGGCATTATTTTAGTGGAGATTTTTGCAAATGTCGTCTGAGGGTTTGATGACTCGCTTGTTTAGCAGATGTTTATTTTCATGGCTCTGATAATCACGTACTGTAAATAGAGGGTTTCTTAATTCTTAGTCGTTAAATCTTCATTTATTTGATTCTCTACATGTGTTTCAAAAATGTCTTAAGCAAATGGCCCAGATTCAGAATCATTATTTTAAACGAAAAAAGTAACTTAAACAAAAGGGAAAAGTATACTAACACCCCCTAAACTATGATTATTTGATCATTTTTCCTAAACTATGATTATTTGTCTTAAGCAAGGGGTTTATGTGGGACCCAAAGTGGAATTTGGAAGAAAAAAAAGAAGAAAGAGAAGGTTCATGTGGGACTTAAAAAAAAATTACAAACGTACAGTCCACGAAATCAGATATCTGAAATTCATTTTATTATTTTATTGATAGTATGTATTTTAGAAATTAATTTTTTATATTAATTAATTATTTTATTAATTGTATCTATTTTTAAATTAAAAACTTTGTCGTTTTGGAGGTTTGAACTTTCAAGTGTTGAAGCCAAGTGTCTTACGCTTTTGCCTTTGACAAGCTGGCTGGATCTTTTCTATTTGGCTTTGTTCTACTTCTATGAGACGAACAAATTTGAAATTCATCACTTTGCTTGCATGGAAAATAGTAATTAGTTTAAAATGAATTTTCATTTTACAAACTTTTGATAAAACAAATTAATAAAGCTTATATTTTCATGTGTAACCAAGTAAACGATTATTATTTTTCAATTAAATAAAAGTGATTTATTTATTTTTAGGATAAAGTTTAAAAATATCATTGGTTTATTTTAAAATCTTCAAACTTTTAAAGGTTATAAAATAGATATTAGACTTGTAGTTTTTATTATAAATTTATTTTCGTGTCGTTAAGGGGTAACATGATAATTAAATTTTTTTATAATAATATATTTAATTCTTTAAATCTACTAATTCAATCAATTAATTATAATTCAAAAAATTAATAAATTTATTTTTTATTTACGCATTATATCAACTTGGTAATATTTTTACTAAGAAATGATTTTGTCACTGGTTAAAGGAAATTAAATGGAAGACAAGAAAGAGAATGGTGAAACTCGGACTTCGAAGAAAAAAGGGGTAATGAGATGCATGCCAAAGTTAATCATTGATCATAAATAACAACAATATATAAATATATACTATTATATCATTTTTTATTGATGAAAAATAAAGAAAATAAGTTGAGAGATGAATTTGAACCCCGAGCAGTTATAGAACTAAGTAAAGGCGGAGAGGCAATCGCTCTCCATTTTCGAATTTTTTATTTATTTTTGTTCTTTTATTTAATTTTTTTAAATTAATTTATTTATAAATTTATTCCTTACTTTCAAACATTTATAATTTGCTCATAATCTTAAATTCTGGCTCTGTCCCTGACCCCGAGACTTATGGGGTTGAATGAGTGCACCTAACTACTAAACTAAGGCTGATATTTGATTAGCAATCTAACCACATTAAATATTACGTACTAAAATGAATTTATCAATAATTTAAAATATATTTTAATGTTTTACTATTAACATATATAAAAAATGTTGTCCACCATTTGACACTAAATGTCTTAGGTTATGTGCACTCATCCAACCCGATAAGTGTTATGTTCGAATCCACCCCTCAATTTTATTTTATTTTCTTTATTTTTTACTAATAAGAAAAATATGACATTTTAATACAAGAAAATAATATAACCCACGCATATATATGTATATGTATTGTTGTTATTTATGATAAAATATTGTTTTTGACCAGCGAATGGGTGCGTCTCATTTCCTCTTCTCCTCTTAGGTTCTAGTCAAATCATTCTCTTTTTTTCTTCCACTTTCAAGTAAAATAATTAATATCTCTAATTAAAAATATAACCAAATGATAGACGTTTAAATAATAAAGATTAAATTTATTAATTTTTTATTTATAATTAAATTAATTTAATATATAAATATAAATAATTAAATATGTTATTATATAAATATTTTTAACTGTTGCATTATCTGTTAATCGAAGTTAACAACGTGAATTATATTTTGTAACAAAATTACAAGTTTAATGCTTATTTTATAATATTTATAAGTTAAATGGTTAAAATGAATAGTGTTTTAAAATAGTTATTTTCATCCTTTACCTTATTTTTTATGTTATTTGTAAAAACTTCTCATGAAATGCTTCCACCAACACGGATAGGCATGAGAAGTGTGGTTGATGTGTGACCGCTCTGCACCCCACTCATAACATGAATAAACAATAGAAGCAAGGAAAAAGAAGAGTCGTTTTCATTTGTGGCTTCAATTCTATCACCCATGGATTAAAATAAATTGGTGATACTTCTTACTATTTGGGGGAGCAAATGAGCAAATGAGCAAATGAAAGCATTAAATAAATTTGTTTAGGATAAACTACAAGTTCATCACTCAACTTTATTCTCATTCTTATTTTAATTATTAAAGTTTAATAAATTTTAATTTAATAATTTAACTTTTGAATTACTTTTATTTTGGTCATTTTGAAATGACATAATCTTTTATTAATATTTTCACACGACTTGGTATATTTTATTATTTGTTAATGCCATGTCAAATTTAAATTAAAAATAAAAATTTTAAACTATAGTCTAACTCCAATCCTTAATCTACAAACCCTGATCCACAAATGTGAGGTTGAATCTACGATAATTAAAAATATAAAATTTTATAGATTTTTTTTACATTTATTACATGTGATAGCATTTTATTAGCTCACGTAACCTTCTGTGTAATAGAAAACGGCTAGGTATTACTAAATTGCTTGACCAAATGAACTCTAAGTATCGAACTATGATTCAACTATTGTATAAGGTCAAAACAGGTTTTAAATCATTACCATATATTGGTGAAAGTTAAAAAAAAATCACAAATAACGTTAGATTGATAACAACTGTCCTAGTATAGGGCCAAAAAATTTATTAAACCATTATCATATATATTAATGAAAAATAAAAATTTCACAGTGTTAGAATGATAACTGTCTGATTTATTAATTTTTAAAAATTTAGGGTATGTTTGGTTCAAAAAATATTTTTATTTTTATTTTTAAAAAATAATTTTATTTTCAGTTTTCAAATATTGAAACACACATTTGATTTATAGAAATTTAACCAAAGAAAACTTGTTTTCAAAACTGAAAATAGTAAAAACGTGTTTAATATATAGTTTTCCAAAATAGAAATGAACAAGTAGTTATTAAACAATTAAATTAAAATATATTTATTAGAAAATATTTGTTTATGCTTCTTCGCATGGTCTGTCATGAGGCATTGTTGTGATATGGGAGGAGGATCGTTTTGTGTTGATAGATACAGTCATAAAATCCAGCTATATCTTAGTGCGCGGTCGATAGGTGTATGATGTGTGGGATTATAATATGGGTGCCATTTATGCACCATGTGATATATCCGAGCAAGTCGGGGTATGGAGGGAGGGATTTACAAGAGGATATGATGCTTTGGGATGGGTCATTGTGGTTAAGGGGTGATTTCAACTCGGTTCGTGAGGTATGGGAGAGACAAGGTAGTGCGTCAGATCTGAGGGGCATGGCTGAATTTAATAGTTTTATTAAGAATTTGGGGTTGATTGGTTTGCTATTCAGGGTAAAGGATATACATGGTTTGGTCTAGGATATCGGTGCAGTAGATTGGATAGGTTTTTGATTTCAAGTGAGTGGGTGGATCATTTTCCCGAATTGGTGCAATCGAGCCTAGCGCAAGGTTTGTCGAATCACTCATCGATATGTTTGTCAAGCGAACACCAAGATTGGGGCCTTGTCCGTTTCATTTCTTTAATTGTTGGTTGGAAAAAAGGGTTCATGTGCAAAGGATGGAGATTGAATGGAAACGTATCTCCTAAGGCGAGGGTGAGCTGAGATTAACGGAAAAGTTGCGTGCTTTTCGTAGTTTTTCGCGTGTGTAGAATCAGAAGGAATTTGGAAGCGTGGATAGTCAAATTGAAGTGACAACGGCCTTGATTGATGATCTTGGTATGCGAATGGCAAGGGGAGACGCGGTTGAACATGGTGGTGATGAGAGGCAGTAACTAATGGTGGAAGTTTGGAAATTGAGTCGCACGAGAGAAATGATTTTGAGACAGAAGTCGCAATCCTTATGGTTACGTGCAGGGAATATAAATACTCATTATTTTCATCGAGCAGCGACAATTAAAGGTATGCGTAATCAATTGCGGGGTTTGAATATCAATGAAACTTGGGTGGAGGAACCGGATTGCATAAAGCATTATATGTTTAAGGAGTTTCAAAAACATTTTTTGAAGTCTCGTTCAAGCTGTATGTTGGATGCGAAGTTGAATTCTAAGTGCTTATTAACAGAATAGGATGTGGGTTTGAAGGTGAAATTCTCGGAAGCGAAGGTGAAGGGGGAGATATAGAGTTGCGATAGAGCTAAGGCTCTAGGTCCTGATGGCTACAATTTCGAGTTTTATAAAAGGGGATGGGAATTATTAAAAGAGGGTGTCATGAAAGTGACGAATGCTATTTATCAATCGGGCAAGTTGCAACATAGTTTAAATTCGTCGTTCATTGTCTTGATTTCTAAAAAAGACAATCTAGTCAAAATTAGAGATTTTCGTCCAATTTAATTATTAAACTTTGTGTATAAGATCCTTGCGAAGGTATTAGCGAATCGATTTCAGCGAGTTATTGGAGATTTAATCAGCGACACACATGCGACATTTATTAAAGGAAGACAAATCATTGATGGGGTTCTCCTTGTGAATGAGGTGGTTCACTCGCTTAAACATGAACGTTCTGGCTAGGGCAGGGTGATTGTGAAATTAGATTTCGCAAAAGTTTATGATTGTGTGGATTGAGATTGTTTAGAGTTTGTTTTGGCACAAATGGGATATGGTGCACACTGGGTTCAGTGGACTAATCTCCATTGTATCAGGGTAAAAAGTGGGGTCGGATATATCAGGTAGACTTATTTGGAGACCAAACGTACAAGGGCAATTTTTGGTAGAGGACTTGTCGTGTCTGATGAGTTTTTTTGGGTTGCGGATGAGTGTTTTGAGGCCTTTTCGGTTTGAGGGTGAATGTTTCACCGAAAATATAATGCTTCTTATGATTTATTTCATTGAACCGTTTGCCGACAGTCTCTTTGTTGTTGGAGTGAGGTGTTTTATTGCCTAATATGGAGGATGTGTGTGTATGGTGCAGTGAGGGGCATGATGAGAGTGATCATATTTTATATAATTGCGAGATGATTTGAAATTTATGGCACTTATGCTTTGATTGGTGGGGAGTTTGTTAGATTTTTCTACGCTCATTAGGGAGCTTTTTGGTGCAAGCGGCTGCGATGTTTGCTGGGGTGGTGCGGGACTGATGGTGGATTGCAGGGTGTGCTGCGGTTGAATGGACAACATGGCTTGCTCGTAACAATCTGCTGTTTAATCAGAAGAGGCAATCGTTATCTGAGTTGTTTTTTATGGTCAAATTATAGACATTATATTGGGTTAAAGCGACAAAGATGGGTGTGACGATTGTTGAGTCTGAATGGTAGTCTTGTCTATATCATTGCTATCACCTGGGGGTTGGGTGTCGATTCACTCAAGGATTGTATGGCAGCCTCCTGCGCAACGAGTGTTAAAGTTCAACATTGATGGTTCAGAGCGGGATAAGCCAGGGCCGGCAGGTTGCAGTGGGGTGTTGAGAGACTCGGCAGAATGAGGCTGGGGTAAGAGAGGTTCCGGTGGGATTGGAATTATTGTTGTAAACAAAATGAAAGGAGGGGTACTCGATCGTGATCGAATTGGATTCAAGAGTGGCCATCTCTTGGGTGACACACTTGGAGAAATGGTCGTGGCGGTTTTGACAATATTTTCGTTTGATTGACTCTGCCGTGACAAGTCTTCTGTGTATTTGCTTTTGTAATGTGTTGCGGGAGGAAATGGAGTGACGAATGTGTTGGCCAAGGGAGGTGTTGATTGAAGGGATTGGTTGCATGTTTGGAAATAGCAGTTGGATTGGCTTGTAGATAGTGTGCATATGGGCGATGGTTGGTGGCATTTTGGCGAGTACGCGAGAGTTGGTTTCGTTTGGACTGGTTTGGTGAGTACCTGGGTTTTGGGAATGTATTTTGGCTTTTGCTTGGACTGATTTGATTCTAGTTTCATGGTGGTTCTTTGTTTTATTTTTGGTTGCATTATCATTGGTTGTACTCTTTTTCTTCATCTTATGTTAGAGAGGTTTTTAACGTTACATCTATTCAATTTTTTGTATGATTTTTATCTATCAAAATCATACTTTCTCTGATAAAAAAAATATTACTATAATGATAAAAAGATCAAATAATTAGTATTTTAAAATTAATAAAAAATTGAATTGTTTTCATTTTTTCTACCTTTATAAATTCTAAAACATTTTTAATAAAAATAGTGAAACATGTTTTTTTATGTTTTTAATTTTCACCCATTTTTGTTTTATTTTTTAGAAATTATCATCTAGTTTTACAATCAAATGCGTTTTCTTAAATGTTTTCCATTTTCCAAGAAAATAAAAATGAAAATGATCTTTTTTAGAACCAAACGGACCCTAAATTTTTTTAAAAAAATAATATTAATAATTAATGTATTTATAGATATCAATTCTAGTAGTAACCGATGGTAAAATATTTTTTTTTTTTGATTTCTCAAGCCATTCATCAGATTGAATCTAATGGCAAATCATTTGTATTTTGTTGGTCCATATTGAGAGTAGACATTGACCATAAATTATAAAACTGCTTCATACTCAAGAATCAAATCAACGTCTACTAGTTTAGATAAGAAAAGGTTAAAGTTTATTAGAAGCCCTTTTACTATATTAAAAGTTCATTTTAATCCCTATATTATAAAAACAAATATTTTAATCCCTATACTATATCTGAAATTTTATTTTAGTACCTACACAATAAAAAGAGTCATTTTAGTCCTTCTACGTTTAAATAGTGAAAATTTTGGTCCAAAATTTTAAAGTTATAGTTAGTTGGCTTAAATATTTTTGTTTAAACACTCTTTAAGGCCCTGCTAATTTTGAAATTGAACAAATTGATCCCTCTTGAAAAAGAAAGAGTAATTTATCAAGCTACATTTTGAAAGTAAGTGAATAAGAACAATCTATGGTGATGTTGACCTTTTTCTTTTTGGCAATACATGATACATGTCCAACTATGATTGAATAATTTTTTAAATGAAATAAACCAAAATTTTATATAATTTTATAATGCTTTTTCACATTTTTGAATTTTTTTGAAGGTTTTAGTGAAATTTTAAATTTTTTATGATTTTGTATCATGTTTTTCAATTAAACCCTTACTCTTACTACAATTTAAAATTTTTAAGAAAATTATTTTTTTCAATTAAAATTTTAAACATTTTTATGTTTTTGACTTGTAATTGTAATATTATTATAAGAGAATATAACTTCGGAGTTAGAATAAGAATTAATTTTGTATTTAGATTTTAAAAGTGTAAATATTTTATGTAAAATTTCACACACAAAATGTTGAGAGAGATTAATTTGCTCAAGTTCAAAACTGAGAGGGCCTAAAGAATGTTTAAACAATAATATCTATGTCAACTAAGAGTAACTTTAGCATTTTAAACGTACAAGGACCAAAATGTCAACTTTTTAAACGTACAAAGACAAAATATTCCCTTTTATAATAAAGGGGCAAAAATGAACTTTTAATTATAATTTAAAGACAAAAAAAATTTTTATAGTAGAAGTACCAAAATAAACTTTTAAATATAATATAAATACTTCTATTATACTTTAATCGATAAAAAAAAACTCGTAGGAATGATAAAATTATTCTAAGATCCAAAGATATTCCCTTTTTTAATATTTATATAATTATTAATTTATTTTATATGTAAAATAATTGTGGATTTGGAAGGACGTACAATGCCAGCGTCGAGTAGGTGGACTCCTGCTTGGTTTACGCGTCAACTCCGAAAATCTATGCTCAATGTCTGTCGGTGCTGCAATTTCTACTTTAAGAATTATTATTCTAATCTCCAACTAATTATTCCTTTTCCTCCTTTCACAAATATTAATTAATGTTTTGATATTCTATTCATTAATTACTGTTTAAAAGAACATTAAATTAGGATTAATGAAAGATAATTAATTAAAAGAATAAAGTTAGCATAATATACATACGTAAGTACGGATGAAAATTTTAGACAATATATAAATATTAAAAGATTTTTTTTAAATCTTAATTTTATTTAGAGGAAAAAAAGAAAAAACTCTAGAAAAAAGAAGAGATATTCTTAGTGAATTTAAAATTTATGACCTAAAAAAATGTGAGAAAACAAAGATTAATAACTTGGTCAATAGATAAATATTCTCGTTCTAACACAACTTTTTTATATAAAAGCATTGAAGTAGGAAGAGTTTCAATATTCAAATTTATTAATTACTTTTAATAAGTTAATATTTCTGAAAAATAATAACTATACAAAAGGAGCATTAAGGACATTAAAGATATCAAAACTAATGTTTCAAAAAAAAAAATCAAATCTAACGTTAACAATTAGTTACCTTCTGTTACTATCTTACCTTATATTTATGTTTGTAATTCTATCGTAAACCCTATAATTATCCCTATGTATATCTCTCGTATTTTTTTTTGAAAGTCTCGTATTTTTTGTTATTATATATATGGTCCTATTTTGATACACGAATCTTTTCTTAATAATTAAAATCTAAAGTCTAAAATCTTAACCCTAACGCCTTAAATTTTAAAACCTAACCTTAAATCTTAAATTATAAATCCCACAACCTAAATTCATAAACTCTAAACCCTAAACTAAATCCATAATCTCTAATTTGACAATCACACATAAACTTTAATTTACACCGATTGTATATCAAAATTTTCTCATATATGTATATGAAAATATTACTTGTGTGCAATACTTAAAAAACAGATCAATTTAATAGTTTCATATTATATGCATTAGTTGTTTTGAAATAATAGTTAAAATTAATAATTACCTCAAAATAATACAGGATGAAAATGACAAATAAAGAAGAAAGTGGATGCAGAGTGATTTAATTCCTTCACAATCATCCAACTCAACTACCAAACAAATACAAACTCTCCACCGACACCCATAGAGATTGCAACCACACTTTGATTTCTCTCTCCCCTTAATCTCTAGCGTTCAAAAATCCAAATTCAAATTTTTGGTGGGATTTTCTTTTCCACTCTTATTTTGATTTGTGGGATGCACAACTCTGGCTTTGCCACGTGGACTTGTTTACTGCCAGGAATACAAGCTTTGCGGCTTAACTCTTTCCCCAGAACCAATACTATAAACCTTTGTTTGATAGTAATAAAATATGGAAAGATTTTGGTATAATAGGTTGAGGGTTTAATTTAAAATTTTTGAAAATTGTAAAAAATTATTTTTTAATTGTGATTTAATGAGAAATTTAATTTTTTAAAAGGATAAATAATTAAAGATATTTAAAAAATTAAAATTTAATTAGAAAATTTTAAAAGCTTGAAATACCAAATATAATCTGATCAAAATTTTAGAGAGCAAAACCCCTCCGAACCTCATCACCATCCGCTCTAAAGGTAAAGGAAAGAAAATATCAACATTGGATTTTTTTTTGTTATTCCAGATCCAAGTTATATTTATGATATGTTGTAGGCACCTATCTAAATTCCAGATCCAAGTTATATTTATGATATGTTGTAGGCACTCATGACTAAACTGAACAAAAAGAAAATATGAGAGATTTAACATATCATTTACCCTTTTAATAAAATTAGACAAGTTTAATATGGTAAAAAGTTATTAATGTGACTTTATTTTATTGGTTGATATTTATTTTCAACGGATCTTAGCGGTAGAAGCAATATGAGTAACGAACCAAAACAATAAAAAGCACTTGTGCCAAAAAAAAATAAACTAATAAGTGTTTGGTGCATTGGTACTCTCAGGGTGAGACACGAGTTTAAATTTTGGAGACGACATTATTAAAAAAGACAGCCTCACACCTTAAATATGAACCATAAGATGAACATACATATTAAAAAAACAATTAAGTAACAAATTGAGAAATTAGAAAAACGTTAGGACACTATTTGCTTATTAAAGTCTATTTTTATTTAGTTGTCCATCCATGTGTTATGGGCCTCATGGGAGCCTGTAATGTTGTTGGATTGCCTCTTCCCTCCCTAAGTTTTTGTATCCAATGTACAATTAAGTAACACATTGAGAAATTAGAAAAACGTTAGGACACTATTTGCTTATTAAAGTCTATTTTTATTTAGTTGTCCACCCATGTGTTATGGCCCTCATGGGAGCCTGTAATGTTGTTGGACTGCCTCTTCCCTCTCTAAGATTTTGTATCCAATGTGTTTTTTTTATTCCTCTGATAAAAAAAACTGGTCACAAGGCAAAGATATCAAGTGAAAGATCCCTCGAACTAAGGACGAAGCCAGAAATTAAAATTTAAAAGAGTTAAAAATAAAAAAGTTTTAACGGTATAAAAAGTCGTTGTATTTTTGACAAAAAATCAATTAAGCCTCTAAAATTTTTACACCCAATTAAGTCATTGAACCAAGAAAATGAACTGATTAAGCCCTTGAATTAATTTTGACTATTAAATCTTGATAGTTTTTTTGATCTGTTGGTGCAGTGTGTTATGTCATAGTGTCTCGACTTGACATTTTTAAAAAAATTATTTTATTTAAAAATTGTTTAAAAGTTTTAAAATTCTAAAAAAATATAAATATATTTTTTAAAGAAATTCATAAATGGAACATGATAGAATTTTAGTGTATCATGTGTCAGTAATATCTAAAGAAAAATTATTAAGATTTAATGGTCAAAGGGCTTATTAATTTATTTTTTTAGTTCAAGAGCTTAATTTAGTGAAAAAAAAAGTTCAACGGCTTAATTGATTTTAAAAAGTATGGTGAAAAGTGATTTTGAATTATTTAGTTTGAGATTTAAGTGTTTAGCTTGATGTCATAAAGTTTATTGAAAATATAAATAACCCTTTTAGACATAACGTTGTAAGTTAAAAAATATATTTAAATGATAATCAAATTCTTCAATGTTATAATATATGATATTTCAACTTATATTATGATAAAAATATAAAAAATTGTTAATAAATAAATAATTTTTTTAATATTTGTACCTGTTTCATGAAAATATGTAAAATTTTAAATATTTTTAGCAAATTTGTTGACAAAAAATATATAATTTTTTAATTAATTTATAATTCATTAACCATATAGTCATGTTTGGGTAAAAAAATTACTACAAGTTTATAAAATTATAAAATAAACATATTATATTATAGCAAATGAAGGTTAGAATTGTAATTTAACTTTCTATAATAATTTTTCAACCGCAAAAAACTAAAAATTTAAATTTGATTTTTTTAAATATATATTTTTTAATGAAATAACTATTTCACATTACTTTTAACTATAAGTACTTTTAATCTAGAAGTACTTTCGAAAAATGTATAATGCAAAAAAATGTCTCTAACGTTTGATTGAATAGTCATTTTGTCTCATGTTCCTTTTTTGAACCAATTTAACCCCAACGTTTCATTTTTGGTCAAATGGCCCCTCTACGGATGAAAAATGTTAGTCAACTGGCGATAAGCAGCTTAAAATGACCTAAAAACCTACATGCAAGTGCACGCCGCGATAGCAGTATCATATAGACGAATATGTTAACTTTACATAACGACACATCAGTTAAAAATATTTTTATAAAATTGTATAAAATATAAAAAAAAATCTTCTGACGTGTCATTCTGTCAAGTCATTTTAAGTTATATATCGTCAATTATCTAATAGTTTTCATCCGTAAATAAGTTATTTTAACTCAAAATAAAAATATTAGGAGTTAAATTAATTAAAAATTTAAAATTAAAATAACTATTTAATAAAATATTAGGAAAATTTTGAAAAAAAATGCTAAACAAAGCATATTTAAAAAAGTCAAAAGCGGTGCAGCATTGGTGAGGGGTTTGTTAAACGACCACATCTCTTTCTATTTTTCTTATCGGAAGTTGTGGTTTGATGCCATTGCCACACTGGCTGACACTGACTGCAAGGCTCAATATGGCTCCAGCCTTATTATTTTCAGTATATAAATAGGGGACTGGGCTAGCCTAATGCCTTAACTCAAGACCTTGACATGTTGTTTGAAGCAAATGCTCTTTACATAAATGGAGATTTGTCTTTTGCCAAATTGAATAAAGCTACTGAACTAGGGGTTTTCACTTGTTTTTTTTAGTTAAGCTCTTAAGTTTTCATTATATCTAAATCATCTCTTATCTTTTAATTTAATAAGCTATTATTCCAAATAAAAGTTTTATTCGTTTAAATGTTTCACTTCAACAACTAGACCCGACTCAATTTTTTTAAAATTAATGATTAAATATGGCTCACCAGTTCAATTAATTCAAAAAACTTTTACTTTACTCGACCTTATCAAATACTCACTCCTAATAGAACTTTTAAATCCAATAAAAAAGAATGCTAATTATATATTTTTCATTGCTGGGAATGATTGTACCCTGATTTGTTTGTATGTTTCTAATTTAGAGTAATAAATAATTGGATAAATTATATCATTAGTCGCCCCACTATTAAAACTTTGTTGTTTTAGTCCCCAAACTTTTTTCTTTTCTTCAAGAATATTCACTAAAGTTACATTTTTGTTTCAATATTGGTCAATTATTGTTAATTTTGACAGTTAACTTAATAAAGACGATGATGTGACATGATATCATAATAATTTCAGTATTCAAAATTTAAATATTCTATCAATTTGTCATAATTCAAAATAATTCAACAAACTTATTTAATTATGTTTCTTTATGTTAATTATAAAAAGTTGTATTTGATATAATTATAAAAAATTACAATTAAGACTATTTATTTAATGTAATAACTTGATATCTAACAAATGTGAGATTTGATAATGTAAAGAAGCACATCCTACATTGGCCAAATATTAGTTTTTCCAAGTGTTTAAATATAACATTTTAACATGTACTCATTGACTGCTTGAAGATAAAGTACATAGACGTGTATGATGTATCGTCCGCTGACTTGTACATACATGTGTCGTTGACATGTACCACGTGTGTTCAGGGGCGGATCCAAAAATTTAAACTTGGTAGTTCACTGATTGAACTAATAATGTAGAATCAATTTATATCAGTATAATAATGTGTCGATAAAGGGCAATTATTGTGCAAGCAAACAAGGTTTATAATCGGAAATATTGACATTGAAGAACTAATTTATAATGTGTAAATATGTTTGAGATATTAGAACTGTCTTACACCGATATAATTTTGTTTTAGAGAGTAGAAAAAGTTACTTTAATAAAATTAAGTATTGATAAGTGGTATTGTTGTACTTGTAATTAAGATGGATTGATTTATAATAATATAAGTGTAATAGTGTTGAAGATAATCACATTTCCAATTTCGTTTAGTGGGTACCAGTACTCGAACACGAGTATCGATACAGTACCCTTGGGTACCAGTACCCACTTACGTATCGATAATGACATAGCTTACTAGAAATCCTTAATTTCTACAAGTATCGATACGATTCGACCCATACCAATACGACCCCAAACGCGCATCGGTACTGCCAAAGCTCGTACCGATACCTTACTCACAAGTTCGTATCATTTCCTTGAATTATAATTTTACAACGCTTTATTCGATCCCTAAATCTTATTAAAGTCATTAGGGTTTGTTTACTAACGTATTCAATCAATTAATATTAATTATTGGCTTCATAATCATTTAATCGAGTATTTATCCCTTAAGTATAATTCCCATCAATTCACGTCAATCTATTCGAACAAGCATACAAGGTATCACGATTACCACTCAATCAAACAAATCATCAAGTAATTATACGAGCACCTCAAACGACCCTACATGATCTCTAAAGCCTCCACGAGTCTCATCATATTCGTAACATCATCATGCATCTCATAGATATCAAGTCTCATACTATCGGTCTCCAAATATGCATATTGATCATCTACCTATTTTGCAGATACTAACACGCAAAGCAATCACATTTATTATGTTCATAAAGAAATAGGAGTTTAAGGTGTACTAACCTTCAGCCAAAGTGATAAATCCTTATCCAAGCTCCTCCAATCACCTCTTTAAATCCAATACTCGAGTCCACAAAGCCCTCAGAAAAAAAAACGCGACTACATAAGCAATTTCGCATCTTGAACTACTTTAGGGGATAAAACGCTTAAAGCTTGCTGGGTTCGAATTTGGCTAAACAGACTACACCAATAGACTCAAAACATCGAGAAACCCTGAAGTAGGGTCCTCGAAAAAAGTCAACACCGGTCAACGGTCAACTTTGATCAACAACGGCGACAATGGTGATCAATAGCAGTTGACAGCTGTCTTGGCTCAACTCGAAGGGCCGACTTGGTAGACTGGCTCAGCCTACAGCTTAGACTGGCTCAGCCTAAGGCTGGAGCCCAATAGCTTGAGCCAGCTATTATATCAACCCCACTCCACGCGCAGGCGATGGCGCGTGCAGCAACTTTCGATGGCCGAACGACGACGTCAAATGCCTAGACTGACTATCTTGACGCCAGTGAACACGATGGTGCCTCCGTTCTTCATTTTGAGCACTCGAACCACCCTAAATCAATAACTTGAAACTTTTTCTCTTACCCCATTCGACAAAAACTCCAATGGTAGTGCCGTTGGTATTGACAAGCTCGTCTCGACAAGATAAACACAATAACGGTGAAGGTGTTGACAATTGACGACCGAATCTCTGCAGATTGAAGTTTAAAGATTAAAGAGAAAAAAAAAAAAAAGAGATAAAAAATGGTGCAAAAAGGGAGAGAAAGGAAGGGATGAAAAATTTGATTTCTCTCTCTCTCTTTCCTACCTTTTAATTTAAAACATCTCATCCAATAACATAACAGCATATTCGCACCATAAATCTTAAACCTTCAATTCTTACACAAAACGACCATCACTTACTTAAAATTTAGTCATCTAAAACCTCATTCCTTTAATTTAATACTTGAATTAATTATTCGATCCGAATCCAAGCTCTAGATGATCGACTTTTTGGTGGCTGAACGACGATGATAAACATCTAAACGACTGTCTTAACATCGGTGAACATGATGGTGGCCTCCGTTCTTTTTTTTTGAGCACTTGAACCACCCTAACTCAACAACTTGAAACTTTCTCTCTTTCACCCCTTCGACAGCGACTCTGATGATGGTACCGCTGGTAAATTTAAACTCATCTCGATAAGATGAACACAATGACAGTAGAGGTGTCGATAATGGACGATCGAATCTTTGTAGATCGAAGTTTAAAAATTGAAGAGAAAGAGAAAAAAGAGAGAAGAAAAAAGGGTGTGAAAAAAGAAGAGAAAGAAGGGAATAGAAAATTTGATTTCTCTCTCTCTCTCTTTCCCACCTTTTAATTCAAAACATCCCCATCCAATAACACAATTGTATATTCACACCATAAATCCTAAACTTTCAATCCTTACACAAAACATTCATCACTTGCTTAAAATTTAGTCCTCTAAGACCTCATTCCTTTAATTTAATACTTGAATTAATTATTTGACCTGAATCCAAGCTCTAGAGGATCGACCCGAAAATTAGTTCGTTACATTGTAGGCGCACGCCTTTCGTAAACGAGGGGCATTTTTGTGCTAAAAGTTTTTAAATTAACACTAAAGTATATTTTATACTTACAACAACTTGGTAATTATATTTTATACTTACAACAACTTGGTAATTATAGTATAAATGCTTAAAGATCAAAATATTTCAATTAAATGTAAATTTCAAAACTATTAAAAATGAAATTTTAAAATATTAATAATTTTATATTATTTCAATATGTAATTATTTTATTTTATTTAAATTGCTAAATATTCAAAAATAAATCTCATTTTTATATTATTTTATATTAAAATTAGTATTAAAAGTTAACATATCGTTCTAAATCAAGTGTTTTAGTCACAATTTTCTTAAAAATAATAATAAGTAAAAGAAATCTTATTTTTTTAATAAAAAACTGATAAGGGGAATGAGTTCAATGAACCAAACAATCAGGCCCACAAAAGTCACAAAGCAACACAATTAATGGAAAATGATTTTATAAAAATAACATTTCTTATTTCTTCTTCAACTCTTATTCTTCATCTCAAGAACTTTTCTCTTTCTTCTCCAGTTCATGGCAAAATTTTCTATAGATTTTTTTAATTTTTTTATTAGTAGATTACTTGACCTAGGAGGTATACAAATAGATCCGCCCATGCGTGTGTTCATTCTTTTTGGACAAAATTCACATATTTTCTTCCTCACTTTTCGTCTAACAACTTTTTTTGAAAGGTAAATATTGTATGATTTTATTATGAAAACATCATACAAGACAAAACACAAATATGGACCTCATTAAAAAACATCCCTAAACTTAGATGGAGGAAAAAAGAGTGCACAATATGCCGACGAGGTTCTAATTATTACAAATTCTGAAATCCAAACTAAGGAATCCCATCAATCCACACTTTAAAGAATGTAAATATGCTATCGAAACCAATATAACTGCATTACCAAGCGACATGCCAGTACCACCCTACTGCAACCATGAACCAACCAAAGGAATAACATAACACTATTAATCAAGGAAAACCCTTCAGATTTGTAACCCCCTTGACCCGGCCTAGTCGCAAGACCAAACCGAGCGAGCTATATTAGGGTTTGCCGAGACAAACCCTAAAGATTCATAATTGAAGCGGTCCATTTTTTCCTTTATCTTTTCTAAATGCATCTTTAGGTCCTAAGGTGATCATACATGTCGTGGTTAAAGATACAACTTAATCGGGCGTTAATTTGACATTTAATTGCTTGATTTCACTTCAAAGGGACTAAAACGTAATTTCCAAACTTCAAAAAGACTTTTACCAAATTAAGGTTACCAATCCTCAATTAGTCATATTTCATACCTTCATGTTTAAAACCCATCTCAAATTAACCATTCAAACTCATTTAATTGCACATTTACGAAACATGGACCAAAATACAAGGAATTCAAAACATCAGAAAGCATCTCAACAATTTTAACGGTTAGCGTATCAGTACGGGCGTCTACCGTATCAAAATAACACTAAAAGACAAAGGCGTACCGATACCGTCCTCAAGAGTATCGATATGGTATGGTATATTTTGAAAACTCAAATTCCAGTAGCCATTAACCGTATCGAAACAGTAACTATTGTACTGACACCTTTACTATTACCCAACTATGCGTATCGATACGGTTACCATGCGTATCGGTAAGCCTAGGCTATTTTGAGCTGGAACAGATCCCCGCATACCGAAACCCTGAGGTGCGTACCGGTACGGTAAGACTTGTATTAACCTCTAAGTCCAACATATGACACTTTGGCTCATTTCAAACCACCCTAACACCAAGCTAAACATCATACAGCATCAACAACATGCATAAACAAGAACACAACATCATCAAAAGCCATCCTAGCTTTTCTAACATACACAAGCATTCAACTCTATATGCATTCTTCTTAGTCCACTTTCAAACCAGCAAACCAATCACAAATCAACCATTTTAAAACTTATTACAAGTCAAAAACATAAATCAAAACTTGAAACAATAGGGATTTCACCAATACACTCTCAAATCCCCAAATGACACATTGCCATTATTACTACTTATCAACGTTCCAAACCGTACTTTGAAAACAAGTTTTGGGAACTCATTTCCTTGCTGCCTCAAACCTTAATTTTCTGCATTGATGGAAAAGAGAGCGCAAGCACACTAGGCTTAGTGAGGGATGCTCAAACAACAACCATCATCAATGCAAGTTAAAACATTTTACATAACCTTGAAAAACCACTTTCAAAACCCTTTGGAAACATCATCATAGCATCATGCCTTAACAAAACCATGCACTTTACATTTCCAAAACAACATATTAAACCATATACAATAAGTATCATGGATTCAACAGCAAAGTCCCAATAACAACCCTCAATTTAAACTTTCCCATGCATACTACCAATGCAAGGTGTAAAGAGTAAAACATGTTTAAATCACATTAAACAACATGATCCATCTCATGATACATAAATAATTATATTGGCTTACAAGTGATCATTTACCAAGTTCCATCATACAAAACCATAACATCGGATACACGGATTCAAAAAGTGTTCTCTCAACACTTAACAAACAATCTAACGATAGCACAAGGTTCATACACGAGAGTATTCGATACACATAAACCCATCCACCGTTGTGACACCCGTGGTGGAGTATTCGGTATACATAAACCCCTCAACACTAGGGGTGTGCATTATTCGGTTTTAACCGAATTAACCGACCGAACCAAATTTTTTTCGGTTAATTCAGTTGGTTAATTTTAGGTAAGTTCGGTTAACGTTTAATTTTTTTTTGGAAAATTCAGTTATCGGTTAATTCGATTCAAAATCGGTCAATTAACCGAAATTATTATATATTAAATATTATATATATTACATATATTTATTTTTGGTCATTGAACTTTTAAAAATTATAAAATGATCATTAAATTTTTTTATATATTATAAAATGTTCACTAAACTTTTATCAAATTAGTTAAAATGAAAATTCAGTGACTAAAAAGGTCATTTTACCATAATTTAATGACCAATTGTGTAATTTACCCAAAATTTTATAACAAATTTCGGTTAATTTGAAAACTGATCGAATTAACCGAAATAATTTCGGTTCTGTTAATTCGGTTCGGTTAACGTTAAAGTTCTAAAAATTTCGGTTAATTCGGTTATGGCTAGTTCGGTTCGGCCACCGACAGAATTAACTGAATGCACACCCCTACTCAACACCACTAATCGGTACGATGTTTAACCCACTAACGAGAGTCTTCAGTACCATACAACCCTTCGATCGTTAGGGTACTTGGATAGAGTATTTGGTACACCGTATAAACCCCTCGACATCCAAGACGCTTTTTTATAGTGCATTATCAATCCTATGGCTGGCCAACTATATCCGATTTTATTTTCAAACCTTTTTCATACCATCACTTGCCAATAGAATTCATTTTAACATCAATAACTCAATGTTTTCATATGCATCATCAAAATCATTTAACCAATGCAACAAACCTTGCATTAACCAATGCTCATAAACATTACCAAAACATGCATTACTTCCAAATGCAACAACATCATTTTGTAACCAATTTCCAGCATTAAACCGTGCTCAAAACATGCATATACAGTGAGTAAATAAACCATATAAAACAAGTGCATCAAACCATTAGCCAAACCGAGTTCGAGAGAGAATTCATTCTTTACTTACTTTTGAGCTTGGATCAGCATTTCAAGCTCGATCTAAACCCCCAAACACAACTTTTAAACCCTTGCAAAGTTAAAATCACATTTCCACTCACCGACTCGCAACGCTTCGCTTGCCGATGCGACAAACACACCTCCAAAGCTTTCGGAACCCACATTCAAGCTTGAGATACATTGCATCAAAATGCAATCAACATCACAGCAACACCAAACCTCCACATCACCTACCCAAGACTACTCCACAACTTCCAAAACTAACAACAAACCTCTTCTAAACTTTACCCACCCATAAACAAACGTTTCAACACTTCAATTAGCATCAAATAACACCTAAAAACACCTTTCAAACATCATTGTATCTCCAGCATCAATTAACCATCAAAACTCCTCAAAATCACAATACTTACAACCTCGAAAATTAGAGATTCCTATAGCTTCGGGATTCCAATATTAAAACCAACTTATCAACATTATAAAACATCAAAATTATGATTATAACTCATCAAGAACCCAACAAAACAGATCCAAAACGGAAATCTCTTGTTCTCATCAATTAAACCTTGATTAAAGCAAATTTTCACAATTAACTAATCAAAACTCATTAGAAAACAGTAAACAATGATCAAATACTTGGGAATTTCAGTAAAGAACCATTCATTAGAGGAGAAGAACGAACCTTACCTCTAATGAGCGATTCCCCCACAATTGGATGTTTTAGATCTTGAAAACAAAGAAATTCAATGAGATTTTGCAAAACAAAGTTAAAGAATCAGGAATTAAATACTTAAGAAATCAAGAGTATTACCTCAGACTTTTGGATGAAAGAGTGGGTGTTTGGCTGAAGAATTTTGAGAGAAAATTCTGAGAGAAAAGTTACGTAACTTTTGGTTTTTAAGAAAATAATTACTTTTTAGTTAATTCCCTTTTAATTATCCACTTAAAAAACTTTTAAAATAATCCTAATTAGGAGGAAAATCTGATATTAAAGTTTGGTAAAACAGCTCCTCAAAGATTTTAAGTTTTGACTCTTTTTTCAAAATAGTCACTAAAAAGAGTTTTTAATCTTTACATTTTGATCACTAGCCAAAATGTCCAATTTCCAAAATTCATTTTCCAAAATTGACTTTACCAAAAATATCCATATATTAAATTATAATTTTTAGATATTTTCCCATATTTTTCTCGCACCAAAATCATTTATTCCGATTTTAATCCCGAATCCGACTCGAATCTCTAATTCCGGCTCATTGAGCCGTCTAAACTAATTGGACAACTCCTAGGCCCAAAACCGGGGTGTTACAAGATTGATCTCACTAACGGCTATATCAACATGGACGCGGGGAGAAAATTATTATTTTCAGCTTAAGGATAGAAGCATCTCAACCTAAGGTACTCAAAGCAAACTCTACCTCACAAGAGAGCAACATCAAAAACAAAATGTAAACATGCTATGTTATAACAATATTTGCTATACCAACCACTGTACTAAACTACTTTCTACCACTCATTGAATCTTTGACCAGGCACCACAACCCAAAACCTTGTTTTAAGGATAACTTAAGGGCTCACACAACCACACTGTTAGCTCAAGCAAGGAACATGATTCTTCACGCTATTCGAACTAATCATTACCGTTATGCACCAAAACTAGGGGAGGGCCAAGGTTATGTCTATCTAATTCCATCTTTAGCCAGTTTATCTGCCTCTGTGTTACAGGATCGAGGAATCAAACGAATGATGTCGCTCCTGTTATGAATTGAAATCATGGTTTGTTGGATCAAGTCTGCAATGCAAGAAGAATTCAATTTTGGATGTTTGATCCAATCCACAACTTGCAAGCAATCGCATTCAAGAATAAGTCTAAACTTCTCATACCACGAGGAATTCTCAAATAGGGACAACACATGCATAACAGCCCTAAGTTCTGCCAGAGCTGAAGGTCCAGGCCCTAAGTTGTTAGAAAATTGGCATAATTTCTTACCTTCTTCATCCCTTAATAAACCTTTCATTCCCCGTTTGTTTTCATTCTAAGTAACAGCTCCATCTACGTTAAATATAAGGAAACCCTTTGGAGAGGGTTTCCAGATATTCACTTCCTTGGATTTCTGAGCTGTCAAGAGACCGTAAACAGTATAGGATGGATATACAAAAATAACTTCAACAGATGTAGAAATGCCAAAAATTTTGGCCTTAAACCATATTGCAGTACGGTGCCTAACCAAGGATTCTAGCTGTAGTTTATCAACGCGGGATGCTTTGAAGATGATATCATTTCAGAATAGACAAACCGTTCATAAAACTGCTGGGGGAATAAAATACCAGATTGAACCAAAGAAACCTTGAGAGTTTGCTTGCTGCCAATCGAGAAAGACTGCAACAGGATCTTGGTTCATGACCGTCGATAACCTCAAGTAGCAAACATTTTTACCCAGATTCTCCACGTAACCTCATAGGAAAAAAACAAATGTTCCACAGTTTAGAGTACTTTACAGCATAGCGGGCAGAGGTTATTGCCGATGTTAGAAACCCCTATTTTCTGTAACTCTACCCTTACCGAAACATGTCTCTATAATACTCTCCAAACAAAAATCTCTACTTTTGGCGGGGCCACACCCAACCAAACTAGTTTATTTCACGAAACAGAGCTGCTTAGTGTCGTATTACACAACTTACTTAGCGATTTAGTCGAGAAGGATCTATTCCTAAATCCCTTCTATAACAACCAATCTCTATTAGTTAGGCTATGTTTGAAACACTATAGCATTACATTAAGTTCCTTCCATTGAGATAGTTCCCAGTCAAATAATCGTCTTCGTAAGAGAATATTCTATGACCACCCCTCCTCTCTTTTGGTTCCAAAATCAGCGATCTTACCTTCTTTATTAATGGCCAAAGCAAAAATTCTAGGAAACCTTAATTTGAGAGGTGTATCACCAACACATATATCATGCCAAAATAGTATTGAGAGTCCATCCCTAACTTGCATCGACAGGCTTTGGCAAAGGCACGTACTAATTTCATCATTATCAAAAAATGATTTAGTGATTCTATTCCATATCCAAGAAGAATTCCTTGAAATTGAGTTCGTAGAAGAAACCTCTGCCTATCAAGATTCAATCTGTTGATAATGGTTTGCTTCCACAGGCTGTCTTGATTGTTCCCAAATCTCCAAGCCTACTTGCCGAGAAGTGCCCTATTTTTTACATTCAAGTCGATGACACCCAGCCCTCCATCTTGATATGGAAGACAAATAGAGGACCATTTTACCCAATAAATTTTACTCGCATCAGATGAGCCTCCTCATAAGAAATTAGCCATAATCTTTTTTAATTTTGTACGAACCATAGCCGACATACTGAACAGAGACATATAATAAATCGACAGACTGGATAGAATCGACTTGATTAAAATAAACCTTTATCCCATTGATAGTGAGCAAGATTTCCAACTAGCTAATCTCGGTAAGAACTTATTGATGACGGGCTCCCTAAGGGCTATCGAGTTCCTTTTAGGACCTAATGGTAATCCAAGATACTCCGAAGGGAAAGAACCAGTAGAGTATCCAATTTTAGAAGCCCAAGTACAAAGTTGCACGTTATCAACATTAATTTCGAACAATTTGCTTCTTTTTTTTTCAGGTTTAATTAGAGCCTTGAAGCAAGTTCAAAGACTCGTAGGACTCTTTTAACATTGTAAACTTGTCCTAGCAAAGCTCCGCAAAATATCATCAAGTCGTCCGCAAATTGAAGGTGTGAGACGCCAAAAAAATTAGTTCCTCCCCCAATAGATAATCCAGAAAATAGCCCCGTTTGAACAGCCTTTGTAAGCATGAGATTCAAAGCCTCCCCTACTATGTTGAAAAGTAGGGGTGAGAGTGGGCATCCTTTTCTAAGGCCTCTGGAAATTCTAAAACTGTTTGTGGGCGCCCCATTGACCAGAACTAAAATAGAAGTCAATGGCACAGCTCTGTAAATCCATTTGTACCATCTTTCCCCAAACCTCATTTTCTTTAAAACAAGTAGTAGAGAGTTCCAATCGACTGAATGCCCAACAACTTTTGAATTCTCTAATCTCGCCCCAATTTTTTTAGGTTTCCCTCCCAACACCCATATTCGATCAAAAGTCGCTAGACCTAGGCAAAGTCAGCATCAGTTGCTGGCAACTTTTAACCATTTTTAAATTTTTTTGTAGGTGATGCCTCAGGGTAAAATAGTTTTCACATGCTAACGACTTTGCTATTATTGTAGAAATTACCATATTTTCTGGAAATTACCATATATCCTTAAATGATTTTCTGGAAATATTTTCTAGAAATTACCATATATCCATGCTACTACCTCTTAGCTTGATAACTCTACATACACAATTACTTTGATACTCGACATTTGATAGACTAATGAAACATATTCATTATGACCTTAATGTCGTCTGTTAGTAGACACAACCATTCACTATTGTATTTTAAATATGAATGGTTAAATATATTGAATTATTTCGAATTAAGACCATTTCGGGATTAAAATTGTTATTATATCAAGCCGTTTATTTCAATTTTAAAAGTGGAGTGACATGTTTGTCACAAAATTTTAATTGAATAACTAAATTATTACTTTTAAAATAAAAAAAATTTATTTAGTACCAAACCTATAATTAAGTAATTTACTATGTATTTTACCCTAATTTATGTTTAGATACCTTCAATATTTTTTTATCAATTAGATACCTTCAATCTGCAATAAGCTTTTTTGACATGAGAAATAATTAAGCCTATTAAATTCAGGCCCATTCAAAGTTCATCGCAACAATTGAAAATGAAGCCCACTAAAAGAAAAATGGATATATGTCAAACCTCTTAGATTTTAGAGATTCTTTTCATATTTTAGAGTATGAAGTATATTATGAAGTATAGATTTGACATAATTCAGAAATTTCATATTTTAAATAGGGTGTTCATGGTAGGTTAACTGTTATAACGGTTATTAAACCGTAACTTAACCATTAAGAAATGGTTAATCATTAAAATTTTAAACTGTTAACCGTTAAACCGCTACAACGGTTGGGTTACAGGTTAACCTGCAACCTATTACAATTTTTTTCAAATATTCACTAATTCTTTTGAGAATAATAAAATTATCTCTCTGATAAATATTGTATTAAGATTTCCAGAAAAAAAATATTTAAATAATGAATTTCTAATCACAAACTTTATTTTATGTCTATATAATTTCATAACGGTTAACCATTAATTAGCATTTTTAACGGTTGGTTAACCGAAACCGTTTAAGCTTTAAAGGTAAGTTAATTAAATGATAAAATTTAACGATTATGGTTAACTGTTGCAGTTTATTTTGCACACCTCTATTTTTAAATATATAAAATAAATAAAATTCGGAAGTTGTTAAAAAAATAAAAAAGCTAAGGAAAAAAATAAAAGAACAAGAGATATGATAAAAGTATGAGAATTTGTATTATTTTCTCAAGAATAGAGTGTATGGTGTTTTATTCAAATTCTATATTTATAGGCATATAAAGTAGATATCATATAAAATTTTAATTTTAATAATTCTCACTTGTTGTAACACCTCGATCTCGTCCTGGATCCAGAGCATCACATTCGGGTCACCAAAAACTAACCCATCAAATTTTCTCGTTTAAAACCACAAGTTGGCAATTCTTGAAATAATCCATTATCATAATATCCACGTAGATAATGAGATTAAAAGGGTTTACAAAATATAAGTTCAAATTAAAATATACCGTTTTACCAAATAACAGTAAATTAAAATAAAATACAGATTCGACTGTAGTAAGGTCATATGAATACATTCAGTCCAAACTAAACATCAAGTCATGTACTCTGAAACTAGCTCGGTGCAGGGAAATCCTCCTCGATGTGCTCCTTCAAAGAAACCTGTCAACCTACGCACGGAAAAACCACAATTCTGCATGCTGAGCTAACAAAGCTCAGTGGTACATTTCTAGTCTACCACGATTCATGAATATCATAAAACAAGCATGCATGATAATATAATCAAGAGTGCACAGAAAGGATTCTTAACATCTAAGGATAATCTTCTAGCCTATCCTAGCTAGAGTGTACAATTGTCTCAAGATACCACTATTATATAAGAAGACCACTAAGCCATCATAGGCTTACCATACGCGAGGTCCCACCGACCATTGAGTTACGTCATATACCCTGATCACATAGCCCATGGGTTATCTAGCCCATATTCGAGATCACACAGCCCATCAAGTTACTTGAGTTCACACAGCCCGTTGAGTAACAACCCTACCCTGATCACATAGCCTAGGGGTAAAATAGCCAACATCTAACATCCATACGATAACGTAAATAACATACATTCCCTAATGGCCAACGAATCCCTACTATTTTCCCGTGCTCACACAGCCGTCGGGTTACTCGTGATCACATAGCCGTCGGGTTAGGATCATATCCGGATCACTATAGCCACAGATACGTCCTAGACATACTTGGATCACAATAACCACAATCAGTCTTTTCTTGAGGTCACATAGCCAATCAGGTTACTAGAGATCACATAGCCCTTCGAGTTACTCGAGCTCACACAACCCCCGAGTTGTATTTCTATATCCTGATCACATAGCCCAAGGATAGGTTTCTAACCGCATCCAGATCACATAGCCCGAAATACGTCGAATATACCCAATCACATAGCCTAGAGAACCCATCGCCTTATTTAAGTGCCCTTGCATTGACTCTAAGACATCCGGATTCCAAACCAAGACACATACGATAAAACATGCTCATCCGAGCATTAATATATCTCACCGAGAGATAAAAGGCATCTAGCCAACCACTACCAAAGCCCCAAGACATGACTCGTTTGATACAATAATTAATATGTCTTTAGGATTCATTTACGCCTTTCTCGTTAGATTATCTTATTACTCACGGAAACCAGCCTATATAGGTGTCCCTTTAGCACACAACAAGAACCCCAAGCTACCACGTAGCATTAACCGATCCACCACGGATCTCTAAGGGTGGTTAAAAAAGCGATCCACTCAATAATTACCAAGCCATTAACCATTTATTTTTCACACGGGGTTTAACTCTACATTTCTCAACTTTAGTATTCATTTTACACCCTAACAGACCCTTAGGGCCCTTTACCTCGAATTATAGAACCCCCGAACGCGAACTCAACTTTCTTGGGCAGATTGCCCAGTGAGTATCGATACTCCAATGTGAGTATCGGTACTGCCCTCTTGGTATCGATACTTCCCCATGAGTACCAATATGCTAACTAGGTTCGAAAGAATTAGACCATAAGCTGTACCGATACGCTTTATCGGTACTAGGATTGCCCCGTACCGATTCACCCCCGTACCGGTACTCCCACATACGCGTACCGGTACGCTAAGCCTCTCTTAGGCAATGCAACAGTGCGTACCGATATGCCCCTAGCGTACTGGTACGCCAAAGCGATACTAGAATACTTATCAAGCAAGGGGTACCGATACATGTGAAGGTGTACCGGTATGCCCTTCACAATTCGTCTCCCTTATAACGAAGGCGAACCGATACGCTACCCCCTATATCGGTACGCGAGCCCAGATTTCAAAATTTAAAGCTCGAGATTTCCTCAGTCCTACCCCTAACCTCCATGGTTAAGTCCCAAAACGATCATACAAGTTAATGAGAGTATAATAGGCGGTTTTCTATCCATTTTATTCCTTATCAACATCTTATCTTAGATTTACCATTAATGAGGGGTTTAAGCTTCTAAAACCTCAACCATACAACCCAAAACTATAAACCACACAAAACAATCATCTTATGAGGCTCACAAAATGTAGAAGTCAGAGATGTAATAACCTCAAGCAAAGATTCACGAACTAGGGTAGCAACCAAGCTTCTTCCACCTCTTTTTCCTTGCTCCAAGCTTCAAACTCAACTTCCACCAATGCTGAAGATATTTACCTCAAAAGATAGATCTTTGGGTGGTGAGCAACTTCTCCTCAAGCCTCAAGCCTCAATCCGAGATTCCCACTCAAACATCCAAGATTTCTCCAAGCTTAACGACTCACCATGAGAGAGGAAGAAGGAAAGAGATAGCATGAAGATGAGGGTAAGGTGATATCGCCCTTGTCCCCTTTTCCAGCAGAAAAATTAAGGCTCCAACAGCCTTTGTCTTCCAATATAGCTTTTACCATATTACCCTTCCTCAAAGCCCATCATAAGTCAAGCCCAAAACCACCAAGCAAGCCCAACAACGCATGGAGGCCCATTATGGCCTAACATCTCGGCCCGACGTGTTGGTTCAAGACCTGAGTCACTGTCCATTATTAACTCAAAAATTCAAGTCGTTACAACTCTCCCCTCCTTCAAGAAATTTCGTCCTCG
Source organism: Hibiscus mutabilis (assembly GCA_019671005.1). Taxonomy (NCBI): domain Eukaryota; kingdom Viridiplantae; phylum Streptophyta; class Magnoliopsida; order Malvales; family Malvaceae; genus Hibiscus; species Hibiscus mutabilis. Next base: position 23,705,670 of record CM033713.1, read on the forward strand.
AAATTTAGATGGATGAAATGAAGATGTAACCAACACGGATCTAACCATATTACCATTCAAACAGGATTACCTTGATTAGGGAGAGTTCTCCCTCGATCCACCTTAAACAGAACCATAGCACTAAACCACACACTTTTAACACTTCTTTTAAGATTTTCAACGACTCATCCTTTAACAACCAATGACACTTTTGATGAACCGCTAGGCACGATAACATAACCAACCTCGAGCCACGCTGTTCAAACATCCACTTAAAGAGCTCGTTTCTAAAGAATTCTATCTTGACTAACTAAACTTTTTACTAGTATTCGTCAACCAAAAACTAAACTTAGACTTCATCTACGTTTAAAACGCTACACCACCTCCACAACCCATTGCTAGGAACATTTCACGTCAAACCACCATATCCCGGTCAAACCATTAAAGGAAAAGAAAAACCCTAACAACCGATCATTATCATCAATTTATCTTGAATCCAACAGCTCTTTTCCTCAAACTTGGGCCACCAAGACGAGATTTAAACTTCGCTTCATCCAACTATTTTCAACAGGGCCAACAACCATTTACGATTCCAACCACTTGGTTCCGAGAAATAACCATCGTCACTTGCGATCTCACACCAGCAACCCAAAACTAACCATTCTATTTGCAAAAGTCTAAACATCTTCTTCCTAACCCTTGCCTCGGTCCCAACCATCAGATTTGGAAAACCATTTGACTGTTCTCAAGGATCGCCAATTGGTCTGTCTAAAAACATTTCTCGGCAAAGTAACCATCCGGTTACCCTCAACACAACTATTGATCCACATTTCTGATGCTCCACTCTGATAACTTGCACACTGCTTGCTTTAACCGATAACAACTTTGGTCTAACTCGATTGGGCAATCCTCCAACCGCACAAAATCTAGCTCAACAGGTGCAAAAGCCAAGCAACTATCCTAACGTTTCGCCATTGGGACCTCAACCATGATCATCACAACCTTCACTTGACCCTTCTCAATGGTACCCTTACTCTGACAACAAAACACGAAGCGTCTCACATTCTATGGCCGAAACAAGGTCACTGATCTTACGAAACTAGAGGCATTCTTCCACCATTGCACTACGGCTCAACACATCCAAGCCACCATACAAGCTGCTCTCACGCAAACACAATCTCGGTAAAGCACTTGGAAACGATACCCAATTGGTCGCTTGCACAAGTGTGCCACAACAAGGAGTTCGTTAAGTACCATACCACAGAGCGATGAACACTAACAACGAACTCAACCTTACCTTTATCGCGGTTTTAAACCACAATCAACCGGTAAGATTACTCATTCACTAAGTGTAACTCCATACCCTCAAAACACCCACAACACTAAGACTAGGAACTCTTAACCCCCACGTCTACAACGTAAGCTAAGAACACCTTGCAACCTATAAAACCTTCATCGAGCTAGCACTACAGAGCATAACGTCCACCCTAGAGAGGTTAAGATCCTACACAACCAACACTAACAACTAGATTCAAGCAATCTAAAACTTCATAACGTCTCACTCACATCTTACGGTACACATGCACTCTCAACAACCATCTACGGTAAATTCTTATCTAGCAAAAGATGCCATTCTAATTGCCATCTAAAGCAATAACAAACCCAAGATTTACCAAGATGCACATCACAAGAACTAGTCTACTACACAACTGAAGAGCTAAATGGCTGATGCAACAGCTGAAAACCAACACAAAACTTAATTACCTGACATACCCAACACAATCAACTCTAATCTGAGTAGTAGACTGCCTAACAACGCCTCACACGCCAACCCTGGTGGTAGATCTCATAGAACCTTCACCTCGATAACCTACGGTGCCCTAACTCTAGTTTTTTCAAAACTCTGATCACGAAAGGAAGCAACCAACCTCTGAGACTGAGCTGGTGCATCCTCATCCATAACTGGGCAATCTTTTGTCATATTTCCTGGTGCCCGACACCTATAGCAAACCCTTCAAAGCAAGAAGCACACTCCGAGGTGATGTATTCCACAATGCTCGCATGCTGGTGGAAGCGATGTTCTAACAGAACCATTAATACTCCCTTCCGGGGTAGGAATCAAAGAGCCTCTATAAATATTCGATCTAGATCCTATACTGACTCTCAGTAGTTGGTCTGAAGCAATATTTTTCGAACTTATCGAAGCATAAAACCTATCATGCGGATAGGTAGAAGGACCCATGATATTCTGGATCTCCACATCATGACCTCTAGAATCCTCGAACTGATTAGATGCTGAACTCTGAAGCCACTTAAGTGCCTTTGCATTATTGGCTAACTCAAAGAATGTCCCAAATAGACCCGCTGTCACATACAGCTGAGGGTCAACATTCAAGCCTTGTCTGAACCTCTTGCACCTCAACTCTTCCGTGGTAACAAACTCTAGAGCATAATGGCTCAAACGTAAAAACTCTTGCTCATAAGCAAACACCGTTCGATCTCCCTAAATTAGATGCAGAAGCTGGCCCCTCATCTCATCCATATGTACATCACAAATGTACTTCTTCCAAAACTCATCCACAAAGATATCCATGTCGGTCGTCCAGGCTTTAGACCCAACTCTACGGTCTCTCACAACTCGTGTGCATTGCCCTAAAGAAGGGAAACAATGCAATCAAGATCATCTTTCGGGCTTTTCTTTATCTGTCTCAAGATTCTTTGTGTATCGCGCAACCACTGGTCAGCCTTGATCTGATCATCCTCACCCAAGCCTTCAAAACTCTTAGGTCCAAGACGATGAAGCCTTTCCGCAGGGGTCTTGTGAGGCATCTCAGATTGCCTCAGAATAGCTTGCACCACACGCAAGAGGGCAGAGGTAAGGTCATGAAAGTGACCCGTCTCTCCACTACTAGTTTTACTTTTCATCGACCCTTTTCTGAAACACAACAAGCAATGAGACACATCAGGATTCTCAGTCTTATAAAGTACACTTAACTTTAGAGACTTGTATTCGTTTGACACCTTACCATGACTTTTACGACACCCTGAGGTTTTTCTAGAACTGACTAAACTTAAGCTCTGATACCACTAAATGTAACACCCTGATCCCGTCTCGGATTTAGAGCATTACATTCAGGTTACCCAAAACTAACCCTTCAAATTTTCTCGTTTAAAACCACAAGTTGGCAATTTTCGAAATAATCTATTACTATAAAATCTATATAGAAAATGAGATTAAACGGGTTTAAAAATATAAGTTCAAAGTAAAATACACCGTTTGACTAAATAACAGTAAATTAAAATAAAATACAGACTCGATTGTGTTAAGGCCTTATGAATACATTCGGTCCAAACTAAACATCAAGTATTGTACTCTGAAACTAGCTCAGCGCTGGGAAATCCTCCTCGATGTGCTCCTCCAAAGCAGCCTGTCAACCTACACACAGAAAAACCACAATCTCGTACGCTAAGCTAACAAAGCTCAGTAGTACATTTCTACTCTACCGTAATTCATGAATATCATAAAACAAGCATGCATGATAATATAATCAAGAGTGCACATAAAGGATTCTTAACATCTAAGGATCATCTTCTAGTCTATCCTAGCTAGAGCTTACAACTGTCTCAAGATACCACTATTATATAAGAAGACTACTAAGCCAACCCAGGCTTACCATATGCGAGGTCCCACCGACCATTGAGTTACGTCATATACCCTGATCACATAGCCCAAGGGTTATCTAGCCCATATTCGAGATCACATAGCCCATCGAGTTACTCGAGTTCGCACAACCCGTCGAGTAACAACCCTACCCTGATCACATAGCCCAAGGGTAAAATAGCCAACATCTAACATCCATACGACAATGTAAATAACATACATTCCCTAATGGCCAATGAAGCCCTACTATTTTCACGTGCTCACACAGCCGTCGGGTTACTCGTGATCACATAGCCGTCGAGTTAAGATCATATTCGAATCACTATAGCCACAAATACGTCCTAGATATACTTGGATCACAATAGTCACAAGTAGTCTTTTTCTGAGGTCACAAGCTAATCAGGTTACTCGAGATCACATAGCCCTTCAAGTTACTCAAGCTCACACAATCCCCGAGTTGTATTTCCATATCCTGATCACATAGCCCAAGGATAGGTTTCTAACCACATCCAGATCACATAGCCTGTGGATACGTCGAATGTACTCGATCACATAACCCGAAGTACCCATCCCCTTATTTAAGTTCTCTTGCACTGACTCTATGACATCCAAATTCCTAACCAAGACACATACGATAAAACATGCTCCCCCAAGTATTAATTTATCTCATCGAGAGATAAAAGGCATCCAGCCAACCACTACCAATGCCCCAAGGCATGGCTCATTTGATATAATTATTAATATGTTTTTAGGATTCATTTACGCATTTCTCGTTAGATTATCTTATTACTCACGGCAACCAACCTATATGGGCGTCCCTTCAGCACACAGCATGAACCCCAAGCTACCATGTAGCATTAACCGATCCACCACGGATCTCTAAGGGTGATTAAAAAAGCGATCCACTCAATAATTACCAAGCCATTAACCATTTATTTCTCACACGGGGTTTAACTCTACATTTCTCAGCTTTAGTATTCATTTTACATCCTAACGGACCCCTAGGGCCCTTTACCTCAAATTATAGAACCCCCGAGCGCGAACTCAACTTTCTTAGGCAGATTACCCAGCGAGTATCGATACTCTAAGGTGAGTCTCGGTACTGCCCTCTTGGTATCGATACTCCCCCATGAGTACCGATACACTAACTAGGTTCGAAAGAATTAGACTACAAGTTGTACCGATACGCTACGTGCCGTACCGGTACGCTTTATCGGTACTAGGATCACCTCGTATCGATCTACCCCCGTACCGATACTCCCATATACGCATACCAGTACGCTAAGCCTCTCTCAGGTAATGCAACAGTGCATACTGATACACCCCTAGCATACTGGTACGCTAAAGCGTTACTGGAATCCTTATCAAGCAAGAGGTACCGATACACGGGAAGGCGTATTGGTATGCCCTTCACAATCTGTCTCCCTTATAGCGAAGGCATACCGATACGCTACCATCTGGTATCGGTATGCGAGCCCAGATTTCAAAATCTAAAGCTCATGATTTCCTCAGTCCCACCCTTAACCTCCATGCTTAAGTCTCAAAACGATCCTACAAGTTATTGAGAGTATAATAGGTGGTTTTCTATCCATTTTATGCCTTATCAACATCTCATCTTTGATTTACTATTAATAGGGGGTTTAAGCTTCTAAAACCTCAACCATATAACCCAAAACTATAAACAACACAAAGCAATCATCTTTTGAGGCTCATAAAATGTAGGAGTCAGAGATGTACTGACCTCAAGCAAAGATTCACGAACTAAGGTAGCAACCAAGCTTCTTCCACCTCTTTTTCCTTACTCCAAGCTTCAAACCCAACTACCACCAATGCTGGAGATATTTACCTCAAAAGATAGATCTTTGGGTGGTGAGCAACTTCTCCTCAAGCCTCAATCCGAGATTCCCACTCAAACATCCAAGATTTCTCCAAGCTTAACCACTCACCATGAGAGAGGAAGAAGGAAAGAGATAGCATAAAGATGGGGGTAAGGTGATATCACCCTTGTCCCCTTTTCCGGCAGAAAAATTAAGGGCTCAAACAGCCTTTGTCTTCCAATATGGCTTTTACCATATTACCTTTCCTCAAAGCCCATCATAAGTCAAGCCCAAAACCACCAAGCAAGCCCAATGATGCATGGAGGCCCATTATGGCCCAACATCTCAGCCTGACGTGTCGGTTCAAGACCTGAGTCACTGGTCATTATTAACTCAAAAATTCAGGTCGTTACAACTCTCCCATTCTTCAAGAAATTTTGTCCTCGAATTTAGATGGATGAAAAGAATATGTAACCAACACGGATCTAACCATATTACCATTCAAATAGGATCACCTTGATTAGGGAGAGTTCTCCCTCGATCCACCTTTTTAATACACCCAAAATACTAAGACCCTAAAATTCTAAACCATAAACCCACCTAAACCCTAAACACTAAATCATAAACTCAAAATACTAAGACTCTAAAATTCTAAACCATAAACCATAAACATTAAACCTTGAACTATAAACCCTAAAATATGAACATAAAACCCTAAATCATGAACAATATAAACCCTAAACATTAAACCATAAACCATAAAACCAAAAAATAATATAATAATCAATTTCAAAACAAGGAAAAAATATAAAGATAGAATTTTAAGGGTAAAAGGGTAAATTCATACATAACACTTATCTTTTAACTTTATAACAAATTTTACCAATCAAACGTCTTGATGTAGAATTGATAAAAAAATACCTTGATGTATAAACCATCATCTTTCATCCATCTTTTTAATACACAAGTATTATTTGATACAACACACTTATTTTAGATTCGTTGTACCGAACGAGACGGTAAGAGATTATTTTACATACTTATCCATGCATCGGTTTAACCAATGAAAATTTTAAAAATAAAGTTATATTATTAATGTGTTCATTTTAAAATATGTATCCAACCAAATAAAAAAAACGAACTTGCTACTAATAATAGTATTTTTATCATGTTTAATTTTTTATATTACTAATTTATTAGTAATTAGTTAGAAAAGTATTAAAAAATCAAAACTGATTTTATTATAAAGTTGGCTTTTACATTCTTAATTAATTAAAAAAAACGTAAACGAATAACCAAATTATTATTTTTTAATTTAATCAATTCGATCCGATCTAGATACATCCATAGTTGCTTCAGCTTCTTTTATTTGACAATCATGAAAGAGGTCGGGTGACTTGTAGGGATGACAAATTTGATCCGATTTCGACGAGTTCTAAACTAACCCAACTCGATAAGAATGAGTTTTTTATTAAAAAATTAAGTTCAAATATTTTAGAGAAAATATAATCGAGGTGGAGTGAGTTTGGGTTTAGGGTCTAAATTCCCTGACCCGGGTTAATTTTAAATAATATATATATAATCATATTTACGAAAATGCCATAATATATATAGGTTCTTTAAGTTTAGGGCTTTCCCATATTTTCTCAAAGCCGTTTCTTTTTCATCGGTTTTTCCTTTTCACTACCATTTTCTCTTTTGCGTCTGTACTATTTCTTCTTTCGCCATGTCTACTGCTGCTTCTTCCTCCATCTTTTCTATTGCTTTTTATTTCTTTTATTTGCACCATTTTATCTCCTTTTTCTTTTTTGCTTTTGAAAATGACTTTGACAGCCCAATCGACTCTTTTTTTTTTCCATTTCTTCTTTTATTCATATGAAATTTTAAGGTTATTTTATTTTCTTTAATTTTGTTTTGTTCTATTTTTTTGTTTTGGCTTTTTTTCTTTCATTTTTATTTGAATAGAACATCATAAATGTTTGATGATATTTGTAATCACCCAAATCTGTCCGGCGCTCTCTTTTATTCGGTTTTAAAATTTATTCTTCATGTTTAAAAAACCCCACCCGGTTTTAAGATTAAAAATGTAGAGTTGACACCGACCGTTTTAAAAATGGTAGACCGAACACCAAATAAAACCAGAGATAAAAAATTTTCAGGTCCGAGAGACTGTTACGGATGAGGAAGGATTAGCACCCCACACCGCCCAAAATTAGTACCTAGTAATGTCTTGGTATTGGAAATTTCGAATTCGAACACAATTTAAAATACGATTCTTAAATGTATGAAAATGTTCTAAATATTTAAAGAAACGTTTCGTTATTTAGAATAACCGAGAAATTCACTTCCCTTTACGCCCGGGAAATGGTTTCTCGAATTTTCTAAATAAAAGAAAATTCTCTTAAATATCGTATCCTAAAATGGTAAGGATATTCTTTTATTTAGGGATATCGAGAAGGTCGCTTCCCTTTACGCCCGGGACACTAATTTTCGAATTCTCTAAATAAAATAATACTACCTTAATCATTTAACTTATCTAATTATTATGATACAATTTATAATATATCATATAAATATATATTTAAAAATATAATATTTACGACAAAATATATCTAATAATTATATTTATCAAAAACCATATATATTTAAAGTTAGTAATTTTATATATAGATATATATATATAGATTTATGAAAACAAGTATTTATTTTTTTGTTTTATGTACATATTTAAAATATGATATTTAGTAACATATATATACTTATTATTTAAAATATCTATACATATATATTAAGTTAGTGGTTCATATGTATTGGTTATTTTCACAAAATAAGTATCTATTGTTATTTATATATATACTTAGAAGTATAATGTTTGAGATAAAGCATATTTTGATATTATTATTTATAAAACTTATGTAGTTAGTAGTTTATATGTATAATTTACAAAAATGAGTATTTAATTGTTTTTATACATGTGGTAATAGAAAATAATATACTTTATTTTTACAAATATACATAAAGGCTTATATGTACATATTATATATATATATATATATAATCATCATACATGAAAATATAAACCAAAGGTAAAAAAAAAACCCAAGTATACGTGTATATCTTATATGTAGTATTAATATATAGTACATAAGAATAATTTATTTAATAATAATAATAATAATATTGCTAAAATGTATGCATGAATCATATTAAAATACATTAAAGAACATAAAATTAAATATTAAGGACTAAAATGCTTGAATACTACATTGCATGGCAAGAATAATATATATTACAAGACTAAAATGAAATGGATGCAAAATATAGGTAAATAAATGTAAAATAACGGAAATAGCATGCTGGAAAATAAACATTAAACTGTGGTGACTAAATTGAAATAAAACAAAAATTAAAAGTTAAAAAAACATGAAAAAGGATGCAAAACAAAAGGAATTAAAGCATGAAGGACCAAACTCGAAATTAGACCATGGATAGCAGTGAAGGCGGAAGAAGAGTTCAGGGACCAATTGCGTAATTTACCCAAAACCCAAAAAAGCGGATCCTACTCTTGGGTTTGGGTCACTGCACGGGTTAGACACCTAAACAGTGTCGTTTTGGGGATTTTGGTTTAAAACATATAGGGTCTATATTTTTTGTTTGAAATGGTTTAAAATAACGAAAAAACCCCTAACTCATCTATTTGCTCTCTTCTCCCTCTCTCAAACTCAAACGACGCCGCACCAAGGGTGAAAGCCGGTCATCAACGTTAGCCTCGCGGTGGACTTGCTTCACTCGACTGGTAAGTTCTCGATCTTTCCCTTATTTTGTTTATTGTTTGCGATTCGAAAAAAAAGAAGCAAGATTTGAAACAAATATTTAGGTTTTGAAACCACAAAATATATTTTGATTCAAAGTTTCAAACAAAAATCCAAGCCGAGCTTCACTTTTGTTTCGGAAATAAAAGGTGGAAATATTTTTCGAACTTATTATTTCATTCAAAAATGCTTACATTTTTTTGATCTGAAACCCCCGATCTGAAAATCCTTTTTCTTACAATTTTTTTTCTTTTCGCATCCAGCCCCCCTTAATTTTACACTTGGTTTCGGTTTTATAACCGAATTTGGTTACAATAAAAAAAAATTTTCTTTTTTTTTCAGATTTGGATGCTGGATATTGTGTCGGATTTTGTGGGATGACAATGGCAAGGTAGGACAGCTCGGTAGATTTAGGGTAGGTCAGGGTTATAGGAATAGGTTTTATTTTACTTAGGGTTGGTTTAATTCGGTTGGATTTGGGTAATTTAAGGTTTGGTTTTGGTTGACTTAGGGGCGACGGATGGCGGCGGCGGTAGCTGATTTAGGGATGTTTAGGGTTTTTTAGTTTCTGGGTCGGGTAGGGTTAGGAATCTGGGTCAGGTTATGGTTTGGGTTGGTATTGGGTTATTGGGTAATGGTTTTGGGTCTGGGTTCAATTCAAGGTTAATAGGCTTGAGGCCCGAGTAAAAATGGGTTGTTACAGCTGCCCCTCTTTGCTCATTGTTGTGTAACAACAATAGAGCAAAGACTAAAAATAACCCGTTTTGTCTGGTCCGGCCGGGCTTCTCCCCTCTTGATGTATGTCTTCTTTCTTCAGTAGATCTTCTATCTCTTCGACGTAGGTCTTCTTTCTTGACTTGATTGATCGATCCACTTTGTCACTTTTGGGGAGGCAAAATCTTCAAAATAGGGGGTTGTCTGTTGGGGAAGCAAAATGAGTTCGACTTGCTACTTCTCTTCTTCGACATCAGTCTTCAGTCTTCGATCTTCACTCTTTGAGGACGTTGAGTTATTCGATCAATGTACTCCGCTGCTTCCTAGGTTGAGACTTACCAAAGTACAATGATGCTCAGCCAAAAAAAATGCCTTCTTGCTCGTCGTTTTTTTTTTATGTTTTTGTTTTTTTTTCTTTTTTTGTAGCTTCATCTTCCATTGAATGGGTGACCCGCTCCATTGGAAGTTTAAGGAGATAGGGTCGGGTGATCTGCTCCATTAAAAGGAGTAAAGATCTGAGGTTGTAGTTCCTCTTCTATTGGATGGGTGACCTGCTCCATTGGTAGTTCAAGGAGATAGGGTCAGGTGATCTGCTCCATTGGAAGGAGGAATGATTTGAGGTTGTAGTTCCTCTTCTATTGGATGGGTGACCTGCTCCATTAGTAGTTCAAGGAGATAGGGTCGGGTGATCTGCTCCATTGGAAGAAGTAAAGATCCGAGGTTATAGTTCCTCTTCTATTAGATGGGTGACCTGCTTCATTGGTAGTTCAAGGAGATAGGGTCGGGTAATCTGCTCCATTGGAAGGAGTAAAGATCCGAGGTTTTAGTTTCTCTTCTATTGGATGAGTGGCCTACTCCATTGGTAGTTCAAAGAGTAAATGTCTGAGGTTGTAGTTCCTCTGCTATTAGATGGGTGACATGTTCCATTGGTAGTTAAAAGAGTAAAGGTCTGAGGTTGTAGTTCCTCTGCTTCATTGGAAGTTCAAGAAGAAAGGTTCAAATGTTGTAGTTCATCTGCTCCCTTGGAAGTTCAAGGAGAAATGTTCCAAATGTTGTAGTTCATCTGCTCCATTAGAAGTTCAAAGAGAAAGGTTCAGATGTTGTAGTTCATCTACTCCCTTGGAAGTTCAAGGAGAAAGGTTCATATGTTGTAGTTCATCTGCTCCCTTGAAAGTTCAAGGAGAAAGGTTCATCTATTGTAGTTCATCTGCTCCACAGACTTGTGTTGGTACTCATTCCGATGCCACTCCAGGGAGATGAGACTAACGTATTTTCATTTTGAATGTCTAAGGCCTCTTTATGGGTTCGTGCCTTAGAAATGTTTGAAAAAGATACTTTCAATGCGCCCATTTAGGTTTTTACCTTTATTTTTTTTATTTTTTCTTCCTTTTTCTCTTCATTTTTTTTTCTTTTTCTCTTTTTTTGAATTTTTTCTTTCTTTTTTTTGAATTTTTCTTTAATTTTTTATTTCTCTCTTTTTGAATTTTTTCTCTCTTTTTTACAACTACAAAACTGATAAAAAGGTAAACTTAACAGTCAGTAAATTTTGACCAAGCTGCCGTATCGCCGAGGAGACAAGGTCTGAAGTTTATAAGGTTGATCCAGCTACAACATCGACAAAGAGGCAGGATTGAAAGTTTGTATTTGACCAAGCTACCATATCGCCGAGGAGATAAGGTCTAAAGTTTGTATGGTTAATCCATCTACAACATTGACGATGAGGCATGATCGAGAGTTTGTATTTGACCAAGCTACCATATCGCCGAGGAGACAAGGTCTGAAGTTTGTATGGTTGATCCAGCTGCAACACCGATGAAGAGACAGGATCTAAAGTTTGATTTGACCAGGTAACCATATTGCCGAGGATACAGGGTCTGAAGTTCAAAGTTTTGGTTTGATTTTATTTTTTTTACTCCTTCATGTCGAGGAGGCTGAATTCTGTTGAAGAGCATCTGCTTCTTATTCTTGAGGATGCCAAACAATCTTATTCTTTCTTTTGGGTTCCACTCCTTCATGTCAAGGGCATTGAAACTTGATGGAAGTGATTTTCTTTATTTTCTTTGTTTCCAAGGCCTCAGTTTGGATTCATGCATCGAACATTTTCAAAAAGGTTCTTTTCAATGCGCCCTTTCAATTTCCACCTTATTTTTGAATTTTTCTTATTCTTTTTTTTTTATTTTCATTTTTTGAACTTTTTTCTTTTTTTCTTTTTTATTTTCTCTCTCTTTTTTGCTCCACTCCTTCGTGTCAAGGATACTTGAAACTTACCAACAGTGATCTGCTTCTTCGTGTCAATGATGCCATACCACTTTTGCCCCATTCCTTTCTGTCAATTATGCTGGAACTTCGTTTTGAATACCAAATGCATCCCTTTTAGGTTCGTGCTCTAGATATTTCCAAGATGATCTTTGTCAAGGAGCCATTTCATGTCTCTGCCTTGGTTTTCTTCGATTTCCCATTGAGGTATCAATCTCCTTGTAATTCGGCTTCCTTTCTTGATTGAGGATTCGCCATATTTGATTCATTCATGTTTTTATTTATGGCATGGTATATTCACTTGTTGATGAATGCACCCTATTTTATGGTGTATGTATGCAATTAACCTAAATGCTTGATGTAGAGATGAATGGCATGCAATGCAGTTGACTATAGCTTGACTTTAAAAGGAATGCCCCGTGACTTTAGCTAGTCATATTAGGCCCCTTAGCATTTATGCCCCAAGTTCTGTTCTATTGGCGGATAAGGTCAATCTCATCGAACGATGCCCCCAACCTCTCTCAGGTTTGGCTATCTCTTTTGGAAATCACCTCTTCGACGAATGTCAACTTTTGACTGTTTTCTTTTCCTGAATCAAGAGTTCTATTAAGCTCACTCTTATAATTCTGTGATACTTATGGACAACAATTCCCCACTAATGTTCTTGTTCTTCGACTCAATATGTTAAGTTTGCCCCATTTTGGTCATTTAGGGTGAAAAAGTTTTAAATGCAAAAACTTGTGAAAATGACTTTTTCATTTATTCATGCAAAATCTTGTGCGGAGTTTAAAAGGAATAATTAAATTTTTCAAAAATGTGAAATTTTAAAAAATAAAATTGGGTACTTAAATATCTAGTGCAAAAAAATACTTTTTCTTCAAATTGACAATGAACAACCCAAATGAAGCATATGTTTAGAAGATAGCAAAGTTTGTAATGACACGAGCACATGTGAAGTCCTTTCTGGGCTATTAGGCTTCTGAGAGGAACATTTCCCATACCTAATTTCTATCCCATTTAAGTGGCTCTCTTAATCTCACTATCTCACCATGCCCCATCATTGCCTCATTTAGTGTCGATCAGGCACTTAAAGTTCGACGTTTCTTGAAGAAAGGTTAACCCTTATAGGCTAAATATAATCTGAAGACAAAACTTAGACATCCATATATGATCAAAATAGTCTTTATAGACTTGTAATGTAGGCTATAACTCATAGGTATGAAAAAAAGATATATAGGCCCAAACAAGTGTTTAAGGGTAATGAAACCAAGGATCATTTCTTGGCGAACTCTCACTTCTGCACTTGCAACTTGGATGTAATTTGATAAAATACTCTTTTTCTTTCATTATTTGGATCGCTCTAGACTGCCATTTTCGGGTTTTTACCCTAGAGTTTATTTTCTTCCTTTGTAGCTCTAGGACATGTAGCCTTTAACCGATTTACTTATTGGCTCGGTGTTAATCCACCAAAGTTGGTATAAGCTTCCAATTAAAACCACATTCTTGTATTGCTTGATTTGGGTATGCTCACAAGGAGTTACCTTTTTCTTTTATTCCTTGGATCGCTCTAGACTGCCCATTTTTGGGTTTTCACCCTAGAGTTCATTTTCTTCTTTTGTTTAAGAAAATGTAGCTGTGGACTATTCTGCAATCCCGACCAGACATTGATTCTTGCCTCTACTTGAGAGTAGCCAATCCTCCAAGGCTCTTACTTTTCTTTTATTGCACATTCTGACTTAGTGTTTTCTCTCTTAATTGTTTTAGCCTTCTTGTTGGCAATTTTCAACTGGATTTGGTCAGCTTCTTTGAGCATAAACTTTTCTTTCATGGACCTCTTCTAATGTTTCTCTGACCCTTGCATTGAATGCACATGTTCTCATTTTTGCCCTAATTGGAGCGCGATCTGTGTAGCATGATCAAGATCGAGTGACATTTATTTGCAAACAAAATTGTTACCTTCTTTGCCCCAGTATGGGGGATCCTTAGTTTAGGGTGCTATTAGAAAGAAACGATCAAACTCAAAGGGGGGAAAATGTATATTTTCTTATTTGTGAAAGGAACTGAAGGAATGTCATTCGTCTTCTCACATATGGACATCTAAGTAGTCTTTAGGGGGCAGAAGTTTAGGGTCAACACTCGATTCAAGGACCTTAAACAACAAATGCCTGGGAGGGGAATTCACTTAATGAGATCTGCCCATTTTCTGAACACTCATTTTGTTCCTTCTGTCTACCTAAGTAGAACAAAAAATGTTCACATTTGTAGTATTTTTGTAACATTTACTTTCTTTTTGACATATGCTATTCAAATTTGATCATTGGATTTGAATAAAAGGTCCTCTTGCAATTGAAATTCAAGTACCTGATAAAAATGATATGTACATGTGTTTGGGAAAACAAAAACTAACTCATGGCAATGAATGAAATGTTTATAGAATCAAAGAATATGAATTGTTTGTCAAATGGGATGTAAAATAAAGTTTATTTTATTAAAACGGGTAAACAACAGTTCTGACAAAAACTCCTTATCATTTTTTAAAGGAAACTAAACTCGCCCAGTGTGTGAAATAGACAAACTTCTCTCGTTCTGAAGTTACTGCCAATCCAAAAAATTGCCCTATTTTTTTCCAACTTCTTTCAAGGGTGGACCTTTTCTTTTACTCTCTGCTTAGAAGGATCTAATCCTAAAATGATGGGTTTAATTGGACCTAAGCCGAATGCCCCAGGGTAAATTACCAAAATCGATCTATGAATGCAAATGCAATGAACATTTTATGCCGTTGAAAGTGCAAAATGCAATAAAGATGCAATGCTGAATGTAAATATGAATGTAGAAAAGAGGTTAATTCTGGAGTGTTCATCTTAGAACAACTTTCATAAAAGATCATGTTACATCAGACATTAGAGTTACAGATAATGTCGGGCTCTAGCGCCTAGCTTTTGTAACTTCTCTAAGAGCCTAGCCAACTTCTCGCTTCATTCCGGGAGCTCATCATTTTGCCTCAATTCTATTGATGCATTAGCCAAGCCCTTCACTAGTCGGGCAACTCTTCGTGCTTCAGCAATAATATCTTACGTGTATTTGTCTTTTTTCTTTATCTTTTCTGAAGACTCCTGAAGCTGAAGACATCATTTCTCATTATTTTCTTTTAAGGCTTTCTTGAGACCCTCTACAAGATCTTTGCACATTATTATAATTTCGTTACGCTTATCCACTTGCTTTTTTAGCTTTTGGACTTCAGCTTGACTATCATTTAATTCAGCAACGATGTCTCCGCGCAAACGTATACACATGTTCAAGGTCTCAATCTTGGCTTGACTGTTCTTTAGGTCTTCCTTGAGGGCAAGGCATTGATTTTCCATCGCTTGCAGATTACATGACAAGGTACTAGCTCGTTTCTCGTTGGCCTTAGAACTCTTTTTCCAAAAATTGACATCTCCTTTCAGGTCTTCAATTTTTTTTGTCCATTGATCGGGAGTGTCACCCAAACTAACATTTTTAAAAGTCAAACGAAGTTCTTCATAGTTGTCTTGTAAGTTCTTCAGCTTATTTTTCAGATAATCCATTTTTTCTTCGATTCACTAGCTTGAGCGTTATGCCTCCAATGGCTCTTTTCATTTTCTTCAAATTTAGACTCATTCGGCTCAATATCTGCTGAGTGAATGGTAGTTGAACAAGATTGATTTTCTTTCTTAAATTTCCACATGTTGCACTCTAAGAGGTTCTGAACTCGATGTTTGAAGGCGGTACAGTTTTCAATTGAATGCCCCATAATTCCAGCATGATACTTACAACGAGCTTCGGTATTATACCATTTAGGGTACGGAGGTTGTAGAGGTATGACATGACATGAGACCACCAACCGTACCCCTAACAATTGCGGATATAGCTCTCCATACGAGATTGGTATAAGATCGAAGAGGCCATTGGTTCTTGGCTTCTGGACGCCGGCCGATGATAACTCAGAAAGCTGGCCACTAGAATTTGAACTCTCTCCCAGGTACTGGATTTGGCTCATCTTCGTATGCTCTGGTGCAGTATTGGTTAAGCTTTTGGAAGATTTGGGGATTCCTTCTTCAAAATTCAGCAGCCCTTCTTTGAAAAGGATTATGACTTTGTTCCTTAGAGCTCTAAAATTTTCGATAGTATATCTCGTTCCTCCTACGTGATAGTTGTATCGAGCCTTATTGTCATACCCTTTAGGAAAGGGAGGCTCTTTTGGCTTGGATTGGATAGGAGTTACAAGATCCTTCTGGACCAATATCGGGAGCAAATCTGTATAGGCCATCAGGATTTGAAATGCCTTCTTTTTTATCTTTCTCTTCTCTGGCTTACCTTCATTCTCTTTGAAATTGAAGCTTTTGTGTCTTCGCGTGTCCTATTGATGTCGATCACAACATTGCACCGACCTTTGGGCTTACCAAAATCATCTTGTTCGGGTATAAGGTCTTGATTGGTGGCCATCTTGATTGGGCTTTCATTCAGTTTATTCTCTTTTTTTGTATATTAGACTTTTTCTCTTGTACCATATCAGTCATCATGCTCATCATTTCGGCCATATATCTTTTCAACTCTTGCACCTCATTCATCTTGATGTTGGTATAGGCATGCTCTAGTACGTCTGACGTGTAAATCTCGGAAGGAAGACTTCTTATTTTTTTTAGCGTCGCTTTAAGGCACTGCCCCATATCTGTGTCGTGTCTATATGATCATTTGACCTTTTCATTATGAAAGCCTTCTTAACCGTAACTCACTCGTGAATCAACACCCTTTTTTATGTCATGCACATGCAACGCAAAAAAGACAAAAACATAGAAAACAAAAAAATTGGTTAGTACACGTGTAATAAAAACAAGAATATGTATGTAAGTACTGAAGAGTAAATATGTACAACCTACTCGAGCATAATTTCTACCCGGTATAATAAACATAGTCCTACCCGACATGATTTCTACCTGGCGTACTTTTATTTGCAAAAAGAAAGATCCTACCTGACGTGGTATCTACCCGGTATAGAATGAAAGATCCTACCCGACATGATTTCTACCTGGCATGCTTAAAAGAAAGATCCTACCCGGCATGGTATCTACCCGGTACATAATGAAAAGATCCTACCCATCATAATTTCTACCCGACATTTTATTCATATATATAAAGTAGATGAAAGGTTAGAAGCGTTTTTTCTTTGAACTTTTAACGGGTTCTGTTTCTAAAGCAAGGCTGCTATGGTCCTTTACATGTAGTTCGGTTCTAAGGAAGGGTACCCGAATTGTCCTCGTTGTCCCTTACTAAAGGTAGCAAGGCCCCTGATCCTCACTCATTATAGGCTTAAAACGGACCAAGTTCAATTCAGGGGGATACATCCCTTATGCCTATACGGAGGTAACCCACACAAAAGCATAAGGAATATATCCCGAAAACGATTCACCAACCTATACGGTGGTAACCCACACGAAGGCGGTATCACACTTCCACTTAAAATGGACGGAGCTCGGGTAGAAAGCTCGTGAATTGCAATGCAAGTGCACAGTGTGTGAGGAGAAACTCTCAAACCTTTTGACACCCTATGTCTATATTCACTTATACTAAGCAGTAAAAATAAAACAGATATATTTCCAGAAAAATAAAATGCATGTCCTATTAACTAAAAGACAGAATCGTATTTTAAATTAAAATCGAATTCGTAATTTCCAACAACCAAGACTAAAAGATAATCGACTCGTGGCTTGACTCTCTTTTTATTTTAAAAGGTCCCCAGCGGAGTCGCCAGCTGTAATCATCCAAATCCGTCTGGTACTCTCTTTTATTCAGTTTTAAAATTTCTTTTTCGTGTTTGAAAACCCCGCCCGGTTTTAAGATTAAAAATGTAGAGTCACCACCGATCATTTTAAAATGGTAGACCGAACACCAAATAAAACCAAGGATAAAAAATTTTTGGGTCCGAGAGTCGGTTACGGATGAGGAAGGATTAGTACCCCTACACCGCCCAAAATTGATACATAGTCGATTATTTAATGTCTTGGTATTGGAAATTTCAAATTCGAATAAAATTTAAAATACAATTCTTAAATGCATGAAAATGTTCTAAATATTTAAAGAAACATTATGTTATTTAGAATAACCAAGAAATTCACTTCCCTTTATGCCCGGGAAATGGTTTCTCGAATTTTCTAAATAAAAGAAAATTCCCTTAAATATCGTATCCTAAAATGGTAAGGATATTCTTTTATTTAGGAATATCGAGAAGGTCGCATTCCTTTATGCCCTTGGACACTAATTTTTGAACTCCCTAAATAAAAGAATACTACCTTAATCTTTTAACTTATCTAATTATTATGATACAATTTATAATATATCATATATATATATATATTTAAAAATATAATATTTACGGCAAAATATATCTAATAATTATATTTATCAAAAACCATATATATTTAAAGTTAGTAATTATATATATATATATATATATTTGTGAAAACAAGTATTTTTTTTATGTATATATTTAAAATATGATATTTAGTAACATGTATATACTTATTATTTAAAATATCTATACATATATATTAAGTTAGTGGTTCATATGTATTTGTTATTTTCACAAAATAAGTATCTACTGTTATTTATATATATATACGTAGAAGTATAATGTTTGAGATAAAACATATTTTGATATTATTATTTATAAAACTTATGTAGTTAGTAGTTTATATGTATAATTTACAAAAATGAGTATTTAATTGGTTTTATACATGTGGTAATAGAAAATAATATACTTTATTTTTACAAATATACATAAAGTCTTATATGTACATATTATATATATATATATAATCATCATATATGAAAATATAAACCAAAGGTAAAAAAAAAATCAAGTATACATGTATATCTTATATGTAGTATTAATATATAGTACATAAGAATAATTTATTTAATAATAATAATAATATTGCTAAAATGTATGCATGAATCATATTAAAATACATTAAAGAACATAAAATTAAATATCAAGGACTAAAATGCTTGAATACTACATTGCATGGCAAGAATAATATATATTACAAGACTAAAATGAAATAGATGCAAAATATAGGTAAATAAATGTAAAATAACGAAAATAGCATGCTGGAAAATAAACATTAAACTATGATAACTAAATTGAAATAAAACAAAAATTAAAAGTTAAAAATACACGAAAAAGGATGCAAAACAAAAGGAATTAAAGCATGAAGGACCAGAATCGAAATTAGACTATTGATAGCAGTGAAGGCGGGAGAAGAGTTCAGGGACCAATTGTGTAATTTACCCAAAACCCGAAAAAGCGGATCCTACTCTTGGGTTCGAGTCACTGCGCGGGTTAGACACCTAAATGGTGCTGTTTTGGGGATTTTGGTTTAAAACATATAGGGTTTATATTTTTTGTTTGAAATGGTTTAAAATAACGAAAAAACCCTAACTCATCTATTTGCTCTCTTCTCCTTCTCTCAAACTCGAACGGTGCCGCACCAGGGGTGAAAGCCGGTCATCTGCATTAGCCTCGCGGCAGACGCGGCGTCCTTGCTTCACTCGATTGGTAAGTTCTCGATCTTTCCCTTATTTTGTTTATTTTTTTCGATTCGAAAAAAAGAAGAAAGATTTGAAACAAATATTTAGGTTTTGAAACCATAAAATATATTTCGATTCAAAGTTTCAAACAAAAATCCAAGCCGAGCTTCACTTTTGTTTCGAAAATAAAAGGTGGAAAATTTTTTTGAACTTATTATTTCATTCAAAAATGCTTACATTTTTTATCTGAAACCATCGATCTGAAAATCCCCTTTCTTACATTTTTTTTTCTTTTCGCGTCCAGCCCCCCTTAATTTTACACTTGGTTTCAGTTTTATAATCGAATTTGGTTACAATAAAAAACAATTTTTCTTTTCAGATCTGGATGCCGGATTTTGTGGGATGATAATGGTAGGATAGGACGGCTCGGCAGATTTAGGGTAGGTCAGCGTTATAGAAATAGGTTTTATTTTATTTAGGGTTGGTTTAATTCAGAAGGTTTTGGATAATTTAGGGTTTGGTTTTGGTTGGTTTAGGGTTTTCAAATTTGAGGATTTTGGATGGTCGGAGATGGATGGCGGCTGGTTTAGGGATGTTTAGGGTTTTTTGGTTTCTAGGTCAAGTAGGGTTAGGAATCTGGGTCAGGTTATGGTTTGGGTTGGTATTGGGTTATTGGGTAATGGTTTTGGGTCTGGGTTCAGTTTAGGGTTAATGGGCTTGGAGCCCGAGTAAAAACGGGTTGTTACAATATTTTCTGTTTTTTTTTCTTGATTATATTTATGTTTTTTTCTCAACAAAATATTTGATGGTATGAATGATATTTTTATTTTACTTATTTGTATGTTTGGATCTGAGTTTTCTTTATCACATTTTCTTTTATTTTGAATTTTTATTTATTTTGGTATATTCTTATTATTTTTCATGTTATTTTTCTTATGGATATATCTCAGATTTTCTAACTTTTGTTTGGTTGATAAGAAAATATGGAATTAGTCAGAAAATGTGAAAAATTTTAAAAACTCGAATTAGAGACGGGTTTACAAATTAAAAATCGGGGCGAATTTATTGCAAAAAATATATATTATTTTTAGGGCCGGGCCGAGTTATGACTGCTTTATTTCGAATCAGGGCGGCTAAAAATCCGCCCCGCCCGCCCGTTTCCATCGGTAGACTGAATTGGGTTCCAAATAACCGAATTGCTGGGTGGCAAATGGGAATGAAGGGGAAAAAACACGCGAATTGATACAGAGCGTGGGCCAAACTAACCCAGCACCGTACAACGCTCATTCGCTCCCTGCGTGTCTCGTCCTATGTCGCATCCTATACTATCCCCCTCTCTCTCTCTCTCTCGCTGCCACTTTCACAAATCTCCCCCATTTATTGCTTGATCAAAACCCCTCCCTTTCCTCATTCCTTCTTACAAAAACCACTCCCACTTCAATCCTCCATCAAAACATGAGGATCAGAAACAGTCGAAACCACCCTCAACGCTCCCTTTCACCTCCACCACCACCACCACCCTCTCCGCCGCCGCAGCAGCATGTCATGGTCAGTCGAATCAACTCCCAACTTTCCTCCATTGACAATTGGTCGGATTCCAAAGATACCATTGATAGTTGGTCCATGTCAACTAATGAGAGGTTCAATACTCCCATCTTTTTCGCTTCTTTTCAGTCATGTGAATTGTTAGGGTGAGACTGTTTTTGACTTGTTTCTACAGTTTTGGGCATGGCCTTTTTGGGCAGACATCGACTTCAAGCTGTTCCGATTCGTCTTTCGTATCCTACACTGGTATGCCATGTTTGTTTTATGTAAAGTTTTGATCTTTTAAATGATTGGGGTTTGATTTGGCATGGATGTTAGAGCGGTGGTGCGAGGAAGAAAAGGCAATACCATTGAAGAAAAGGAGAGTAGTGATAGATGCATTAATGGAGGAGAAGAAGAAAGGATGGAGGTGCAACAAAATGAAGGTGAAAGGCCGTAGCTTGTGCAATCACCATTTGGAAATGCAAAGGAACAGAAATACCCACTGCCCCACCACCATCAGAACTGAAGGAGAAGGGACGACGTCGTTTGCTGTTAGTGGAAACCAAATGGGGGAAACCGAGAGGGTTAAGGTGGTGAAGGCTCGTAGCATTAGTAGCTTGCTTAGGGACACTGTTCCATTGTATTAGCAGTAATGGAGTTTAACACTAACAGGCAAAAGCAGAGTAGTAGGGAAGAAAATGGTGTATAGAGTGACAGAAACTGCAAGTTTGTTTTTCCTTTTTTAAACAGATGAAATGATATTTATGCTTGACCCAAAGCAACAATGATAGAGACATAGTTGCTAGTATTTCTTTGAATTTTCTTTAGAATTTCCGCGTATCCGTGTGACTTCTGTTGCAATTCTCTATTTTCCCTTGTTCTATTTACTTAACCGATAAGAATACATATATCTTTGAGTTAATTGCACCAAATATCCCGAACCATGATACTCAGTCTATAACTTTTAAATGATTCAATTCCACCCCAAAACCATGAGCTTGATTCTAAATTTGTCCCCAAGCTTTTTGAATATTCCACTTTCATCCTCAAATTATCGCTAATATCACATTATATTATTACATAATACACATAAGTGTTTCATGACAATTAAAAACTTTATAACTACTTTATTTGTATAAGATATGATGAGCATATACTGATAATTTGGGATGAAATTAGAACGTTCAAAAAGTTTGAGAATTAATTTAGAATGAGAGTCATAGTTTGATGATGAAACTAGAGTGCTCAAAAGTATGAGGACTAATTTAGAATGAATGTCATTTTTTGATGATGGAATTATAATGTTTAAAAGTTTAAGGACCAATTTAGAATAACTGTCATAGTTTAGGGACATGTGGTGCAATTAACTTTATATCTTTTAAGGATATCTTTCTGTAGGGTAAACTATAAATTTCGGTACTCAATTTCGATCTCATTCTTATTTTGGTCACTAAACTTTAAGAAATTTCACTTTTATCACTTTACTTTTTGTATTGCTTATGTTTTGGTCACTCTACCGTTAAATACTTAATGACATTATGACTTAGCATATCATATTTCTTTTAAAAATTACGAATAACGCCAAAACAATTTTCATATTTAGAGAAAAAAACACATTGATTTTATATTCATTTAGTTTCATGATGAGGGAGCATCTTCTTCCAAATTCCAACAGCGAGAAAGTGGAGAAGGATGAGACTAGTTATATATCTTAATTTCACATTGATCGAAATAGTAAAAATTTTAGATTTAGGTGGTGAGGTGTTTTACGAGTTTCGGATTTTAGGTTGAGTTTCACAAGTGTTAAATAGATTTTTGAAAAATATAAACTAACAAAGTGATAAGGAATGATGCGCCGAGTTCATCAGTGTCTTGATTGGTCAGAGAAGAAACCGAAAAACAACAGTTTTAACATCAACGAAACAAAGATGAAATTGAACTTTTATTTTTGGGAGAAAAATATAAAATTATTTTCTTGACGAGGAATAAGAAATAATAAAAGACGTGGACATCATGTGGTTGCCACGTCAACAAAAATAGTTCATGTCAATACTTGTGACCGCCACATTATTATTTTGTATTTGGTTTAACAGTAGAATGACCAAAATAAAAAGATTCAAAAGTTCAAATGATAAAATTGAAAAATAAAATTATGTGACCAAAACAAGAATCAGGTCAAAATTTAATGATAAGTGTAATTTACGTTTTTATAAAGAGAGAAATAAGAAATATCACCCCGCGACGCGAGTATATATTTTTTAACCCATTCAATGATCTAAAAAAATATATAAAAATTAAATTTTTTTTACATTAGGTAAATAGATCTTACCCCATATATAATAATAATAGTAATAATAATTTAAAATATATATTTTGGACAATAAAATCCGTTATATAAAATATGTGATTGAATTTGACTTCACCAGCGTATCACATCAAATCAGTAAAATTATAAAATAAGCCAATAAATTCATAATATAGAAGAATAAAATATGGATATTAATGTATTTATTTTTATATAATAATTTTTTTAAAAAAATATCAATTTCTTCTTAATCCAGCTCGTGATTTAAGTGGATGATGTTTATCTTAAGAACCTCCGGCTTAAGCAATTTTATTTTGAAGATATGTATACCTTCTCAGAAGTTTAAGAAAAATTATAAACAAATATTAATTTATAATCAACTTAAAACTACTAATAAAATCAACTTCTTACGAGGCTATCTAATAATTGAACTTAACTTGCATACATAGATATTGTCATTTTAACATAAAATGTAGACACAATAACAGTTACTATTCTCTTCCATTTTTGGATTAAATAAAAATTGATAAATATTTGTCTGTTATTTATTCTTATTGGAAAATGAAAATTATAAATAATAAATGGGCTTTCTCCATTTGTTTTATGGTTTAGGGCTTCATCACATTCGAAAAATGCATTGTATAATTTAATTAACCGTTTCATTCTTATTTGCAAACAGTCTTTTAAACAGATTTCAATTTAAGTGTGTTGAAATAGATGGGAAACCATCTAGAAATTATAGCGAGTTTCATAAAATAATTTATATTTTGATAAATCTTCGTTGATACATTAATAGTTAATTATCATATTTTTCTTTTTAGGTGTCTAAAATTTTTTGTCGACAATATCTAGAGCAAGTGATTAAAATTTTCTACTGATGCCCTCCCTTAAGTTGTGGGTTCGAGACCCATTAGGAGCACAATTCTCCTTCTCCCTCCTCTAGGTAAAAACTGTTAAAAAAAGGAGTCTAAACTGTTTTTTTTTTGCCTAGATGCTAAAACTATCATTTTTTGGTCAAATAGATGCCTCAGTTGACCTTAGAAGGGACACAAAATTATAGTTTATGTACTTAAAATGGGCAAAAACGTTAGAGCACATAAAAGAGAAAAATAAGATGATTTAGACACTTATTTTGATATTAATTTAATTAATATATATTTTAATAATGAGTATGGGTTTCGACCCGACCCGATCTTATAGGGTCGGGTTTTTTAAAAGAAAATTCTGGGTTCGTGTCCGATTTTTTTGAGTATAAGGGCGGGTCGGGTTTGGGTTTAAGATAAAAATACCCTACCCTTAAACCCAAACTTGACCCGACCCAAAATAATAGTCTAACTTTATTCTAAATATTTAAGTATAATTGCAAGAATGCCCCTCTCTTTATATATATTTCAGTTATCCCCCTATTTTGTCTAATAAAAATATAATAATTATTATAATACTCCCTCTCAATTTGTATTTTTCAATTAGCTACCTATTTTATTGAATAATAATGAAAACTGATAATTTTTTTATTTATATCGAGCAAGATTCAAATTTTTACTCTAGAATTCGGGTCGGGCCAAGATCGGGTGGAACATCATAAAATGTCGGGTCGAGC
This sequence comes from Hibiscus mutabilis, assembly GCA_019671005.1. Classification (NCBI taxonomy): domain Eukaryota; kingdom Viridiplantae; phylum Streptophyta; class Magnoliopsida; order Malvales; family Malvaceae; genus Hibiscus; species Hibiscus mutabilis. Next base: position 23,730,889 of record CM033713.1, read on the forward strand.
CGAATTTAGATGAAGATATTAACTTTTCGGGTCAGGTACGGATCAACCAAAAACCCGATCCAGCCCGACCCATGCCATCCCTACTTATAACTAATAAATGGTGGGATGTACGTATCCAATCATATTAATGACAATGAAAGTGAAATGAATTATAATGAAATGAATAAACAAAATAAATTATTAAATAAGATTAAAATTATTTACTAACAATCTATTGGTCTAGTTAGACGAGACATTAAATTTTTTTGGTAAAATCAGAGGTTAAGATAGTACTAAAATTATTTACCAACAACCGATTAGTCTAGTTAGATGAGACACTAGATTCAAACCCAACGAGGAGTCTCAGTGGAATAGATGATGATGTTCATCCTAAGATACCTGAATTCGAGCACCTTATTTACAAGGTTTGTGTGCTTATCAAAGAGCTTAGAAAAAGTATAAACATATGCTACATTGTAATCTTCTTAAGATTATTAAAAAAATAGACACTAGATTCTTTAGACAAGATTAGATGTTCAAATCCTAGCGTCGTGAATGAGATAAATTGCGTTGGGAGGATCGTCCCCATAATGGACATCTACAATACCCGATCTAGATTAGTCAACCAATAAATTGGATACTGATAATTATATAAAAATATTAAAATTATTTGCCCATACATTTTTATATGAATTTCATTTTTTTATATTTTAAAAATATATTATATTAATATTATTTAGGGTTCGTAAAACCCCTAGCCGCTCTAAAAAATTTTCCTTAATCTTTTTCTTAGCCGCTCGACAATTCTTTCCCCTAGCGCCTCAAGTTTTGTTTTGTAGCTGGCGGCGACACCGGTTTTGCTGCCGCTTATCGATCGTTGGATCTATTTTTATTTTCTTTTTTAGTTTTTTAATAAAATAATTTTGTCTTTGTGACACGGTTTTTTTGCCTTTATGGCACATTTATCTCTATCTATTGGCACTTTAACTCTGGCTATTGGCATGTTTATCTCTGTCTTTTGACATGTTTTCTTCTACTCCTTCGGTCGTGTTGGCCATTCTTTATTTTATGTATTTATTAAGGTTGGTTTTGACGACGCCACGACTGATCAAGATGGTGCTTATTTGTAATCCTGCTGATCTTTCCTGCTCTGGACTTTCAATTTAAATTTGGATACGCGGTTTGCGCTTGTGAAGAGTTTCTCACGGTGCTCGGCTCTGATTTGTATTTTCTCGGTGGTCTATCAATAGCTCCATCCCCTTTTGTGGTTCGTTTTGCCAACGCAGTCAGTTTTCGTATCTATTTTTCGATCGAGTATTTGGATGGGTTTATAATCTTTTCATGTGTGGTTCATGTCTGATCTAAAGTGGCTAGTTTTAGGAGAATGTCCAAATTATGTATTTAGTTTACAACGATAGTTTGTAAACCCTTATTATAATTTTGGGTATTTTCTCGTTAATAAAACTAATGACTTCTTTTCAAAAATATATATATTATATTAATATTAAACTAATTTAGTCCTAGTGTATGCATTTTATTCTTGCCACTTATGTATAATATTAAATTCATATTCCTGTACGTATCATACAGATGAAAAGTAAGGTTTAATATATAAATTACCTTCTACCATTTACAGGTTCTTATATTGGCATTTAATGTTTTTTTTTTTTAATACTCTCAAAGTATCAAATGTTACCCAAATCATCCCAAAGTCATTAACCATGTTAAATATTGTGAGCTAATAAAAATGTGATATGTGGCACTTTAACTAGGACTAACTTTAGTGTAAAGGGAGAAAGTACATTTGGTGCTGCTCATATTTGTTCATCATATTCTCTTAAGTCATGGGTTCTAGACTTACTATGAGCACCCCTCATTCCCCTAGAGTCTCCCTTTCCCTTCCCTTTAGGTAGGGCTAGCATTAGGATTAAGATTTGTCAAAAACTTTAATGCAAAAGATAAATGACATGTCAAATCTCTCGTGCTCCCTGTTTATTCAATTTAGTCCATAAATTTGTATTTATTAATTAATATCATCTAATAAGATAATGACACATGATAACATCTTATTAGTGAAAGACGAAGAGAATATGAAATGCAAGTTGGATTAATCAGAGTTGGGCCTCTTAGGAAAAAAATCCAATGTCTAACCATGAAGCCAATCTAGAAGTTGATATATTATTGAGAAAAATAATATTTAGGTCAATCTGATCTTGAAATTAATTACATTTATATTTAGGGTAAACTACAACGAATCTCCTTGAACTTTTTAGGCGATTGTATTTTGGACACCAAACTTTTAAAATTTAAAATATAATTATTAAACTTTTAATTTATTTTTATTACGACTACTGTCATCAAACAGTAAAAAACTGATGTGACACATTTAACTTGTATTTTCCTCAAATTCTTTATCGTCATTGAACCCCCTAAAAAAGCCTAAGCTCAAAGCCAAATTGAAACTTATCTTGGAAATAAAGGTTGAATTCACTATCTCATCTTAATTAACGTAAACTCCATTTTAGTCCCTCCAATTTCAACGCAATACTCTCTCCCTTCTCATGTAACCAACAACCGGAAGACAACGGTGCCATTAGTATAACTTTCAGCTTACTTGAGAATATCAGGATCCATGCCCATGACATGATAGGTGGCTACATTCCATTGGCCAACCTCTATGAATGATACAGAAATCTTCAAAATCCATGTAGGATAGAATGAGTTGTCCCTTTGCTTGTAAACAAATAACAATTCGCCTTGCTTTTCTTGAAAGCCTTGATGGTGTAACAATTATATACTACATATGTGTTTCGTTCAAAAAAAAATTATTTTTTCGAATATAATATATTTATAAAAGTTCATGCTAAAATCTCATAAACCTCGTAAGAACTCTCTAAATTCTTCAAAACTTACTAAATCCTCACTGACCGCATTTTGTATTAGAATTATCTCTTCTTTGTAAAATATTGGATATTCTTTATGCGAAGGGCAAGAAAGTTAGGACATTTTTATAGCATAAAAGAACTTTCTTCTTTTCTTCTTACATGGTTTCCACGCAGGATTTTTTAAAAAAAGACTTTTTTTCTTTTACTAAATCAACTTTTTTTTAAATGTCATACCATCCAAGTCAGCGAAAACTTTTAACAATATTATTAGTTGAATTTGAATTTTTAAATTGAAATAATAGAACTAAATTTTCAATTTAAGGTCAACAATATCTAGAGCAAGTAGTTAAAAGCTCTCAAGTTGACATCTTTCCTAGGTTGTGGGTTCTAGACCCACTAGGAGCAAAATTTTCTCTCCCACTAAGTAGTGTTGGAAAAAACGATAATTTTGGAGCTTTGAATGAGAAATTGATCCAAACGTTGTTGAGTAAAAATGTAGAACCAATTGTTGGTTGTTAAATGTGTAATTTGCACAACAACGGGTAACGTGAAAGGGAAGGCTTGCGGATATTTTAACCCAAATATTTCCTCAAAAAGAGCATATCATTTTCAATTATGTTTTGGAATTAAAAGATAAATATAAAAAACTTCCTTTAATTCAGATAATAATTTTGGAAAATGCTCTTTTAAGGCTCATTAATTCTAAAATCATAAATGATCTATTAGGTCAAAAGTTTTCTTATACCTCTTGTGAAACTCCTATAAATAGCGTGTAAACATTTTGGGTTTTACACAACTCAAAAACACAAAGAATTTTTTATTGTTTTACTATGTGATTTTCAAAAGTAGTTTTTGGTGATAGGAGAAGGTAGGGGTGTGCATTCGGGTAATTCGGTTCGGTCCGAATTACCCAAAATCTATTAACCGAAATTTTTCTCCTTTTAACCATTAACCGAACCAAAAAAATTAGGTTAATTCGGTCGGTTTTTGAATTAACCGAAATTTGTTATAAAATTTTGGGTAAATTACACAATTGATCACTAAATTATGGTAAAATGATCTTTTTAGTCATTGAACTTTCATTTTATGCTAATTTGATAAAAGTTTAATGATCATTTTATAATATATAAAAAATTTAATGATCATTTTATAATTTGCAAAAGTTCAATGACCAAAAATAAATATATATAATATTTAATATATAGTAATTTCTGTTAATTCAGTGACCAAAAATTAACCGATAATTGAATTTCCCAAAAAAATTAACCGTTAACCAAATCTACCTAAAATTAACCGGAAAAAAGTTCACTTCGGTCGGTTAATTCGGTTAAAATCGAATAGTGCACACCCCTAGGAGAAGGCAAGATTGTAGTTCGTAATCTTTGCAGTTGTGCTACAAAGCTAATCTAGTTGTTGTATCCTGGGAGACAAACGACCAAAAATCTCAAACACCAAGGTGTGGCCGAAAATCTGTCTTAAGGAAACTGTGTAGCTACTAGGGGTGTTCATAACCGGATATCGGATCGAATCCGATCCGATCCAGTTTTTCGGATATCAGGTTTTTTGGATCGGCGATATAGTGATCCGTATCCGATCCAAAAAAATCGGATATCCGGATATTCAGATATCGGATAATCGGATCGGATATTTGGATATCCGAATATCCGAAAATATATTTTAATTTAATTATTTTTTTGAATTTGAAGTTTGTATTTATGAAAATTTCGGAATTTCGAATATAACAAACAACAAATTGCTAAATATAACAAGATTAATATATATGAAAATTTCGATTTTTTAAATTTTCGGATATAACAAGCATCAAATTGTTAAAAATAACAAAATCAATATTCTTTAAAATTTTGATTTTCGGATAATCCAAAACTTGAAATATTGCGATCCGTATCCGATCTGAAAAATTTAAAATCGGATCGGATATCTGAATTTTCGGATTGGATCAATGGATAATCAGATCGGATCGGATATTTTTGAACACCCCTAGTAGCTACATGCCTCAACTTGTTCCAAATCGGTTTATTTTTAGATATTTTGTATCTATATTTCTTATTCTGTTCGTTCAATATTTTAATATAATATTTGTATTTTATTGATTTATTATTTTTTGGATTAACGATTTTCTAACAATCTTGATATAGATTCGAACTTTAATTGGAGGCGAACAATGCATATACGAAGCAGGCGAACATGCGGCCTTTTCCAACGTTCTTGAAATCTTATTTCATGATTTTTACTTTATGTTTATAGTGGACTAGTGCTTTATATTTTACTGTGGGCTTATGCTTATTATCTTCTTAACGTGTTAATAAGTGACCCTGTAGTTAAACCACATCTCAAAGTCTATTTGGACTTTCAAGGACAGTTAGAATCCAAGATGGTTGTTGGTACAATTCATTTAAATTAATATATATGTTTCAAGTTATGGGAAAAAGTTATTCGATCTTTACATGGATGTTTTTGTCAAAAAAATAGGTGTAATAATAATAATCCAAGTATAATAGAATACCGTTAGAAAAAAATTAAAAATTAAAAATTAAAAATTAAAAAATAGAACCTGAAATAGGACATAGTTAAAATTAGAAGAATTTTTGTTGATGTTTGTATAAATAATTTCCTTAAGACAGATTCGCCCTCTCCTTGGTGATTGAGTAACGTTAAACACCTATCTCCCATGATACAACAACAAACGTTCGCAGCAGTAGTACAACTGCAGTGAACAATCGAACACAATCTTGCATTCTTCTATCACCAAAACCAAAAACGTTTTTCTATGTTGGTTTTCGAAGTTGTTGAGTGGTTGAGTTTCAAAGATGATTGACTTGTGTAAAATGTTTTGGGAATTCTCCTTTATATAGAGGATGGAAAAGTTAAACGTTTGATAAAAAGATTAAACCTTTTCATGGAAAGATTTGTTGAAAAGTTAATAGATATGATTGAATGGATGCAACTTTAAACCAATAATTTATAAGTCTATTCATCAAGTGACATGACTTATTATTAACATATCTATTCACCAAGTGACATGACTTAGCATCAATATTATTCAACCAATATATATTATTTTTTCTAACAATTCCCCACATGAATAAAATTGATGTATCAAAAACATTGACTCGATATGGTGATAGATTCTACGTTCAATATTTTCATAGGATAGGTAGGCATCCCCTTTGAACCTTCCCTTTTGAAAATATGTTTACCTTACTGACTGTCCAGTAGCCCCTTTGAACCTTCCCTTGTGAAAATATGTTTACCTTACTGACTGTCCAGTAGACGTGATGTCCTTGAACTATCTTGTCATTTGTGTAAGCGATGACATACCTCACACAAATACCTCACTGGCAAGAATTTGGTTCCCATGGTTATGTCCATATAGCCTTGGACATCTCATGGTTCTGCAAGAGCTTAGAGAACTATACCCCAAGCGGCTCCAGTTTACTTTCACATAGGTGACTTATGTTGTTCGATTTACCGAAACACACAATGATCATTAAAAGCATTGATTAATCTTTTCCACATTTTAGTCATTGTTTACGTAATAGGAAAGAACTTGGGGGGTAAGAACCCCCCACAGTGACCTCACAAGGTCTATGCAAGTAGGTTGTCCCATTGAACCTAGATCTTGGGATCTCCAGTCAACTAGATTGGGTTTTCCTTTACACAACGCCTTAATAATCTATGGGCTTTAGTATCAATCCTTTCGATGTTTTATCAACTTGATCTTGATTTAACCCTTTGGTTAGTTGATCTGCAGTGTTATCTTTTGATCTTACAAAATCAATAGAGATAATTTCAGTAGAGATCAACTGTCTAACAATATTATGTCGACGACGCATGTGTTTCGACTTACCATTACGTTCTGTGCTCTACCAAATGTTGCTTGGTTATCACAATATATACATATTGTGGGCACAGACTTTGGCCATTTTGGAATATCCTCTAAGAAAGTTCGTAGCCATTCAACATCTAGGATATAGGTTAGAAAATTAGATCTAAAGGACTTTTCCACCCTTAGCCTTTTGTTTTTTTTTTGTTCTGCCTCGATATCAACCTCTTGTTGAAAGTCTTGACAAATTAATAGTCTTTATAGTTCGTTTCGTTGAACTTGGCCAACTTCTTTAGTCATAAAAGAATGAGGCAATTTTGGATTTCAGTATCGTATTCTTGTGAATTTCAAAATTATTTGATTCATGCAAAAAAATGATATGCATTGTTATGGCAAACATAACCGACTATCATAAAAACAAGCATGTTAGGAGGATAATCCATGGTAACGAAATTCTTTTATTTTCACCACTAATACCATTACCATTATTGTATGAATGGTGAAAATACAATCTACCGTTTTAGGATTTATTTTCATTTGCTTCGGCAAATGAGTCATTACCTTGATAAGACACCCCCACACTTTCAAGTAGTTGTAAGAAGGTTTTCTACCATTCCATAATTCATATGAAGTCTTTTCTTTTTTTTAGGACACCTTATTTAAAAGGTAATTTACTAATAACACAGCTTTCCCACATGTTATGTGACAACTCAAAATTTCTCCTCATTCTATTAATATTGTGCACTTCATAACGTGCATCAGCTACGGCTTTGAGAATGTAGTTACGGTATAGGAAATCAGTGCTTCCATGCCTTGGCAACGTTTGAAGACAGTAACAACATGAGTACTTCCATATCTCGACAACGTTGAAGGTGGTAGCAACATTTACATTATTCTCTCTATTAATAGGAGGATCATCTTTCAGATACAATATAATCTCATCGATGAGAATCATGTATTAGGGAAGGATTAAAGTTGTTGTCGTAACCACCATTCCACCATCTATGCATAAAGCTTGATAGAAGTATGCATCGTTCTTTGTGGTGTCGTTTCTCATTATTTCGATTGAAAAGAAACGTTGAATTAAAAACAATACAACTTGAAAATTAATTATATTCAATTTTAAAAATATTGAATATTTGCAAAAAAGAAACAAATGTATTTAACATAAATAAATGCAACATGCCAGGAAATTCAGCACTACTTTCGCTACTTCCATAGAAGCTTTTTGCATATTAAAATATCCATATATCAATCGGTCCTTTATTGCTTTCGTCCATATTTAAGAGACTTTGTCTCACAAGTTGCTGGCCTGATATAAACACATATTTGTTGCTAATGACACTGCAATAGCGCCGTATTGGTCGTACCATGCTTAAACTCTGTCGTAGTATGAACCATAACTTAAATCTGATCGTCTTAGATTAAAACTTATAATTTATCTTAAGATTATTAGAAAAATAGGTGTAGTAATAATTCAAGTATAATAGAATATCATTAGAAGAATAAATAATAATAAATTAAAAAATAGAACCTGAAATCGAACATAGTTAAAATCAGAAGAATTTTTATTGAGACATGTATAAACAATTTATTTAAGATAGATTCGTCCTCTCTTCGGTGCTTGAGTAACTTTAGACCTCTATCTCCTAGGATACAACAACAAACGTTCGCAGCAGTAGCACACCTGCAGTGAAAACACAATCTTACCTTCCTCTATCACCAAAAAACTAAAAACGTTTTTCTATGTTGGTTTTTGAAGTTGTTGAGTGGTTGAGTTTCAAAGATGATTGACTTGTGTAAAATGTTTTGGGAATCCTCATTTATATAAAGGATGGAAAAGTTAAACCGTTTGATGAAAAGACTAAACATTTTCACGAAAAGATTTGTTGAAAAGTTAATAAATATGATTGAATGGATGCAACTTTAAACCAATAATTAATAGGTCTATTCATCAAGTGACATAACTTATTATTAACATGTCTATTCACCAAGTGACATGACTTAGCATCAATATTATTCAACCAATATATATTATTTTTCCAATAATTTTTAGCTTGCAATAGATAGAAAATTATTTTCAAACGTGATTTTCGTTGGCTTATGCTTATATGGAAACATATTTTATACATCAATTATTTCCTAATGTGGTTGTTCCTTGTGAAAGTTGCTATAATATTTTAATACAAGAAAAATACTCTCCAAATGGGAGATGTATCGTGATGGTAAGTCAAAGATTTGTCAAGTTTTAAACTTGGAGTGTATTATTAAGGTAAATCCTTAAATTACGATATTATTAAGATAATATTCTTTAATAATTTTGACCTTTAATAGTTTATATAAATGCATGTGTATATATTATGGTAATTTTAATACTTTAAATTATGATATTATTTTGGTAATAATATTATGTTGACATATACCTTAAAAAAAATTTGCCTTTAAATATGGAATATCTTGTGTCGTAAATTTGGTTTGTATAATTATCATTAAATGTGATGATAATTATTATTTGTGTTTTTAGATATAACGTGGATTTTATTGTCGTACTAATAATATTCTTTGAGAAATTTTATATAGACGAACACGATATTCAGACGAAATTTTGATTTTTTTGGAAATTGAGATCTAGTAAATAAATTTATTTTCATGAATTTAATTCATGCCGTTGTAACGAGTTTACTTGGTCTCCTTTCCAAACGAAAATCAACAAAATTAATATCAAATGATTATTTCTTTTTGATTTCTGCTTGTTAAACGGAATTGGGTTACCTTGATATCTCTATTTCGGGTTTAGTGCTACTAATCTCGTTGTTTAACAGAAGATATAACATAAAAAAACCATCGAATTTATTTTCCAATAAATCCTGTATGATTTTATTTTTGAAAAGAAAATAAATCATTAAATTTATTTTCTTAGAAATGATTTCATCTTATAAAAGAAATAAATATTTGAATTTATTGAGAATCTTATTTTGTTTGCAAATTGAGATCTTGTAAATAAATTTATTTTTGGGAATTTAATTCTTGCTGTTTTAATGGGTTAACTTGATCTCTTTTCAAACAAAGTAGACAAATCTGTTTTAATAGAAATTGTGATTGAAAGTAACATTGGTTATTATTCTGTTCAACAGAATCTAGAGCGTTGATTTCGACCGAGGTCTTGAATCATAGCATGGAAGAACTTTGTTTCTATGTCAAAAATTAAATTCTCAAAGCTTAGTATGATGCAAGTTATGAAGTGTACCATGTTTAAAAATGGTTAAAGAATTGTGAGGGTCGTCGGACCATAAATATAAAATGGAAGATGTCGATGCTAAGAAATTCTTAGTTACCAAATTCTTAATGTTTGATTCCAAGTTGTTGTGAATCAAAGGCAATGACTTTAATTGACCACTCACGATATTCTTGTAAAAGGAAAGTTGATAAGTGAATCCGTTCCGACATTAGTCATTTGAAAAGCTAACCCATGTTCGGAATATCTTCAAGAACTTCCTTAAGCATAAGAGAATGAGATCCACAAACGGATAATTGAAAACAATATGAAAGTGCATGTCAAAGATTGGTTCTATGAGAAACCTAGTATTTAAGTGTGCCTAGTGCACCACCTCTCTTTTCATAAGTTATCTACCTGGTGCATTGTTCATTATTACGTTTAATAGATTCATAATCTATGCTTATGGTTTGTGACTATGAGCCACAATGGAAAACCAGTGAGATTCAACAAAAAGAATTTCAAAATGTGGCAACAAAGAATGTTGTCTATTTGACCATGTTAAACTTGGTAAAAGATCTGAAGGATGATTATCTTATTATTAGAGAGGATAAGGTAAATGTTGTTACCACCTTCAAATGTTGCTAAGGCAAATATTCTTGTGACGAATATTGTCAGGGCAAATATAGTGGAAGTATAAAAAGGACTTCAAGAAAACAAACTGTAAACAAGGTCTTATCTGAGACCAAAAGGGCGATGTGTTCAAGAAGTAAAATTTCATGGAAAATGCTTCAATTTCCATAAGATGAAGAATAAGTCTTTAGAATAGACTTCCAAACAATGTTAATGTTATTGGCATGACAATTGACATGGTAAAATATTGTTTGAAGGAATACATTTATTACCTTCATTGACGATAGCACAAAAGTAGTGTTATGTGCATTTGCCTAAAAGCAAAGATGAAGTTACAGAGAAAATTGTTCTCTATAAGCATGACATTGAAACCCAAACTTAATTAAAGGATTAAGATAGAGATGAGCCCTTTATGAGTAACGTTGGTACCATAATGTGCCTAACATGTGGGCGGGAAATTGTTCTATAAGCTAATTACCTTTTAAATAAGGTTCCCAAAATTAAAGAGATAAGAAACCATATGAGTTATGGAAGGGAATAAACCTTTCCTACAAGTACTTAAAAATGTGGGGGTGACTTGCAAAGGTAATAACCTCATTACCAAAGTAAATGAAAATAAGTCTTAAAATGGGGGAATGTATTTCATTGGATATGCAGATCATAGCAACATATATTAGTTTTTTGTGTGTAAATCAAAGAACCCTGATATTCACAAGAATATGATAATGGAATCAAAGAATGCTTCATTTTTTGGAAATATATATCCTTGTACAACTGAGGAAGTTGATCCAAGTTCAACGAAACGAACTTTAGAGACTATCAATGAAGATAGTTCAGATGTTCAACAAAAGGTTGAAACTAAGATCTTGTCATATTGACAAATAAGTGTGACAATATGTCAAACCTACCGACATTAGGATATATGATCCTATGCTGATGACATACTCATTGTTATAAGCAACAATGAAATGGTAAAACGTACCAATGACATGTTAAATTCAAGATTTGACATGAAAAATATGAGACTAGATTATATGATTTTGGGCATCCAAATCAAACGGTCACCTGAAGGTCTCATATTGACTTAGTCACACTATGTGGACAAATTCTTGAGAAATTTGGCAAGGATGTTTTCGACATAGCTAGAACTTCAATAAACACGAGCCAACATTTGTCCAAATGGAATATACAAGTGTTGTAGACAGTCTAAATAATCTGTACTAGATAAGATATTGCTTTCATTGTGAGCAGTTTAAGCAGATTCGCAAGTAATCCAAGGCCAAACCTCTGGAAAACGATTGTGAGAGTACTTGGATATCTAAGATATACTCAAGATTATAAACTGCATTATTCTAAAGATCTTAGTATTTAGAAGGATTCTTCGATGCCAATAGGATATCTGATATTCAAGATATCAAAGGCATAAGTGAATATGTTTCACATCGAAGAGAGAAACTAAGTCATGAGATTTCCCAAGGCAAACGTTTACAACCAGATCTATAATGAACTCTGAGTTTTAGCTCTAGACAAATCTAGAGAAGAAGTCAAGTGACTATAGAATGTCTTGGAGGATATTCCTAAATGACCGAAGCCAATACCCACAATATACAGATATTGTGATAACCAAGCAATAATTGGTAGAGCACAAAGCTTTAGGTATAATGGTAAGTCGAGACATATGTGTCGTTGACACAATACCATTAAACAACTAATCTCAAATGGAGTTATCTCCATTGATTTTATAAATCAAAGGATAACATTGCGGATCCGCTAACCAAAAGGGTTAAATCGAGATCAAGTTGAGAAAAAGTCGAAAGGAATGAGACTAAATCCCAAGAAAATTTAAGGCTCTATGTGAAGGAAAACCCTACCTAGTTGATTGGAGATCTCATAATTTTTTTTTTCATTTTTTTATGAATTTTTACATTTTTTTCTTTTTAGGTATAAAGAGCAGCACACATGGAAAAAGATGCAGCCGCACCTTAGGTTCTTCAGGCAAAACAAAAAGCAATTCACGATTTAGACATGCCCACGCTTCTTTTCCCATCCACATCATGAACCATCACATGCCAAATAAGGGGACATTCTTTTCGCTAAAACTTTTATTGCTTTATTTTATGCATGATGATTTTAGAAAATTAGGGACAATGTTCAATTTAAGTATGGAGGTGGAGGCTTTTGGTTGAATTTTTTTTGGAATCTTGTTCGGTTTGTTGAAGTTAATAGGAAGAAAATATATGAATTCTATGCTTATTGATGACTTAGAAAAATTCCTTTCACATTGAAAATTTTTCTTAGAATCAACATGTTGAACTTTTTGAGATTTAAGATCCCAAAGTAAAAATAAGACTGATATGGGAAGTAAATTAGGATTGATAAGAACTTTTTAGCCTTGCAAATCGTTGCTTGATTAATTGATTCGATAGTTGGATGGATAAAATTGGACACAACATAAGCCACTTTTGTGAGATTTGAGCCTAATAAGCATACATCTTTATGCTTGATATTTTTCTTTCATTGAGTGATTGTCAAGCGTGATTAGTTTCTTCTAGAACTTGCAATGTTATACATGTTGAGACCACATAGGATCGAATTACCTGAGATGATTAAGACATTTAGGCATGAACCCTGAGCCAAAAAGCCTACCTTGATAAATATGGCTATTAGAGAACCACTTTTGAGCCTAAGTCTATTGTTTTGAAAAACCATATTATAAGTCATATCCTTTTTGTTGATTTCCCCAATTTGAACCCGAATTTGAAGAACTACACACTGCACTTACTTAGAGAAAATTCAAGCAAACAAAAAAAGATAAATGGGGAAAATCTAAAAATGAGGAAAAATATTGTCTTGTTTGTTCAAAAAAAAAAAAAAAAAAGACAAAAGGTGGGAAAAAGATTGAATCCTCGTCCTCCCAAAATATCATAAAGCTTTAGCAAAATAAAAAGTGTGTGATCTTCAATTCAGAAAACCCAGAAGTCTTTCTCATCATACCTTGTTCCTAGCATCGTTACAGCCAAATTCAAAGACCTTTTGATCTTGTAATTTAGTTCAATTCAGTGGTGAAGATGTGATATATTTGCAAGCCTATGGAAAGACTTTTTTTCATGCTTTGACTTGAGTGTTGTTGTCCCTTAATCACTTTTGAGCGATATTGAGTGAATTCGTTGTGAGTGTGTTTATTTTTATTCCATCTTTGACTTCATGATAATTAATTGGGTGATTATTTGCTTGTGCTAAATTGCAATCATGGACTTATTACTTCTCTTATCTTTTCTATTTACCCAAAGGACCCCTAAATTTTGAATTTCAATATGCTTGTGGACAAACATATTCTAAGTGTGGGGTATATGATAAGTCTAATATTTGCATTTTTCACATATATATACACCTATATTTTAGTGTTCTAATCCAACTACAAATCTATGTTTTAAGAAGTATTTTATTTTTACAGGGATTTTAATAGCTAAAGGATAATACATGCTTAGAAGAGAAGTTTTAGTTGGATTTGGATTTTATGGAAGACTGAACACAAGAAGAGGAATTCTACTTCAAGTTGAAATTTCACTTTTATATTATATTTGGAGTAAGACAGAGTTTTAAATTAAATCTTATTGTAATTCCTTCTCCTAGTTGATATAAATGACCTCTATTATAAATAGGGTCATAAAGAGAAGAGAAATCATTCATCATGATAATTCCCCATTATTCTCATTTCTTCTCCATGAGTAGCTAAACTCTTTCTAGTTAAGGTTTGATTTGAGGTTATTAATGCAAGTTCTTAGTGAGGTTTTCTTGTTCTTCATCATCTTCATCTATTTCAAGTATTTTTATATCTTTGGGGATTACTCAGTAAGTATATATCGATTTATGAGCTTCGCATGCTTTTCGTCGATTTATTCATCTTTATATGCAACAACCAATCAAGACATTCTTGGTAAGTGGTAAGTAACCTAAGCAACGAATTTTGAAGGTATGGATTCAAATTCTTATTAAGTTAACATATTAGTGCTTAATAGTTTATGTGCTTGAGTCTCTTAAATCAATAAATCTATTTGATAGGTTTTAATTCTTATATGCAATTCTATAAGAGTTTTAATCTTGATGATAAGGGTAGAAATCATTCATACAGTTCTTAGTGATTATTTACTAATTAAGAGAGATTATGTCATACATGTTTTTCTCTGGTAACCTATAACTAAGATATTTGAAATTGATGTGAAATTATCTTTTATGAAGATCGATGAACTAAGTCTTGAATTAATACGCCAAGATCAACCTTGACTAGGATTCATCTCATTATCCCATTCTTCTTTATTTTAGTAGTTTTCTTATTTTCTCAATTATACTCAAACACAAATCCTCCATTTATTTTAATTACTTGTTTTATATAAAATTAACCTCTTACCATTCCATGTGGATTCGCCCTGCTTACCGTTTTTACAAGTTACTTTGAGCATGTTTTATTTTTGACAACTTCGACAACCGCTATCACTGCTCTTTTAAGGCTTGTTAATTCTCAAATCCTAAATGCTCCATTAGGTCAAAAGTTTCCTTATACCCCTCGTGAAACTCCTATAAATAACGAGTAAACCTTCTAGGTTTTACACAACTAAAAAACACAGAGAATTTTCTATTATTTTACTTTGTGATTATCAAAAGTAGTTTTTGATGATAGGAGAATGCAAGGTTGTAGTTCGTAATCTCTGTAGTTGTGTTACTGTAGCTAATCATCTAGTTGTTGTATCCTGGGAGACAGACGAACAAAAATCACAATGACTAAGGAGTGACCGAAAATCTGTCTTAAGAAAACTGTGTAGGTACAAGCTTCAACTCGTTCACAATCAGTTTGGTTTTAGATATTTTGTATCTATATTTCTTGTTCTGTTCTTTCAATAATTAAAAATAATATTTTTTATTTTATTGATTTATTATTTCTTGGATTAACAATTTTCTAACAGGTAGAAATTATTCAAAAAATAATAATTTAAGAGTAAATGAACTAAATTCCAAATATACGAAGAGTATAAGAACTTAAAATATATGAAAATTACTATTTTATTATGTCTTCTAATATATACAAATCTTTTTACTCATTTTAAAAAGATATTATTACATGAGATTCTACACTCTTTTAAGAAGAGACGAACGGGTCGCAATGGATCTTTTGCTCTTAAACTTAACATGAGCAAAGCTTACGGTCGCGTAGAATAGGCATTTATTGAGGCGATTATGCGAAAAATGGGCTTTTCAGACTCTTGGATTTCTTGCATCATGGGTTGTGTTTCTACAGTATCCTATTCTGTTATAGTCAATGGCATTGTAAGCGACAGTTTTTCTCCAACAAGGGGTCTCCGCCAAGGGGATCCGTTGAGTCCCTATCTGTTTCTACTATGCTGAGAAGGTCTTTCTTCACTTATTAGAAGGGCTGCAGCAACTAGTTCTTTGAAAGGTGCAAGAATTACTCGTGGGGTTCCCCTCGTTACTCTTCTACTCTTTGCCGATGATTGTCTATAATCTTCAAGGAGGCATCAGCTTTGGGGGCTTCGAATATTCAACAGATTCTGATAACCTACGCTGGTTGTTCTGGTCAATTAGTGAATTATGACAAGTCACATGTATTCTTCAACTCTAATGTTTTGGAGGACAACAAGGCTGATGTTTGTGGAGTCTTGAATGTAATTGAAGTCTCCAATCCAGAAAAATATCTTGGACTTCCAGCGATTGTGGGCAGAGATAAAAGGCATGCTTTTCGATACATTCGAGAGCGCTTTGATGCAAGAACATAAAGTGGGAACATCTGTACACTCTCACAAGGCGGAAAGGAGGTGTTTATTAAGTTCGTTCTGCAATATCGATTCTACTTTTTGCCATGTCCTGTTTCTTTTTGCCTGCATCTTTTTGTAGAAAGCTAGAATCAGTTGCTGCTCGTTTCTGGTGGCAACGTTCACCCCCGAGAAGGGGTATCCATTGGTGTACTTGGGCAACGCTTTGTGAATTAACAGGAGATGGGGGAATGGGCTTCAGTGATCTTGGAAAGTTTAACATCGCTCTTCTCGTAAAGTAAGGATGGAGATTGTTAACAAATTCGGGTTCTCTTGCGGCACGTTTAATCAAAGCCAAATATTTTCCAACCATTGATTTTCTTAATTCTCGCCTTGGTTCTGCGGCTTCTCTTATTTGGCTTAGTATTTGGAGCTCTCAAGGCTTGCTCGAAATGGGAATTGGTTGGAATATTGGTAACGGAGCATCGGTCTCAATTTGGAATGACTATTGGTTGCCTAATTTGCTATCTAGGAAAATTTCCTCGGATAGAACTCCTAATCTATTTTTGGTCTCGGATCTTATAATATATGATGAAAAGAGATGGAATTCTACTCTAGTCAGATCATCTTTTAATCAGAGTGACGCGGATAGCATATTAAGCATACCATTATCTCTATTTCACAAGATGTGCTAAAGTGGAAAGGT
Source organism: Hibiscus mutabilis (assembly GCA_019671005.1). Taxonomy (NCBI): domain Eukaryota; kingdom Viridiplantae; phylum Streptophyta; class Magnoliopsida; order Malvales; family Malvaceae; genus Hibiscus; species Hibiscus mutabilis. The sequence continues at coordinate 23,747,915 of CM033713.1, forward strand.
GAAGGCTCTGGTATTTACTCTGTTCGAAGTGGTTACAAGCTGCTGCTGCATCCAGCTCTCAGGTCAGACAACCAGAAATCCATCTATGATTATATCTGGAACATTGATTGTCCCTCAAAAATCAGAATAGCTATTTGGAGGTTTGTTCATAACTATATTCCAACTATGCACAATCTGTTCATTAAAAGAGTTGCGACCGATTCTTTATGCCCAAGATGTAGGCTCGTAATTGAAAATATTCTACATGTCTGTAGGGATTGTGTTTTGCCAGAAATGTTTGGGATGCAACAGGAATTTCTTGGACTACGGATGCCAATCAATTAAGCTCTGTTGAGTGGCTATTTGGTCTATTCCAGAACAATCCTTTCAATAAGCATAAACTGATAGCAATTACCCAATGGGATCTCTGGTTCTCTAGAAATAAACTCATTCACGAGGGATATACACAACGAGTAGAAAAGTAGTTACCTTTATCAACAGCTACCGTGTCGATCTTGAACAGCTTTCAACGACACTTCGCCACTCGCCTCCTTTGTCACAGTCGAACTGGTCGCCACCTCCTTTACAGAACTTCAAAATTAATGCCGATGCTGCCTATATACAAGAAACAAAGCTATCGTCCTCTGGAATTATAATCTGCAATCATGAGGGACTTATAATGGGATCTTGCCACATTTTTAATCACCATGTTACTTGTATTTTCTCAGCAGAAACGATGGCGGTATTTCAAGGGATGCAGTTTGCTTTGGAGCTTGGCCTACAATCGGTGGTGGATGAAAGCGACTCTCGAACTGTCATTTCCAAGCTATTGTCAACATCGGTGTATTTGTCTAAAATTGGCCCTTTAACGAGAGACAAAAGCTTTATCGGTCTCCTTTTGTAACGCCGGTTATGGGCATAGGAATTTTCCAGTGGTTTAGATGGTTCGGTGAACTGGGATTAGAGATTCGAGTTGGATTCAAAATTAAAATTAGAATAAACAATTTTAGTGCGAGAAAAATATGGGAAAATATCTAAAACTCATTATTAAATATATGAATATTTTTGGTAAAGTCAATTTTAGAAAATGGAATTTGGAAATTTCACATTTTGGCTAGTGACCAAAATGTAAAGATTGAAAACTATTTTTAGTGACTATTTTGAAAAAGGGTCAAATCTTAGAATTTTTAAGAAGCTATTTTACCAAATTTTAATATCAGATTTTCCTCCCATTTAGGATTATTTTAAAAGAGTTTTAAGTGGGTAATTAAAAGGGAATTAGCTAAAAGCTAGTTATTTTCTTAAAAAAAAATTGACGTAACTTTTTCTCCTAAATTTTTCTCTCAAAGTTCTTCAGCCAAACACTTACTTTTTCATCCAAAAACTGAGGTAACACTCTTGATTTCTTAAGTTCTTGTTTCTTAATTGATTCTTTAACTTTGCTTCGCAAAACCTCATTGAATTTCTTTGTTTTAAAGATCTAAAACATCCAATTGAGAGGGAAATCACTCATTAGAGGTAAGATTCGTTCTTCTCCTCTAATGAATGGTTCTTTATTGAAATTCCCAAGTATTTGATCTTTGTTTAATGTTTTCTAAAGAGTTTTGATGATTAAATATGGAAATTGATTAAATCAATGTTTAATTGGTGAAATTAAGTGATTTCCATTTTGGATCTGTTTTGATGGGTTCTTGATTAGTAATAATCATAATTTTGATGTTTTATAATGTTAATAAGTTGTTTTTAACATTGGAATCCCGAAACTACGTGAATCTCTAATTTTCTAGGTTGATAGTTATGTGTTTTTGAGGAGTTTGATGGTTAATTGAATACTAGAGATATAAGGATGTTTGAAAAGTGCTTTTAATTGTTAATTGATGATAATTGAAGTGTTGAAATGTTTGATTGTGGTTGGGTTTGGTTCGAAAGAGGTTTGTTGTTAGTTTTGGATGTTGTGGAGTAGTTTTGGGTAGAAGATGTTGAGTTTTAGTGTTGCTGTGATGTTGATTGCATTTTGATGCAATGTACCTCTTTTTGTGTGGCTAAAAGCAGGGGAAATTGGTCCTCAAGCTTGAACGTGAGTTTCGGAAGCTTTGGAGGCGTGATTGTCACATCGGCATGCGAGGCGTTACGAGTCGGTAAGTGGAAACATGTTTTCAACTTTGCAAAGGTTTGAAAGTTGTGTTTGAGAGTTTAGATCAAGCTTGAAACGCTGATTTAAGCTTGAAAGTAAGTAAATGATGAATTCTCTCTCGATCTCTATTTTGGAAATAGTTTGATGCACTTGTTTTACTTGTTTTGATCACTCACTGTATATACATATTTTGAGCATGGTTTAATGCTGGAAATTGGTTTCGAAATGATATTGATGCACTTGGTAGTAATGCATGTTTGGTTATTGTTTATGAATATTGTTTAATGCAAAGGTTGTTGCATTGGTTTAATGGTTTTGTGATGATGCATATGAAAACAGTGAGTTGTTGATGTTAAAATGAATTATATTGGCGAGCGATGTTATGAAATGGTTTGAAAATGAAATCGGATATAGTTGGCTGGCCATAGGATTGATAGTGCACTATAAAAAGTCACATTGGATGTTGAGGGGTTAATATGGTATATCGAATACTCCATCCAAGTACCCTAACGGTCTATGGGTTGTACAGTACAGAAGACTCATGTTAGTGGATTAAACATCGTATCGATGAGTTATGTTGAGGGTTTATGTGTACCGAATACTCATGTGTGTGAACCTTGTGTTACTGGTAGATTGTTTGTTAAGTGTTGAGGGAACACTTATTGAATCTGTGTATCCAATGTTACGTTTTTGTAAATAGAACTGGGTAAATGATCACTTGGAAGCCAATATAATTGTTAATGTGTCATGAGATGGATTATGTTGTTTAATGTGATTTAAACATGTTTTACTCTTTAAGCCTTGCATTGGTAGTATGCATGGGAAAGCTTAAATTGAGGGTAGCAAATGGGATTTTGCTGTGGGATCTATGACACATGTTGCATATGGTTTAATATGCTGTTTTGGAAATGTTAAGTGCGTGGTTTTGTTAAGGCATGATAATGTGTTGATGTTAAAAGAGCTTTGTAACATATGATAAGTGTTCAAAAGTACCATTTTTGTTACTCTTTTTACTCATATTATTGTTAGACTTAAGCTCATATTAGTTGCATAATTAGTTATTCATGCATTAATTCATGTTTCTTTCCACCGTTGAGCTTGATTACATAACTTGGTGATTTTTGTGGAGAAAAGATGCTGCTTTGGTGTATTTTTGTGTGTGTGCAGGATCACTTGCCAAAGCAAGGCTAGTGCTAGTTGCCAGAGCAATGCATGAAGGAGACGCCAAGCTAGTTGCCAGGGCAATGCATGAAGGAGATGCCGAGCCAGTTGCCATGGCAATTGTCGACAAGAGCAAAGGTGATATGGTAGTCGAAATTGATGACTAGACAAGCCCAAGATGACGTGGAGCAAAGCCCAAACCCAAAGGAATTTGATTTCCATGCAGAGATTAAAGAAGAATTAAATTCCAAGAAGATATGAGAAGTTCTAGTAGGAATACAATTATAATAAAGAATTATATTCTTTAAAGATAATTTAATTCCAACTTAAACTCCTCCTCAAAGAAGGACTTTGGCCTAGCCCTATAAATAAGAAGGAGATTTCGACAATTCCAGAGAGAGCAAGAGGAGAGGATTTTCGACAACTCCAAAGGGCAAGAAGGAAGAGATTTCGACAAGATAGCAAGGAGGGAGAGAGTTCGATTTCTTCTTCTTCTTTGCTTCCATTAGATTCATGGTTTGGGGATTATTCTTTGTATATCTTTTGAACCCAACCATGAACTAACTTGACTGGTTGGGGTTATTATGTTTTGTTGTTGTGAAAAAAAATTGGATTTTGTTTAGGTAATAAGAGTTTGCACTTTCAATTCAAGGTTTACTCATTCTTGGTTCTTATTCTTGTTTGCGAGTGAATTGGAAGAGGATCTCGTAACTTTATCTATTTATCTAATATCGGGAGAGTTAGATTCAAGAAACGAATGAGTATGGTCTTTATTCAATCTATTGATGGTGAAGATTAATCCGGCTTAGGAATAAGTTAAGGATTTCAACGGCTAAGAGGAGCGCAAGATTGGTTGTTGTTCACCCTTGATTCACGCAGGGATGTATTATCAAGGCATGCACAAGTAGCTAGAGTTTCGACTTAGGGATAAGAAGAAACCATTGAAGAACGCTCTGCCGAACCTTGAAGTTGCTGCCCAGACGCCCAAGTAGTTGCCCAAGTAGTTGCCCAGGCAACCATCGATTAGTTGCCAAGGCAACCCCGTTGTGCAAGTTGCCACGGCAACTGAGTTGCCCGTGCACTCTTTTACCAAGACGATCCAATCGGCTATCACACCTCAACTCACAATAACCTGGCCTTTCTCTCTCTCATTCGATCTCATCTTTTCTTTTACTTTATTGCTTTCTAGTTTAGTTATTAGTTAAACTCCTATAATCCTTTAATTGTGTTTTTACTTTTCACAGTGCAGTAACTTAAGCAAAGTGGCCCAAACCAATCCCTGTGGAGACGATACTCGATGCTCATATCACTTTATTACTTGCGACGTGTATACTTGCACAATTGCGTAGCACTTATCACACGCAACAAGTTTTTGGCGCCGTTGCCGGGGATTGGCAATTAGTGTTAGTTGTTTTTGTTATTGCATTTTTTTCTCTCTTAGTTTTACTAACTTTTCTTTTTGTTTGTTTTATCAAAAAAAAATTTAGGTGCGCTACAAGTTAAGGAATATCAACATGTCGGGAAATAAAAGCCAATCTATTCGAGAGATGATGTTGCAAGATATGAATCAATCCAATCAAGAGTTCCTTGCACCCTTTGATGATTACCTATACCAACCGAGAAAAGCCCAAAGAACTTATACCATGGAAAAATCTTGTGCTATGTGTGGAGAACATCATGTGTTTGAAAATTGCCCTCACATTTTCGGTGCATATAACTACATGGAGGACCATAGAGGGAACCAGCATCAAAATTCTTCATGGTATGGTCAAAAAGCTCAATTTTTTTTTACCATAACAATTTTGCCGCGACAACAGATATGCCATGGCAATGTAGTCCTTTTCAAGAGCATTCCAATTCCTTGGAGGAAACGTTACTAGCTTCCTTGACTAGACTTGACGGATCAATTGAAGAGATTCGAGAACTATCAAAATCTATGGATACGAGGATAGCTTAGTGGGATGCAACCTTAGGGGATTCAGAAGATCAATTGGGGAGATCCACATATGTCATGGATAACATGCACCAACAATTCATTCCTAGGGATACTGACGTCCCAAGGCAAGAGGATAAGGAGCAATACAAAGAAATCTCTCCGATGTGTGAGGAACAACTAGAACCTCAAAGTCAAGAGGATGCCAATAAGAGAGACTGCCCAACACATGATGAGCTTGAACAACAAATTGCCTCGGCAATGATTGAGGAGCCTGAACAGAGCAATGCTGCGACAACACTCAGTGAAGCTGAGAACAACAATACTACAGCAAATTCTGAAGAACCCGATGCCCGGAAGTTATAACGTTGATGTTGAAGCAGGGAATGTAGATTGCTCTCATCTACAATTTCCACGACAATTACACGACCACATGCAAGATCAACGAGATGATAATACTTTGCCAATGGAATATGAGCAGGTAATAGTTGAACCTTTTGAATTCTTTAAAAACTCACCTCTTCCATTGCAGGTATGTCTTGAGGAACCGAGGTTGGTAGATTTGAAGCCATCAAATCTCTACTCGATGGAGATGTTTGAGAGGCCAAAAGAAAAAGGTGTTTGGATTCATAAAGCTCTTGAAAATTGATTCTTCCCTCGACTTAAAGCAAAATTTGACAACGATTGCCACGACAATTGGCTTGAGCAAGAATTGCCCACGACAACAAAGGCTACATCCAACCATGATAGAAGTCGACAAGAATGAGGTAATTGAATGGTTGAAAATGGATATAATTTTTCCTATTAATATATTTGTGCCTTCGGGAATAGTAGCAAGGTGGAGAGTATACATGGACTACAAGCGAACAAAGAAGAAAGACACCTCCACCATGGTAATGCAAAAGGAGTAGCTGGGAGCACATTGGCCCAACTCTTTTTGGGCAATATTGTCACCCGGTGGGGGTACGGATGGACTATAAGAAGTATCGGAAAACGACTCTCCTCAAGTTTTCTCTCGAAATGCAAGAACATTAGAAGTGGTCACTTTAGGAGATGCCTGAGCATGCTCTCCTTTCAATATTTTCTTTTTCTTTTTTATTTTTATTTTTATTTTTATTTTTAGGAGATATTTTATTTTTCTTCATTATCTTTAGTTTCCAGGTTTTCTTTACTTTCTTTTCCACAACAAGACTCACAACCACCATGATAAGGAAATTTACTGCCGACTACTCGCCACAGCAACCACAACAAAAACTGGCGATGCCCAGGCAACAACAATGGCTTCGGCAACTACTGATGCACATGCAAGTAAACCTGCATCGACAAACATGGACCAAATCAAGGCAATGCTATTCACGCGGTACCAGCCACAAGCATTCAACCGCTGACCGAAAATTGAATTAAGCAAACGGCACGAAGGAAACTCATCACTCGAGGTGACGACCTCTCTGACTAACTCATTTCATTTAGTTTCTTTTAAATTTTGTTTCACTTTTACGTGGCATTAAGGACAATGCTTCTCTCGAGTTTGGGGGTGTTGGTTTCTAGTTAGTTTCATGTTTAGTTGCATTCATCTTTAGCAATCACATATAGGTTGCATATGTTACTTGCCATGCCTTTAATTTGATTTAATTGCTTAAGACTTGTTGAATATCCAATGATGAATTTTTGCCACTGCACTTAATTGAAAGAACCTTTAATTTTAGGATTACATGAAAAGAACTTAGAATTTTACTATGATGCTGAATTTTTTTACACGGTTGTGGCTTGTTGATTGAAAGAAACTTAGTGAACTTAGGTTGCTTAAAATTTGGGTAAATTTGAAAATTAAAAGTTAAATTCTTGCTAGAGGCGCCTGAAACTGGCTCTAGTAGTAAATGCACTTTCTTGCTAGAGGTGCTCAAACAGCTCTAGTAGTTAATGCACATTAAAGAATCGCTAGAGGTGCCCGAAACTGGCTCTAGTCGACTAAAATAAAATGAGAAATTGCTTACTTTACTAGAGGTGCCCGAAATTGGCTATAGTGAAAATTAAAATAAATGCCCTAGTAATTAAATTGATAAAATCCTACTATTCACATAGAATCTTGAAAATCAACTTGTATACAACTACGCACACACATTGTCACGAGCACTATAGTTTGGTTCCGGGTAATTTTTGTGTTATCCAAAAAATTAAAAGGTGATCATACTTTGTGCCACGGTTCCGAGGTTTGAATTCAAGTTTGAAGCATGTCTTTGATGATTAAAGTCTTGGCAGGTAATTGTTAATTTGCATTGCTTGAGGACAAGCAATAGTTTGAGTTTGGGGGCATGATAAGTGTTCAAAAGTACTATTTTTGTTACCCTTTTTACTCATATTATTGTTAGACTTAAGCTCATATTAGTTGCATAATTAGTTATTCATGCATTAATTCATGTTTCTTTCCACCGTTGAGCTTAATTACATAACTTGGTGATTTTTGTGGAGAAAAGATGCTGCTTTGGTGTATTTTTGTGTGTGTGCAGGATCACTTGATTTCCATGGCAATGCATGAAGGAGATGCCGAGCCAGTTGCCATGGCAATTGTCGACAAGAGAAAAGGTGATATGGTAGTCGAAATTGATGACTAGACAAGCCCAAGATGACGTGGAGCAAAGCCCAAACCCAAAGGAATTTGATTTCCATGCAGAGATTAAAGAAGAATTAAATTCCAAGAAGATATGAGAAGTTCTAGTAGGAATACAATTATAATAAAGAATTATATTCTTTAAAGATAATTTAATTCCAACTTAAACTCATCCTCAAAGAAGGAATTTGGCCTAGCCCTATAAATAAGAAGGAGATTTGGACAATTCCAGAGAGAGTAAGAGGAGAGGATTTTCGACAACTCCAAAGGGCAAGAAGGAAAAGATTTCGACAAGATAGCAAGGAGGGAGAGAGTTCAATTTCTTCTTCTTTTTTGCTTCCATTAGATTCATGGTTTGGGGATTATTCTTTGTATATCTTTTAAACCCAACCATGAACTAACTTGACTGGTTGGGGTTATTGTGTTTTGTTGTTGTGAAAAACAATTGGATTTTATTTAGGTAATAAGAGTTTGCACTTTCAATTCAAGGTTTACTCATTCTTGGTTCTTATTCTTGTTTGCGAGTGAATTGGGAGAGGATCTCGTAACATCATCTATTTATCTAATATCGGGAGAGTTAGATTCAAGAAACGAATGAGTATGGTCTTTATTCAATCTATTGATGGTGAAGATTAATCCGGCTTAGGAATAAGTTAAAGATTTCAACGGCTAAGAGGAGCGCAAGATTGGTTGTTGTTCACCCTTGGTTCACGCAGGGATGTATTATCAAGGCATGCACAAGTAGCTAGAGTTTCGACTTAGGGATAAGAAGAAACCATTGAAGAACGCTCTGCCGAACCTTGAAGTTGCTGCCCGAACGCCCAAGTAGTTGCCCAGGCAACCATCGATTAGCTGCCAAGGCAACCCCGTTGTGCAAGTTGCCACGGCAACTGAGTTGCCCGTGCACTCTTTTACCAAGACGATCCAATCGGCTATCACACCTTAACTCACGATAACCTGGCCTTTCTCTCTCTCATTTGATCTCATCTTTTCTTTTACTTTATTGCTTTCTAGTTTAGTTATTAGTTAAACTCCTATAATCCTTTAATTGTGTTTTTACTTTTCACAGTGCAGTAACTTAAGCAAAGTGGCCCAAACCAATCCCTGTGGAGATGATACTCGATACTCATATCACTTTATTACTTGCGACGTGTATACTTGCACAATTGCGTAGCACTTATCACACGCAACAACATATTTTACGAATGTATAGTGAAATGGTTTTGAAATTCATTGATGATGGTTGTTGTTTGAGCATTCCTCACTAAGCCTATTGTACTTACGCTCTTTTTCTATCAATGCAGAAAACTAAGGTCTAAGTCAGCCAAGAGGCAAGGAAGGGAACTCCAAGACTTGAATTCAATGTATGGTTTGGACATCGAAAAATAATAATAATGGCAATGTGTCGATTAAGGCTTTGGGAATGTTTTGATGAACTCTATGTTGTTGCAAGTTTTACTTGCGGCTTTAGACTTCTAATATGTTTTAAATGATTGTGATATGGTTTGTTTGATGCTTTGGTTGTGGACTAGGAAGCATGCCTCTAGTTTTGATTGATGGAATATGTTAGATGTGCTAGGTTGGCTTCTTGTGCTAGTATGTTGATGCTCAAATATGTTGATGATGTTATATGTTGATTGCCTAAGTGTTAAGCTTGATTGAAGTGAGCCAAAATGTCATATGTTAGACCTAGAGGTCAATACAGGCCTTTGTGTACCTGTACGGGTACCTCAAGACCGGTACACGAGGTCTGTATGAGACTTTAAGTGTTAAATAAAGCTAAAGGTACTAGTACGCTTAGCCACCGTATTAATACGCCTTAAGGAAATTGTATACTTATTCTGGTACACGGGTTTGTGGATCAGTACGCACCCTTCGAATTTAGCATCTCGTACCGGTACACGGGGTACCGTATCAGTATGTATTTTGGTTACTGAAATCCTAAGTTTTGAGAAAATAAGAAGGGGATCGGTTCGGGTCAGAGCAATACCGATACGGGGGTAGTCAATACATCGTATCGGTATGTGTCTTTTGTATCGGTACACTAAGTTGTTATATTTGTTAACCCGTATTGGTACGAACTTGCCAGTATCGGTACGCTATGTTGTTTTTGTGCTATTTGATGATGCTGAAGTTTGGAAATCTTGCAATATAGTCTCTGTTTGTTATGAACGAAATTAATCGGGTTTAGGTGGTTGTTTTGGAATGAAATTTGAGCTATATATATGTAATTAGACTTATTAAAGGTTGGTAACCTTAAACATGTAAATTGTCGGGAATTTATGAGATTTGCATTTTGGTTCTTAAAATGTTATGTTGAGTAATTAAGTCATGTTTTGTAATATGTTTAATTCAAAACGTTACCACCGAGTCATTTTCACATAGGATATTATTAATGCTCATCTAGACAAGATAAAAAGAAAAATTGGTTTCGGCTTAGGATTTTAGATCAGGTTTGCTTCGGTAAACCTAATGTGGCCTTTTTAGTCTGGTTTCGGCTAGGTCGGGCTAAGAGGCTTACATTTGGTGGTATCAGAGCTGGGTTAGCAAAAATTGGGATGTTGTTGGTGTTTGTAACACGATGTTTTCTATGCACAGTGATTGTTTACATGTATAGTGTTTGAATTATGCCATGTTTGGGTACCTTGGGGACATATTGCCATACTACTATGTTTATGAAATAATTTTGGTTTAAAATGGAAGTCTTGGATCCTTGCTTGAAGCTGGCCTGGATGTTTTTGTTTTTATGTAATTATCATGCCTTAGATACGTTTTGGACTATGCCACCGAGGAGAGAATTGTGATCTAGCGGAAACGCTGCTGCTGGAGGGTAGGGAGTCGAGGGCGAGATTGTACACCTGAGAATTTACCTACTCCTCCGCCTAATCCTCATGAGGGATTGGAACAAGTACCCCTGCACCATCTGGTCTTGTGTTTGAGGACATGACGCTTTTGGTTCAGGCGATGACAGGAGCATTCTAGGCCACAATGGATGGAGCTCACGTACCTGCTCCTAGTACCTGCTACTGCTAATTCGAGTTTATCGTTGGAGAGTTTGTGTAACCTGGAAGGGGTTGAGTATAAAGGGTTAGTATCCGAGGAGTAGATGGCTAGTATAAAGCGTATTTTGGTTCAGTTGGGGTGTAACGATGATCGCAAGTTGGGATGTATTATTTCCTTGTTGCAAGAGGATGCGTATAGTTAGTGGACCACTGTAATCACAGGCATAAAATCTGATGAGGTAGTAATATGGAAGTTCTTCCAGGCTGCTTTCAGGAAGAAATATCTGGGTGTTAGATATTTGGATGATAAGAAACGATAGTTTATGGACTTGGTTCAGAGTAGTATGACCGTGTCTGAGTATGAGGTACAGTTCGTACGGCTGAACCAATACGCACCTGAGTTGGTGCCAGACGAGAGGCACCGCTGTGATTGTTTTCAGTATGGTTTGATTCAAGATGTCAAGACGTACATATTGGCCATCGAGTATACTGAGTTTGATGTTTTAGTATCTAGGGAAAATGATATAGAGTAGAGTCAGGGTTTGTCTCATCGTTTTAGAGGTTCTAGTTCGAGGAAGAGAGCTGTAGAGTATAGTTTTAGGGGTGGCCAGGTTAAGAGGCACCGTGATTGGAGGTACCAACCAGAGACGAGATTCAGTGGAGATGGTTCATGATGAGGATATCAGGGCAAGGTGTTCAGGTTCGAGTAGCGAATATTAGTTGTTGGGGTTGTAGTTCTAGAGAACATTTGAGGCGAGATTACCCGCGTTTGGCCAGTAAGGAGTAGGCTCCTACAGTTGTGGCTTCGAACTCTTGTTGGAGTTAAAAAAATAAGCTAAACAATAAATGTAAGTTATAAAATTTTGTGTCAATTTTGCTAGATTTATATTTGAACATGCACCTATTCTTGCACCACAATATTATCTTAATGGCAAACAATAGAGGAGAAGAAGAGAGAGAATTTGAAGGAGACAGTGCAAGAGGATGTTGGTTGACGAAGGATGGTGGACCAGCAAGGATCTATGCTCATCGCAATGGGAGAAATGCAAAGGCTTAATGTAGATAATAAGTACCTTTTAATTATCATGTTTTTGTTATCTTTGAATTATTTTTGTCCTTCTTACATTCATATATATTGTTTTAGCATGCACATTTGCTAAATTTTTTATCAAGAGAAATTCTTGATGTTGGTATTTTTTTGCCCTTTTAAGGTTCTTTTGGATAAATTTTGACCAAAAAAAAGTTTGAGCGGAGGTTTAACGATGGTTTAGGGTCACGTGTTTTGGGGTAAAAAAACTTTGACACTAAAAAAAAAAAAAATGGTTTTGACATAATTTTGGGCATGGCCTAAAACAAAAACCTAAAAGAAGGGTGAGTTGCATGGTTGATTTTGAGACCAAGAGGGTTTCTTTAGAGCTTGCTGATGATTATGAGGTTGTAGTTATAGGTACGGGTGAGCGTTCGAGCGAGTCGAGTCAAAAAATTTTGAGTTATTCGAGATGACAAGTCTAATTTTACAACTTGAACTTAATTTGATTTTTTTCCGATTCGAGTCGAGTTTAGCGAGTTTGAGTCGAGTCGAGTTTTTGAGTTTATGTACAAATCTAAATCGTAACTATTTATAATATTATAGTATGTTTTGGTTCAAATTTAACTGACTTTCTCTAATAATATAAGATTACATACATATAAGTTTGAGTCATTTCATTAAATTACGGGACTCGTTAAAAACCTCCTTCTTATCTAGGTAAGGCCAAGGTGAGACCAAAGATAACAGAATGAGGAAAATAGTATCCAAAATATATTTTTTTTAGGGTTTAGGAAAATATTTGATAAATTTAAAATGCATCGTTGTAATAACTAAAATTTTGAGGTATAAGGGTTTTTTTATGGTGGGGTTTTTTTGTTTCGAATACATTTTGAAAATGTTTAGGGAAAATAAATGCATAAATTAAAATATCCAGAAATGACCGGATTAACAGAAATAAAATGCATAAATTAAAATTTTGGAAGTGGATTGGGATGAACAACATAAAATACGTAAATTAAATTGTAGAAATTTAAATGAAGAAAATTAAAAGTGTGAAAAATTAAAAGTGATAAATTAAATATGGAAATTAAAAACATAAAATAAATAGCATAATATAAAAGATACAAATAAAAATTACATTAAATAAAATAAAAAATGAATATGAAAAGTGACCATTTTGTAAAGAAAAGAAAATTAAAAGACAAGACTGAAATAAAACTGAAAATAAAATTACAGGGGTTAAATGTGCAATTAGCTCATGTAATTTAAATGGGATATCTTTGAGTTATTCGAAAAATCGAATAACTCAAAATTTGAAAATTTGAGCTCGACTCGAAATTGAAATTTTTTCGAGTTATTCAATTTTACTCGAATAACTCGAAATTGAAAAAAAATAATTTTTTTGAGTCGAGTCGAGTTTTGTGTGAGTTATGGGAGAAAATGTAAAGTTCCTGTCTAATATGGTTTCGGCCATGGAAGCGCGTAAGTTGCTTAAATGTGGATGTCGGGAGTATCTAGCTTATGTGATGAATCCGAACATGGAGGAAGTACGGACAAAGGATATACGTATTGTTTGTGACTTTTGGGTGTATTTTTTGAAGAGTTACCTAGTTTGCCACCGGACAGGGAGGTGGAGTTTTGCATCGAGACATATGTTGATCTGGCTCCGATATCGATTGTACCATATCGCATGGCACCAAAAGAGTTGAAGATGCAACTTCAAAAGTTACTATATTGGGGTTTTATCCAGCCTAGTGTGTTGCCGTAGAGATCATCGGTGTTGTTTGTGAAAAAAGAAAGATGGCACGTTGAGGATGTGTATAGACTATCGACAACTGAATAAGTTGATGATTAAGAACAAGTATCCCTTACCTTAGATTGATGATCTGTTCGATCAATTTCGATGAGCTACGGTGTTTTCCAAGATCAATTTGAGATTTGGATATTACCAATTGAAGGTGAAGGATAAAGATGTGTTGAAGACTGCTTTCCGTACGATGTATAGCCATTATGAGTTCTTGGTAAAGCCGTTTGGGCTAACGAATGCGTCTGCGGCATTCAAGGATATGAATCGCGTGTTCTATAAATTCTTGGACCAATTTGTAGTAGTGTTCATCAATGATATCCTTGTGTGCTCTCGTACTAAAGAAGATCATAATCGACACTTGAGGATTGTGTTGCAGACCTTGCTGGATAATCAGCTTTATGCTAAGTTGAGCAAATGCTAGTTTTTGATTAGGGAAGTGATTTTTCTTGCGCATGTGGTTTCAATAGAGGGTATCCGAGTAGATCGTAAAAAGGTTGAGGCAGTTGTGAATTAGAAGCAGCCAAAGTCAGTGACAAAAGTCTGCAGTTTTTTTGGGCTTGGCAGGTTATTACCGTTGTTTTATGGATGGGTTTTTGAGAGTTGCTGCTACGTTGAACAAGTTGTTGCAAAAGGATGTGCGGTTTGAGTGGTCAGAGGCTAGACAGTAGGCTTTTGAGAAGTTGAAAGAAGCTCTAACGCAAGCTCCAATATTGATTCAACTGGAGGTAGGGAGTAGTTTGTGGTGTATAGTGATGCATCCTACGTCGGGTTAAGGTGTATGTTGATGCAGGGTGGGAAAGTCGTAGATTATGCATCGAGGCAGTCGAAAGTGCATGAACACAACTACCCTACGCATGACCTTGAGCTCGTGGCAGTAGTGTTTAAGTTGAAAATTTGGAGACATTACATTTATGGTGAAAAGTGTGTTGTATACATTGACCATAAGAGCTTGAAGTATTTGATGACACAGAAAGAGTTGAATCTTCGCCAACGTAGGTGGTTAGATTTGTTGAAGGATTACGATCTGAACATTGAGTACCATCCGGGTAAAGCCAATGTTGTGGCTGATACTTTGAGTATAAAGGTCATTGTGGAGTTGAGAACCATGTTTTCTAGGTTGAGTGTAACCCGTGATAGAGGATTGTTGGCAGAGTTACAAGTGAAACCTTTCTTGACACAGTTGATTAAGAAAAAACAACCGTATGATGAGGCATTGGTACCTCATGTCAAAGACATCATGGATGAAAATCCTATGGATTATCACTTTAATAGTGATGAGGTTTTGTACTTTAAAGATCGAATTGTGGTGCCTAGTGACGAGGAGTTGAGATAGATATTTTGACCAAGGCACATGCTAGTGCTTTTGCTATGCATCCTAGTAGTACCAAAATGTATCAGGGGTTAAGGAAAGAGTACTATTGGGTGGGTTTGAAAAAGGACATGGCTGACTTTGTTGCTAGATATATGGTGTGTTAGCAGGTGAAAGCTGAACATCAGTTTCTTTTCGGGTTGTTGCAACCGTTGAAAATTCTGGAGTGGAAGTGGGAAAAGATCACCATGGATTTTGTGTCAGGATTTCCTTTAACTCCATCTCAAAAGGGTTTTATTTAGGCGATTGTGGATTAGTTTACGAAGTGTGCACATTTTCTACCTATGCATATGGCGTACTCGTTGGATAAGTTGGCAGATTTGAATGTTGTTGGAGTTGTGAGGTTGCACGGGGTGCCTAAATCGATTGTGTCGGATAGAGATCCGCACTTACAGTGAGGTTTTGGAAGTGTTTGCACCAAGGTTTGGGTACTCGCTTGAATTTCAGTACATCGTATCATACACAGACGGATGGCTAGTCTGAACGTGTGATTCAGATCTTGGAAGATATATTAAGATGTTGTATCATTGAGTTCCTTGGAACTTGGGAAGGGCAGTTGCCTTTGGTAGAGTTTGCGTATAGTAACAGTTATCAAGCAAGTATAAAGATGGCACCGTATGAAGCCTTGTATGGCAGGAGATGTCATACGCCCTTGTGTTGGGCTGAGGCTGGGGAAAAGTATGTTTCCATGCCTTATGTGTTGAAAGACACGGATGAGAAAGTAAAGATTATCTATAATCATTTGAAAGAAGCCTCAGATAGAAACAAATCCTACATGGATTTGAAGCGTAAAGAGACTGAGTACGTTGTTGGTGAAAAAGTGTTCCTAAAATTTTCGCCTTGGAAGAAGGTGATGCGTTTTGGGCGTAAAGGGAAGTTAAGCCCAAGGTTTATTGGGTGTTAGAATGTATTGGTCTTGTGGCTTATCGGTTGAGGTTACATCCTGAGTTGGAGAAGATTCATGATGTGTTTCATGTGTTCATGTTACGGAGGTATCGCTCGGATCCGTCGTATGTTATGTCAGTTAAGGATGTTGAGTTGCGACCAGATTTGTCGTATGATGAGGGACCAGTGGAGATCCTTGAATCCAGTAGTAAAGTTTTTGTGGCCAGACGATTGAACTTGTTAAGGTGTTGTAGCGACATCGCGGTGTTGAGGAGGCCACATGGGACAATAAGTCAGACATGGTTGCTCAGTTTTTGCATCTGTTTTCGTCAGGTAAATTTTGAAGATGAAATTTCTTAAGGGGAAGAGTTGTAACGCCCTGGTTTTGGTCCTAGGAGTTTCCTAATGGTTTAGATGGTCTTGTGTATCGAGATTAGAGATTCAAGTTAGATCCGGGATTAAAATCAAAATAAATAATTTTGGTGCGAGAAAATATGGGAAAAATATCTAAAAATCATTATTAAATATATGGATATTTTTGGTAAAGTCAATTTGGAAATTTGATATTTTGGCTAGTGGCCAAAATGTAAAGATTGAAAACTATTTTAGTGACTATTTTGAAAAAGGGTCAAATATTAAAATCTCTAAGGAGCTATTTTACCAAACTTTAATATCAGATTTTCCTCTCGTTTAGGATTATTTTAAAAGAGTTTTAAGTGGGTAATTAAAATGTAATTAACTAAAAGGTAGTTATTTTCTTAAAACCAAAAATTGACGTAACTTTTTCTCCTAAACTTTTCTCTCAAAGCTCTTCATCCAAACACACACATTTTCATCCAAAATCTGAGGTAACACTCTTGAATTCTTAAGTTCTTGTTTCTTAATTGATTCTTTAACTTTGCATTGCAAAACCTCGTTGAATTTCTTTGTTTTCAATATCTAAAATATCCAATTGAGAGGGAAAACACTCATTAGAGGTAACGTTCATTCTTCTCCTCTAATGAATGGTTGTTTATTGAAATTCCCAAGTATTTGATCATTGTTTAATGTTTTCTAAAGAGTTTTGATGAGTTAAATATGGAAATTGATTAAATTAAGGTTTAATTGGTGAAAATAAGTGATTTCCATTTTGGATCTGTTTTGCTAGGTTCTTGATTGGTAATAATCATAATTTTGCTGTTTTATAATGTTAATAAGTTGTTTTTAACATTGGAATCCCGAAACTATGTGAATCTCTAATATTCTAGGTTGATAGTTATGTGTTTTTGAGGAGTTGTGATGGCTAATTGAATTTGGAGATATAAGGATGTTTGAGAAGTGTTTTTGATTGTTAATTAATGATAATTGAAGTGTTGAAACATTTGATTGTGGCTGGGTTAAGTTCGGAAGAGGTTCGTTGTTAATTTTGGATGTTGTAGAGTGGTTTTGGGTTGAAGATGTTGAGTTTTAGTGTTGCTGTGATATTGATTGCATTTTGATGCAATGTACATCTATTTTGTGTGGCTAAAAGTAGGGGAAATTGATCCTCAAGCTTGAACGTGAATTTTGAATGCTTTGGAGGCGTGATTATCGCATCGGTAAGCTTGGCATTGCGAGTTAGTGAGTGGAAACGTGTTTTCAACTTTGCAAATGTTTGAAAGCTGTGTTTGGGTGTTTAGATCGAGCTCGAAATGCTGATCTAAGCTCGAAAGTAAGTAAAGGATGAATTCTCTCTCGAACTCTATTTTGGCATTAGTTTGATGCACTTGTTTTACATGTTTTGATTACTCACTGTATATGTATATTTTAAGCATGGTTTAATGCTGGAAATTGGTTTCGAAATGATATTGATGCATTTGGTAGTAATGCACATTTGGTTAATGTTTATGAACATTGTTTAATGCAAAGGTTGTTGCATTGGTTTAATGGTTTTAGGATGATACATATGAAAACAATGAGTTGTTGATGTTAAAATGAATTATATTGACAAGTGATGTTATGAAATGGTTTTAAAATGAAATCGGATATAGTTGGTCGGCCATAGGATTGATAGTGCACTATAAAAAGGTGCCTTGGATGTTGAGGGGTTGATATGGCGTATCGAATACTCCATCCAAGTACCCTAACGGTCGAGGGGTTGTGCGGTACCGAAGACTCCCGTTAGTGGATTAAACATCATACCGATGAGTGGTGTTGAGGGGTTTATGTGTACCGAATACTCCACCACGGGTGTCACAATGGTGGAGGAGTTTATGTATACTGAATACTCCTGTGTGGGAACCTTATGTTACCGGTAGATTGTTTGTTAAGTGTTGAGGGAACACTTGTTGAATCCGTGTATCTGATGTTACGTATTGGTAAATGGAACTGGGTAAATGATCACTTGGAAGCCAATATAATTGTTTATGTGTCATGAGATGGATTATGATGTTTAATGTGATTTAAACATGTTTTACTCTTTAAGCCTTGCATTGGTAGTATACATGGGAAAGCTTAAATTGAGGGTAGCAAATGGGATTTTTCTGTGGGATCCACGACACATGTTGCATATGGTTTAATATGTTGTTTTAGATTGTTAAGTGCGTGGTTTTGTTAAGGCATGATAATCTGTTGATATTAAAAGAGCTTTGTAACGTATTTTACGAATGTATAGTGAAATGGTTTTGAAATGTATTGATGATTGTTGTTTTTTGAGAATTCCTCACTAAGCTTAGTGTGCTTACGCTCTCTTTTCCATCAATGCAGAAAACTAAGGTTTGAGGCAGCCAAGAGGCAAGGAAGGGAACACCAAGACTTGAATTCAAAGTATGGTTTGGACATCAAAAAATAGTTATAATGGCAATGTGTCAATTAAGGCTTTGGGAGGGTTTTGATGAATTCCCTATTGTTGCAAGTTTTACGTGCTGTTTTGGACTTGTAATATGTTTTAAGTTATTATGATATGGTTGATTTGATGCTTTGGTTGTGGACTAGGAAACATGCCTCTAGTTTTGATTGATGGAATATACTAGATGTGCTAGGTTGGCTTCTTGTGCTAGTATGTTGATGCTCAAATATGTTGATTAGCTAAGTGTTAAGCTTGATTGAAGTTACCTAGAGTTCAATACAGGCCTCTGCGTACCGGTACGGGTACCTCAGGATCGGTACGCAGGGTTTGTATGAGGTTCAAAGTGTTGAAATAAAGCTACGAGTACCAGTACGCTTAGCCACTGTATCAGTACGCCTTAAGGAAATTGTATACTTGTTTCGGTACACGAGGTTGAGGATCAGTACGTACCCTTCGAATTTAGCAACCCGTACTAGTACGTGGGGTACCGTATCGGTATGCATTTTGGTTACTAGAATCCTGAGTTTTGAGAAAATAAGAAGCGGGTCGGTACGGGTCAAAGCAGTACCAGTACGAGGGTGGTCAACGCACCGTATTGGTATGTGTCTTGTGTATTGGTACGCTAAATCGTTATATCTGTTAACCCGTATAGGTACGGCCTTGCCTGTGTCGGTACGCTATGCTGTTTTTGTGCTATTTGATGATGCTGAAGTTTGGAAATCTTGCAATATGGACCCTGTTTGTTATGAATGTAATTAATCGGGTTTGGGTGGTTGTTTTAGAATGAAATTTAACCTATATATATGTAATTGGACTTGTTAAAGGTTAGTAACCTTAAACATGTAAATTGCCGGGAATTTCTGAGATTTGGGTTTCGGTCCTTAAAATGTTATGATGAGCAATTGAGTCCTGTTATGTAATATGTTTAATTCGAAATGCTACCACCGAGTCGTATTCACATAGGACATTATTAATGCGCATCTAGATAAGATACAAAGAAAAAAAAAGGGTCTAGTTTAGGATTTTAGATCGGGTTTATTTCGGCAAACCTAATGTGGCTCTTTTAGTCCGGTTTCGGCTAGGCCGGGCTAAGGGGTTACCACTTTGATTTTTGCTTGTTCAATTTCTTCGGTCGGAACAGTAATTGACCTGCACATGCATTGGCAGCGGAGGGCTTGAGTTTTCCTTCTGACTGTTTCTGGGTTGAGAACGCGCCGGAGCCCATTCTTCGCCTCGCAGAAGCTGATCGATGGTTCATCAATCCACCGTGATTTTTTTGGGTCACCTTATTTCAGCTTCATTTAGGGGAATCATAACTATTTTAGCTTTTAAGCCTCCCCTGAGTTTTAATCTCCATCTCGTTCCTTATCGAGTCTCTCTGGATGGTGGAGAAGATGTCGGTTGCAGTGTTATTTTCTTTTTGGTTTTTTCCACGTGCCTTTTGGTGTTCAGCTTTTATTACTTTCTTTAGTTTTGTTCTCTTTAGTTTGTAATGTTTTTATTTCTAATAAAAGGCAGTCGACTTTTAATTCAAAAAAGAGACAAAACCAAAATATTTGCTACAATACAACATAATACTTTGTAGTTATTCTTTAACTTTTTTATATAGTCCACTTTGTTTTCTTGGAAAATTGTGGGAATAGAGATCCTTTGCCCTTTTTTGGTGCCTTTATTTATGCTCCCACACTAAAAAAATTAAATTTAGGATCAATTTTTACGGTTAGAGTTTAGGGTTAGTGTTTAGGAAATTAGTGGTAGGGTGTATTTTTAGGGTTTAAGGTTTATGGTTTAGGATTTAGAATTTAAAGTTAGGGCTTGAAATTTAATTTTTAGTGTTGAGACATAAAAAAATTGTGGTGGTTTAGTTTTCGTTACTTTTAGTTCAATTATAGTTTTCTATTTATTTTCCTTGTAGCATAGAATGTTAGGCATTTTTAAATTAATATTCTTTTTTTATAGTTTTCGTTTAAAGAACTCGTTTTCTTCAAAAAGAGAGTTCCATTCAACGTGGAACAACTTATCAGATAACCCAATTAAACATTTGGAAAAATGACCTCGTGTTTTGCACGTAGCAAGTTCTTAAAAAAATTGAAAGTATCGCCGGACTATAATATACTGAACTCGCTTCTTGCAAAAAGCGAGTTCTGTGCAATCCGGAACCGGTATACAAGGGTTTATAGGCATGTTCGAGGTATTTTATATTTTGTTAATCAGAACATTTTCGTAATTTTTAAGCTTAGAGGCCTAGTATTGGAACTTATCTTTCAGTTGAGGCTAATATTGGCATATACGAGACATTATAAACGGGGTAAAAATAACGTTGAAAATTGTTCCAAAGCTTGGTTTTGTGCATGAAGAACAAGCTAAAATGGCTTGATAGGCATGTTCAAGGGTTTTTTTCGGGAAGTTAATCGCAAAATTTGCATAATTTTTAAGCTTAGAGGCATGGTATTGGAACTTATATTTTAGTTGAGACTGATATTGGCATATGCGAGACATTGTAAACGGTGTAAAAATCGCGTTGAAAATGGTTCTAAAGCTAGGTTTTGTGCATGAATAGCAGTTAAAATGTCTTGATAGGCATGTTTGAGAGGGGGTTTTCCAGGTAGTTAATCGCAAAATTTGCGTAATTTTTAAGCTTAGAGGCGTAATATTGGAACTTATCTTTCAGTTGAGACTGATATTGACACATACGAAGCATTATAAATGGGGTTAAAATCGCGTTGAAAATGGCTCCAAACCAAAAGAAATTGAAATCTAACGAAGAGATTTTGTTACTTAGAAAAAATAGTAGTAAAATAAAAAAACTAAAATTAATTGACACAAGAGCCTATCGATTAGGACATTTGTTCTTGGCGTGTCCAAAATTCCTACATCTAGTGCATAGTTTCGGTTGTTCAGTTCTTTCTTGATGTTTGACCAAATCTTCAGCACAGTAAATCTGCGTTGATCGTGGACAACCCTTTTTCACGTCATAGTGCAAGATCTGGTTGTATTGTAGGTTCATCATCAACTACATCCGGATCACATTCATTTCTAATAGGAGAAAGCTCGTATTGATAAACCTTGAATACGGTTTCAAGTAAGTATATTGAATCAACAAATTCCATGTGGTGAATCCGTACAGAAGAACAAGCAGGAATGGCGTGCGCACATAGGTATTTGAATATTTGGAAGACTTCGCACTGGCAGGTTCTTCGTTATAGATCAATCACGTATGCGTTGTGCTCTATACCTTCCAACAACCTTGAATATTTCGAAACAAGGAATAAATGTAGTTCACAAGAGAATCAGGTCGCATTCATCATATTTGAATACTACACAAATGTTTAAAATTTTGTGAGGAGGTCTAGGTGGACTCTGTGGCCACCTGTCATCCAGTCAACTGCTTGCTTTCCCAAGGTTGCAAAAAGGGTACCAACGGATAATATGTTACTTTGACAACGAAAGTGATAGGCAAAATTTGCACTCCCTTCAGTGATGAATTGATCGCCTCAACCAATTTCATTGTCATGTGACCATATCGTTTACCCCTATCAAATGATCGAAGCTATTTCTCCATCAGGATTTTAGCAAGGTAGTTATATCCCTGTAAATTCCTGATTCTCACTTGTTCAAGTAGCTCATCGACCTCATGTACGAAATACTAGTGGCCTATCTAACAAAAATGGAATAGTTAATGATGAGTAATAAATGCAAAGATATCTTAAACCCAAAAAGTGAAAAACATACGCACCATTATACGTTTATCTTCACTCTTGTGCCTTTGCAAATAATTTGCACTAATGTGGTGTAAACAGTACCAATGATAAATATAGGGAGGTTGTCAAGACCAGCCCATACGCTCGATTGTGTATTTGATCGCTCTTCCTCTGTTAGAAATAACACATACCCCATCATCTCTATCACGCATAACATGAGATAGAACATATCTTCATAAGTTCTTAAGGAATAATTCTCAAGAGTCGATATCTTTCTTTTCGACTATTACGAAGGCGATGGGAATAATTTTTCTATATTCGTCTTGTGCAACCGCCAATAATAATATATGTGTGTATCTACCGTACAACCTAGTCTCATCGATCTAAACCATCTGCACACACCTTGTACGACACGATCATTTTCGTATGCCGGTACAGTTTCTAGTTTCACAACTGTTCCCTGTATGTGTTTCTGCATCATTTTTAGCCATGGTCGGAACTCTTTGTACGATTCCTCCTATTGGCCATAAAATTTTTGTAGGGCCCGATACCTTGCATTCAATGCATTATGGTAATCAACTATGCCGGAGTATTGAGATGTAATTGCAGCAATACAAGTCCTAACTGTTATACGTGGATTTGCTTTGACCAGTGAAATGAAGGCATCACATAGCACGTGCACATCTAAGTTATGATGATCCTGACTGAGGCTGTTAACCGTGTGTAACAACAGTCTTGCGAGCTTAACACATTTTTTACAAAAATTATATTTCAGTTTAAATGGGAGTCGCCACCAATCTTTTAGTTTAGGTAAGTTTGGATCACATGAAAACCCGGTTATTTTAATAAAACTTATTTTTTTATTTTATTAAAACAATGAGTTTTGGTCTGCGAAATCAGAAAAATAAGTTCGGGAGTCTGTTATGTGTCGGGAAGGGCGAGCACCCCCACAACGCCCAAATTTGGTACCTAGTCTATTACAAATTGTTTTAACGATGGAAATTATGAATTCAAATTTAATTTAGAAATTGTGATCCCTGAATACATGAATTTTATTGTAAATATATTTAAAAGAATATCCCTCTATATGGGACTGACGAGAAAATTACACCTCTTTAAGTTTGAGACATAATTTTGCGAGACCCGGAATAAAGGAATGCTATTATAATTTAGGATTAAAAAATATTTTTATACTAGAGATTAACGAGAAAGCGACGCTACCTTTAAGTTTGAGGTACGTTCTTCATAAGAATCCCTAATAAAGAAAGTTGTTTTAATTTAAAATTCGGTTAAAACGAATAAATACAAAATTTATATGGATTTATAATAATACATATATTATTAAACTATAAATAATAATAACAATAATAATAACATTAATGCTTAAGAATAATAATAATTAGTAATGGTAATAGTAATAATATTATTAACAACTGTGAAATAATAAAGGTAATGACAATAATAATTATATAGATATAATAACGATTATAATGATAATAGTAACGATAATAATAATATTAATACTTAAGAACAATGGCATTAATAATAATAATATAATATATTATAAGTAATATTGGTAGTAATAACATAATAATATAATAATATAATATAATATAACAGTATACTAATAATAATAATAATAATAATAAAGGCTAAAAAATAGTGACCAAAATAAGATAAAACATGAATTTAAATGTGAAATTATAAAGGATACAAAAGCGAAAGGACTGAAGTTGTAATTTCCCCATTCAATTAAAAAGGCGCGGATCCCTTCCTTGGGTCGGGTCAAAGTGCGAGTTACAGAGATGTCAAAATGGCATCGTTTTGAAATGCCTTTAAATACTCATTTTCGCCCAAAACAATCATTTGGGTCTGATAACTTAAAAAAACACTCAACCCTCTCAAATGCTCTCTCCCCACTTGGTCGAACCCTAGCGCCGCCCAGTTGTCTGTCGTATGTTGTCGTTCGTCGCCGATGAAGAACATGCAAGTAGTCGGCTTGGTTCGGTTTTTTACCCTCACTCCAAATCTGTGGTTAGATTGTCTTAAACCCCATCTTAGGTAATCAAATCGAGCCAAAACCGAAAGGTTTCACATATTTTTTTTACCCTTTTATCTATTTTTTGGATATTTTTCCCTTCGATTTTGTCTCTTTTTTTCTATTTTTTTGGTATGAAATCTCTCTAATCCTCTATCTTGTGCCAGTTTAACTCTTTTTTATAGGGCTTTCGATTTGGGTGAGGTAGAAAGCATGAGGACAGATGACGATCTATAGTTTCATTTTTCGGGCAGTGGTTGTAGTTCGGATGGGGATGAGGGGTTTAAAAGGAAGGCTAGGGCGGTGGATTTGATTTGAAAGGTCAGATTGTAGAGGGGATATATATTTGGGGAAATAATTTTTAAAGGTTTTATTTTGGTTATTGGCAGCGGTCGTTAGAGCCGGTAAGGTCGACGATAGCGCAACTTTGGATGAACGACGGTAGTTGATGTTTTAGGGTTAGGTTTAGGTAATGGGTTATGGGTTTGGATATTGGTTAATTGGGTTTGAATTATGGTTATTGGGTATGGGTTGATGTAATTTTGGAATGGACTAATAAATATTTTGATTTTGTTTTTTAGTTTAATTAGGCTTAGGGTTTGGGCCCGAACAAAAATGGGCATCTACACTGTGCATGTATGAGTTTGGACGTATTTTGTGATCTTCCATATGTTGTTCATATTCTTTAAGCATGATATACGAACCCTCTAATTACATCAATGGTTCTTGTAGACACATTCAGCAATGTACTTGTCCGTTGTAGTTTTATATACAGTCGACGTAACTGGGCGACGTATATTGTAGTTCTTAATGGCATCCATGATGAGTTCTTTTGTCTTGAAGACCATTCCCTTATAGAGTTCATCATCACCATGTTGGTTATATTGCTCAATATTTGGGAATTGTGAAAATTTCGAAGCGTTGAAGGCTTCCATATCAATTGTTGTGAAGTGGGATGGTGGCTGGTAATAAGAAACAAGAGTGGCAGTATGTGGAACATTAATAGGTGCGGTTTGTTCTTCGTCATCTTAGAAATCATTCTTCGCTCCCACTGGCATGTCAAGGTCTTCTAGTTCTTCATAGAAAGGGCCTACCTAGTCACTATCGGAGTCAGTCTCCTTTATCGGTTCTTCGTCAAAATGATCCCCCTTAAATCAAAATAGTTTTGAGTTATCAAATGCTATGTTAAAAAGTGTAGAAGTTGTTTGTCGATCACGAGATGCTCACAAACTGTATTACCAAGATCAAGGTCGATAGCACCAGCACAAGAATGTGTCCCCATAGATGATGATACGTAATCTGCTCTAGAGATATACATTGAATATCTTCCAGATGAAAAATTATCGAACGAAATAAACACTTTATGGTTTGGCGACCTCGTGTCGTTTTGAGATGATGACGTGGCTACACCCATACTATATGGATTGTACGTTGAATGTTGGATTGGTGGCAAGTTCAAGTTGAAGTCGAAGCTAGCTACGCAAGAATGCCTTGGCATTGAAGATGATGAAGCACCCAAGTCGTTGTGTGTACTATGTATACTTAATAAGTTGAATTCATTTCGTAAATTGGCTGTCGGACTCTGAACATTAGGATCAAAGTTAAAATTTGCCCGTATCAAATTTAAGAGTCTGGTAGCATCATCATCATCAGAAAATATTGCACACAGCTTTAGGGGGCCCTCCTAATGATTACTGCAAGTGGGATTCCACCATCAATTCCACATCACCGTTTTTCGCAGTGTGATATATTGAGTAGGTTAATGATTCTAACAACGTCGGTATTCGATACTTTAACGGGTCTAATTTTTTCTGCGAGCATGTAGAACATTGTCTAAAACTTCCTTTATCAACACGTTATAGGTTAATTTCCTCGACAACGTTATCGTGATAGTTTTGAGGAATGAAAGACGAAGTCGAGAGATGCATCACCATTCATCTGCCCATCATAGTATAACAAAGCAGTAATAATTCTTCTTCTCGACATATTTTGAGAATATCTACGATCATCCAGAGAGATGAAAAAAATTAGTGAAATTGTAATGACTTCAAACTATATAAGAATATAGAAGTCTCGCATAAACTTACAATTAAAACACTTATCTAAAAGTGACGTCTAGAAAACTAAGTTGTTGTTCTTCACTTCCCTTGTCCTTGCCTTCAATCCGACATGGCATGGAACTCACTTCCTGCGAAAAGTGAGTTCTGTAGAGATTTCTGACGTGTCAACACCAGCGTATGCCATTGAGGTGACATGTCAGTGAAACTCGCGTTCTGCAAAGTGCAAGGTCCATATAATTATTCAATGTATTTTTAAATCATTATTCCTCTGTCTATAAAAACGTCCATCGTGTTTGCATATTCAACGAAAACTTAAATAAAAAAAATCAGCCCTTACCAACATATGGCAAGATTTTCTGCAACAACATGATCAAGAAAGATGATTTATATGATTTGATTTCAACGCAACTTAGAACATCTACAACACGAAAATGTCTTTGTTGCAAGCAAAAATACCCATTGATGACCCTGGCCCTGAAGCGCATTACATGCTGACCTTATCAAATGCAAGCGACATTCGTAATATGTTTAGGAGTTACACCGTGTGGGGTACGAACATCGAGTTAACTGTAAATTTTGATGAAGAATCATCTTCATCAAGAAACGCAAAAGCAACTTCATTGTCACAAGACGAAGAGGCAATTCTGCTACATAATTACAATAAACGACATGAGAAAGAGAAAAAAATTAAAGAACTGAACTTAACATCAGACATGTCTACAGACTATGACGACACGGAAATAGACTCATCTTCTATTCATTTCAAATAAGCTTAGCTTCGAGTATCTTTTTATACTAAGTTTAGAAATTAGTACTGAAATAAACTAATGGGTTGTTAAATAAAAATCTATAAAATATGATGGATCAAAGTATTTATGCATTCAAGCAAACACCCAGTTATCACATTTTTTCATTGATATATATTTTTTAAACATTACATAGTTATGATTAATACATAAAAACACCTAATGACGCCTATGTTCACTCACACCGCACTATAGTGGATGACGAGCCCAATACGAATTTCTTCGAACCATTCTAGCTTTCTCATCATCACCATCTGCATCTGTAGTACCACTACTGGCATTGAGACCAGTGTAGAACAGGCTCTGCGGTCAACAATACCTGATCTCAAGTGTATTGCCCGCAAGCATCGTATAGGGACGAAACATGTCCATGAAAAAACTTTTCAACGGACTCCCCATATGCTAAAATGATGGATGAGTCGAGTGGGTGAATACATTATTTCCTAATAATATTTTCTGTGTCTAATATATAATAGTATTTCCATTTCAATTTCAACAACCATCTTTGGAACTTATTGCCTTTTGTCTTTTTTGTTATTTATTTGACTTGTCATTTTAAATGTTATGGATCCGAATTAAAAAAATGGTCCTAATTCGTGGTAAAATTGAGGTTCCAATTTTCACCTTATTAAGAGAGGGTCAACACGTACAAGTTTCAAATTAAAAAAAAAGTCACATGCCATATTTTTTAAAGGAAAATTTTAGAACGTGCGATATACACCGCTATATGTCACCAAACTAAATTACATAAACAGTTAGGGTGAGCATTCAAATAAGTCAAGTCGAGTACTTTTTTGAGATAGTTGAGTTGACGATTTCTATTTTATGACGCAAATTTTATTTAAACTTTTTGATTCGAGTCAGATTTATGAAGTTCAATTGTAATTATTTATCATGTTATTGTATGTATTGGTTTCAATTTAAAAGACTTTCTCTAATTATATATATATATGGTTATATTTTGATACATAGTCTGTGTAAAAAAATACACAAACCTATAAAATTTAAAACCTAAATTCCTAACCCTAACACCCAAAAACCTAAACCCTAAACTCTAAAATTGAATCATAAATCCTAAATTCTACACCCTACAACATAAACCCCTAAACCTTAACCTAAAACCCTAAAATTGAAATGCTTTTGTAAACTAAAATTTACACAAGCTTATGTATCAAAGTATTATATATATATATATATTATTTTTCACATGTTTAAGTAAGATTTGTAATGTTATTTAATAAAATAAATATCATCTAAAATTATAAAATAATTTATAATGTTATTTTTAAAGAAGGAAATTTTGAGGATAAAGTATTTATAGGAATATGAAGGAGTCAAGGAATTGATGAGAAGAAAGAATTTACAAAAAAATACAGTTGAATGACCAAATTGAATAAAACACAAAGTTAAAGGGCTAAATTATAAAAATACTATTTTTTGTTAAAATATGAATTGAAGTTACATAAAAACTATATAATGATAGTGGAGCATGTAGTTCAAATTTGGTCAAAAAATAAACTTAAAACGAAGGAGAAATCGAAGAAACGAGGAATCGTACAAAGTTGAGGGACTACATTGCAAAAAAGAGGAAAGTTGTTTTTAAAATATGAATTGAAGCTAAATAAGTATTCTACAGTGGTTTAGGAGAACATGGTTCAAATTTGGTCGAAAAATAGACTGAGGAACCCAAAAAAAAAGAAATCAGACACTAAACCACAAAACACTTGAATTTGGTTTTTCGATTTTTCAAGTTGAAAAATCGAAGTCAAACTAGAATGACTCGAAATTAAAAAAAAATACTATTTTTGAATCAAGTTGAATTTTGTAATTACATTTTAGGCCCTAAGAGTTTTGAGACCAATGCAATTAAGTCCTTGTTACCCAAAATTTATTGTTTTTAGGACCCTGTCAATTAAAATTAATAAAATTAAATCTTGATCTCCTATTTTTTGTTTAATTACTTTTTAAGACCTTTCAATTTTAAAATTTTTAAAATTAAACCTAAACTCCCTTAATTTTTATAGTTTAATTACTTTTTAAGACCTATTCATTTCAAAGTTAATTAGTTTACCTCTCGTATTTCAAAGTTAATCGGACTGATTGTATGCCTTCATGGATGTTTCAAATCTATAACCACCAACCGTACATTCAAATGCTGAACCTAATGCATTTCATGAATGTTTCAAATCTATAAGCACCAACCATACATTCAAATGCTGAACCTAATGCATTTAAATCATGTTACCAAAACTACTAGAGCAGGGGCAAAGCCAATATTATTTTTAGAGGGGCAAAATGAATTTATAAAATTTTGGGGGTTTAAAATGTATTTTTTTCATTAAACTAATTTATAACTTCATTGTTTTTAAGGTATTGAAAGAGAATTTTTCCTTTTTATGGGACCAATATATTTTAATTTGTTTGGAAATATGTAAGTAGTAATTTTTTATGGTTGATCTCCGAGTTTTCTAGAGTTTCTCTTTGACTAATTTTGACGATCCGCATTTCACAGATGACTGTGGTAGGTGAATCTCCCGATGAGAATTTTTTACATACATAGCCTCAAATTTTAGACCTGCTTAAGCAATATTAAGTTGCTAACCAATTGGACTAACCGAATGCGATAAGCAGTAAATTTTAAAATTGTAGACGAAATGCAAAACCCTAGTTCTTTCCAAAGCCCTAGCGTGGCGGCAACGCAAATCTTCAATGATCCGATAACATGTAATCAGGGCGGGAGGCCACTAAACGATGTGGTTGTCATTGACATGCCAGACGTCTTGGAACTACCGGTCTCGCCTGTTCTGATTAAATTACAATCAGTGCAGAAAAGGGTCACGGTGTGGAGGATTCGATGAATGTAGATATGCTTCTGAGGGAAGCAGTGCATGGTGATAGTGGGTTGAGTGGTGAGGCAGTACATGCTACGGGGTTGCTTGGGAATGCAAGACAGTCGTCAGTGGCCCTATCATTCAAGGATAAATTATTGGGGGATTCAGGAAAGACGAAGCAGGCATAGTACATAATCGAATTAGATGCGGAAGTTAGGGATGAAGATGTATGAATTAAGGGGGATAGAACACTACCAGAGATTCAGTTTTCAGATAGGATACATGTTGTGATTGATGCAAAATTGGCGACATCAATAGTTATCCGGCTGTTGGGGAAATCGATTGGATATAGGGCGTTTCTTAATCGGGTTCAATCAATGTGGAATCTGAAAGGAGATATGTGTCTGATTGATTTAGACAATGAGTATTATCTTGTAAGGTTTGCACTAAAGGAGGATTTTCATAAGGTGTTGGCGAGTGGTCCTTAGGTTATATATGGTAGTTATTAACTGTGCAACCATGGCACATGTATTTTTTGACTAGCGAGGCACATCAGTCACAGATCATGGTTTATGTGCGTTTACCAAAACTTCCTTATCGATATTATACCAAGAGCTTGTTTCGCCACATAGCATCCGCAATTGGTAAAGTAGTTAGGGTGGATTATAACACAACTGAGGGGAAGCGAGGGTGTTTCGCTAGGTTGGTGATAATAGTATACTTGAATAAGCCTTTGGTGTCAGGGATTATTATTGATGGGCAACGACAAGATATTAAATATGAAGGTTTGCCGACGATATGCTACTAGTGTGGCAAGTTCGATCATTCAAAGGAGAATTGTGGTAAGGAATGACAAGTGAAGAGTGCAATAGAGATAGACTCGGTCACATGGGATCTGACTGAACTTTATGGCCCTTGGATGCAAGTGACTAATCGTCAATGATGCCCAATAACAAATAATCAAAAACAAGGTCGATGAGAGAATAATGGGCCGACGAGAAGGAATAATGGTTCACAATTCGTGGTACTTGATGATGATAAGGGAGAGATGGAGGAAGAAGCTAGAAGCATCGTGGAAGAAGCTAATCCTAATCATAATGTGAGTAGGAAAGGAGGGAATATGGTGCATGGTGGTCTTGAGGAGGTACGGTTGAGCACAGGTTCTAAGAATTTGAAGAAAGAAATGATGAGGGTCCGGTGAGTCACGTGGATCGACTAGCTGGATCTAATGAGCATGGTCGGGAAGGTATGCGTGAGGATAGATTGGGAGGGTCAAAGGAGGGTCAAAAGAACAACAAGGTATGGTTGCTTCACAAGGGAAGATGGTACCATCGAAGACATCGTTTGAGGGCAGGAGTCATATGGTAGTTTAGGTTGTGGATGTGGGTGAGGGCCTTGGAATAAAGGGTGTCAAAGGTAGAGTGCTACCTAGTTCTATCCGTAGTGTAGCACCGAAGGTTGGTTCAAAAAATAGGGTGGATAATTTGAGAATTCAAAAGTTGGGCATAAAGACGAAGAAGCAAGATGATTGAGGGTTAGTGAATCCTGGCCTAGCGTCATGTTTATTGTCACTTGTAACTGATCTTGATAAGGCAGCTGCAGTGGAGAAGAAACGTGCAGCGACAGAGCAAGGTCGCAAGAAATAGGATAGTGAACAAGTTCAATAGAGGGCAAACTCGACTTTTGAGCATCCAAGGAAGTCTGATATATAGGTTTGACCCGAGCTTTTCCTTCATCTTTTTTAATGGTTAAGATTATATTTTGGAATGTACAGGGTGCACTTGACCCTGAGTTTAACAGATTGTTCAAGTTGCTAGTTAAGAATAAGATGTCAGATATTGTAACAGTGTTAGAACCTACAATCAGTGGTAGTGAGGCAGATAATTTCATCCGGCAGTTGAGTTTTGATTATTCTTACCCTGTGGAGGCACAAGGGTTCTCAAGAGGCATTTGGTTTTTGTGGAGGGACTCGATCAATTTTGATGTTCTTGCCATCTCTAACTAGTTTGTTCATGATTATTGCTTGCC
The DNA here is from genome assembly GCA_019671005.1 of Hibiscus mutabilis. Classification (NCBI taxonomy): domain Eukaryota; kingdom Viridiplantae; phylum Streptophyta; class Magnoliopsida; order Malvales; family Malvaceae; genus Hibiscus; species Hibiscus mutabilis. Next base: position 23,780,093 of record CM033713.1, read on the forward strand.
TTCTAATGGCGAACGTGGTTATTTTGTTACCTTTGTATATGCCAGTCTAGAGGCCAGTCGAAAGAGAGTCTTGTGGGGACAGTTGGAAGCCTTAGAACCAAAACAAGGGCAACCATGGGTAGTAGGTGGTGTTCTAAATGTGATTGGTAGTGTCATGGAGTAGAGAGGGGGTTCTTCCTGAAGGTTAGGGATTTGCCAGCGCTTTTGTGATTTATGTTTGATTTTGGTTTACTTGATATGGGGTATAATGGGACTCAGTTTACTTAGATGCATGGAAATTTGTTCCAGCAGTTAGATAGAAGTGTTTGCAATAAGGCGTGGTATGTTTGTTTCGCTCTATCTAAGGTGTTTCATCTTCTTAAATTGGGTTCTTATCACAGACTGATTGTGCTATATTCTAAGGTTGGCAAAGAAGATCGGGGTAGAGGTATTTTCGTTATATTGTGGCGTAGAATGATCACAAAAATTTCCCAGTGATGCTATCTAGTCTTTGGTCCCATGAGATGTTATTCTATGATAATGTGACTCAGCTTTAGGAAGTGAGTCGCATGTGGAGCATAGATATTTTTGGTCATATTGGTCGTCACAAAGCTAGTCTGATGGCACGGATAAAGGAGATTGAGAGGGCCTTAGAGAGGAGTTCGAATCCTTATTTAGAGGAATTGAATGGGGAATTAAAGAAGGAATTGGACATTGTCTTGAAGCAGGAGGAGAGCCTTTGGCATCAAAAGGCAATGAGCAATTAGATAGACAAGAGGGATCAGAATACAAAGTTTTTTCACATGTCCGCTATGTCTCGCAGTAAACGAAATACTATTCAGATGTTGCGGATAGATAGGCAATGGTGTGAGGACCAGGGTCGTCTCCAAAAATATGCGATCGACTTCTTTAGGGAGCTTTTTCCAGTGAAATAGAGGAGCGAAGCATTATGGATGTGGTGGGGGTTTTATTGATTTTTGGAGGATGTCTTACGTCCTTTGACTGATATGGTCACGATGGACGATGAGCGACAAGTGGTTTTCGTCATGGATCCGTTGAAGGCGTTGAGAGTTGATGGGTTGCATATTGCTTTTTATCAAAAGAATTGGGACACGGTAAGGTTATCGATGTTCAGATTTGTTAAATATTTCTTTTTAACAAGTGACTTAGAAGAATGGGTGAATCTGACGCTTCTGGTTTTGATTTTGAAAGTTGAGGTTCCAGATTCCATCAAATAATTTAGACTTATAAGTTTATGTATTGTGCTTTATACTATTATCACTAAGTTGTTGGTGTGTCGCCTGAAACCGTATTTACCACAGTGGATTTCTGACACACAAGCGAGTTTTGTTCATGGCAGGCATATTATGGATAATATCATAATTGCTCAAGAAGTAATGCATTCTATGGATTTAAAGGGGCAAGAAAGCGTGGATGGCAATAAAGTAGACTTGGACGTGGAATGAGATTATATTGAGGAAACATTAGTTGCAGTGAGAATTTCGGTTAAAATTGTACTGCTAATAATGAAGTCTGTTAGGTCAGTGTCCACTCAGATCTTGTGGAATGGTTCACTTACAGAGTCTTTTAGACCTACAAGGGGAATTTGGTAGGGAGACCCTTTATCCTTGTACCTTTTTGTCTTATGCATGTAGCGGTTAACTTTTAGAATTGAGGAGAAAGTCTGGGGGTCATTGGCGTCCTATTCGGCTTGGCAAGCATGAGTCGCTATTGTCGCTTTTGTTTTTTGCAGATGATATGGTTTTGTTTGCTGAGGCATCGTTGGATTAGGTGACAGCTATTAAGAAAATGATGGATAATTTTTGTGAACTTTCTGGACATCGAGTAAGTGTTTCTAAGACTCAGATATGTTTTGCGAGTAATTGTCCGATAGAGGTTTGTACATCGATTGCGAAAGCTTTTGGTTTTGAAGCTGTAAATGATTTGGGAAAGTACCTTGGGGTGCATTTATTGCATCAACGCGTGACGAAAGTGACGTATGCTTTCCTATTTGACAAAATGCGTGTATGTCTCTCAAGGTAGGCAGAAAAAACGCTCTCACTTACCTTTGGCTAAAGTGGTGCTTCAGGCGATACTCGTGTATGTGATGCAATCTACTTGGTTACTGAAAGGGACTTGCGAGGAGATTAAAAGAATTATTCGACGATTTGTATGGGGTGCAAGGGATGATAAAATTGGTATTCCTCTGGTACCTTGGAAGATGATACAGAGATCTATCGATGATGAGGGTCTCAAATTTAAGGATGTGTATCAGTACAATCGAACGTTTCTAATGAAAATTGGGTATCACTTGTTATCAACGACAGAAGCTCTCAGGGTGCGTGTTCTACGGGCAAAGTATAAGGTGAAAGAAATCATGCCTTTATCTTTAAACCGAAGGAATTGTTCAATATTATGAAAAGGGCTAAGTAATAACTGGGAAGACCTAAAAGAAAGCAAAAGTTGGAATGTAAGGGGTAGGAGGCAAACTGACTTTTGGTATGATAATTAGCTTGAGATGCATGGTCGGCTTGTCTTTGAATGTACTGCATATATTAGTCCACGACCAGCCATGTTGGCTGATATAGTTACAGTAATAGGGTACTGGGATTAGGATCGGTTACGTGACCAATTACCGATGAAAGTGTTGGATTGAATGGCTGTGATGCCGCCCCCGATGCCACACTATAGGAATGACATTCTGGGGTATAGATGGGAAGAGAAAAGAGGTTTTAGTTTGGGGTCGGCGTATGAGTTTTTGATAAATTCTGGTGAGCGGGCTCGTAGCTCTAAATGGCATAGAATTTGTTGTTTGTGCATTCCGCAACGTGTTAGAGTGTTTATGTGGATTACAGAGCATCGGCGTTATTTTAATAATGTGGAACGTGTGAGACGTCATCTCACGATTTCAGATGAGTGCAGCATTTGTCATGAAGGGCTTGAGAATCATGACCATGTACTTCGGATTTGTGCTAAGGCACGTGAGCTTTGGGTGTGAGTGGTATGTCCGGAGAAAGTGACTCGCTTCTTTGAGGGGTCATTTGATGACTGGTTGCATGGAAACATACATGGTTTTGAGTTTTTAACCTTTAGGAGTATGGATTGGGGTATGCGGTTCTCAATCTATTGTTGGCTCTTGTGGAAGAGGATGTGTAACATAATTCTTGGTAAGGATTATGTGGAGCGTGGAGATGGTGTGGAACGGGGAAATTAACTTATTGCTAAGTGTGAGACAGTTTGTGCACTGACAGTACGAAGACCAAGTGCAGTGCCAAAGAGTGGTCTCATATGGGAATGTCTAAGACGAGGATGGGTCAAAGGGAATGTGGATGCGGCTGTCAACCTGATGGATGGGCGAGCTGCGATTGGTGGAGCATTTAGAGATGAATTAGGGGGCTGGCTCTTTAGATTCTCTCGTTACGGATGAAGAAGCTCAGTGCTTATTGCTGAACTTTGGGCGATTTACGATGGACTTTGCCATGCGTAGGAGATGGGTTTTAGGCGCATTAAGTTAGAAATGGACAATAAGTGGTGAATATTTGTGATGATTTGTCTGTGGCTTTTGCTCAGAGTGCGTTGGTTGCGGTAATCCATATGTAATCACTCATTTTGTCCGAGTTTTAGTATTTTTAGTATTATTGTAATAGTAATATTATTAATTTTAATCTAAAAAAGTAATTAAAGTGTAAAAAAGGGAAAATAATGCAAATGCGCGTGGAGTACATTTGCCCACGTCACCCTTAAGCCCCTTTCAATGCCTATATAAAGGCATGAAATGGGGAGGCCTTTCACACACAAGAAAAGTCGGCAGTGGCATGCCCAAAATAAGAGAGCCATGCTCTCGGGTAGCCAAGGACCGGGGCAGTACCCTCGGCCCCAGTTGGTTCGATCCAACATTCGATCGGGGTCCTATTTTGGATCCAATCTAGTTAATTTTTGGAGAGGTCGTGGTAGATCTCGGTGGGGTTCAGTCGGGGTTTGTCATTTGAGCTCCTAGTTAGGTATATTTTCTTCCCTTTTTATTTGTGTTATAATTTTTATAATTTAATGAAGTATTAGTTAATTTAAAATTGTATTCTTATTTTTTAGTTTGTATGTTTATTTATGTTTTAGATTAATATTTTATTTATGTTAGATTTGTTTTTATTAATATTTATGTATTTATGTTTTAGATTAGTATTTATTTATGTTTTAAATTTATGTTTTAGATTAGTATTTTATTCATGTTAGATTAGTATTTTATTATGTTAGTATTTATTTATTTATATTTTTATCCATGTTTTAAGTTGCATTACGGAATATTAATTGTTAATGCGGTGTCTTTTTATTCAAGCGTAAACGTGGCCAGTATCAAGCGCAGTGATGGTGGTTTATCAGTTTACTCTCGAATAACGGGGCCCTTAAAATTTACTCGCATTTATAACCGAATTTTAATACAATCGTCACTTTAATCTGGAAAATCTAATATTAATAAAGTGGTAATTATTAAAGTACCAATTTTGGGCGGTGTGGGGTGCTAATCCTTCCCCATCCGTAACCGACTCCCGATCCCAACATTTTTCTAAATCTCTGGTTTTTATGGTGTCCGGCCTACCTAAGTGGCTGGTGGAGACTCCATTTTTAAAATAAAATATTGTTTTTCTAAAACCCCACGGTTGATTTTTTTAAATACCCGAAAGACCACAAACACCTTAAAACCTCGTTTTTTTAGCATAAGTAAAAGGGATATCGCTACAGATGGCGACTCTGTTAGGGACAATTATTTGTTTTTCAAAAACAAAAAGAGAGTCAAGCTTTTTCAAATAATTACCGCTTCAGTAATATTAGAAGTTCTGGATTAAAGTGACTATTAAATTAACATTTGGTTGTAATTGCGCGTTTATTTTGACGCATTTAAACTTTGGCATATAAACCCGTCCTTTTTAAGTGGGGGAAACGTTAATGCTTTCGTGAGGATATCGTTCCTCCGTGTAGGCCTAGCAAGTACATTCGGGGCTCGAGTACCTTATGTTTTCGTAAGGATATCGTTCCTTCGTAGAGGCATAAGCGAATGGGTCCTCCTGAATTTAACCCGGTTGAAAGGAGCCTATAATGGGTAATGATCGGGGGCCTTGCTACCCTTAGTAGGGGACAGCAAGGATAGTTCGGGCACCTCCTAGAACCAACGCTGCATGTAGAGAACATATAGAAACCTATCCCTTTAGAGTCATGCGGATAACCTAGGTGTTTTAGATTGGATGTATATAAGGTTATTTGTTTGTTTGCTTTATTTAAATTTACCTTTTATTTATGTATTTATTATTTTTATCTGGTACTGACTCATTTCTTTTTGTGTTTTATTTTATTTTTATTTTTATTTTTATTTTACACATACTTTTGTTGCATTATCATTGTATCCATATTACATAAAGGTGATGATTCAAGTGGTTTGCCCGATCAGAAAATATTTCATCATGGAAAAAAGGTATCTTAAGGAGGATGACATCAACCTAGTCGTGCGACATTGGTCAGAGGTTAATCAACGGGCCCGAGGTAATAGTTTGTTGAGCAAGCGTGTAGTGCCAAATTATACACACGAGAGCCTACAATAGAATGATCTGTAGGAGCTTAAAGAGATTTAGGAAAGATGGGACCGAAGACTACATGACCTATTTTTTGACACTTATGGCGACATAGCCCAGCTAATGTATGTTTGAGTCAATCAACCTTTACTCCGAGCCATTTTCCAGCTTTGGAATCTCGTTTTTTGCTGCTTTACCTTCAACGGCTAAGACATGATGCCCATGGTAGAGGAATATACAGCCTTGCTCAACCAGAAGAATGTACAGAAAGATTGGATCTACGCAAAGCCGCCAAGGAACTAGAATTATCCATTGAAGTTCAAAACCTTTGCAAGGATGAGTAACGAAGAGATAGCCTAGCCTATACATGGAAGTGTATCCGAGACATCATACCCGCATACCCGGATGAGGCGATGAAGATGGACGTATTCTCTTTAGGGATAAAGGGTTTGATCATTTTCTATAGGGTTCTTCAAAACATCGACGTAACCATTTTGGATCTATTTGAACGCATGAAGCGGAAGGTAAACCCGGTACCAGCGATTTTAACCGAGACTTTCATTCCCTTAAGTGCGACCTAATTCTTTTCTGGCTCCAGAATCTGGACCCTTGAATTCCTATGAAAGTCGTTCGAAAGGGTGATTACCAGCGGAATCAACGCCTTTATTTGCATCCATTTTGCATATCATGACATGGTGTTGATTCAAGAACAGTTTATTTAAAAGACTTTCAAAATATAAAAAGTATGCTTTGTTGAAAACGATAATATTACAGTATCAAGTTAGGCCGATCAAAGACTAATCGAGAAAGAAGACAGTCCGATAGTAAGGCACGTGCGGCGCAGAGGATTCAGTGGGGACTATAGAACACTAATTTTAAAATCTTCACATTTAACCCTTTGTAAAAATCTCAAAGATTTTAATTTAACTCTTTCAAAAAAAATAAAAATATTATTATTGTGTTTTGAATTCTTTTCCCTCCTAAAACTTTCAAAAAAAACCTAAAAGTTTCATTTTTAAGTAAGTTAAAACTTTTTGATAATAAAAAAGAGGAAATCTTTAAACCAAATGATCTTTGAGAATTTTAATGAAAACCCAAAAGTTTTAAAGACTTTAAGTAGACCCCCTTTGGACCGCTAGGATTCAACCCTATTTAGACGCATTATTCGAAGATCGGTTTGTTTGCACCCAGATCAACCGAAGAAGAAACTCTTGTCTGCATTGTGCCTACACTTGTCAATGTTTTTTAGAAGCTAAAGCATGAAGATCATGACGTCACAAGTCTATGGAGTAGCATAAGAGGAGAAGACGAAGTCACCCATCATCTTGAAGATGACGTCCAGACGTAGAACACGAGCTTAGCTTCCCGAAGTCAAGATCTCCAAGAGGAAGCTAACTGTTACTTGTAATTCATTATTAATTTCTTGCAACCAGATATTATTCTATTGAACGAAAGCCTTTTAAGGACTGTTCGAGAATCAACGCCGCATTTGCATTCATGCATTGCTTTGCATCACATTGTATAATCATGGTATATTTTACATAACATTATCATTACCTCACATAAAATTTTTGGGGGGCAATCCAAAGACCAATTAGAGCTTTATCGTGAATAAAAAAATTGAACACACTCAAAAATCAAGATTCGTGCAGTTAGAAGATGGGATCAAAAAAAGAAGAAGTTTGATGCCTTCGATGCAAGAAAACTCTTTTTGAACCTTGATTTGGTCATTCCTCCGGATTTCAAAGATTCCCAGATTTGCGCATTATGACGGAACAAGATGCCCCAAGATTCACTTGACCATGCTCTGCAAAAAGATGGAGGGCTGCATTGAGAATGAAAAATTATTGTTCCACTGCTTCCATGACAGTCTAGTAGGACCCACTGTGATATGGTATAACTGTTTGAGTAGAGACCAAGTTCAGTCGTGGGGAGACTTAGCTGATGCCTTTTTGGGCCAATATAAATATGCTTTGGACCTAGCACCAAGTCGTCAGTATCTTTAGGGTATGAAGATGAAACCTGATGAAAGCTTCAAAGAATGTTCTTTGAGGTGGTTGTGTTTAGCGACCCAAGTGCAGCATCTCGTAGACGAAGAGGAAAGTGACTTTCATGTTTCATGCCATCTTTCTTATTTCTTCTTTGATAAGATGCTCGGGAAAATGAAGGCCAGCTTTGATGACTTCATGACAGTCGGAGAGAGAATCGAACATGCACTCCGGGACCTAAGTTTAAAGACCAGACCTACCTAGGAGTAGAAGAAAAGAAAGAGATAAATGGGTACCGCTTTCAAGATTCTCATAACGACATATTTCCTCATTTGGTCGAAGGTTAGCAGCTCACCCCTAGGCCGATGAATATTACACCTGACACATTTGCCCACAACTTCGACCTGGATAGTGCATATGAGTTTTATGTGGGGGCATTGGAGCATGGCACCGAGAAATCCAAAAGCTGGTTGGCGAGGGAGTCCTAACGCAAGAATTGATCCAGCAAGGAAAAGCAAGAGAAGTGGCAAGCCTACACTACATTGAAAGGACCTGAATGAGTTAGTACCCAGGAAGTAGTCCGAAGGTCCCTATGGTTTTCCCATCAGTTTACAAAGAAATTCTCAATGTTTAAAAAAAAAACTCTCAAACAAATATTTTTCACATTTCCATTTAGAAAGCATTTTTGCATTCTTTGATTCTTTAAACATTTCATTCATTGTTATGAGGTAGTTTTTGATTTTCCATACACATATACACATTTTTTGAATGGACATATGTATATATCATTTCTATACCAGGTCCTTGAATCTCAAATGCAAGAATACATGTGGTTCAAACTCAGAAATCAACTCTCTTATACTTAGAAGAAATTGAAAGTTGTGAGGATATTGCAAATGTGAGTGTCTGTTAATCCACTTAGGCCAACAGAGGAACAAAGCGAGTGTTTAGACAATGGACAGTTCCCATTTTAGGAATTTTTCTTCTCAGGCACTTTTCGTTTAAGATCCTTGAATCGAGAGTTGACCCTAAACCTTTACCCCTTGAAGGCTTTCTCAGGACATCTATGAATGGAAGGACTAATGGTATTCTTTCACTTTACTAAGAAAAATAGATGAAATTAGATAGACTGGACATGAATGCCATAAAACTACCAGAGGAAAATGGATGAAGATAAGTTTATGCTCAGAAAGTAAACCAAGCAACATAAGAAATAGCAATCAGAAGGTCAAAGCAATCAAGAGCGAGTACACTAAGTTAAATAGTGTAAGAAGAAGATACATGAAGACTCTATCGTTCGATAAGCACCAGTTTAGAAGATTTAGGTATAATTGATTACGTTCAAGAGGGAACAAGCGACAGTGTCTGGTATAGATACAGTTTGATTCAAGAATACATCAACAGACTCGAATAAGATGAAAGAGACTCTAGGCTGAAAACCCAAAATGGGTAGTCTAAAAAAAAAAGAAAAAAAAAGAAAAAAGAAGAAAGAAAAATACAAAAAAAAGAAAAAAGAAGAAAGAAAAAGAGAGATTACACTCCACTGTTTGGGTTTACTAAAAGGTATTCCTAGATAAGAGTGTTTAAAAAGAGAGAAATGAGTAGAATTTTCTAGGGCACTCCGCTGTAGTGAAAAGCTCAGAAGGCGGTTATATGCTTCATCCATTTTTAAAGTCAAAAGTGGAGTAGCTACATGAGTGATATATTCATATTATGACTATGCCGAGTAACTCGGGGTTCTGTTGTATGCTCCATCATTATCCTCGAGACAAAGGACTGTGATGAGTTGAATTCCCTTAGAAGAAAAAAAAAAAAAAAAAAAGACAAAAAGAATAAAAATAAAATATTGTATATACTTCACACACAGATCAAATAATACAAGATTAAGACTTCAACTGTAAGAAATGAGCAAGAGATACATAAAGAATCCATAATTTTGAAGATTTGCATAGAAGCTTGAATTGAAGCCAAGTCAAGACAAGTCGGCCCGAAGATTGCCAATTTCGAAAAGGGAAATGACCTTTAGGGTGAAAACCCTAAAATGGGCAGTCTAGAGCGATCCCAAAAATGAAGAGGAAAAAGTAGTCTGCCTGAGCATGTTGGCATCAATATCCAACCAAAATACACTGACCTGAAGATACAGAAAAGGGAAATAAACTCTAGGGTGAAAACCTAAAAACGGGCAGTCTAGAGTGATCCCGAAAAAGAAAAAAAAGAATACTCCATGTGAGCATATCCAGATCATACGAGCGCAAAGATACGGCTTCGTCTAACCATGAACCAAAGGCCTACATTACAAGCTTCCAAAGATCATTATGATCATCCATAGATATCCAAGTTGAATGAGAATGTCTTCAAATTTTATTCCACCTATAAGGGTAACCTTGCTTCATGGAACGTCAAACTTCGAAGTGCTTGATCGACACCCAAATGAGGGAATAATGAGGCATGGTGAGTTAGTGAGATTAAGAGAGTCACCTTAAATGGGTTAGAAATTAGGTATGGGATTGTGCCTCTTGAAAGCCTAATAGACTAGAAAAAACCATACATTTGCGTATATCTCCACAATAGTCAAGATCTTTTAAATATGCGATTCATCAGAGTTGATCTCTGGAAATTTGAAGCAGATGTGCTATGGTGTTTGATATTTTGGGGGCAAACATGTTTTAAAAGGTTTGACAATTTCTCCCAAAATTTTGATGTTTACCATTTCCCCAAACATTAGTTTTTAAAATGTTTGGCAATATACTTCGAATTTTGTCTACCATTCTCCAAACATTAATTTTCAAAAATGTTTGACTTTTTAAAAAAAAAGAGAAAAAAAGATGTTTATCATTTGTTACAAACAATGTTTTTAAAATGTTTGGTATTCCCTCCAAGTTGTGATTTTCAAAATGATTGTTATCTTTTCAAACAATCATTATTTTTTGTATTGAAATATACACATGTGAATTTCCTTTTGCATTACTTTAAAAATGAATGATGATGAGATTTAAAGCATAGGGATCGAGAGTTAGTTCCAGTCGAAACGCTATGAGAAGATCAAGGATGAGCTCAGGGGATGGAAGCATTTTTGCTCACCCTAGTGATTAGAAATAGATCAAGGCTCTGTATGATTGGTCAGGTAATTCGAAGCAGTGGAGCCCGTGATTGAATGGGGTAATGCCAAGCGAAGAAGATGACAAGGGTTCTTATAAGAATAATATAAGGACTAGAAGATCATTTATGAAGACAAGTGATAACCCTGAAGACAAGAAAACCTTTTGCACAAAAAATTTAAAAGCATGTTAATTCAGATTCGAAGTGATTGATCAAATGAGGATTTAAGAGCATACAGTGAAGAAGTAAAGAGATGAAGAAATTTGAGGAACGACCTTTCAGGGTGTAAGACTTTAGAACAGAAAAATATTGAAAGAAAAATAGAGAAAAAAATAAGAGAAGAAGATAAAGGTTCTATATAAGAAGGGCTTGTATTTTCGAGCCCTCGTAATGAAAAGGTTCTATATAGGAAGAACCCGTAACTCTGAGATTTCAGAAGCTAAAAGTTCTATATAGGAAAGGCTTGCGGCTCCAGGGTTTGAAGACTAACAGTTCTATATAGGAAGAACTCCCAGTTGGAAGAATCCATCCGTGACGTAGAAGGTTTTATATAGGAAAAACCCGTAGCGTTGAAGGCGAAGAATCCTATATAGGAAGGACTCCAAGCTTTACCGTCTCAGAGTGAAAAGTTCTATATAGGAGGGACTCATAACTCGAGGCTTCAGAGTGAAAGGTTCTATATAAGAAAAACCCTAACTCCGGGATTTCAAGGTAAAAAGTTCTATATATGAAGAACTTTTATTCTGAAAGATCCACCCAAGAAAGCGAAAGGTTCTATATAGGAAGCACTTGTAGCTCCAAGATCAGAAGGCGAAAAAGTTCTATATAGGAAGGACTTACAAGCTTGAAGAGTTGGCCGAGGAAGAACGGAAAGTTCCAGAAGAATATGTGATTCCGAAGCCCAAGACAAGGAAGAAAGACAAAATGAGTGCTTTTGATCTTTGCTCTGTTCTCGTTTCACAAGAACAAGCAAAGATGAGCAGCTGTAATCACTCATTTTTGTCCGGGTTTTAGTATTTTTAGTATTATTGTAATAGTAATATTATTAATTTAAAATAAAAAGGTGATTAAAGTGTAAAAAAATGAAAAATAATGCAAATGTGCGTGGAGCACATTTGCCTACGTCACCCTTAAGCCCCCTTCAATGCCTATATAAAGGCATGAAATGGGGAGGCCTTTCACACACAAGAAAAACCGGCAGTGGCATGCCTAAAATAAGAGAGCCATGCTCTCAGGTAGCCAAGGACCGGGGCAGTGCCCTCGGCCCTAGTTGGGTCGATCCAACATTCAATCGGGGTCCTATTTTGGATCCGATCTAGTTAATTTTTGGAGAGGTCGTGATAGATCTTGGTAGGGTTCAGTCGGGGTTCGTCATTCGAGCTCCTAGTTAGGTATATTTTCTTCCCTTTTTATTTGTGTTGTGATTTTTATAATTTAATGACGTATTAGTTAATTTAAAATTGTATTCTTATTTTTTTAGTTTGTATGTTTATTTATGTTTTAGATTAATATTTTATTTATGTTAGATTTGTTTTTATTAATATTTATGTATTTATGTTTTAGATTAGTATTTATATATGTTTTAAATTTATGTTTTAGATTAGTATTTTATTCATGTTAGATTAGTATTTTATTATGTTAGTATTTATTTATATTTTTATCGCACTGTATTTATTTTTATTTGTCACGTTTTAAGTTGCATTACCGAATATTAATTGTTAATGCGGTGCCTTTTCATTCGAGCGTAAACGTAATCAGTATTAAGCGCAGTAATGGTGGTTTATCAGTTTACTCTCGAATAACGGGGCCCTTAAAATTTACTCGCATTTATAAATGAATTTTAATCCAATCGTCACTTTAATCCGAAAAATCTAATATTAATAAAGCAGTAATTATTAAAGTACCAATTTTTGGCGGTGTGGGGTGATAATCCTTCCTCATCCGTAACCGACTCCCGAACCCAACATTTTTCTAAATCTGGTTTTTATGGTGTCTGGCCTACCTAAGTGGCCGGTAGCGACTCCATTTTAAAAATAAAATACGGTTTTTCTAAAACCCCACAGATGATATTTTTTAAATACCCGAAAGACCCCAAACACCTTAAAACCTCATTTTTTTAGCGTAAGTAAAAGGGATATCGCTACACCATAGCTAATGCAGCGAGAGTGGCAAGTACGAGTGAGGCATGTTTGCAGGGAGAAGAACGGTATTGCAGATAGATTAGCAGCGTTGGGCCGAAATTAGACAATAAAGGGGGTGGTGTATGCTGTGTCGCCAGGTGCGGTGGACGTGATTATGGTTGATGAACAGCGGTGTTGGGAGGAGAGGCTGATAGGAGTTGATTTGACCACCCAACATTGCAGTCGGGATGATCCTGGAGGGTGAAGTTCATGGGATTGGAGTGTAAAGGCTAGGGGGAGATCATGTTTTTAGTTGAGTTTAGTATTCGGTTTAGATATTGTAAGTATTACTATAGATACTCTTTTTCTCATTTAAGATTAAAAAAATTTTAACGAGGCAAGTAGTAGTATATTTTTTTCTTCATCATTTATAAAAAAAAAAAAAAACAGTTGTATTTCAAAATATCACCTGCTTCGTCCTCGCATGGAAAAGAAAACGTCAACGGGACTGTGAAAAAGAAAGACCTAAGCGTAAAGGTTTAAAAAAAGAAAAGAAAACAAGTCGAATTTTCAAATGTTGCGTGCGCCTACAGGCATCGGTCCACTTACTTCGAAACAAAAAGCCAAAGTTCTAAAAAATAAAGTATGGATATATAATCAGAGACGCGTTTGACGTTGCGTTTGCATTTGCAAAAGAAAAGCATGGTCACCATTCGATGGAAAACAGTTCTCCAATTTTTTCTCCTTCGTTTTCCTTGTATTTGGTTTAAATACCGTAAGTTTCGCTGCTCCTTTGGCACTTTGTCTTTTTTGTTTTCTTTGCCCCCTCTGTTTTTGTAGTTTTTTTTATTTCGTTGTTTTGAGCGCAACCCAGATTTCATTGTGGCTTTTTCATGATGTTTTAGGATACTTAGCTTGGAAATCTCAACTGGGTATTTCTTTTTTCTCCTTCTCTTTGGGTTTGTTCTTTGTTGGTTGTATTTTCGATTGTTAATGTTTGAAACTTGGAAAAAATTACGTTTTTTTCTTTTGTTTTATTGTGTACTATGTTTTGATTAATCCAAATGGGAGAGTTGGTTTTTGGACAAACTTAGTTTGACATTGCATCGAAAGGAGGAAAACTTTGTTGGAATTTGACATTGGGTGTGGTAGGGTTGTTTTCTTTCACTTTTCGCTGTCTCATTTTCTGGTTTCTTTAGAAGATATAAAATTTGAAGATTTTGATTTTTCTTGGTGGGTAAAATCAAATTCAAAATTTTGGATTTGATTGTAATTGGTGGAAGTTTTGTTCTTTTTGCCTTTCTTGTCTCACATTTCGGTTGCTTTTGAGCTTCATTTTGCATAAAAGGGTACTTCTTTCCTGCATTATTCAGCTTTATATTTGATTGAAATTGCTAGTATTTTCATTAAAAACCTGGGAATGTTTTCTGCTTTCTTAGATGATATCATGAGGTAAGATAGTTTTTTAGCAAACATGGGTTCTATTTTTTGTGGCCCTTCTTTTTGTTTGCTAAAAGATTGCAAACTTCTGTTATAATAGCATTCGTGGCAGGAAGTATCAAATTGTGTTAGAGCATTCATTCAAGGAATTCAATTTTCAATGCATGCGTGTTCTTGTTGTGCGTTGTGCCTGAATTGATTATTTGGTGGAAGAATGATCCCTTTTATTATGCATTTGCTTTCCTCTTGTTTTTCTGCTGGGTGAACATGTTCAACATGGAAAACATTTAATCTTATTTTCATAGAACATAATTGTCCGTGTTGGAATTCCGAACTGGAAAGATTGAATGCACATATTCCGTATTAGGATGTTGCTTTCACTTGCTCTAGCTGTTTATATGAGTAAATAATAGGAAGGAGGTTTCTTACATGAACAAGAGATGATAAATGTACTTGGTAGAACATTGCTAAACAATCGTCACCATGGATATTGAGTTGCCCTGAAGACTGTAATTTGTATCTTTAGTTTTGCCGTAGGTAGATTTTTTTGTTAAAAAGGTCGAGTACATTTGAAAATGCTACCTGATAATGTTTTGGTTTTTATTGCAATATGTTGAGTGATGTTAGGAACTCTATGTGAAGTTTAGCCACCGATAAAAGAATCGGTTACCAAAATAGTTCTCGTTTTAATGCCTTGCATGTCTAATTTTCTCCTGGATGTTCTGCATATGATTGAGTAATATGCTTTAAGAGTGGTGTGTTTAAAATATGTTGTTCTTACCATTGACATCTAACTTTTATCCTGTATTACAGGGAAATAGAGATTGAAGCCTCTTAAAAGTAGATAACATAAAATAATTGCAGTAGTTGACATTTAAAGTAGCAATGGCTCCTGGAGGCAGTGCTTGCAAAGAAGTTGTTGAGTCTCATTCCCCTGTTGCAGATTATGACATCCCTTCAACAAAAACTGAGAGTAATACTACAGCGATGAAAAATGCTGTTATTTTTGTTGGGAAACATGGAATTCATTCAAACAACGGTGTTTACGAGCTCCTTGAGTGCCCTGTATGTACAAATTTGATGTATCCACCAATTCACCAGGTGTGTTCTCCATGAATACACTCATTCCGGCTCTCCCATAAAGAGATAGTTCTGTAGTAGCATTTTGTGTTTTACCCCTCTTTTCATTGTGTTTCGTATTACTGAATTTTCTTAATTACATCATTGCATGTAGGGAACTAAGTGATGATATCTGTATGCTGGGGGTGAAAATGGTGACGGAAAATTGGATATGATGCCTTATTTATTTAGGTGTTTGTTTATGTACAGCATGAAGTGTAGGGAATCAGGTGCAAGTCACTGAAGGACTATGGACATAAGGCTGTAGGGAAAAAGGCTATTTATGTTTATCGAAGAGGATAGCTTATAATCTTGGAGCTTGGTTTGTTGCAGTGGAGAGTTATGTTCGTGACGGTAGATTGAAAAGTAATTTTTGTAATTGGAAAGGATTTGGCAATTTTTTGCCGAGAGTTATCTCTTATGATGTTTAGTTTTATTGTGGTTACTTCTTCATTTACTTCTCAAGTTCTATGGGGATTTTGACTGTCTCATTGAACATTTGCTCTTAGTGTCGTTCCCTTTCTTTTTCTTTTTCTTTTTTCTGTGAAAGCGATTCAATAACTCAAAATTTTGATATGTCACGTTCAATCTTCTATTTCAGTGCCCAAATGGACACACTTTGTGTTCCAACTGCAAGATTAGAGTGCACAACTGTTGCCCGACATGCCGCTATGATCTTGGAAATATAAGGTGCTTAGCTTTGGAGAAAGTTGCAGAATCATTAGAACTCCCTTGTAAATTCCAGAATCTAGGTTGCCACGATATCTTCCCCTATTACAGCAAGCTTAAGCATGAGAACACTGTCGGTTCCGTCCCTACAATTGCCCTTACGCTGGGTCTGAGTGCTCCGTCACAGGTGACATCCCTACCCCCGTTGCTCATCTCAAGGATGATCACAAGGTTGACATGCATGATGGATGTACCTTCAACCATCGATATGTCAAATCAAATCCACACGAAGTTGAAAATGCCACATGGATGCTTACTGTAAGTTCATTTTATGCTACAACACATAAATAAACTGTTCTATGCTTCATTGATAGCAGCTTGTTTTTGTGAATTATGATGAACTTTGCGGCTGTAATATTTAAGTCACTAGAAACTGCAAATCTTATGCTTACAAAGAGTTTCTTTTGACATTTTCTTTGTTGAATTCCGATGTTTTGTGCAGGTTTTCAATTGTTTCGGAAGACAGTTCTGCTTGCATTTCGAGGCTTTCCAGCTTGGGATGGCACCTGTGTATATGGCGTTTTTACGTTTTATGGGCGATGATAATGAAGCAAAAAAGTTCAGTTATAGTCTGGAAGTAGGTGCCAAAGGGCATAAGCTAATATGGCAGGGGATTCCCCAGAGCATCCGCGACAGACGTAGGAAAGTTCGGACAGTCAGGATGGACTGTTGATCCAAAGGAACCTAGCTCTATACTTTTCGGGTGGTGATAGGCAAGAGCTGAAGTTGAGGGTAACTGGCCGTATATGGAAAGAAGAATGAGATTAAAAAGAACAATGGCGAATCGGGGTCATTTCTTGTACAGTTTCAGAAATTTTGATTGTTGTATTTGTTACTGGGAGATGTCCACTCTAATCCCCTCTTCCGACTGCCCAGCCTCCGCTTTATGCTGAATGATTTGTAGAAAATGATTAATACGAGTATACTTGGAATTTGTATCCTTAGAGCTCTTTTTTTGTTTGCATCGTTGTGATGCAATCGCCGTTGGCTTGCTGTATGAAACCATGTTCATTATTATTAACTTCTGTTTTGCTCATTTTCTCTCAAATGTTTTAATACTGTGACAGCGGAGAAGACATTAATAAGCTGAGACATAATTTGGTCGATTTTGTGGTTCTACTCACAACTGGAACAACATTTTAATTTGAAGAAGGGGAGACAGCTTAGGAATTAACTATTTATTTTATTCATTTAATGATCATAAATTAGTATAAAATTAATTAAGTTTATACTATAAGTGAATCTTTTAGGATTTTAAGGTCTGTTTTCTTTTTTTAAGCATATTTGATATTAGTTTGGTAAAAAAGAAAGTACAAATTAAAATTCTAAAAATATTTCGATCTAAATGGATTATGCTTCGGTCACTTAAGTTATTGGTTCAATGATATAACACGTTAGTCGAAAGGATTGATTTTTAACTGGACCTAATTTTTAATTTAACCCCTAAACTTTAGATAAAATATCAATTTGACCTTTAAATTTTTGTGTTTTCATTTTTACCTTCTTTCTTTTTTTTTTTTTTTTTTGGTTTCATTTTTCTCATCATCTAAAAAAAATCATTTTTTCTACGCATGAACCCTATCTCATCTTTGTCCATTGGAATTATTCTCAGCTGGAGAAACTGAGATTTTTCCTGAAGTTCATACGTCTAACTTTTCAATATAGACAATCCATCTTGCTCGTTTTCCTCTGTTCCCCCAGAAAGTTCTATATCTGTCTAAGTAACTAGCTTTGTCTTACTGATGACAATCAAAAACCTTTGTACGTTTGAGTTTGTTGACTTATAAGGTAAACAGTGCTCACGTCCATTGACAGCTTGCATGCTCTGTTTGCGGGAAGTCTCGGGTGTAACGACCAGAATATCGGGTTAGTAAATCGAGTCTTGCACTTGGACTCTGGGTCTAATGGAAAAGAAAACGAAGAAGAGGATAATTTGAATTAAAGGGTGTAGAAGAGAGGGAGAAAATCAAATTTTATTTTTTTCTCTTTCTTTTTTCTCTTTTTCTTTTTTCTCTCTTTTTCTTATTCTTTCTTAAGTTTTGAAGTTCGATCTATTGTTATTCGAGTGTCCGTTGTCGACAACTTCACCGTCATCCTGTTCACCTCGTTAAGACGAGTTTACAGTATTCGTGGCGTGGCCATCGGAGCCGCCGTCGAAGGAGGTGAGAGAAAAGAAAATTCAAGTTGTTGAGTTGGGTTAGTTCGAGCGCTTGAATCGAGAAACAAAGGCCACCACCATAATCAAAGGCCGAAAAATAGCCGATTTGAGCGTTTGCTGCTGCCGTCCAGCCATTGAAAGTTGCCGCACACTCTGCCGCCTGCGCGTGAGCAATGTCCGGCCGACCAGGTTGTTATAACAGCCGGACTTAGCTGTTGGGCCAAGCCAAGCTGGCCTGCCAAGCAGACTCAAGCTATAGGCCGAGCCAGTCTAGCAAGCCGGCCCTTGAGCCGAGCTGAGCCAGCCGCTAGTAGCATTGTCAGTAGTCCTTGCGCCGCCGTTGTCGTCGTTGATCGTTGACCGACGTTGACTTTTTCCAAGAGACCTTACTCGGGGGTTTTTCGACGTTCTAAGTCCGATGGCACAATCTGTTTCGCCAAATTTAAACCCGATAAGTTGTTTTTACGCGTTTGACCTTGTGTTTTGAATATGAGATGCATGAAATTAATGTAGTTTCGTATTCGTTGTTATACGAGGATTATTTGGGATAGGATATCGGATCAAGTGGAATAATCGGGAAGCTTATATGAGGATTTATCGCTTTGTCTTAAGGTCAGTACACCTCAAACTCCTATTGCTTCATGAACATCATAAATATGATTGCTTTGCATATTAGTATCTGTAAAATAGGTAGACGATGAATAAGCATATGTTGAAATCGATATTACGAGACTTGGTAAATATTGAGATGCCCGATAAGCTTGAGAATATTCGAGACTAGTATGAGCTTCAAAGATTGTGTAGTGTCGTTTGAATATTTGTATAATTATCTAATTAGTTGATTTACATGTTGTATTGCTTGAATGTTTGGAATATGAATTGGCATGTTCGATGGAAGTTATTCTAAATGGACCGATAATTGGTAATATTTAAATAAATGATTATGAAGCTGATAATTAATATTAATCGAATGAATGCGTTAGTAAACAAACCCTAACGACTTTCATAAGCTTTAGGGATCGAATAAACATTGTAACATCATAATTCAAGAAAATTGTATGAACCCGTGAATAGAGTATCGGTACGAGCTTTAGCCGTACCGGTAATTGTGGAAATTAAGGATTTCCAATGAACTATTTCAGAATCGCTACGTGCGTGAGTACCGACATCTAGAGGTTCCGTATCAATACTCGTGTTCGAGTATCGTTACCCACTGAACGAGATAATCTTTAATGCTAATAAAAAGATGAGAAATTGACGTGAGATAATAATGAGATAATATTTGTTAATAAATATAATTAATGAGTAATAACTTGGTAAATGTCGAGTGACTTGTTTGTATTAGCAACTATGGGGATCCTTGTTGGATCGTGTGTGGTTACGAGCCAAGTAAGGGCACTTGTGTGGTTGAGTCACCTTGATTGATGGGATCCAGATACCCAGTGTGAGAAAGAGTGTATTATAACACCATGGTCAAATATTTCTAAATATATGAACCTGATGCTTAGTGGGACCAGTTCTCATTCGAAGATGCTTGATGAGAGATTCCGAGCATGGGTGTATGTATCCCGTCGCTTAGTGGTACCGGGCCTCACCTCAAAGAGTGTATGAACCCGATGCATAGTGGAACCGAGCCTCACTCCGGGTGTATGATCCCGATGCTTAGTGGGACTGGGCCTCACTCCTATATTGTGGTATAATGCTTATATGCTATGAGAAGCATATGCCTTCTTGGTATGATATATGATTAGGAGGCTAGAGGTTACACCATATCTATATGATGTTATGATGCCATGTTACGAGTATAGTTGGGTCTTGTGTGCCATGTATGATGATTGTTATGATGAGAGCATGTGTTTAGGCGACTAGTGGTAGCACCACATGTTTATTTATCTCTCATTTTGCTCGTACTAGCTTGCATGCTTATGATTATGATTAGCATGAAGTATAGTAGAGTAGATGCATACCACTGAGCTTTGTAAGATCAGTGCTCGGAATCGTTGTTTTCGTGCGTAGGTTGATCGTTGGATCGTGAGATCGATGGGCACTATCAGTTTGGAATTCCAGCACGTGGTGTTTTCCAGAGTACGGTAATTGGGTTTAGTGGGCTATGTTTTAATAGGACCCTACATGTTGTAGTCTGTAATCTTTATTTTGAAATTGTATTAGTTAAGTCAAATGTTTAAACGTTTTAAATTAAAGTGGAGCTCCTTTGTAACGATTTAAACTATTTATCTATATTTCGAATTGTTGGCTTTAAATGTTTTGAGAAATACTTTGTTGGGCTAAACCCACTTTGAGAAATTTAATAATTTTGGGTTGGGCTTGAGGCCCAAATGTGACATCTGAGTCGAGGGTGTTACAGCGGGTGGTTGTTTTCATACCTGAAGGTTTGTACTCTGGGCGGTGACGGTTCGCATGTGCTAACAGAATTTATTCTGTTTTAAGAATCAGTATCATCTAGTTTATACATTCAAGTTAGTTTCTTTGAATCTTGCAGTATATCTGCTCCTAACTTGATTTAATTATATATTCATATTCAATTCAATGTTCCGGAAATGAACTTTCATGAATGTGTCCATAGCATAATTTTTAATTTACATCATTGCTTGTTTTCTTTTTCCAGTGCTGTATTGTTCTATTCTGATGAATCTGTAAGAATAATAATACAATGCTGGTTTTCAAAAAATTACTAGGAAAGTGAAATGAAAGTGCAAAAAATAAAAGAGGTGAAAATGAGAGCAAAAAATCCTCGGGTTAAATTTATATTTTGTTTAAAATTTAGGGGTTAAGTTAAGAATTAATCGTTTTTAATGTGTATTGTCGTTGAACTATTGAAAATTCACGACTCGATACCTATAACGTAACGAATTAATAATGAACTTGTTTAATAAATAACGGTTTGAACTAAAATTAGAGGTTTGAGTTAATATTAAAGATCTGACCAGTTAAATTTATTAATTTGGATATTTGGTGAATAGCGGATTGGAGTGAAACCTCTAATTTAAAAAAAGCTGCTAATAGGAGCCTTTTGAAATTAAAGGTTTTAACATAAGAGTTATAAAGATCCCTTAATAATTATAAAAAATCTCTAAATAACCCAAATTTTAACACTTTCTATTTTACTTCCTCACCCCCACGTATTTACATTGTGATATTTGTAAAATAATATTTTTTGTTTTTTCTATTTATTCTCACACATTTATATTTAGGGGTGGGAATTGGTCGGTGCTGAGACGATTTTGCATTCCCCACTCCGTACTCAACATTGGCGGGTACGGTTTTGGATAATCTCCATTACATGCTTCGGTGATTTTTTCGTCCCCGTCCCCATACCCATCGTACCCCCACAAATTTGGGGAATCCCCATCCCCCAAAAGTTAAAAATATACTACTTTACTAATCAAAATATATGGTCGATTTCAATTTACAAGTCATATATTCAATGCACTTAAACATATGGTTGAAGGGGAACAAGGTTCTTGCGTAATATGAACACAAAAATAGGGAGATAAATAGATTATATATTCTTAGTTAACAAAAATAGGTAAATTACTAGAGAGGTCACCCAAACTTAATGAGGTTTAAACAAAAGACACAAATATGTTGATGGACAAATATATTGATAATAAGATAGGTAGGTATAACAGGTAAATGAGAGTTAATTATATATTTTTTAAAAATTTTGTAAAATATCAAGGATCCTTGTGGATATTTTTCAGGGATCCCCACGGTTATTTATACGGTTACGGATCAATTTTTCCCACGGTTCGAATATAACATTCCTCGTCCCCATCCCCATTTGAGCTTCGGTTATAAAACTTTCCCTATCCTCGTCCCCGTGGGTGAAGGTTTCGGTTATTCACCATCCCCGTCGGTTCGAATCTCCACTGTTTTATGATATTCCTCACCCAATTCCCACCCATATTTATATTTGTATTTAAATTTAAAAATTAATTAAATTTTATTAAAATTATATAAATAATAAATTAATATATAGATCCTTCAAATATGCTTAGTAATGTTATATTAAAAAATATTTTTCATAATCAAATTAATTAAACAAGTATCAAATATAATTATGAACTTATATGTTATTTTGCTTGTTTAAATAATCAAACAATTATCGACTATTCGTTAATTTTACCAAATATTTTTATACAATCAACTAATATAATTTTGCTAGTCAAATTAATTAATGCAATCAGCTATCAGTTAATGTAATCAGCTATCAGCTAATTGCCAAATATGACTAATATAAATGACCCAAACATAATTTTTTCCAAGACCAATAACAGAAATAAAATGGACTATAAACAAAAGGGATCGCTGAGTATAATTTGCCTAAAAATGACGTAACTAGCTCGGGAAAACATGGTTAATCCGCACGTGCATGATTTGTGGCCCTCGGCAGTCAGTACGACTGCATTCGACGGTTACCAATACAAATAAACTCAAAATTATTTTGCAAAAAGGAAAAAAAAGTTGGAGTTGCTCTAGAACAAAATATCATTTATTACATAATATTGAAGATGTAATAAAATAATAATTTATGGGGCGTTTTAATCAGAAAAATCCAAGGGGAATCTACATATCATCAATTTTAGCTCAACTTCTTACTTTTCTTTTTCTATAATTCTGTTAGGCTTTGAAGTTTGAATTTTTTTAATATGTAAATAAAACACGTAGTTTAACTCAATTTCGGCATTACGATTTGAAATTTGGTATACGATACAGGATTGTACGGTATTTAATACAATTAGAGATAGGGACATAGGAATCCAAACATCGAATTGCTGCCATTGATGATAGAATCACAAGGCCACCTTCCAACTCATATATATATATATATATATTGAATTATTAAAAAAAATCTAATATATAGTCATCCCCAACCAACTAAGAATTCTATTTTTTTTGTTGCCCTTTCGGTTTTTAGGATTTTGTTCTGACTAATCCAAACTGCATGGTTCAAGTGGTAAGCAGCTTGGTATCACTTAAGCAGGTCTCGAGTTCGAGGCTTTGTGTATGTAGAAAACCTTTGCTGGAAAACTAACTCACCAAAATTATGTGTGCGACGCGAGTCGGAAAACTAGAGTAAAGTTAAGGATATAATATATAGTAGGGGTGTTCAACCGGTTGGTTCGATTAACGGACTGAACCGAACTATCAAAAATCCATTAACCGAAAAAAAATTTATTAACCGTTAACTGAACCAAAAAAGTTTGATTAATTCGATCGGTTTTTGAATTAACTGAATTTTTTTATAAAATTTTGGGAAAATTACAGAAAAGGTCAATAAACTATGATAAAATGATATTTTTAGTCACTGCACTTTCAAAAGTTACAAAACAACCATTAAACTTATCGAACTATTACAAAATGGTCATTGATTCATTGCACATTATAAATTATGATAAATATTGAAAATTTTAATGATAATTTTTTAATAATGCAATAAATTTGACGATCATTTTGTGCTAATTTGATAAAGTTCAATGACAAAATAAATGTATGTAATATATATAATATATAAAAATTTCAGTTAATTCGGTTAATTAACCGATAAAAGTTTGAAAAAATCATTAACTGTTAACTGACCAAACCTAAAATTAATCGATCGATTAACCGAAAAAATTTAGTTCGGTCGGTTAATTCGGTTAGAACGAAGTTTGAACACCCTTAATATACATGCCCAGTTTAGAGGTTTGAACCATTTTTAGATGATGCACTTCTCTTCGTACGCAGCTTTTTGAGCCAAAATTAGAGTGTTGAACTATTTTTAGAGGTTTTACTAGTCAAATTTGCTAATTTAGATGTTTGGTAAATAGATGATTGCAATATCGAATTGGGTGAAACCTCTCCATTTGAAAAAACGTTAGGATTTTTGGATAAAAGAATTGTAAAGACTCTTTTATCCTTGACAATTATAAAAATTTCTCTAAATAACATAAATTTAAACAACTAATAAAATTTTAAAAAAATTAATAAATAAGAAATTAATATATAAATTAATATGCACACCTAAATTCAATAATTAATAACATTATATTTAAAATATAATTTCATAAATAAAAAATTAATATTTACATCTAAATTTAATAATTATTAAAATTATATTAAAAAAGATAATTTCACAAATAAGAAATTAATATATACATCCTTCGTGTTGTTCCCTCGCAACCATTTTTGATAGTTTGAATCTGTTATTTCTAGTTTATCCATCCCTCTTGAGATGTATTTCAGTTTTTCTTTGTAAGTGATGTAGATCTTCACGAACTGGGACTATTGAAGGTAATTGCTACTATTCAACTTATGACACATGATTTGTGGGGTTAAAGCATCAGTTGTAACATCAGGACTATAATTTTGAGTAAATTCTTATTGTGGAAGATTTAGTCATTCTTATTTGTAAGAGATGTAGTCATCTCTTGATTTTTTTTTTTTTTTTTCGACTTGGTACAAGGAGTTAAGCTCTAATTAGAACTACTTTAGTTGTTATCCTTATCGAAACTTAGGATAGAGTTTACATTTAACTTAAACACTAGAAGATAGTTACATACAGTAGAGATTAATCTCTTAAGATATAATTAATATCCAATAGATACACGTCTACAATCTACACTTTTACTTTACATTTGGTTTTGTAGTTCAGTTAAGTAGTTGTGTATTATTGAACTTGCAAAGTTCAGTGATCGAGTTTATCCTTTTGCCTAGGTTAGTAGGTTTGTGTGTGAGTCCAAGCATCGACATCTTTAGGAGTTCCAACAACCATCTTTGTATTGCAATGTATCATTAACTGTTTTAATTAGTTTTGAAATTTTAGAAACGGAAAGTGTTATTATCCTTTTTTAGAATAAAATTTTAAAAAATAATTTTTATATTACTTTTTATATTTTCTTTTATTTTTAATTCAAATAATAATTAAACTTTTATTACTATAATAATTGGGTAAAGTTCACAAATGGTCACTAGACTTTAGTAAATTATTCAATTTCGTAACCAAACTTCCAATTACGTCAAAATGGGCATTAAACTTTCAGTTTTGCTTCAAATTGGTCACCGAGCCGTTAATAGCGGTTAAAAGGGTGACGCGGCGGTTAACAAAATTTGTATAATAACACATTTAGTCATCCAAATTTACACATTCAAACAATTTAGTCATAATTCGAAAAAAAATTAATAAATTTAACCATCGTTATTACACATTCATTCAATTTGATCATATTTTTAATTAAAAATAATTTAATAATTCTATTAAAAATGAAAAATGATTTCGAAACCATTTCTCCATAATTAAAAAATTATGAGAATAAATAATATCAGAACTTACTTTGATTATTGTATTCTGCCAAAGTGCGTTAATCATTTGCAGTAATTTTGGAGAAAGAGGAGAGGAGGGTGTTGAGGTTTGCCTCATAGCCCGTAGGTACTGCCGACGGTGAAGTTTCCTCTAGCTTAGAGGTGGCAATCGGTCATTCAGATTGGGTTCAAGTCGAATTAATTTTTAGTTTGAGTTATTTTTGGTTTAGGCTCGATCCGAGTCGGATCGGGTCTGATTCAGATTTAGTTTTGGGTCTATGTTATTTCGATTTGGGCTGGGTTAATATTGGATCGGTTGATTTTCGGGTAGGGTCAATATCTGATCGGTTGACTTTTGGGCCGATCTATATCGGGTCGGGTCAATATCGGATTGGTCGGCTTTCAATTTGAGTCAATATATGAAGACGATATTTTAAATGAAAAAATGATATTAAACCATTAAACTATTACTAATGGTAGTTGTTAATTAGTAATATAATACAAAATGATAATATAACATACATATTTGAGGAAATAAAATTCGGGTTGCTTTCATATCGGGTTGTTTTTCAGTTCTAGTTGATCTTCGATTATGGTTGCTTTCGGTTTCAGTTATTTTCCGTTTCGGTTAATTTTGATTCAGATTAATTTTTGGTTTAACTAAATTTGGATCGATTTTGGTTCAGTTCGGTTTTTGTTCGGATTCAGGGTCAAGTTTAGACCATCGTATTCGGGTCGGGTAAATCTGTTCGGTCTCAAGTCTCGGGTCAAGTTTGTCAGGTATACTCTATTCGAACAACTTGAAGCTGTCGGATTAGAGTTCTGGGCGCTACCGAAGGTGGAAACAAAGCTAAGAGCTAACAGAAAAACTATTCCTGATGAACCAATTTCCATGGCTTCAATCTAATAACTATGGAAATCATGTGAAAAAAAAAGGATTCTGATTCATCCGAGTATTTATAAATGACTACGTAGAGGTTTTGGCCCCAAATTTATAATTTATCTAAGTTGAATAAGTCAAATAGTCAATTTTTTTAACTCCTAATAAATTAAATTTTAGTCCAGGTTTATTTGATTTGCGTCACTAATATTGTACCATTTGTTAACAAATATATTATATAAGTATTTTATTTATTAATTTTTTAATTATGGGGAAATGATTTGAAAATCATTTTTCATTTTTAATAGAATTATTAAATTACTTTAATTAAAAATATGACCAAATTGAATGTATGTGTAAATAACAAGGGTTAAATTTATTATTTTTTTGAATTATGACTATATTGTTTGAATGTGAAAATTTGGAGGACTAAATGTGTTATTATACAAATTTTGCTAACTGCCACGTCACCCTTTTAACCGCTGTTAACGGCTCAGTTACCAATTTGAAGCAAAACTGAAAGTTTAATGCCCATTTTGACGCAATTGGAAGTTTGGTTACCGAATTGAATAATTTACTAAAGTTCAGTGACCATTTGTAAACTTTACCCAATTATTATAGCAATAAAAGTTTAATTATTTTTTGAATTAAAAAATAAAAGAAAATCTAAAATAATATAAAAATTATTTTTTAAGATTTTATTCTAAAAGGGGATAATAACACTTTTAGTCGCTAGGATTTTAAAACTAATTAAAACAGTTAATGGTATATTGCGGTACATATGAATAGTGGTACATTACATTTACTGTAGAATAATCATAAAATAGATAACCAATAAAGGAAATTCATATTTGCATATGGGAACAGTAAAATTTCAGGGCGGGCACACTCGGTAAAATAGATAACCAGTAAAGAAAATTCAGATTTTCAGGGTGAACACACTCAATAAAAAAGATAACTAATAAAGAAAATCCAAATTTTCAGGGTGGGCTCGACATAACCTACATTCTCCACTGTTATCAGAGTACTACACATATTTGTATGGCTTAAACAAAAAAACCGCCCTCAAACTATATCTTTTTTTTTGCTTTTAGCCCTTAAACTATAATTTGGGCAAAATAGGCCCTTAAACTATCATTGTTGGTCACTTTAAGTCCCTAAACTATTTTTTGGTCAAATTAAGTACATAAACTATGTCATTTTTCTTCTTTTAGTCCCCAAAACTATCAATTGGTCAAAAAATCTTTGTGGAGTGTCAACATCTTATTAGTCGAAATAATTTTCTTTTGACTTAAATAACTATCGGACTTAAAATGACTATAAATGATAGTTTAGGGGATTATTTTGATATATGATATTTTAAAATAAAAAAAAAAAACATAAATATTATATATGTTAGAAAAGCCTATAAAATGATATTTTTGTAACCATAGACTTAAAGTGACCAAAAATGATAGTTTAAGGGTTTATTTTGCCCAAATCATAATTTAGGGATTTAAAGTGACAAAAAATAATAGTTTAAGGGCCGATTTTGCCCAAATCATAGTTTAAGTGCTAAAAGCAGAAAAATGCATAGTTTGAAGGCTGTTTTTTTTGTTTAAGCCATTTTGTATTTAAAAGGCTTATATATCATATCACCTTTTACTTTACATTTGGGTTTGTAACTTTGATTTTTCGATAGCTTTTTACATTTTGGACTTCCAAGTTTAGTATAATTTTTTATGCCGATTTTTATTTTATCTATACAATATTTATCTTTTATAATTGTCTTAATAAATTACTTAAATTGTAATTTTGAGTCGTAAGTCGATCTTGTGATCCGAATATAACTTCCTAGATATTCTTCATATCTTTCAAGTCGAGTTTAGGGCATTATCATATTCTCATTTGTTTCTGAGTTTTATGTTTATATTTGGACGAGTTGTTTGCAGACACAAAATAATTTCCTTAGGTAGTGTCGAGTCAAGTAGAGTTTGTAAATTCTCAGATTGTAGCGTAATATAATTTCGCATGAAGAAAGAGATTTTTGGCCTAAAGTTGAAGAAGATGCTTATAACAATAGTTCAAAAGTGGAGGAATTGGATTTGACTTTGAGGCTCTAACAAAAAGGATGAAAAATACATGGAAAAGGTCAAGATGTTTAAGGGCATCATAAATGAGAATCTGCTGAGTATACAAAAACAAATAAAACTTATAGGGAAAAAAGAGTGGCCCTCAAGGATATGTCCAAATTTTCTTTCTAACTTGTCAGTTTAAGTTCTTTAAATTAGGGTCGTAACTGAGTCTAGTCAAATTTGAACCATGGTAAATTTGAACTTGATTTGAAATTTGTTACTCAAATCAGTTCGAACTCGTTTGAGCACTATTATAAAAGCTCGAGCTTCAATTGAAGTAGAATTAAACTACTTAGTTTGGTTCGTTTAAACTCATTTACGTAATTTATAAAGTTTGAGTTTGAACTTGTTTTATAAAAAAATATTATATTTAAATAAAAAAGTTATATTAGACTAGTGAACTATTCAAATCGAATATTAAGATGCGCAAATCTAACTCACTCAATATAATTAACTGTTTTGAACTCAATTTAACAATAATCAAATCAAGTTAGATTATTTTAGTTACATTCGAATAGTTTGTGAGCACAAATATCTTGTCTACATCTTATTTCAATCTGCAACCTACTTAAAAAACCTTGATTGTGTGTTTCTCCCTTTGTTTTCTTCACCCTCATTTCAAATCCTAAAACTTTCAGCGGTTTCGTAATATTTCGAGAGAACACAAAACGAAGCAGTTGGGTAAAGCAATAATAAAACAAACGCCAAGGAAAGTCTAAATCAAAAACCAATTGGAGATGAGAGAATGGCAAAACTGCATATACATAAAAAGAAGAGTAAACTTTTTATATATAATTCGTGTAAAATAAATTTTGTACAAATCTGCATATTTATATTTCAAAACTTAAATTTTAAATTTTTAACACTAGATCTAAAAATTAAACCTTAAATTTTTTAAACCTTTAAACTAAACCAATATTCTCTAAAATTAAAATTTACACAATTTGTATATCAATTTTTTTCTGAAAAGAACTGTTATTATTTCATCTAATTTGTTTGATTCTAAAGCTTAGTGGTTCACCACTCAAAATTTTAAACCTTTCCATATATGAGTATCTTCCCTTCACCTTGATTTTCCCATTTCTAATTAATGATTTGTGTTTCTTTGACGCAAATCATTAATTTTTATAGAGGGTGCATCACACTCCTCTCTCTATATATTCTTTGCTTTGCGGCCTTCTTTCTCTCGCTCTACATTTCACAACCTACAGAAAAACCCACCACTGCCAAGGATGGTGCAACCAGGAGAGCCAGACTCCAATGGGAAGCCTGCCCACGGCTACGATTCATCGGAGCCTAGGACCGAGTACCAGTGCCCTACCTGTTTCAAAATCTTTTACTCCACAACTGCCTTATGTGGCCACCAAAACGTCCATCGTCTCGTCAAAGAACCCATGAAAATGTCACCGGTTCTAGCAGCGGTGCTGAGTAACCCTCCGCCTCCTTTTCATAAGCCGTTTTTGCTTCCCCCGAGGCCGAAACCCAATCCCGGAGCCGGAGGAGCTAGTAGAGCTGCCAAGGAGCCTAACCCTAACCAGCTTCAGGACAAAGTCATGGGACAGACCACCCCAGAAGGTGATGGTTTTCTGAGGCGGCTTCTTGGAAACATGCCTCGATTTTCTCGCCCTACCAAAATGGTGGTGCCGGAGCACCTCCACACCCAGAGTCTGACCAAGGATCTGCTCGGCGAGTGGATGCCGTTAACTGGTTTTGGAGACGGTGGTGAGCTGGGAACATCCTCGGGAAAAATGCTATCTCTTGCCGTTACAAGGAACTATACGACGGAAAGCGAAAGGGAAAAGAAAAGGCCAAGGGAAGCTGATGTTGAGCCTGAGACTGAGCCTGAGCTCGATCTGGAGCTCCGTTTAAGGTCAGGCAAAAAAGCTAAGGGTGTGGACTTGGAGTTGAAGCTAGGGCGTTGAGGGAAGAACAAGAACCTGTAACTGCAATAGTTTGTCTGTGTCCTCTCCATGGGTTTGCCATGGATTCTGTTTTTATATGTCAGATAAAATGTTGTCAGCTCTACTTAGAAATAAAAGAAGAAGCTGGTGCAGTAACCAATCTATGTAAGGTCGTGTCCTTTCCTTTTGTGCTGTTACATATATGTATGTTTAGGGTTTCTATTGTCGTGTCCTTTCCTTTGTGCTGAATGTATCAACTGAACTAGTGAAATCAACCAAAAATGTTTTCTGTATCTCCATTCAGTATTTTTCTTCTCTTTGGAGAAATCTTGTGAGCTGTGAATTTCCTCTTCATCACTTGCTTAAGATTATTTATAAGAATCAATGACATTGAACAAATTACCAAGATTTCACTTGGCAAATGTAATCACTCCAATCGAGGTTCTAATTTTGATATCTAAGCTTTCTTTTTTCTTTTTTTATCAGAAGATATCTAAAGAAACGAGTGCGTTCAAAAGGATATATTATTGTGTAAAAATTGATGATCTCCTTATAATTTTTCAGTAATTTGTATTCTGTATATTAAGAAAATATAATAGACCAATAATTAATTAATTATATATATAATATGTGTAAGCTAATAAACTCAATACAAAATAAAATAATTGCAAATATGTATATTGACAAATACAAAAAACGTAAATTAATCTAATAGTATATGATAAAATCAATGAATTCCCTATTGCTCTCAATATTCATAAATTTATATTTCGATAAATATAAAAAATTCAATAATAGAGTTAATGAAACATTATGTTTATAAACTCGTTACAACATGTAATATTAGGACAAAACTTTGATATATATATAAGCTTGTGTAAGTTTTAGTGTGCACAAGTTTTTTAGATTTAGGGTTTTAGAGTTTAGGTTAAGATTTAGAGTTTAAGGATTTATATTGTAGGGTTTAGGGTTAGGGTTTAAGATTTAGTGTTTAGATTCTAGATTTTAGAGTTTTAGATTTAATAATTTGGAATTTAAATTTTAAAGATGGGTAGTGTAATCATTTTTTACACAACTTGTATATCAAAATATAATCATTAATATTATTGAATAATACTATGGAACTCGTATAAGTAGATGAAACATTACGATTTGTGATACTTATAACTGTGAAGATAGATAAATAGAAACCAAAAATTAATTCAACAATTATAATAAAACACGTGTAAGTCGATTAACTCATTACAACTTATAATATTCATATATACAAAAAACGACAAATTAATTTAGTTTTATAACGGAACATATATGAGTCGATAAAAGTCGTTACAATATACTACTCAACGTGAAGATTCACAACTACAATAAATGTTATATTATTCAATCATATACAAAGAAACACATATAAGTCGTTAAACTCGTTACAACTTATAATATTCATAGATATGCAAAGTGACAGATACGAGAAACGACAAATTAATTCAATAATATCTAATGGAACATAAGTCAGTTGCCACTATTGATGCTCATAAATATGAACACATTAATAAGTATAATAAGCAACAAATACTTGATGATATATATGTAAGTTATTATTAAACTCGTTACGATTTAATTAATTCAACAATTATAATCAAACACATGTGCGTCGATAAACTCGTTACAACTTATGCTATTCATATATACACGAAACCACAAATTAATTCAACAATTATAATGCAACATATGTACGTAAGTCGATAAATGCATTACAACTTATGATATTCATATATACAAGAAACGACAAATTAATTTAATTATATAACATAACACATATGAGTTGATAAACTCGTTATAAGATACTACTAAACGTGAAAATTCATACACAGAATAAATATTACATTATTGAACCATTTACAACGAAACACATGTAAGTCGTTAAACTCGTTACAACTTATAATATTCATAAATACGCAAAATAACACGTACGTGAAACGATAAATCAATTCAATAATATCTAATGGAGCATATGTATGTCGGTAGACTATTTATACACTTATAAATATGAAGAGATTAATAAATATAATAAACAACATATTATTTAATAATATAATAGAACACATATAAGTCGTTAAACTCGTTAAAAGTAATAAATTAGTGGTTCGTATAAGTTTCGATCTTACTTTTACATTTATCGGATCATTGCCTTGTTAATTAGGTTAGTTTTTATTTCGAGCTTATTGCTTTTGAAGTTATTTTTATAATATTTTGATTGCTTTGATAATGTTTTTTTTCATAGACTTAAATTTGAACGTATCAGGTGTCTTTGCTAACTTAAGATTAACAGTACTTTAAATTATTTTTATTGTTATGCAATTTATTTAATGCTTAATAGCTAAATAGGTGCCCAAATTATACATGTGGTTTACTTTTAGTGTTTAAACTATTTTTTGTTCTGAATAGGTGCCTAAACTTTAATTTCGGTCATTTTAGGTGCGTGACTGTAAAAAAATCGTTAGCCAATTAAAATGTGACATGTGGCTTGTTTTTAATTTATAATTTATTTTAATTAATTTTTAAATAAATTCAAAAATCAATTTTTTAAAAAAATTAACAGTTTAAAATTTTTTACAAAATAATCTCAAATCCCTAACCCAAACCCCCAAATTTCCATCGTTGTCGCCGTTGACTGCCTCGCCGGAGACCACCACTACCGCCGCCGTACCACCTCGACCATTTCGCCCAACCATCCATCATCGGTAATAGACGGTAGGTGTGCCAATGGACTTCCTTTTTGTGAGTTTGGCTTCCTTTGACGTTAGAAAGCCGATCGGCACACCTACCGTCGGTTACCGACGATGGGTGGTTGAGGGAATGATCGTGGTGGTCCGACGACGGATATGGTGGGCAACGGCGTGACCATTAGAGGCAGAATCGGCTGGAAAAATTAAGGATTTAGAATTTGGGGGGCATTTTGTGAGTTTTCAAAATGTTAGGTTTTTTTATAAATCAAGTTAAAAAATAAAATAAATTTAAAAAGAAATAAAATAAAAAATTATTAAAAAAAAGTAACGTAATTAACGGTTAGGCACCTAAAATGAAAATGAAAGTTTAGGCACCTATTTAGAGCGAAAAGTAGTTTAAGCACCAAAAGTGAGCCACATGTATAGTTTGGGCACCTATTTGGCTATTAAGCCTTTATTTAATAATATAATAGAATATTTTTTTGGAAATCATAATGAAACACTTACGAATCATTAAAATTGATCATAACTAGGGGTGGGAATTGGGTGGATAATATTAAAAAATTGTGGAGATTTGAATCGATGGGATAGGAAATAATTGAAACTTTCATCCATGGGATGGGGATGGAGGAAGTTTTTTCACCGAAGCTCAAATGTGGATGGGACGAGGATATTTGTGTTTTTTTGTTTAAACCTTATTAAGTTTGGGTGACCTCTCTAGTAATTTATCTTTTTTGTTAATTAAGGGTATATAATCTATTTATCTCCCTATTTATGTCGTTCATGTTACGCAAAAACATTGTTAACCATATGTTTAAGTGTATTGAACATATGACTTTAAAATTGAAATTGACCAATATTTTGGTTAGTAAAGTAGTAAAATTTGTTTAACTTTTTGGGGTTGGGGATTCCCCGAAACTCGTGGGGATTCGATGGGTATGGAGCTGGGACAAAAAAAACGAAACATGTAATAGGGATTGCCCGAAACCGTATCTGCAAGTATTGGGGACAGAATGAGGAATAAAAAACCGTCCCGCACCGAACGATTCCCCCCCCCCTAATCATAACCAAACACATGAAAATTTTGAAGGGTTTAAATTTGATACACAGACTGTGTAAAATTTACACAAGCCTGTCTATTTCTACTATAAATCAAAATTAAACCTAAACCCTAAAAAACTAAACCCTAAACCCAAAATTCTAAACACTAACCTTAAATTCTAAACCCTACAACCCAAATCCCTAAATTCTAAATCCTAAACTAAACTCCTAACCCCTAAAACTAAAGGATCTGTGTATCGAAGTTTACATAGACTGTGTATCGAAGTTTTTCCCAATTTTGAATACAACAAATCAAAAGGTAATTCTACTGCACAGGGAAACACGACTAAGTCGATAAACTTATGCTATATCTAATGAGGTGGTGGAAGAACTAGCAGCCTTAGAAGAAATTGATCATCGAAACAAGGAGATTTAACTGTTTGGAAGGTTAGGAGAAGAAATCAGGATGAAGATTTTACCCTAGAATTTAAGGCGAATGGGGTCAGAAGTAAAGTTGAAGGCCGATAGTAACGTTATTACAATCTACAGGGCAGAGATGGTGATGCTTCAAGAAACAAAGATAGAAGCTATTTCTGAGGTCGAAGTTGGGCGATTCTCGTGGACTCTTTACTTTTTGGGATAAAAACAAATTCGAAGTGGAGAAGTGTGGTATAAAACCCAGGTACATTTTTATCGTTGATAGTTGTACGATGGTTCAGTGTAAGATGGCATTAAACGCAGTTAGAAACAAAAAAGAAAGTAGTGAGCTTGGTAATAAAACTACTGGGATTGAGGATTTAGCAGTTTTATTGATAGTTGTAAGTTGATTGAAATACACCTTGTTAGGAGGAAAATCGCATAGATTTGATCAGGAAAAAGGCGAAATAAGATTGACAGATTTTTGGTGGACCATGAGATTCTCTGGCTAAGGAGATTCGATGGATGGTGGGAAATGGAGAAACATTTTTGGTTTTGGGAAGACTGTTGGTGTGGAGATACTTCGTTTAGTGTTTCTTTTTGAAGATTGTACAGATTGATTGCGAAGAAAGGGGTTTCAGTTGCTACAGTGGTGGAAATTTGTGAAATTTGCGACATTGACCTAAAGAGCATGTTTACAAGACCTTTGGTTTAGAGAGAAACTGGACTACTTAACCAAATTAAAAGAAAGATTTGGAGGGTCAAACCTTAAAAAAGGAGGTCACTGTCAGAATTATTTGGATCCACGATTAAGTAGGGAAATTATCGATGAAAGTCCATCCAGAATTATGTGGAATGCATCTTTTCCAGGTGCTTTTGGAGAAATGTTTGCAAATGGTAGTCTAATCCTTGGTCTATTGTAGTGAATCTAGATGACTTTTTCATGTCCTATTTTTCTTCTTCTTGGACAGGATCGACTATATGTTTGGTTTTTCATAATTGCATCTGTCTTGTGGAGAATGTGGCTAGCCAAAAATGAAAAGATGTTCAGGGATAAAGTCACTTCTCCAAAGGATCTACTGTTCTACTCGTAGATGCGTGACTTGATCTGGATCAAGTCCTTGAACGAATCCATGTTGTTAAACGATGAAATCTGGTAGAATAATCCTATTTGCTGCCTCACATCGAATACCTAAGAAGCTTTTGCGGAGTGGCTTCTTTCTAAAGTCGGGTCAGTGAAGTTCAATATAGATGGAGGTTACATTAAAAATGCAACTGGATGTGGGGTGCTTTAAGATCGAGCGCTGGAGATGTAAGGAAACGGGATAAATTGACAAGCTATCAAAGAAAATATCTTTGGAGAAATTGTCTATGTCCCAAGAGCAAGGAACGGATTAGCAGACAACCTTGAAAAATTGAATTGTGTAGAAGTGTGCTCTTTAAAGCCTGGTGGTGAATTGTTTATGTTTGTCATGTCTTCATGGTGTTTATTTGAGGTGAATCTCGATCGCCAGACAAGGGGTTGGTACTATGACAAAATCTTATCATCAATAAAATCTATTGCTTAGCAAAAGAAATTGAAGTTTTCTTTGTATATAAAGATAGCAATCTATTAATAGATACCTATATTATTATTTTTTTGAATAGAACAAATACCTATATTATTAGATAATTAAAGTTTAAATTAAATAAGCCGAATGTTTTATTTTTCGATAGCTAACAGATATCTATATTATAGAGTTTGAACCATGTCTCATGCGATTATAAAAAAACAATGTATTAATAAATATGTATATTATTATAATTTTTACTAAGTTTAATTACTAATATACATAATTTAATTTAAAAAGTACAGAAAATTAAAATGTGTAAATGTATCTTTTACAATATTTTAATTTAAAAAGTGAAAATAGAAACCTTTTTAAAACTGCCCTTCCTTTTGCTAATACAAGCCGTATTATAGTTTATTATAGAAGGTCCATGAGAAATTCAAACTTGATATTTCTTCAAAATTATTTATTCAAAACAAAATCCTTTTTTAGTAACTAATTAAATAATGTTCCAAAATAACATATTACAACATAAATAATATTATACTGTACTAGACTATTATAAAATGCCAATATTAAACGGGGTTGAATTTGCCCATAGATAAAATTTTAAAGTTTTTTTTCCTCACACGGTCCAATGGATTGGAAAAGTAGGTAAAATACACATCCTTATTTAGAACTCCTTTAATCCTAATTAATGCGAAGGAGATTCCTGCCATATTTCTTTTAAACTATTACTCCATTTAGAAAATATTTTTAACTATTGATTATCCAATATTAAAGGTTTTAAATTATCTGATCGTAGCACTGGTATTTCAATCACAGAATCAAGATTCAATCCGATCTTTGAGGAATCCATTGATTTACTGCAAACACAAGGTTGTTGCATTGCTTGAATGATCTCTGGGTATGGCCTTCCTCCTTCGTTTATCGTTATGAATATTAAAATTTTCTATTTGAATGTACAAAGCAGCGGACATTACAAGATTCTTCCAGTGGCGAGACAGTATTTGCGAGATTTTAGACCGGACCTAGTTGTTTTGTGGAACCTCGTATTAGCGGTAGAAAAGCTGATTCTATTATCTCATCTCTTGGCTTTCCGAACTCGTATTGTATCGAAGTGGCCTAGTTATTTGGAGGAATTTGGCTTGCATGGTACGATTCAATCTCAGTCGATATTTTATCTATTCCTTTTCAATTTATTCACTGTCGGATTACAAATGTGAAAAATGGAAGTTTGTCTCTTGCTACGGTGGTTTATGCTAGCCCTTGTGCCACTAAACACAATGCTTTATGGAGTCATTTAAAGTGCCTTGCCTCAACAATTCGGAATCCTTAGATTATATTTGGCGATTTCAACGCTACACTTTTGGATCCCGATAGGTTGGTATGTGCGCAATCATCTAAGCCGAGTAAAGGCTTTCATAAGTTGGCCTTAGAATGAATACATGTTATTCATATTCGAATCATGTCATTTGTTTTGAAAATATAATACATTATACATACAATTTGGTCTACTATGACATATAATCAGGGGCGAATACAGGCCTAGGTCTACCTAGACTATGGCCCACCCCATGCCCCAAAAAATATATTTTACACAGGTAAAAGGGAAACTAACAAAATAATTTTCTAGAGACTAAAATGAAAGAAAAATAAAATTAAAGTTGTAAATTGATAGAATTTCAGTAATTCTGTCCAATTTGAGAGAATTGTTACGATGACAGTATCGTTAGAGTACTCTTCGTCGTGAAAGAAAGTTAATTTGATGTCGACAGAGAGGGAGTCATGTAGAGCTTGGGTTCTTATGTTTCTCAATTTTTTTGGCATAATTACACTTCAAGTCCCTTTTAGTTCAAAAAATAGTAAAATAAATTTTTTCTTTCCAATTTTTAGATTAAAAGCTTAATAAACCTTTGCCCCTATCAATGTTTCCTAACTTCGTTCCTGGATGTCGATAAGAGCTCTTCGACGAGATTTCCTTCTTTTAAAGCTTTCATTTTGCATCAAAGTAGAAGCTTGGGACGGTGCTGCGTTTGAACAAAATGAATCCACGGTGAAAAACTCAAAAAGAAAAACAAAAATTCAAACTTTTTCTACAGAGATCGGTGGGTTGAAATCAGAAGTGGAACTTTGTGTTTGCAGGAGCAAAGGCAATATTATAAAATTAGAAAAATAAAAGTAATAAAATGGTAAGCTGATGAACGTGCGTGCTGCTGGACAGAGCTTCTAAACTTCTCTCAACCTGATCCTTCAATTATAGGGGGGTCTAACGAATAATACGGTCGCAGTGCAGCTACAGTGCGACACCAACCGAAAATATTACAAAATAGGAAATTTAAAGCCGAAAATGTTACACTTTTTGATAATATTTTAGGTTTGGAGTTAAGTATCGAAACTTATCTTCGAGTATCGATGCTTATCGTTTCTTATAACATTTTAGGTTTTTGTAAGTATCGAAACTTGTTTCTAAGTATCGATACTAGTCGTGAGACCATCAACCTAAAATATTATCAAAAAGTATAATATTTTCGGTTTATATAACATTTTAACTTCCGTGTTTTATAACACTTTCGGTTGGTGCCGCACAGTAGCCGCACCGCAGACCTACCCTCAATTATATTGACCCAACTGATGATTTTTTTTAGATTCGTCTTGTACATAATGGATAAAATCTTTTTGCCCTTTTCACTAAAAAATTAAATTATAAACCTTAACCCTAAACCTTAAAAAATACACCATATCCATAATTCCCTAAACTCTAACCTTAAACCTTAATCCTAAACTCTAAACTTAATTTTTTTAGTGTGAGACATACTTAAGGGCACCGAAAAAGAATAAATGATTTCTATTCGTACATAATATAATTTTTTTTTATTGGGTACAATTGCATCTATAAAACCAAAGCTATAATATTATGTGGGTGGTCATATTATTGATATTAACATATGTATGTCAGTACCCATTCATAGAAAAAGATGAATACAACCGGCAGGAAAACATAGAAGAAAACACGCTAACAAAGACGGCAGTTACAAAGTCGAATAATTATCCCGGAGAACTGATGATAAAACACTCTCGGGAACAGCTCCCCTTAAAAACACAACACTCTCAAGATTGCAAGAAATTATAGAATGGACCCGACTCATCACGTTATTTATAGTTCATTCAATAATATTCACTTATTTTAGTATAATTTTTAAATAATTACTCACTTCTTAATTACATGTAGAAAAGAGGTGAAGGTTCACCTTAAAAATGATATAAAAATATTATTTGATAAGACCATAGATGACATGATAAGTCAATCATTTAATTTTTTTTCAAAATTGCATTTTGATCCTTCTACTGAAAGTGGATAAATTGATCTTTTACATTTTCAAATGAGATATATGACCCTTCGATCAAAAATTTCATCCACTTTGCCATTAATTGATGATATGTAAATTATAAAAAATATAAAAATAACTTTTTAATTATTTACGTTTAAAATATCATCAATTTAACACTTGATCGTTAAAAATACATACAAATTCAAAAAAAAAATATTAAAAATCATAGAAATGTATCGCTCCATCTTTAAGTAGACCACCAGCCGAACATTTGCCTTTTAAAAAAATATATATTAGAGAAAATAGTATTTCTGGAATCAAAACCCAATCTATCAAACACCTTGAACCCTTCTCAAAGTTTTTAATACTCTTTTGTCTACGAATAAAATTTTTACTTTCTTTTTGATATCCTTATATATGTTCCAATATAAAAATAACGGAGTTTAAAGTTGTAGTTTAAAATTTATATTGTATTTTAATTTTTAGATTTTAAAATTTAAAATTTATATTTAAAATAAAAGGTTTAATTTTTAATGTTAAAATATGTATAAAAACATAAAAAAGGACATGATTTTTTTTAATAAACTGACACCCTGAAAACCTCAACTTTCACTTGTTTTTAACTTTACTACAGAGCAAACACAAAGTTCACAAATGCTTTCTTCCTTTGACATTTCACGAAACCCTTGCCCTCCTAACAGTCAACCCAAAACTAGGGGTGTTTAAAATTTCGGTTAACCGAATTAACCGACTGAACTAAAATTTTTTCAGTTAATCGGTCGGTTAATGGTTAATGATTTTTTTAAACTTCGGTTACGGTTAATTCGGTTCGAAATCAGTTAATTAACTGAATTACCCGAAATTTTTATATTTTATATTTTATATACATATATATTTATTTATTTTTGGTCACTAAACTTTTAAAAATTATAAAATAGTCATTAAACTTTATCAAATTAGCACAAAATGATTATTAAATTTATTAAATTATTAAAAATAATCATTAAAATTTTCAATATTTATCAATAATTTATAATGTGCAATAAATCAATGATCATTTTGTAATAATTCGATAAGTCTAATGGTTGTTTTATAACTTTTGAAAGTTCAGTGGCTAAAAAGATTATTTTAACATAGTTTAGTGACCATTTGTGTAGTTTACCAACAATTTTATAACAAATTTCGGTTAACCGAACTTTTTTTCGGTTAAAAATTTTTGAAAAAATTTTGGTTCGGTTAACGGTTAATAGGAAAAATTTCGGTTAATGAAATTTTAGAAATTCGGTTCGGTCGGTTAACCGAACCGATCGTTTGAGCACCCCTACTCAAAACCGACACTATGTCTTGTTAGGAGAGGCACATGTTCACGATCATTTTTTTAATATTTGTTACAATGGTCCAACTAATTTTATACGTGTTATTATTAAAAGTTTAATTTTTTTAATTCTTATTATTATAAGCTCAATTTTTTAATATTTATTATTATGAACCTACTTTTAAATTTTTTTTTTCAATACTGGTTATTAGAGGCTTAATTTTTCAATATTTATTATTATAAGTCCACTTTTAAATTTTATTTTTTAATACTAGTTAATAGGGCCCAATTTTTTTGCAATACTTATTAGGTACATTCTTTTAAAATTCAACCTTTTCCCAATATTTATAATTAGAGTCTAATTTTTTCTAATAGTTATTATTAGAGGTCTACTTTAAAAAAAATTCGAACACAAATTTTTTCAATACTCATTATTTAGAACATACTTTTAAAAGTCATTTTTATAATACTAGTTTTAGAGGCCCAATTTTAAATTCGTAATTAAACCACCAAAAGACTTAGTTAATCTAACAATTCAAAAATCGAAATGATTCAAGACCCCAATCGACCAAATCCAATTCAAGCAAGATCAACGGAAACACCTAAGACATCGACATGGTGCATCTACAACTTTTTTTAATTATATTTATATATTTATTTATCTATCTATATATTTAAAAAAGTTACACTAAATTTGGTGACAAGAAATTTCCCATTTACCTGCTGAACTTCTCTCTGTATATGTCACTATATATATAATGTTTGATTTGATCGTCTTGTCTTCAAGCATTTATGAGTTTGATTGGTTTAGAATATTTTTATTCATTTTACGTACAAAAATTCCAAAACTTAATCATATCAGAAATTAATATTTTCAATTCAAAATTTTATATATCGAAACTATTTTTAAATCGAATAAAAATAGCTTGACGATTAATTGTTGAAATTAGGGATTTTCGTTGAAATTTGATTTTAAAAATGATTTGAAGTCGCCACCGGTCACTTTGGTAGACCGGACACCATAAAAAGAACTAGAGATTCGTTCTTTTTAAAAATTAGATTCGAGAGTCAGTT
This sequence comes from Hibiscus mutabilis, assembly GCA_019671005.1. Taxonomy (NCBI): domain Eukaryota; kingdom Viridiplantae; phylum Streptophyta; class Magnoliopsida; order Malvales; family Malvaceae; genus Hibiscus; species Hibiscus mutabilis. Next base: position 23,821,935 of record CM033713.1, read on the forward strand.
ACGTGTGGAGAAGGGATAACACCCTCACAAACTCCGATATCGGTACATTAAATTTTGCGTGGCATGTTGGCATTTTGAGAATAATAATTCTAATTTAACTTGATCATTAATTATTAACTGAATTTGCATTCCAAACGGAAATATTCATTTTCTATGGAAATATATTTTTGAAACGAATATAAATTGGAAACATCCTTATACGTTCAAGACACCTCTATTCATATTCCAAAAATATATTTCAAATATAAAAAGTTTTATATGCATGATTAATTATTGTCTTGTTTATTTTAAGTGATAATCTAAAAAGGTTCTATTTAAATTTGTGTATTATTAAATCTATGAATATTACTTAATTTAAAGGCTTACATGCGACAACACCCAATTGCTTGAGCATCATTCATATTTAAACCCCAAAATTATATATAATATTCCATAGTTTAATTAATTAAACTAATTATTAAAGTTCTATTTCTATTTAAAGCTCTAATTAATTAGCTAGATTATTTATCAATTTCTAAGGTTTTAATGAATACCAAGTATTCTACTTAAAAGCCGATGTTGGACAACATCTCATTACAGTAGGACATCACCCAAATTTGAAACTACAAAGCTTCCCACTTAATATTCATCAAATTGCTACAATGATCTTCTTAACTGGATTATTAAATCCTAATAGATCCTAAAACTAGGCTTTAAACAAATAACAATTAAATCTAAGTGAATTGAATTGTCTAACAATTGATATTATATGCTTAATTTAAAAATATGTATCATACAAATAATTTAATTGCAATTAATTAAATAAAGCAATTAAATTAAGGGACCAAATTGAAATAGATTAAATCTTGAAATCAAAGAAGCAAGGACCACATTAAATTTTATTAAAATTGAAGAACCAAATTACAATCTACAAGGAAAAAATGCGAGTTTTCTCGCGACTTGCACAAAAACGCGCAAATCCTGGCTTGAGTTCAGGTCCTCGCGTGGGTCGGCGTATAAAAACCCTTCAGACCTGAATTTTGCCCCCTTTCTCATTTCTTATCTCTCTCCCCTCTAATTCCAAACAGGGGTGAGCAAAACTTAACTCGACTCAAAAAATCCAATAACTCGACTCGAGGCGAAAATACTCGACTCGACTCAATTCGAAAAAAATTCAAATAAAGTTTGAGTTATAAAATGAAAATTTGAATAACTCAAAATTTTTAATAATTAGTAGATTTATTTTTAAGTTCGAGACAAGTTCCTCAATTTTTTATGATATATATATACCGATATATAAAAATATAAAAAAATATTGCAACATATAAAAAAATATGAAGAAATATATATATATATATATATATATCTTATATGATTAGAGAAAGTCGTTTAAATTAGAATCAAACCGTACTATAACATGATAAATAATTACAATTAAATTTTTATAGGAACTCGAAAACTCGACTCGACTAGACTCGAATAAAAAAAATTTCAAATAAACTTTAAGTTGTAAAATATGATGTGTCAACTCGATTAGCTCGAAATTTTTTAACTCGACTCAATCGAACGCTAACTTCTAATTCCAAGACTCTCTCTCTAAAACCTCTCCCCACAAACACCCAAATTACCCAAAAAGGTCCCAAATTTGATCAAACACCCTACTTTTGGATAGTGTTCGACACGGCTACTGTCCGCCATGGCTCTGCCGCTTTGATCTTCATCCACCAACTTCGTTCACCCTTCAACCGTCCGTCGACTGCCGTATGCGAACGTCGACCACCACGGGCGATTTCCAGCCACCGTCTGACGACCGTCTAAAACCTTAATTTTTCCTAAAAATCTATTTTCGAGCCTAAAATTCCTAAAAACTATCCCCAGCTCGATAGAGCCACCCATCTCCACCATCTTAAACCTAAAACTACCCGTAAACTGCCCTTTTTCGACTCCACCTTTGAATTTTTAGCCGCCAAAGCTGAGTTCCGGCCACTTCCCTCATTTTCAATTCTATTTTCTTCTCTGTTTTACTTAAACCTAACTATTTTTTTGTGTTTGTTTGCAGGGAAATAAAAGAATAAGGAAGGATATACCTTTCGGCTACGTTTACTGTGTCTCCGACAACATCCGATCGTCTTTTCTGGTGGCTCCTCTATTTCTCAGTGCCTTTTCGGCTTCAGGTAAGACTTTCTCTCTCTCTTTGTAATTCTCCAAATTAATGTTGTAATGATTGCATCATAATTGGTGTATTAATTCTCTCTCTTCCTTTATATAGCAACTAGTGGATGATGATATCACACTAGCGTTACCATATGCTAGCTGATGACAACTCAACTAGAAGAAAACTAGGATCCTTGTGATTTCATTTGGACCAATTAAGGAGCATCACGTGGACAAAAAGGGGCGGGAAAATGGCTATCCAAAATTTTGTTTTAGTTGGGCTATATATGAGTTGTAATTGAGCTGGATTCAGCTATATTTTGGATGGATAAATCTATATAAAAAGGTTTTGGGCTTTTGGAACTGAGTTTTAGGCTTTTGTATGTAATGGACACTTGGAATGGATTTGAAGCTCATATTGGATATTTATGAATATTGGACTGATTTTATTGGGTTTATTTATTATCTACTATTTTTATTTTTAAGATATATATAGGTACCCGAATAAAATTTGGGTCTTATAGCTGCCCCTCTTTTTACTCATTGCTTTGGAACAAGAATTGGACAAAGACTGAAAAGATACGAATTTGTCCAAACCATCTGGCTGACTGTTGCTTTAACTACAAATTCTTCTTTAACGTTGGTAAAGTTTGAAAAAGCTAAACTACCCATTCTTCTGAAACGTTGCGAAGCCTGAAGCAGTTATACTCTTTATTCTTCTAAAATATTGATTCACCTCTCTGTAAAGTTGTCGAACAAGCGAGCTCTTCTCATTAAGAACTCCTCATTCTTCTTGAAAACACTGATTTACCTCTCTGTAAAGGCGTTGAATAAGCAAGTTCTTCTCATTAGGAACTTTTTATTCTTTGAATGGCGAACTATTCTCATTATGAGTTCTTCATTCTTTGCTGGGTGAGTTTTTCTCATTAGGAGTTTTGTACTCTTTCTAGGCGAACTCTTCTCATTATAAACTTTGTACTCTTTTTGGGTGAACTCTTCTCATTAGGAGCTCTTTATTCTTTGCTAGATGAGTTTTTCTCATTAAGAACTCTTTATTCTTTGTTAGGAATGTTGATTTACCTCATCCTCTGGGGAAAAACTGAACTTGCGAAAAGAAATGCCATCAATTAATAAGAATTCAACCTGGAGTAATATAACATATCTTCAATTTATCGCTTGAAGCACTCTGAAAATCTTTAGTGTCATTATTTTTTTCTGCTTAAGGTGTCTTGATCTTTCAGTCTGAAGCTCGCATCAGCATTTTTATTTCTCTTCCTCTATTGATCGACCTTCTTCTATGCTTGAGACATATACGACCTGCAAATATTTGAATCTATCATTCATCTTTCAATATTAATTGTAAATTAATGTATAACTTGGGTAAATCATTAAGAAACTTCAAGTGCTTTAATGAGAAACGCTAAAACTTTTGACCAATTAAATTGTGAATCTTCCTCATTTGAGCCCGACGTTGATCTATCTTGCTTTTTATCCTCTGAACTTTCTTTTATTCTTAAAACTGGTGACCCAAAAGGGTTAAAATCTTTGTCAATACCATGCCCCCACTGTCTTGTTATGATGACACTCAAAAAGTTCTCATCATTTCCAAAGTATTTATTGATGATCCTGTAGCGATATCATTTTTTTCCTACGGAGTTTTGCTAAAAAGGGGTTGTTTTACTGTGTTTGGGGTCTTTCGGCTATTTAAAATAATGTTTTCTGTGGGGTTTTAGAAAAACCGTGTTTCATTTAAAAATGGAGTCGCCACCGGCCACTAAGGTAGGCCGAACACCATAAAACCAGAGATTTTAAAAATGTTGGGTTCGGGAGTCGGTTACGGATGGGGAAGGATTAGCACCCCTACACCGCCCAAAATTGGTACTTTAATAATGACCGCTTTATTAATATTAAACTTTCTGAATTAAAGTGACGATTAAGTTAAAATTTGGTTATAAGTGCGAGTAAATTTTAAAGGCCCATTTATGCTCGAATAAAAGGGCACCGCATTGACAATTAATATATCCGTATGCAATCTTATAAAACATTATCAAACATACATACAATTTAACATGATATTAATAAAATGCATGATCATAAATAAAGAATGACATGTCACAAGAACCAAGACTAAACATGAATATAAGCACAAACATATAAATATGGTAAAAAAACATGCTTCAAGATTAAACTAACTATGACATGCCTAAACACATAAAAAAACCACAAATGCGATATATGCATGACATATATATAAAATGATACTAGATTGGCAAAGCAACAACACCACAAAATTATACTAAAACTTTATCATATGACACAATATATGCATACATTAAAAACATAATTACTTGTAACAAACTTATCCCTATTTCTAACATGAACGTAAGATATGAAATGATCATAACATACATGCTAAACAAAACAAAAACATACTACATACGAATAAACTAAAACATAACTCCTAAAACAAACATGTAAGATATAAACGAATGAATTAAAACATGAAAGCACGATATCATAAATTAATACATATATTATAAAAACATAAAAACATGAAATATATAAAAAACATGAACACTAGAGAGCAATGTAAACAGACTAAAAAAGCAAGAACATAATTATTTAAATCACACAAAGGGACTGGAACGAAATAATAAAAAATAGAAGGTCATAAACAAAATAATAAAAACATACATTTAGGGACTTAAACGAAAACCGGACAAAACCTATAAGGACTGGACTTGTAATAAGAACAAGGGGCAGACTCGGAACGAAAATATCAGAAACACGGAAGGACTAAGCGGATAATTTGGCCATTTGACATCTGAATTCATTTAATTTAGGGGCTAAATTGAAGGGTTTTAAAAAGAAATGGGGGTTGGGTTGCAAATAGAACAAGGGGTGAGCCCAAACTAAAAATATCAAAAGGACGGAAGTCCTTATGAGGCAATTAGGCCATTTTAAAACATTAAATGCCTATAAAATGACTTAACCGTATTTGTTTTCAAACTTTTGGCATTTCAAAATTTTGTTTTAAAAAAACACTCTCTTTGTTTATTTTCTCAACCGAAAACCCCAAACACCCAACCTTTCAAATAGCCGTCGTTGTTTCCAAAAACCAGCAAGCCTCCGCCATGTACGTCGTCGTCGGCCGCCGCTTATCGGCGCCGACGACTGTAAAAAAACCACAAAACACCCTTTCTTATTTCCAAAAAATAGATTTAGCCTTGTTTTCTTTAAAATCGAAACCCTTAGCCCCTTTTTATTTAAAACCGAAGCCATTTTTTGAAACAAACCCCCCATTTAAAAACTTATTTTTATAAATTAAGACCCAAAAAAAAACATCCCCCTCACCGGTTCACCATATTCAGTTTTGGAAACTGATGGCAAAAAGGTAAAAACTTAAACCCTTTTTTACTATACTATTTTTTGTTTATGCATGCATGAAAAAGAAGAGAGACGGAAGGGATTACCACTGGATTTTTTTATTTCGAATCTTAACTTACAAGGTTAGAACAAATGAAATGATTTTCTGTGTGATTCTGACTTGTACTTCTCTGATCTTGCATGTCCGGTTTGGTGAGCCGGTGAGGCTCGAGTGTACAGCGGCAGTGGCATAGCAGTTTTTTTGGTCAGACGTGTTCTCGGCCGTTGGATCAGATCTGATCTAACGGCTGAGATGACATGAGGAACAAACGGCTCAGATTTGATCTTGGAATAACGAGGCAGCCTGAGATGATGATGCGTGGCGCAAGGCAGCCGAGGGGTCTAATGCTTGGGATGCACGCGCGCGTGGGGAGCCGAATGGCCCACACGTGTACCACACGCTGTAGCTGAGGAGGCTTCTCCCTTCGATCTTGGCCGTTGGATCAATCCAACGGCTCTTGGTTGGCTGAGCATAAGGAAGGGTTATAATTAGGGTTAGTTTTAAGGTTGGGCTTGGCCGGTTGGGCTTGTAATATATTTGGTTTGTAATATATATTGGACTGGACATTTAATATATTTATTTGGGAAATCTCTATTATTGTCTTGAATATTTTCTCAGACAAGTATGAATGGTGCATGATGTTGCGCGTAATAAGTGCTACGCAAATGTGCAAGTATACACGTCGCAAGTTATAGCATAAAAGATATCGTCTCCACAGGGATTGGTGCCACTTCAAGGATCTAGTCTCTTGCACTGTAAAAAGTAAAAACACAAGTAAATGATTATAGGAGTTTAACTAATGACTAATCTAGAAAGCAATAAAGTAAAAGAAAAGATGAATTCAAATGAGAGAGAGATAGGCCAGGTTATCGTGAGTTGAGGTGTGATAGCCGATTAGATTGTCTTGGTAAAAGAGTGCACGGGTAACTCAGTTGCTGTGGCAACTTGCACAACGGGGTTGCCTTGGCAACTAATCGATGGTTGCCTGGGCAACTAGTTGGGCAACTACTTGGGCCTATGGGCAGCAATCTTCAAAGTTCGGCAGAGCGTTCTTCAATGGTTTCTTCTTGGAATTTAATTCTTCTTTAATCTCTGCATGGAAATCAAATTCCTTTGGGTTTGGGCTTTGCTCCACGTCATCTTGGGCTTGTATAGTCATTAATTTCGACATCCCTATTGCATTTTCTCTTTGTCGAAAATTGCCATGGCAACTGGCTCGACGTCTCCTTCATGCATTGCCCTGGCAACTGCGGCATATATGCATTGCCGCAACTAGCTCGGCATTGCTTTGGCAAGTGATCCTGCACATACACACATAAAGCACACCAAAGCAGCATCTTTTCCACAAAAACTACCAAGTTATGTAATCAAGCTCAACGATGGAAGGAAACATGGATTAATGCATGAATGACTAACTATGCAACTAATATGAGCCTAAGTCTAACAATAATATGAGTAAAAAGGGTAAGAAAAATAGTACTTTTGAACACTTATCACACCCCCAAACTCGAACTATTGCTTGTCCTCAAGCAATGCAAACTCATAATTACCTGCCAAGACTTCAACTTTCACAAACTTAGCTTTGAACTTGATTTCAATTCTCTGAACCGGGGCACAAAGTATGATTGGCTTTTTATTTTTCGGAAAACTGAGGAGTTACACAGAATTAAACTATAATGCTTGTGAGTGTGTGCGGAGTTGTGTGCAAGTTGATTTTTCGAATCCTGTGCAAACAATAGGTTTTCAAATTACTTTATTGGGTTCTTTTTAACATGTTTTAACTAGAGCCAGTTTTGGGCACCTCTAGTGTTTTGTTTTTAGTTAAGTTAATCTAATCGACTAGAGCCGATTTCGGGCACCTCTAGTTAAATTTTTTAACACATCTTAGAGCCAGTTTCGGGCACCTCTAGTGATCAATTTTTTTAGCACATGCTAGAGCCAATTTCGGGCACCTCTAGCATTCATCCAATTTTTATTCTAATCCCCCAATATGTTAATTATCAACCTAAGTTCACTAGAATTCCTTAAATCAATCAAACCACAATAGTGTTTCATCAAATTTAGCATCATAGTAAAATTCTAAGTTTTTCCATGATTATCTTAGAATAAAAATTCTATCAATTTAAGTGCATTGGCAAAGTCATCATCGAATATTCATCAAATCTAAGCAGTTCTTGTTTCAATTAAAGGTATGGCAAGCAATTTATGTATCCTAAATGTAATACTTAAGATTAATGTAACTAAACATGGTAACTACTAATAACAATCCCCCCAAACTCGAGTGAGGCATTGTCCTCAATGCATGCATAAAAATAACAAAAAAATAAAAGTAAAATAAAAATAAAAATGCATACGAGGACTTACTTCGAGAGTTCGTCATCGTAGATGATTAGTTTCCTTTTGGTTGGTGCCTTGATTCTCTTGCTTGAATGCGATGGTTGTTTTCTTGTTGCCGGGATGTCTTTAGCTTTGGTTGCCGTGGCATCAGCTTGGGAAGGCACGATGTAGGTTACCGCGGCATCTTCTTCATTGGTTGCCGGGGCAAGGATCTCGGCAGTAAATTTCCTTAGCATAGTAGTTGTGAGTCTTGTTGTGAAAAAGAAAACAAAGAAAACCTGAAAACTAAAGATAATGAAGAAAAATAAAATATTCCTAAAAATAAAATTGAAAATAAAAATAAAAAGAAAAAGAAAATATTGAAAGGAGATCATGCTCATGCATCTCCTAAGTTGACCACTTCCTTGTTACATTTCACATGGGCACCATTGTAGTGCTTCAATCTTTGTCCATTAACTTTGAATTCATGGTTGTCAGAGATGGACTTGATTATCACAGCACCATGGGAGAATGGTTTGACGACTTCGAATGGTCCCGACCATCTTGATTTCAACTTTCCCGGGAAAAGTTTTAGCCGAGAATTGAATAGGAGAACTAGTTGCCCTGGCGTGAATTGCCGTGGCAATAGTTTTTTGTCATGCCATCGCTTTGTTTTCTCCTTGTAGATTCGTGCATTGTTATAGGCGAGTGCACAGAATTTTTCTATCTCATTGAGGTCCATCAAACGCTTTTGTTCGGCACTTTCCCAATTCATATTCACGGTCTTGATTGCCCAGTACGCCTTGTGCTCGATTTTCACCGGTAGATGACATGTTTTACCATAGACAAGTCGGAAGGGGGACATACCTAAGGGTGTTTTGAATGCAGTGCGATATGCCCAAAGTGCGTCATCTAGTCTTAATGACCAATCCTTCCTTGAGGGATTTACAACTTTCTCGAGTATTCCCTTGAACTCCCGGCTGGAAATTTCTGCTTGCCCGTTGGATTGTGGGTGATATGCCGTGGCGATCTTGTGTGATATGCCGAAGCGTTGCAATATCTTGGCAATTAGTCTGTTGTCAAAATGCTTGCCTTCGTCGCTGATAATTGCTCTCGGCATCCCAAACCATGTAAATATGTTTTTCTGCAGGAATCGTTGCATGGTCTTGGAATCGTTGTTGGGAACTGTAGCTGCCTCTACCCATTTAGACACATAGTTGACGGCAAATAAGATGTAGAGGTTGCCGAATGAAGATGGGAAATGTCCCATAAAGTCGATCCCCCATACATCGAACAGTTCTACCTCGATGATGTTTTGGAGTGGCATCTCATGTCGTCTAGAGATATTGCCCGTCCTCTGGCAACGATCACATTGCTTGTAAAAGTCTTGGGCATCTTTGTACAATGTTGGCCAATACAACCCGGATTGCAAAACTTTGGCCGCGGTACGAGTTCCTCCAAAATGTCCTCCATAGGGTGAAGAATGGCATTGCCAGAGTACATTCTGTTGCTCTTCTTCAGGGACACATCGGCATATAACCTGATCTGCACATTGTTTAAACAAAAGAGGCTCGTCCCAAAAGTAATGCTTAGCATCATGGCGGAACCGCTTCTTCCCTTGGTGAGTAATGCCATAAGGAAAAATACCACAAACAAGGAAATTAACTAAATCTGCGTACCAGGGTATTGCCGAGGCATGTGCTGCCGTGGCGACTGCTCCCAAGATTGCCGAGGCGTGCGCGTCAAAGACTGCTGTGGCGGCGAGAGTTGCCGAGGCGTGTGCATCCATGGTTGCCGAGGCGTCGTGGGTTGCCGAGACGTCTAGGGTTACCGAGGCGTCGAGGGTTGTCGAGGCGTCTAGGGTTGCCGAGGCGTCGAGGCAACTAAAATTTGTTCATCCGGGAATGCATCGCATATCTCTAGATCTGCGTCCTCCTTCCTATTGTGTTCCAAACGTGATAAGTGATCGGCCACTTGATTTTCTGTTCCTTTCCTGTCCTTAATTTCAATATCAAATTCTTGTAAAAGTAATATCCAACGAATCAAACGAGGTTTAGCATCCTTTTTAGCAAATAAGTATTTGATTGCCGAATGGTCCGTATGAACAATTACCTTTGTACCAATTAAATAGGATCAGAACTTGTCAAATGCGAAAACTACAGCTAGTAACTCTTTCTCCGTTGTTGTGTAATTCACTTGAGCACCATTAAGAGTTTTACTAGCGTAGTATATCACATGAAAGGTCTTACCTGTGCGTTGGCCTAGGACTGCTCCTACCGCGAAATCACTTGCATCGCACATGAGCTCAAAAGGTAGCGTCCAATCTGGTGGAACGACAATGGGTGCCGAGGCAAGCTTTTTCTTTAGGGTTTCAAATGCTTGGGTGCAAGAATCATCAAAATCGAAGACTTTATCCTGTTCAAGCAGATTACACAAGGGTTTAGTGATTTTAGAAAAATTATGAATGAACCTCCTATAAAAACCTGTATATCCGAGAAAACTTCGAATTCCTTTAACCGAACTTGGTGGGGGTAATCTCTCGATCACGTCCACCTTGGCTTTGTCTACTTCAATTCTCTTGGATGAAATCTTGTGGTCGAGCACTATTCCTTCATCTACCATAAAGTGGCATTTCTCCCAATTGAGGACTAAATCCGTTTCTTCGCATCTTGCTAACACTCTCTCTAAATTGCCGAGGCAGCCGTCGAAGTCATTACCAAAAACCGAAAAATCATCCATGAAGATCTCAAGGAAGTCTTCGACCATGTCTGAAAAGAGTGCCATCATGCATCTTTGGAAGGTTGCCGGGGCGTTACACAATCCGAACGGCATCCTTCGGAAGGCATAAGTACCGTATGGGCATGTGAAGGTTGTCTTTTCTTGATCTTCTGGTGCTATGGAAATCTGATTGTAACCTGAATAACCATCAAGAAAACAATAAAAGGGTTTACCTGCAAGATGGTCAAGCATTTGATCAATAAAGGGTAATGGGAAGTGATCTTTCCTAGTGGCTTTGTTTAGCTTTCGATAGTCCATACAAACCCTCCAACCGGTTCTGATCTGGTTGGGATAAGTTCATTATTTTCATTGCTTACCACTGTTATACCTCACTTTTTTGCTACACATTGTACCGGACTTACCCACGTACTATCGGAGATAGGGTATATAATGCCGGCGTCAAGCCACTTGATGATTTCTTTCATTACGACCCCTTTTATGGCATGATTGGTCTCTCGGGCCTCAATTGAAGGTTTGTGATCATCTTCCAACAAGATCTTGTGCGTGCACACCACCGGCTAATTCCCTTCAAGTCGGTAATTGTCCACCCTATTACCTTTTTGTGTAGCTTCAACATCTTGATCGCTTTTTTTTTTCTCGCTCAGCTATAACTTAGAAGAAATAATTACAGGCAATGTATTATCGGTCCCTAAGTATACATATTTTAGTTGCTCTGGCAATTGTTTTAACTCAAGAATTTGTGGTTGTTCAATAGAGGGTTTTTCGAGTTTACCTTCTTTACCTGAGTAATCTAGTGGTTCAAAGTATGTACCTGGTCGGTTGACTAGCCAATTTGCCTTTTCTTGTTGTTCCTCATCGACCGGTTCTTCATACTCCTCAGGTTCCTCTTGATCGGCAATGTAGTTGCCGAGGCAACTAAATTCCTCATCGAAGTTAAACTCTGCCGTGGCATGAAGTAGTTGGCATTCTTCTGGATCATCGGCATGCCTTAGTGTTTGGAACACATTTAGTTTGACTGCTGGTCATTCACCCTCATTGTGAGTTCTCCTTTTCAACGTCGATCAAGGTTCTCCCTGTTGCTAGGAATGGTCTCCCGAGAATGATAGGTGCATGCTCATCGCTTCACAATCCAAAACAATAAAGTCGTGGGAAAAATAAATTTATCAACTTTTACCGGTATATCCTCGATTTTTTCCCTCCGGATGCACATAGGATCTCGCATTGCTAGCTGCAAGATAATCTGTTGTAGGTCTTGCCTTCCCGATTCCTAGTTTCTGGAAAATCGATTTAGGCATCAAGTTTATGCTAGCCCCAAGGTCGCATAATGTTTTCCCGATATAGTGATTTCCAATGGAACAGGTATTGTGAAACTTAGGGATCCTTCAACTTGGGTGGCATACGACAGCAACATTGCCATGCATCCCTCCTCGTCGCGACAATCTGTTTGAACTCTCCTAGCCTTGTTATCTTGGACACAATGTCTTTAAGAAACTTGGCATAGTTTGGCATTTGTTTAATTGCTTCCACCAGTGGCAAGTTGATGTGGACTTGCTTTAGGATATCAAGAAACTTCTTGAATTGGTATTCTTGCTTTTGTCGCTTCAACCTTTGTGGGAATGGTGGTGGAAGTCGGATATCTTCGATCCTTTCATTGGTTTGAAACCTGATTGACGGCATTGCCGGGACATATGGAGTTACCGAGGCGTTATCAACTGGGGTTGCAGAGGCATGCTTATCGCAAGTTGCCGAGGCATCTTTATCGTCGGTTGCCGAGGCATGCTTATTGCCGGTTGCCGTGGCAATTCCTGGTTCAGCATCTGAGGCTTTACCGCTAGGTTCGACCTGATCTTTTTGTGGAGTTTTGTTTGACGAGCGGGTTTGAACCTCTCTAAGTTGTTGGCCACTTCTAGTGGTGATCGCCTTACATTGCTCATGGTCAGTTCCTCTTGCGACTTCAGTATCGCTAGGTAAACCTCCTTGTAGTCTAGTATTCAGATTTTGAGCAAACTGTCCAACTTGATTTTCCAATGATTTGATTGCCGCCTCTTGGTTTTGCAATCTCATCTCGGTCCTGTTAATAAAAGCATCAGTTCTTTTTATGAAATTACTATTCTCAGCCATATAAGATTCAGTTTTCATCATAAAAGCATTTAGAGAGTTTTCCAAAGAACTAGATGTTGTCAGTTGTTGCTGCGGTATCTGTTGCCGTGGCATATTCTGCTGGAATCCTGATGCTTGTGCATTCTGATTGTTCTGGTTTAGAGCATTGTTGGGATTACTCCATGAAAAATTCGGGTGCTTCTTCCAAGCTGGATTGTATGTATTGGACATCACGTTATTGCTCCGATTGTAATTCCCCACATAGAAGCTGGATTCCGGATTCTGCATACATTCAGAAGAATTATGGTTATCACCACATAACTCACAAAAAGAATCCATTACCTTGACTTCATGTATGTTGTTTGATTTTTGCATGTTCTGGACCATCTTGGTCAAAGTGGCCAATTGTGCCGAAATTGAATCTGATGATCCTAGTTCATGTATTGTGGCTTGGCGTCTAACTCCTCCTCTTCTAGTGGATGGGAATTGATAGTTATTATTGGCCAGCCTGTTTAAGATTTGCATTGCTTCCTCCGGCGACTTATATAGGAGTATGCCGTTTGCCGAGGCATCTAGCATCATCCTTGTTGGTGTATTCACGGCATTGTGAAACATTGTTACTTGAGTCCACACCGGGAATCCGTGTAGGGGGCATTTGTGTAGAAGTTCTCTATATCGCTCCCAAGCCTCGTACATGGATTCATCATCTGCCTACCGAAAAGAAGTAATGTCGTTACGAAGCTTATAAGTCAAATTTGTAGGATTAAATCTAGCAAGGAAATCACGACAAAGATCAGTCCAAGATGCTATGGATCCGGCATGAATGCTATTCAACCATGCTTTCGCCCTATCCCTCAGTGAATAGGGGAATAATCTTAATCGTAGGACATCGGGGGTGATTCCGTGTATCTTGAACGAGTTGCAAATCTCGAGGAAAGATTTCAGATGTTGTCGTGCATCTTGATTCTTTGAGCCGCCAAATTGACCTATTGTGTTGATCATATTAAACATTACCGGTTTCAACTCAAAGTGGTCGGCTTCAATTTGGTGCGACAACTCCGGGTTAAGTCCATCAAGATCTTCTTCAAGATAGTCTCGAATAGTTTCATTTCGTGCAAGAATCACTCCTCCTCCCGCTCAAACATCTTGATTCATATTGCCGTCTTGATTTGCCATTGCTTCTCTTATCCTTCGTCTAAGTCTTTGTAAGGTTCGTTCGATTTACGGATCAAAGGGATATTCGGTGAAGTCGGTCTCATACGGTCATATACCAATGCAAAACCAAAGTTTGTTAGCCCTTTGAATTTTAAACAAGAAAAATAAAAGGAAAGTGCAAGAAAGTAAAAACAAAGTCGCTATTGCCAATCCCCGGCAACGGCGCCAAAACTTGTTGCGCGTAATAAGTGCTACGCAAATATGCAAGTATACACGTCGCAAGTTATAGTATAAAAGATATCGTCTCCATAGGGATTGGTGCCACTTCAAGGATCTAGTCTCTTGCACTATAAAAAGTAAAAACACAAGTAAAGGATTATAGGAGTTTAACTAATGACTAATCTAGAAAGCAATAAAGTAAAAGAAAAGATGAATTCAAATGAGAGAGAGATAGGCCAGGTTATCGTGAGTTGAGGTGTGATAGCCGATTGGATTGTCTTGGTAAAAGAGTGCACGGGAAACTCAGTTGCCGTGGCAACTTACACAACGGGGTTGCCTTGGCAACTAATCGATGGTTGCCTGGGCAACTAGTTGGGCAACTACTTGGGCGTATGGGCAGCAATCTTCAAAGTTTGGCAGAGCGTTCTTCAATGGTTTCTTCTTGGAATTTAATTCTTCTTTAATCTTTGCATGGAAATCAAATTCCTTTGGGTTTGGGCTTTGCTCCACGTCATCTTGGGCTTGTATAGTCATTAATTTCGACATCCCTATTGCATTTTCTCTTTGTCGACAATTGCCATGGCAACTGGCTCGACGTCTCCTTCATGCATTGCCCTGGCAACTAGCTCGACATATCCTTTATGCATTGCCCTGGCAACTAGCTCGGCATTGCTTTGGCAAGTGATCCTGCACATACACACACAAAGCACACCAAAGCAGCATCTTTTCCACAAAAACTACCAAGTTATGTAATCAAGCTCAACGATGGAAGGAAACATGGATTAATGCATGAATGGCTAACTATGCAACTAATATGAGCCTAAGTCTAACAATAATATGAGTAAAAAGGGTAAGAAAAATAGTACTTTTGAACACTTATCACATGACATTGGTTATCTAATTCTGGTGTTCGAAGTCTTCTCTTGTCGTGCCTCGACATACATTATGTAGAAAGCTTGAGATCAAAGTTAATCCTATTTTCTAATTACCTGTATTCCCAGGGTTAGATCATAATAATGCTTTGAAATCTTTTGTTTATCATAAGTCTATGTTAACTTGTTTGCATGATGCTTATAAAAACAATGAGAAGATAAGAAAGGGAAGGCACAAAAACATGATCTTATTGACATTGAGAACTTGGAACAGTTTTAGACAAGTAATGGCAAACGTGAGGGAAAAGGAAAACAAAACATGAAATGCAAAACTCCAAATATCCATTGTATGAATGACGCGTGATCCTATCAACCGAAATAGAATCTTTGCCCGGAGCTCATTCTTCTGGTGCCCATGAGGGTAATTCTACTTGCCTGAGGCCCAATCTCAAAATTTATCTAAGCCGCCCTTAATAAGTTTTCAACTCAAATCCTTCATTTGCTTCAAGGCGTCCTTTTTTCAGGTTTTTGCGTCGAGCCTCTCCTTTTTTTACCTACCTAAGGTGCCTTTTGCGGGTTTTCACCTTAAGTTTTCATTTTTATTTTCATTTTTTTCAAACCTACCTAAGGCGCCCTTTGCGAGTTTTCACCTTAAGTTTTCATTTTTTTCATAATAATTTTTAATTGAATCAGAATTCACGGTATTTTTCAATTCTTCTCCATCCATTTTAGTTAAAATCAACGCTCCTCCTAAAAAAGCCTTTTTGACGATATATGGCCCTTTCCAGTTAGGCATCCACTTTCCTCAAAAATCTTTCTGAATTGGGAGGATCTTCTTAAGCACCAAATCTCCCTCCCAGAATTCTCTCGGACGCACTTTCTTATCATATGCCCGCATCATTCGTTTATGGTACATTTGACCATGGCAAATGGCTTTCAACCTCTTCTATTCAATGAGATTTAACTGGTCGAGCCTGATTTGCACCCACTCTGATTCATCCAGTTTTACTTCATTTAGAATTCGAAGTGACGGAATCTCAACCTCAATGGGTAGTACCGCCTCTATGTCGTACACTAGAGAATAAGGTGTTGCCCCTATTGATGTGCGAACTGATATCTGGTAGGCGAACAGAGCAAATGGCAGCTTCTCATACCAATCTTTGTAGGTGTCTGTTGTCTTCGCAATAATTTTCTTTATGTTCTTATTTTCCGCTTCTACTCTCCCATTCATCTTAGGATGGTAGGTTGTTGAATTATGGTGTGTTATTTTGAATTGGTTGGACAACTCAGTCATCAATTTGTTATTCAAGTTGGAAGCGTTGTCGGTGATAATTCTTTCCAGCACCCCATATCAGCAAATGATCTCTTTCTTCAAAAACTTGTACACCGTTGTCCTTGTGATGTTGGCGTAAGATGCTGCCTCCACCCATTTAGTGAAATAATCGATGGCAACCAAAATAAAATGGTGCCCATTGGAAGCCTTCGGATAAATCTGTCCAATGACATCCATGCCCCATGCTACGAATGGCCAAGGCGAGTTCATAGTGTGTAAAGGTAAAGGAGGAGCATGGATCTTGTCGGCATATATTTGGCACTTGTGGTATTTCCTGACGTAATCGATGCAGTCTCCCTCCATAGTCGACCAGAAATAGCCATATCTCATGATTTTTTGGGCAATTAACATACCATTGGCGTGTGTTCCACACAAACCATCATACACTTCTGCTAAAATTTCTTTCGCCTCCCGAGAATCTACACATCTTAACAACACTTGATCATGGCCTCTTTTGTATAGAATCTCCCCGTCCAGTACATATCATGTTGCCATCTTTTTTAGTATTTTTCGGTCATTTTCGTTTGCCCCTTCAGGATACGTTTGAAACTTGATATATTGCAAGATATCGTAATACCAGGGGTTGCCATCTATTTCTTTTTGAACATTATAACAGTGAGCTGGCCTCTCAAAATTCTGCATCTCAATTGGCTTCATTTCTGCTTTCGTATTTACTTTGAACATGAAGGCTAGGGTTGCCAAAGCGTCTACCATCTGGTTGTCTTCTTTAGGAAGGTAGGTGAAGCTGACCTTTTCAAATTCTTTAATGAGCTCTTGGATCAACTTGTAGTATTTGAATAGCTTCGGATCTCTAGTTTCTCATTCTCCTCGTAACTGATAGATTACTAAGGATAAATCACCGAATACTTGAAGTTCTTTGATATTTATTTCAATGGCTGCATTCAGTCCCATGACACAGGCTTCGTATTCAGCTATGTTGTTTGTGCAAAAGAATTCTAGTCTACTGGTGAAGGGATAATAGACATCTTCTGGAGAAATTAGCAAGATTCCTATTCCGTGGCCAAGGGCATTGGAGGCTCCGTCAAAGTAAAGCTTCCACGAGCGATCCTCTAAACCAATGTTTTCCCCAGTTGTAATGCACATCAAGTCCTCATATGGGAAATTGAAGTCCAATAATTCATAATCATCTGAAGTACGGCTAGCTAAAAAATCTACTATAGCACTTCCTTTCACAACTTTCTGGCTCACATATACAATGTCAAACTCGGATAACAGCATCTGCCAGCGGGTTATCCTCCCTGTTAATGCGGTGCTTCCATTAGAAATTTCAAGGGGTCCAATTTGGATATCAACCAAGTGGTATGGTATAACATGTGCTGTCTAAGCCTTTTGGTAGTCCAAACCAAAGCACAACATAGATTCTGAATTGGCAGGTACCGTGTTTCGCAGTCAGTGAACTTCTTGCTTAGGTAGTAGATGGATCTTTCTTTCTTCCTAGACTCACATGTTGCCCCAACACGCAACCCATCAAGTTTTCAAAAAATGTCAAGTAAAGGATCAAAGGCCTGCTTGGTACCGGTGCGACTAAGATTGGAGCATTCATCAAGTACTTTTTAATCTTCTCTAGAGCTTCTTGACATTCTTCATCCCAGACCCCTGGGTTATTCTTCTTAAGAAGTCTGAAGACGGGGTTGTACTTATATGTTAATTGAGAGATGAAACGGGATATATAGTTTAACCTTCCCAAGAAACCTCGAACTTCTTTCTGAGTATGAGGCAGTGGGAAGTCCTGGATAGCCTTCACTTTTTCTAGATCGATCTTAATCCCTTTCCTACTCACTACAAACCCCAAGGTTTTCCGAATGTGACTGCGAAGGTGCATTTAGCAGGGTTGAGCTTCAACTGGAATTTTTGTTGTCTCTAAAATAGCCTTCTCAGGTTTCGAAGGTGCTCTTCCTCGGTTCGGGATTTAGCGATCATATTATCCATGTATACTTCTATCTCTTTGTGCATCGTATCGTGGAAAAGAGTCACCATTACTTTTTTATAAGTCGTCATTACGTTCTTGAGTCTGAAAGGCATCACCTTGTAACAAAACGTGCCCCACATGGTTACAAATGTGGTCTTCTCTATGTCTTATGGATCCATCTTTATCTGGTTGTATCCTGAGAAACCATCCATGAATGAGAACAATGAGTGTCCCGCAGTATTGTCTACCAACGTGTTAATATGTGGCAAAGGGAAATTGTCTTTAGGGCTTGCTCAATTGGTTTGTAACCCATTCAGTGTTTTGGAAACCTCTAGAAAGCCAGCATCAAACTATTATTTTACCTCTTCTCTGATCTTTAGTAGCATGTCAGTCCTCATTCTTCTGAGCTTTTGCTGGATTGGTTTGTATTCTGGCCTCGTTGGCAGCATGTGCACCACTATGTCAGTATTCAAACCCGGCATATCTTGATAAGTCCAAGCAAAGACGTCTTTGAACTCTTAGAGCAGGGCTATCAATTCGCGCCTGGTTTCTGAGGAAAATGTAGTCTCAATTTTCACTTCTTTTCTCTCCCTATCAGTTCCCAAGTTCACAATTTTTGTTTTTTCTTGGTAGGGCATGATTTGCCTTTCTTCGTTGGCCATCATCCTTACCAACTCCTCAAGAACCTCGCATTCTACCTCGTCGTCCCCTATTCAATTTTTGCTGAGATCTCTGGGCGTTCGAAATCTACCTTGGGATTGGATTCAGAATCATTCATACAATTAATCATGGGGACCCTATAGGAAATAGGAACGAATGTATTGGGAAGATAGTGATTTTAAATGAAGTGAATGAATATGAGTAAGAAATGAATGAAGTAAATGAAATGTTTTCCATTTGAGAAAACAAAGAAGACATTCTTTCATTGCAAAACAAAAAGTTAACATAGATGCCCTATACAAAAGATCCCCATTACCCATGGGCGAAAACAAAATGGTTAATTTGGAGCATTACTCTGATCTGGCCCCTAAAGATTACAAGTAGATCAATGTAGCTCCAGTTATTGAGAGTTTCCCCGGGACGGCAAGGGTGGATGCTGGTCAATATATTACTGCCATTGTCATCTTCAGCTATCATGTTGATGGACATCCTTTCAAGCGATTCACTGAACATCGCATCCTCGTTAAGTATGTCATTTTCTTGAATTGCTTCATGTACTTTCTGTTATGTATGGTCAATTCCTCCAAAGGCAAAAATATCTTTTACACGAGGGAAAACATCGCTCTCCATAGAATATCATCTCCATTGAGTCTAGCCCTCATTCGTTCTTCTTTCCTTCTATATTTCCCCTCTTCTGCTGAACACTCGATTTGTAACCAATACCAAAATGATCTTTCTTGGTGATGACACTTTTGGGTTGTAGGCTTCCCGCAATCTTCTTCCTAGCCCTCTTTCTGTTTTGGCTCATCGGCCCAAAGTCTCAGAAATAGTTATCTTGGTATAGTTGGATAACCTGAGGGGGGATCCGACTACCTTCCGCAACGAATGTAACATTTACAAGTTTCAATGCTTGGAAAGAACATTTCGTAGCATCCTTATCATTTTGGATATAGGGGGCATCTGATGTTACCGAGGCGATGATCTTTTGCTCAGCCTTTATGGTGACCAACTTGCTTTCGATCACAAATTTCAATTTCTGATGGATTAATGAGGGAATGGCTCTCGCAGAGTGAATCCATGGTATTCCCAATAAGCAACTGTAGCTCGGTTTTATGTCTATTACCACGAAATCAATTGTGTACTTTGTCGGCCCAATCAACAAAGATACCTCAATTTTTCTAAGTGTTCCCCTTTGAGTACCGTCGAAGGCTCTCACGGAGTTGTGACATGGTTTTATATAGGAATTATCTACCGATAGCCTTTGTAGAGTCACCATCAGTAGTACGTTTAACGCCGACCCATTATCAATTAGTACTCTTGGAAAAACATACCCTTTGCAGTGGGTTGTGATGTTTAGAGCCTTGGTGGACCCCATTCTTCCTTTTGGGATCTCGTCATCACTGAATGTGATATGGTTGTATGCGGTGATATGCCCTACTATTCTGTCCAACTTAGACATAGAAATGTCATCGGGCACAAATCTTTGGTTCAACACCTTTAACAATGCATCGCGATGCTTCTCCGAACTCAAAAGCAACTCCAACACCGTAATCCTTGCTGGTTACTTTCGCAGCTGCTCCACTACATTGTATTCACTATGCCTCAGGAACTTCAGAAATTCCTGTGCCTGAGCCTTAGTTACCGGCTCATTAACCTTTGGAGGGGGCTCCTCGCCAAATATCTTTGTAGGACCATTTGATGTACCTTCTCCCTTATCTTTTGTAGTTTCAGCAGATTTCAAGGCTTCCGACAAGTAGCACCTGCCGCTCCTCGTAAAGTGACATACTTCGTTGACAATTTCTCATTCTTTCGTCTGTTCATATTTCTATGTTGGCTCTTCTCTTACCATTTTTCCTTCTTCTCACGAGGTTTCGACTGCTCTAGTATAGTTGCGTTGGCGGCATAATTCCAAGGGGTTTGCCGCATGTCTTTGAATGGAAAAGGGGCTGGTGCTGAGATAATAATTTTAGAGGCCACCTTTACAGCTTTTTCTTGAGATGAACTTGCTTCCTTTGGTCTGGATGGGATGACAAAGGGTCTGTTTATTCCATACTTGATGTTGGGGCTATCTGACGCACATACATCTAACCCCTTCCTTCTTGCGACCTCCTCAAAGAGCTCTATCTTCCTATTGTCCATCAGCTGTTGAATCAATCTCTTAAATTCTTCACATTGTTGAATGTCGTGCCCTCTGTCCTGGTGGAACTCGCAATAAGCTCTACAACCCTTATGCACCACTACCATGCCCCTGTCAATCAAGCGGGCCATGCATAATTGTTGGAACACCCACCGCAAGGGAGACTTAATTTCTGACACATCTTCCTTGGCCTTCCTAGCAGAGTACTCCTCAATAGTGTTTACTATGCAATTCTCATGATTAGGTAACGAGTTAGCGGCCACGTTCGATTCTTCAAACTTTAATACTCCAGAATTAATCAGACTCTACACAAGTTTCTTAAATGCGAGGCAATTTTCTGTGAAGTGGTCAGGGGCACCGCCATGATAATCGCAATGCATGTTGGGATCATACCATGACGAAAATGGAGGTTTGAACGGAATAACATAGTATGAATGGACCAAGTCAGCTTTGTACAACCGAGAATAGAGCTCGGTGTACGAAACTGGTAACGGAGTAAAGGTTGCTTTCTTTTGATCCTTTCTTGGATCTCTTCCTTCTCTTTGGTTGAGTTCTGAGCCTTCCCTATTGATGCTTGCGGCTGAGAGACCGTAAATTTCTTTGGGGCATTGTAAGTGCTCGTAGTATTTACGTCATTCTCTTTCTTATTGTTGTACTTTCGGAGCTATCCCTGCTGTCAATCTAGCCACTCTTGATTGCCAATTCAAGAGACTTTCTAGTCATGATCAAATCGAAAAAGCTATGAGTTTTATTATTGATAAGGTGATCGAACAGTGTTCCCTTCAGACTATTTACGAATAGGGGCGTAATCTCATGCTCATGAATTGGTGGCTAGATCTGAGCGGCCACCTCTCGCCACCTCTGGGCGTATTGTCGCAGACTCTCGTTAGACTTTTGTCTCATGTTTTCCAACGTGATCCTACTGAGGGTCATATCTGTCACATGTTTATACTACTCAATGAATGACTTCGAAAGATCCTTCTAGGACTTGATGTTTACCCGACTTAACAGGGTGTACCACTGGAGTGCTGCTCCAGTCAGACTATCCTAGAAACAATGGATTAAAAGCTTTTCATCCTGGATGAAGGCTGCCATCTTTCAGCGATACATGGTCACATGCGCGGAAGGGCATGAAGTTCCATCATATTTGTTAAATTCTGGGGTTTTAAATTTTAGTGGTAAAATAAGGTCGAATACTAGGCTCAGATCACTAGCCTCATTCCCTGGTTCATATATGGCATGCAGTGCTTAAAATTTTTCTTCCATGAGATGAAATCTTTCCTTCCATTTCATTTCTACTTTCGTTCTAATTTTCTCGACCAAATTCAGACCCGACACCTCTTCTTTGTAGAATGCCTATGTATCGATGGGTTGTTTTTCAGATACTCTTCCCTGAAGACTAGCAGATATCCCGACAGGGTCAATGTATACTCTTCTTTCTGGACTAGGTGTCTTTGGTTGAACCTTGTTGTGAGATGTGATACCTTCTAGCTCTTGGGCGTCTTCGTCATTAACCTTTTCTTTCCCATAGCTTTTTTCTAGCAATGCTGTTAACTCGGATAATATCGTAGCTTGTGATTGAGCGATATGGTCGCTGAGGCACTGTCTAGATTCATCGAAACGTGCTTCCAAATCCTTCTGCCCTTTTCCCAAACTGACTGTTCTATCCTCCATTAGTTTTCTTAGGAAATGAGTAAAGTATGGATGCGGAATGGTTGCGGCTTATCTTTTAGTTTAACTGCCACAATATTTACACTATTAATATTATTGTAAAGAGAGATGAATGCATGTATAATGATGCAAATGCCATAATGCAATGCAAGAATGTATGCAAATAAAGGTACTGATTCCCCTGGTAATCACCCTTTTGAACTACTTTCATGGGAATTAAAGGGTCCAGATTACAAAATAGTAAAGTAGAATTCTACACATAAGCCCTAGCTCTAGCTCCTAACTTCTCGATAGCCCTGAGTAGCTTGATGAACCTAGGCGCTTCTTTCATGTCTGAAGTTATGAAAGGTCGAAGAGCTTCTGCTTCTGCAGCTAAATCTGTCACATGTCCCGCAACTCGTTGTATCTCCACCATCAGGGTCGTGTAATACTGGTCTCTATCTTGAATCATCTGGGAGGCATCATGAAGTCTTCGCCACCAATAATTGTCTCCACCTTCTACAGCTTCTTCGAATACCCTAATTTTTCCATGTAATCCTGAACGGTTGCCTCGGGTGACTCAATACGGGCTCGTAACATACCAATTTCACACTCTCTTTCTTGTAGTTCGATGAAACCATTCCTCCGATGATAGGTCTAAAAGGATTGCTCTAACTCTATTAGTCTCCCTTCTAACTCGACATTCTAATCTTGGCTCTGATTCAGGCTTTGAACGGTGTCCTTGTACAAATTCTGCATCTCTAGTAGTCTATTCTTGTTCCCCATTGATTTTCTCTTCCAAACGGTAGTGTTCTCTCTTTCGTAGATGATTGCTTGCTTGCCTTTGTCGATCTCCTGCCTAGCTCTTTCTTTCTCTTGGTTAATGGCGTCCTTAAAAGACCGTATTTCACTCTCGATGGATAACTTGCAACTTTCTAACTCCTTCTCGATTGCTTGCTTTTTTTCTCGTTCTTCTTCAACTAAACCCATACCGTTCATCCTTTCCTTCTCCACAGCTAGGAATTGACTTCGGCTGGCATTTTGCACCTTTGCTTGAAGCTGAGGAGTATCTTTCTGATAAAGAACATTATTCTCACTCAGATCCGCATTCAGCTTCTTCAATTGCCTAATGGTCCCATCTCGTTCGTCGACATCCAAACTTGCCTTGTAGAGCTCACCCATATGCTGAGTCTGTAAAGCCTCCATCTTCTTCTTAACCTCCTCAAGTTCACTTCGCAAAATGTCAGCCTCGGACGGTACTATCCTCATATGCTCCTCAAGTGACATGGTTGGTCCTTGGTCAGGTTCTGGAATCTTTTCGTTAACCCTTAGGTGCCTCCAAAGATCGTAATCTGGGGTGATCATGAACTCAGTATCTCCTTCTACCCTGATCTGATAATAGTGATCCCAAGCTCTCATGATGGTCTGAATCTTCGCCCTGAACTCGCCCTTGAAATGAAACTCACTTCGACTTAAACTGAAGGTGATGGGAACAAACTATCGCGATCCAAATTGTCGGGACACCAAAAGTGGAGCACAAGCAATCCCACAATGTAGCCGTAGCATCATTAGCCAGTCATAATCACCGCAGCTGTATAAGAAGTAACTAACCCTGCCGAGCCACGGAACTCTCCACACCATGTCTTTGTCTTGAATGTGCCTAAAGATCTGAGACCATTTCTTCATGTTCAAGTCTTCTCCCCATTCCTTCGCTAAGTACTCCCGCAAAGACGACAAGTTTCGAAATGATATTCCCAACAAAACCCTCATTGATGTCTTCCACATATGGCTCTGAATCCAAACCTGTAGTAACACCCTCTGAAACGTCCCTCTTCATGCTTTCGGCTTGTATTTAAAGAAATGAAAGTTTCAGTTAAGATTACCGGTACTGGATTTGTCTTCCGCTTCATACGCTCAAATAGATCTAGGATGGCTATATCGATGTTTCCAAGAACCCT
This sequence comes from Hibiscus mutabilis, assembly GCA_019671005.1. Classification (NCBI taxonomy): domain Eukaryota; kingdom Viridiplantae; phylum Streptophyta; class Magnoliopsida; order Malvales; family Malvaceae; genus Hibiscus; species Hibiscus mutabilis. The sequence continues at coordinate 23,846,564 of CM033713.1, forward strand.
CGGGAAGATGACCAAACCATATATCCCTAAGGCGAATAGGTCCATCTTCTTCCCCTTATCTGGGTGCACGAGTATGATGTCTCGGATACTCTCCCATGCAAAGGCTAGGCTGTCTCCTCGATTTTGAATCAGGCCATTAACCCAATCGTCACTCATCCCAGTAAAGGTTTTGAGATTCGAAGTGTAATTCTGGTTTTTTGGCTGCTTCACATAGATCTAATCTTTCTTGACATTTTTCTGATTAAGTAGGGTCGTGTATTCCTATACCGTAGGCATCATATCTTACCCATTGAAAGTGAAGCAACAAAAAGTAGGATTCCAGAACTAGAAGATGGCTCGGAGTAAAAGTTGGTTGACCCGTACATACATCAACTGTGCTATGTCGCCGTAACTATCACAGAATAATTCTTGTAGTCTTCGATCCCATCCTTCCCAAATCCTTATAAGATCCCATAGGTCATTCTGTTGAAGGCTTACGTAGGTATACCCTGACACAATGCGCTCACTCGACAAACTATTACCTTGGGTCCTCTGATTGACTTCTGACCAATGTCTGACAGCTAAGTTGAGGTCGTCCTTCTTAAGATACCTTTTTTCCATGATAAAAGATTTTCTGATCGGGCAAACCACTTGATCCAATACCTTTATATAATGCAGATGCAATAATATATACAAAAAAGTAAAACAAAAAAGAAAACGAGTCAGTACCAGATAAATCAATAAATACATAAATAAAAGGACAAGTTTATCTGCATGGCTCTAAAAGGGTGGGTTCTAAAACACCTTTATGTAAAAGGATGGGTTCTAAACCACTTGATCCAGTACCTTTATGTAAAGCAACCCTATTTACTTCCCGTCTAAAACACCTAGTTTATCCGCATGGCTCTAAAAGGATGGGTTCTTTATGTTCTCTACACGCAGTGTTGGTGCTAGGAGGTACCCGAATGGTCCTTGCTATCCCCTACTGAGAGTAGCAAGGCCCCCGAACATCACCCATTATAGGCTCCTTTCAACCAGGTTCAATTTAGGGGGACCCATTCACTTATTCCCATGCAAAGGAACGATATCCTCACGAAAGCATAAGGTACTTGAGCCCCGAAGGTACTTTGCTAGGCCCATTCAGAGGAACAATATCCTCACGAAAGCACTAGCATTTCTCCCCACTTAAAAAAGACGGGTTTATATGCCAAATTTTAAATGTGTTAAAATAAACGCGCAATTATAACCGAATGTTAATTTAATAGTCACTTTAATCCGAAACTTCCAATATTACTAAAGCGGTAATCATTTAAGAAGTTTGACTCTTTTATTTTTGAAAAACAAAAAATGTTCCTTAGCGGAGTCGCCGTCTGTAGCGATATCTTTTTTTCCTACAGAGTTTTCGCTAAAAAAGGTTTGTTTTACTGTGTTTGGGGACTTTCGGGTATTTAAAAACAATGTCTTATGTGGGGTTTTAGAAAAATCGTGTTTCATTTAAAAATGGGGTAGCCACCGGCCACTAAGGTAGGTGGGATACCATAAAACTAGAGATTTTAAAAATGTTGGTTTGGGAGTCGGTTACGGATGCAGAAGGATTAGCACCCCCACACCGCCCAAAATTGGTATTTTAATAATTACCGCTTTATTAATATTAAACTTTCCGGATTAAAGTGACAATTAAGTTAAAATTTGGTTATAAGTGCGAGTAAATTTTAAAGACCCTGTTATTCGAGAATAAGTTGATAGACCACCATCACTGCATTTGATACTGGCCACGTTTATGCTCGAATAAAAGGGCACCGCACTGACAATTAATATATCAGTATGCAATCTTAGAAAACATTATCAAACATACATACAATTTAACGTGATATTAATAAAATGCATGATCATAAATAAAGAATGACATGTCACAAGAACCAAGACTAAACATGAATATAAGAACAAACATATAAATATGGTAAAAAAACATGCTTCAAGATTAAACCAACTAACTATGACATGCCTAAACACATAAAAAAAACCACAAATGCGATATATGCATGACATATATATAAAATGATACTAGATTGGCAAAGCAACAACACCACAAAATTATACTAAAACTTTATCATATGACACAATATATGCATACATTAAAAACATAATTACTTGTAACAAACTTATCACCTATTTCTAACATGAACCTAAGATATGAAATGATCATAACATACATGCTAAACAAAACAAAAACATACTACATACAAATAAACTAAAACATAACTCCTAAAACAAACATGTAAGATATAAATGAATGAATTAAAACTTGAAAGCACGATATCATCAATTAATACATATATTATAAAAACATAAAAGCATGAAATATAAAAAAAAACATGAACACTAGAGAGCAATGTAAACAAACTAACAAAAACAAGAACATAATTATTTAAATCGCACAAAGGGACTGGAACGAAATAATAAAAAAACAGAAGGCCATAAACAAAATAATAAAAACATACATTTAGGGACTTAAACGAAAACTGGACAAAACCTATAAGGACTGGACTTGTAATAAGACCAAGGGGCAGACTCAAAACGAAAATATCAGAAACACGAAAGGACTAAGCGGATAATTTGGCCATTTGACATTTGAATTCATTTAATTTAGGGGCTAAATTAAAAGGTTTTAAGAAGAAAGGGGGACTGGGGTTGCAATTAGACCAAGGGGTGAGCCCAAACTAAAAATATCAAAAGGATGAAAGTCCTTATGAGGCAATTAGACCATTTTTAAAACATTAAATGCCTATAAAATGACTTAACCGGATCTGTTTTCAAACATTTGGCATTTCAAAATTTTGTTTTAAAAAAGCCCTCTCTTTGTTTATTTTCTCAACCGAAAGCCCCAACCTTCCAAACGACCACCGTTGTTTCCAAAAATGGCGAGCTTCCGCCATGTACGCCATCTTCCGCCGCCACTTACCGGCGCCGACGACTGCAAAAAAAGCCACAAAACACCCTTTCTTATTTTCAGAAAACAAATTTAGCCTTGTTTTCTTTAAAATCGAAACCCTTAGCCCTTTTTTATTTAAAACTGAAGCCATTTTTTTGAAACAAACACCTTTTTAAAAACTTTTTTCTATGATCCGAGAACCCAAAAAAACATCCCCCTCACCGGTTCACCATATTCAGTTTTGGAAACTTATGGCTTATAATGGGGGACCGACGGCAAAAAGGTAAAAACTTAAACCCTTTTTTACTATACCCTTTTTTTGTTTATGTATGCATGAAAAAAAAGAAAAGCGAGAGGGAAGTGATTACCACTGGATTTTCTTTTTTATTTCGAATCTTTACACTGACTACAAAATGGTTCCTTACATGTGATATATATCTGCTTTTTTTTTTTTTTCTTTGCTTACAAGGTTAGAAAAAAATGAAATGATTTTTTTGTGTGATTCTAACTTGTACTTCTTTGATCTTGCATGTCGGTTTGGTGAGCCGGTGAGGCACAAGCGTACGGCGGCAGTGGCGGAACAGTTCTTTCGGTCAGACGTGTTCTCGGCCGTTGGATCATATCTGATCCAAAGGTTGAGATGACATAAGGAACAAATGGCTCATATTTGATCTTGGAATAACGAGGCGGCCCAAGATGATGACGCGTGGCACACGGCAGCCGAGGGGTCTGATGCGCGGGATGCACACGTGCGTGGGGAGCCGAATAGCCCGCGCGTGTACCACACGCGATAGCTGATGAGGCTTATCTCTTCGATTGTGGCGGTTGGATCAAGATTTGATCCAACGGCTCTTGGTTGGTTGCGCATAAGGAAGGATAATATATTTAGTTTCAGGGGGACCCATTCGCTTATGCCCATACGAAGGAACGATATCTTCACGAAAGCATAAGGTACTCGAGCCTCAAATGTACTTTTTTAGGCCCATACGGAGGAACAATATCCTCACGAAAGCACTAGCGTTTTCCCCCACTTAAAAAGGACGAGTTTATATGCCAAATTTTAAATGCGTTAAAATAAACACACAATTATAACCGAATGTAATTTAATAGTCACTTAAATCCGGAACTTTCGATATTACTAAATCGATAATCATTTAAAAAGCTTGACTCTTTTATTTTTGAAAAACAAAAAATGTTCCCCAGCGGAGTCGCCATCTGTAGCGATATCCTTTTTTCATACAGTGTTTTCGCTAAAAAAAAGGGTTGTTTTACTGTGTTTGCGGTCTTTCTGGTATTTAAAAATAATGTCTTCTGTGGGGTTTTAGAAAAACCGTGTTTCATTTAAAATTGGAGTCGCCACCGGCCACAAAGGTAGGCGGGACACCATAAAACTAGAGATTTTAAAAATGTTAGGTTCGAGAGTCGGTTACGGATGAGGAAGGATTAGCACCCCCACACTGCCCAAAATTGGTACTTTAATAATTACTATTTTATTAACATTAAATTTTCTGGATTAAAGTGACGATTAAGTTAAAATTTGGTTATAAGTGCAAATAAATTTTAAAGGCTCCGTTACTCGAGAATAAACCGATAGACCCCCATCACTGCATTTGATACTGGCCACGTTTATGCTCGAATAAAAGGGCACCGCATTGACAATTAATATATCTGTATGTAATATTAGAAAACATTATCAAACATACATACAATTTAACATGATATTACTAAAATGCATGATCATAAATAAAGAATGACCTATCACAAGAACCAACCTTCAAAACGGCCGCCGTTGTTTCCAGAAATCGATGAGCTTTCACCATGTACGCCTTCATCGGACGCCACTTACCGGCGCCGGCGACTGCAAAAAAAGCTACAAAACACCCTTCTTATTTCCAAAAAACATATTTGGCCTTGTTTTCTTTAAAATCGAAACCCTTAGCCCCCTTTTATTTAAAACCGAAGCCATTTTTGAAATAAACCCCCTTTAAAATCTTACTTCTATGAACCGAAATCCCAAAAAAAAACATCCCCTTCACCGGTTCACCATATTCAGTTTTGGAAACTGATGGCTTATCACCGGCGATGGGAGATCGACGACAAAAAGGTAAAAACTTAAACCCTTTTTTACTATACTTTTTTTTATGCATGCATGAAAAAAAGGAAAGTGAGAAGGAAGAGATTACCACTGGATTTTCTTTTTTATTTCGAATCTTAAGGCTGACTACAAAATGGTTCTTTACATGTGATATATATCTACTTTTTTATTTTTTCTTTGCTTACAAGGTTAGAAAAAATGAAATGATTTTCTGTGTGATTCTGACTTGTACTTCTTTGATCTTGCATGTCCGGTTTGGTGAGCCGGTGAGGCGAGAGCATATGGCAGCAGTGGCAGAGCTGTTCTTTCAGTTAGACGTGATCTGATCCAGCGGCTGAGATGACATGAGGAATGGACGGCTCAGATTTGATCTATGAATAACGAGACGGCCTGAGATGATGGCGCGTGGCGCACGGTAGCTGAGGGGTCTGATGCGTGGGATGCACGCGCATGTGGGGAGCCTAATGGCCCGCGCGTGGGAGGCTTCTCCCTTCGATGGTGGCCTATGGATCAAGATTTGATCCAACGGCTCTTGGTTGGCTGCACATAAGGAAGGGTGATAATTAAGGTTAGTTTTAGGGTTGGGCTTGGCCGATTGGGCCTTGTAATATATTTGGCTTGTAATATATATTGGACTGGACATTTAATATATTTATTTGGGTTTTAATTAAAATTTTTGGATTTCATTTTAAATTAGCCCATTACTAATAATAATAATAATAATAATAATAATAATAATAATAATAATAATAATAATGATGATGATGATGATGATGATGATGATGATGATGAAAATACTTGCACACATACAATAATACATATACATGCACCTATAATATACGTACATGTAAGCATACATACAAATTAACATATATATCACATGCATTTAAGCACATACCATACAAGCATATATTTATTTATTTGTTCATACCTAATTAATATAACCATGCACACCTTAGTATATACCAACAATCAAAGCATACGTGACATGCGAACATACGACACACACATACCAAAAGGTGATGGCCCGAACGACTTAAAATCATGTTTGAAGGACTTACTGATGATGTAACACCTCGTTTTAGGCCTAGGAGTTTTCTAGGCGGCTTAGACGGCCCGTTATATCAGATTAGAGGATTCAAGTTAGTTTCGAGATTTAATTTGGAATAAATATTTTCGGGTGTGATAAATTATAGGAAAATACTCTAAAATTATTATTTAATATGCAAATGATTTTGATAAAGTCAATTTTACAAAAAAAGGTCTTTAAAGTGGACTTTTGGTTGGTGATCAAAATGCAAAGCTTGAAAACTATTTTTGGTGACGTTTTTAAAAGGGTCAAAACTTTGAATCTTTAAGGAGCTATTTACCTTAAAGTCTAATATCTGACTTTTCCATTTGTTAGTTATTTTAAATGATTTTAAAATAATATAAAAGGCTTGGAGAATTAATTGGTTAATTAAAAGCTTTAAAACAAAATTGACGTAACTAACTTTTCACAAAAGAATTTTCTCTTCAATTCTCTCTAGCCAAACACTTCTTTTCTCTTCAAAATTCTCAAGTAAAATCTTCTTTTAATTAATCTTTTGATTTCAAATGAGATTATAATGATTTCCTAACAAAAATCAATTTGGTTTCTCATTGTTTTGTATGAAAATTCATCTAATTAAGGGGAAAAGCAGCCATTAGAGGTGAGGTTCATTATTCTCTTCTAATACAAGGTTCTTTATTGAAATTCTCAAGTTATTGATCATTTACATATGATTTCTAACTTGATTTGGTCATTTAATTATGGAAAATTGGTTTAATCAATGGTTAATTGATTAGATTGGTAGATTTTTGTATAGGCTTTGTTTTGCTGAGTTCTTGATTGATTCTAATCAAGATTTTGATGTTAAATAATGTTAATAAGTGGGTTTTAATATTGGAATCCCAAAACTATGTGAATCTCTAATTTTCTAGGTTGCTAGTTATGTGTTTTTTAGGAGTTGTAGAGGTTTATTGAATGCTGGAGATATAAGGATGTTAGTGATGTGTTTCTAGATGTTAATTGATGGGTTGAAACATTAGTTTGTGGCTGAGTTAAGTTTGGAAGAGGGTTGTTCTTAATTTGGGTTGTTGTGGAGTGGAATTTCATAGAGGATGTTGAGGTTTGTGTTGATGTGTTGTTGATTGCATTTTGATGCAATGTACCCTCTGTTTTTGTGTGGAATAAAGCAGGAGAAGTTGGTCCTCAGGCTTGAACGTTTGTTTCGAAAGCTTTAGAGGTGAGGTTACCATATCGGTAAGCGAGACTTTGCTTGTCGATGAGTGAGAACATGTTTTACAGCTTTGCAAAGCTTTGAAAGTTGCTTGTAAGAGTTTAGGTCAAGCTTGAAATGCTGGTCTAAACTCGAAAAGTAAGTAAAGGGTGAATTCTCTCTCGATATCGGTTTTGCAATTAGTTTTATGCACTTGTTTTAAATGGTTTAATTACTCACTGTATATGCATGTTTTGAGCATAGTTTAATGCTAGAAATTGATTACATATGATGTTGATGCATTTGGAAGTAATGCACATTTTGTTAATGTTTATGAACATTGGTTAATGCAAGGTTTATTATATTGGTTAAAGAGCTTTGATGATGCATATGAAAATAGTGACTTGTCCTTATTAAAATGAATTATATTGGCAAGTGATGGTATGAAAAGGTTTGAAAATGTTATCGAATATAGTTGGCCGGCCATAGGATTTATACTGCACTATAAAAAGTCTCCTTAGATATTGAGGGGTTTATGTGTACCGAATACTCCATCCAAGTACCCTAACGGTCGAGGGGTTTATGTGTACCGAAGACTCTCGTTAGTGGGTTATACATCTAGCCGATGAGTAGTGTGATGGGTTATATACCGAAGACTCTACCACGGGTGTCACAACAGTAGAGAGGTTTATGGGTACCAAAAACTCCTGTGTGTGAACCTTGAGATGCCGGTAGATTGCATGTTAAGTGTTGAGGGAACATTTGTTGAATCTGCGTATCCGATGTTATGTTTTGTAAAGTGGGATCTTGGTTAATGATCACTTGTAAGCCAATATAATTGATGATGTATCATGAGATGGATTATGTTGTTTAATGTAGTTTAAACATGTTTTGCTCTTTAAGCCTTACATTGATAGTATGCATGGGAAACCTTAAATTGAGGGTAGTAAATGGGACTTTACTATAGAATCCATGATATATGTTGCATATGGTTTAATATGCTATTTTGGAAATGCTAAGTGCATGGTTTTGATAAGGCATGATGTTGTGATGTTGATTTAAAGCGTTTTGGAATATGGTTTTCAAAAGAATTGTGTAATGGTTAAAATTGCATTGATGGCGGTTGATTTTTGAGCATTCTTCACTAAGCCTAGTGTACTTACGCTCTCTTTTCCATCAATGCAGAGAATTAAGCGTTGCTGGCAGCAAGGGGGCAAGGAAGGATTTCCAAAGACTTGTTTTCAAAGTACGGTTTGGAATGTTAAATAGTAGTATAAGGGCAATGTGTCAAATGTTATTCTGGGAGGGTTTTTGATGAACTCCCTATTTGGGGAAGTTGTATTTGTTGGTTTGGCTTTGTAAGTGACTTAGAGTGATTGAGTTGTGGTTGGTTTTATGTTTTGGATGTGGACTAGGAAGGATGCCTCTAGACTTTGTGGTTGAATATGCTAGACTTGGTAGGTTGGCTTATAATGCTAGTATGTTGATGTTTAAACATGTTGATGATGATATATGTTGATTAGTTATGTGGTAAGGCTGATTAAAGTGAGACAAAGTGTCATATGTTGGTCCTAGAGGTCATTATAGGCCTCTACATACCGGTACGAGTACCCAAAGATCAGTACACGGGGTCTGGTTGAGGATCAAATAGTGGGATTTAAGCATAGGGTACCAGTACGTTTAGCCATCATATCGGTACGCCTTAAGAGAAAATAGGCACTAGTGTTGATACAAGGGTTAGTGTATCAAAATACCCCTTAAATTTAAGCATACCGTATCGATACGCGGGCTAGCGTATCAGTGTAGGATCTAGCTACTGGAATTTTGAGTTTTGAAATCTTAAAGAGGGGATCGGTACAATGTCAAGGCCGTATCGGTACGGGTTGGTCAATACACCGTATCGATACGGTTAAACGTGTATCGGTACAGGAAACTATTTTGTTAGTTAGGCTGTATCGGTACGGTCTTTCCTGTACCAGTACGCCCTGTTGAATCTATGTTAATTTGCTTGCCGAAGTTTAGAAATCTTGTAATTTGGTCCATGTTTGTTATGAATGTAATTAGTTGAGATTGGATGATTGTGTTGGATTGGAAGTTAACCTGTGAGCATGAAATTGAAATAATTAAGGTTCGGCAATCTTAATTATGGAAAATACCTTGGAATTTGCAAAATTTATGTTTTGGTCCCTAATGTAAAGCGTTGAGCAAACGGACCCTATTTTGTAAATAAATTTTAATGTAACGTTATCTTTGAAGCATGTTTACATAGGACAATAATGATATGCATCTAGAAAAGATAAAAGGAAAAAGAGGCTTAGTTTAGGTCTCTAGTTCAGGTTTACTTCGGCAAACCTAATGTAACTCTTTTACTTCGATTTTGGCTAGGGCGGGCTAAGGGGTTACATTTGGTGGTATCAAAGCCAAGTTTGCAAAAAATTAGGATGTTGTGAGTGTTTGTATCATGCTGTTTGCTATACATGGTGATTGTTTATATGTACGATGTTTGAAATATGCCATGTTACGGTATTTTGGGGACACATTGCCTAATTACTACAGTTATAGAATGATTTTGGTTTGAAATGGAAGTCCTGGATCATTTCTTGAAGTTGGCCTGATTTTTTTTGTTTTGGTGTAATTATCATGCCTTAGATACAATTTTATACTATGCCACCAAGGAGAGAATTGTGATCTAGCAGAACTGTTGCTGCCAGAAGGCAGAGAGTAGATGATGAGATTGTATATCTTGAGGAATTACCGCCTCCTTTGCCTAATCCTCTAGAAGGAGTGGAACAAGTATCACCTGCACTACCTGGTCCAGTGTTTGGTGATATGACACCTTTGGTTCAAGCGATGACAGAAACATTCCAGGCCGTGATGGCTGAAGTTCATGTACCTACTTCGGCACCTATTTCTTCTAATCCAGGGTTATTGTTGGAGCATTTGTGCAGTCTTAGAGGAGTTGAGTTTAGAGGGTTGGCACCCGAGGTATCCGAGGAGTTACTTGCCAGTAAAGAGCATATCTTGGTTCAAATGGGGTACAGTGATGACTGTAAGCTAGGATGTGCTATGTCTCTGTTACAGGGTGAAGCATATGGTTGGTGGACCACTATAATCACGGGCATAGAACCCGGTGATGTGACATGGGAATTCTTTCAAGTTGTCTTTAGGAAAAAGTATTTGGGAGTTATATACTTGGACGAAAAGAAATATGAGTTTACGGCCTTGGTTCAGGGTAGTATGTCAGTATCCGAATATGAGGTACAGTTCATGAGGCTGAGTCAGTATGCACCTGAGTTGGTGCCAGATGAGAGGCATCCTTGTGATTATTTTTGATACGGATTGGTACATGATGTTAAGACTTATATGTTGGCCACTAATTACACTAAATTTGATGTATTGGTTGTACGGAGGAAGGATATTGAACATAGTTTGGGTTTATCTCATCGTTCTAGAGGTTCTGGCTCAAGGAAGAGAGCTGCAGATTTTGGTTATAGGGGTGGTTAGTCAAAGAAGCACCATAACAAGAGGTTTTGAATGGATGCGAGATGTAGTGGAGATGGTGCAAGACGAGGATCCTATAGACATGATACTCAGGTTCGGTTAGTGCATAATTTTTTTGGGTCTGTGGTTCGAAAGAACATTTAAGGTGAGATTACCCACGTTTGACCAAAGAGGGGCAGGCTCCTACAGTTATGGCTATGAACTCTTGCTAGAGTTGTAGGTCGACAGATCATATGAGACGTGATTGTCCTTTATTTCCTAGAGGTAGACAGGCACCTGCACCTATTGATGGACCACCTAGGGGTCGTAGGTGTGGTTAAGGTATCTTCTAAGGAAGGGGGACAAAGGACTATGGCACATACCGTGCGGTTCAACCTGAGGATGGTGGACCGGCGATGATCTATGCTTACCGTGAAGAGAGGAATGACATAGACGTAATAGCATATACTTTTACCTTGCAGTCTATGTCATTATTATCTTTGATAGATTCTAGTTTTACGCATTCATATGTTTTGCATGAGCATACACATTTGCTTGGTATACCGGTAGAAGTGCTTGATGTTGGCATGCAAGTAACGAGTTCTTTTAGAGAGATAATGAACCACCTCTCTCAAAAGAACATGTTGAAGCGCTTATCTTATGTTATGCTTATGTAGATGATGGGCCGTGACATTTTACATCATTTTTGTGGGTCGGGTTTTAAAAGAAAATAGTGTCGGGTAAACTTTAAGATTTGTTTAGATCAGATTAAAGTTTAGAAAGAATCTATATGTCTTAGAATTTATAACAATATTATTTTTATATTATTAATTAGATTTGATGAGAAAAATGTGTATACAAATTTAGCATATAACTTATGAGGTAGTAGGATTATGAAAATTTATTTTGATTTTGTATCGAAGATGTCTTCTGATGGTTCAGGGTTACGTGTTTGCAACTGATCTGATAGAGCTGACATTTTATGGTTTTGATGTAATCTTGGGTATGGATTGGTTGTTCGAGCATCGAGCTGTGGTTGATTTTGAGACCAAGTGAGTTTTATTGAGACTTGCTAATGATTATGAGGTAGTAGTTATGGGCGAGAATGTTAAGTTCTTATCCAATGTGGTTTTGGCTATGGAAGCACGTAAGTTGCTAGAATGTAGATGCCAAGCGTATCTAGCTTATGTTATGAATTTGAATGTGGAAGAAGTGCGAACTAAGGATTTTTGTATTATTTGTGATTTTTCGGGTGTGTTTTTGGAAGAGTTACCTGGGTTGCCACCAGACATGGAGGTGAAGTTTTGTATTGATACATATGTTGGTTCAGCTCCGATGTCGATTGCACCATATCGCATGGCACCAAAGAAGTTGAAAGAGTTGAAGATATAACTCCATGAGTTGTTGGATCGTGGTTTTATTCGGCCTAGTGTTTTGTTGTAGGGAGCACTGTGTTGTTTGTGAAAAAGAAGGATGGTCCATTAATGATGTGTATTGGCTATCGACAACTGAACAAGTTGATGATTAAGAACAAGTATCCTTTGCCACGAATTGATAATTTGTTCGATAAATTTCAAGGTGCTACGATGTTTTCCAAAATCGAATTAAGATCTGGATAATATCAGTTGAAGGTTAAGGATAAAGATATGTTGAAGACTGCTTTTCGAATGAGGTATGGCCATTAAGAGTTCTTGGTGATGCTGTTTGGGTTGATAAATGCGCCTGCAGCATTCATGAATATGATAAACTGGGTGTTCTATGAATTCTTGGATCAATTTGTAATAGTGTTCATTGATGATATTCTTGTGTACTCTCATACCTAGGAGGATTATGATCAGTACTTGCGAATTGTGTTATAGACCTTGTTGGATAGCCAACTTTATGCCAAGTTGAGCAAGTGTGAGTTTTGGATTAGGTAAGTGGTTTTTCTTGGTCATGTGGTTTCAACTAAAGGTATTGGGTAGATCCTAAAAGGGTTAAGGCGGTTGTGAATTGGAAGAAACCAAAGTCAGTGACGAAAGTTTGTAGTTTCTTGGGTTTGGCGGGTTATTACCATTATTTTGTGGATGGGTTTTCGAGAATTGCTGCTCCGTTGACCAAGTTATTGCAAAAGGATGTACAGTTCAAATAGACGGAAGCTAGAGAGCAAGTTTTTGAGAAGTTGAAAGAAGCTTTGACCCATGATCCAATTTTGATTCAATCTGAGTCGGAGAAGGAGTCTGTGGTTTATAGCAACGTATCCTACATTGGTTTGGGGTGTGTGTTGATGCATGATGGAAAAGTTGTAGCTTATGCATCAAGGTAGTTGAAAGTGCACGAACGCAACTACCCTACGTATGATCTTGAGCTTGCTGTGGTAGTGTTTAATTTGAAAATTTGGAGACATTATCTCTATGGTGAAAAGTGTATTGTATACACTGATCGTAAGAGTTTGAGATATTTGATGTCGCAAAAGGAGTTGAATATCAGGCAACGTAGGTGGTTGGAGTTGCTGAAGGATTATGATTTGATAATTGAGTATCATCTGGGCAAGGCAAATGTTGTGGCCGGTGCTTTGAGTAGAAAAGCTGTGGTGGAGTTGAGGGCCATGTTTTCAAGATTGAGTGTGACTTGTAACGGAGGTTTGTTGTAGAGTTGCAAGTGAAACCATCTTTGTCGCAGTTAATTAAGGAAAATCAACCTTATAATGAGGCGTTGGTACCACATGTTAAGGACATCATGGATGGAAATCTTACAGATTTTCACTTTAATAACAATAGGGTGTTGTGCTTTAAAAATCAGATAGTGGTGCCTAGTGATGGGGAGTTGAAGATGATGATATTGACCAAGGCACATGCTAGTCCTTTTTCTATGCATCCCGGTAGTACTAAAATGTATCAGAGTTTGAAGAAAGAGTACTATTGGGTGGGTTTGAAAAAGGATGTAGCTGATTTTGTTGCTAGATGTATGGTATGTCAGCGTGTGAAAGCTGAACACCAGTTTTCTTCTGGGTTGTTACAACCGTTGAAAATTTTGGAGTAGAAATAGGAAAGGATCACCATGGATTTTGTGTTGGAGTTGTCTTTGACACTGACTAAAAAGATTCTATCTGGGTGATTGTTGACCAGTTTACAAAGTGTGCACATTTTCTGCCAGTGCATATGACGTATACTTTGGATAGGTTGGTGGATTTGTATGTTGCTAAAATTGTTAGGTTTCACGGGTACCTAAATCGATTGTTTCGAATAGAGATTCGTGATTTATAGTGAGGTTTGCATCGAGCTTTAGATACCTGTTTGAATTTCAGTACATCGTATCATCCTCAAACGGATGGTTAGTCTAAACCTGTGATTCAGATTTTGAATGATATGTTGAGATGTTGTATCATTGAGTTCCAAGGAACTTGGGAAAGACAATTGCCTTTGGTAGAGTTTGCGTACAATAATAGCTGTCAAGCAAGTATAAAGATGGCACCGTATGGAGCCTTGTATGGTAGTAGGTGTCGTACACCCTTGTGTTAGGCTAAGGCTGGGTAAAAGTATGTTTCCATGCTTGATGTGTTGAAAGACACGAATAAGAAAGTAAAGATGATTTCTGACCGTTTAAAAAAGGCCTCAGATAGGTAGAAATCCTACGCGGATTTGAAGCGCAAAGAGGTTGAGTACGTTGTTGGTGAAAGGGTTTTCTTAGAAAGTCTCGCTTTGGAAGAAGGTAATGCGCTTTGGGCATAAAGGGAAGTTGAGTCCGAAGTTTATTGGACCGTATGAAGTGGTGGAACACATAGGTCCTGTAGCTTATTGGTTGAGTTTGCCCCCTGAGTTAGAGAAGATTCATGATGTGTTTCATGTATCCATGTTACGGAGGTATCGCTCAGATCTGTCGCATGTAATACCAGTTGAGGATGTTGAGTTACGACCTGATTTGTCTTATGATGAGGAACCAGTGGAGATCCTTGAATCCAGTAGTAAAGTTCTTCGCAGAAAGGCAATTGAACTTGTTAAGGTATTGTGGCGACATCGCGGTGTTGAGGAGGACATCTAGGAGAGTAAGTCGGACATGGTTGCTCAGTTTTCGCATCTGTTTCCATCAGGTAAATTTTGAGGACAAAATTTCTTAAGGGGGAAAGTTGTAACACCCCGATTTTGGGCCTAGGAGTTTTCTAGGCAATTTAGACAGTCTGTTGGATCGAATTAGAGGATTCAAGTTAGTTTTGGGATTTAATTTGGAATAAATATTTTTGGGTGTGGTAAAATTATGGGAAAATAGCCTAAATTCATTATTTAATATGGAAATGATTTTGGTAAAGTCAATTTTACAAAAAGCGGTGTTTAATATGGTTGGTGACCAAAATGTAACGTTTCAAAACTGTTTTTGGTGATTGTTTTGTAAAATGGTCAAAACTTTGAATTTTTAAGGAGCTATTTATCCTAAAGTCTAATATCAAACTTTTTCCCTTAATTAGTTATTTTAAATGATTTTTAAATAATATAAAAGGCTTGGAGAATTAATTGGTTAATTAAAAGCTTTAAAACAAAATTAACGTAACTAATTTTTCACAAAAGAATTTTCTATTCAATTCTCTCCAGCCAAACACTTCTTTTCTCTTCAAAATTTTCAGGTAAAATCTTCTTTTAATTAATCTTTTGATTTCAATTGAGATTATAATGATTTCCTAACAAAAATCAATTTGGTTTCTCGTTGTTTTGCTATGAAAATTCATCTAATTAAGGGGAAAAGCAACCATTAGAGGCGAGGTTTGTTCTTCTCCTCTAATACAAGGTTCTTTATTGAAATTCCCAAGTTATTGATCATTTACATATGATTTTCTAACTTGATTTGGTTATTTAATTATGGACAATTGGTTTAATTAAGGGTTAATTGACTAGATTGGTGGATTTTGGTATAGGCTCTGTTTTGCTGAGTTCTTGATTGATTCTAATCATGATTTTGATGTTAAATAATGTTAATAAGTGGTTTTTATCATTAGAATCCCAAAACTATGTGAATCTCTAATTTTCTAGGTTGCTAGTTGTGTGTTTTTGAGGAGTTGTGGAGGTTTATTGAATGCTAGAGATATAAGGATGTTAGTGATGTGTTTTTAGATGTTAATTGATGGGTTGAAACATTAATTTGTGGCTGGGTTAAGTTTGGAAGAGGTTTGTTGTTAATTTGGGTTGTTGTGGAGTAGAATTTAATAAATGATGCCGAGGATTTGTGTTGTTGTGTTGTTGATTGCATTTTGATGCAATGTACCCTCTGTTTTATGTGTAATAAATCAGGGAAAGTTGGTCCTCAAGCTTGAACAATTATTTTGGAAGTTTTGGAGGCGAGGTTACCGTATCGACAAGCGAGGCTTTGCATGTCGGTGAATGAGAACATGTTTTACAGCTTTTCAAAGGTTAATGCAAGGTTTATTGCATTGGTTAAAGGGTTTTGATGATGCATATAAAAACAATGAGTTGTTGTTATTAAATGAATTATATTGGCAAGTGATGGTATGAAAAGTTTTGAAAATGTTATAGGATATAGTTGGGCGGCTATAGGATTGATAGTGCACTATAAAAAAATTACCTTGGATGTTAAGGGGTTTATGTGTAACGAATAATCCATCCAAGTACCCTAACGGTCGAGGGGTTTATGTGTACCGAAGACTCACGTTGGTGGATTATACATCTAGCCGATGAGTGGTGTTGAGGGGTTTATTTGTACCGAAGACTCCACCACGAGTGTCACAATGGTGGATGGGTTTATGGGTACTGTAAACTCTCGTATGTGAACCTTGAGATACCGGTAGATTGTATGTTAAGTGTTCAGGGAACACTTTTTGAATCCGCGTATCTGATGTTATGTTTTGTAAAGTGGGATCTTGGTTAATGATCACTTGTAAACCAATATAATTGATGATGTATCATGAGATGGATTATGTTGTTTAATTTGGTTTAAACATGTTTTGCTCTTTAAGCCTTGCATTGATAGTATGCATGGGAAAGCTTAAATTGTGGATAGCAAATAGGACTTTGTTGTAGAATCCATGATACATGTTGCATATGGTTTAATATTCTATTTTGGAAATGCTAAGTGCATGGTTTTAATAAGCATGATGTTGTGATATTGATTTAAAGCATTTTGAAAAGTGGGTTTCAAAAGGATTGTGTAATGGTTAAAATTGAATTGACGGCGGTTGATTTTTGAGCATTCCTCACTAAGCCTAGTGTGCTTACGCTATCTTTTCCGTCAATACAGAGAATTAAGGGTTGCGAGCAGCGAGGAAGCAAGAAAGGATTTCCAAATACTTGTTTTCAATGTATGGTTTGGAATGTTAAATAGTAGTAATAAGGAAATGTGTCAAAGGTTGTTTTGGGAGGGTTTTTGATGAACTCCCTGTTTGGGCAAGTTGTATTTGATGGTTTGGTCTTGTAAGTGACTTAAAGTGATTGAGTTGTGGTTGGTTTTATGTTTTGGATGTGAACTAGGAAGCATGCCTCTAGACTTTGTGGTTGAATGTGCTAGACTTGGTAGGTTGGCTTATAATATTGGTATGTTGATGTTTAAACATGTTGATGATGGTATACGTTGATTAGTTAAGTGGTAAGGTTGATTAAAGTGAGCGAAAGTGTCATATGTTGGACCTAGAGGTCATTACAGGCCTTTGCGTACCAGTACGGTACCCAAGGATCGATATATGGGTCTGGTTGAGGCTCAAATTGTGGGATTTAAGCATAGGGTACCGGTACGCTTAGCCACCGTGTCGTTATGCCTTAAGAGAAAATAGGCACTAGTGTCGGTACACGGGTTAGCGTATAAAAATGACCCCTCAAATTTAAACATGTCGTATCGATATACAGGGTATCGTATTGGTACGGGATCTAGCTACTGGAATTCTAAGTTTTGAAATCTTAAAAGGGGATCGGTACGGTGTCAAGGCCGTATCAGTACGGGTTGGTCAACATATCGTATCGATACGGTTAAACGTGTATTGGTATAGGAAGTCATTTTGTTAGTTGGGCTGTATCAGTACAGGTTTGCCTGTATCGGTACGCCCTTTTGAATCTGTGTTAATTTGTTTGTTAAAGTTTGGAAATCTTGCAATTTGGTCCTATTTGTTATGAATGCAATTGGTTGAGATTGGATGATTGTTTTGGATTGGAAGTTAACCTGTGAGTGTGAAATTGAAATAATTAAGGTTTGGCAATATTAATTGTGGAAAATACCCTGTAATTTGTAAAATTTATGTTTTGGTCCCTAATATGAAGCGTTGAGCAAATAGACCCTATTTTGTAAATAAATTTTAATGTAACGTTACCATTGAAGCATGTTCACATAGGACAATAATGATATGCATCTAGACAAGATAAATAGAAAAAGTCTCAGTTTAGGTCTCTAGTTTAGGTTTGCTTCAGCAAACATAATGTGACTCTTTTAGTCCAGTTTCAGCTAGGCTAGGCTAAGGGGGTTACAGATGACCCGAAGGTTTTAGGACTGTAATGCATTTTCTGTCTTGTACAAACAATTAAATGTTCTCATCACTCCTGAAAGTGATGGCCTGAAGGTCTTAACATCATGCCCAAAGGACTTACTGATGACCCGATGGTTTTAGGATTGTAATGCACATTTTGTCTTGTGAAAATAATCAAATGTTCTCATCACTCCCGAAGGTGACGGCCTGAAGGACTTAATATCATGCCCGAAGGTCTTACTAGTGACTCGAAGGCTTTAGAATTGCACTACACTTTCTGTTTTATGCAGACAATCAGAAAATCTTTACTGAGATCCGCTTCTTCAAAAAGGAAGTCACGGGTTAATATCTTTGCTTCACAAAAATGTGATTGAAATTTTTGCTAGTCTTTGTTGAATCTATTTCTCCAATCTCAAAGTTATAGATTGAATTCTTTATCTGTTCTTTGCTGATTCTTGTAAATTCCTACCAAAATGTCAAAAATGCTTTGAATAAGTTAGCGTGCTCCTATCTTACGGATGCCTAACTATATATAATGCATGAATTGTGACAACTGAGGATCACTTAGACATGTTCTGATATTCTTTGCTTCTCCATTGATTCTTCTGTTTCTGTTGCAATGATACATCATCTCTTTAGATTATTCTTCTCAAATCTTGCTTAGCTTGATCTTTTTGGGTTTTGTACGAAGCTCTAATTGCCTTGTCTATTCTGATATGAACTTCTATGCACAATGATACCCCCTGATCTCTTTGTTTCTTGCCTCATCATGTAGAGTTTGCCACACTTTCATCATTTAGGACAAACAAATGCCTCAAGTTTTTGAACTTTCTTCAAGTTCCTTGAACTTTCATCGGGTTCATTCTTTAATTTCAAATAACAACCAAAACTCCAAGGTAGAAACTTGCTTTAAGTCCCTAAACTATATGATATATACATTCTTGTCATTATCTTCACCATGACCCATGATGGGTGATTCCTCTTTGAACCAAAGGCTGCCAATCAAAGATGATCGTCTCATACTCAGCTATATCTTTACCATGTCAGGTTAGTCATTTGCATCCACAGCCTCGCATTTTGAAATTAATCTCTAATGAAAGTCCTTTTGTTTGTAAAAATGTCAGTTTGCTAATCGACATTTCAATGAAAGATACCTTACAAGACTCGAATATCAGAGTCTTAATATAAGAAAGAAAACATAATAGGATGCCCTGGATATCAAGTGTAAGAGCGTCTTAGATTCAATTGTCATGTGATTAGCATAACTTAAATATCGAGGCCACTCAAAAAATTTCTTCTAGATCACTCGGTTCACACCCTATGATTACCGCGTTGCACAATCCAATCAGAAACAACTCATTTTCCGTTTTATTCATTCATTTCCATTTATAAATGTGTTCAAGCTTCCCGGACTTGTTTAACTAGTAGAGTGCAAAAATATCTTCTAAGAATAAAATTCTATAAGTGCATGTGTGTGCTTTTGATTGTAACTAGCCATTATTATTATTATTATTATTATTATTATTATTATTATTATTATTATTATTATTATTATTATTATTATTATTATTATTATTATTATATCTCTCATGATACATATCTGATGCTAGGGTATTGGACATGTGGAGTATAGCTCCTTATTAGATTTGTCACCCACACAGTTCCATCAGAATGCTTTGAGATTAATTTATTCAATAGTTTATTATTTTTCTATTCTTCCATTTTTTACTTTTTTTTTTTTTTTGTTTTTTCTCTTTTTTCTTCTCCTTTTTCTCTTTCTTCTCACTTTTTCTCTTTTTATTTCTTTTTTTTTTTTCTTTTTTTTTTTTTTTTTCCCTCTATTTTTTGACTAGCTACAATCAATGTGTTATTTTTAGAGTATAGAAGACTACGCTTAGAATTTTAATTTCAAGAAACTCTACTTGGTTAATATTGTCTAGTCCACTTTACTGTTTATGAATTTCAAAGATTTGTCATCGAACATCATCAAAGGTGCAGTAGTCTGCCCTTTTCTTGCTTTGCTGACCAGAGTAGACTAAGAAATAAATTTCACTTCATCGTCTTCACAACATCCAATCGATCTTTGTACCAAAATCATTGTCGTATCTTGCAATTGGCATCCAGGGGCCTACAAGGGTAAAAAGAGATGTACATATATTCATGGAAAAACATCCCTTCATTGAAATGAAACCAATAAACATGACATATGCCCTTAAAAATGATCTCTGCTACTTTCAGGCTAGAAGTAGCATAATTATATCCATGTATTACTTCAGAAATGGTCCTTATAAATTGTACCCACATGATGCAAAAACATGGTTAAGATAGACTTCTTAGAACTCCAGATAGTCCTGTAAGCATTCATTTTGGTCTTCCAATTAATCGGTGAGTATAACAGTTTGCTTTAATTCTTTAGTCTCCCATTGCTGAACTATTTCTTGTGTTAGGACTCTATTACTAACTAGCTTCTTGATTTCATCCATTAAAGGCCTACACTTCTTTGTAGCATGACCTGGTGCCCCCATGTGAATGTGACAAACATTGTTTGAATCATAGCTATGGGCAGATGAATTTGGCATTATCTTCATTGAACTAGAAGTGATATGTTGACCTTCAATGAGGTTGGGAAATAAGTACTCCGAATATCTTTAGATTTGCACTTGCTCGAGGAATTTTTTGTGGTAGTTCTGATAAATTAGCTGGCCTTTTTTTACGGCTCTAGGAGCTTTGAACATTACACTCATTCACTTTTTTCTCTTTCTCCACTTCCTGATTAGCATGGTTTTCAAATCTAGTCCAATTTTCCCTTGTAGAATTCCTATTTCTATTGCTTCTCAAATCACCATGAGATCACTGAAACTGCCCCTTAAATTCGCAAGTGTTCTCTCAAAGAAAGGACATGTAAGATTTTGATGAAACATGAGAGATACTTTTTCTTCTATCATGGGGGGTTGTACTTGGGCTGCTAATCCTTGCCACCTCAATGCATAATCTTTAAAGCTTTCATTAACTTTCATACTCATGTTCTAAAAAAGCTGGTGATCTAGAGTCAGGTCTATAGCATACTTGTATTGCCCCAGAAATGTTTTGGTCAAATCAACCCATGATCGAATTTATTCTCGACTTAATCTTTTGTACCATACTACAATAGGTCCTACTAGACTATCATAGAAATAGTGGATCAACGATTTATCATCGCCTAAATGTCCTTCCATTTTTTTACAGAACATTTCCAAGTGGATTTTAGGTCAGTTAAAACGTCATATTTCTCAAAGTTGGAGACCTTGAACTTAGGCGGAATAACCAAATCAGGGACTAAATAGAATTGTCTTGCATCAAATTTGAGATTACCGATGTCTTTTTCTGCCTTGACCTCTTCTTCAAATCTTGCATATCCATCTTCCAATTGCTCGAGTCTTAATCATGGGATGGTGGGTTTTATAGAACCTATCCTTGTATTCGGGTTAGATTCCCTATGGTAGATTGTCAAACATGGCGTAGCAGTGTGGTTTTTTGTATTTTGTTAATGCTTGGTCATCTATTCTTGTAATCTTTCTTGAGTTTGTTCAATTCTTTTCATATCTTCATCCATGATAGTAGATTTCCAAACTTTCACTAATTCCAAAATTGCTGCCATCGAAACCCCGACCTCTTTAGAGCATGAATGTTAATGTAATGTTATTAAATAATGATGTTATGTTGTTAAATATGCAATGCATGAATGCATGAGGTATTGATTCTAAAAGTGATCATCATAGAATAACTTTCATTGAGATAAAAGGATTCAGTACATCAGATATCATATATTAAAAATATTAGCAAGCTCTAACTCCCAATTTCCTAACTTCCTCTAAGATCCAAGTTAGCTTCCCTCTATGATCCAATGCTAGATCGGTATTTTACTCAACATTACCGCTACGTCAGCCAAATCTACCACTTGTTGAGCCACTTTTCGTGCTTGAGCAACAACAACTTTCATGTCATTGTCCCTCTCTCGTATCTTCGTTCTTGATTTTTGAAATTGGAAATATCGCTTCTCTTCACTTTCTTGATAATCTTTATTAATATTATCAACAAGATCTTGTACATTAGGGTAAGATTGAGATACTCATCTACCTTCTTATTTAGTGTTTCATTTTCAGCTTGACTATCATTCAGCTTGATAATAGTATCCTCATACATCTGCATGTACATACTCATCATCTCGTATTTAGACCGACTAACCCTTAGATCATCCATGAAGGTATTGAGCTGTGTTTCCATTGCTTGTAGATTACACGAGAACGTATTGACTAGATTTTCACTTGCCTTAAAACTCTTTTTTCAATATCCAACTTCATGTTTCAGTTCTTTGATTGTTCCAAAGTTACACCCAAACCAGCATTCTTGAGTATCAAACATGGTTTTTGATAATTAAGTTGTAAGCTTCTTAACTCTTCATTCAAATCATCTCTCTCCTGCCTTAATTTGTTTATTTGAGACTCATATTCAAATTGATGCCCCTCTTTTTAGGTAGTTTACATCATGAATTTCATGTTCATCCATTGAATCAGGCTGATTTTCTATGTCAAATTTCCATTTTCATGCTCCAAAAGAACTTGAACTCGATGTTTGAAGGCGATACAATTTTCAATAGAATGACCTTGAATTCTATCATGGAATTCACAATGAGCATTGGTGGCATACAATTTTGGATACGAAGGTTGTAAAGGTTAAGAAATTGTGGGGTCACCAATCGGCCTTCAACAATTGAGAATACAGTTCTTTATATGAAATGGGAATTGAATCAAAATAATGTTTGTGATCTCTAATCTTTTGCCAATCGACTGAAAGGATACTGGAATTTGAACTTTATGCTGGACACTTAATTGATTTTGATGGACTTGATATTTCCTTCATTTTTGCATCTCCTGGAATTTCATTAATTGACAGGCTTTTAGAAAATCTAAGCTTTCCATATTCAAAACTCAACATACCTAGCCTAATAAAATTTTCAACCTTGTTCTTCAGAGCCTCGCAATTCTCTGTAGTATGGTCTGAACCTCTTTGATGGTAATCATACTGCACTAATACCATAGCCCTTGGATGAAGAAGACACTTTGGGCTTAGTCTGAAATCGGATCACAAAGTTTTTTTTGCCAGCATCGAAAGCAATTTTACATATGTCATTAGAATTGAATTAAAAGATCCTTCCCCACTATTTCCTTCATGAATTTCTTCCAGGCATTTCATCACTTTCTTGTAGTTTGACTCAATGACACCTCCAGATAGTTTATTAATGTGAATTGTAACAATATGCGAACCCATTTGTTATTCAGTTCTTCTTTCAGTTCAGTATGCCCCTTTTCTTTGGCTATAGTCGTCATCATAGTCATCATCTCAGCCATTTGTTTTTTTAGTTCTTACATTTCATTCTTGTCAGTATTAGCACTAACAAAATTTGATGTGTGACCCTTGGATGAACTACCCTTCACTTCTTTTCTTGTCAATATTAGCACTAACAAAATTTGATGTGTGACCCTTGGATGAACTACCCTTCACTTCTTTTTTGGTTTGTCCCGAACACTGCCTTATATTTGCACTCTCCTCTATGAGATTACGAATCTCCTTATCCGTTATGATCGCCTTTTAATTTGATAACCACTTTTGAATCAATACCTTTATGCAATGAAGATGCAGTGCAAAAATACAAAACAAAAAATAAATAAATGAGTCAGTACAGTGAAAAAATTGTATAAACATAAATTAAATTACTAGAAATTAAAACAATTCATATCAAGCAAAGAAATAACCAGAGAAGCGTATTTAAAATAGCAACACTCTAACAATACTCTATCTAATTCTAAGGTTCCTGCCTGGCTCTAATGGGGTGGGCTCCTAGATTACAACATGTGGTTTTCGTTCTAGACTCTGGGTACCTGAACTGTTGTTACTGTCTACTACGACAGCAAGACATTGATTTGAGAGTATATGACCCCTTATAGCTGAGGCGTAACCTAACGGTGTATAAAGTTGGTATACCAAAAGAAAGACAAAATTTTGATCATGAAGATGGATACCTCATGTACAATCATGTCTCGCTCACACCTAAAGGAGAAGCCTGGGTAGAAGGCTTATGCATGAATGACAGATATATCACACAAATAAAAAGCATATTTCCATTCTTTTCACAAATCCATCTAATTATTATTGAAGAAATTAAATTCGATTTACCATCCTTAAATGCCAAAATACCACGTAAAATTTATTAGGCTTGACCCACGAAGTTGATCACCATCGGAATAGTCAAGCTGTCAAAACCATTTTTAAACCGAGTAAATATAGCTTGACGATTAATTCTTGAAATTAGTCGTTTAAATTTGATTTTGAAAATGATTTGGACTCGCCACCGGTCACATTGGTAGACCGGATACCATAAAAACAACCAGAGATTCGCTCTTTTTAAAAAAATGGGTTCGGGAGTCGGTTACATGTGGGGAAATATTAGCACCCCCACAAACTCCGATATCGGTACCTTAAATTTTTTGTGGCATGTTGGCATTTTGAGAATAATAATTTGAATTTAATTTGATCATTAATTATTAACTGAGTTTGTGTTCCAAATGGAAATATTCCTTTTATATGAAAATATATTTTTGAAAAGAATATGAATTGGAAATACCCTTATACGTTCAGAGCACCTTTATTCATATTCTAAAAATATATTTTGAATATAAAATGTTTTATATGCCTCAGTGTATAAAAATACCCTTATATGACATGTAGTGTGGGTGGATCGACATGTCCTTATTCTGTGCCTCAGTGTACATATTGTGAGAAATGGCATGGTGGGGAGTGCAGAAAGAAGAATAGAGCTTGTTTTAGATGTGGTTCTCTTGATCATTTACTTAATGATTGTCCGCAATCACGTACTGGTTCAGTCTTGCAGAGTCAGATACATGCGTCAGTTCGGGCACCTCATAGAGGTAGAGAATATAGTAGGTCGGCTGCTTTTGGTATTGCTAGTAGAGGTATACCTTCCTAGTGTGATAGATCGGCTAAATCTGAGATTAGACGACCAGGTTTGGTTTGTGCAACCGGAGCTCGTGGTAAATATGATGATGAGTTTGAGGATATAGCAAGTACAATTATGATATTTTCAGTTCTTTTTCTAATCTTAACAGATGAAGAATTTAAAATGAAGAAGTATGTGTGCGTACCTGTTAATTTTAGGTGCCTGTCGTTAAATCTAGAAATTTTGAAGACGAAATTCTTTTAAGGGTGTGAGAGTTGTAACACCCTAAAATTTGGATTTAAAAAACCTAAAACCCTAATTATCCAATTTGTGAATTTATGTATCCTAAATCAAATTGGTGACCAAAATGCATAAAATCAGAACTTATTTTATAATTTACCCTTCCTAATGGGTATTTAAACAACCCTTTCATAACCTTAAACCCTTTCAGATCCCATTCTTCTTTTCAACAGTAGTACACCGTCATTTCTCCCATAATCTCCTAAAATCCCTTGAGTCTCCACACCTTTGAGTTTTTTGGTGAGGCTCCGACGATAGCCTTACTGACATTTGTTCAGCTCATCGTAACCCAGCCCCTATTTTGCCTATTCGTTGTCGTTGCTCGATAACGGGCTAAATCCTTCGATTCTTTCTTGCTCCGTCGCGTGCTCGCCACCATCTCTTTTCCTTCTGAGATAATTTTTGGGTAAGTCTTTGGGTTATTACTTTTCTTTCCTTTTGATCCGTAGAATGGGTTATTGTTTCGTTCCCTTGTTTTTAGCCGGTAATGACCATAATGGTCTCCGATGAGTGCCGCCATCGTTCGCCTTCTTGCCACCGCAGCCTTGTCTTGCGCCACTGCCGCTGTTGTTGCGTAGCTTAGCCGTCGTCATTCTAAGTGTTGGAAACCCTAGTAGTGGGAAACTCTGGTGGATTGGGTTGCATGTGTGTAAGGGTTGTTGTGTGAGGTGGGTTACCCTTTAGACCTGTCTGAGAATGAGAAAGCCCATATTAATGGGCCATTTGAATGGCCAGAGGATTGGGGGCTGGTCTGTTGAGCCCAAACCGAGTGGGAGGGTGGTTGCTTGAGTGAGCCGTCTGAACCGGACCGAACCGTGTAGTGAACTGAGCAGTGAATGAACCGGTCGGTCGAACTGAACCAACTTAAACTGTTGACATGACCCGTTGGCTGGTTCAACCTGACGACTGACCTGACCCGTTGACTGACCAGACCGTTACCCGATCTGATCTGTCAACCGACCTGACCCGTTGACTGACCCAACCCGTTGAATGAACCAACCCGTTGACTGACCCGACCCGTTGATCGACTTGACCTGTTGACCAGTGATGATGTCAGTGTTGACTGGAGTAGTGACGTCAGCGTTTAATGAACCAGTGACGTCAGTGTTGACTTTGACCAGTCAAAGTCAACGTTGACCGTTGACTTTTTATTCAATTTTGAATTGACGTTTTGAGTCCGAATTTGCAGTCTGTTTCGTCTAATTCTAACCTGAAATGTCAGTTTTGCTAATTGCAATTTAAGTTTTTACTTAGGAAGTTATGAGAATTTGAGTATAAGATCTGATGTGGTTTAATTATGTGCTTCAAACGACATCGATTACGAGGACGACGTTATACCTCCTCCTCCTTCTATTTAGCCAGCTCCTGCATCTTCAGCGAAAAATACACGTGAGTTATCTAGCATAGTTTCAGTTAGGTGGCATAGTATTATTGATGTTAGAATGTGAATTTAATTTAGAACTTACTTCGTATGTTCTAACTCAGCTAGACCTAGAGCTAGTTCAGACCGTGTGAGGTGTCAGCATCGATGTTAAAGCTTTGGCCGCTAGAGGTGTTTTCTTTTTTTGTGCTATATGTTCTGTAAAATGTTTTACAACATGCATGACTATTTTCATGTGCTGTGATTACCATGTGTTTTGAGATATCATGCATACTGTGTCGGACTGTGTTTTATGGGATTATCAGAACTGTGTTCTTCATATTTAGTACGATACAACTGTGATGAGAATGTGTTTTACAAATAATATGTTTTTCATGGATGTGATGGGTTTGTATGGAAGAAGAAGTTATTTGACCAAACTGTGATTGGAGAAATAAGGGTGAGGAGTTCAGGGGAACTACCTACACTGTGACCGGTTGGCTTTGCCACCACTGTGATTGGTGTTAGTAGTTGGGTATTGTGACTTATTCTTAGTATCATCTCATGCACTATGTTTTAATATGACTTATTTTCCTTAAGATATTTTGTGAAACTGTGTTTGTGATTGCTGCACTTTAGAGACACACTGGGCTTAATAGCTCACTTCCCTATAGTTTGTCTTTCAGATACTTGGCTCAAGGCGACTTGGTACTCGTAGGACCTCTTGCGTTTTCCGATTTATTGTTTCTTCAGTACAGACTTGTTTATTTTTAAATATTTATTATTATTACTTTTATCGAGTTTGAATGTAATTGAGACTGGAGACTGTTTTGGATTTGAGGATATTTTCAGCATGCATGCATTTACTTTCAATTTAGATATTTTATTATTTTATTGGGATACAACATTAAGATGGGCTTTTAATTAACTATTGAAGTATCTTTTTATAGAAGAGTTTTATATTTAAATCAATGATTGGTTTCTTGAGGGAAAAGTTACGAATATAACTTCTTAAATTGGGCCTTTTTTTTGGGCCGGGTTTAAGGGGTTACATTTGGAATTTTGAATAATTATAGAATAATGTTTGTTATAATTCTATAAGAATGAGTTTGTTTTGTTTTATGTTTTGAACTTAGATTTAACTACTTTCGGTTCATATTTACAACGTTTTATGACGCTTTAATTAGAGAACCGAAACAACAATTATCATTTATTATGTTTTTTCAAGTTCGTTAAATGAAAATTAATGAAAATTATTAAATCTTTTATAACCCAAGCAAAATTATTATGTCTTTCCAAATACATTATTATGCTATTAATAATTGAGTTATTAATGCATTTTAATATTATGAGTGACCTTGAACAGGGAAATTTTGAATGGTTGCGGTGCTATAACTATTTTTAGTTTTGAAACATTCTTGTTGCATAGATAGCAATGGTATAGTTATAAATATCATTTATTGGTATTTTTCTAGGTACCGTTTATAAGCATTGTTACAACTAATAATTCTCTTTTTAGAACTTTGGAAAGATAATAGGATAACATCCACTCTGGAGTGAGAAAATTTGAAGCTGAGAACTCTAGAATGGAAGATTTTTTAAATCAAATAGTTGTCAAGTTCTGGTTCGATTCTCGCAATATGCTAAAAATAAGGAATACGAACTTAAAGATAAGAATTTTTATTACTACTAGTAAATTATTTCAACAGTGTTAGAGAATTACTATCTTTCTAACTTGTAAAAAATTTTTGTGATTCTAGAATTAACAAATTTTGAAGAGATGTTAATTAAAATGAAGTGATTGTTGCGAAAAAATCCAGGTTCATTCTACAAGCATGATGAGGAAAAACAAGTCTACATAGAAAATCATGATCCTACATGTGATGTCAGATTATTTAGCCTGGTTGTTTGTTAATTCATGTTTTTAATATCGCATGAATTTATCTTTATTATTAAAGAATGAGTTTGGAAGCTAGTCTTTAAACTAAGTGAGAATTTTTTAGACTATGGTAAAGACTAAGACTAAGGTAGTAGTGAGCCCAAAATGTGTATGCTTAATAAGATATTGTTGTGAGTAAAAGTATCAAGCATAATTCTTTAAGAGACCTTAATTAAAGAAATAAAAAAAATTCATAAATGGCTTATCGAAAAGCATTATAAAAATGCATGTCTAGGATTGGTTCTATGAAAGACATGGTATTTAAGCGTGCCTAGTGCACCACCTCTCTTTCATGGTAACCTACATGGTGCATTATTCTTTAATGTGCTCACTTTTATAAAAAAAAATACTATGAAAAATAAGATCTCTTTAAACTTAATGTAGAAGTTAAAAGAGTTGAATTTATTTGGTTGACTAGAATACCAAATTTAGTCATAGTAAATAAATTACGTGATGGTCTCTTCAGAGCCAATATGTTAAATAATATGAATGAGAATATGATAGACAATAGTGCTACTAAAAGTATGTTGTAGCTATTAATCTCTTTGAATTCTTTTCCTAAGTAGAGGAAAGGAAAGAGATGGTCTATCTCAGGAGTAATAAACTTGAGATAATTTTCCTGTTGTTAGGAAAAGTTAAAAACTCCTCATAAACTTTTTTATAATTTTCCTAAACACTTATTATGAAGAATTAGAAAAACTGAAATTCCTTTTGAATGAGAAAAAGTCATGAATGGCTACTGATGAGATATAAAGAATTTTATAACCGTTTGAGATTATGGTTACTAATCTTAATGATTAGCAACTTCTCAAAACTTTGAAAAAATAATCACTTGTAAACAAGATTTGAGTTTGTTAAAACTTAGTTTTATGGTTAAAACTCATAGCAAACTTTACTCTAGTAGGATTGAATATTTGTTTACACGTTGTTCAAGATACTTATAGATTTATTTCTGTCTTAAAAATGTTAGAAATGTGGGGCTGTCTTAAAATGATGATAAAGTCAGAGAGGAACCTAGTTAATCTGCTTACCAAAGGTTAAAGTCGAAAGTTAGTTCTAGATTCGTCGAGGGGGGATGGGTCTAAACCCCATTGGTTAAGGAATTCATGGTGGCTACCCAACTTAGTTATCTAAGTTCAATGTGGTCAAGCTAAACCATGGAAAGACCCATAGTGTATATTTCTACCTACCCATCCCTATGACGAATAATGTACATGCACAGGATGAGCTTTATTGCTCTTAATAAATTCATAGCCCAGGCTTTGGGTGGTCTTAGTGAGAAAGACTTGATGAATTTACCTATTTTTGATGAATATATACTCTTAATAAGTTCATAACCTAGTGTTGAGTGGGTGTTCCTATCGCAAATGACTAGATGAACTTGCCGCTAGAGAGGACGAGTTTTCTTAAACTCTTAATGAATTCAATCCCAAGTGTTTGGGTGATCCTAAGTGAGAAGGACTCATTAAATTCACTAATTAAAGAGATTGAGCATTTATTCTTAATGATTTCTTATCCCAGAGTTTGGGCGGCTCATTTAATATGAACTTGAAGAAATTCACCTTGTTTTTGTTAGGATGAGCTGTTGTAAAAGCTCTTAATTATTTCATAGCCCAGATACGGGTGGTTTATGTTGAGATAAACCTGATGAAATAACCTACGAAAGTGAGAAGGACTAGCCACCGTCTATGAAAAACATTGGGCCGTTTTTCTAGTACACTTACTAGAATCCTGAGGAAAAGGGGCTATATATATACTTTCGTATATATACTTTTGTTGACACATCGAGGACTTTGGTGGATGAAGGGGTTAGTTGTGGGTTATGAGTTTACTCTAATATTAAAAAGTTCAAGATTCGTTCACTTATATAAGAGAAAAATTACTCATCATAACTATATACTAGTTCCAGATACGTTCACTAGTGCTTAAGCAACTAATCTCACTATTGCTCTTCTCATGTTTTAACTTTAATGCTCTCATAATTACGAAGGATATTTTTTCGCATTAGTGGGGGAATATTGTAATGCTTATTATAACATTTAAAATTTTGGGTACGAATTCTATTATAAATGGAATTAAATTGTACTGTGGAAATGATGATTTTGCCCTCACTATTTAGCGTATAAATAGTGGGCAATTTCACTCTTTTTAGATATCCATAAGCAAGTGTTTGCTTTGGAAACACTCTCTTTGGTTTTCATAAACCTATCCTGAGTGTTGTTTTTGAGTTAAGAGAAGAGTAGTACCACCAGAGTTCACTCCATCTTTCGGTGTAAGAAATTTAGAGTTGTGCTAACCTCAAGAGGTCGTTCGTCTATTGTAGTGATTACATATGTCAGGGCGAATTCACTTCTAAGATATTGATTAATACCACGACACAATTATCGTTTTGTTTGATTATTTTATTATTGTTCAGTCAGTGCTGACGCCTCATTTTGCAACAATCTATTTTCCAACAAATACCACTAAATTTTTAGGTACGTATCAATTAAATCATTAATTGGTATTATTTTAGCATTGAACTTTATTTTACGCTTCAATTATGCCACTGGTCTGTTAAAATCCATCCACGTCATTACAAGTGGACCGTTAAGATCCATCCATGCCATTGATTCTAATGGTCCGATAGTATAATTGAAGCATGAACTAAAAATTTCAATGCTAAAATAATATCAATTATTAAAATTTAATGTTAAAATAGTATCTCTTTTTAGTTCAATTGTATAATCGATACCAATAATAACTTATAATAAGGGTGAATCATTTGATGAGCACCATCACGAATGAAAGAAGTGGACCAAATATTCAGCAAAATGAAGTAAATGGGAGGAAACATTATTCATATGAACGTCCTTAACTTACAACTACCATTTTCAGATCCCCCGCTCTTTGCTATTTTTCATAAAATTCTTTTAGTATAAAAACATGAAAATAAGATGTAAATGTTTTCATTATTTGCTATTTTTTCATTTTAAATATTTTATTCTTAAAATAATTTATTTGAATGGTAAATACGAATACTAACTCTCTTTTTTTTTATGAAACGAATACTAACTCTATTAAAAAATTTCCTTGAATGAATTTATATTATTATAAAGAAAAAAAATTGGTTTAAAATTGTTATACCGATCTAAACAATTGGTCTTAAATCCTAAACTAATGGGCCCAAAAGGCTTAAGCCCCCGGAAATATCCAACCCATGCATGCTTGATAGTGGAGCACACAACTCATCATCATTTTATAATTGGTCTTATATAATTTTTTTTTATTAAATAGAGATATTACATTTTTATATCAGGATTCGAACCTATACAAGATAGGAAAATATGAACATCCTTAGCAATTATGCCAATTAGTAAATCTCGCCTTATATAATTTATATTCACATTTTCTTTAGATTCACAATGCACATATTATAAGAACATGCTAAAAAACATAGTAACATAGAAATGACATTACATATCACGTTAGCACATACCTTAGCAATTTCATGTTGCTAACCAAATGCTCGATTTGAGCCAACATACATATATAGCCAATTTCACATAACCTACATACATTTCAACCACACAAACACATACAAAGCTTCAATTTGACTACATTTATCTAAACCGAGCTTACGATATTCTTTGATTTGTCGATTTGATTCATGATTATAGCTTTCTCATGTTTTGAGAGATTCATTCCACTTCAAAAGATTTAAAATACAATATAGCACAAATTAAACACTAAATATTGCAAAAGAAATCAATGTAGGAACAAAGTACTAAATTGAGAATTAGGGTTTCACATCACTTTGTTGAAAACCAAAATCTAACACCACTAGATTAAAATTCAAGTTTAGGCCCGTTAGTCCAATGTATCTTTTCGTTTTGTAGTAATGGATTTCACCTCCTTGGATAAAAAAATACACTAAAAAACTCCTCCTATAATTCATTTATTTTATTTCTTATTTATAATTTACTTTAGGGTTATATTTTGATATACAGGCTGTGTAATTACACAACTCTTCTATAAAATTTAAAATCTAAATCTCAAATCCTATCATCCTAAAACCTAAACCTTAAACCCTAAATCCTAAACTCTAAATTCTAACCATACACCTTAAATTCTACACCCTGCACACTAAACCCCTAAACCCTAACATAAAGCCCTAAATCCTAAAATTGAAAGGTTTGTACACAAGCTTGTGTATCAAAGTATTTTTTTATATTATTATGTATTCTCTTTTTTTCACCTTTTTCTTTCGCTCAGAGATTCATAGTCTTCTCAATATTCGGCTCCTATGCCTTTCAACTCATGAGCCATTTCAAGTAAACTTGGATAATGGCCTCACTTCCAAATTTACCTTCCGTTTTCTTTATAATTATAGTTTCAACAATAATTTACCTCAAAGAAACATTTTTTATTGTTTTCTTGGGAAACTCACCACAGGTTAATTTCCCTTACTCTTGAGTTTTTATTTTAAGAAATATGAGATTTACTTGAAAAATCACCAGAGTAATCAAGTTGTGTATGTAGATGGAGTATATTCTAGGGTTGCGTGGATCCAAACAAAGCCTTGTGAATAATGATTAGGGTATTGATGAAACAAAGAAGGCTTTAGTTTGAAAAACATGAGCTCTCTACATCGAAGAGTTGGTCCACATATGGGAACATGTTAGATTTTGCAGGAGAGAGAAGTGGGAAAGACAGGTTTCATTCAAGCCACCTAATGGGAAAGAGAGAGATGAGGGAACTAGGAGATTGCGACCTTTCCCTTATGTGCCCACACCAGACAAATCAACGTTCCTCTTCACTCCATAGCCCAAAAAAAAAGAGAAGAAGCTTTCTTAGCTCCCACACTCACCCCGCATAACCATAACCCTAAACCAAAGCCAAAAAGATAAAATGAAATACCTTATTCTTTGCTACTTGTAGAGAATTAGGGTTTCCTTGGATGATGACCCTTTTGTTTTTGACTTATTATCACTCTTTCCATGCCATGTGGTCTCACATGTCATTTGCTTCCCACATCAATATTTTCCTATTATCGTTTTTAAAAGAAAATCTACACATTGACATTTATATCAAAGTTTTCATTTAAGTTTCAATTTTGGCATATCTAGGATGTAATATTCTAAATATACTTTGCAGAATCCTAAAATTCAATTCTTACTTGCTAATTATTCTAATTCATGTGATCGTTAGTTTTTAGTTAAAAAAAAACGTGATCGTAATTTGAAATTAACAATCCAAAGGAATGAAATAGATATGGAATATATTTACATACTCCCTCTCTCATTTAAAATTGGCCCTTATTGATTTTTTACGTAATTTTAAAAAGATTTTTTTTGCAAGAGATGTCATATAAAATAATTTAAGTGATAAATTTATCCTTAAAAAGTTGAATTTTATTTGGTGGAAAAATAAAAAAAGGTATAAAATGAAATATAGGTTTTAAAAGTCGTTAAATTTTTTCAATGAAATAATTTGAGTGAGACAATTTTAAAACCAAAAGGGACAATTTTAATGGAACGGAAGGAATATATGATTTTTGCTAACCAAATTAGCTAATAAATTTCAATAAAATAATACATAAGATCATACTTTGATGCACTCGTGATATATATATTTATACAATATCTACATAATGTTATGTTATTAGTATTTTTTTTATATCTTTTATATATGTTTAAGGGTAATTATTTGATGCACCCTTAGTGGAAAGTTTTTTTTCACAAGCAGGCTTCTAAAGTTACCACGCATCCCTTTAATGTCATGAATCATAACTCCTAAATTGTAAAACTTAAACTCTAAACTTTAAACCATAAAATTTATTCACAAACCCTAAAACTAAGTGTTTGTAGAAGACAAGTTTTCTTCTGCCAGTATAATTTTTTTTTATGTTTAAAGGTTAATGTTTATTGTTTGTGGTTATATTTCAAATACTCGAACTCGAATTTCCATTTTAGAAATACAATAAGACTTACTATTGCACTTAACTCGTTGGTCATGTTATTAAATTTTTAAAAATAAATACAAAGATAGTGTTAACTTCCTATCATGCTAAAGACTTTTCCAATAATTTATTTATTAGAAAATTTGGTTAATGCAGGTGGAGGGTGAGAACATAAATTGTCAAGATCTTAGGAGGTGGTGTGGCAGAACAACTTTCCAAAACAAACAAAAGATTTAAGTGAAAGGAGGCAAAGGTGGTACATTGACAACCCAAACTGCCAAAGCCACTCTCATATCTGACCAGAAACTTGTGGCCTTCCTTGTCAGCCTCAGCCCTCACTCTCAGATCATTCATGCCCATTGCCATTGCCATTGCCATTGCCATTGCCATGGGTCACCTCCTCCTCTCTTTATAGGCCCCACCCTCACCCCCTTTGCCTTAGCTATCTTCTTCCCCCTCCCTCTCTCCCCCTCAATCATTTCACCTCTCTCCCACCCACATTTCTGTTTATCTCTTAATTCTCTTCTTCATGGACAAGAATGAAAGGGAAACTCATGACTTTATGAACGTTGAATCTTTCTCTCAGTTGCCGTTTATCCGTCCCGCCCCTATCAAAGAAAAGGGTACTCTTCGATTGTTCGGAAAAGAATTTGGTGGTGCAGACTCCGGCTCTGGTGTGGCCAGCAACGAGTCAGACTCAGCTGGAAACAACGAAGATACAAGCAAGGAGAGCGAGAATGGAGAAAACAGCAGGAGGTTTGAGTGTCACTATTGTTGGAGGAACTTCCCGACTTCCCAAGCTTTGGGTGGTCACCAGAACGCCCACAAAAGGGAACGCCAACACGCGAAACGAGCTCATCTTCAGTCGGCAATGGTGCAAAGCTCTTTATCTGATGCTCACATCTACGGTCTCGTTAACTACAGGCTAGGCTCAGCTCCAACACCGGCTATGGCGACTTACCCTTCGTGGAACAATAGCATTGGCAGTAGTAGCAGTAGGTATTATGGGAACCAAAGCTCTTTTTCTCAGCCACCCATCAATGGCAGTCCACTGGGGTTGTGGAGAATCCCTGCTACGGTTCAAAGTAACTCCTCTAGTCTCTATCGCGACCTTTCATCAGCATCATCGTCGCATCCGTCGCCATTTTTTGCTGGTGATGAATTGAACCCATCGCAGGTTGTTGTTGTTGGTGGTGGTTCAAGTTCCCAGAGTCGGTACGTTTATGAATCAAAGCCAAGCGTACAAGACCATGTGAGTTTGGATCTACACCTATAATAATTAATTTCCTAATAACCTTTGATTTAAACGAGAAAAAAACAACAAAATCTTTGTTGTGCAAAATGAGACGATTATATATAACTTCTAGCACACCAAATCTTCACTTGTTCTTTCTTGCTTTCTCCTTCTGGTTTTTAACATCCTGATTTTACTCTTTTTAGCATGATTTCATATGTAAATGTGTTCATTAATCTCAAAGCCATGAGCTAGTTTACAAGTGAGCCTACTTCAATAAAAAAGAAGTCTTTCATTTGGTTTAGTAAATCTGCTGTCATCCTTTAAGCTAAAAGCTCATGTTTTACAGTTGCGATCTATGTCTGTCTTCCTCGTTTCTGAAACTTTCACACGTGTGATGAATATTGTTTACGTTAGTGAGAGGAGCACATGAACAACACTGTAGCTAGCTACACACGTGTTCGTAAATCTATATGTTGTCTGTCTGAAAACAGGTGAAGAGGTTGATGGAAAGAGAAAGCAAAGGGTAAACGGTTAATAACAAGGGTTTTCTTTTTCTTTTTTTTTTCCTGTTTATATGCCTCTTTCCTTGCATGAAAATGTTTCATATCTTTCTGTTCTTCATGGCGTTTTCAGGTGTAGGTAGCCATAAACATTTGATCGCCAAATTTTATAACAAAGCTCATTTCCTTTTTGGTCCAGCAGATCGTATTTAATCAGAATGCAATATAATATTTATATTTAGATTAACAGAGAAAGAGAGGGAGATAAGATATTTTTTTCTCTGTGGGGGTTTTATGTTTAATGTATATGTTTCCCAATCAAACTTTAAATGATGTCTGGCAATCGGCATGAATATTTGCGGTGGAACCTCCTGTGATTAGACCATAAGCTGAGGGAACAACGGTGGCAATTTTAAGACCACAGTTTAATTTATATATATGTATGTTTGAAAGCAGCAAGTAATAAATAAAAATGAATACGAAAACGAAATTGCTGTGATTTGAAATCTTCTCGGGATGGGACCATTAATTTTGAAATGAAGAAAAGATTAAAGTGAGAGATGGAAGGGAAGATGGCAATGGGGGACATAACATTCTTAAATAAAGTAAACTGATGAGTGGATTAATTGTCTGTTGCTAAGAAGGGTGATGGGTCAGACTCAAAGTTCATCTTTTTGGCCTTAAAACCTGCAAACAAATAATTCGTTTTCTTCTCCCTTTTGATTTTTGAGAGCAGTAATTTACATCCAAAGCTTTCATGGGTATTAAAATGGTAGAACCCAAAGCTTTCCCTTCAAAAAAAGGTTGGGGTGTCCTTTGTTTTGTTTTGTTTTGCAGTAAAGATAT
The DNA here is from genome assembly GCA_019671005.1 of Hibiscus mutabilis. NCBI lineage: Eukaryota > Viridiplantae > Streptophyta > Magnoliopsida > Malvales > Malvaceae > Hibiscus > Hibiscus mutabilis. Next base: position 23,883,842 of record CM033713.1, read on the forward strand.
GAAGGGAAGGGAACAAAGAAACATGGCAGTAGAGTCTCTGCCATCTTTATAATATCTAACCTTTTCCTTTGTACCATGGTCGCCTGGCTTTTATGCCTGAAATTACACGCAGATAAAGGAGTTGGGTGGGTTAGGGTTTTTATGGCTGAAATCCACTGCTAATTTTGCTCTAGAGTTTGAACGTTCTTATCAAACAAAAAAATATAATCTTCTTTTAACAAAAACAATAATAATAATTTATTGTAAAAAATATATACGAATAGTTGATGTTCACCTTAAAAAACTCAAATTCTAACAATTTTTTTTATAAAATAAATATAAGAAAATTATAAAAAATATAACATATACTAATTATAATTATCTTAAAACTATTAAAAGAAATAGACATTTTTAAGAAACCATACTTGTATATTTTATTTTATCTAGTATGGTTATACTAAAACACAAACATTTCCGTAGTGTTTTGCCTCTTCTTCTGTTTCATGTTGGGATTTGTGTTTTGTCGAGAGAACAAGTGAAGTGGATTTTTTTTTTTCATTTGTGAGATATTCTGTTAATATTATAGATTTATAATGCATCTTGGTTTCGAACAGTAGAGACACGTTGTTGACTAGCCACTTGCTTGCTTTTCAGCAACAGTAAACCAGCTTGGATTTGAAAGCAAAAACAAAGGTTTCAATCAACATCCCATGCAACAAACCAGCCACTGTTTATTAAATTTCAGATCCCTTATGTTACACTTGTAATACCAACAACATTTATGTTTGTATATATATATGTGAGTTTCACTTGGAATACCAATTAGATGCTGAATTTCACTTTATACCAATAGCATTTCTTCTATGTACTTGGATTTTTTTAGCCCTGTTTCTTCAAACACAATTTAAATATATATTATAATTTATAAAAATATTAAAAATATATAAACGAACAGAACGAGAAAGGATTAATAATTGAACTCGCCCTAGTTGACACATTGGGAAACAAAATAAAATTGTAGTTTTGTTTTTAAAAAAACTTAATAACTAAATTTGAACTCTTTACACAAAATTGTTGACTTTATCCCTAAAAATATATTAGCACTATTTAGTAAATAACGGTTTGAGCCAAAATTAGAGATTTGAGCTAAAATTAGATGTTTGACCAGTCAAATCCGCTAACTTAGATGTTTGGTAAATGGTGGATTGGAATAGTGGATTGATGTGAAACACCTAATTTTTAAAAAGATATTAATATGAGCTTTTTGAAAATTATAGGTTTTGACATTAAGATATAAAAACTATTTTACCCTTAAAAATTATTAAAAATCTCCAAATAACCTAAATTTAACCTTTTTATTTTAATTTTTTACTCTCACGTATTTACATTGTGATATTTGTAAACTAATACTTTTTGTTTTGTCTTTTTATTCTCACTAATTTATATTTGTATTTAAATTTAATAATTAATTAATTAAAACATATTAAAAATAATTATAAAAAAATAAATTAATATATAAATCCTTCAAATATTCTTAGTAATGTTATATTAAAAAAATATTTTTCATAATCTAATTAATATTAATAGATACAAAATAATAACTTTTTTGATAAATAATATTGATAACTAATAAACTATTCAAACAAGTAGCGAATATAATTATGTCCTTATATGTCATTTTCTTTTTTAAATAATCAAACAACTTTTTTAAATAATCAACTAATACAATCCGCTAGTCAAATCAACTAATGCAATTAGATATCAGCTATTCGCTAATGTACTCCGCTATCAGTTATCCTCTAATTGCCAAACAGGGCCATTAAAACTTAAAATTAAGGGGGGTTGCTATACGAAGCCATGAGGGTTGCATATAAGAACTAGCAAGATTCTCATCATTAATACTTACTGTACTTGTCGATGGAATTTACTGGAATATAATCAATTACATTCTTAAAAAATTAAACTCCATTAATTTAGGGTGTTTAATGTAATTAAAACCTTAAATCCTAAACCCTAAGCTATAAACACTAAAATCATAACCCCTAAAACCATAAAACCAAAAACTAGAAACCCTAAACCCCATACACCTTAAATCATAAACCCTAAAACGTTAAACACTAAACCCTTTTACATAAATATTAATTACAATAAACACCCTAAATTAAATGGGGAGGACAATTTTTAAAGATTGTAATTAATTAATTTTTAATAGGTTTTATTGAAAAGTAAAATAGGCATTAATAATAAATGTTGTTAGTTTTTATATTCGGCCATTATAGCTGCACATAGCAAAACTCTAAAATTAATCATAGAGCTTGTCAATAAGATTGAACTTTTGAGATGATTGATCTAGTTTAACAATAATATGATAATAATCGTTTTTATTACAGGAAAAGCACAACAATATCATCTGCCTAATAAAAGAGATATACAGTCGAACATATTTAATAAAATGACAGAATCGATTAGTTTAGATGGATCCCTTCAAAATAGCTGTGATGAGGCTTTCTTTGCTTTGAGTTACGATTCAAAGATTGCATGTCAACCTCAACATAATTCAATTGTCGAAGCAATTCCTAAAGTTGAGCTATGAACCCCTTTCAAGCAACTGTTTACTTCTCCATGAAATACTGGTTTTCTAGCCACCCTATTCCCACTCCTCTGTTGTTAATGAAGAAGCTCTTTTTTCCCTATTCCAAAAAGGTTTCGTCATTATTTGAACCAAGGGAGGGCTGGGGGCGGTCGTCCCCTGAAATTTTAAAATTCGTATACGATTTAATTTTTTTTTTTTAATTTTCTATTGAAAATCTATTTTTGTCCCTAAACATAGATTCCTATGTTCATCCCTGATTTGAACCCTTAAAAATTTCAATCCTTATATGAGTAAAACTTTAGGATTTATGTTAACTTAACCGTTTAATCATTTAAAAGATAACATTTAACAAGTTTAAGATTCGAATTTTAAAATCTACGAATTAATTTATTTATCTGCATTGGCAATATTGGTATATGCCTATGGTAGCTACTAGAAGCTACATAGCTATATTTCCAAGCAGAATTTAGTGAGGACGTACATCCTTTTCAAAGATATGATGGAAAGCTCTCCAAAAGGAACCACATATCCTAATTACCACAATGTCTATGTTCTCTTATTTACTTGTATTTTTTTATTTCTGGGAGCCTAAAATGCTGATCTTACCTAACATGCTTCCAATTAACAGCAATTAAATGCATTTTATGCGATGGAAACTGCTCAAATGATTCACAAAATTTGTAACTCAAGTCATCAACCTTATAAAAAAACACTACATGTAAAAGATCCCTTAGATTGGCCAATGATTACATATTTCCACCTAACAAAATTTTAAGCATTCTTCGAAACCTAGCTATCTTTTGTATGTTATTCGGATTTATCATTTAAAAATGATTATTTTAGATATATATTTATATTCGATATAAATATCAATTGTATGAAATATGATAGTACTTGAAATATACAAAAAAGTAAACATCCTCGTATTAACAATATTGTCATATCTAATACTTACCTTTAAAATGAATAGAAATCATCTGCTCCTTTTTGGTGTTTTTATTTATACCACAACACTAAAAAATTATATTTAGGGTTAGAGTTTATAGTATTAGGTGTAGGGCATATTTTTTAGGGTTTAGGGTTTAAGATTTAAGATTTAATTTTTTTTAGTGTTGGACATAAAAATGAAAAAGGTATGACGGATTTTTGTTCCTTTAAAATCAGATAGCAAAACCCATAATTATATAGTTAACATCATATCAAACATTTGCAAGATGCAAATTTAATCAAAATGGTTTAATTATAGTGGAAAAAGACTATACCCAAAGAAAAAGCTATCTAAAAATTGAACTTCAAATTGAGTTTGTAAAGTTATTGAAGAAACCTCCATTTGTAAGCAAAAGATGGTGTTAATTATTAATTAAGACATGAACAATAAAACAGATGCTAGAGCATTCACCACCATTTGTGGAAACCCTAAAAACTGTCCTAATAATGTGATTTAACAGATCTTTAAATAGACAGGGAAATGGTAGTAGTGAAAAAGAAAGCTTAGAATAAAAATGGCTAGTGGGACATGATTAATTTCAATTTCACTTCACAAATTTAGTACCTGTTAGGTGGAAGATCAGTTCTTTATCCACTAATTAAGTCTTATAATAAGACAATTATGAGATGGTAACCACTATTTTTTTAACCTATGCTTTTGTTTTTAATTCCAATCTAACTAACCTATGTACTATATATATATATATATATATATATACCAATGTTAGATTATCATCTATATATGCCAGGAAAAATGCATTTTTACATAATCCCATTTTGGAAAGGAGAAAATATAGCCATGCCATTTTTACTGCTTTTTAGAAACAAAATTATTTAGAAGAGATTTAAACTTAATTAATTAGGGCTTGATCACTAGCATATGACCTTATTACCTCAAGCACACCAAGGAAATATTGTGATAATGTCTAGGTGAGTAAACATATTAAGTGCTTGAACATGTGCTTACATAATCCTAGATTTGTTCACAGATAGGGAGTAGCCAGAAGTTTATTTAAGGGGTGTCATTTTTAACAATATTTAAGGGGTTAATTATTTATAAAGGGGTGTCATTTATATTTTTTTTCACTTTTTATACAAATTATATAAGAAAAAATTTCGAGCATGCACATTTGGCCGGTTGGCCAAGTTGCTCATATTTGTTCCCTCATTTCCCTTAGGTTATGAGTTATAGACCCATCAGAAGCATCCCCTTCAGGCCTTCCTTCCACTAGGGTCTCTCCCTTCCCCTCTCCTCTATGTAAGATTAGAATTAGAATTAGGCTTTGTCAAAAAAATATAAGAAAAAAATTCCAAAAATATTTGAGGTGTCAACAGACTTCCCATTCTTGCATATGGCTCTGCCCATGTTCGCAGATCAAATTATTCATTTAATTTGATAAATTCAATTCAATTTTCGTCCAATAAATTATGGTTTGCATCAGATTGCATTATTTGTCGGATTTTATTATAAGTCCTTTTTGGAGGGAAAATAGAAAAATACACAAAATTCAAAGTGAATTAACAAGCATCAAAAGGGAAATGATAAGAATAAGGCATTCATGGTGGTATTTGGACAAAACATTGATGATAGGATGCTTGGAAAGAAATTGCATAATATGTGTAATAAAGACATAGCAATTTACTCATACCCAGTAAATGAAAACTGTAAATAAATGCTCTACATATGTTCCACATTAATCTCAGTAACTTGGGTAGGGGTAACCTCATCGACCAACACAGCATGGCGCAAGGACCTTTCTGTCCTAGTTTTGTGTTGGATTATCCACTTAACTAACATTCAATAAAAAGGACAGATTGGACCACTAATTCAAAACAAGTTGAAGCCTAGTTTCATTTCTTTTCTGAAATTATCTATCATACTTTTTTCAATTAAGTAAAAATAATAAATTAAACAGGGTTAAATTTCGATTCAATCAGTTAAATTAAACTATTATAATTAAAAATATTAAAAACAATATATTTTAATAATAATAAAATACCCATTAACCGGAACTCAATAAGTAGTACAAGTGAAAAAGATGATGATTTTCATCCTAAAAAATCCGGGTTCTAGCAGATTTATCTGAAATGTTTGTATTCATTGTTAAAAGGTTTAAAAAAGTATGAATAAAAACTACGTGATATATCACCTTAAAATTATTAAAAAAACAAATACCTGTTAACAAGATCTATAGTGTGATTGTAATTCCGAGCTTTGAACGAGGGAGGCCATAAAAATAGAGTCAAAACAGTGTTAACATCAACCCCAACTATCAAGTGACCCACAAGTAAATGCAAAAGATGGGAACATGTGATGAAGGGAGAATTGTGTACATGTAAAGGCATAACCAATAATAAAGACAATTGAGAGTACACACATTATCATTTTGGACCACCTCTCCTTTTTTTAAATGATTTTGCTCTGTTTTGATAGCAGTGGAGTTTAAGAAACATCGGCCCACACCCCTATAAAGGGTTGGGAACGAGGTTGACAGTTTGTGCAGCAAGTAGCCAACCTTATGCTAACCTGCGCCTCGTAGGTGCCAAATCGCCAACCTCACGCAACCGAGCCAAAAGCCAACTTCTCCTCAACTTTCATAGTCTTTATCCATTGGGTGGAAGATGTAATCAATTATTTTTTATCGGGTTTTAGTGTTATTAGTATTATTTTAATAATAATATTATTAATATAAAATTAGTGAGAAATCAAAAAATAAAATAAAAAATATATTATTAAAAAAAAGAAATTGCGTGGAGCAACATGCTCCACGTCACCCAAACCACCCACCCCTTTGCCTATAAATACAAGGCATTGGGGGCAGCCAATTTGGACAATTACACGCCAATTTGCCATAAATTGGCAATTGGATCGGCTCCCCAATTGGGAGCTAGGCCGGCCGCAAGGCTGGCCAGGGGTCGGGGCAGTGCCCTCGGCCCTAGTTGGTTCGATCCAACATTTGACAGGGGTCCTATTTTGAATTCGATCTAGTTAATATTTTTAGAGAAGTCGTGGTAGATCTCAGTGGGGTTCAGTCGGGGTTCGTCATTCGAGCTCCTAGTTAGGTATATTTTCTTCCCTTTTTATTTGTGTTGTAATTTTTATAATTTAATGAAGTATTAGTTATTTTAAAATTGTATTCTTATTTTTTAGTTTGTATGTTTATGTTTTAGATTAGTATTTAATATGTTTTAAATTTATGGTTTATATTAATATTTTATTTATGTTAGATTCATTTTTATTTACGTGTTAGATTAATATTTATTTGTGTTTTAAATTAATATTTATGAATGTTAGCATTTTATTTATAATTTGTTTTTATTTATGAGTAAGATTAATATTTATGTATGTATGTTTTAGATTAGTATTTTATTTATGTTAGATTAATGTTCTATTATGTTAATATTTATTTGCATTGTGTTTAATTTATTTGTCATATTTTGTATTTTGCTCACTAAGTTTGCATAATGGAATATATAATGTCAATGCGGTGCCCTTTTATCCGAGCGTAAACGGGGCCAGTATCAGGCGTAGATATAGTGGTTGGGCATTTACTCTCGGATAACGGGGCCTTTAAATTTACTCGTACTTATAATCAAATTTTAATTTAATCGTCACTTTAATCCGGAAAGTTTAATATTAATAAAGCGGTAATTATTAAAGTACCAATTTTGGGCGGTATAGGGGTGCTAATCCTTCCCCATCCGTAACCGACTCTTGAACCCAAAGTTTTTGAATCTCTGGTTTTATGGTGTCCGGCCTACCTAAGTGGCCGGTGGCGACTCCAATTTCTAAATAAAACGCGGTTTTTTAAAACCCCTGCGGAATAAATATTTTAATATTCGAAAAACCACAAACACTTCGAAAACTCATTTTTTTAAGCGAAACGGACATCGCTACAGATGGCGACTCCGCTGGGGACTATTTTTTTGTTTTTAACAAAATAAAGAGAGTCAAGCTTTTTCAAATAATTACCGCTTTAATAATATTAGAAGTTCCAGATTAAAGTGACTATTAAATTAATATTCGGTTGTAATTGCGCGTTTATTTTAATGCATTTAAAATTTGGCATATAAACCCATTTTTAAGTGGGGGGAAAACGCTAATGCTTTCGTGGAGATATCGTTCTCCCGTGTAGGCCTAGCAAATACCTTCGGGGCTCGAGTACCTTATGCTTTCGTAAGGATATCGTTCCTTCATGCAAGCATAAGAGAATGGGTCCCCCTGAATTGAACCCGGTTGAAAGGAGCCTATAATGGGTGATGATCGGGGGCCTTGCTACTCTTAGTAGAGGACAACAAGGACAATTCGGGTACCTCCTAGCACCAACACTGCATGTAGAGAACATATAGAAACCCACCCCTTTAGAGCCATGCGGATAACCTTAGGTGTTTTAGACAAGATAAATAGGTTTTTTTTTGTTTACCTTATTTTATTTGTCCTTTTATTTATGTATTTATTATTTTTATCCGGTACTAACTCATTTTTTGTGTTTTATTTTTATTTTACACATATTTTTGTTGCATTATCATTGCATCCACATTACATAGAGGCATTGATTCAAGTGGTTTGCCTGATTAGAAATCTTTCATGATGGAAAAAAGGTGTCTTAGGAAAGGACGACATCAATCCAGTCGCACGACATCGGTCAGAGATTAATCAACAGATCCGAAGTAATAATTTGCCGAGCAAGCATGTAGTGCCAAAGTATACACGCGAGACCCTGATGGTGGATATACAACGAGCTACAAGGTGTGTGAATGACTTAGCTACCGAAGCCGCGACTCTCCGACCTTTCGTAACCCCGGACATGGAAGAAGCACCAAGGTTTATCAAGTTGCTCAGAGCTGTCGAGGAGCTATGAGGTAGAGCTAGGGCTTATGTGTAGAAATTTGTTTTGTAATTAAGACTTTTTGTAATAGAGACTCTTTTTGTAATAGGGACTCCTTTTGTAATATAAACATTTTTTTGTAATCTGGACCCTTTAATTCCCATGAAAGTCGTTCGAAATGGTGATTACCAGCGGAATCAACACCTTTATTTGCATTCATGTTGCATATCATGACATGGTGTTGATTCAAGAACAGTTCATTAAAAGGCTTTCAAAATAGAAAAAGTCTGCTTTGCCGAGAACGATAATATTACAGTATCAACTTAGGCCGAGCAAAGACCAATCGAGAAAGAAGACGGTACGATAGTAAGGCACGTACGACGCAGAAGATTCAGTCAGGGGCCGTAGAACCCCAATTTTAAATCTTCACATTTGACCATTTTGTAAAAATCTCAGATTTTAATTTAACTCATTTAATTTTTTTTTGAAAATATTATTATTTTGCTTTGAATCTTTTTCCCTCATAAAACTTTCAGAATAATAATAGTAAAAAAGAAGAAACCTAAAAGTTTCATTTTTTAAGTAAGTTAAAACTTTTTAATAAAAAAGGGGAAATTTTTTAAACCAAATGATATTTGAGAATTTTAATTTAATCCCTAAAATTTTTGAAGTACTCCCCTAGGACTGATAGAATCCATCCCTGTTTAGACGTATTATTCGTTTGCACCCAGATCTACAGAAGAAAAAATCTTGTCTGCCCTTGTTGATGTCCTTTTTAGAAGCCACAAAAATAAAGATCATGATGTCACGAGTCCATGGAATAGAATAAAGGGAGAAGACAAAGTCATCCATCATCCTGAAGACGACTTCGAGACGTGGAGCACAGGTTTTGCTTTCCGAAGTCAAGGTCTCCAGAATAAATTCAACTGTTACTTGTAATTCATTATTAAGTTCTGGCAAACAGACATTTTCTCTATTGAAAGTTTTTTAAAGACTGTTCGAGAATCAACATCGTATTTGCATGCATTCTCGCATTTATAGGGTATTGATTCTTGAAGTAATTCCTCAAATCTCAGAAATCGTTCATAATTGACAAAGGGTCGTCTGGTCAGATATTAGAGGGCACAGATCTAGGGTTTTGTCCCAGAACAAGATAGAAGACAATAGAAGAGGAACCATCTGAAGACTTCAGGTCAGACACGGTACTAGTAATGAGCAAAGTAAAGTGCAAGAGTTGAAAGAAGCAGAGGGAAGAAGTGATGAATCAGATGAAGACTTTGACGAAAGGTAAGCGATCTATCGAATCGAAAGAATAACCCATTAAGGATCAGAATAGAGAGCGGGATATTCAGAATTCTACCTCTAAGCCAGCTAAATACGACAAATTGAACCGCATCAGTAAACAGGCGGAATGTATGTCTAAGTTGAGCTTTGAAAAAAGTAGAGCTCAGTCTAGAAGAAACCTGAGAAGCAAGTAATGAAAAGTACATCTCGATTCATGTGAGGTACATCGAACTACTACTAATGTTTATCGTGAAGAGTCTTATTACCTCGGTAAAGTCTCTAGCGAAGAGACGGTCTTATCCAAAAGATTACGACGCCGTTTAGGAAGTGTGGGTCACAATATTGAGGATTTTGGGGCCCTGAGGAACAAGTTCAAGATCTTATCACGATGAGAATTTTGGGTTTCAAAGACGGAGTTCCCCAATTCTATAGTAAGCTAACAATCACCCGGGGGGCAAAGTCGAGGAAGAATCGATATCCAGGACAAAGTTCAAGTAATGCCGAAGTGGGTCACTCAAGCGAGTTAAATTTGAATATTCGAGTTCAGCCAGCTCAGATAAGAGAGAGATAACTTTGATAAAATTGAATTTTTAGAATGATCACCCGAAGCTACTGAGTGTTTAAGAATATCAAATTAGGTCACCTTCAAAGAGTAAATGAACGGTGTTGTTCAGTTGAAGAACGACTTAGAATATTGGAAGAAGAGAAACTAGTCAAGCAAGAATCAAGTTAGGTTGTTATCAGATAAGTTTGAGGAAATTGGGAATAGGTACGACAGTCTCCAGAGATGAGCTATAGAATAACTTAATCATTAACAAGAGTTTTGGGAACAAGTTTACGACAGAGCAATGACAATCCAACACTCTTCAGTTGGAAAGTAAGTAGGACAACTTCCAAGCTGCGAAAGACTAAGCAGGGGATAGATGAAGACCCGGAGATCGATATTACTCGAGCAAGTAAGGCAGCTCAACAAGGTGGCAGGCTTAGTCAGAACATGGACCAAGTGTTGGACTATAGAAGGCAAGCTGACCGAACTACTAGATGAAGTTAAGAAAGTAGACACTGAAGCTTTTCAGGAACTGTAAATATCTAATATCTGATATAATGAAACCTTTTGGCCTCAATGAACATCGTTCTATGGGGATCACTTTTGGAATCAATATCTTATTGCATTCATGTTTTAGGATTGCATTGCATTGTTTTCCACGATCCTGGCATGTTTTACATGACATTATCATTACCTTGCATTATTATTACCTTGCATAAATTTTATGAGGAGTAAGTCAAAGACCAATTAGGGTTTTATCATGGATAAAAGAATCGAAGACACTCAAAAATCAAGATTCGAGTAGTTAAAAGATGGGCTCGAGAGAAAAAGAGAAAGAAAGAAAGAAGTTTGATGTCTTTGATGCAAGAAAGCTCTGTTTGAACCCTAATTTGGTTGTTCCTCCAGATTCCAAAGACTCCAGATTTGCGCATGATAACGGAATAAGACGCCCCAAGATTCACGTGACAATATTCTGGCAAAAAAAGATAGGGGGCTGCATTGAAAAATTACCGATCCACTACTTCCCCGACAGTCTAGCAGGACCTACCGTGATATGATATGCTTTGGACCCAACACCAAGTCGTCAGTATCTCCAGGGTATGAAGATGAAACCTGATGAAAGCTTCAAGGAATATGCTTTGAGGTGTCTGTGTTTAGCGACCCAGGTGCAGCCTCCCGTAGATGAAGAGGAGAGTGACTTCCATGCCACATTTCTTATTTCCTCTTTGATAAGGTGCTCGGGAAAATGAATGCCAGCTTTGAGGACTTCATGACAGTCGGAGAAATAATCGAACATGCATTTCGGGACCTAAGTTTAACAGACCAGACATGCCTAGGAGCAGAAAGAGATAAATGGGTACCACTTTCGAAGGTTCTCGTGATCGTAAGAGAATAAGACAGGCAGATTCCTCCGAATCACAAAGAAAAATCCCTTGAACAAGTGCATATTTAGAGATATTCGGATTATTCCATCTCGGATATACGACCTCATCTGGTTAAGGGTTAGTACCTTACCTTAAGGCCGATAAAGATTACACCAAGCTTATATGCTCATAGTTTTAATCCATACAGTATATGTGAGTTCCACATTGAGGCGTCGGAGCATGACACTAAGAAATTTGGGGTCGTTAATAGAAAAAAATCAAGAAGCTGGTTGACGAGGGAGTCATGACGAGAGAGTTGATCCAGCGGTGGAAAACAAGAGAAGAGGCAAGCCTGCACTACAAAGGACTGGAATGAGTTAGTACTCGAGATGTAGTCCGGAGGTCCCTATGGTTTTCCCATCAGTTCATAAAGAAATTCTCAATACTTTGAAAGAAAAAAAACTCTCAAACATATTTTTTTAGAATTAAAAATCACATTTCCATTTAGAAAGCATTTTTACATTCTTGATTCTTTAAACATTTTATTTTTATGGGGTAGTTTTGTTTTCCCATATGCATATACTCGCTTTTGTTAATGGACATATGTATATATCATTTCTATACCAGGTCCTCGAATTTTGAATGCAACAGTACATTTGCTTCAGATCCAAAGATCAACTCTAAGTTGCATATATTTAGAAGAGATTGAATGTTGTGGCGATACTTTAAATGTGAGTATCTGCTAGTTTACTTAGGCCAACAGAGGAACAAAGCGAGTGTTTAGACAATGGGCAGTTCCCATTTTAAGAATTTATCTTCTCAGGCACTTGTCGTTTAAGATCCTTGAAACGAAAGTTAACCCTAAACCTCTACCCCCTAAAGACATTCTCAGGACATCTGTGAATTTGACAACGAATTGTATTCTTTTACTTTACCAGAAGACAGAGATGAGTCCAAACAGATTGGATACGAAGATCAGAAAATCATTAGAAGAAAGTGGTTGAAAACAAGGATATGTCCAAACGAAAAACCAAAAAAAAAGAGAAATGGTAATTAGAAGGCCGAAGCAATCCAGATCGAGTAAATATCAGAAGAGCTGCAGAGATGCAAGTAACTTCGAGCAGAAGATATCATCAATACCAGTATAGATACGTGTTGATTCGAGGATACATTTATAGACTCGAATAAGAAGAAAGAGATTCAAGGCTAAAAACCCAAAATGGGCAGTCTAAAACAAAAAAGAAAAAGAAAACAAAAAAAGAAAAGAAAAGAAAAGAAAATGAAAAATAAAATAAAAAAGGAAGAAAGAGAAAGAGAAAAGAGAAAAAAAGAAGAAAAGAAAAAAAGAAAGAATATTGTATATGCTTCACACACAGATCAATCAATACAAGAACGAGACTTCATCTATGAGCAAGAGACACAAGAAATCCACATTTCAAGTAAATATCAGTTTTGAAAATTAGTATAGAAGCTTGAATTGAAACCGAGTCAAGACAAGTCGGCCTGAAGATTGCCAATTTCGGAAAAGAAAATGACCTCTAGGGTGAAAACCCAAACATGGACAGTCTAGAGCGATCCTGAAAATGAAGAAAAAGAGTAGTCTGCCTGAGCATGCTGGCATCAATATCCAGCCAAAATACATTGATCCGAAGGTACAAAAGAAGGAAGTGACCTTTAGGGTGAAAACCCAAAAATGGGCAGTCTAGAGCAATCCAAGAGAAAAAGTGAAAAAGAAGAAAAAAAGAGAAAAGAAAAGAAGAAAGAAAGAATAACGTTTCATCTGGGCGTGCCAATCACAAGAATTCCCAAAAATGTATTCGTAGTCCTTCATTCAAGAAATCTCAGTTTCGAGGAGTATTGGAGGATTAAACATTATTGAACAGAAAACGAACATCAGTATATAGCCAGAATGCATGGCAGCCTACAGTAAAAAGAAAGGAAATGAACTCTAGGGTGAAAACCCGAAAACGGGCAGTCTAGAGTGATCCAAAAAAAGGGAAGAAATAATGGGCATATCCAAGTTACACAAGTATAGAAATACTGTTTCACTTAACCATAAACCAAAGGCCTACATTACAAGCCCCCAAAGACCATCCATAGATATCCAAGTTGAATGAGAATGTCTTCAGATTTCATTCCACCTATAAGGGTTAACTTTGCTTCAAGGAACGTCAAACTTCGAAGTGCTTGATCGACACCCAAATGAGGGAAGGATGGGGCATGGTGAGATAGTGAGATTAAGAGAGCTACCCTAAACGGGGTAGAAACTAGGTAGGGTTGTTCCTCTCAAAAACATATTAGACCAGAAGAAACTATACATTGGCATATATCTCCACAATGGTCAAGATCTTCTAAATATGCGCTTCATTAGAGTTGATCTCTGGCAACTTGAAGCAGGTACGCTATGGTGTTTGATATTTCGGGGGCAAACATGTTTTAAAAGGTTTGACATTTTCTCCCAAAGTTTTGATGTTTACCATTTCCCCCAAACATTAGTTTTTAAAATGTTTGGCAATATACTTCGAATTTTGTTTACCATTCTCCAAACATTATTTTTAAAAAAATGTTTGGTCCTTAAAAAAAGAAGAAGAAAAGAAAAAGATGTTTACCATTTGTTCCAAACAATGTTTTCAAAATGTTTGGTATCCCCTCCAAGTTGTGATTTTCAAAATGATTGTTATCTTTTCAAACAATAATTATTTTTTGAAATATACACAAGTAAATTGCCTTTTACTTTACTTTAAAAATGAATGATGATGAGATTTAAAGCATAGGGACCGAGAGTTAGTTCCTGTCGAAATGCTACGAGAAGATCAAGGATGAGCTCAAGGGATGGAAGCATTTTGGCTCACCCTGGTAACTAGAAATAGATCAAGGCTCTGTATGATGGGTCAGAAAATTCAAAGCAGTGGAGCCCGTGGTTGAATGGGGCAACGCCAAGCAAAGAATATGATAAGGGTTCTTATAAGAATAATATAAGAACCAGAAGATCATTTATGAAGATGAGTGATAACCCTGAAAACAAGGAAATCCTTCCGCTCAAAAGGTTTAAAAGTATGTTCAAATGAGGATTTAAGAGCATACAGTGAAGAAGTAAAGAGATGAAGAAATCTGAGGAGCGACCTCTCAGGGTGTAAGACTTTAGAACGAAAAAGGGGCTGAAAGAAAAAAGAAAAAAATAGAAAGAAAGAGAGGGAGAAGAAAAAAGAAAGGAAAAGAAAAAGAAAAAATAAGAAGAAATTGAAGGAAATAAAAAAAAGAAAAAAAGAAGAAAATAAAAAGAAAATGAAAAGAGAGAAAAAAAGAAAAAGAAAGCATTACCTTGCATGCATCATATAGATAGGGACATGTCAATTTTTGCTTGTTTTGGACAGGTACTTGAAGAATTATCAAAGAGTATTAAGAAGTGGATTTCATCAAATTTGAAGAAAGTTTTTGTGACCATTTTGGCGTGAGTCCCCAAATTTAAAGAAAGTTTTGCGACCATTTTTGGCGTGAGTCCCCAAAATTTAAAAAAGTTTTTGGCACCATTTTATAGCAGCGTGAGTCCCCAAAATTTAAAGAAAATCGGTAGCCATTTTTGGCATGAATCCCCAAATTGAAAAAAAGATTTGGCAGCCATTTTCGGCGTGAGTCCCCAAATTTAAAAAAAGTTTTGGCAGCCATTTTTGGCGTGAGTCCCCAAATTTAAAGAAAGTTTTGGCAGCCATTTTTGGCGTGAGTCCCCAAATTTAAAGAAAGTTTTGGCAGCCATTTTCGGCGTGAGTCCCCAAAATTTAAAGAAAATCGGCAGCTATAGCAGCGTGAGTCTTAGAAGATCGGTAGCCATTTTTGGCATGAATCCCCAAATTGAAAAAAAAATTGCGGCAGCCTTAGCAGTGCGAGTCCATAATGATCGGTAGCCATTTTCGGCGTGAATCCCCAAATATGAAGAAAGGTCGGTAGCCATTTTTGGCGTGAATCCCAAAATTTGAAGAAAGATTTCGGCGGCCTTAGCAGCGTGAGTCCAGAAAAATCGACAGCCATAGCAGCGTGAGGCCCATATGTTAGATCCTTCGGGCTATCGGTAAGTCCTTCGGGCACGATGTTAAGTTATTCGAGCCACCAGTAAGTCTTTCGAGCATGGTGATAAGTCCTTTGGGCCATTAGTAAGTCCTTTGGGCATGATGCGACAGCCTTAGTAGCGTAAGTCCAAAGATATCAACAACCTTGTAAAAAAATGAGAGAATGAAAATGAGATAGAAAAAAGAGAAGAGAAAAATGAAAAAGAGAGAAAAAGAAAAAGAGGAAAAAGAAAAAGGAAAAAAAAAAAAGAGAAAAAGAAAAGAGAAATTTGAAGATAAAGGTTCTATATAGGAAGAGCCTATATTTTCAAGCTCCCGTAACAAGAGGTTCTATGTAGGAAGAATTCGCCGCTCTGAGGCTTCAAGAGTTGAAAGTTTTGTATAGGAAGGGCTTGCAGCTCCAAGGTGAAGACTAGCAGTTCTATATAGGAAGAACTCCCAGCCGAAGGAATTCACCCATGGCACATAAGGTTTTATATAGGGAAAACCCGTTGTGTTGAAGGCGAAGAGTCTTATATAGGAAGGGCTCCGAGCTTTACTGTCTTAGAGTGAAAGGTTCTATATAGGAAGAACCTGTAGCTCCGAGATTTCAGAAGCTAAAAGTTCTATATAGGAAGGATTGGTGGCTCCCAGGTTTGAAGACTATCAGTTCTATACAGGAGGAACTCCCAGTCAGAAGAACCCATCCGTGGCACAAAAGGTTTTATGTAGGAAAAACCAGTCGTGTTGAAGGCAAAGAGTTCTATATAGGAAGGACTCCAAGCCTTACCGTCTCAGAGTGAAAAGTTCTATATAGGAGGGACTCATAACCTGAGGCTTCACAGTGAAGGGTTCCATATAAGAAGAGCCTGTAGCTCTAAGATCGGAGGGGGAAAAAGTTATATAGGAAGAACTTACAAGCTTGAAGATTCAGCTAAGGAAGAGCGGAGAGTTCCAGAAGAACACGTGATTCTGAAGCCAAAGACGAGGAAGTAGGTAAAAAATGAGCACTTTTGATCTTTGCTTTGTCCTCGTTTCACAAGAACAAGCAAAGAGGGGCAACTGTAATCACTCATTTTGACCGAGTTTTAGTGTTATTAGTATTATTTTAATAATAATATTATTAATATAAAATTAGTGAAAAATAAAAAAAAAATAAAAAAATATATTATTAAAAAAAAGAAAGAAATTGCGTGGAGCAGCATGCTCCACGTCACCCAAACCACCCACCCCTTTGCCTATAAATACAAGGCATTGGGGGCAGCCAATTTGGACAATTTACCATAAATTGGCAATTGGGAGCTAGGTCGGCCGCAAGGCTGGCCAGGGGTTGGGGGCAGTGCCCTCGGCCCTAGTTGGTTCGATCCAACATTTGATCGGGGTCCTATTTTGGATCCGATCTAGTTAATATTTTTGGAGAGGTCGTGGTAGATCTCAGTGGGGTTCAGTCGGGGTTCGTCATTCGAGCTCCTAGTTAGGTATATTTTCTTCCCTTTTTATTTGTGTTGTAATTTTTATAATTTAATGAAGTATTAGTTATTTTAAAATTGTATTCTTATTTTTTAGTTTGTATGTTTATGTTTTAGATTAGTATTTAATATGTTTTAAATTTATGTTTTATATTAATATTTTATTTATGTTAGATTCGTTTTTATTTACGTGTTAGATTAATATTTATTTGTGTTTTAAATTAATATTTATGAATGTTAGCATTTTATTTACAATTTGTTTTTATTTATGAGTAAGATTAATATTTATGTATGTATGTTTTAGACTAGTATTTTATTTATGTTAGATTAATATTCTATTATGTTAATATTTATTTGCATTGTGCTTAAATTATTTGTCATATTTTATATTTTGCTCACTAAGTTTGCATAATGGAATATATAATGTCAATGCGGTGCCCTTTTATCCGAGCGTAAACGGGGCCAGTATCAGGCGTAGTGATAGTGGTTGGGCATTTACTCTCGGATAACGGGGCCTTTAAAATTTACTCGTACTTATAATCAAATTTTAATTTAATCCGAAAGTTTAATATTAATAAAGCGGTAATTATTAAAGTACCAATTTTGGGCGGTATGGGGGTGCTAATCCTTCCCCATCCGTAACCGACTCTCGAACCCAAAGTTTTTGAATCTCTGATTTTATGGTGTTTGGCCTACCTAAGTGGCCGGTGGCGACTCCAATTTCTAAATAAAACGCGGTTTTTAAAACCCCTACAAAATAAATATTTTAATATCCGAAAAACCACAAACACTTCGAAAACTCGTTTTTTTAGCGAAACGGACATCGCTACAGAAGAGCTTGGGAGATAAATATATGTATACATGTAGGGTTAGCATTTTGCAATAAATTCCACCAAACGTTATACGCCATGTGGGAGGATCCAAAGACTTTGTTTGACGCAATACAAAAATTCTCTACCACTTTTCGTGTCTTTTTTATACCCTAATAGTAAAAAATTAAATTTTAAGCCCTAACTCAAAATTTTAAATCATAAACCATAAACTTTAAACCTTAAAAATACAACCTAACCATAATTTCCTAAACTCTAACCATAAGCCATAACCTTAAACATTAACCCTAAACCTAGCTTTTTAGTGTAGGGGCACCGAAAAGGGGCTGGGGATTTCTATTCGTTTGGCACATTGAAAAAATAGATTAATCGAATGGAATATTTATCCGAGAAATTAACCTCTTTTACTAACGTGTCACGTCATCAAATTAACATGAGTTAACAACTCAGTGATCAAAATATAACAAATCGATAATATAAGTGATTAAAATGTAATGAATTGATAATGTAAGTGACAGAAATGTAACTTTTTTCAAAGTTAGTGACCATTTCAGTAGTTTACCCTTTTATTCTATTATAATAATTTTTGAATAATTAAAAGAAGGAAAATACTTTGATACACAAGCCTTTTAGTTTACACAAGCCTTTTAATTTTAGGGTTTTAGGTTAGGGTTTAGGGGTTTAGTGTGTAGGGGTAGAATTAAGGTTTATGGTTAGAATTTAGAGTTTAGGATTTAGGGCTTAAGGTTTAGGTTTTAGGGTGCTAGGGTTTGGAATTTAGGTTTTCAATTTTATAGAAGGGTTGCGTAATTTTTTTACACAGCTTGTGTATCAAAATATAACCTTAAAATACATAATATTTAATTTAAGAGTTTAAATAATAATTAATTTACATTATTTTATGAATTATAAATTAAATGCATAAATCACATGCAATATATTTGACATCAAAAATAATCCATAACAATAAGTAAAAGTTGTGCCAGATTGAAATCAAATTGTGCTAGATTATGGAAGTGATTGGGAAACCAAATAGTTTAAGGGGGTAATTAAGACATTTAAAGCATCAAGAATGTGTTAATATGAAAGGTTTTTTAAAACCACCGACATCCAATTTATTGGTTGACTATTCGGATCGAGTACTACAGAGGTTTATTATGAAGGTGACCATCCCAACCTAATTTGCTTCATTCACAACATCATGATTCGAACGTCTGACCTTACTTAAGGAATCTAATGTCTCATCCCACTATACCAACCGGTTATTGTAAATGTAAAAAACAATTTGTGAGACATTCTTACCCGTAAATCTTACTATTTTCCTCGACTTAGTACCTGATTTTTTAGGACCATTTTGGTAAGGCTTAATAGACAAAAAATACCCAAACTATATTTTTTTTCAGATACCTGCCTAAAGTATTTTTTAGCCTAAGTAGGTGCCTAACATTTTCACCGTTACTATTTTAGGTGCCTTACCGTTAACAGACTTTTAAAAATTTTCGTTAGCTAATAAAAGCATGACACGTGGCATGCTTTGTTTTATTTTCTTTTATATTTTTAAAAATCAAAATTTTCAAAATTACCCTAAAATTCTCAAAAATTCCTAAAATAGTCCCCAAATCCCTAAGTCCCAAATCCTTATTCCAACTGTTGCCGCCATCAATCACCGACGACGTGCCCACCACTTTCGTTGTTGGACCCCACGATCATTTCTTCCATCGTCCGTCCGTCGAAAGTCGACGGCCGACGTGCCTAACATCGAAACAAAGCTGAACGACAAGAGGAGAAAAAAAAGAAATGATGGTGGCCAATGGCGGCCGATCAAACAATAAACGAAGTGGGGGTATTGTGGTGAGAGTAGGAGGCTTCATTCTGTTGTCGGCAGAACGACGACGATAGTGATCGGATTTGGGGATTTAGGAATTTTGGGGTTATTTTGTGAATTTTAAAAAATTTAAAGATATTTTAAAAATTAAGTTAAAAGAAATGAGAATAAAAGCCATGCGGCATATTTTGATTGGTTAAAGGAATCTTTTTAAGCATCCGTTAATGGCTAGGCACCTAAAATAATAGCAGTGAAAACGTTAGGCACCTACTTTGACTGAAAAATACTTTAAAAACCTATATGAAAAAAATATATAGTTTGGACATTTTTTACCTATTAAGCCTTTTGGTAACTTAGAAATTTTTCTCAAAGTACATTGTATTGACGTGGTCATTTAACAACCAAATCGGTTGTAAAACATGACACTTTTTGTTGTTAGCATCTTGACCAATTAATATCATATCAACAACTTAATTAATTATTAAAACATCATGCCATTCGAATATCGATTTGAGAATTTTCCCTCAAATTAAAGTATTAATGTGATTCAAAAATTTTCAGGTAACAATTAAAAGAAATACCAAATCCAAGGTCAATCCATATATTAACTCATTTTCTTTTGTACCGATTATATTAAATTTCTAAATAATAATATGCAACTGAATTTCAGATATTAAAAATAAAGAAAATCAGTTTATATTGACTCAAAATATAACACACAAAAATATTTATAGGAAGCATTTTATTTATAAAAGAAAAAAGAAAATCAAAACCTAACGCAAGAGAAGACCTAGTTAATTGCCATCACTGTAAATCACTCAAAAATAGGTTACAATTAATCGCATGAACATTAGAGTTATATTTTGATACACAAACTATTTAAAAAGATATTACAAAGTCTCTCTTTAAAATCTAAATTACTAAACATAAAACCTAAACATAAAACCCTAGCCCTAAACTTTAACAATAACCCCTAAAATTTAAACATTACAACCTAAACCATTAAACTTTAAACCCTAAACATAAAACCCTAAACTCTAAATCTAACAGGTTTATGCATCAAAAAAATTTCCCGGACATTATAAGAAAAACTAAGTACAGACAAGTCATTGAACCTTATCTCATGTACTGCCAAAACCTGTTGCTTGGACATAAATTCTATTACTGTACCCTGGTAAGAGCAACTCTAAGTTGAATTAGATGCATTGATAAAAAGGCTACTATGCACATAAAGTAACGCAATTGGCTTCCAGTTTCATTTATATACAATCCGGACGATTTGTAAGCCTATGCCCATGCATCTTCTATGAAGCCCTGGTAAACTTCTTAAATTTAACTGTGGCAGTAGCTGCTTGAATCAATGCACAATGTCAATTGGTATACATATATTGATTCAATTTTCATTTTTTTAAGTACTCGCGTTATATATTCATGTCTAATTCATATTCGAAACACCTTAAATACTGGTTCAGTGGTTCTTATAGTGAAAAACAATTTAAGTCTACAAATTATTCTAGAAGTTTAAGGGCTTTTACATGTAGACCACTAGAGATTTGAACATGAGAACAGTTTGTTGGAAAATTTGTGATAATTTGAAAACTTTGAGACATATTTTTAATAGATAAAGGTGGAGATTCGGATCAAGAAATTATATTTTTATATTTTAATCCATGAGACATTTACAACAATATCTCATATGCTCAAAACGGCTGAGTAATGAATGAAAAATTCATGCTCAAAGTAGGTTACTTGTGAATTGGGTAAGGGAAATAAGAAACACATATCTCACATTCGTGGGATATCAAGTATGAGAAGTTTTATACATATCAACCCACTTACTAATTATTGAATAACTTAGGTTAAGAGTGTGCTTTGTGCACAGGTGCAGGGTGTGCAAAGCCAAGCCCGTCGGAGTTTGAGGTGCGCTCACATGATGTGGGCAACATGTATGTATGTACCATGTAAACTTATTAGTTTTAAACACACAGAATTTTGGTTCA
The DNA here is from genome assembly GCA_019671005.1 of Hibiscus mutabilis. Taxonomy (NCBI): domain Eukaryota; kingdom Viridiplantae; phylum Streptophyta; class Magnoliopsida; order Malvales; family Malvaceae; genus Hibiscus; species Hibiscus mutabilis. The sequence goes on from CM033713.1 coordinate 23,905,592, forward strand.
CGACAGAATATATTCGGATATTCACGATATACGACCTGCCGAAAATCTTTTTTTTTGTCTGCATCCAAGTATTTATTTCTTTACTTTCAGATTTCTATATTATTTATGTACTTTTCATTATTTCAATTTACTCAATAAACGTTATTATTTTATCTCGGATTGTTATAATTTTAACACAGCTTTGATATCATGTCATTATATTCCCTTAACACGAAATTTCAGCACAAATTGTTAAAAGAATAGACTATGAATAGATGGGTGGATGTATATTGGTTTTTTAGGGTGCAATTGACCCTACTAAAAAGTTTTCAAACCCATTATAAAGTATAAAAAAACTCGAATATTTAATAGGAAATATAAGAATTGACCCCTTGATTTTTTAGGATATGGGGTCAACAATACTTATTGTAGTGTTATAGAAATTTTCTCAAACTTTATACCTCACTCTGATCCCACTATATAAAAATTATGGCTCCGTCACTGAAAAAGGATGAAAGTTTTAAAAACGATAAGGAAATTCTAGAGGTATACAACCAGCGAAAACTGAACCCTAATTTCTTTTCCATCTCTCCACACTACAAAAAAATGACATATAGCGACGGACAAGAAACCGCCGGTAAAAAGCCTAAAAACCGTCGGTATATCGTCTAAACTGTATCGACGGACAAAATGGAAATTGCGACAGACAAAAGACCGTCGGAAATACTCTAGTCGGTATAAATGTTGGGAACCTATACCGGCGGTTTAAACCGCCGGTATAAGTATGGGCTACCTCGACAATTAGTGTATCTATTCCGGCGCACGCAATCCGTCGGTATAGACTTTTAGCGGCGGTTTGTTCGTCAAAATTGGTTCAGACTTTTAGCGACGGTTGTGGCCATCGGTATATAAGATACCTAGACCGACAGACATAACCGTCGGTATAGGTCTCATGTAGATCTGTATACAATACTTATACCAACGGTTGGGTCCGTCGGTATAGGTTTAATTGGCATCTATTTTTTATTTGAAATATTAATAATTATTTTTATTTTAATTATTAAAATTACTAATACTATTATAACAAAAATTGTTTGATTTTTTAAAGGATAAATATCCAATTTAATCTTCAAATCAAATAAGCATGTAACACATAATCAGTAAAACATGTACAAGTCTATTAAAAGAAAAAGAAATGTGCAAGAAAATAACGTACATAATAAAAGCTAAAAATAATTCGAAGATCCTCCTCTACTGTGTGCTCGGATCATTTCCATATGTATTATGTTGATTTGTTGAAGGCAAGGATCGACTGATACAAATAATTGCTGCTGAAGCACTACCAGGATCAGGAGTTGCCTATTAAAAGCAATGAAAATAATGACTTTAAATAAGAAAAATGAATGAAGTAATAAGAAAGTAAAATATTTTGTATACCTCTGTATCAACCATCCGAAGCAAAGCATCCATATCAGGCATATGTACCTTTATGGTGCTGTAACATAGAAGATCAACACTCTCAGCAGCCAAAAAGAACAACAATGCAGACATATAGATATGCTAACTAATGATTTGAACTTGTTACTGCCAAAAATAATGGGAAACTTTACTTGTTTTATTTACCAAGGAAGCATGCTATACATACAAGAATACTAGGCCTATATAAGGAAAATAAATTACAATATAAAAAATATTTAATTTAATTACAACATGTAACAGAACTGTTTAGAGCAAGTAACTTTGTTTAATATGGTGATTGCTTCTTGATAAATAAAAGAGAAATAAAACTCAGAAAGGCCACCTAGTTTAGAGCAAGTAGTCTCTTTTCAAGTAATCCATGAATCGATAAACCCTTCCTTGTTATTTGCAAATTTCTAGTAACTGATATACGAGATCACTAATTGTTCAAATTATCCACCATTTTCAAAAATAGCGGTGACAAATTGCAGCCATAGATGATAATTTTCCGTGTCATAAAAAATTACCCAATACTAGGATCACAATTAGATAATACCCTTCTCTGACACACACTCACACATGAAAACAATCTCAAAATTTCTTTCTCAAAAAATATATCGTAAAGGCTTTAAAAAGGACCCATATTGTTAAGTGCTAAACTTACATCTTTTAAAGCAGGCTGAGGGACTTGCTTAGATGATTCCAAGGAATCTAGAATGGGCCTTACAACAGCTGGTAGGAAGAGACTTGCAACAAAATATTTCTCAAATAGGGGATAAACTAACGGGAATTCAAAGCCAAACTTAATAGAACAAAGAAAAAGGAATGATGCAACAAAATACTATTTCTCTATTCAGATAGATTCAGGCCAGCAACTCTGTAAATACTCGAGTCTCAACTATTGGTTCCCCAAAAACCACATTTACATTTACCACCATTCTTTTGATTATGAGACATCATTACTTCAACCACATTGATATCGAACATAGAATATACCCACTTTATGCATCGTTTCAGATTTAGAATCCTTTGTATCATTGATATATAGTACATATCATACATTCGATAATAATTTATAAACTGAGTTTCAGAAATTCTAGCAGTGTTTGCAATGACATAGTCAAAAGGACATAAATTTGTAGAAAACAAAAAAGTACATCGTCCAAAACAACTCCTAAAATCTGAAGCATTTAAATTTGATTCCTCTAATGAAACCAAAAATTGAAAGAATCCCATGTAAGAAATTTCAAATAATTTAAAAAATGGACTAAAAATGGACAATCTCTGTGCTCGCTATTTATTTCAATCAGCCATCATATTATTTCTTGCAGTTAAAACATTATGATATGAGGTATCAAAGCTGGTGTATTAGCGTTGACAGGGATGCCATAACCGAAATGTAAACTAGAACTTGCTTACAAGGAAAAGGGGGAAATTTTCATGAGAGAGGCTCACCTCTGACGGATTATCGTAAAACCTGTAATTGGACAGCACACATTAAAGTTAAAAAATGATAAATGTCTAAATGGAAATGTTACCTTCCCCAATATCAAAGGAACCAAAAGTGTGAGAAAAAGACTTCTAAGCAGTTGTGCAGTAGGAACACACCAACTCCGTCAGCTAAGAATTTTGAGATGGAAAATGAAATCTGAAAATCATATAAACCATTTAAGCTTTAATAAATTCTCTCAAACACTTAACACCAACACAGCAATAAAGCATAAAAATCATCGCCATCATCATCATTATGACAGACACACATAGATACAAGAACACACATACATATCACGCCCTTGCTAAGTGAGCACAATTTTTGCATCTTATGTCTCAAGCAATATAATGGTTTCAATGTATAAAGTGAACCTTTCACCCTTTTCAATCCAGATCTAACTGATAACTTTTTTTTTATCAATAGTTTAGCTCAAATATGAATGGCATCTGTTTGAGTTTAATTGATGGTAAATAATAATATTTCTAGCCATTACAAAATTCACTTGATATAACTAGAAATATATTTGCTTTGCCATTACATTTTCCCACTGTATTTCTCCTCAACAAATAATATAGATTTATATACATATATACACACATATAACTACGTGTGTGTATAAAATCAAGGTAATTGATGCATTCAAATTATGTATGAAAATGGCACACCAGACAATAATGATTAACAACAATAGAGCAGAACAAAAAATATTATATAGACATAGATAAAACTAACAGTCAGCGTAACATTCACCGGCAAAAAGTCCATCAAGGTTTAAAAGGTGAGCAAGGTTATATCTAACTTCCGATCAATTCCAGTAGCAAAGTTCAAGATTTCATATTGAAATTTTAGAAAGGAAGGAAGAACATTCACCAAAACTAGCGATGGCACAAGATGCTGCGACAACTGGATGAACAGTGTCGGGTTAACAAAGCAAAGAGTAATAATCACAAAGAGACTAAAACAGAAGATGAGAAAAACTTAAACTTAGGTTTCAATTACACCAATTCGGTTCCATCTCTGATAGTATCGGCATTGTATTTTACAACTTACATGTTTCAGTTTAGGGGAAGAGATAAAATGAAGCAAATTAATAAAGAACTCTAGCAGATTATACCTGGAAACGAACAAAAAAAGACTCCTACCGTCGGAGGCTTGGAGCCAAGAACGGCGATCGAAGCCACGACCGTCGACGAGCGTGAGAGAGTGGGTGAATTTCTAATTCTAGGGATTTCGACTTTTGGGAAATCCTATATCGAGAAAATAATTAAACCCCGAAAAAAAATTAACCTACCTATACCGACGGCGGAAAATACCATCGGTATATATTTTACCTATATCGTCACACAAGTTTTTCCTATATCGACACACCGGTTTACCTATACCTACAGTCAGAAATAACCGTCGGCATAAATACACCTATACCGACACACACAAAAAACTATCGGTATATGGTTTACCTATACCGACTATCATTTCTGTCCCCCGTCGGTATATATTACATCTATACCGACAAATACCATATCCGTCGGTATACATCAGTACTTTACCGATTGTTTTATTTTCCATCGGTATCTAATGTCTATACCGACGACTTTTATCCGTCGGTATATGTACATTTTTTGTAGTACCATTGTGAAATTTCCCACCAATATGGCAACAGAACTGAGTTTTTTTTTATTAATGAAAAGTCTAGTCAAAAGTGAGTTTGGCAGCATATACATGCTGAATTAGCCAATTTTTATGAATTTCCAAAATCACGGCTAAAGCAACATCTATAATTGTATATGTTTCCTATTCGTACAGGGAATCTAAACATCTAAAACGTACAATGGAAGTGATGGCATCAAGTTTGTCCCTTCAATAAGATACAAAGAGATCATTTCTAATTTTTGTTTCACTTAATAATATGAATATAAAGGTAATTTTCCATTATAAACTTAATAAGAAGATTTTTATTACCAATAGAGATTCCACCAAACAGTAGCTTAGTTAATATTTCCGCATGTCTCGAAGCAAATATAATTGGGAAAGAGAAACAAGAATGCTCAGTTAATATGACATGCTTTTTTCTGACTAATTTGGATCAACCCGCGTCGCACACCTGATTTTAGTGAGTAAGTCTTTTAACGAAAATTTTCTGTATACACAAATTTAAACAATATCAAACTACTTATCATTTAGACTAACCTATATGACATGCTTTCTTATTATAAATCGATCATAACAAGGCTAAATTGAAACCCAAAATTTGGGCTGTCAGTGTTTATGTAGGCCGAATGTTTTATGACTTGCGTGGGCCGATTCCCGGAAAGAAGTGATCCTACTCCCTTGTATTACGTTAGTGAAAAACGTCATCTTATTGGTGAAAAAATAAGAAAAATATGGCCCAAACCTGGTCTTTGAAGTTAAAAATGCAGTGCCTAACCACCAGCCCTGTAGTCTTGTTAGGGCTCTTTCTTGTAAATTTTATGTTTAAAGTGAGTTCTATTTTAATCACCCAATTTTAAAAAAATTATTCTGGCTATTTATGTTTTCGATCATTACTGTTTTGCTTTTTCGAGTGTTAGCTTCCGTTAACCCCTGTTAATCCGATGACGTGTCACATTAATAAAAAAGAGTTAATTTTAATTTTGACCCTCAAACTTTAAAAAAATTATTTTTTCACCATCTCACAAACAAGGACCTAATTGGGCAATTCTTCTTCCTGCCTTATGCTTGATCTACTACAAGGAAGAACAAAGGGTTTAAATTGTCCTTATTTTTCTCCATTGTAGTTGAACAGAAGAAATTCAACCCTGCCATTGACTATACAGAGCATCAGTTGCCGTGAAAGCAACATGGTACTTTGACTTTGAACCCCCAAATTAATTCAAATTTCCCGACAGTCCCACTCCTGTGAAGATGTCTTAAAGTGTATTATCATAATCAACAAACTATATGTTGCAAAGAAAAACCGCCGGACGAAGAGTACCAAAGAGAACGACGAAACGCGCTTCATCTTTCACTACACAATACAAAACCCCACCTTTCTCACAGCCACAAAGCTTAGTTCAAATGCTATCTAGAGCAACATTTGGAAGAGCAAAAATTCACAACAATTTCGTTGAACCCTGTAAATTTGATGCTATACAGTGTATAATTGCAGCACGTAAGAAAACCCTTTGTTGCAATATCTCAGACAACTGAGCATAAAACCCTCAGAAATCCATGGAATTGAATCTGCATCAATGCATTGCAAGCAACATGACAGTAAGACACGAGTCAATGCTGCATCAAAACGGCAATGTTCAAAGCAAAAGAATACAATAATCTAAAAACAACAAAATGAAAATCTGGGTATTGATCGGCATTCACAATTGGCAAAGATCGGATCTGATATTCCACTTTATTTTAATTAAAAAGAAACAAATGAAACAAAATCCAAAAATCAAAGAATTACAGCCGCAACAAAAAAAAAAAAAAACAAAAAACTGTTTTTAAAACGAACGAAAAGAGAAGATGAGAGATAATTGTAGTAGAAGTACCTGGAATTTCTTCTGTTCAACTCCAATGGAGGAAAACGCGGAAGTTTTGGAAAGGGTTGAATGCTTCGAAGTTAGTATAAAATAAAAACTATGATGAAAAACTAAAATTTTAAAAGTTTGAGAATCAAATTTAAAATTAGTTTTTTCATTAAGGTGCCATGTCTCTGCAACCACGTCAATTCATTGTATTGATAGAAAATGTCGTCCACTTCATCGTACTATTAAAAGTTACTTGTACGTAACTTAAATTTTGAAGCATTCTTTGCGATTATTTTGAAGATATGAATAAATTTCAAGATTTAGAGGATCATTTATTGATTCTATAATCTAACTTGCATCTTTCTTTGTGTTGATAATTTTGTCTGGCAATTAGCTGATATCATTACTTAATTGTATAAAAATATTTAGTAAAATTAATTGATAGCTTATAAGTGTTTGTTTATTTGAACAACCAAAATAACATATAAAGACATAATTATATTCAATATTTATTTAAATAGTTTATTAATTATTAATATTTTGTATCTATTAATATTAATTATATTATAAAATTATTTTTTAATATTTAGCATATATATATATATATATATATATATATATATATATATATATATATGAAGGATGTATACACTAATTTCTTATTTGTGAAATTACCTTTTTAATGTAATTTTAATAATTATTAAATTTAGGTGTATATATATATATTAATTTTTTATTTATGAAATTATATTTTTGAGTATATATTTATTAATTAATAAATTTAGATGTATATATTAATTTCTTGTTTATGAAATTATCTTTTTAATTTTATTAGTTATTCAAATTCATGCTGTTTAGAAAATTTTTTGTAATTGTCAATGACAAATAGTCTGTATAATTTTTTTATCCAAATCTCCAACTTAAAAAGCTTAATTTCGCTATTACAATCATCTATTTACCAAACATCTAAATTAACAGATTTGACTAGTCAAACTTCTAAAATAATTTAAATATTTAATTTTGGCTCAAAAAATTATTTACCAAACAAGGTCTATGTTTTAAAATGCCCGTGTGGTTGAATTGTGTCCTAAATTAATGGGTAATGGGTTAAGCCTTCAATCTATAAGAGTTCACATTTATTTGGGGTTTATGTGGTTAAATACTGAAGTGAGGTTAGAACCATGTCACTCCCAGCCAATATATTTGGATAGTGCTAGATGTTAAGACGGATTATATTGTGCTATGTATATCATTGTATTTTGTGAATTCGATTCTTACACTACTTCCTCACCAAAAATAATTCGTTTAACATGAATCGTACACTTTCTCTTAAATTGGTATTTAAAGATTTTTTCTCTCTTCAATTGATACACGAATTAGACGCATTTTTCCAAGTTGGGACTTGAATAAATTTTTCTCCAAAATTGGTACTTGAACTAGGTTCATTCTCTCACGTTGGTACTAAAATTTATACATTCTATTAAATTGATCCTAATTCAAAAATAATTCAATAAATTTAACCCTCTATAATTTAAAATTCTTTCAAATTACTCTCCATTCTTCTAAATTACTCGTCATCAACTTTTCTTCACTATGCTAAAACAATTTTTTATCACTTATCTGGTGAACCCAGTCAATAATATGGCCCAAGCCCAGTTTATAACAATTTGTCTAAATGTGGCCCAAGCCCCGTTAATTATAATTTGTCTAAATGTGGCCTTTGCACATTTTAATTCAATTTGTCTGAATATAGGCTAAGTTGTAAGCATCTTGGTATCACCAGATTTCAAGTTTGAGTTATGTATGTAGAATATTTCCGTTGAGAGACTCACCTACCAAAGTTAGTTATGCGACATGGGTCAACTCGAATTAACCAGGTCAAAATTTTAAAAACTAAAAGAACAACAAAAAAGATTATATAAATCTACATATACTTATAAATTATGCTGTTCGATCCCACATTATTTAAGAGAAACAACATTATCAATGGGATCCGTGATGTTTATATTTTTGAAAACTAATAAAGTCCCGTCCCTACCAGAGACTTCCTTAGACATAACACAAGTCTTAGTTGTACCTTCGGACTATTCAATTGTTGAACTTTACTGCATTTTTAAATTGATTAGTGCACAGTGCATTTTCAATTCAAAATCTCACATCTTATAAATTTGGACTACCCCACCACCATTGATGTTGCAGCATGACAGCTCGTATAGATTTAAAAGCCAACTTAAATGGAACTGGTAAAACCTTATTTTGTTTTTTTAATTATTATTTTTTTAAATAAAAGGTATTATATTTTTGTACCAGAATTCTAACACATACAAGATAAAATAATATAAATATTTTTAACCACTAAATTAATTAGCGGAACTATCTTAAAATTATTGTTTGATTTACAGGTGAGTAAGAGTTTATATAAAAATGATTTTTTAAACTATTTTTTTATTTTTGTCTTGATCTTTATTATTTAGAAATAAAATACAATATCTGAATTAGAAAATTGAAGTTTAATGATAACAACAACAATAATAATTTAATTTATTTAAAAGTGATTAAATTCCTTTGATGTATAAATGTTTATAATTTATATTTACTTATAAACATATTTATATGTAAATAATTGTTGTATACTTACATAAGTATATGGTATATTTTAGTTTTTATTTTAAAAAATCTTAAAGTAGATTATGAAATATTTTAAAAATATCAATAACACCGATATTAATTAATACATGTCTATTTAAGGATAAAAATAGTACATCCAATGACACCGTACAGACTACAATTTATTATGCAAGCCATTACCCACATATGTCCAACTACACCAGCAGCGCAGCAATTATGAAAGCCTTTTTTCAAGAAATAAAAATTCAAAATGCTCGTTCTTGCACTCATTTATCAGATCTCTCTCTCTGCATCCAGGACGTACGTAAATATTTTATGTTAGAAGAAACTAGCCTATAAAATTTTAGGGGTGATATTATAAAATTTTAAGGATAAAAATAAATTTTAACAAAGAAAATACATAAAAATTTAAATCATATTTGAATCTACTGCATCTTTTCTACAAAATTTTATTCGTGGCTTTTTAAAGTTCTAATATAATGACTTAAAACTATTCCTTTTCACTTTGGAATAAACACAGAATGAAATTAAAGAATATAATTGCCCTCCATTCTTGTTTCCTCTAAAATGGTGATGGCTAAAGCTAGATGCTTCTTTTTCTTTTATAGTATTATCTTTTTTATAGACTATATTTTAAGTTTGTGGTTATCTTTTTCTATAATATTGTTTATGATGTTTAGACTTGAATTTTTTTAAAAAAATAATATATCTTATCGTTACATCTTACTCTTTTTTTTTTTTTTCTCTTTAGTTAAAGCAAATAGTTTTTTGTTTGTTTCACTATCGGCATCTAACTCATTGATTGACTAATCCGTATCAAATATTGTAGAAACCTATTATGAGAGACGATCTTCCCAATTCAATTTCTCCATTTATTACGGACTCGAACCTCTAACGTTGTTTAAATGATATCTAGTGTCTCATCCCACCTCACCTAGTTGTTGGTTAAAAGCTAAATTTATTGGCTTAAGGCTTATCTTGGAAAAGGAATATACAAGCTCCTTGTAATAAATAACATAATTAAATCTGCTCTTAAAAACAAAATTAATTCTGAAAAATGCAAATAAAAATAGCATAATCTAGTTAATAAGGTCTCTCACATCAATCATAGTTTGATTTAGACATTGTATTGATTTCCATTAAATAAAACGCTCAACAAAATCCATAGTATTAAGGAAACATTGTAATTTATTTTAAGATCTAAGTTTCAAATTCAAGTTTATGTTTGTAACATAAAGAGAATGCAATGAGAAATTAATGGAAAATCAATAAATATAAAGGTGGTCCAAAGCATATAAATCAAAGCCAAAAGGTGAAGTTTACCCAGAAGAATACAAAAGAGAGGACCGAGATAGTCCACAAAGTCTAAAGGCATTGCGATTGTTCAACATCAGTCATGTCAATAATGGAAGACATAGACGTTGTACTCCACCACAGCATCCCCAGTTTTAAAATCGTATGCATGAGTCTTCGCCTGAGCATATCCACGGGCAAACCGGAAAAGGCCGCTACCGCCGACGATAGGCATCTCCCTCAACGTCGAGAAGACGGTGTTGCGCCCCAAAAGACTAAGGGAACTGCCGTTATACTTGCCTTCCATGAAGGCGAAGTTCATCACCATTAGTAAACCAACTTCGTGTTGCGCTGCGGATGCGTAAATCCCTTGCGCTTTTCCCACAAGCTTCGAGTTCCGCTCGGGTGCCTCCGTCAAAGGGTCATCAACCATCACGACAGCACCGAAGCCGGTCTCGGATTTGTTGGTCAAGGCGGCGCTGGCGACTAGGATAGCTGTGGGATTCCGTCCGCTGACTATGTCGTGGAAGTAGAAGTGTATGTGGCTGAGCTTCTCTCGCTTGAGGCCAAGCTTTTTGGGAGACAAAATGCTGGAGAAGCCATTAGATTTTGCAGAGGCAAGATTGATTGAGAGGAAGAGCAGAGCAAAGAGGAAGAAGAAAGTGGAGGGTAGTCGTTCTGAGAAGGTTTTAGGCATGGTGAAAATTAGAGTTTTTTCTTTCTTTCTTTCGTGACTTAGATTTGTGAAGTACATGGAGAACTAAGATTTGGAAATGGGGGCACTATATATCGAGTTAGTGGAGTAAAGTTCCTATGTAAGTCTCAAGCTATACAAAGACGAAGAATAAATATTTTTGCATTTATGTGTCTATTAGTAAGTTTGATATGTATATCCTCTTTAATCAAATTGATATCTTCATTAATCATTTGAATTTGATATGTAAATTGTCTTTTATTTCTCTCATTTCAGACAAAATAAATTGCAGCATTCCATGTAAGCTTGATTATGTAAACTAACAAAGAGTTGTTTCTGTTTGCCAATCACCCACATGTCTACTTAAGCCGCATAATGAGAGCATACCTCCCAAATCAGTCTCGAGTAATTACATCAAAAAAAGATGATTACGGGATTCTGTATCAGCATCACAAAACTTACACCCAGGATCAGTAGTTATACCCATTCTTTAGAGTCTATCCATAGTTGTAAGTCTATTAATAGAGACTTAGGTATAATCTCCTGCCTGCAGTAACGACCCAGATTTTTGGAATCTGGGGGTCGGGTTAACCCGAAGCCTGGGCTTCGTGTTGGGCTTAGAGTCAAGTGTTTGGCTTTCGAAAGCCTTTATAGGCTTGCTTGTTGTTGGGCTTGTAAGTGTTTGAGTTTGGAAGAAGGGTATAAAGGTAAAGTTGCCCATTTTTGAAGGATGAAGAAGGGTTTCTTGTCTTCTTTTTCTCCCATCCCTCATTTGCTCATCCCTTTCCCAAGAACCTAAAGTTAAAGTTGAAATTTTGTGGTTTTGATTTGGATTCTCGGATTTTGGCTTGAGGGAGTTGTAACCAGCGTCAAGGGATCTATCCATCAAGGTAAAAAAAGTTGGTTTTGATGAGGGTTGGAAAATAGATGTTTGGTGGGGGTTGAAGAGGGAGAACAAGATTTGGGGATTTAACTCCCTTTCTTGTTGAAGAATTCTTCTTTTAGCTTATCTCTAGTTTCTAACGACGTTGTAACATGTTTTACAATATTTTCTTGTAGCGAAAGAAGTTGGAAACTCTTCCAAGGGGCAAAGGAAGGTGAAGGCTTGAAGCTTGGGCTAGGAGCTTCATTCTCAGCTGTAGGATCAAGGTTAGTACACTACTAACTCCTTTGTTTTCCTAGAAATCATAAAGTAGATTGCTTGTTGCTTGGTTTGATGTCTTGGTGGTTTGGGAGCTTGAGACTCCCTTTAGTGGCTAAACCCGAATTTGATGTTAAAAAATGGTAGAAACCCGCTTAAACTACCTTCCATAAATTGTAGGTTTGATTTGGGGTGTTAACATGGAAGTTTGTGGGTGTTTGGGATGATTTGCGAGCTCCAGAATTTGAATTTTGGCTCATGTACCGATACTGGATGAACTGGTATCGATACCCTTTGCTTTGAGTGGCTAACTTAGGCAAAATTTGAAGGGCGTATCGGTACGGGCTAGGGCCGTATCGATACCCCCTATTCTACAAGAATTCTAGTAGCAAATTTGGGTATCGATACGCTTGGGGTTGTATCAGTACCGATGGGGTATCGGTACATGACCCCGTGTATCGGTACGGGGTTTTGGTTAAACCCCTTCAGCATACAAAATTGATTTACGATACATATAAGTGGGTATCGGTACCCACAAGAGTGTATCGATACTCTTAAGTGGGTATCGGTACCCACAAGGAAATCTGCCCAAAAAATACGTTTTGAGTTTGAAGGATCTATAATTCGAGGACTAAGGCCCAATGGGCTTCTAAAGTGGTTAAACGATTGGTAAAACTAAGAAACTGGATTTTAAACCCTATATACGTGCATAATGAGTAATAATATAATAAAACCTTGTATGAATTGTTGTGCTGAAACAACGAGGATCCTTAGTGAATCGAATAATTATTGTATGCCACGTAAGGGTATATGTATGGTTAAGTTACCTTGATTGTTGGGATCCGGATACTAGTGAGAGAAAAAGTGTGTTACAACACCATGGTTATAGATTGCTGAATGTACGTTTCCAAAACTTTATGGCACCAGGTCTCTTTTGAAGATGCACGATGAGAGATTCCGAGCATGAGTGTAGGTTCTCGAAGTTGTATGGCACCGAGCCTCACCCGATGAGTGTACGCTCCCGAAGCTGTGTGGCATCGGGCTTTACTCCAGGTTTGTTGATATAATGTTACGTGTTGTATGAGGGTATTGGTTCCATTTGGTTGTTATGTGTGATAAATGTTCAGAAGTACTATTTTTCTTACCCTTTTTACTCATATTATTGTTAGACTTAGGCCCATATTAGTTGCATAATTAGCCATTCATGCATTAATCCATGTTTCCTTCCATCGTTGAGCTTGATTACATAACTTGGTACTTTTTGTTGGAAAAGATGCTGCTTTGGTGTGTTTTATGTGTATGTGCAGGATCATTTGCCAAAGGAGATGCCAAGCTAGTTGCCAGGGCAATACATGAAGGAGACGCCTAGCTAGTTGCCAGGGCAATGCATGAAGGAGACGCCGAGCCAGTTGCCATGGTAATTGTCGACAAGAGCAAAAGTGATATGGTAGTCGAAATTGATGACTAGACAAGCCCAAGATGACGTGGAGCAAAGCCCAAACCCAAAAGAATTTGATTGCCATGCAGAGATTAAAGAAGAATTAAATTCCAAGAAGATAGGAGAAGTTCTAGTAGGAATACAATTATAATAAAGAATTATATTCTTTAAAGATAATTTAATTCCAACTTAACTTCCTCATCAAAGAAGGACTTTGGCCTAGCCCTATAAATAGGAAGGAGATTTTGACAATCCAGAGAGAGCAATATAGGGGAATTTCGACAAGTCAAAGGAGGGCAAGATGAGAGAATTTTCGACAAGAATCAAGGGCAAGGAGGATTTCGACAAGCCTCCTTCTTCATCATTTTCTTTCTTGTTCGATTGGGTTCATACTAGGGATTGTTTATCTTGTGTTTCTTTGGAACCTAGCCATGAACTAAATCTATTTGGCTATGGTTATTGTGTTTTGTGGTTGTGAGAAACTATTGGTTTTTGTTTTGGTAATAAGAGTTTGCACTTTTCTATTTCAAGGTTTATTCATTCTTGGTTCTTATTCTTGTTTACGAGTGAATTGGGAGAGGATCTCATGATTTCATCTATTTATCTAATATCAGGAGAGTTAGATTCAAGAAACGAATGAATATGATCTTTATTCAATCTATTGATGGTGAAGATTAATCCGGCTTAGGAATAAGTTAAGGATTTCAACGGCTAAGAGGAGTGCAAGATTGGTTGTTGTTCACCCTTGATTCACGCAGGGATGTATTATCAAGGCATGCACAAGTAGCTAGAGTTTCGACTTAGGGATAAGAAGAAACCATTGAAGAACGCTCTGCCGAACCTTGAAGGTTGCTGCCCAGACGCCCAAGTAGTTGCCCAACTAGTTGCCCAGGAAACCATCGATTAGTTGCCAAGGCAACCCCGTTGTGCAAGTTGCCACGACAATTGAGTTGCCCATGCACTCTTTTACCAAAACGATCCAATCGGCTATCACACCTCAACTCACGATAACCTGGCCTATCTCTCTCTCAATTGATCTCATCTATTCATTTACTTTATTGCTTTCTAGATTAGTTATTAGTTAAACTCCTATAATCCTTTACTTGTGTTTTTACTTTTTACAATGCAAGATACTAGATTCTTGAAGTGGCACCAATCCCTGTGGAGACAATATCTTTTATACTATAACTTGCGACGTGTATACTTGCACAATTGCGTAGCACTTATTACGCGCAACAATGTGTTTAGGCGACTAGAGGTAGCGCCAATGTTGTTATTTTATGCATTCTCTTTAATTGCATGCTCTTATTTATGATTTGCGTGAAGCATGGTTGAGTGGAAGTGTATCCACTGAGTTTCGTTAGCTCAGCATTCAGAATTGTTGTTTCTATTTGCAGGTTAGTAGGTTGACGTGCATCGTCGGAGCATCATCGGAGTAAGATTATAACATCAACTTGTTGTCCGAGTACAATACTAGATTATCGGGCTATGTATTCGTAGGACCCTATATTGTATTGTAACTTTTTTTAGATTTTAAATCATGTGTCGAATGCTTTTATTTATGTATTTTAAATAGAGCTCTCATGTAACGTTTTAATAGATTTATCTACTTCGAAATATTCAAACACAATGTATTTTATGAACGAATGTGATTTGGGCTAAAATTAATTGCAAAATTTTATGGTAATAGTTTAGGCTTGAGGCTCAAATGTGGCATTTGGGTCAAGGGTGTTACATTTAGTGGTATCAGAGCCTAGGTTTAACCGGTTCTAGGAAGCCCCGGGGTTGTCTAGATAGTGTTGTATAGGTGTCTAGCGAATACATTGCCCATAAGTCAAAGTCGTACTTGTTTAAGCTGAATATTCGATGGTGTAACCTTATTTGTTTACTTGTGCAGAAGTAATCATGCCAAGGAGAGCACGAGATCGAGAAAAGAGTTGGGGCTCTCAAAAAGGGAGCTATGATGAGGACTACGTTCTCGGCACGAAGGAAATATTGGAGGATGAAATGGGTCGAGGGGCCAATTATTTCTCTCATCTACATTAGGCCCTTTATCGGATTGTGAGGGCCATACCTAGGCCTTTAGCTACTCCACGTAAGGCACAAATTGAGAGGGTGCATCGCCATGATGCTACATATTTTCTTGGATTGGGGCAAGAAACCCAGTTAAGGTTAATTAGTGGTTGAGGGATACCTGTTATATTATACGACAAATAAGGTTGAAACCCGAGGACAAGTTGATATGTGTTTATTCCCTATTGAAGGAGAATGTTCAAGAATGGTGGAAGATCGTAGAGTTGGGATGGTACCCTAACAAACTTTTATGAAATGACTTCTTGGATGAATTTGAGAAGAAGTATGTGAGAGAAGCTCACATTAATGGCATGAGGGATCGGTTTAACTATTTGGTCCAATAGAATCAACCAGTCTTTGAATATGAACAAGAATTTCTAAAGTTGAGTAGGTTGCCACCGAGAAGATGAGGTACAAGAGGTTTCTAAAGGGTTTGGGGAAGGAGATTCAGACCTACTTGATTGTTGCCCCATTGAAGTGTTTTCAGAGTTGACTGCTTATTCCAAGTCGCTTGAACAAGTGCAAGGTTTGACCTATGGCCTGGCTGGTAGGCAAGAGAGCTCGAGTGGGAGAACTCAGAACTTCTCTAACAACTCGCACTCTTATTCTAAAAGGAATAAAAATCATTAAAACTAAGGTAGAAGAGATTCGAACCAAAATTTGAGGTTAGACCGTAGATCAAAGTCTATTAGCCATAGGAGGTCTTCATCATCTTTAACCATTTTAAGCTCGGAGGGCTCACAAAAGAGTGCGGGTGCACCAATTTATGATTAGTGTGGACGTAAGCATAGAGGCGAGTGTTGGGGGTTGACTTGAGTCTACTTTAAGTGTAGATCACCGGGCCATTTTGTGAGGGATTACCCGACAACTGCTAATGTCACTCCAGTCTAGACTCAGAGTGTAATGACCCAAGTATCGATACGGGGTGTAGTAGGCATTGTGAGAGTGGGCTCGAGGGAGCCTTAGTAGACCCTTTTTAAGTAGATGGGCTTTAGTTTAGGTTTGGTTATGTATGAAAGGCGAAGGAATGGTGGGGAAGTAAATTCCTTTACCTTTGAAGGAAGAGAGGGGTGTAGCTCTTTAATTTCTACAGAAAAGCTAAGCGGGCGAGCTCACCCTTGTCTCCCAACCTCTTCTCATCCTTTCCACCATTTCTTTTTCTTGGAGATTCAAAGGTAAAGGTCCAATCTTTATCATTTTGAGTTGAAATTTCAGAGTGCAAGTGAAGGGAAAGGTTATCAGCATTAAGGGATCTATCTAGCAAGGTAAATTTCATTAAGTTTGGCGAGGGTTGAGAAATTTGGGTCTTGGTAGGGGCTTGGAGAAGATGAACGTGAATGGGAGTTTCAATTACTTTTTTGTTGGTAGAATCTCCCTTAACCATCCTTATTTCCTTTTAGTAGTGTTGTCACTCGTTTTGCAACATTTGGTCGTAGTTAAGGAGGTTGGAGAGCACTCCAAAGACCAAGGGAAGAAGAAGGCTTGAGATTGAGGAATGGCTTGTTTTTCCAACTTTGGAAGGAAGGTTAGTACACTACTAACTCCCCTGTATTCCCGTAAATCATCAATATGATTGGCTTGTTGCTAGATGGATATATTGGTTGTTTGATATGCTTGAGTCTTCATCAATGGAAAATATTAACTTGGGTGTTAAAATGAAAGGAAATCACCTAAACTACCTTCCATAACTTGTAGGATTAATTTGGGGTTTTACCATAGAGGTTTGAGGGTGTTGATGGTGATTTACGAACTCCAGAAAATGAATTATGGGTTTGAGTATCGATACGGGTTGAACATGTATTGATACACTGTGTTAAATATGATGAACAAAAGCAATTCTTGAAGAGAGTATCGGTACACCTAAAGAGGGTATCGATACCCCCTATTCTACATGAATTTTAATGGCGATTTTGGGTATTGGTACACAGCCCCGTGTACAGATATGGGGTTTTGAGTTAAACCCCTTCTGAAGGCAAGCTTGGTATCGATACGCATAAGTGGGTATCGGTACCCATTAGAGCGTATCGATACTCTTAAGTGGGTATTGGTACTTGCTGGGAAATCAACCCAAAAATTTTATTTTGAGTTCGGGGGACCTATAATTCGAGGGCTAGGGCCCAATGGGCCTCTAATATGGTAAAATAAATAGTAAAAATGAGAAACTAACTCATATATGAGCTTAATGAGTAATAACTCAATAAATGTTGGGTGACTTGATTATAATAATAACCCTAGGGATCCTCGGTGGATCATGTATGGTCACGTGCCAAGTAAGGGCACTTATGTGTTGGGTTACTTAATTGGTGGGATTTAGATACCCAGTGAGATTGTTGCAACACCAAGATATGAGCTTCGAGATATACGTTCTCGAAGCTATGTGACACTGGGCCTCATCTGATAATACTCGATGAGAGATTTCGAGTATGAATGTACGTTCACGAGGCTGTGTGACACCAGGCCCCACTCTAGGTTTATTGGTATAGAGCATACGTGTTGTGTAAGATTATTGTATCATTTGCTTGCTATGTGTTTAGGCGGCTAGAGGTAGTGCTCATATTGTTATATTATGCTATGATATCATCTTTAGCTGCATGCTCTTATTTATGATTTGCATGAAGCATGGTTGAGTGGAAGTGTATCCACTGAGCTTCGTTAGCTTAGCGTTCAGAATTATTGTTTCTGTATGCAGGTTAGTAGGTTGTCGTTCATTGTTGGAGTACATCGGAGTAGGACCTTAGCATCAACTAGTTGTCCAAGTATAATACTTAGATTATTTGGGCTATGTATTTGTAAGACCCTATGTTGTATTATAACTCTCATTTTGGATTTAAATCATGAGTCAAATGTTTTTAATCATGTATTTAAAATGGAGCTCTCATGTAACAGTTTAACTATATTTACTCATGTCAAAAATTTAAACTTAATGGATTTTACGAAACGAATGTGTTTGGGCTCAAGGCCCAATTGTGATATCTGTGTCGGGGGTATTACAACAGTGGTATCGGAGCCTAAGTTTAGCAAGCCCCAAGGGTGTTTAGAGTGTTGTATAGGTGTCTAGCGAATATGTTGCCCATAAGTCGAAGTCGTACTTGTTTAAGCTGATATTAAATGGTGTAACCTTATTTGTTTGCTTGTGTAGAAAAGTGATCATGCCAAAGAGGGCACGAGACCATGAGGAGAGTTAGGGCTCCCTAGAAAGGAGCTACGACGAGGATTATATTTCTGGCACAGAAGAGATGTTGAAAGATAGGAGTAGCCAAGAGGCTACATATTTCTCTCTTTTGCATCAAGCCCTTCACCGGATTGTGAGGGTCATACCTAGGCTTTCGGCTACCCCTCGCGAGGTACCAATTGAGAGGGTGAACCACCATAGTGCTACGAACTTTCTTGGATCGGGACAAGATAATCCTGTTAAGGTAGATCAGTAGTTGAGGGACACTCGTTGGATCATAAGACAAATAAGGTTAAAGCATGAGGACAAGTTGACATGTGTTATCTCCCTGTTAAAGGAGAACGCTCAGGAATGGTAGAAGACCGTAGAGTTGGGTCGGTATCGTAACCAACCTACTTGGGATGACTTCTTAGAAGAATTTGAGAATAAGTATATGGGAGAAATCCACATTGATAGTTTAAGGGATCAATTCAACCATTTGGTCCAAGAAAACTGGTCAATCTTTGAGTATGAGTAAGAATTTCTACAATTAAGTAGGTATGCCCCTGAGTTAGTTGCTACTAAAAAGATGAGGTGCAAGAAGTTCCTGAAGGGCTTGAGGAAAAGAATCCAAACCTACTTGACTACAGCCCCACCGAAGGTGTTTTCAGAATTTACTGCTAGTTCCAAGTCACTTGAGCAAGTGCAAAGTTTGACCTATGACCCATCAGGTGGGCAAGAGAGCTCAAGTGGGAGAACTTAGAACTTCTCCAGCAACTAGTAATCTTATTCCGAGAGGAATAGAACCTGTTAGAATAAAAGCAGAAGAGTTTCGAACCAGAGTTTGAGATCAGACCGTAGGTCGAAGTCTGCTGGCCGTATAAAGCCTTTGTCATCTTTAGCCATGATGAGTCTAGAGGGCTTATAGAGGAGTACAGGCGTACTAGTCTGTGATCAGTGTGGGCGTATGAATAGAGGTGAGTGTTTGAGGACATTCAGGGTTTGTTTTGAGTGTGGATCATCTTGAAAGACATGAATTAATAATTGTAACGAATTGAAATATGCCTTGGAGCATTTGTAATGGTTTGGCTTGATGCTTCTTATCTCTTGGTGAGATCTATGGATGCTCGAGGAGCATATGTATCTTGTGTGTTATGGCAAGGAATCTGGATGTCCTAGAGTCAATGCAAGAGCACTTATATAAGGGGATGTTTACTTCGGGCTATGTGATCAACTACATCCGACTTATCTGCAGGCTATATGATATGGGTGCGATTAGAAACCTATCCGTTGCTAT
Source organism: Hibiscus mutabilis (assembly GCA_019671005.1). NCBI lineage: Eukaryota > Viridiplantae > Streptophyta > Magnoliopsida > Malvales > Malvaceae > Hibiscus > Hibiscus mutabilis. The sequence continues at coordinate 23,925,739 of CM033713.1, forward strand.
GGTGAACCGGATAAGAAAAATTGGGTTGTGTGAGCTCGAGTAACTCGATGGGCTATGTAAACTCGAGTAACCTGATTGGCCGAGTGATCTCAGGTAAAGACTGCTTGTGACTATTGTGATCCAAGTATGTCTGGGACGTATCTGTGGCTATGGTGATATGGATATGGTCGAACTAACCCGATGGCTATGTGATCACGGGTAACCTGATTGCTATGTGAGCACAGGTAATATAGGGCCTTGTTGGTCATTGTGTAGGTCATGTGTGGTTATTTATGCTTGCTGTGTTGATAATAGTTGATGGCTATATTACCCTAGGACTGTGTGATCAGAGTACGATATGCTTTAACTTGGTGGGCTATGTAAGCTTGAGTAACTCGATGGGCTGTGTGGCCTCGATTATGGTAAAGACTGGTGATGACATGTGAGACTTCTTTTAATTAATGATGCCTTGAGACAAATATTGTGAACTCTAGCTAGGGTAGGCTAGAAGGTAATCTTTGTTATATGTGAAGCCTTATCTGTGCACTCTTAATTATATCGTCATGCATGTTTGTTTTATGATATTCATGAATTATAGTAGAGTAGAAATGTACCACTGAGTCTTGTTAGCTCAGCGTATAGAATTGTGGTTTTTTCGTGCATAGGTTGATAGGTTATCTTTTGGAGGAGCACATCGTAGATGATTTCCCAACACTGAGCTAGTTTCAGAGTACAATACTTGATATTTTAGTTTGGACTAAAATGTATTCATAGGACCTTACCACAATCGAGTCCGTAACTCTATTTGAATTATTATTTTATTATACGGTGTATTTTAAATTGGTGCTCCTATTTTGTAAACTCATGTTAAATGTTATTTATCTATGTGGATTTATAGAAATGGATGTTTTTGAGAAATGTCAAAGTTGTGATTTTAAATAGAAAATTTGATGAGTCATTTTTAGGAGACCCAAATATAGCACTTTAGATTCGGATCGGGATCAGGGTGTTATAGGTCTTGTATAGATGGAAGTGTATAACACCCTTGTGTTGGACTGAGCTCAATGAAAGAAGGATTGTAGGATCAATTTGATTAGACAAATAGAGAAGAAGTTTCAGATCATCAAAGAAAGATTGCAAGCGGCCTATGATCGTCAAAAAGCTTATGCGAATCGTAAGCGTAAGCACATCAAGTATGATGTTGGTGACAAAGTTTTCCTCAAGGTATCACCATGGAAAAGAGTGATCCACTTTGGGTGGAAGGGTAAGTTGAGACCGAGGTTTATTGGGCCTTATGAGATCCTTGAGAGGGTTGGACCCCTAGCGTACCGGCTAGCTTTACCTACAGAGATGATGCGCATCCACAATGTGTTCCATGTATCCAAGTTGAGGCATTATCGTTTCGACCCTTCGCACGTTATCCTATTAGAGGAAATTGAGATCAACACCGATTTGACCTATGAAGAAGAGCCAATAAGAGTTTTGGACAAATGAGTCAAATAGTTACGCAACAAGTGTATACCTCTGGTTAAGATATTGTAGAGGAACTACATAGATAAGAAGGCTACATGGGAAGTCAAAAAATACATGAAGTTGCTTTACCCGTATTTTTTTCCAAAAGGTAAATTTTGAGGACAAATTTTTTTAAGGGGAAGAGAGTTGTTTGACCTAGATTTCAAAATCCATGAGTCAATTTAACTTGAGATGTGGACTCGGTGTAGTGGGCCTTGTGAGAGTGGGCTCGAGGGAGCCTTAGTGGACCCTTTTTAAGTAGATGGGATTTAGTTTGGGTTTGGCTATGCGTGGGAAGGTGAGGGAAGGGTAGGGAAGTAAATTACCTTACTTTTGAAGGAAGAGAGAGGTGTAGCTCTTTAATTTCTACAGAAAAGCTAAGGGGATGAGCTCACCCTTGTCTCCCATCCTCTTCTCATACTTTCTACCATTTCCTTTTCTTGGAGATTCAAAGGTAAAAGTCTAATATTTGTTTTTTTGAGTTGAAATTTCAAAGTGCAAGTGAAGGGAAAGGTTATCAGCATCAAAGGATCTATCTAGCAAGGTAAATTTCATTAAGTTTGGTAGGGTTTGAGAAATTTAGGTCTTGGCGGGGGCTTGGAGAAGATGAACGTGAATATGAGTTTCAATCACGTTTTTGTTGTTAGAATCTCCCTTAACCATCCTTATTTCCTTTTAGTAATGTTGTAACTCGTTTTACACTTTTTGGTTGCAGTTAAGGAGGTTGGAGATCACTCTAAAGACCAAGGAAAAAAGAAGGCTTGAGCTTGAGGAATGGCTTGTTTTTCTAGCTTTGGAAGAAAGGTTAGTACACTACTAACTCCCTTGCATTCCTGGAAATCATCAATATGATTACCTTGTTTCTAGATGGATATATTGGTTATTTGTTATGCTTGAGTCTTCATCAATGGTAAATCTTAACTTGGGTGTTAAAATGGTGTAAAAATAATAGAAAATCACCTAAAATTCCTTCCATAACTTGTAGGATTAATTTGGGGGTTTACCATAGAGGTTTGAGGGTGTTGAGGGTGATTTACGAACTCTGGAAAATGAATTATGGGTTTAAGTATCGATACGGGTAGAACACATATCGATACCTTGTGTTAAATGTGATGAACACAAGCAATTCTTGAAGGGCGTATTGGTACACCTAAGGAGGGTATCGATACCCCCTGTTCTACATGAATTCTAGTGGCAATTTTGGGTATCGACATACGGCCCCGTGTATCGATACGAGGTTTTGAGTTAAACCTTTTCTAAAGGTAAGCCTAGTATCGATATGCATAAATGGGTACCAATACCCACTGGAGCGTATCGATACTATTAAGTGGGTATCGATACTCACTAGGGAATCTGCCAAAAAAATTTATTTTGAGTTTGGAGGACCTATAATTCGAGGGCTAGGGTCCAATGGGCCTCTAATATGGTAAAATAAATAGTAAAACTGAGAAACTAACCTCATATATAAGCTTAATGAGTAATAACTCGATAAATGTTGGGTGACATGTTTATGATAGTAACCCTAGGGATCCTCGATGGATCGTGTGTGGTCACGTGCCAAGTAAGGGAACTTTTGTGTTGGGTTACTTGATTGGTGGGATCTGGATACCCAGTGAGAATGTTGCAACACCAAGAGATGAGCTTCAGAATGTATGTTCCCGAGGCTGTGTGATACCTGGCCTCATTCGATGATACTCGATGAGAGATTTTGAGTATAAGTGTACATTTCTGAGGCTATGTAACACCGGGCCTCACTCTGAGTGTATGTTCCCGAGGCTGTGTGACACTGGGCCTCACTCCAGGTTTGTTGGTCTGGAGCATACGTGTTGTGTGAGATTATTGTATCATTTGCTTGCTATGTGTTTAGGCGGCTATAGGTAGCTCTCATGTTGTTATATTATGCCATGATATCATCTTTAGCTGCATGCTCTTATTTATGATTGGCATGAAGCATGGTTGAGTGGAAGTGTATCCATTGAGCTTCGTTAGCTCAACATTTAGAATTGTTGTTTCCGTACGCAGGTTAGTAGGCTAACGTGCATCGTTGGAGCACCATTAGAGTAGGACCTCAACATCGACTAGTTGTCCAAGTACACTACTTAGGTTATTTGGGATATGTATTTGTAGGACCCTATGTTGTATTTTAACTCTCAATTTAGATTTAAATTATGATTCGAATGCTTTTAATCATATATTTACAATAGAGTTTCTATGTAACGTTTTAACTATGTTTGCTCATGCCAAAAATTTGAACTTAATGGATTTTACGAAACGAATGTGTTTGGGCTAAATCTAGTGGAAAAGTTTTATGGTCTTGGTTTGGGCTCAAGGCCCAATTATGACATTCGAGTTGGGGTGTTACACAGATTACCTCTTATCCAGTTTAGAGGGGTCGGGGTTTTGCTAGAGGAGGAGTGAGCCATATGTCTACACATCTTCGTGGAGGTATGGTTTAGTCTTCTGCGATAGCACAACGAGACAATACGCAGTCAAGGCTCATAAGAATTATGAGGCTAGCAATGTCATCTCATATACGTTGACCTTGTTTTTAGTTCTTATTGTTGCTCTTATGGATTCGGGGTCTACCCATTCCTACATCTGTAATGGAATATCTAACCAGTATGGTATTCTTGCCAAGGATCTTGAGATAGGTGTTCGTGTGACGAGTCTCTTGGGTATGATGTCTTAGTGGATAAGGTGTATCAGAGGTGTCTGGTTGAGGTTCAAGGTTTGATCTTTCCGGCAGATCTAATGGTGTTGCCATTTCAAGAGTTTAATAATATCTTGGGGATGGATTGGTTATTTGAGCATGATGCACGGTTAGGATGTAGAGCGAAGAGCCTTAAACTTTGCAAATTATATGAGGCCAAGTTGGTAGTGAAGGGTGAGAACAACCCATATCTTTCCAATGTGGTGAAAGCCTTGGCGGTACAAAGGATGATCTAGCAAGGTTGCGAGGCCTTCCTGACTTGTGTGGTTAATTCAAGAGTTGAGAGGCTGATGCTTGAGAGCCTTCGGACTGTTAGAGAGTTTGTCGATGTGTTTTCGAAAGTGTTACCTAGGCTACCTCTAGACCGTGAGCTAGAGTTTTAGATAGATGTGATGCTTGGCATGGCACCGGTATCTATTACACCGTATCGCATTGTACCGACAGAATTGAGGAAGTTAAAGAATCAGATTCAAGATTTGCTGGAAAGGGGATTTATCTGACCAAGCATCTTCTCTTGGGGTGCACTGGTCTTGTTTGTTAAGAAGAATGATGGGTCAATGAGGATGTACTTTGACTATCGTCGGCTCAATAAGGTAACAGTGAATAACTGATATCCCTTACCAAGAATTGATGTTCTGTTTGACCAGTTGAGAGGTGCTCGTGTGTTCTTAAAGATTGACTTGAGGTTAGGTTACTACCATTTGAAGTTAATGAATATTAAGAGTTTAGCAAACCGCTTTTAGGACGCAGTATGGACTTTACATGTTCTTGGTAATGCCTTTTGGGCTTACCAACGAACATGCGGCTATCATTTTGTGGTGGTCTTAATAGATGATATCTTAGTTTATTCAAGCTTAGAGGAGGAGCATGACTATCATTTTCTTATTGTTCTTCAGACCTTGAGGGAAAGACAACTCTTTTCCAAGTTCAATAAGTGTGAGTTTTGGCTCTCTGAGGCGGTATTTTTGGGCCACATTGTTGCAGCGGATGGGATCCGAGTTGATCCGCAAAAGATTCAAATAGTGGTTGAGTGAAAATCACCTAGGAATATCACGGAAGTCTATAGTTTCCTCGGGCTTGCCGAATATTACCTTCATTTTGTCAAAGGATTTTCTATTATATCAGCACCCATGAACAAGTTGTTACATAATGGAGTTCCGGTTAAGTAGAACGAGAAGTGACATCAAAGCTTTGAGCAGTTGAAGGCTTATCTGATGGAGGCCCCAATTTTGATGCAACTAGAGCCAGGAAAGGATTATGTCATGTTTAGTGATGCCTCGTTGAATAGGCTTGGTTGTGTCCTCATGCAAGAGGGTAAGGTGGTTGCTTATGACTCGAGACTACTTAAGCCTCATGAACAGAACTACTCTACGCATGACTTGGAGCATACCGTAGTTATCTTCGCGTTAAAGATTTGGATGCATTATCTATATGGGTTAAAATGTTACATCTACACTGACCATAAGAGTCTAAAGTATCTGCTCACCTAGAAAGAGTTGAATTTGAGGCAACAATGGTGGATTGAGTTGCTAAAGGATTATAATTGCATCATAGAGTATCATCCTGGTAAAGCTAACATGGTGGCCAATGCTTTGAGTTAGAAATCCATGTCAGATTTGAGGGTAATGTTTGCCCCCGTTTGAGGATGACCAAGGATGGTGGGTTGTTAGCCGAGCTTCGTGTAGAGCCTACTTTAGTTTAAGAGATCAAGAGAATGCAAGTGTTAGATGAATAGTTGGTGGCAATGATAGAGATGGTTCTGAGAGGCAAGGCATCCGATTTTGAAGTGCGAGATTGTAGGATCTTGTACTTCAAGGATTGATTATGTGTCCCAGCTTTGGAGGATCTACGAGACCGTATCCTTCGTGAGGATCATCAAAGTCCATTTACTGTGCATTTGAGTAGCAACATGATGTACCATGACCTTCATCCTTTTTATTGGTGGCCTAGTATGAAAGGGGATGTATTCGAGTTTATGACTAGATGCTTAGCTCTTCAGCAAGTTAAGGTCGAACACCAAGTTCCTTCAAGCTTGCTTCAGTCCATTCAGATTCGACAAAGGAAATGGGATCGCGTGACCATAAATTTTGTGACGGGTTTGCTGTTGACCCAAAAGAAGTATGATGCTATTGGGTAATAGTTGATTGTTGACCAAGTCTGCTTATTTTTTGCCTGTGCGTATGGATTTTACACTTGAAAGGTTGGCGCGTTGTACATCCAAGAGATTGTGAGGTTGCTTGGGCTACCATCGTCAACCATATCTGATAGGGATCCTCGATTCACATCAAGGTTGTGTAAGAAGATACATGAGGCTTTGGATACCAAGTTGCATTTCAGTATGATTTTCCACCCCAGACCCATGGTCAGTCTAAGCGAGTTATCCAAATTTTGAAGGATATGCTTCAGTGTCATATCATTAACTTCGAGAAAAAATGGGAAGAGCAGCTACCACTTGTTGAGTTTGCCTACAACAACAATTTCCAATCAAGCATCAAGATGGCTCCTTTTGAGGCCTTGTATGTATGTAAGTGTAGGACACCCTTATGTTGGACCGAGCTTAATGAGAGAAGGATTATGGGGTCAGATTTGATCAGACAAACTGATAAGTGTTCAAAAGTACTATTTTTCTTACCATTTTTACTCATAGTATTGTTAGACTTAGGCTCATATTAGTTGCATAATTAGCCATTCATGCATTAATCCATGTTTCCTTCCATCGTTGAGCTAGATTACATAACTTGGTAGTTTTTGTGGGAAAAGATGCTGATTTGGTGTGTTTTGTGTGTATGTGCAGTATCACTTGCCAAAGCAAGGCTAGAGCTAGTTGCCAGGGCAATACATGAAGGAGATGCCGAGCTAGTTGCCAGGGCAATGCATGAAGGGGATGCCGAGCCAGTTGCCAGGGCAATTGTCGATAAGAGCAAAGGTGATATGGTAGTCGAAATTGATAACTAGACAAGCCCAAGATGACTTGGAGCAAAGCCCAATCCCAAAGGAATTTGATTTCCATGTAGAGATTAAAGAAGAATTAAATTCCAAGAAGATAAGAGAAGTTCTAGTAGGAATATAATTATAATAAAGAATTATATTCTTTAAAGATAATTTAATTCCAACTTAACTTCCTCCTCAAAAAAGGACTTTGACCTAGCCCTATAAATAAGAGGGAGATTTCGACAATCCAGAGAGAGCAAAGAGAAGGGAATTTTGAAAACTCCAAGGAAGGCAAGAGGAGAGAATTTTCGACAAGCATCTAGGGCAAGGAGGATTTCGACAAGCCTCCTTCTTCATCATTTTCTTTCTTGTTCGATTGGGTTCATGCTAGGGATTATTTATCTTGTGTTTCTTTGGAACCTAGCCATGAACTAAATCTATTTGGCTATGGTTATTGTGCTTTGTGGTTGTGAGAAACTATTGGTTTTTGTTTAGGTAATAAGAGTTTGCACTTTTCTATTCAAGGTTTATTCATTCTTGGTTCTTATTCTTGTTTGCGAGTGAATTGGGAGAGGATCTCGTAACTTCATCTATTTATCTAATATCGGGAGAGTTAGATTCAAGAAACGAATGAATATGATCTTTATTCAATCTATTGATGGTGAAGATTAATCCGGCTTAGGAATAAGTTAAGGATTTCAACGGCTAAGAGGAGCGCAAGATTGGTTGTTGTTCACCCTTGATTCACGCAGGGATGTATTATCAAGGCATGCACAAGTAGCTAGAGTTTCGACTTAGGGATAAGAAGAAACCATTGAAGAACGCTCTGCCGAACCTTGAAGGTTGCTACCCAGAAGCCCAAGTAGTTGCCCAACTAGTCGCTCAGGCAACCATCGAGTAGTTGCCAACGCAACCCCGTTGTGCAAGTTGCCACGGCAACTGAGTTGCCCGTGCACTCTTTTACCAAGACGATCCAATCGGCTATCACACCTCAACTCACGATAACCTGGCCTATCTCTCTATCATTTGATCTTATTCATTCTTTTACTTTATTGCTTTCTAGATTAGTTATTAGTTAAACTCCTATAATCCTTTATTTGTGTTTTTACTTTTTACAGTGCAAGAGACTAGATTCTTGAAGTAGCACCAATCCCTGTGGAGACGATATCTTTTATACTATAACTTGCAACTTGTACACTTGCACAATTGCGTAGCACTTATTACGCGCAACAAGTTTTTGGCGCCGTTGCCGAGGATTGGCAATAGCGACTTTGTTTTTATTTTCTTGCACTTTCTTTTTACTTTTCTTGTTTAAGATTCAAAGGGCTAACAAACTTTGGTTTTGCATTGGTATATGACCAGGGCGAGACCGACTACACCAGAATATCCCTTTGATCCAGAAATCGAACGAACCTTACAAAGATTTAGACGAAAGATAAGAGTAGCAATGGCTAATCAAGACGACAATATGAATCAAGATGTTCCAGCAGGAGGAAGAGTGATTCTTGCACGAAATAAAACTATTCGAGATTATCTTGAAGAAGATCTTGATGGACTTAATCCAGGAGTTGTCGCATCTGAAATTGAAGCCGACCACTTTGAGTTAAAACCGGTAATGTTTAATATGATCAACACAATTGGTCAATTTGGCGGCTCAGCAACTGAAGATGCACGACAACATCTGAAATCTTTCCTCGAGATTTGCAACTCGTTAAAAATACACGGACTCACCCCCGATGTCTTACGATTAAGATTATTTCCCTATTCACTGAGGGATAGGGCGAAAGCATGGTTGAATAGCATTCTTGCCGGATCAATAGCATCTTGGACCGATCTTTGTCGTGATTTCCTTGCTCGGTTTAATCCTACAAATTTGACTGATAAGCTTCGTAACGACATTACTTCTTTTCGGCAGGCAGATGATGAATCCATGTACGAGGCTTGGGAGCGATATAGAGAACTTCTACACAAATGCCCCATACACGGATTCCCGGTGTGGACTCAAGTAACAATGTTTTACAACGCAGTGAATACACCAACAAGGATGATGCTAGATGCCTCGGCAAACGGCATACTCCTAGATAAGTCGCCGGAGGAAGCAATGCAAATTTTAAACAGGCTGGCCAAGAATGATTATCAATTCCCATCTACTAGAAGAGGAGGAGTTAGATGCCAAGCCATAATACATGAACTAGGATCATCAGATTCAATTTCGGCACAATTGGCCACTTTAACCAAGATGGTCCAGAACATGCAAAACCAAACAACCCACATGAAGTCAAGGTAATGGATTCTTTTTGTGAGTTATGTGGTGATAACCATAATTCTTCTGAATGTGTGCAGAATCCGGAATCCAGCTTCTATGTAGGGAATTACAATCGGAACAACAATGTGATGTCCAATACATACAATCCAGCTTGGAAGAAGCACCCGAATTTTTCATGGAGTAATCCCAACAATGCTCTAAACCAGAACAATCAAAATGCACAAGCATCGGGATTCCAGCAGAATATGCCACGGCAACAGTTACCGCAGCAACAACCGACAACATCTAGTTCTTTGGAAAATTCTCTAAATGCTTTTATGATGAAAACTGAATCTTATATGGTTGAGAATAGTAATTTCATAAAAAGAACTGATGCTTTTATTAACAGGACCGAGATGAGACTGCAAAACCAAGAGGCGGCAATCAAATCATTGGAAAACCAAGTCGGACAGTTTGCTCAAAATCTGAATACTAGACCGCAAGGAGGTTTACCTAGCGATACTGAAGTCGCAAGAGGAACTGGCCATGAGCAATGTAAGGCAATCACCACTAGAAGTGGCCAACAACTTAGAGAGGCTCAAACCTGCTCATCAAACAAAACTCCACAAAAAGATCAAGATGAACCTAGCAGCAAAGCCTCAGATGCTGAACCAAGAATTGCCGCGGCAACCGGTAATAAGCATGCCTCCGCAACCGACGATAAAGATGCCTCTGCAAATTGCGATAAGCATGCCCCAGCAACTCCAGTTGTCCCGACAATACCGTCAATCAGGTTCCAAACCAATGAAAGGATCAAAGATATCCGACTTCCACCACCATTCCCACAAAGGTTGAAGCGACAAAAGCAAGAATACCAATTCAAGAAGTTTCTTGATATCCTAAAGCAAGTCCACATCAACTTGCCATTGGTGGAAGCAATTGAACAAATGTTGAACTATGCTAAGTTTCTTAAAGACATTGTGTCCAAGAGAACAAGGCTAGGAGAGTTTTGAAATTCTTGTCGCAATGAGAGGGATGCATGGCAATGTTGCACAATCGTATGCCACCCAAGTTGAAGGATCCCAGAAGTTTCACAATACCCTGTTCCATTGGAAACCACTATGTCGGGAAAGCACTATGCGACCTTGGGGCTAGCATAAACTTGATGCCCAAATCGGTTTTCCAGAAACTAGGAATCGGGAAGGCAAGACCTACAACAGCTTATGATTATGCTACAGACTAATGACATATCCTATGTGCATCTAGAGGGAAAAATCGAGGACATACTTGGTAAAAGTTGATAAATTTATTTTTCCCACCGACTTTATTTGTTCGATTGTGAAGCGGATGAGCATGCACCCATCATTCTCGGGAGACCATTCCTAGCAACAGGGAGAACCTTGATCGATGTTGAAAAGGGAGAAGTCACAATGAGGGTGAATGACCAGCAAGTTAAACTAAATGTGTTCCAAACACTAAGGCATGCCGATGATCCAGAAGAATGCCAACTTCTTCATGCCACGACAGAGTTTAACTTCGACGAGGAATTTAGTTGCCTCGACAACTATATTGCCGATCAAGAGGAACCTGAGGAGTATGAAGAACCGGTCGATGAGGAACAACAAGAAGAGGCAAATTGGCTAGTCAATCAACCAAGTACATACTTTGAACCACTGGATTACTCAGGTAAGGAAGGTAAGCTCGAAAAACCCTCTATTGAACAACCACCGATTCTTGAGTTGAAACAATTGCCAGAGCAACTAAAATATGCATACTTAGGAACCGATAATACATTTCCTGTAATTATTTCTTCTAAGTTACAGCCTGAGCAGGAAAAGAAGCTAATCAAGATGTTGAAGCTACACAAAAGGCAATAGGGTGGACAATTGCCGACTTGAAGGGAATTAGCCCGGCAGTGTGCATGCACAAGATATTGTTGGAAGATGATCACAAACTTTCAATTGAGGCCCAGAGGAGACTGAATCATGCCATAAAAGGGGTTGTAATGAAAGAAATCATCAAGTGGCTTGACGCCGGCATTATATACCCTATCTCTGATAGTACATGGGTAAGTCCGGTAGAATGTGTTCCGAAAAAGGGAGGTATAACTAATAAGTGTTCAAAAGTACTATTTTTCTTACCCTTTTTACTCATATTATTGTTAGACTTAGGCTCATATTAGTTGCATAATTAGCCATTCATAGATTAATCCATATTTCCTTCCATCATTGAGCTTGATTACATAACTTGGTAGTTTTTGTGGGAAAAGATGCTGCTTTGGTGTGTTTTGTGTGTATATGCAGGATCACTTGCCAAAGCAAGGCTAGAGCTAGTTGCCAGGGCAATACATGAAGGATATGCCGAGCTAGTTGCCAGGGCAATACATGGACGATATGCCGAACTAGTTGCCAGGGCAACACATGAAGGAGACACCGAGCCAGTTGCCAGGACAATTTTCGACAAGAGCAAAGGTGATATGGTAGTCGAAATTGATGACTAGGCAAGCCCAAGATGACGTGGAGCAAAGCCCAATCCCAAAGGAATTTGATTTCCTTGAAGAGATTAAAGAAGAATTAAATTCCAAGAAGATAGAAGAAGTTCTAGTAGGAATATAATTATAATAAAGAATTATATTCTTTAAAGATAATTTAGTTCCAACTTAACTTCCTCCTCAAAGAAGGACTTTGACCTAGCCCTATAAATAAGAAGGAGATTTCGACAATCCATAGAGAGAAATAGAGGGGACTTTCGACAAGTCCAAGGAGGGCAAGAGGAGAGAATTTTCGACAAGCATCCAGGGCAAGGAGGATTTCGACAAGCCTCCTTCTTCATCCTTTTCTTTCTTGTTCGATTGGGTTCATGCTAGGGATTATTTATCTTGTGTTTCTTTGGAACCTAGCCATGAACTAAATCTATTTGGCTATGGTTATTGTGTTTTGTAGTTGTGAGAAACTATTGGTTTTTGTTTAGGTAATAAGAGTTTGCACTTTTCTATTCAAGGTTTATTCATTCTTGGATTTTATTCTTGTTTGCAAGTGAATTGGGAGAGGATCTCGTGATTTCATCTATTTATTTAATATCGGGAGAGTTAGATTCAAGAAACGAATGAATATGATCTTTATTCAATCTATTGATGGTGAAGATTAATCCGGCTTAGGAATAAGTTAAGGATTTCAACGGCTAAGAGGAGCGCAAGATTGGTTGTTGTTCACCCTTGATTCACGCAGGGATGTATTATCAAGGCATGCACAAGTAGCTAGAGTTTCGACTTAGGGATAAGAAGAAACCATTGAAGAATGCTCTGCCGAGCCTTGAAGGTTGCTGCCCAAACGCCCAAGTAGTTGCCCAACTAGTTGCCCAGGCAACCATCGATTAGTTGCCAAGGCAACCCCGTTGTGCAAGTTGCCACGGCAACTGAATTACCCGTGCACTCTTTTACCATGACGATCCAATCGGCTATCACACCTTAACTCACGATAACCTGGCCTATCTCTCTCTCATTTGATCTCATCTTTTCTTTTACTTTATTGCTTTCTAGATTAGTTATTAGTTAAAACTCCTATAATCCTTTATTTGTGTTTTTACTTTTTACAGTGCAAGAGACTAGATTCTTGAAGTAGCACCAATCCCTGTGGAGACGATATCTTTTATACTATAACTTGCAACGTGTATACTTGCACAATTGCGTAGCACTTATTACGCGCAACAAGTTTTTGGCGCCGTTGCAGGGGATTGGCAATAGCGACTTCGTTTTTATTTTCTTGCACTTTCTTTTTACTTTTCTTGTTTAAGATTCAAAGGGCTAACAAACTTTGGTTTTGCATTGGTATATGACCAGGGCGAGACCGACTACACCAGAATATCCCTTTGATCCAGAAATCGAATGAACCTTACAAAGACTTAGACGAAGGATAAGAGTAGCAATGGCTAATCAAGACGACAATATGAATCAAGATGTTCCAGTAGGTGGAGGAGTGATTCTTGCACGAAATAGAACTATTCGAGACTATCTTGAAGAAGATCTTGATGAACTTAATCCAGGAGTTGTCGCACCTGAAATTGAAGCTGACCACTTTAAGTTAAAACAGGTAATGTTTAATATGATCAACACAATTGGTCAATTTGGCGGCTCAACAACTGAAGATGCACGAAAACATCTTAAATCTTTCCTCGAGATTTGCAACTCGTTCAAAATACACAGAGTCACCCCCGATGTCTTACGATTAAGATTATTCCCCTATTCACTGAGGGATAGGGCGAAAGCATGGTTGAATAGCATTCCTGCCGGATCAATAGCATCTTGGACCGATCTTTGTCATGATTTCCTTGCTCAGTTTAATCCTACAAATTTGACTGATAAGCTTCGTAACGACATTACTTCTTTTCGACAGGCAGATGATGAATCCATGTACGAGGCTTGGGAGCGATATAGAGAACTTCTACACAAATGCCCCCTACACGGATTCCCGGTGTGGACTCAAGTAACAATGTTTTACAATGCCGTGAATACATCAACAAGGATGATGCTAGATGCCTCGGCAAACGGCATAGTCCTAGATAAGTCGCCGGAGGAAGCAATGCAAATTTTAAACAGGCTAGCCAAGAATGATTATCAATTCCCATCTACTAGAAGATGAGGAGTTAGACGCCAAGCCACAATACATGAACTAGGATCATCAGATTCAATTTCGGCATAATTGGCCACTTTAACCAAGATGGTCCAGAACATGCAAAAACCAAACAACACACATGAAGTCAAGGTAATGGATTCTTTTTGTGAGTTATGTGGTGATAACAATAATTCTTCTGAATGTATGCAGAATCCAGAATCCAGTTTCTATGTGGGGAATTACAATCGGAACAACAATGTGATGTCCAATACATACAATCCAGCTTGGAAGAAGCACCCAAATTTTTTATGGAGTAATCCCAACAATGCTCTAAACCAGAACAATCAGAATGCACAAGCATCGGGATTCCAGCAGAATAGGCCACGGCAACAGTTGCCACAGCAACAACCGACAACATCTAGTTCTTTGGAAAATTCTCTAAATGCTTTTATGATGAAAACTGAATCTTATATGGCTGAGAATAGTAATTTCATAAAAAGAACTGATGCTTTTATTAACAGGACCGAGATGAGATTGCAAAACCGAGAGGCGGCAATCAAATCATTGGAAAATCAAGTCGGACAGTTTGCTCAAAATCTGAATACTAGACCGCAAGAAGGTTTACCTAGCGATACTGAAGTCGCAAAAGGAACTGGCTATGAGCAATGTAAGGCGATCACCACTAGAAGTGGCCAACAACTTAGAGAGGCTCAAACCCACTCATCAAACAAAACTCCACAAAAAGATCAAGACGAACATAGCGGCAAAGCCTCAGATGCTGAACCAGGAATTGCCGCGACAACCGACAATAAGCATGCCTGGCAACCGACGATAAAAATGCCTCGACAACTTGAGATAAGCATGCCTCGGTAACCTCAGTTGATAACGCCTCGACAACTCCAGTTGTCCAGGCAATACCGTCAATCAGGTTCTAAACCAATGAAAGGATCAAAGATATCCGACTTCCACCACCATTCCCACAAAGGTTGAAGCGACAAAAGCAAGAATACCAATTCAAGAAGTTTCTTGATATCCTAAAGCAAGTCCACATCAACTTGCCATTGGTGGAAGCAATTGAACAAATGCCAAACTATGCCAAGTTTCTTAAAGACATTGTGTCCAAGAGAACAAGGCTATGAGAGTTTGAAACAGTTGCCGCAACAGAGGGATGCATTGCAATGTTGCACAATCGTATGCCACCCAAGTTGAAGGATCCCAGAAGTTTCACAATACCCTGTTCCATTGGAAACCACTATGTCAGGAAAGCATTATGCGACCTTGGGGCTAGCATAAACTTGATGCCTAAATCGGTTTTCCAAAAACTAGGAATCGGGAAGGCAAGACCTACAACGGTTATGCTACAGATAGCCGACAGATCCTATGTGCATCCCGAGGGAAAAATCGAGGACATACTAGTAAAAGTTGATAAATTTATTTTCCCGCTGACTTTATTGTTTTGGATTGTGAAGCAGATGAGCATGCACCCATCATTCTCGGGAGACCATTCCTAGCAACATGGAGAACCTTGATCGATGTTGAAAAGGGACAACTCACAATGACGGTGAATGACCAGCAAGTTAAACTAAATGTGTTCCAAACACTAAGGCATGCCGATGATCCAGAAGAATGCCAACTACTTCATGCCACGACAGAGTTTAACTTCGACGAGGAATTTAGTTGCCTCGACAACTACATTGCCAATCAAGAGGAACCTGAGGAGTATGAAGAATCGATCGATGAGGAACAACAAGAAGAGGCAAATTGGCTAGTTAATCGACCAGGTACATACTTTGAACGACTGGATTACTCATGTAAGGTAGGTAAACTCGAAAAACCCTCTATTGAACAACCACTAATTCTTGAGTTGAAATAATTGCCAGAGCAACTAAAATATGCATACTTAGGAACCAATATTACATTGCCTGTAATTATTTCTTCTAAGTTACAGCCTGAGCAGGAAAAGAAGCTGATCAAGTTGTTGAAGCTACACAAAAAGGCAATAGGGTGGACAATTGCCGACTTGAAGGGAATTAGCCCGGCAGTGTGCATGCACAAGATTTTGTTGGAAATTGATCACAAACCTTCAATTGAGGCCTAGAGAAGACTGAATCATGCCATGAAAGGGATTGTAATGAAAGAAATCATCAAGTGGCTTGACGCCGACATTATATACCCTATCTCTGATAGTACGTGGGTAAGTCCGGTACAATGTGTACCGAAAAATAGAGGTATAACGGTGGTAAGTAATGAAAATAATGAACTCATTCCAACCAGGACTGTGACCGGTTGGAGGTTTTGTATGGATTATCGAAAGCTAAACAAAGCCACCAGGAAAGATCACTTCCCATTACCCTTTATTGATCAAATGCTTGACCGTCTTGCAGGTAAACCCTTTTATTGTTTTCTTGATTGTTATTCAGATTACAATCAAATCGCCATAGCACTAGAAGATTAAGAAAAGACAACCTTCACATGCCCATACGGTACTTATGCCTTCCGAAGGATGCCGTTCAGATTGTGTAACGCCCCGGCAACCTTCCAAAGATGCATGATGGCACTCTTTTCAGACATGGTCGAAGACTTCCTTGAGATCTTCATGGATGATTTTTCTGTTTTTGGTAATGACTTCGACAGCTGTCTCGGCAATTTAGAGAGGGTGTTGGCAAGATATGAAGAAACTGATTTAGTCCTCAATTGGGAGAAATACCATTTTATGGTAGATGAAGGAATAGTGCTCGGCCACAAGATTTCATCCAAGGGAATTGAAGTAGACGAAGCCAAGGTGGACGTGATCGAGAGATTACCCCCACCAAGTTCGGTTAAAGGAATTCGAAGTTTTCTTGGACATGCAAGTTTTTACAGGAGGTTCATTCATAATTTTTCTAAAATCACTAAACCCTTGTGCAATTTGCTTGAACATGATAAAGTCTTCGATTTTGATGATTCTTGCACCCAAGCATTCGAAACCCTAAAGAAAAAGCTTGCCTCGGCACCCATTGTTGTTCCACCAGATTGGATGCTACCTTTTGAGCTCATGTGTGATGCAAGTGATTTGCGGTAGGAGCAGATCCTAGGCCAACGCACAGGTAAGACCTTCCATGTGATATACTATGCTAGTAAAACTCTTAATAGTGCTCAAGTGAATTACACAACAACGGAGAAAAAGTTACTAGCTGTAGTTTTCGCAGTTGACAAGTTTCGATCCTATTTGATTGATACAAATGTAATTGTTCATACGGACCATTTGGCAATCAAATACCTATTTGCTAAAAAGGATGCTAAACCTCGTTTGATTCGTTGGATATTACTTTTACAAGAATTTGATATTGAAATTAAGGACATGAAAGGAACAGAAAATCAAGTGGCCGATCATGTATCACGTTTAGAACGCAACAGGGAGGAGGACGCGGATCTAGAGATATGCGATGCATTCCCGAATGAATAAATTTTAGTTGCCTCGGCAACCATGGACGCGCATGCCTCGGCAACCCTCAACGCCTCGGCAACTCTCGACGCTGCAGCAGCCCTTGATGCGCACGCCTCGACAATTTTTGGAGCAGTCACCACGACGGCACATGCCTCGGCAATACCCTGGTACGCGGATTTAGTTAATTTCCTTGTTTGTGGTATTTTACCTTATGGCATTACTCACCAAGGGAAGAAGCAGTTCCGCCATGATGCTAAGCATTACTTTTGGGACGAGCCTCTTTTGTTTAAACAATGTGCAGATTAGGTTATACGCCGATGTGTCCCTGAAGAAGAGCAACATAATGTACTCTGGCAATGCCATTCTTCACTCTATGGAGGACATTTTGGAGGAACTCGTACCGCGGCCAAAGTTTTGCAATCCGGTTTGTATTGGCCAACATTGTACAAAGATGCCCAAGACTTTTACAAGCAATGTGATCGTTGCCAGAGGACGGGCAATATCTCTAGACGACATGAGATGCTGCTCCAGAACATCATCGAGGTGGAATTATTCGATGTATGGGGGATCAATTTTATGGGATCTTTCCCATCTTCATTCGGCAACCTCTACATTCTACTTGCCGTCGACTACGTGTCTAAATGGGTTGAGGCAGCTGCAGTTCCCAACAACGATTCCAAGACCGTGCAACGATTCTTGCAGAAAAACATATTTACACGGTTTGGGATGCCGAGAGCAATTATCAGTGACGAAGGCAAGCATTTTGACAACAGACTAATTGCCAAGATGTTGCAACGCTTCGGCATATCACACAAGATCGCCACGGCATATCACCCACAAACCACCGGGCAAACAGAAATTTCCAACCGGTAATTGAAGGGTATACTCGAGAAAGTTGTAAATCCCTCTAGGAAGGATTGGTCATTAAGACTAGATGACGCACTTTGGGCATATCGCACCGCATTCAAAACACCCTTAGGTATATCCCCCTTCCGACTTGTCTATGGCAAAACATGCCATCTACCGGTGGAAATCGAACACAAGGCATATTGGGCAATCAAGACCGTGAATATAGATTGGGAAAGTACCAGACAAAAACGTTTGTTGGACCTCAATGAGATAGAAGAATTCCGTGCACTCGCCTATAACAATGCACGAATCTACAAGGAGAAAACAAAGCAATGGCATGACAAGAAACTATTGCCGCGACAATTCACGCCAGGGCAACTAGTTCTCTTATTCAATTCTCGGCTAAGACTTTTCCCTGGAAAGCTGAAATCAAGATGGTCGGGACCATTTGAAGTTGTCAAACCATTCTCCTATGGTGCCGTGATAATCAAGTCCATCACTGACAAACATGAATTCAAAGTTAATGGACAAAGATTGAAACACTACAATGGTGCCCATGTGGAACGTAACAAAGAAGTGGTCAACTTAGGAGATGCATGAGCATGCTCTCCCTTTGATATTTTTATTTTAATTTTTATTTATTTATTTATTTTTCTTTTATTATTTTTATTTTTCGATTATTATTTTTTATTTTATTTTTTCAAATTTTTATTTTTTTATTATTTATTATTTCCGATTATTATTAACTTTTTAGGATAGATTTTATTTTTTTTAAGTCAAGAATCCCTTTATACATCTTTATTTATTTTCTTTTATCTTTAATCCTTATTTGATTTATTTTTGAATTGTAGGAAAAAAAGTTCAAGATAAAGAGGAATTTTAATCCAAGTAGGAAAACATGTTCAACAAGGAAACTAATGGGCTGAATCTAAGGCTTATATAAAGCCTCCAATTTACCCTAATCACAACCCCTTGTCGTCAACTTCTCCTCACCCTAAAGCCTTTTTCGTTTTCCCCTAATCCCACCCACCATATTCACCACCTATCTTTTTTATAAAACCCATCACCCTTAACCTATTCCTACTTTTTATCTTGCAACTTTTTAGTTTCTTTTCTTTTATTTGTTTTTACAAAACTCACAACCAAGATCATCCATGGCATCCAAGATTAAATTTTTAGTTCATCCAAGTTCCTCCAAAGAACCAAGATACAAGAAGTTTGCTACACCGGTGGTTCAAGAAAGATTTCAATCCAAGTTCGAAAGCTAGAAGATTCATGAAGAACAAGGCTTTGAATACTCCAACTCTCATTAAGATTTCGGCCTTGAACCATTCATCTTCGAGAGGATTGCACATCAAAAGTGGCAAATCTTTTTCCATCAACCGGAACCGGGTAACATCTCATGGGTAAGAGAATTCTATGCTCACTCACCTAACCCGGATAATCCTTATGTTTTTGTTCGTGACAAGGCCATACTCATAAGTCCCGAAAATGTCAACACCTTTTACGGGCTTTACATTGAGAAGGACGAGCATCAAGCCTTCGTTGATCAAATCACTCCCATGCAACTCGACAAGGTGCTTCAAGAACTCACTCAACCGGGAACTCATTGGAACGACGGTAAATACAAGGGCACGGTAAATCGCCTTCGGCTTAAACCTGAGGCAAAACTATGGAATAAGTTTGTTAAAACTTCTTTAATGCCCACCACACACAATACTATCGTTGATATACCACGTCTTTTGCTCATACATTCTATTTTGCATAATCGCATCATTAACATTGGAAAAATTATTTGCGATGAGATTTTTTTATGCAGCTCAAACGATAAGGGTTCTCTTTTCTTCCCTTCCTTAATTTCTAATCTTTGCAAGGAGATGCATGTCCCAAGTGAGTCCACCGATGAAAAGGCCCTACCAAAGTCCGGTTGGAATCAAGCACTAATCCGAAAGCTAATGGGAGAGGCACCGAGAAACTCTTCAAGGCCTCCAATTGCCACGACAACTCCTACCGCCCCGACAATCCCTAATGCCCAAGCACCTAACGCCTGGGCAACTCGGCCATCAACCCCGGGACACTTTGAAGCACTCGGCAACCATTGAAGTAGTTGCTACGACAACCTACATCGTGCCTGCACAATCTGATGCCACGGCAACCAAAGCTAAAGACATCTCGACAACCACTGCAAAAGCCAAAGGTAAAGCACCTATTCCCGAATCAACTCCTACGGAATCATTTTCTGATTTTTCAGATTCGGATGAGTCCTCCATTGCACCAACAAAGACCGCACCAATTGAATCCTCCAAGCGAAAAGCCAATGACACTGATGAAGAGGACGATGAGGATAACCCCGTACGAGGATCGATTCCACCACCGACAACAAGAAAACAACCATCGCGTTCAAGCAAGAGAATGAAGACACCGACCAAAAGGAAACTAATCATCCACGATGACGAACTCTCGGAGTAAGTCCTCGTATGCATTTTATTTTTCGTTAGTTTTATTTTTCTTTAATGCATGCATTGAGGACAATTCCTCACTCGAGTTTGGGGGGATTGTTATTAGTAGTTACCATGTTTAGTTACATTCATCTTAAGTATTACATTTAGGATACATAAATTGCTTGGCATGCCTTTAGTTGGAACAAGAATTGCTTAGATTTGATGAATGTCCGATGATGACTTTGCCAATGCACTTAATTGATAAAATTTTTATTCTAGGATAACCATGGAAAAACTTAGAATTTTACTATGATGCTAATTTTGATGAAACACTGTTGTGGTTTGCTTGATTTAAGGAATTCTAGTGAACTTAGGTTGATAATTAACAAATTGGGGGATTAGAATAAAAATTGGATGAATGCTAGAGGTGCCCGAAATTGGCTCTAGCGTGTGCTAAAAAAAATTCATCACTAGAGGTGCCCAAAACTAGCTCTAGTATGTGTTAAAAAAATTGATCGCTAGAGGTGCCCAAAATCGTCCCTAGTCGAATAAATTAACTTAAGAAAACTAAACACTAGAGGTGCCCAAAACTGGCTCTAGTTAAAACATGTAAAAAAGAACCCAATGAAGTAATTTGAAAACCTATTGTTTGCATAGAATCCGAAAAATCAACTTGCACACAACTCCGCACACACTCACAAGCATTATTGTTTGATTCCGAGTAACTCCTAAGTTTTCTGAAAAAAATAAAGAGCCAATCATACTTTGTGCCCCGGTTCAGAGAATTGAAAACAAGTTCAAAGCTAAGTTTGTGAAAATTGAAGTCTTGCCAGGTAATTATGAGTTTGCATTGCTTGAGGACAAGCAATAGTTTGAGTTTGGGGGTGTAATAAGTGTTCAAAAGTACTATTTTTCTTACCCTTTTTACTCATATTATTGTTAGACTTAGGCTCATATTAGTTGCATAATTAGCCATTCATGCATTAATCTATATTTCCTTCCATCATTGAGCTTGATTACATAACTTGGTAGTTTTTGTGGGAAAAGATGCTGCTTTGGTGTGTTTTGTGTGTATATGCAGGATCACTTGCCAAAGCAAGGCTATAGCTAGTTTCCAGGGCAATACATGAAGGAGATGCCGAGCTAGTTGCCAGGGCAATACATGAAGGATATGCCGAACTAGTTGTCAGGGCAATGCATGAAGGAGACGCCGAGCCAGTTGCCAGGGCAACTGTCGACTAGAGCAAAGGTGATATGGTAGTCGAAATTGATGACTAGACAAGCCCAAGATGACGTGGAGCAAAGCCCAATCCCAAAGGAATTTGATTTCCATGAAGACATTAAAGAAGAATTAAATTCCAAGAAGATAGTAGAAGTTCTAGTAGGAATATAATTATAATAAAGAATTATATTCTTTAAAGGTAATTTAATTCCAACTTAACTTCCTCCTCAAAGAAGGACTTTGACCTAGCCCTATAAATAAGAAGGAGATTTCGACAATCCATAGAGAGAAAGAGAGGGGAATTTTGACAAGTCCAAGGAGGGCAAGAGGAGAGAATTTTTGACAAGCCTCTAGGGCAAGGAGGATTTCGACAAGCCTCCTTCTTCATCCTTTTCTTTCTTGTTCGATTGGGTTCATGCTAGGGATTATTTATCTTGTGTTTCTTTGGAACCTAGCCATGAACTAAATCTATTTGGCTATGGTTATTGTGTTTTGTGGTTGTGAGAAACTATTGGTTTTTGTTTAGGTAATTAGAGTTTGCACTTTTCTATTCAAGGTTTATTCATTCTTAGATTTTATTCTTGTTTGCGAGTGAATTGGGAGAGGATCTCGTGATTTCATCTATTTATCTAATATCGGGAGAGTTAGATTCAAGAAACGAATGAATATGATCTTTATTCAATCTATTGATGGTGAAGATTAATCCGGCTTAGGAATAAGTTAAGGATTTCAACACTAAGAGGAGTGCAAGATTGGTTGTTGTTCACCCTTGATTCACGCAGGGATGTATTATCAAGGCATGCACAAGTAGCTAGAGTTTTGACTTAGGGATAAGAAGAAACCATTGAAGAACGCTCTGCCGAACCTTGAAGGTTGCTGCCCAGACACCCAAGTAGTTGCCCAACTAGTTGCCCAGGCAACCATCGATTAGTTGCCAAGGCAACCCCATTGTGCAAGTTGCCACGACAACTGAATTGCCTGTGCACTCTTTTACCAAGACGATCCAATCGGCTATCACACCTTAACTCACGATAACTTGGCCTATCTCTCTCTCATTTGATCTTATCTTTTCTTTTACTTTATTGCTTTCAAGATTAGTTATTAGTTAAAACTCCTATAATCATTTATTTGTGTTTTTACTTTTTACAGTGCAAGAGACTAGATTCTTGAAGTAGCACCAATCCCTGTGGAGACGATATCTTTTATACTATAACTTGCAACGTGTATACTTGCACAAGTGCGTAGCACTTATTACGCGCAACAATAACGGTGGTAAGTAATGAAAACAATGAACTCATTCCAACCAGGACTGTGACCGGTTGGAGGGTTTGTATGGATTATCGAAAGCTAAACAAAGTCACTAGGAAAGATCACTTCCCATTACCCTTTATTGATCAAATGCTTGACCGTCTTGCAGGTAAACCCTTTTATTGTTTTCTTGATGGTTATTCAGGTTACAATCAAATTGTCATAGCACCAGAAGATCAAGAAAATACAACCTTCACATGCCCATACGGTACTTATGCCTTTCGAAGGATGCCGTTCGGATTGTGAATCGCCCCGGCAACCTTCCAAAGATGCATGATGGCACTCTTTTCAGACATGGTCGAAGACTTCCTTGAGATCTTCATGGATGATTTTTCTGTTTTTGTAATGACCCGACAAACTGTCTCGGCAATTTAGAGAGGGTGTTGGCAAGATGTGAAGAAACTGATTTAGTCCTCAATTGGGAAAAATGCCATTTTAAGGTAGATGAAGGAATAGTGCTCAGCCACAAGATTTCATCCAAGGGAATTGATGTAGACAAAGCCAAGGTGGACGTGATTGAGAGATTACCCCCACCAAGTTCGGTTAAAGGAATTCGAAGTTTTCTTGGACATGCAGGTTTTTACAGGAGGTTCATTCATAATTTTTCTAAAATCACTAAACCCTTGTGCAATTTGCTTGAACAGGATAAAGTCTTCGATTTTGATGATTCTTGCACCCAAGCATTCGAAACCCTAAAGAAAAAGCTTACCTCGGCAACCCTCGACGCCGCAGCAGCCTTTGACGCGCATGCATCGGCAATTTTGGGAGCAGTCACCACGGCAGCACATGCCTCAGCAATACCCTGGTACGCGGATTTAGTTAATTTCCTTGTTTGTGGTATTTTACCTTATGGCATTACTCACCAAGGGAAGAAGCGGTTCCGCCATGATGCTAAGCATTACTTTTGGGAGGAGCTTCTTTTGTTTAAACAATGTGCAGATCAGGTTATACGCCGATGTGTCCCTGAAGAAGAGCAACAGAATGTACTCTAGAAATGCCATTCTTCACCCTATGGAGGACATTTTGGAGGAACTCGTACCACAACCAAAGTTTTTCAATCCGGTTTGTATTGGCCAACATTGTACAAAGATGCCAAAGACTTTTACAAACAATGTGATCGTTGCCAGAGGACGGGCAATATCTCTAGACGACATGAGATGCTGCTCCAGAACATCATCGAGGTGGAATTGTTCGATGTATGGGGGATCGATTTTATGGGACCTTTCCCGTCTTCATTTGGCAACCTCTACATTCTACTTGCCGTCGACTACGTGTCTAAATGGGTTGAGGCAGCTGCAGTTCCCAACAACGATTCCAAGACCGTGCAACGATTCTTGCAGAAAAACATTTTTACACGGTTTGGGATGCCGAGAGCAATTATCAGTGACGAAGGCAAGAATTTTGACAACAGACTAATTGCCAAGATGTTGCAACGCTTCGGCATATCACACAAGATCGCCACGACATATCATCCACAAACCAACGGGCAAGCAGAAATTTCTAACCGGGAATTGAAGGGTATACTCGAGAAAGTTGTAAATCCCTCTAGGAAGGATTGGTCATTAAGACTAGATGACGCAATTTGGGCATATCGCACTGCATTCAAAACACCCTTAGGTATGTCCCCCTTCTGACTTGTCTATGGCAAAACATGTCATCTACCGGTGGAAATCGAACACAAGGCATATTGGGCAATGAAGACCGTGAATATGGATTGGGAAAGTGCCAGACAAAAGCGTTTGTTGGACCTCAATGAGATAGAAGAATTCCGTGTACTCGCCTATAACAATGCACGAATCTACAAGGAGAAAACAAAGCAATGGCATGACAAGAAACTATTGCCGCGGCAATTCATGCCAGGGCAACTAGTTCTCTTATTCAATTCTTGGCTAAAACTTTTCCCGGGAAAGCTGAAATCAAGGTGGTCGGGACCATTCGAAGTCGTCAAACCATTCTCCCATGGTGCTCTGATAATCAAGTCCATCTCTAACAACCATGAATTCAAAGTTAATGGACAAAGATTGAAGCACTACAATGGTGCCCATGTGGAACGTAACAAAGAAGTGGTCAACTTAGGAGATGCATGGGCATGCTCTCCCTTTGATATTTTATTTTTATTTTTATTTTTATTTTTTTCCGATTAATATTTTTTTTATTTTTTATTTTTCGAACTTTTTTTATTATTTTATTATTTCCGATTATTATTATTCTTTAGGACATATTTTTTTATTTATTTATCTTTTTAAGTTTAAGAATCCCATTACACATCTTTATTTATTTTCTTTATTAGTTTATCTTTAATTTTAATCCTTATTTGATTTGTCTTTGAATTGTAGGAAAAAAGTTCAAGATAAAGAGGAATTTTAATCCAAGAAGGAAATCAACCCTCCATTGCCGTCACCCTCTCCCTAACCCAAAACCCTTTTTTTTCGTTTTCCTCTAATCCTACCCACCATATTTACCACCTATCTTTTCTATAAAACCTATCACCCTTAACCTATTCCTACTTTTTATCTTGCAACTTTTTAGTTTCTTTTCTTTTCTTTGTTTTTACAAAACTCACAACCAAGATCATCTATGGCATCCAAGATTAAATTTTTAGTTCATCCAAGTTCCTCCAAAGAACCAAGATACAAGATGTTTGCTACACCGGTGGTTCAAGAAAGATTTCAATCCAAGTTTGAAAGCCGAAAGATTCATGAAGAACAAGGCTTTGAATACTCCAACTCTCATCAAGATTTCGGCCTTGAACCATTCATCTTCGAGAGGATTGCACATCAAAAGTGGCAAATCTTTTGCCATCAACCGGAACCGGGTAACATCTCATGGGTAAGAGAATTCTATGTTCACTCACCTAACCCGGATAATCATTATGTTTTTGTTCGTAACAATGCCATACTCATAAGTCCCGAAAACATCAACACCTTTTACGGGCTTTACATTGAGAAGGAAGAGCATCAAGCCTTCATTGATCAAATCACGCCCAAGCAACTCGACAAGGTGCTTCAAGAACTCACTCAACCGGGAACTCATTGGAACGATGGTAAATACAAGGGCACGGTAAATCGCCTTCGGCTTAAACCCAAGGCAAAACTACGAAATAAGTTTGTTAAAACTTCTTTAATGCCCACCACACACAATACTACCGTTGATATACCACGTCTTTTGCTCATACATTCTATTTTGCATAATCGCATTATTAACATTGGAAAATTTATTTGTGATGAGATTTTTGTATGCAGCTCAAAAGATAATGGTTCTCTTTTCTTCCCTTGCTTAATTTCTAATCTTTGCAAGGAGATGCATGTCCCATGTGAGTCCACTGATGAAAAGGCCCTACCAAAGTTCGGTTGGAATCAAGCACTAATCCGAAAGCTAATGGGAGAGGCACCGAGAAACTCTTCAAGGCCTCCAATTGCCACGGCAACTCATGCCGCCCCGGCAATCCCTAATGCCCAAGCACCTAACGCCCGGGCAACTCGACCATCAACCCCGGGACACTTTGAAGCACTCTTGCAACCATTGGCAAGCCACCTAAGGCAAATTGAAGACCGGAAACTAATGTTCATGCGGTACATGAAGGAACACAACAATGCCATCACCCAAGTCATCCTAGAAATGTACCCGGACAGTCGCGTGCCGTTCCCAATCTTTCCTGCCGAGATCCTTGCCCCGGCAACCAATGAAGCAGTCGCCATGGCAACCGCAACAGATGATGCCACAATAACCTACATCATGCCTGCACAAGATGATGCCACGGCAACCAACCCTGAAGCTGCCACGGCAACCAAAGCTAAAAACATCCCGGCAACCACTGCAAAAGCCAAAGGTAAAGCACCTATGCCCGAATCAACTCCTACGGAATCATTTTCTGATTTTTCAGATTCGGACGAGTCCTCCATTGAACCAACAAAGACCGCTCCAATTGAATCCTCCAAGCGAAAAGCCAATGAAACTGATGAAGAGGACGATGAGGACAACCCCGTACGAGGATCGATTCCACCACCGGTAACAAGAAAACAACCATCGCGTTCAAGGAAGAGAATCAAGACACCGACAAAAAGGAAACTAATCATCTACGATGACGAACTCTCGGAGTAAGTCCTCGTATGCATTTTATTTTTTATTATTTTTATTTTCCGTTAATGCATGCATTGAGGACAATGCCTCACTCGAGTTTGGGGGGGATTGTTATTAGTAGTTACCATGTTTAGTTACATTCATCTTAAGTATTACATTTAGGATACATAAATTGCTTGCCATGCCTTTAGTTGGAACAAGAATTGCTTAGATTTGATGAATATCCGATGATGACTTTGCCAATGCACTTAATTGATAGAATTTTTAATCTAGGATAACCATGGAAAAACTTAGAATTTTACTATGATGCTAAATTTGATGAAACACTGTTGTGGTTTGATTGATTTAAGGAATTCTAGTGAACTTAGGTTGATAATTAACAAACTGGGGGATTAGAATAAAAATTGGATGAATGCTAGAGGTGCCCAAAATTGGCTCTCGCATGTGCTAAAAAATTGATCACTAGAGGTGCCTGAAACTGGCTCTAGTATGTGTTAAAAAAATTGATCGCTAGAGGTGCCCGAAACCGGCTCTAGTCGAATAAATTAACTTAAGAAAACTAAAAACAAAACACTAGAGGTGCCCAAAACTGGCTCTAGTTAAAACATGTTAAAAAGAACCCAACGAAGTAATTTGAAAACCTCTTGTTTGCATAGAATCCAAAAAATCAACTTGCACACAACTCCGCACACACTCACAAGCATTATAGTTTGATTTCGAGTAACTCCAAAGTTTTTCGAAAAATAAAAAGCCAATCATACTTTGTGCCCCGGTTCAAAGAATTGAAATCAAGTTCAAAGCTAAGTTTGTGAAAATTGAAGTCTTGGCAGGTAATTGTTAGTTTGCATTGCTTGAGGACAAGCAATAGTTTGAGTTTGGGGGTGTGATAAGTGTTCAAAAGTACTATTTTTCTTACCCTTTTTACTCATAGTATTGTTAGACTTAGGCTCATATTAGTTTCATAATTAGCCATTCATGCATTAATCCATGTTTCCTTCCATCGTTGAGCTTGATTACATAACTTGGTAGTTTTTGTGGGAAAAGATGCTGCTTTGGTGTGTTTTGTGTGTATGTGCAGGATCACTTGCCAAAGCAAGGCTAGAGCTAGTTGCCAAGGCAATACATGAAGGAGATGCCGAGCTAGTTGCCAGGGCAATGCATGAAGGAGACGCCGAGCCAGTTGCCAGGGCAATTGTCGACAAGAGAAAAGGTGATATGGTAGTCGAAATTGATGACTAGACAAACCCAAGTTTAAGTTGAAACTTTGTGGTTTTGATTTGGATTATCTGATTTTGGCTTGAAAGAGTTGTAACCAGCATCAAGGGATCTATCCATCAAGGTAAAAATGGTTGGTTTTGGTAGGGTTGGAAAATAGATGTTTGGTGGGGGTTGAAGAGGGAGAATGGGATTTGGGGATTTAACTCCCTTTCTTGTTGAAGAATTCTTCATTTAGCTTATCTATAGTTTCTAACGTCGTTGTAACCCATTTTACAACATTTTCTTGTAGAGAAAGAAGTTGGAAACTCTTCCAAGGGGCAAAGGAAGGTGAAGGCTTAAATTTTGGGCTAGGAGCTTCATTCTCAGCTGTAAGATCAAGGTTAGTACACTACTAGCTCCTTTGTTTTCCTAGAAATCATAAAGTAGATTGATCGTTGCTTGGTTTGATGTTTTGGTGGATTGAGAGCTTGCGACTCCCTTTAATGACTAAACCCGAATTTGATATTAAAATGGTATAAAAATGGTAGAAAATCACTTAAACTACCTTCCATAAATTGTAGGTTTATTTTGGCTGTTAACATGGAAGTTTGAGGGTGTTTAGGATGGTTTGCGAGCTCCAGAATTCAAATTTTGGGCTTATATACCGATACTAGATGAACTAGTATCGGTAGCTAACTCAGGCAAAATTTGAAGGGCGTATCGGTACTAATAAGGTATCGATACATGATCTCGTGTATCGGTACGGTGTTTCGGTTAAACCCCTTTGTTAACTCTTTAAAAGTACTATTTTTCATGTATATATTGCCATGCTTTTGCTTGACTTTGAGTACATATTTGTGCATTTAGTTAGTAGAATCATGCATTTGCATCTAAGAGTTAAAGAGTGTTTCTTTTGCTGGAGTGAGGGTGTATTTTCTTGCTTTGGTGGAAGGTTAAGAGCAGGACAGGTTTGGCAGAGTAGAGTAGAGTAGAAAGCAAGAGGAGCAGAAAGTCAGAAGAAAAATGCTGAGTTACGGTTGGTAAAAGTAGGACAAGAATTGCCAAGCTAGGTTGGAAATTAAAGGACGACCGATACCCGATCAGTAGCTGTTGGTCAAAGAACACATCAGCCCTAACATTCAAAATGAGGATAAGAGAATAACGCGTTGTTGCGAGTAATAAGTGCTCCGCAATTGTGCAAGTGTACATATCGCAAGTTATAGTATAAAAGATATCGTCTCCATAGGGATTGGTGCCACTTCAAGAATCTAATCTCCTGCACTGTAAAAAGTAAAAGAACACAAGTAGAAGATTGTAGGAGTTTTAACTAACAACTAAACTAGAAAGCAATAAAGTAAAAGAAGATGTAATTAAATGAGAGAGAATAGGCCAGGTTATCGTGAGTTGAGGTGTGATAGCCGATTGGATCGTCTTGGTAAAAGAGTGCAAGGGCAACTCAGTTGCCGGGGCAACTTGCACAGCGGGGTTGCCTTGGCAACTAATCGATGGTTTCCTGGGCAACTAGCTGGGCAACTACTTGGGCGGCTGGGCAGCAACTTCAAGGTTCGGCGGAGTGTTCTTCAATGGTTTCTTCTTATCCCTAAGTTGAAACTCAAGCTATTTGTGCATGCCTTGATAATACATCCTTGCGTGAATCAAGGGTGAACAACAACCAATCTTGCACTCTTCTTAGCCGTTGAAATCCTTAAGTTAACCCTAAGCCGGATTAATCTTCACCATCAATAGATTGAATAAAGACCATACTCATTCGTTTCTTGAATCTAACTCTCCCGATATTAGATAAATAGATGAAGTTACGAGATCTTCTCCCAATTCACTCGCAAACAAGAATAAGAACCAAGAATGAGTAAACCTTGAATTGAAAGTGCAAACTCTTATTACCTAAACAAAATCCAATTGTTTCTCACAACCGCAAGACACAATAACCTTAGCCAAATAGATTTAGTTTATGGCTAGGTTCCAAAGAAACACAAGACAAAGAATTCCTAGCATAAACCTAATTGAACAAGAAAGAAAAAGATGAAAAATGGTTGAAGCCTCTTTGTCGAAATCTCCCCCTTTGATCTTGTCGAAATTTCTCTTCTCTCTCTCCCCTGGAGTTGACGGCTTGGTCCTGAATTTATAGGGCTAGGTCAAAGTCTTTTTTTTAGGAGGAAGTTAAGTTGGAATTAAATATCTTTAAAGAATATAATTCTTTATTATATTTAAATTCCTTCTAGAACTTCTTCTATCTTCTTGGGATTTTATTTCGCTTTAACCTCTTCATGGAAATCAAACTCCTTTGGAATTTAACTTTGCTCCACGTCATCTTGGGCTTATCTAGTCATCAATTTCGACTACCATATCATCTTATTCCTTGTCAAAAATTGCCCTAGAAAATAGCTCGGCATCTCCTTCATGCATTGCCCTGACAACTAGTTCGGCATCTCCTTCATGCATTGCCCTGGATTAATGCATGAATGACTAATTATGCAACTAATATGAGCCTAAGTCTAACAATAATATGAGTAAAAAAGGGTAATAAAAATAGTACTTTTGAACACTTATCACACCCCCAAACTCGAACTATTTCTTGTCCTCAAGCAATGCAAACTAACAATTACCTGCCAAGACTTTAATCATCAAAGACATGCTTCAAACTTGAATTCAAACATCGGAACCGTGGCACGAAGTATGATCACCTTTTAATTTTTTGAATAGCATAAAAATTACCCGAAATCAAACTATAATGCTCGTGACAAGGTGTGTGCGTAGTTGTGTACAAGTTGATTTTCAAGATTCTATGTGAACAATAGGCTTTTATCAATTTAATTACTGGGGCATTTATTTTTATTTTCACTAGAGCCAATTTCGGGCACCTCTAGCAAAGTAAGAAATTTCGCATTTTATTTTAGTCGACTAGAGCCAATTTCGGGCACCTCTAGCGATTTGTTAATGTGCATTAACTACTAGAGCCAGTTTCGGGCACCTCTAGCGATTCTTTAATGTACATTTAATACTAGAGCCAGTTTCGGGCACCTCTAGCAAGAATTTAACTTTTAATTTTGAATTTTAAATTTACCCAAATTTTAAGCAACCTAAGTTCACTAAGTTTCATTCAATCAACAAGTCACAACCGTGTAAAAAAATTCAGCATCATAGTAAAATTCTAAGTTCTTTTCATGCAATCCTAAAATTAAAGGTTCTTTCAATTAAGTGTAGTGAAAAAAATTCATCATTGGATATTCAACAAGTCTTAAGCAATTAAATCCAATTAAAGGCATGGCAATTAAAATATGCAACCTATATGTGATTGCTAAAGATGAATGCAACTAAACATGAAACTAACTAGAAACCAACACCCCCCAAACTCGAGAGAAGCATTGTCCTCAATGCATGTAAAAGTGAAACAAAATTTAAAAGAAACTAAATGAAATGGGTTAGTCGGAGAGATTGTCACCTTGAGTGATAAGTTTTCTTCGTGCCGTTTCCTTGATTCATATTTCGGTCGGTGGTTAAATACTTGTGGCTGGTACCGCATGAATAGTATTGCTTTGGTTTGATCCATGTTTGCCGATGCAGGTTCACCTGCCTGGGCATCAATAGTTGCCGAAGCCATTGTTGTTTCTTGGGCATCGCCAGTTTCTGTTGCCGTGGAAACTGCTGAAGTGGTTACCGGGGCATTCTCTATTGTGGTTGCATGGCAAGTAGTCGGCAGTGAATTTCCTTAGCATGGTGGTTGTGAGTCTTGTTGTGGAAAAGAAAAGAAAACAAAGAAAACCTGGAAACTAAAGATAATGAAGAAAAATAAAATAAAATATCTCTTAAAAATTCCAAAAATAAATAAAGAAAAAAATAACTAAAAATAATAAAAAAATAGTTTCGAAAAAAAACAAAAAGAAAAATAAAATATCGAAATGAGAGCATGCTCATGCATCTCCTAAGGTGACCACTTCTTTGTTACGTTCCACATGGGCACCGTTGTAGCGCTTTAATCTTTGTCCGTTAACTTTGAATTCATGTTCGTCAGTGATGGACTTGATTATCACGGCACCATGGGAGAATGGTTTGACAACTTCGAATGGTCCCGACCATCTTGATTTTAGTTTTCTCGGGAAAAGTTTTAGCCAAGAATTGAATAAGAGAACTAGTTGCCCTGGCATGAATTGTCGTGACAATAGTTTCTTGTCATGCCATTGCTTTGTTTTCTCCTTGTAGATTCGTGCATTGCTATAGGCGACTGCACGAAATTCTTCTATCTCGTTGAGGTCTAACAAACGCTTTTGCCCAACACTTTCCCAGTCCATATTCACGTTCTTGATTGCCCAATATGCCTTGTGTTCAATTTCCACTGGTAGATGGCATGTTTTGCCATAGACAAGTCGGAAGGGAGACATACCTAAGGGTGTTTTAAATGCAGTGCGATATGCCCAAAGTGCGTCATCTAGTCTTACTGACCAATCATTCCTAGAGGGTTTTACAACTTTCTCGACTATACCCTTCAATTCCCGGTTGGAAATTTCTGCCTGCCCATTGGTTTGTGGGTGATATGCCGTGGCAATTTTCTATGACACACCAAAGCGTTGCAACATCTTGGCAATAAGTCTGTTGTCAAAGTGCTTGCCTTCATCACTAATAATTGCTCTCGGCATCCCAAACTGTGTAAATATATTTTTCTACAAGAATCGTTGCACGGTCTTGGAATCGTTGTTGGGAACTACAGCTGCCTCAACCCATTTAGACACGTAGTCGACGACAAGTAGAATGTAGAGGTTGTCGAATGAAGATGGGAAAGGTCCCATAAAATCAATCCCCCATACATCAAACAATTCCACCTCGATGATGTTTTAAAGCGACATCTCATGTCGTCTAGAGATATTGCCCGTCCTCTGGCAACGATCACATTGCTTGTAAAACTCTTGGGCATCTTTGTACAGTGTTGGCCAATACAAACCGGATTGCAAAACTTTGGCCGCGGTGGGAGTTCCTCCAAAATGTCCTCCATAGGGTGAAGAATGGCATTGTCGGAGTACATTCTGCTGCTCCTCTTCAGGGACACATCGGCGTATAACATGATCTGCACATTGTTTAAACAAAAGAGGCTCATCCCAAAAGTAATGCATAGCATCATGGCAGAACCGCTTCTTCCCTTGTTGAGTAAGGCAATAAGGTAAAATACCACAAACAAGGAGATTAACTAAATCTGCGTACCAAGGTATTGCCGAGGCATATGTTGCCGTGGCAACTACTTCCATGGTTGCCAAGGCGTGCGCGTCTAGAGTTGCCGAGGCATACGCGTCCATGGTTGTCGAGGCATGCGCGTCAAGGGTTGCCGAGGCATGCACATCCATACTTGCCGAGGCATCAGGGGTTGTCGCGGCATACGCGTCCATGGTTGCCGAGGCAACTAGCAGTTGCTCATTCGGGAATACTTCGCATATCTCTAAATCCGTGTCCTCCTCCCTATTGCGTTCTAAGCGTGATAAGTGATCGGCCACTTGATTTTATGTTCATTTCCTGTCATTAATTTCAATATCAAACTCTTGTAAAAGCAATATCCAACGAATCAAACGAGGTTTGGCATCCTTTTAGCGAATATATACTTAATTGTCGAATGGTCCGTATGAACAATTACCTTTGTACCAATCAAATAGGATAGGTACTTGTCAAATGCGAAATCTAAGGCTAGTAACTCTTTCTCCGTTGTTGTGTAATTCACTTGAGCACTATTAAGAGTTTTACTAGCGTAGTATATCACATGAAAGGTCTTACCTGTGTGTTGGCCTAGGACTGCTCCTACCGCGAAATCACTTGCATCACACATGAGCTCAAAAGGCAGCGTCCAATCTGGTGGAACGACAATGGGTGCCGAGGCAACCTTTTTCTTTAGGGTTTCTAATGCTTGGGCGCAAGAATCATCAAAATTGAAAACTTTATCTTGTCCAAGCAAATTGCACAAGGGTTTAGTAATTTATGAATGAATTAAAAACCTGCATGTCCATGGAAGCTTCAGATTCCTTTAACCAAACTTGGTGGGGGTAATCTCTCGATCACGTCCACCTTAGCTTTGTCTACTTCAATTCCTTTGGATGAAATCTTGTGGCTGAGCACTATTCTTTCATCTACCATAAAATGGCACTTCTCCCAATTAAGGACTAAATCGGTTTCTTCACATCTTGCCAACATCTTCTCTAAATTGCCGAGGCAGCTGTCGAAGTCATTACCAAAAACGGAAAAATCATCCATGAAGATCTCAAGAAAGTCTTTGACCATATCTGAAAATAGTGCCATCATACATCTTTGGAAGGTTTTCGGGGCGTTACACAATCCGAACGACATCCTTTGGAAAGCATAAGTACCGTATGGGCATGTAAAGGTTGTATTTTCTTGATCTTCTGGTGCTATGGCAATTTGATTGTAACTGAGTAACCTCAAGAAAACAATAAAAGGGTTTACCTGCAAGACGGTCAAGTATTTGATCAATAAAGGGTAATGGGAAGTGATATTTCCTAGTGGCTTTGTTTAGCTTTCGATAATCCATACAAACCCTCCAACGGTGTGATCTTTTTGGAATGAGTTCATTGTTTTCATTACTTACCACCGTTATACCTCCTTTTTCGGTACACATTGTACCGAACTTACACATGTACTATCGGAGATAGGGTATATAAAACGTCAAGCCACTTGATGATTTCTTTCATTACAACCCCTTTCATGGCATGATCTTCCGGGCCTCAATCGAAGGTTTGTGATCATCTTCCAACAAAATCTTGTGCATGAGCTAATTCCCTTCAAGTCGGCAATTGTCCACCCTATTGCCTTCTTGTGTAGCATCAACATTTTGGAAACTTCTTTTCCGGTCAGGCTGTAACTTAGAGGAAATAAATACATGCAATGTATTTCGGTTCCCAAGTAAGCATATTTTAGTTGCTCGCAATTGTTTCAACTCAAGAATCGGTGGTTGTTCAATAGAGGGCTTTTCGAGCTTACCTTCCTTACCTGAGTAATCTAGTGGTTCAAAGTATGTACCTGGTCGATTGACTAACCAATTTGCCTCTTCTTGTTGTTCCTCATCGATCGGTTTTTCATACTCCTCAGGTTCCTCTTGATCGGCAATGTAGTTGCCCAGGCAACTAAATTCCTCGTGAAGTTAAACTCTACTGTGGCATGAAGAAGTTGGCATTCTTTCGGATCATTGGCATGCCTTAGTGTTTGGAACACATTTAGTTTAACTTGCTGGTCATTCACCCTCATTGTGAGTTCTCCCTTTTCAACATCTATCAAGGTTCTCCCTGTTACTAGGAAGGGTCTCCCGAGAATGATAGGTGCATGCTCATCTGCTTCACAATCCAAAATAATAAAGTCAGCGGGAAAAATAAATTTATCAACTTTTACCAGTATGTCTTCGATTTTTCCCTCTGGATGCACATAAGATCTGTTGGCTAGCTATAGCATAACTGTTGTAGGTCTTGCCTTCTCGATTCCTAGTTTCTAGAAAACTGATTTAGGCATCAAGTTTATGCTTGCTCCAAGGTCACATAATGCTTTCCCGACATAGTGGTTTCCAATGGAATAGGGTATTGTGAAACTTTCGGGATCCTTCAACTTGGGTGGCATGCGATTGTGCAACATGGCCATGCATCCATCTGTTGCGGCAACTTTTTCAAACTCTCATAGACTTGTTCTCTTGGACACAATGTCTTTAAGAAACTTGGCATAGTTCGGCATTTGTTCAATTGCTTCAACCAATGGCAAGTTGATGTGGACTTGCTTTAGGATATCAAGAAACTTCTTGAATTGATATTCTTGCTTTTGTCGCTTCAACCTTTGTGGGAATGGTGGTGGAAGTCGGATATCTTCGATCCTTTCAATGGTCTGGAACCTGATTGATGGCGTTGCCGGGGCAACTGGAGTTGTCAAGGCATCGTCAACTGGGGTTGTCGTAGCGCGCCTATCGTTGGTTGCCGAGGTATGCTTATCGCTGGTTGCCGCGGTAATTCCTGGTTCAGTATCCGAGGCTTTGCCGCTGAGTTCGTCTTGTTCTTTTTGTGGAGTTTTGTTTGGTGAGCGAGCTTGAGCCTCTTTAAGTTGTTGGGCACTTCTAGTGGTGATCGGCTTACATTGCTCATGGCCAGTTCCTCTTGCGACTTCAGTATCGCTAGGTAAACCTCCTTGCGGTCTAGTATTCAGGTCTTGAGCAAATTGTCCGACTTTATTTTCCAATGATTTGATTGCCGCCTCTTGGTTTTGCAATCTCATCTCGGTCCTGTTAATAAAATTATCAATTCTTTTTATGAAGTTACTATTCTCAGCCATATAAGATTCAGTTTTCAACATAAAAGCATTGAGAGAATTTTCCAAAGAACTAGACGTTGTGGTTATTACTGCGGCAACTGTTGCCGTGGCATGTTTTGCTAAAATCCTGATGCTTGTACATTTTGATTGTTCTGGTTTAGAGCATTGTTGAGATTACTGTTAAGTGTCTAAAAGTACTATTTTTGTTACCCTTTTTATTCATATTATTGCTAGACTTAGACTCATATTAGTTGCATTATTAGTCATTCATGCATGTTTGCATCGTTTCCTTGGTGGACAAGTTTGATTTCATATTTTGCTCAATTTTGTGGAAAAAGGTACTGGTTTGGTGTGTTTTTGTGGAAAAAGGTACTGCTTTGGTGTGTTTTTGTATGTGTTTGCAACTCAGTTACCCAGACGATCCAATCAGCTATCACACCTCAACTCACTATAACCTGGCCTATTCTCTCTCATTTAATTGCATATTCTTTTACTTATTTGCTTTCTTGTTTAGTTGTTAGTTAAACTCCTACAATCTTCTACTTGTGTTCTTTTACTTTTTACAGTGCAAGAGATTAGATTCTTGAAGTGGCACCAATCCCTGTGGAGACAATATCTTTTATACTATAACTTGCGACGTGTACACTTGCACAATTGCGTAGCACTTATTACTCGCAACAAGTTTTTGGCGCCGTTGCCGGGGATTGGCAATAGCAACTTTGTTTTTATTTTCTTGCACTTTTTATTTTTCTTGTTTAAGATTCAAAGGGCTAACAAACTTTGGTTTTGCATTGTTATATGACCAGGGCCAAACCGATTACACCAGAATATCTCTTTGATCCAGAAATCGAACGAACCTTGCAAAGACTTAGACGAAGGTTAAGAGTAGCAATGGCTAATCAAGACGGCAATATGAATCAAAATGTTCCAGCAGGAGGAGGAGTGATTCTTGCACGAAACAGAACTATTTGAGACTATCTTGAAGAAGATCTTGAAGGACTTAATCCAGGAGTTGTCACACCTGAAATTGAAGCCGACCACTTTGAGTTGAAACCGGTGATGTTTAATATGATCAACACAATTGGTCAATTTGGCGGCTCAGCAACTGAAGATGCACGAAAACATCTTAAATCTTTCCTTGAGATTTGCAACTCATTCAAAATACAAGGAGTCACCCCGATGTTTTACGACTAAGATTATTCCCTTATTCACTGAGGGATAGGGAAAAGCATGGTTAAATAGTATTCCTGCCGGATCAATAGGATCTGATCTTTGTCGTGATTTCCTTGCTCGATTTAATCATAGAAATTTGACTGATAGGCTTCGTAACGAAATTACTACTTTTCGGCAGGCAGATGATGAATCCATGTACGAGGCTTGGGAGCGATATAGAGAACTTCTACACAAATGCCCCATACACGGATTCCCAATGTGGACACAAGTAACAGTGTTTTACAACGCTATGAATACACCAACAAGGATGATGCTAGATGTCTCGGCAAACGACATACTCATAGATAAGTCACCGGAGGAAGCAATGCAAATTCTAAATAGGCTTGCCAAGAATGATTATCAATTCCCATCTGTTAGAAGATGAGGAGTTAGACGCCAAGCCTTAATACATGAACTGGGATCATCAGATTCAATTTCGGCACAATTGGCCACTCTAACCAAGATGGTCCAGAACATGCAGAAACCAAACAACATACATGCGGTCAAGGTAATGGATTCCTTTTGTGAGTTATGTGGTGGTAACCATGATTCTTCTGAATGTATGCAAAATCCAGAATCCAGCTTTTATGTGGGGAATTACAACCGGAACAACAATGTGATGTCCAATACATACAATCCAGCTTGAAGAAGCACCCAAATTTTTCATGGAGTAATCCCAACAATGCTCTAAACCATAACAATTAGAATGCACAAGCATCGGGATTCCAGCAGAATATGCCACGACAACAGTTGCCACAGCAACAACCGACCACATCTAGTTCTTTAGAAAATTCTCTCAATGCTTTTATG
Source organism: Hibiscus mutabilis (assembly GCA_019671005.1). Classification (NCBI taxonomy): domain Eukaryota; kingdom Viridiplantae; phylum Streptophyta; class Magnoliopsida; order Malvales; family Malvaceae; genus Hibiscus; species Hibiscus mutabilis. Next base: position 23,964,567 of record CM033713.1, read on the forward strand.
TTGAAAACTGAATCTTATATGTCTGAGAATAGTAACTTCATAAAAAGAACTGATGATTTTATTAACAGGACCGAGATGAGATTGAAAAAACAAGAGACGACAATCAAATCATTGGAAAATCAAGTCGGACAATTTGCTCAAAACCTGAATACTAGACCACAAGGAGGTTTACCTAGCGATATTGAAGTCGCAAAAGGAACTGGCCATGAGTAATGTAAGACGATCACCACTAGAAGTGGCCAACAACTTAAAGAGGCTCAAGCTCGCTCATCAAACAAAACTCCACAAAAATATCAAGACGAACTCAGCGGCAAAGCCTCAGATACTAAACCAGGAATTGCCGCGGCAACCATCGATAAGCATGCCTCAGCAACCGGCGATAAGGATGCCTCAGCAACCAACGACAGGCATGCCATGGCAACCCCAGTTGACAAGCAACTCCAGTTGCCCCAGCAATGCCATCAATCAGGTTCCAGACCAATGAAAGGATCGAAGATATCCGACTTCCACCACCATTCCCACAAAGGTTGAAGCGACAAAAGCAAGAATATCAATTCAAGAAGTTCCTTGATATCCTAAAGCAAGTCCACATCAACTTGCCATTGGTTGAGGCAATTGAACAAATGCCGAACTATGCCAAGTTTCTTAAAGACATTGTGTCCAAGAGAACAAGGCTAGGAGAGTTTGAAATAGTTGCCGCAACAGATGGACGCATGGCCATGTTGCACAATTGCATGCCACCCAAGCTGAAGGATTCCGGAAGTTTCACAATACCCTGTTCCATTGGAAACCACTATGTCGGGAAAACATTATGCGACCTTGGAGCAAGTATAAACTTGATGCCTAAATTAGTTTTTTAGAAACTAGGAATCGAGAAGGCAAGACCTACAACAGTTATGCTACAGTTAGCCGACAAATCTTATGTGCATCCAGAGAGAAAAATTGAAGACATACTAGTAAAAGTTGATAAATTTATTTTTCCCGCTGAATATTATTGTTTTAGATTGTGAAGCAGATGAACATGCACCTATCATTAACGGGAGACCCTTCCTAGCAACAGGGAGAACCTTGATCGATGTTGAAAAGGGAGAACTCACAATGAGAGTGAATGACCAACAAGTTAAACTAAATGTGTTCCAAACACTAAGGCATGCCGATGATCCGGAAGAATGCCAACTTCTCCATGCCACGACTGAGTTTAACTTCGACGAGGAATTTAGTTACCTCGGCAACTACATTACCGTCAAGAGGAACCTGAGGAGTATGAAGAACCGATCGATGAGTAACAACAAGAAGAGGCAAATTGGTTAGTCAATCGACCAGGTACATACTTTGAACCACTGGATTACTCAGGTAAGGAAGGTAAGCTCGAAAAGCCCTCTATTGAAAAACCATCGATTCTTGAGTTGAAATAGTTGCCAGATAAACTAAAATATGCTTACTTGGGAACCGATAATACATTGCATGTAATCATTTCCTTTAAGTTACAGCCTGAGCAGGAAAAGAAGCTGATCAAAATGTTGATGCTACACAAGAAGGCAATAGGGTGGACAATTGCCGACTTGAAGGGAATTATCCCGGTAGTGTGAATGCACAAGATTTTGTTGGAAGATGATCACAAACCTTCGGTACAATGTGTGAATGCCATGAAAGGGGTTGTAATGAAAGAAATCATCAAGTGGCTTGATGCCGGCATCATATACCATATATCTGATAGTACATGGGTAAGTCTGGTACAATGTGTACCAAAAAAAGAGGTATAACGGTGGTAAGTAATGACAATAATGAACTCATTCCAACCAGGACTATCACCGGTTGAAGGGTTTGTATGGATTATCGAAAGCTAAAAAAAGACACTAGGAAAGATCACTTCCCATTACCCATTATTGATCAAATGCTTGACCGTCTTGCAGGTAAACCCTTTTATTGTTTTCTTGATGGTTATTCAGGTTACAATCAAATTGCCATAGCACCAGAAGATCAAGAAAAGAAAACCTTCACATGCCCATACGGTACTTATGCTTTCCGAAGGATGCCGTTCGGATTGTGTAACACCCCAGCAACCTTCCAAAGATGCATGATGGCACTCTTTTCAGACATGGTCGAAGACTTCTTTGAGATCTTAATGGATGATTTTTCTGTTTTTGGTAATGACTTCGACAGTTGCCTCAACAATTTAGAAAAGGTATTGGCAAGATGTTAAGAAACCGATTTAGTCCTTAATTGGGAGAAATGCCATTTTATGGTAGATGAAGGAATAGTGCTCGGTGATAAGTGTTCAAAAGTACTATTTTTCTTACCCTTTTTACTCATATTATTGTTAGACTTAGGCTCATATTAGTTGCATAGTTAGCCATTCATGCATTAATCCATGTTTCCTTCCATCGTTGAGCTTGATTACATAACTTGGTAGTTTTTGTGGAAAAGATGCTGCTTTGGTGTGCTTTGTGTGTGTATGTGCAGGATCACTTGCCAAAGCAAGGCTAGAGCTAGTTGCCAGGGCAATACATGAAGGAGACGCCGAGCCAGTTGCCATGGCAATTGTCGACAAGAGCAAAGGTGATATGGTAGTAAAATTGATGACTAAACAAGCCCAAGATGACGTGGAGCAAAGCCCAAACCCAAAGGAATTTGATTGCCATGCAGAGATTAAAGAAGAATTAAATTCCAAGAAGATAGGAGAAGTTCTTGTAGGAATACAATTATAATAAAGAATTATATTCTTTAAAGATAATTTAATTCCAACTTAACTTCCTCCTCAAAGAAGGACTTTGGCCTAGCCCTATAAATAAGAAGGAGATTTCGACAATCCAGAGAGAGCAAGAGAGGGGAATTTCGACAAGTCCAAGGAGGGCAATAGGAGAGAATTTTCGACAAGCATCAAGGGCAAGGAGGATTTCGACAAGCCTCCTTCTTCATCCTTTTCTTTCTTGTTCGATTGGGTTCATGCTAAGGATTGTTTATCTTGTGTTTCTTTGGAACCTAGCCATGAACTAAATCTATTTGGCTATGGTTATTGTGTTTGGTGTTGTGAGAAACTATTGGTTTTTGTTTAGGTAATAAGAGTTTGCACTTTTCTATTTCAAGGTTTATTCATTCTTGGTTCTTATTCTTGTTTGCGAGTGAATTGGGAGAGGATCTCGTGATTTCATCTATTTATCTAATATCGGGAGAGTTAGATTCAAGAAACGAATGAATATGATCTTTATTCAATCTATTGATGGTGAAGATTAATCCGGCTTAGGAATAAGTTAAGGATTTCAACGGCTAAGAGGAGCGCAAGATTGGTTGTTGTTCACCCTTGATTCACGCAGGGATGTATTATCAAGGCATGCACAAGTAGCTAGAGTTTTGACTTAGGGATAAGAAGAAACCATTGAAGAATGCTCTGCCGAACCTTGAAGGTTGCTGCCCAGACGCCCAAGTAGTTGCCCAACTAGTTGCCCAGGCAACCATCGATTAGTTGCCAAGGCAACCCCGTTGTGCAAGTTGCCATGACAATTGAGGTGCCCATGCACTCTTTTACCAAAACGATCCAATCGGCTATCACACCTCAACTCACGATAACCTGGCCTATCTCTCTCTCAATTGATCTCATCTATTCATTTACTTTATTGCTTTCTAGATTAGTTATTAGTTAAACTCCTATAATCCTTTACTTGTGTTTTTACTTTTTACAGTGCAAGAGATTAGATTCTTGAAGTGGCACCAATCCCTGTGGAGACGATATCTTTTATACTATAACTTGCGACGTGTATACTTGCACAATTGCGTAGCACTTATTACGCGCAACAAGTTTTTGGCGCCGTTGCCGGGGATTGGCAATAACGACTTTGTTTTTATTTTCTTGCACTTTTTATTTTTCTTGTTTAAAATTCAAAGGGCTAACAAACTTTGGTTTTGCATTGGTATATGACCAGGGCGAGACCGACTTCACCAGAATATTCCTTTGTTCCAAAAATCGAACGAACCTTACAAAGACTTAGACGAAGGATAAGAGTAGCAATGGCAAATCAAGACGGCAATATGAATCAAGATGTTCGAGCAAAGGAGGAGTGATTCTTGCACGAAACAAAACTATTCGAGACTATCTTGAAGAAGATCTTGATGGACTTAACCCAGGAGTTGTCGCACCTGAAATTGAAGCCGACCACTTTGAGTTGAAACCGGTAATGTTTAATATGATCAACACAATTGGTCAATTTGGCGGCTCAAGAATCGAAGATGCACGACAACATCCGAAATCTTTCCTCGAGATTTGCAACTCGTTCAAAATACACACGGAGTCACCCCGATGTCTTACGATCAAGATTATTCCCTATTCACCGAGGATAGGGCGAAAGCATGGTTGAATAGCATTCCTGCCGGATCCATAGCATCTTCGACTGATCTTTGTCGTGATTTCCTTGCTAGATTTAATCCTACAAATTTGACTGATAAGCTTCGTAACGACATTATTTCTTTTCCGCATGCAAATGATGAATCCATGTACGAGGCTTGGGAGCGATATAGAGAACTTCTACACAAATGCCCCTTACACGGATTCCAGGTGTGGACTCAAGTAACAATGTTTTACAACGCCGTGAATACACCAACAAGGATGATGCTAGATGCCTCGGCAAACGTCATACTCCTAGATAAGTCGTCGGAGGAAGCAATGCAAATTTTAAATAGGCTGGCCAAGAATGATTATCAATTCCCATCTACTAGAAGAGGAGGAGTTAGACGCCAAGCCACAATACATGAACTAGGATCATCAGATTCAATTTCGGCACAATTGGCCACTTTAACCAAGATGGTCCAGAACATGCAAAAATCAAACAACACACATGAAGTCAAGAATCCGGAATCCAGCTTCTATGTGGGGAATTACAATCGGAGCAACAACGTGATGTCCAATACATACAATCCATCTTGGAAGAAGCACCCGAATTTTTCATGGAGTAATCCCAACAATGCTCTAAACCAGAACAATCAGAATGCACAAGCATCGGGATTCCAAAGAGAATATGCCACGACAGCAGTTGCCCAAAGCAACAACAAGCGACATCTAGTTCTTTGGAAAATTCTCTAAATGCTTTTATGATGAAAATTGAATCTTATATGGCTGAGAATAGTAATTTCATAAAAAAACTGATGCTTTTATTAACAGGACCGAGATGAGATTGCAAAACCAAGAGGCGGCAATCAAATCATTGGAAAATCAAGTCAGACAGTTTGCTCAAAAATGAATACTAGACCGCAAGGAGGTTTACCTAGCGATCATGAAGTCGCAAGAGGAACTGGCCATGAGCAATGTAAGGCAATCACCACTAGAAGTGGCCAACAACTTAGAGAGGCTCAAACCCGCTCATCAAACAAAACTCCACAAAAAGATCAAGACGAACCTAGCGGCAAAGCCTCAGATGCTGAACCAGGAATTACCGCGGCAACCGGCAATAAGCATGCCTCGACAACCAACGATAAAGACGCCTCGGCAACTTGTGAAAAGCATGCCTCGGCAACCCCAATTGATAACGCCTCAGCAACTCCAGTTGTCCCGGCAATGCCGTCAATTAGGTTTCAAACTAATGAAAGGATCGAAGATATCCGACTTCCACCACCATTCCCACAAAGGTTGAAGCGACAAAAGCAAGAATACCAATTCAAGAAGTTTCTTGATATCCTAAAGCAAGTCCACATCAACTTGCCATTGGTGGAAGCAATTGAACAAATGCCAAACTATGCCAAGTTTCTTAAAGACATTGTGTCCAAGAGAACAAGGCTAGGAGAGTTTGAAACAGTTGCCGCAACAGAGGGATGCATGGCAATGTTGCACAATCGTATGCCACCCAAGTTGAAGGATCCCAGAAGTTTCACAGTACCCTGTTCCATTGGAAATCACTATGTCGGGAAAGCATTATGCGACCTTGGGGCTAGCATAAACTTGATCACAAACTTTCAATTGAGGCCCAGAGGAGACTGAATCATGCCATAAAAGGGGTTGTAATGAAAGAAATCATCAAGTGGCTTGACGCCGGCATTATATACCCTATCTCTGATAGTACGTGGGTAAGTCCGGTACAATGTGTACCGAAAAAGGGAGGTATAACAGTGGTAAGCAATGAAAATAATGAACTCATTCCAACCAGGACTGTGACCGGTTGGAGGGTTTGTATGGATTATCGAAAGCTAAACAAAGCCACCAGGAAAGATCACTTCCCATTACCCTTTATTGATCAAATGCTTGACCGTCTTGCAGGTAAACCCTTTTACTGTTTTCTTGATGGTTATTCAGGTTACAATCAAATTGCCATAGCACTAGAAGATCAAGAAAATACAACCTTCACATGCCCATACAATACTTATGCCTTCCGAAGGATGCCATTCAGATTGTGTAACGCCCCGGCAACCTTCCAAAGATGCATGATGGCGCTCTTTTCAGACATGGTCGAAGACTTCCTTGAGATCTTCATGGATGATTTTTCTGTTTTTGGTAATGAATTCGACAGCTGTCTTGGCAATTTAGAGAGGGTATTGGCAAGATGTGAAGAAACTGATTTAGTCCTCAATTGGGAGAAATGCCATTTTATGGTACTTGAAGGAATAGTGCTCGGCCACAAGATTTCATCCAAGGGAATTGAAGTAGACAAAGCCAAGGTGGACGTGATCGAGAGATTACCCCCACCAAGTTCGGTTAAAGGAATTCGAAGTTTTCTTGGACATGCAAGTTTTTACAGGAGGTTCATTCATAATTTTTCTAAAATCACTAAACCCTTGTGTAATCTGCTTGAACTGGATAAAGTCTTTGATTTTGATGATTCTTGCACCCAAGCATTTGAATCCCTAAAGAAAAAGCTTGCCTCGGCACCCATTGTCGTTCCACCAGATTAGACCTTTTGAGCTCATGTGTGATGCAAGTGATTTCGCAGTAGGAGCAGTCCTAGGCCAACGCACAGGTAAGACCTTCCATGTGATATACTACGCTAGTAAAACTCTTAATAGTGCTCAAGTGAACTACACAACAACGGAGAAATAGTTACTAGCTGTAGTTTTTCGCATTTGACAAGTTCGATCCTATTTGATTGGTACAAAGGTAATTGTTCATACGGACCATTCGGCAATCAAATACTTATTTGCTAAAAAGGATGCTAAACCTCGTTTGATTCGTTGGATATTACTTTTACAAGAATTTGATATTGAAATTAAGGACAGGAAAGGAACAGAAAATCAAGTGGCCGATCACTTATCACGTTTAGAACACAACAGGGAGGAGGACACAGATCTAGAGATATGTGATGCATTCCCGGATGAACAAATTTTAGTTGCCTCGGCAACCATGGACGCGCATGCCTCGGCAACCCTCAACGCCTCGACAACCCTCGACGCCTCGGCAACCATCGACGCCTCGGCAACCATGGATGCACATACCTCGGCAACTCTCGACGCCGCAGGAGCCTTTGACGCACACGACTCGGCAATTTTGGGAGCAGTCGCCATGGCAGCACATGCCTCGGTAATACCCTGGTACGTGGATTTAGTTAATTTCCTTGTTTGTGGTATTTTACCTTATGGCCTTACTCACCAAGGGAAGAAGCGGTTCCGCCATGATGCTAAGCATTACTTTTGGGATGAGCCTCTTTTGTTTAAATAATGTGCAGATCAGGTTATACGCCGATGTGTCCCTGAAAAGGAGCAACAGAATGTACTCCGACAATGCCATTCTTCACCCTATGGAGGACATTTTGGAGGAACTCGTACCGCGGCCAAAGTTTTTCAATCCGGTTTGTATTGGCCAACACTGTACAAAGATGCCCAAGAGTTTTACAAATAATCTGATCGTTGCCAGAGGTCGGGCAATATCACCTACAAACCAATGGGCAATCAAGACCGTGAATATGGATTAGGAAAGTGCCGGACAAAAGCGTTTGTTGTACCTCAACGAGATAGAAGAATTTCGTGCACTCTCCTATAACAAAGCAATGGCACGAAAAGAAACTATTGTCGCGACAATTCATGCCAAGGCAGCTAGTTCTCTTATTCAATTCTCAGCTAAAACTTTTCCCAGAAAAGCTGAAATCAAGATGGTCGGGACCATTCGAAGTCGTCAAACCATTCTCCCATGGTGCTGTGATAATGAAGTCCATCTCTGACAACCATGAATTCAAAGTTAATGGACAAAGATTGAAGCACTACAATGGTGCCCATGTGGAACGTAACAAAGAAGTGGTCAACTTAGGATATGCATGAGCATGCTCCATTTTCAATATTTTCTTTTTTTTATTTTTTTAGGAGATATTTTATTTTTCTTCATTATCTTTAGTTTTCAGGTTTTCTTTGTTTTCTTTTCCACAACAAGACTCACAACCACTATGCTAAGAAAATTTCCTGCCGAGATCCTTGCCCCGGCAACCAATGAAGTAGTCGCCACAGCAACCGCAACAGATGATGCCATGGCAACCAACCCTGAAGATGCCACGGCAACCAAAGCTAAAGACATCCCGGCAACAAGAAAACAACCATCATGTTCAAACAAGAGAATCAAGACACCGACCAAAAGGAAACTAATCATCTACGATGACGAACTCTCAGAGTAAGTCCTCGTATGCATTTTATTTTTCGTTAGTTTTATTTTTCTTTAAAGCATGCATTGAGGACAATGCCTCACTCGAGTTTGGGGGGATTGTTATTAGTAGTTACCATGTTTAGTTACAATACTTAAATTGCTTGCCATGCCTTTAATTGGAACAAGAATTGCTTAGATTTGATGAATATTCGATGATGACTTTGCCAATGCACTTAATTGATAGAATTTTTATTCTAGGATAACCATGGAAAAACTTAGAATTTTACTATGATTCTAAATTTGATGAAACACTGTTGTGGTTTGATTGATTTAAGGAATTCTAGTGAACTTAGGTTGATAATTAACAAATTGGGGGATTAGAATAAAAATTGGATGAATGCTAGAGGTGCCCGAAATTGACTCTAGCATGTGCTAAAAAAAATTGATCACTAGAGGTGCCCGAAACTGGCTCTAGTATGTGTTAAAAAAATTGATTGCTAGAGGTGCCCGAAATCGGCTCTAGTCGAATAAATTAACTTAAGAAAACTAAAAACAAAACACTAGAGGTGCCCGAAACTGGCTCTAGTTAAAACATGTTAAAAAGAACCCAATGAAGTAATTTGAAAACCTATTGTTTGCATAGAATCCGAAAAATCAACTTGCACACAACTCCGCACACACTCACAAGCATTATAGTTTGATTCCGAGTAACTCCTAAGTTTTCTGAAAAATAAAAAGCCAATCATACTTTGTGCCCTGGTTCAGAGAATTAAAATCAAGTTCAAAGCTAAGTTTGTGAAAGTTGAAGTCTTGGCAGGTAATTATGAGTTTCCATTGCTTGAGGACAAGCAATAGTTCGAGTTTGGGGGTGTGATAAGTGTTCAAAAGTACTATTTTTCTTACCCTTTTTACTCATATTATTGTTAGACTTAGGCTCATATTAGTTGCATAGTTAGCCATTCATGCATTAATCCATGTTTCCTTCCATCGTTGAGCTTGATTACATAACTTGGTAGTTTTTTATGGAAAAGATGCTGCTTTGGTGTGCTTTGTGTGTGTATGTGCAGGATCACTTGCCAAAGCAAGGCTAGAGCTAGTTGCCAGGGCAATGCATGAAGGAGACGCCGAGCTAGTTGCCAGGGTAATACATGAAGGAGACATCGAGCCAGTTGCCATGGCAATTGTCGACAAGAGCAAAGGTGATATGGTAGTCGAAATTGATGACTAAACAAGCCCGAGATGATGTGGAGCAAAGCCCAAACCCAAAGGAATTTGATTGCCATGCAGAGATTAAAGAAGAATTAAATTCCAAGAAGATAGGAGAAGTTCTAGTAGGAATACAATTATAATAAAGAATTATATTCTTTAAAGATAATTTAATTCCAACTTAACTTCCTCCTCAAAGAAGGACTTTGGCCTAGCCCTATAAATAGGAAGGAGATTTCGACAATCCAGAGAGAGCAAGAGAGGGGAATTTTGACAAGTCCAAGAAGGGCAAGAGGAGAGAATTTTCGACAAGCATCAAGGGCAAGGAGGATTTCGACAAGCCTCATTCTTCATCCTTTTCTTTCTTGTTCGATTGGGTTCATGCTAGGGATTGTTTATCTTGTGTTTCTTTGGAACCTAGCCATGAACTAAATCTATTTGGCTATGGTTATTGTGTTTTGTGGTTGTAAGAAACTATTGGTTTTTGTTTAGGTAATAAGAGTTTGCACTTTTCTATTTCAAGGTTTATTCATTCTTGGTTCTTATTCTTGTTTGAGAGTGAATTGGGAGAGGATCTCGTGATTTCATCTATTTATCTAATATCAGGAGAGTTAGATTCAAGAAACGAATGAATATGATCTTTATTCAATCTATTGATGGTGAAGATTAATCCAGCTTAGGAATAAGTTAAGGATTTCAACGGCTAAGAGGAGCGCAAGATTGGTTGTTGTTCACCCTTGATTCACGCAGGGATGTATTATCAAGGCATGCACAAGTAGCTAGAGTTTTAACTTAGGGATAAGAAGAAACCATTGAAGAACGCTCTGCCGAACCTTGAAGGTTGCTGCCCAGACGCCAAAGTAGTTGCCCAACTAGTTGCCCAGGCAACCATCGATTAGTTGCCAAGGCAACCCCGTTGTGCAAGTTGCTACGGCAATTAAGCTGCCCATGCACTCTTTTACCAAAATGATCCAATCGGCTATCACACCTCAACTCATGATAACCTGGCCTATCTCTCTCTCAATTGATCTCATCTATTCATTTACTTAATTGCTTTCTAGATTAGTTATTAGTTAAACTCCTATAATCATTTACTTGTGTTTTTACTTTTTACAGTGCAAGAGACTAGATTCTTGAAGTGGCACCAATCCCTGTGGAGACGATATCTTTTATATTATAACTTGCGACGTGTATACTTGCACAATTGCGTAGCACTTATTACGCGCAACACTCGGCCACAAGATTTCATCCAAAGGAATTGAAGTAGACAAAGCAAAGGTGGACGTGATTGAGAGATTACTATTGCGTGTAATAAGTGCTACGCAAATGTGCAAGTATACACGTTGCAAGTTATAGTATAAAAGATATCGTCTCCACAGGGATTGGTGCCACTTCAAGAATCTAGTCTCTTGCACTGTAAAAAGTAAAAACACAAATAAAGGATTATAGGAGTTTAACTAATAACTAAACTAGAAAGCAATAAAATAAAAGAATAGATGAAATCAAATGAGAGAGATAGGCCAGGTTATCGTGAATTGAGGTGTGATAGCCGATTGGATCATCTTGGTAAAAGAGTGCACGTGCAACTCAGTTGTCGTGGCAACTTGCACAACGGGGTTGCCTTGGCAACTAATCGATGGTTGCCTGGGCGACTAGTTGGGCAACTACTTGGGCGTCTGGGCATCAACCTTCAAGGTTCGGCAGAGCGTTCTTCAATGGTTTCTTCTTATCCCTAAGTTGAAACTCTAGCTACTTGTGCATGCCTTGATAATACATCCCTGCGTGAATCAAGGGTGAACAACAACCAATCTTGCGCTCCTCTTAGCTGTTGAAATCCTTAACTTATTCCTAAGCCGGATTAATCTTCACCATCAATAGATTGAATAAAGATCATATTCATTCGTTTCTTGAATCTAACTCTCCCGATATTAGATAAATAGATGAAGTTACGAGATCCTCTCCCAATTCACTCGCAAACAAGAATAAGAACCAAGAATGAATAAACCTTGAATAGAAAAGTGCAAACTCTTATTACCTAAACAAAAACCAATAGTTTCTCACAACCACAAAACACAATAACCTTAGCCAAATAGATTTAATTCATGGCTAGGTTCCAAAGAAACACAAGATAAATAATCCCTAGCATGAACCCTATCGAACAAGAAAGAAAAAGATGAAGAAGGAAGCTTGTCGGAATCCTCCTTGCCCTAGATGCTTATCAAAAATTCTCTCCTCTTGCTCTCCTTGGAGTTGTCAAATTTTCCCTCTTCTTGCTCTCTTCCAAGTTGACGATATGGCCTCTAATTTATAGGGCTAGGTCAAAGTCCTTCTTTGATGAGGAAGTTAAGTTGGAATTAAATTATCTTTAAAGAATATAATTCTTTATTATAATTATATTCCTACTAGAACTTCTCCTATCTTCTTGGAATTTAATTCTTCTTTAATCTCTTCATGGAAATCAAATTCCTTTGGGATTTAGCTTTGCTCCACGTCATCTTGGGCTTTTCTAGTCATCAATTTCGACTACCATATCACCTTATTCTTTGTCGACAATTGCCCTGGCAACTGGCTCGGCGTCTCCTTCATGCATTGCCCTGGCAACTAGCTCGGCATCTCCTTCATGCATTGCCCTGGCAACTGGTTCTAGCCTTGTTTAGGCAAGTGATTCTGCATACACACAAAAACACACCAAAGCAGCATCTTTTTCCATAAAAATCACCAAGTTATGTAATCAAGCTCAACGGTGGAAAGAAACATGAATTAATGCATGAATGACTAATTATGCAACTAATATGAGCTTAAGTCTAACAATAATATGAGTAAAAAAAGGTAATAAAATAGTACTTTTGAACACTTATCACACCCCCAAACTCGAACTATTGCTTGTCCTCAAGCAATGCAAAGTAACATTACCTACCAAGACTTTAATCATCAAAGACATCCTTCAAACTTGAATTCAAACCTCGGAACCGTGGCACAATGTATGATCATCTTTTAATTTTTTGGATAGCACAAAAATTTCCCGGAACAAAACTATAATACTCGTGACAACGTGTGTGCGTAGTTGTGTACAAGTTGATTTTCAAGATTCTATGTGAACAATAGGCTTTTATCAATTTAATTATCGGGGCATTATTTTTATTTTCACTAGAGCCAATTTCGGACACCTCTAGCAAAGTAAGTAATTTCTTATTTTATTTTAGTCGACTAGAGCCAATTTCGGGCACCTCTAGTGATTATTTAATGTACATTAACTACTAGAGCCAGTTTCGGGCACCTCTAGCAAGAATTTAACTTTTAATTTTCAATTTTAAATTTACCCAAATTTTAAGCAACCTAAGTTCACTAAGTTTCTTTCAATCAACAAGCCACAATCGTGTAAAAAAAATTAGCATCATAGTAAAATTCTAAGTTATTTTCATGTAATCCTAAAATTAAAGGTTCTTTCAATTAAGTGCAGTGGCAAAAATTCATCATTGGATATTCAACAAGTCTTAAGCAATTAAATCCAATTAAAGGCATGGCAAGTAACATATGCAACCTATATGTAATTGCTAAAGATGAATGCAACTAATCATGAAACTGACTAGAAACCAACACCCCCCCCAAACTCGAGAGAAGCATTGTCCTCAGTGCATGTAAGAGTGAAACAAAATTTAAAAGAAACTAAATGAAATGAGTTAGTCGGAGAGGTCGTCACCTCGAGTGATAAGTTTCCTTCGTGCCGTTTGCTTGATTCATTTTTCAATCGGTGGTTGAATGCTGGTACCGCGTGAACAGCATTGCTTTGATTTGATCCATGTTTGCCAATGCAAGTTCACTTGCCTGGGCATCAGTAGTTGCCGAAGCCATTGTTGTTGCCTGGGCATCGCCAGTTTCTGTTGTGGTTGTTGTGGCAAGTAGTCGGCAGTAAATTTCCTTAGCATGGTGGTTGTGAGTCTTGTTGTGGAAAAGAAAACCTGAAAACTAAAGATAATGAAGAAAAATAAAATCTCTCCTAAAATTTCCAAAAATAAATAAAGAGATAAAAAAAATAACCGAAAATAATAGAAAGAAAAAAAATAGTTTGAAAAAAAAAGAAAATATCGAAAGGAGAGCATGCTCATGCATCTCCTAAGGTGTCAACTTCTTTGTTTCGTTCTACATGGGCACCGTTGTAGTGCTTCAATCTCTGTCCGTTAACTTTGAATTCATGTTTGCCGGTAATGGACTTGATTATCAGGTACCATAGGAGAATGGTTTGACAACTTCGAATGGTCCTGACCATCTTGATTTTAGTTTTCCCGGGAAAAGTTTTATTCAAGAATTGAATAAAAGAGCTAGTTGCCCTGGCATGAATTGTCGCGGTAATAGTTTCTTGTCGTGCCATTGCTTTGTTTTCTCCTTGTAGATTTGTGCATTATTATAGGCGAGTGCACGGAATTCTTCTATCTCGTTGAGGTCCAGCAAACGCTTTTGTTCGGCACTTTCCTAATCCATATTCACGGTCTTGATTGCCCATTGGTTTGTAGGTGATATTGCCCGTCCTCTGGCAGCGATCAGATTGCTTGTAAAACTCTTGGGCATCTTTGTACAGTGTTGGCCAATACAAACCAGATTGAAAAACTTTGGCCGCGGTACGAGTTCCTCCAAAATATCCTCCAAAGGGTGAAGAATGGCATTACCAGAGTACATTCTGCTGCTCTTCTTCAGGGACACATCGGCGTATGACCTGATCTGCACATTGTTTAAACAAAAGAGGCTCGTCCCAAAAGTAATGCTTAGCATCATGGCGGAACCACTTCTTCCCTTGGTGAGTAAGGCCATAAGGTAAAATACCACAAACAAAGAAATTAACTAAATCTGTGTACCAGGGTATTGTCGAGGCATATGCTACCGTGGCGACTGCTCCCAAAATTTCTGAGGCGTGTGCGTCCATGGTTGCCGAGGTGTCAAGGGTTGCTGAGGCGTGCACGTCCATGGTTGCCGAGGCGTCGAGGGTTGCCAAGGCATGCACGTCCATGGTTGCCGAGGCAACTAAAATTTGTTCATCCGGGAATGCATCGCATATCTCTAGATCCGTGTCCTCCTCTCTATTGTGCTCTAAACGTGATAAGTGATCGGCCACTTGATTTTCTGTTCCTTTCATGTCCTTAATTTCAATATCAAATTCTTGTAAAAGTAATATCCAACGAATCAAACGAGGTTTGGCATCCTTTTTAGCAAATAGGTATTTGATTGCCGAATGGTCCATATGAACAATTACCTTTGTACCAATCAAATAGGATCGAAACTTGTCAAATGCAAAAGCTACAGCTAGTAACTCTTTCTTCGTTGCTGTGTAATTCACTTGAGCACTATTAAGAGTTTTACTAGTGTAGTATATCACATGGAAGGTCTTACCTGTGCGTTGGCCAAGGACTGCTCCTACCGCGAAATCACTTGCATCACACATGAGCTCAAAAGGTAGCGTCCAATCTGGTGGAACGACAATGGGTACCGAGGCAAGCTTTTTCTTTAGGGTTTTGAATACTTGGGTGCAAGAATCATCAAAATCAAAGACTTTATCCTGTTCAAGCAAATTGCACAATGGTTTAGTGATTTTAGAAAAATTATGAATGAACCTCCTGTAAAAACCTGCATGTCCAAGAAAACTTCGAATTCCTTTAACCGAACTTGGTGGGGGTAATCTCTCGATCACGTCCACCTTAGCTTTGTCTACTTCAATTCCCTTGGATGAAATCTTGTGGCCGAGCACTATTCCTTCATCTACCATAAAATGGCACTTCTCCCAATTGAGGACTAAATCAGTTTCTTCACATCTTGCCAACACATTCTCTAAATTGTCGAGGCAACTGTTGAAGTCACTACCAAAAACGGAAAAATCATCCATGAAGATCTCAAGGAAGTTTTCGACCATGTCTCAAAAGAGTGCCATCATACATCTTCTAATGTTAGTGCATATCTGAGAAAACTTGAGGATGGTCGTTTTTGATACTTCTTATAGTCCATCCGTACCCTCCATCGGGTGACAATATTGCCCAAAAAGAGTTTGGCCAATGTGCTTGCCACTACTCCCTTTTGCGTTAGCATGGTGGAGGTGTCTTTCATCTTTGTTCGCTTTTAGTCCATGTATACTCTCCACCTTGCTACTATTCCTGAAGGCACAAATATATTAATAGGAAAAATTATATCCATTCTCAACCATTCAATTACCTCATTCTTGTCGACTTCTATCATGGTTGGATGTAGCCTTTGTTGTCGTGGCAATTGCTGCTCAAGCCAATTGTCGTGGCAATCAGTTGCCAAAATTTGCTGTAAGTCAAGGGAAGAACCAATTTTCTGAAAAGCTTTACGAATCCAAACACCGTTTTCTTGGCCTCTCAAACATCTCCATCAGTAGAGATTTCGATGGCTTCAAATCTACCAACCTCGGTTCCTCAAGACATACCTGCAATGGACGAGGTGAGCTTTTAAAGAATTCGAAAGGTTTAACCATTACCTGCTCATATTCCATTGGAAAAGTATTATCATCTCGTTGATCTTGCATGTGGTTGTGTAATTGCCGTGGCAATTGTAGATGAGAGCAATCTACAGATTCCTGCTTCAACATCAATGTTGTAACCTTATGGGCATCAGGTTCCTCAGATATTGTTGTTCTCAGCTTCACTGAGTGTTGTCGCGGCATTGCTCTGTTCAGGCTCCTCAATCATTGCCGAGGCAATTTGTTGTTCAGGCCCATCATGTGTTGGGCAGTCTATTTCATTGGCATCCTCTTGACTTTGAGGTTCTAGTTGTTCCCCACACATCGGAGAGCTTTCTTTGCATTGCTCCTTATCCTCTTGCATTGGGATGTCAGTATCCCTAGTAATGAATTGTTGGTGCATGTTATCCATGACATATGTGGATCTCCCCAATTGATCTTTTGAATCCCCTAAGGTTGCACCCCACTGAGCTATCCTCGTATCCATAGATTTTGATAGCTCTCGAATCTCTTCAATTGATCTATCAAGTCTAGCCAAGGAAGCTAGTAACGTTTCCTCCAAGGAATTGGAATGCTCTTGAAAAGGACTACATTGCCATGGCATATCTGTTGCTGCGGCAAAATTGTTATGGTAAAAAAAAATTGAGCTTTTTGACCATACCATGAAGAAATTCGCTGTTGGTTCCCTCTATGGTCCTCCATGTAGTTATATGCACTGAAAATGTGAGGGCAATTTTCAAACACATGATGTTCTCCACACATAGCACAAGATTTTTCCACGGTATAAGTTCTTTGGGCTTTTCTCGGTTGGTATAGGTAATCATCAAAGGGTGCAAGAAACTCTTGATTGGATTGATTCATATCTTCCAACATCATCTCTCGAATAGATTGGCTTTTATTTCCCGACATGTTGATGTTCCTTAACTTGTAGCGCACCTAATTTTTTTTTATAAAACAAACAAAAATAAAAGTTAGTAAAACTAAGAGAAAAAAATTCAATAACAAAAACAACTAACACCAATTGCCAATCCCCAACAACGGCACCAAAAACTTGTTGCGTGTAATAAGTTCTACGCAAATGTGCAAGTATACACGTTGCAAGTTATAGTATAAAAGATATCGTCTCCACAGGGATTGGTGCCACTTCAAGAATCTAGTCTCTTGCACTGTAAAAGTAAAAACACAAATAAAGGATTATAGGAGTTTAACTAATAACTAAACTAGAAAGCAATTAAGTAAAAGAATAGATGAGATCAAATAAGAGAGATAGGCCAGGTTATTGTGAGTTGAGGTGTGATAGCCGATTGGATCGTCTTGGTAAAAGAGTGCACGGGCAACTCAGTTGCCGTGGCAACTTGCACAACAGGGTTGCCTTGGCAACTAATCGATGGTTGCCTGGGCGACTAGTTGGGCAACTACTTGGGCGTCTGGGCAGCAACCTTCAAGGTTCGGCAGAGCGTTCTTCAATGGTTTCTTCTTATCCCTAAGACGGATTAATCTTCACCATTAATAGATTGAATAAAGATCACATTCATTCGTTTCTTGAATCTAACTCTCCCGATATTAGATAAATAGATAAAGTTACGAGATCCTCTCCCAATTTACTCGCAAACAAGAATAAGAACCGAGAATGAATAAACCTTGAATAGAAAAGTGTAAACTCTTATTACCTAAACAAAAACCAATAGTTTCTCACAACCACAAAACAAAATAACCATAGCCAAATAGATTTAGTTCATGGCTAGGTTCCAAAGAAACACAAGATAAATAATCCCTAGCATGAACCCTATCGAACAAGAAAGAAAAAGATGAAGAATGAAGCTTGTCGAAATCCTCCTTGCCCTAGATGCTTGTCGAAAATTCTCTCCTCTTGCTCTCCTTGGAGTTATCAAAATTTCCCTCCCTTGCTCTCTTGTCGAAATTTCTCTCTTCTTGCCCTATGGGGTTGTCGAAAGTTTCCCTTTTCTTGCTCTCTTCCAAGTTGACGATATGGCCTCTAATTTATAGGGCTAGGTCAAAGTCCTTCTTTGATGAGGAAGTTAAGTTGGAATTAAATTATCTTTAAAGAATATAATTCTATATTATAATTATATTCCTATTAGAACTTCTCCTATCTTCTTGGAATTTAATTCTTCTTTAATATCTTCATGGAAATCAAATTCCTTTGGGATTTAGCTTTGCTCCACGTCATCTTGGGCTTGTCTAGTCATCAATTTCGACTACCATATCACCTTATTCTTTGTCGAAAATTGCCCTGGAAACTGGCCCGGCGTCTCTTTCATGCATTGCCCTGGCAACTAGCTCGGCATCTCCTTCATGCATTGCCCTGGCAACTGGTTCTAGCCTTGTTTAGGCAAGTGATTCTGCACACACACAAAAACACACCAAAGCAGCATCTTTTTCCACAAAAATCACCAAGTTATGTAATCAAGCTCAACGATGGAAAGAAACATGAATTAATGCATGAATGACTAATTATGCAACTAATATGAGCTTAAGTCTAACAATAATATGAGTAAAAAGGGTAATAAAAATAGTACTTTTGAACACTTATCAATTACCCCCATCAAGTTCGGTTAAAGGAATCCGAAGCTTTCTTGGACGTGCAGGTTTTTACAGGAGGTTCATTCATAATTTTTCTAAAATTACTAAACCCTTGTGCAATTTGCTTGAACAGGATAAAGTCTTCAATTTTGATGATTCTTGCACCCAAGCATTTGAAACCCTAAAGGAAAAGGTCACCTCGGCACCCATTGTCGTTCCACCAGATTGGACGCTACCTTTTGAGCTCATGTGTGATGCAAGTGATTTCACGGTAGGAGCAGTCCTAGGCCAACGCACAGGTAAGACCTTTCATGTGATATACTACGCTAGTAAAACTCTTAATAGTGTTCAAGTGAATTACACAACAACGGAGAAAGAGTTACTAGCTGAAGTTTTCGTATTTGACAAGTTTCAATCCTATTTGATTGGTACAAAGGTAATTGTTCATACAGACCATTCGACAATTAAGTATCTATTTGCTAAAAAGGATGCCAAATCTCATTTGATTCGTTGGATATTACTTTTACAAGAATTTGATATTGAAATTAAGGACAGGAAAGGAACAGAAAATTAAGTGGCCGATCACTTATCACGTTTAGAACGCAATAGGGAGGATGACGCGGATTTAGAGATATGTGATGCATTCTCGGATGAGCAACTTTTAGTTGCCTCAGCAACCATGGATGTGCATGCCTCGTCAACCATGGACGCACACGCCTCGGTAACCATGGATGCGCATACCTCGGCAACCCTCAATGTCGCGACAACCTCTACATTCTACTTGCCGTTGACTACGTGTCTAAATGGGTTGAGGCAGCTGCAGTTCCCAACAACGATTCCAAGACCGTGCAATGATTCCTGCAGAAAAATATATTTACATGGTTTGGGATGCCGAGAGCAATTATCAGTGATGAAGGCAAGTATTTTGACAACAGACTTATTGCCAAGATGTTGCAGCGCTTCGGTGTATCGCACAAGATTGCCACGGCATATCACCCACAAACCAATGGGCAAGCAGAAATTTCCAAACGGGAATTGAAGAGTATACTCGAGAAAGTGGTAAATCCCTCTAGGAAGGATTGGTCTGTAAGACTAGATGACGCACTTTGGGCATATCGCACTACATTCAAAACACCCTTAGGTATGTCCCCTTTCCGACTTGTCTATGGCAAAACATGTCATCTACCGGTGGAAATCGAACACAAAGCATATTGGGCAATCAAGACCATGAATATGGATTGGGAAAGTGCCGGACAAAAGCGTTTGTTGGACCTCAACGAGATAGAAGAATTCCGTGCACTCGCCTATAACAATGCACGAATCTACAAGGAGAAAACAAAGCAATGGCATGACAAGAGACTATTGTCGCGGCAATTCATGCCAGGGCAACCAGTTCTCTTATTCAATTATCGGCTAAAACTTTTTCCGAGAAAACTGAAATCAAGATGGTCGGGACCATTCGAATTTGTCAAACCCTTCTCCCATGGTGTCGTGATAATCAAGTCCATCACTGACAAACATGAATTCAAAGTTAATGGACAAAGATTGAAGCACTACAACGGTGCCCATGTGGAACGTAACAAAGAAGTGGTCACCTTAGGAGATGCATGAGAATGCTATCCTTTTGATTTTTCTTTTTATTTTTATTTTTCTTTCTATTTTTATTTTTATTTTTTTCGAACTATTTATTTTTTTATTTTTTTTCAGTTATTTGTTCTTTTTAGGATAGATTTATTTATTTTATTTAAGATTAAAACTACATCTTTCTTTCATATTTATCTTTTTAAGTTTAAGAATTTCTCTACACATCTTTATTTATTTTCTTTTATTAGTTTATCTTTAATTTTAATCCTTATTTTATTTGTTTTTGAATTGTAGGAAAAGAGTTCAAGATAAAGAGGAATTTTGATTCAAGAAGGAAACTTCTTCAACAAGGAAATTAATGGGCTGAATCTAAGGCTTATATAAAGCCTCCAACTTACCCTAAATAAACCCCCTAGCCGTCACCCTTCCCCTAAATCAAAGCCCCTTTCCTCTTTATTCCAAAATTAATCCCACCCACCATATTTACTACCTATCTTTTCTATATAACCCATCACCCTTAACTTCCAAGAAACCTATCCCTACTTTTCATCTTGCAACTCTTTAGTTTCTTTTGTTTTCTTTTCTTTGTTTTTACCAAACTCACAACCAAGATCATCCATGGCATCCAAAATTGAATTTTTGGTTCATCCAAGTTCCTCTAAAGCACCAAGATACAAGAAGTTTGCTACATCGGTGGTTCAAGAAATATTTCACTCCAAGTTTGAAAGCTGGTAGATTTGCGAAGAACAAGCCTTTGAATACTCCAACTCTCATCAAGATTTCGGCCTTGAACCATTCATCTTCGAAAGGATTGCACATCAAAAGTGGCAAATCTTTTGCCATCAATCGGAACCGGGTAACATCTAATGGGTAAGAGAATTCTATGCTCACTCACCTAACCTGGATAATCCTTATGTTTTTGTTCGTGACAAGGATATACTTATAAGCCCTAAAAACATCAACACCTTTTACGGGCTCTACATTGAGAATGACGAGCACCAAGCCTTTGTTAATCAACTCACGCCCAAGCAACTCGACAAGGTGCTTCAAGAACTCACTCTACCGGGAACTAAATGGAACGACGGTAAATACAAGGGCACATTAAATCACCTTCGGCTTAAACCCGAGGTAAAATTAAGGAATAAGTTTGTTAAAACTTCTTTAATGCCCACCACACACAATACTACCGTTGATACACCTCGTCTTTTGCTCATACATTCTATCTTACATAATCGCATCATTAATATTGGAAAAATTATTTGTGACGAGATTTTTGTATGTAGCTCAAAAGACAAGGGTTCTCTTTTCTTCCCCTGCTTAATTTACAATCTTTGCAAGGAGATGCATGTCCCAAGTGAGTCCACTGATGAAAAGGCCCTACCAAAGTCCAGTTGCAATCGAGCACAAATTCGAAAGCTAATGGGAGAGGCACCGGTAAAATCCTCAATGCCTCCAATTGCCGCGGTAACCCCTGCCGTCTCGGCAACACCTAATGCCCAAGCACCTAATGCCCGGGCAACTCGGCCATCAACCCTGGGACACTTTGAAGCACTCTTACAACCGTTGGTGAACTGCCTTAGGCAAATTGAAGACCGACAACTAATGTTCATATGGTACATGAAGGATCACAACAATGCCATCACCCAAGTCATCCTGGAAAAGTACCCGGACAACCGCGTGCCATTTCCAATCTTTCTGCGAAATCTTTTTCAGAATCTTTCCTGCCCAAGCGGTCGCCACGGCAATGAAAATGTTGCAAAGCTAAAGACGCCTCGGCAACCTTCGTAAAAGCCAAAGGTAAAGCACCTATGCCTGAATCAACCCATACTGAATCATTGTCTGATTTTTCAGATTCAGACTAGTCCTCCATTGCACCAACAAAGACCGCACCTGCCCAAGCAGTCGCCACGGCAACCAACACTGAAAATGTTGCGGCAACCAAAGCTAAAGACGCCTCGGCAACCACTGTAAAAGCCAAAGGTAAAGCACCTATGCCTGAATCAACCCATACTGAATCATTGTCTGATTTTTCAGATTCAGACTAGTCCTCCATTGCACCAACAAAGACCGCACCAATTGAATCCTCCAAGCCCAAGCGAAAAGCCAATGACATTGATGAAGAGGACGATGAGGACAACCCCGTACGAGGATCGATTCCACCATCAGCAACAAGGAAGCAATCATCGCGTTCAAGCAAAAGAATCAAGACACCGACCAAAAGGAAACTAATCATCCACGATGATGAACTCTCGGAGTAAGTTCTCGTTTGCATTTTACTTTTCTTTATTTTTATTTTTCTTTATTGCATGCATTGAGGACAATTCCTCACTCAAGTTTGAAGGGGGATTGTTATTATTTAGTTACCATGTTTAGTTGCATTCATCTTAAGTATTGCATTTAGGATACATAAATTGCTTGTCATGCCTTTAGTTGGAACGAGAATTGCCTAGATTTGATAAATATCCGATGATGACTTTGCCAATGCACTCAATTGATAGAATTTTTATTCTAGGATAAACATGGAAACACTTAGAATCGTACTATGATGCTAAACTTGATGAAACACTATTGTGGCTTGATTGATTTAAGGAATTCTAGTGAACTTAGGTTGATAGTTAAAAAATTAGGGGATTAGAATAAAAATTGGATGAATGCTAGAGGTGCTCGAAATTGGCTCTAGTATGTGCTAAAAAAATTTGATTGCTAGAGGTGCCCGAAATTGGCTCTAGTATGTGCTAAAAATTTGATCGCTAAAGGTGCCTAAAACCGGCTCTAGTCGAATAAATTAATTAACTTAAGAAAACTAAAAAAAATAATAAAACACTAGAGGTGCCCGAAACCGGCTCTAGTTAAAACATGTTAAAAGAACCTAATGAAGTAATTTGAAAACCTCGTGTTTGCATAGAATCCGAAAAATCAACTTGCACACAACTCTGCACACACTCACAAGCATTATAGTTTGATACCCAGTAACTCCTAAGTTGTCCAAAAAATGAAAAGCCAATCATACTTTGTGCCCCGGTTCTGAGAATTGAAATCAAGTTCAAAGCTAAGTTTGTGAAAATTGAAGTCTTGACGGGTAATTATTAGTTTGCATTGCTTGAGGACAAGCAATAGTTCGAGTTTGGGGGTGTGTTAAGTGTCTAAAAGTACTATTTTATTACCCTTTTTATTCATATTATTGCTAGACTTAGGCTCACATTAGTTGCATTATTAGTCATTCATGCATGTTTGCATCGTTTCCTTGGTGGACAAGCTTGATTTCATATTTTGCTCAATTTTGTGGAAAAAGGTACTGCTTTGGTGTGTTTTTGTGTGTATGTGCAGAATCACTTGCCAAAGCAAGGCTAGAACCAGTTGCCAGGGCAATGCATGAAGGAGATGCCGAGCTAGTTGCCAGGGCAATTTTCGACAAGGAAAAAGATGATATGGTAGTCGAAATTGATGACTAGATAAGCCCAAGATGACGTGGAGCAAAGCTAAATCCCAAAGGAGTTTCCATGAAGAGGTTAAAGAGAAATTAAATCCCAAGAAGATAGGGGAAGTTCTAGAAGGAATTTAAATATAATAAAGAATTATATTCTTTAAAGATAATTTAATTCCAACTTAACTTCCTCCTCAAAAAAGACTTTGACCTAGCCCTGTAAATTAGAGACCATGCCGTCAACTCCAACAAGATCAAAGGGGGAGATATCGACAAGGCTCAACCATTCTTCAACTTTTTCTTTCTTGTTCCATTAGGTTTATGCTAGGAATTCTTTGTTTTGTGTTTCTTTGGAACCTAGCCATGAACTAAATCTACTTGGCTAAGGTTATTGTGTCTTGTGGTTGTGAGAAACAATTGGACTTTGTTTAGGTAATAAGAGTTTGCACTTTCAATTCAAGGTTTACTCGTTCTTGGTTTTTCTTTTTGTTTACGAGTGAATTGGGAGAGGATCTCGTAACTTTATCTATTTATCTAATATCGGGAGAGTTAAATTCAAGAAACGAATGAGTATGATCTTTATTCAATCTATTGATGGTGAAGATTAATTCGGCTTAGGAATAAGTTAAGGATTTCAATGGCTAAGAGGAGCGCAAGATTGGTTGTTGTTCACCCTTGATTCACGCAGGATGTATTATCAAGGCATGTACAAGTAGCTAGATTTTCGACTTAGGGATAAGAAGAAACCATTGAAGAACGCTCCGCCGAACCTTGAAGTTGCTGCCCAGACGCCCAAGTAGTTGCCCAGCTAGTCGCCCAGGAAATCATCGATTAGTTGCCAAGGCAACCCCGCTGTGCAAGTTGCCACGGCAACTGAGCGGGGTTGCCTTGGCAACTGAATTGCCCTTGTACTCTTTTACCAAGACGATCCAATCGGCTATCACACCTCAACTCACTATAACCTGGCATATTCTCTCTTTTTTAATTACATCTTCTTTTACTTATTTGCTTTCTAGTTTAGTTGTTAGTTAAACTCCTACAATCTTCTACTTGTGTTTTTTACTTTTTACAGTGCAAGAGATTAGATTCTTGAAGTGGCACCAATCCCTGTGGAGACGATATCTTTTATACTATAACTTGCGACGTGTAAACTTGCACAATTTCGTAGCACTTATTACGCGCAACAATTACTCCATGAAAAATTCGGCTGCTTCTTCCAAGTTGGATTGTATGTGTTGGACATCACATTGTTGTTCTGGTTGTAATTCCCTACATAAAAGCTGGATTTCGAATTCTGCATACATTCAGAAGAATCATGGTTACCACCGCATAACTCACAAAAAGAATCCATTACCTTGACTTCCTGTGTGTTGTTTGGTTTCTGCATGTTTTGGACCATCTTAGTTAGAGTGGCCAATTGTGCCGAAGTTGAGTCTGATGATCCCAGTTCATGTATTGTGGCTTGGCATCTAACTCGTCTTCTTCTAGCAGAGGGGAATTGATAATCATTCTTGGCAAGCCTGTTTAGAATTTGCATTGCTTCCTCCAGTGACTTATCTAGGAGTTTGCTGTTTGCCGAGGCATCTAGCATCATCCATGTTGGTGTATTCACAGCTTTGTAAAACATTGTTACTTGTGTCCACACTGGGAATCCGTATAGGGGGCATTTGTGTAGAAGTTCTCTATATCGCTCCCAAGCCTCGTACATGGATTCATCATCTCTCTTCCGAAAAGAAGTAATTTCGTTACGAAGCCTATCAGTCAAATTTGTAGGATTAAATCGAGCAAGGAAATCACCACAAAGATCGGTCCAAGATCCTATTGATCCAGCAGGAATACTATTCAACCATGCTTTCGCCCTATCCCTCAATGAATAGGGGAATAATCTTAGTCGTAAAACATCAGGGGTGACTCCTTGTATTTTGAATGAATTGCAAATCTCGAGGAAAGATTTAAGATGTTGTCGTGCATCTTCAGTTGCTGAGCAGCCAAATTGACCAATTGTGTTGATCATATTAAACATCACTGGTTTCAATTTAAAGTGGTTGGCTTCAATTTCAGGTGTGACAACTCCTGGATTACGTCCTTCAAGATCATCTTCAAGGTAGTCTCGAATAGTTCTGTTTCGTGCAAGAATCACTCATCCTCCTGCTGGAACATCTTGATTCATATTGTCGTCTTGATTAGCCACTGCTACTCTTAACCTTCGTCTAAGTCTTTGCAAGGTTCGTTCAATTTCTGGATCAAAGGGATATTCTTGTGTAATCGGTCTCGCCCTGGTCATATACCAATGCAAAACCAAAGTTTGTTAGCCATTTGAATCTTAAACAAGAAAAATAAAAAGTGCAAGAAAATAAAAACAAAGTTGCTATTGCCAATCCCCGGCAACGGTGCCAAAAACTTGTTGCGCGTAATAAGTGCTCTGCAATTGTACAAGTGTACACGTCGCAAGTTATAGTATAAAAGATATCGTCTCCACGGGGATTGGTGCCACTTCAAGAATCTAATCTCCTGCACTGTAAAAAGTAAAAGAACACAAGTAGAAGATTGTAGGAGTTTTAACTAACAACTAAACTAGAAAGCAATAAAGTAAAATAAGATGTAATTAAATGAGAGAGAATAGGCTAGGTTATCGTGAGTTGAGGTGTGATAGCCGATTGGATCGTCTTGGTAAAAGAGTGCAAGGGCAACTCAGTTGCTGTGGCAACTTGCATAGCGGGGTTGCCTTGACAACTAATCGATGATTGCTTGGGCGACTAGCTGGGCAACTACTTGGGCGGCTGGGCAGCAACTTCAAGGTTTGGCGTAGCGTTCTTCAATGGTTTCTTCTTATCCCTAAGTCGAAACTCTAGCTATTTGTGCATGCCTTGATAATACATCCCTGCGTGAATCAAGGGTGAACAACAACCAATCTTCCGTTCTTCTTAGCCGTTGAAATCCTTAACTTATCCCTAAGCCGGATTAATCTTCACCATCAATAGATTGAATAAAGACCATACTCATTCGTTTCTTGAATCTAACTCTCCCGATATTAGATAAATAGATGAAGTTACGAGATCCTCTCCCAATTACTCGCAAATAAGAATAAGAACCAAGAATGAGTAAACCTTGAATTGAAAGTGCAAACTCTTATTACCTAAACAAAATCCAATTATTTCTCACAACCACAAGACACAATAACCTTAGCCAAATAGATTTAGTTCATGGCTAGGTTCCAAAGAAACGCAAGACAAATAATTCCTAGCATAAACCTAATTGAACAAGGAAGAAAAAGATGAAGAATGGTTGAAGCCTCTTTGTCGAAATTTCCCCCTTTGATCTTGTCAAAATTTCTCTCCTCTCTCTCCCCTGGAGTTGACAGCTTGGTCCTGAATTTATAGGGCTAGGTCAAAGTCTTTTTTTGAGGAGGAAGTTAAGTTGGAATTAAATATCTTTAAAGAATATAATTCTTTATTATATTTAAATTCCTTCTAGAACTTCTCATATCTTCTTGGGATTTAATTTCTCTTTAACCTCTTCATGGAAATCAAACTCCTTTGGGATTTAACTTTGCTCCATGTCATCTTGGGCTTATCTAGTCATCAATTTCGACTACCATACCATCTTATTCCTTGTCGAAAATTGCCTTGGCAACTAGCTCGGCATCTCCTTCATGCATTGCCCTGGCAACTAGCTCAGCATCTCCTTCATGCATTGCCCTAGCAACTGGTTCCAGCCTTGTTTAGGCAAGTGATTCTGCACACACACAAAAACACACCAAAGCAGCATCTTTTTTCACAAAAATCACCAAGTTATGTAATCAAGCTCAACGGTGGAAAGAAACATGAATTAATGCATTAATGACTAATTATGCAACTAATATGAGCCTAAGTCTAACAATAATATGAGTAAAAAAGGGTAATAAAATATTACTTTTGAACACTTATCACGCGCCTATCTTAGTACATAACTAACTTTCAAATTCAAAACCCAGCCTATGGTTTCCAATAAGTGCCTATATAAAAGAAGCTAATCGATGAGCCAATGAGGCTGCACCGTGGTGAAGAAATAAGATAGAGGGCAACCCATGGTTCGACCAGGCTTAGACTGAGAGCTCTGGTTTAATTGAAGGGTTGCATCGAGAGATCTTCTTCATTGTCCATTTCTTTTTGTTTTTAATTTTATTGAAGATAAAGATGTTGATAAACGATGATGTATTGATGGTTCCCCCAACCATTAACTAATTCTTTTAAGTTGGTTGGAGATATTTTTGCGATGAACGCTTAGCTAATTTTTAGCTATTAATAATTGTATGCCTTGGCATTTTTGTCTATTTGCCAGAGCTTTGGGATGGACTAGAAGGAAAGATTGTTGGAAACATTGGGCAATCACAAGCAAGCCTTGGGATGGAACATAGCTGATATTCGAGGGATAAGCCCAACAATCTGCTTGAACAAAATTATTCCGGGGGATTACTATGGAAAAATAATCAAAGCCCAGAGGAGACTAAACCCCAACATGAAGGAGGTAGTTATGAAAGAAGTCATAAAGTGGCTAGATGCCAGGATAATTTATCCCATCTTTGATAGTTCGTGGGTTAGTCCAGTGCAATGTGTACCAAAGAAGGGTGGAATGACCATGGTTCAGAACAAAAAAAATGAATTGATCCCCTCAATGACCGTGACGGGCTAGAGAGTATGCATGGACTACATGAAGCTAAATAATGCCACTCAAAAGGATCACTTCCCACTACCCTTCATCGATTAGATATTGTATAGATTGGTAGAGAAGGCATTTTATTACTTTTTGGATGGCTACTCGGGCTACAATCAGATTGCCATCACTCTAGAAGATCAGGAGAAAACTATGTTCACTTGTTCATATGAGATATTTGCTTTCAGAAGAATGCCATTTGGATTGTGTAACGCTCCAGCAAAGTTTTAGCATTGCATGATGTCAATTTTCTCTGATATGATTGAGAACAACTTAGAAGTTTTCATGGATGACTTCTCTGTCTTTGGCAAAAGTTTTGAGGAATATCTTCAGAGTTTGGAACTTGTTCTACTATGATGTATTGAAACCAACCTGGTCCTGAACTGGGAAAATGCCATTTCATGGTGAAGGAGGGCATAGTTCTCGGACATAAAGTGACCAAGGAAGGAGACAAATCAAAGGTAGAGGTAATCAAACAATTTTCTCCATCTCCAAGTGTCAAAGGCATTAGAAATTTCTTGGGACATGTAGATTTTTATCGACGCTTTATCAAAAATTTCTAAACCTTTATGCCTGATTTTAGAACAAAATACCACTTTTGCATTTGATGATTCTTGTTTGAAAGCTTTTCAAGAATTGAAAGACAGGTTAATCAATGCCCCGATAATCGTGGCACTAGATTGGAATGAGCCATTCGAGCTCATGTGCAATGCCAGCGGCTGTGTTTTCAGAGATGTACTAGGACAAAGGCGTGGCAAAATTTTTCATACCATCTATTATGTCAGTCGTACAACGAATGAGGTCAGCTTAACTACACAACAATTGAGAAGGAGTTCCTTGTAGTTGTCTTTGCATTTGACAAATTCAGATCTTATCTTGTGGGTAGTAAAGTTGTGGTATACATATACCACTCAACATTCAAGTATCTGTTGGCAAAGAAGGATGCCATGCCCATATTGATCTAATAGACACTTTTGTTACAAGAATTTGATCTCGAGATTCAAGATAAGAAGGGGAGTGAAAACTTGGTAGCTGATTATTTGTCTCGTTTAGAGCACCACCATGAGGATGGCAATATTGTTGCCATTAGAGATGAATTCCCTGATGAATATTTGCTTGCAACCAATACCATACCATGGTATGCTGACATAGTCAAATACCTGGTCAGCAAAATTTTGCCACCAGATTTGGCATGTAATACCAAGAAGTAATTTTTGAGGGATATACGGCAATATTATTGGGATAATTCGTTCTTATTCAAACATTGTACAGACCAAATCATCTGTCGTTGTGTGCTAGAGGATGAGCAACAAAACATTCTTCCTTCTGCCACGTAGCACCATATGGAGGACACTTTGCTGGAATGAAGACAGCAGGCAAAGTACTACAGCCAGGATTTTTTTGGCATACACTGTTCAGAGATGCCCATTATTTTGCCAAGGCATGTAACAGATGCCAGCGTACTGGAAACATTCCCAGCAGACATCAATTGCCACTTCAGAACATCATGTCTGTGGAAATATTTGATGTTTGGGGCATAGACTTTATGGGTCCTTTTCCCCCCCATCATTTGGCAACTTATACATACTTATGGTTGTAGGTTACGTCTCAAAGTGGGTTGAAGTTGTTGCTCTCCCAACAAACGATGCCAAGGCAGTTGCCAAATTCTTATATAAGCACGTCTTTAGCAGATTCGGTGCCCTCGAGCCATCATACATGATGAAGGTACTCATTTTAAATGTCATTTAATCATTAAATTTATAACACCCTCAACGGATATTCGATGATTAAATACACATTGAAGATGTTACTAAATTATTTAACTGATTTCCTGACTTAATTTTTTTATACTATGCTTGCTTAACTAGTTCAGTTGTTGGCCCTTTTTCGGTTTCTAATTTAAAACAATGTCAGGCAGGCACACCTAGTTTTGACCCTGAACTGGTTTGTAAAATTTATAAGTCAGTTATTTAAATAAGTATGTAACCCAGGGTGAAAATGGGTACACTGCCTAGGCCCTTTCTTGAATTTAAAATCGTTACGCGATAAACAACAATTAAAATTTTACCTTTAAACAACTAACGAATAAACTTTTACATGCCCACTAGAGAATATCATAAAATTAGAATGTCTTACTGATGTTTGGCAGATTGCAGCTTGATTAACATGCTTGACTCCTCTTCCGGTAAGTTTCCAATAACCTACGTGTGAAACAGCACACGCTAAGTATTCACTTAGTGAGCCAACTATAATTTAAAGTAAATTTTTTCAATGTAAAGAATCATATAAAATAAACTTATCAAATTCATTTCTCTGTCATTTAACAATGATATACATTTCCTGCAAAATGGCAAGTCATTCCCAATACAGTTTATATCATATCATAAAACAAGTATAGATTTCATGTTATCAATCATCATGTAATCATTTACAGTATAATCTTCTTTTAAAGATAGTCCAAAGTAAATAATATGAGATCAAGGTACTTGAGTCATATGAATAAGACACATGAGTGTCTAACTTGAACTTCTTGTAAATGAGTACGTACTCGAGGACGCTCTTTGCTCCTCATTTAAGCACCTCGTTAGTGCCATTAGCACTATGGGCTTAGATCCCCAGGGTGCACACCAAGGGGCTTAGGTCCCCAAGGTGTATGTTACATACTCGAGGACGCTCTTTGCTGCTCATAAAAGCACCTCTTTAGTGCACTTGGCACCATGGGCTTAGATCCCCAGGCTACAACATCAATGGCTTAGGTGTGTGACACTGTAGTAGTCACAAAACAAGTAATCATATTATCTTGTGTGATGCAGCTGCTAAGGACTCTATGGATATCCAACTATACCATGGACTCTCATAATATTTTACTTGGGCATTTCAATATTCCATGTTCAAAGTATCAATATAAATCATATAAGTCGATATTGGGCGGTTCATTTTCCCAATATCTATAATCCGATTTATCCTAGATAAATCTTTATGCCATATCAATGTATCACATATGCCATTTAATAATTCATGCAATTTGCATAACTTTGATCAACATACTTTTTCATTAATATCAAGTTTGACTCATCACAAGTCTTCCTCATATCATATATAAAATAGGTAAAAATGCACTCACATTGGCCACTTAACATGATGCCTCACTAAGTCTTAGTTCGATCCTTTCTTTCATAGTACCTCGAACCGTCTCTAATTCAGACTCGACTTCATTAATCATATAAATGCAATAAAATATTTGTTAGACTCAAATCTAACAATACCTTAAACTTGATTTTTAACATAATCATTCTAAAATAAAATTTTCAATTATTTTCCTTTCTTCCTTATACTTTTTGAAAAATCATTATGGTCCTTAGTGACCAATTTCAACTTCCAATAATTCTTCCGAGCTTGCTAACTAACCTTTAAATACAGAATGTTTCAAATTCTATTTTCTGATACTTGCGCTACCTTCAAAGATTTACTTGTATAGAGCAGAATACATACTGAATTTTAATTTCCTTTATACTAGAGAAACTAGATTCGAAAACGGTTCTAACGGTATAATCCACATAAATTAATAAAATATACAAAAATTATGAAAAATCACTGAATTTACGTCACAGACTATCCAGGCTGAAAACTGCTCTGTAATTTTTGTGACCTTCATTCGAATAAAAATTCATATCTTTTAACACGGAACTCAGAATCAGTTTCCGTTTGTTGGAAACGAAACTAGACTAACATACCTTTATATCGGTATAAAATTCACCATCTAACCATTTTTATAGAATTTATGGTGAATTTCTAAACTTACTGCCATAATTTAAATTCAACCTAACTTCCCATAATTAGTTTCTAAATTTACCATAACTCCTCCTTATTTCTTTACTTGTCAATTTAGTCCTATTATTTTACTTCAAATGACTAAATGAAGCTTGTATTAATAAGTTCATATTACATCTTTCATCAAAAACTACATTGCCAGATTGGTCCCTAAACTTTCATACTTAGACGAATTAGTCCTTCAAGTAATTAAGCTACTATTCCCTTCCTTTATTCAATTCAAGTACTTAAATCAATAATCTAACTTAAGTACTCATAAATTTTCAATATCACACTTCAATCCCTAAACTTCTTCAATTCCAATCACTTAAATTAATTTTCCAACATAGCATTCATCAAATACAAACTCAACAATCAAATCCTTAAACTTTACAAAGTTGACATTTTGGTCCCTATTACAATTCTAATTAGGGATTTTCATTCCAATCACCTTAAAACAACACATAGAACCATTTATCCTTCAATCATGTTCTAAAATTCCATACCCTAACATAAACCCTAATTTTCAAATTTTAGGGGTTTTACATATAGACATGGAATTAATTCAAATCAAAGCTTGTAAATATCATTTCTATACTTGATTCAACTAAATCAAGCCTTAATTCAAACAAATCCATAAACCCTAAATTTTCTCTCTCATCAAACCATGAACGCTTCTTCATAGTACCATGTAAAATTACTACCAAATGAAAGAAAATTGAACAAGAATTAATTTTTCCTTCATGAACTAACCTTGATTTTACTTGTAACCCTTCCAAATCAAGCTTGAAATTTGATGTATTTTTTTCTCCCTTCGTCTTCTCCCCCACGGCATATGTAAGAATAGATGAACAAATTTTTGTTCATTTTTGTAAACTAATATACTTGCTTTAATCTAATATTGTCACTTGTATAATTAAAATGAATTTTAAGTTCATTTTGATCCATTTTACTAATTTGTCCCTCAACCAAACTCATATTTACAAATCTTCTTTAAAATTGTCATTCCAATACATTTGAACCAATTTGGTTCCTTCATAAACGGCCATTCCCAAAGAAATCATAAAATTTTATTTTATGATTTTTATTAGATATAATTACCCGATAATCACCTAATACGATTTTTCATTGATCGAACTATCGAATCTAATCCAAAAATATCATATCTCTAAATTCCATAAATATTATTTTATGGTTTTTCATGGCTTATGGAACAACCTCTAAAATTTCAATTCGATCCGATTTCCCGATATTCACAAAACATTTCTACTGCGATTTTACCTTTACCGAGCTATCGAATTTATTCCAAAAATTTTATATTTCCATATTCAAAAAATTGATACTATTATCTCATAAAAAACTACCTTTCCTAAGGACTTATACTGAATTTTCCTAACTCAGTCTATTATTCTGATAATTATCGAAAATCCTCATCGAGTAAAATTTCTCTTAGAAAACCTTTATCGAAAATCCATATGAGTATTCTCTACTCTTAATGAGTCCAAAATATCGATCAGAAACACTTTTATGGGACATTCCCGAAGGTCGCTCATCCTAGTGTTTCCCTGGTTTGAGCACACTTAATAATTTTATTCTATCCAAATTCGATACCTTATACTGCATTTTCATTCACGAGACCTATATTAGATTTACTCACTGATCAAATTTATCCATCTACAGAACAAAATTTAGTTATTGGGCAAATTATTTATTAAGGATTTAAACTTTTCCTTTCTTTATGATTTAACAACCAACTTTTGAAAATTGTCATTTTGGTCACTAAACTTTAACCTTCAATTCCCATTCCAATTTTATCGGATTTCAACCAAATTTTGCATGTACTGTAATCTGTTTATTCTCTATCTTATGATACCTTTAAACCTCAGAAAATCCTTTTCTAAAGATCATAATTAAAGAAATCCTAACTTTTTCATTTTTGTCATTTTAGTCACTAAGTTTTTAAGCTACTAAATTAGTACCAAATGACCTTAATACTATTTAACGAAATTCTGGGGTGTTATAAAAGTTCTGTGCAAGTACAGAATCCAGCAAAGAATTGCCACTGCCTACCATTCTTAAACAAATGGCTAGGCAAAAATTTTTGAACAATGTGATCAAGAATATTTTGAGAAGATTGTGAACCCAACTCAGAAGGACTGGCCTTTAAGGTTAGATGATTCCTTGTGAGCATATAGAACAGATTTCAAAACTCCATTAGGAACTTCCCTATACAAGCTTGTATTAAGGAAGTCATGCCATTTGCCAGTAGAGCTAGAACATCGAGCTTACTGGGAAACCAAGAAATTGAATATGAAATGGAGGGCTAAGGTAAGAAACACTTGTTAAACTTGAATGAGTTAGAAGAATTTCGAGCACAAGCCTATAAAAATGTCAGGCTGTACAAAGAAAGAACAAAGAGATGGCATGACAACAGAATTTTGCCAAGACAATTTGAAGTGGGGCAAAAAGTTCTGTTGTTCAATTCAAGGCTTAAGTTATTTCTAAGGAAACTTAAATTCAGATGGTCAGGGTCATTTTACGTTGTAAAACCCTATGCTCATGGAGCAGTAGACATCAAAGACTTGAAAACGGGACAACTTTCAAGGTAAAAGGCCAAAGATTGAAGCATTATTTGAAAGGAAGTTAGAAGGATGCCAATGAGATTATTCTCTTGGCAGATATTCAGTAATTTTCACCATTAATATTGGATCATTGTAAATAGATAGGGTAGTTGTTTTTATTTTTGGTATTTTATTTTATTTATTTACATTTTCTTTTTTGAAAGGTTTTTGTGAGTGTTAGTGCAGGACATTTTGCCAAAGTAGTTTGCCAGGACAGTATGCTAGGGCAAGCCGGCATCACAAGATTGGATAACGCGTGGACCTCATGCAAGTCAGGCCAAAGGAAGATAATTTTTTGTTGAAGCGGGAAAACCATAGCCACCTAGGTTAAACTTTCAAACTTTAAAATTTTACCCTATCTCATTTACATTTTTCCTTTCCCGCGTCGTCAACTCAATTAAACCCTAAACTCATCATTATACAATTCCCCAAAAAATGCATAACTGCCACAACCATGATTATCTCCACTAACCTCACCATTAAACCACCCTAACCGTCTCACTTCCACTTATTTAACTCTCATTTTCCCTTAGCAAGAGTTTTCTAAACTTTCAAACTTTAAAATTTTACCCTATCTCATTTACATTTTTCCTTTCCTGCGTCGTCAACTCAATTAAACCATAAACTCATCATTATACAATTCCCCAAAAAATGCATAACTGCCACAACCATGATTATCTCCACTAACCTCACCATTAAACCACCCTAACCATCTCACTTCCACTTATTTAACTCTCATTTTCCCTTAGCAAGAGTTTTCTCTTCTTTCACTTTTTCGCACGGCAAAGAAATCAAGAAACCAATCTTTTCCTTCATCTTTTCCATTTTCTATTTTCTCCCAATCTTTTTCCATGGCATCCTCATCAGCTCATATTCAAATCTTTTTCAAGGACGAAATCAAGAAAAAGTTTGAAGAAAATTATGTTGTTCGTACCTTATGTTAGGGGAAGGGATTTGATTTCAAGAATGAGCCTAATTTGGGATTCTCGCCGAAGGTGGTTGCCATATCCAAGAAACACAAATGGGAGAACTTTTTCCAACAACCAGGGGAGGTAGACTCCACCATTGTTTGCAATTCTACACCCACCTCACAACCAAGGATTCACCTTTTTAGTTTGTGCGAGGTATGTGCATTTGATTTGATGAATGATATGTTAATGGTTTGCTTAAGTTGGATGGTGCAGGGGAAGGATATTTTGATTTTGTAGAATCCATGGATGCTACCACCAGACAGCTACTTTTAAAAATTTTATGTATATCGGGCACGAAGTGGAACACCTCATCCAAGGGAAAGTGAACTGTGAAAAAATTGACATTAAAACCTCAGTCGAGGGGATAGAACCACTTATTGAAGGCCAATCTTATGGAAACTATGCACAATGAGACTGTTTTAGATGAGCGGATGGCTTTGTTGCATTCAATCATGGTAGGGAGAAAGATAAATATAGGAAGTCTGATCGTAGACGAAACCTACAAGTGTGCTAGTAAGGGCAATGGCAGTTTGTTTTTCCTTTATTAACCTCTAAAATTTGCAGGCTTCATAAAGTACCCTAGCTTGACTCCGACAATACCTAGAAAAGTAAGGGATCCATTACTCCTGCTCTGTGGCAACATTAAATTGCCAGGGAAGCGAGGGAGAAGAACAAAGGAAAGGCTATTGAGCCAGTGTCTGCTGCCAAATTGCCTAAGGCAGACCCTGTTACGTAGATTCCAGTTGATGCCTTGGCATTACTTTCCCAGATTTATCAGTGATAAGAACTCATCCTACAAAAACTAAAGAAGGCTAAGTAAAATTTGGTGCTTTGGCAATATACTGGTGCCAGAGACCGAACCCTAAAGACAACTCTTGAGGGTATCGCTACCAATCCTTTTCCAATATTTATAGAATTCCCTATTGATCTTTACGCGCCCGAAGGAATGCCAGTCATTCCCTAGTTTGTTTATACTCTGACTCAGCAATATGATGCCACATTCTTGCATTGCCTGTCTAAGCTGAATCTGCCAAGACCGAGACTTCACAAGAATCTGATGAAGAAGTACCTACCAAGACTGATGAGTCACCTACTGTACTTGCTTCTTATGCTGCTCCTGTAGCCCCCGCTACATCCAAGTCAGTGTGAATAATTAAGGAGGTCCCCCATGATGTAAAGGTATCCACTGTTGTTTCAAAGAAAAGAAAGAAGCACATGGCACCCAATCGAGGGAGCTTTATCAAGAGAAAGACTCGCATCTCATGGCATAAACACTCTGAAGGGAAATCTTCTTCCCCTTAACTCATTCATTTCATTTTGTTCATTTTTACCATACATTTTATCTTGTATATACGTGTTTTCATGCATTGAGGACAATGCACACCTTTGGTTTGGGTGTGTATGAGTTGCCTTACATATGTTGCCATGACATTCATGCATGTTTATATTTTTGTTTGCATTTTGTTGCCATTTATATTAGATCAGGTTAACGCATGCATGTCAGACCATTATAAAAAATTGACTTTGGCGTGTTTCTAACTTGATAATTTTGCCAATACTTTTGCTAGCATAGTTAGAATTTGTACTAGTATGCCCTATCCGATGTTGAATTTAGAATCCTTAGTAAGCATGAGCCAATAGATTAGTAATGCCAGGTTGCTTGGTAATTGATCTCTAGCTTAGGAAATTTAAGTCTCAGTTAAACACGTAGTATGCATCCAATTCCCAAAACAAACTTAGGATTCTTGAAACTAAACTTAGAATAAAAGAAAAAAAAAAAAAAAAACAATGCCAATGTAAAAGTAAAGAATAAGGCAACAATGTTTTGCCAAAAGCATTAAAAATTTTAGAACACTCATCTTCCTTAGAGACAATAAGTAACTTGGGGCTTCGTGGTTTGCTCCCTCTTAGTTCTCAAGCCAACAAAACTTTAGGGTTTGAGTGTAATGGGTGAGCTTAGTAGTGTAGTCTAGATTAACATGGAGATTTATGCTTTGCTCCCACTTATTTCTCATGCCAAATAGCGTCACTACACAAACCCAAACTTAATGCCAGCAAAAAGAAACCCTTGGTAAGAATAAAAAAATTCTGAGTTTAGATAGTAAAGATTTGCTAAGGGAGTTAAAGGATACTTGATGTAAATTGCCTGCACTTCATGCACACTTTATGACCTTAGGCAAAAGTTATTTTGCTACACTTGAATTTCCTGATTTGTTGGCATTACCGCTTTAGGATATCTGAGGACAGAGCTAGGACCAAAATCTGCTTGCTAGTTTGTGTTGTTAATCAGGAAAAGTTTGCTGAGGTACTTTTCTTTAATTTTCTGTTTTTATAGATTTTAGTTGCATTACTTGAGTACAAGCAATGGGCTAGGTTTGAGGAGTGTTAGCTCTTAAAAAGTATTATTTTTCATGTACATATTGTCATACTTTTGCTTGACTTTGAGTACATATTTCTGTATTTAGTTAGTAGAATTATGCATTTGCATCTAGGAGTTAAGGAGTGTTTCTTTTGCCAGAGTGAGGTGTATTTTCTTGCTTTGGTGGCAGGTTAGGAGCAGGACAGGTTTGGCAAAGCAGAAAGCTATAGGAGCATAAAGTCAGAAAAGAAATATCAAGTTACGATTGGCAACAGTAGAAAGAGAATTGCCAAGCTCGGTTGGCAATCGAAGGACAACTGATTCCCAGTCAGTAGCTGTTAGTCAAAGAACACGTCAGCCTTAAAATTCAAAAAGAGGATAAGAGGATAACACACCTAACTTGTTATGTTACTACCTTTTAAATTCAAAACCCAACCTAGGGTTTCCACGAAGTGCCTATATAAAGGAAACAAATCGATGAGCCAATGAGGCTGCACTATGGTGAAGAAAGAAGATAGAGGGTAACTAGTGGTTCGACCAGGCTTAGACCGAGAGCTCTGATCTATTGAAGGGCTGCATCAACGGATCTTCTTCATTGTCCATTTCTCTTTGTTTTTAGTTTCATTTAAGATGAAGATGTTGATAAATGATGATGTGTTGATGGTTCCTCTAGCCATGAACTAATTCTTTTAAGTTGGTTGGGGATGTTTTTGCGATGAATGCTTAGCTAATTTTTAGCTTTTAATAATTGTATGCCTTGGCACTTTTGTCTATTTGCTATAGCCTTATTTTCTTAAATTCTTTGCTATATGGCAGTTGGCATTGCATGCTTATTATCCTTTAATATCTTAACAGGCTTAGGAGATAACGATTAATTGCCAGGTACTAAGGAGAGAAACTTCGACAGAAGATGTTTAAGTAGATAAGCTTACTTCGAAAGTGAATCTACCCCTTAGGAGTAAAGATTGAAACTTTTCCAAGTTGATCACTGAGAAACATCACTATAGACATATAGGAGTTAATCGTAAATAACTTAGGGTATTGTCATCGATAGAGGCAATGCTACTTTAAAATTTGCTCAGAAATAAAACCAAGGTTGGAAGTTATTAATTGTTGTCCTTGCTAGCGTGAAATCCATACATCCCTTGCCAACGCCCACCATCCATTTGAATACATTTATTTGTCAATCTGTCTACGTTTTCACTGCATTTCCCTAAGTCATTTTCTTAATCAAAACCCAAAATTCAATTCAACTCATCTATCCCTATTCACAAGTAAAATATTGTGGCAATTAATTCATGGACAATCCCTCTGAATAAGATACTCAGCTTATTGTTGTATTACTTGCTGACCATGTATACTTGCACGCAAAAAGACTTAAACTTGGATTATTTACTAGCATATTTACATTAATTCTTCAATTGTTTGCCAAATGTTAGTCAATCGACACCCTTTAGCATTCAAAGTCGAGTATTGGTATGCATAAGTGGGTATTGATACCCACAGGAGTGTATCGGTACTCTTAAGTGGGTATCAGTACCCACTGGCAATCTGCCCAAAAAATACATTTTTAGTTCGAAGGACTATAATTCGAGGACTAACGCCCAATGGGCTTCTAAAATGGTAAAACGGTTGATAAAAATTGAGAAACATGATTTTAAACCCTATATACGTGCATAATGAGTAATAATATAATAAAACCTTACATTTGTTGTGTTGAAACAATAAGGATCCTTGGCGCAAATAATTATTGTGTGCCATGTAGGGGCATATGTATGGTTGAGTTACCTTGATTGTTGGGATCTGGATACCTAGTGAGAGAAAGAATATGTTGTAACACCATGGTTAGAGATTTTCAAATGTACGTTCTCGAAGCTGTATGGCACCAGGTCTCATTCGAAGATGCTCGACGAGAGATTCTGAGCATGGGTGTACATTTTCGAAGCTATGTGGCACCAGGCCTCACCCGATAAGTGTACGTTCCCAAAGTTGTGTGACACGGGGCCTCACTCTAGGTTTGTTGGTATGATGTTATGTGTTGTATGAGGGTAATGGTTCCCTTTGGTTATTATGTTTTTAGGCGACTAGAGGTAGCGCCAATGTTGTTATTTTATGCCATGATATCTTTCTCTTTAGCTACATGCTCTTATTTATGATTTGCTTGAAGCATGGTTGAGTGGAACTGTATCCACTGAGCTTCGTTAGCTCAACGTTTGGAATTGTCATTTTCGTTCGCATGTTAGTAGGTTGGCATGCATCGTCAAAGCACCATCAGAGTAGGATTACAACATCGACTTGTTGTCCGAGTACAGTACTAGATTATTGGGCTATGTATTCATAGGACCCTATGTTGTATTGTAACTCTTGTTTTTGGATTTTAAATCATGTGTCGAATGCTTTTATTTATGTATTTTAAATGGAGCTCCCATATAACCTTTTAATGGATTTATCTACTTCGAAATATTCAAACTTAGTGTATTTTATGAACGAATGTGATTTGGATTTTAAATCCGAGGGTGTTACACTTATACTAGAAATTTATAATACCAAATAACACTAAGCGAACCAACTACAGTCTCCCAGCATAGATGAGGTGCTTTATAGACCAGTGACTAGATCTATTTTGAATTTATCATTAGAACTTGACAAGTTTTCTTAGATAACTTCTCAGTAAAAAGATGAACACCTAGATAACGAACAGAGAGACATCCCAATTTGAATCCAATAGCCTCATGAATAGCCTCAAGTTCATAAGAGGATAAGCCAGAAAAAATAATACCCTTTTGGAGGCATTTAACTTTAGCCCAGATAACTCATAAAACTGAGTAACTACAGTCTAAATTCTCACAATGGAGTTCAATGTACCCTTGCTGACAATATGCAAGTCATCTGTAAAATACAAGTGGGTCAATTCGAGTTTCTTGCATTTAGGATAAAACTGAAAGATGGCTCCATAAGCAACAACATCAAGAAACTTAGACAAGGAAGTCATGGCAAGGAAAAAATGTAAGGTGACAAGGGATTTCTTTGCCTAATTCTTCTAGCCCCTTAAAAAACCCTAGACTACCATTTAAGTTGATAGAGAACCTAGTAATAGATAGACAAGCCCTAATCCAATCCCTAAATTGCTCAAGATCTGCCTCTTTTGTCTTCATCATAAAGTCCTAAGAAATGTTATCAAAAGCTTTATGCATATCAACTTTTAAAACACACATGGGACAAATACTTTCGAGCATAGCCTTGAGCAAAATGAGTATCATCCACTGTGCTTCTACCCTTAGTAAGTGCAGTCTTGTTTCAAGTAATTGGCCCAAAATCTTTGAGATTGCTTTGTAGATTACCGAACAACAAGAAATTAACTTGAAATCCTTCGTCATGGATGGGTTAGGAACTTTAAACACCAGGATGATAGATGTACCATTAAAGGCATGTAGTAAAGAAGAAGTCTCAAAGAAGTATTGAGTGGAAATTTGTATCGCTACCAATTTTGCATGTTCGGCAACTTGTTAGTAGGCGGACATGGTCGTTAGAAGCCACATCAAATTTGGGCTTGAATTGAGCTAAAATCAAGGGATACTTGAGGTATTATGTAGTAGAAGGAATATTTTTGCTTAAATGGTGAAGTGTGAGGAACCAACAGAGTAATGGACTAATTCTTAAGATTGAGTTGTATTCTTTTCATTAGGGGTGTATTCGGTTCAGTTTCGGCCTAATTTAGTAAGATTGAGTTGTATTTTTTTGGCTCTTATGAAAGCAGCAAAGTGTACTCTTTGATGTGGAGTATATTTAGAGGGAAGATATTATCATTCGAGGCATGAGGTTATCGAACGAGTGTAAGAGGACCTTTTCAGCACAAAATAATTCTCTTATTCATCTCGTCCCCTTAAATTCTTTGTGGCAATGCCCCAGTAGGTTGAGTGAAAGTTAATTGTGATGGTGCGAGAAGAACACGCGATAGCATGACGTCCGCAGTAAGAGTGATCTGAAATGATCAGGGAGCAATGGCTATTTGGTTTCTCACGTAGCATTGGAAGATGTTCGATGCTGGTGGTGGAATTATGGGTTGCGCATGTTGCCATCCTTCATGCTTGGTTATAGGAAAGTGATTTTAGAGAGTGATAATTTGGAGGGGCGATGATTCTCTGTCATTCGCTGAGTGCTTTGGAAGAAAGTGCTCTTGTGGATTCTATTTATGAGTTACTAGATTGTATCTGGGATACGAAGATTTGTCATATTCGTCGGGAGCGAAATAGGATTGCAGACAGGCTTAATGGTCTAAGCCTTGGTGATCTGATTGAAGAATTAATTTTTGTGTCACCCCCATCGAAAGTGAAGGAGATAGTTCAGAGCGAAAGCTGTCAATAGATATATTAAGGCTAAATGGGTTATTTTTCCCAAAAGTTCGACCTAAATTAGTAATGTTGTCCTTCACGCGAAAATGCGTTCAATTAGTTCCTCCAGTTCACACATTACAGCAAATTAGCCCCTTGACCAACGTTGACCGTTACAGTGCTAACATGGCAGTTAACAATGCTGACATGGCAGTCAATTATGCTAACATGGCGGTCCACGATGCTGATGTGGTAGTGTACGTGTGATGATGACGTGGCAGAGGGGATGAATTGATTTTTAAAACCGAATTTGAGGGCATAATTGATTTTTTTGCAGAGCTCATGGGCATAATTCATTTTAATTGAAATTTTGATAACTTATTTAATATTTAAGCTAAAAAATAAGAAATTAAGAAATTATTAAAATTTTAAAAATGGATAAATAATTTGTTTAAATTTTAAGTTAATTTAATCGATTTATTTAGTTTTTGAATAAAATTAGATAAATAATTTAGTTGTTCAAGTTGAACTTTTACAAATGGAATATATAAAAAATCGATTAACAAATTGATGTAAATGTCCTTTGGGTTCATGATAATTTTAAAATAAGTAAAGTGAGAACTCTCACAAAAAATCAAAATATTCTTCAATTTTAAAAAATCCATAAACTTAATAAAAATAAATAAAATATTTAAAAAAATTATTGAAAATAAAAACTAATGTAAAAATTAAAATGTATTAGAGATTAAAAATGATAAAATATAAATATTAAAAAATATTTATAAAGTATTAAAAATCGAACACTTTCATCGAAAAGTCTTTGACTTTATCAGTCTGAGTATTGCCATTCGTTAAACAAATTTTCAGTGGAATCAACCTTGTATTAAAGTAATAATAAAACTCAAATTTTCTTTCACTTTTCTACATCAAATTGAGGCTCATTAATATTTGATGTAGAAAAACGAAGGAAATTTTTTATTTTTTCTACTTTAATACAAGGATGATTCTATTGAAAATATGGTCAAGA
Organism: Hibiscus mutabilis; assembly: GCA_019671005.1. Lineage (NCBI taxonomy): Eukaryota > Viridiplantae > Streptophyta > Magnoliopsida > Malvales > Malvaceae > Hibiscus > Hibiscus mutabilis. The sequence goes on from CM033713.1 coordinate 24,008,144, forward strand.
AATATTAATAGGCTTAGCATAGCCATAAACAGTTGAAGACTTTTCCGATGGTTATAAATATTTTAAAATTTTGAGTTTTTATATTTATGAATTTTTCATATTTTTAATTTTATGTTTTTTACTTAATTTTTAAATTCATTATAGTATTTTTATTTTTTTAATATTTTATGAGTATTTAAGTATTATTTAAATATTTTTAAAATTTTAGTAATTTATTATTTTTTAGCTTAAAGATTAAGTAAGTTATCGAACTTTCAATTAAAATGAATCATGTCCCTGAGCTCGGGCAAAAAATTCAATTATGCCCTCGAATTCGGTTTAAAAAATCAATTCAGCCCCTTTGCCACATCATCATCGGACATGCACTACCACGTCAGCACTATAACGACTAATGTTGGTCAAGAGGCTAATTTGCTGCAATGTGCGAACTAGAGGACCTAATTGAACGCGTTTTTACATGAGGGGCAACATTGCTAATTTGGGTCGAACAAGGGCAAGGGTTATTTTAGCTATATATTAATTTCTTTATCAGTATTATAAAAATGAAAAAGATGTGCTTCTAGCAATTTTTTAGTTGAAGTTTATAAAAAATGCTTAGATATCATTTTTTAAAAAAAAACTACTCCCCTTATACCATGAAGTTTGTCTCTAGTTTATTTTTTTGGTCAAATATTTTAGGGTAAAATACACAAATGGTCACTAAACTATCTCTAAAAATAAAAAATGGTCATCAAACTTTCAAATGTTACATAATGGGCATTAAACTTTAGTTTTTGTTACAAAATGGTCACTGAGCCGTTAACTGTCGTTAATTGGGTGACATGACAGTTACAGAAATTTGAATAATATAACATTTAATCCTCCATATTGACACATTTAATCAATTTATTCCTAATTTAACCCTCATTATTGATGTCTAAATTGATTGAATGTGTAAATATTGAGTATTAAATATGTTATTACACAAATTTTAGTAACTGCCACGCCTCCCAATTAACGACAGTTAATGGTCTAGTGACCATTTTATAACAAAACTGAATTTTAATGACCATTACACAATTTTGGAAAGTTTGGTGACCATTTTGTATTTATAGGGATAGTTTAGTGACCATTTGTGTACTTTCCCCAATTTTTTAATTCTGACTCATTATTATTTAAAATTTATTATTGATAAAAATATGAAGAAAAAATATATTTTAAAAATATCTAATCAAGTAGTTTTTAAATATATATTTTATAAAATTTAGTAATTTAAAATATTTAATATAATTATAGGCTTAAGGGTGCCAAAAGTATTCAAACGTTTGAAAAAAAAACAATTAAGTTTCTAGATATTTTGTTTGTACTCAATTAAGTTCATATACTCTAAAATTTCATTAATTCATCTTGTAATACTCGAATTTCACCCGGGATATATACTACATTAGATAAATAAATCTCAAAAAATTAAATAAATAAAACTACTCCAATACATATTAAATCAGTCCAAATGTCCATAATACATAATATAGAGCCCAAGATTTATTCAAAAGGCCCATTTTGTTAAATTACCCCCCCAAATTACAGCTGGATCCAACTTAATTACAACCCAAATAAGCCCAACAAACACAAATTTTTGGTTTCCCGCTTATTTCTTGTCACGTGGCAGCACCCTATTGGTTCATTCCCTCTCACACGGATATTGGTTTTCTTTATCATTATCTGGAGACAGCTGGGTGCTGGCGTCACTTGTGTGACACCAATAATGATGTCACGGTGCATTCACACTATATAAAGGAAGAGAGAAAATTAATGCGCCAATTATCGCGCAATTATTTCAGACATTAACTCTAAAATTAAGAGGAAAGAGAGAAAACTCATCAGAGGAGTCAAAGAGCCGTCGGGCAGTGGAAGCGTTGCTTAAGAAGACAACTAGAGTAATGTTTCATCACCGGAATCCTCGTGAGAGTATCAGAAGGTAGATCTTTTTTTCTCCTTTTTCATTCCCTGCAACCTAAACACTAAAAACGTCAGTTTTTAGTCTAAAACAAAGGAAAAACAGAGGTCAAAAATATAAAAAGAGCTGCAGTTGCTTATCTTTTTAATTGTAGAAGAGAGTTTAGAATCCGAATGGAGTTGAAGAGGGGCAGTTTACGGGTAGATTTAGGTTTAGGACGACAGAAATAGGAGGCTCTATTGAGCCAAGATTAGAAATAGAGGTTGTAGGCTAGAAAATTTAGGATTTTTGGAAATTTTAAGGTTTTACGGTTTCGACAGACGACGGTCAGAAATCGTCATGCAGCGGTCGAAGGCGCCTCCCAGTGGCCAGAAGTCGATTCCTGACAGCCGGCAAACTCATTAGAGTTCAACTGAACGTGGTGAAATGGATCTGAAGGCGGAGTGTATGGCGGAGAGTGGCCGTGAAAATGGTGTTCATCGAAAAATGGATGAACTTGGATGAGTGTTCATCGAAAATTGATGAATTTCAATCCATTACCAGATTCGAATCTGGGTTTGGAATTTTAATTTCAGAGGATTTCTGCGGGGTGAGAGAGAGGAGATAGAGCGTGGGTAGCAAATGAGCGTGTTGGCTCAAATTTGAGGCTTTTAAGGGTGAGTCAAAACGGTGCAGTTTTGGCACCGGGTCAACCTAGGATCCGCGTATTTTTATCTAGGTTGACCCAAGACCCGCTATTTTTAATAATCCTAGGCAAATTCGGACTTTAGTCCCTGAAACTTTGAGATGTAATTCAATTTGGTCCTATTTTCAATAAAAATCAAATTCAAGTTTCATTTCTCTCAATTTAGTCTTGTTTAATTAATTTAATTTAATTGCAATTAATTTGTATGAGTGGTGCATATTTTAAATTGGTCATGTAGTCATAATTGCTAGATAATTAAATCACTTAACTTTTAATACAAATTGCTAAAGCCTTAATTCTATGTTCTTATTAGGGTTTAATAATTTAAATCAGATAGATAATGTAGTAAGTTAACAAATACTATTTGGGAAATTTAGAAGTTTTAATTTGAATGGTGCCCTAAATTAATTTGGTGTTATTCAATATAAGCTTTTAAAATAGAACAAATAATATTTTTTAGAATCTAGAAGATGATAATTAATTTAGTTAATTAATTAGAGCCTCGGTTAAGATTAGAACTTAAACAATTAGTATAATGAATTGAAATATGAGTATTATTTAATTTTAGGGTTTAAATATGGATAGTGATCAAGTAATTGGGTGTTATCTCATGTAAGCTTTTAAATTAAATAATATTCGTAGAATTAAATAACATATAATTATAGTTTAAGCCTTTTAAGATAGAACTTAAAATAAACAAGATAATAATGAATCATGCATATAAAACCTTTTATATTCGAAATATATTTTTTGGAATATGAATAGAGGTGTCCTGAGCGTATATGGGTGCTTTAAATCTCATGTTCTTAACAAAAATTTATTTCCTTATAAAAGGAATATTTCCATTTGGAACACAAACTCAGTTAATGATTAATGATCAAATTAAATTTAGATTATTTATTTTCCAAATGCCACGCAAAATTAAAAGGTACCGATAATGGGCGTTTGTGGGAGTGTTAATCCTTCCCCATACATAATCGACTTCCAAACTCTAATTTTAAAATAACAAATCTTTGGTTATTTTTATGGTGTGCGATCTATCCAAGTGACCGGTGGTGACTCTAAATCATTTTCAAAATATAATTTAAACGAAAACCCTTAATTTTAAAGATCAATCGTCAAGCTATTTTTACTCGGTTTAAAAATGGTTTCGACAGCTTGGCGACTCCGCTAGGGAGCACCTCGAGAGTGAGGCCTAATCAATTTTACGCGGTATTTTGGCATTTAAGAATAGTAATCTGAATTTAATCTCTTCAATAATTATTGGATGAGTTTGTGGAAAGAATGGAAATATGTTTTTTATCTGTATGATATAAACTGCCATTTATGTATAAGACTTCTTCTCGGGCTTCTCCTTTAGGTGGGAGCGAGACATGATCCTATGTGAGCTATCCATCTAACGTGATCGAATTTTGTCTTTCTTCCTATATATCAGCCTTATACACCGTGGGATTACGCCTCTACTATAAGGGGTCGTATACTCCCTAATCGATATCTTGTTGTCGCAGTAGATAGTAACGATAGCTCGGGTACCCAAAGTCTAGAACAAAAACCACATGTTGTAATCTAGAAGCCTACCCTACTAGAGCAAGACAGAGACCTAGGACAGGGTGTTGCCGATTTAAATACGCTTCTCTGGCTATTCTCTTTGCTCAATATAATTTGTTTTATTGTGTAAATTTAATTTAAACTTTTGCCTTTGATATTATTTCACAAATACTGACGCAATTTTTGTTTTCATGTTTGTTTTGTTGTTGTTTTATGGCATCATCTTGCATTTATAGGGATATTGATTCAAGAGTCAGTTGATTAGGAAGTATCCATAATAGCCGAAGGGTTTGATAGACAAGAAGGTAATATTACGGTGTGGACATGGTCAGAAGAAGCACAGTACACAAAATGGGATAGTATTCAAAGTGGCCACGTGTCGCGAATAAAGAATGTTACCAAGATTAATTCTGGACATAATGAGTGTTTGCCATGTAACACCCAAAAACCGGCCTAGTTGTAAATCAAATTCTGGCAATCAGAAATCCAACACCGGTGAGTCAAACCCTAGTATTAACTTTTGACCAAATGGTCAAAAATGTTTTTATTGGATACAATTAAGGCCAATTCATTTGATTAAGGACCCTATTGTAAAGTTTGAAAGCTAGACTAGTGACCAAATTGTAAAAATTGAAAGTTAGGGGTCAAAAGTGTGAAGTTTGAAAAGATGAGGGACTACCCTTGTAATTAAACCCATTTGAGGTGTGAGTCACCTCCTTGCTTGAGACATGTCCACGTGATTTAGCAAGGAGTGATGTTAAAAGATGGCAATATGGGTGGTGTTGAATTATTAAATCAAGAAAGGTGGGAAAAGATGAAATTAAGATTAAATTGAGCTTACCCCTTGGGGAGGGTAAGCATCCGGCCATTGAATATCCTTTGTTGGCAAGTGTTTAATAACATTAAAACCATTTTATATCATCTCTTAACTCCATATTCTTCCTCACCCAAGCAAGCACCTCCCTACCTCTAAGCAAGCACCCCCATTGACATCCCTTGAAAGCTTGAGTTTCTCAAGTTTCTTGTTACCAAATCATAGTTCTCTTGTGGGTAAGGCAAAGCCCTCTATCAATTTTGAAATTCCATGGACAGTTTTTGGGGAATTTCACATGGAAAGTTTAGGGAAAATCAAAAATATCCTCCATAGCTTCCTAGCTCTTTCCTTTATTATTTTCATAGCTAAAGTTGCTATGAAGTTATAAGATATCATTGAATCCATTGAAATCATTGTAACCAATTTCCTTTGATTTTTGTCTAGTTCAAGAAAGGGAGATTGAGGCTCCATCATCTCCTCCGAGAGCTAGCAACACAGGAAATGTCATCAAGGAACCAATAAACCCTTAAAAGGGCAAGGTGAGTGTAGTTGAGTCATGGGAATGGCTAAGGTGCTTTCCCTATGTCATATTTCATTGGTCTTTACATTAACAAATGCTTTTTCAAGGCATGACTATATGGAAACTTCATGGAAATCATGTACGGTAAGATTGGTAAGTTCATAACATTACAAAACATGATCATTGAAATCATTGATATGCCATTAAACATTGAATAAGTCATTAATCTCATGGAGAGCATCATCGACCTCAAGGAAATGTTATAACTTCATTAAAAAGAATGTTGGTTATTGAAGTAAGTACATTGACCATTGAACTTGTCATGGATATCATTGAATCATGGGATTATTGGACTATTGAATCATTGGAACTTGGATTCGAATGGACATTTGATACAATTGGCATACCATAGAATTCATGAGCTCATTTGGTACGGGTGGACATTGGTCCTAGGCTACGGCATCTATTAGTCGAGGAGGAGGGATGTTTTTGTTTGGTCTTTTGGCGAGGAATAGGGATACGACCATTCATTGATTTCATAGACTTGGCGAGGAGGTAGAATTCGTGTATCCCTTATCGCATATCGACCAAAGGGATTAAATTATTGATGAAACATGAATTACAATGATCTCTAGCATTTCATGGATATATATATATATATTGTGAAATTGAGATGCATATTCATTTATCATGTGTTTCGTATGCCATTGATAATGTTGACATTACCATATTATTCATTTCATGGTTTATTGACTACCTCACTAGGCAATTTATGCCTAATGCATCTCATTTCCTATGCATTTCAGGTGATACGGATTAAAGCTTAAGGATCGGGACAAGTGAAGTTTTTGGCAAGTCACTGAGCTATTTTGTAATGTATTTATAGCCCTCAAACTCCTGGCTTGGTGGCATAGTTCTCTATAAGACCTAAATGCCCTTTGTTGTGTAATATGGTATAGGCATTTTGACATGCATGACAAGACTTAAAACGAACCTATAAGTGCTTGTAATAAGTGACTAAAATGGCATCTATGGTATGTTATAGACGAAACATGGTAAATGGGTTTGAAATGCTCTAAAATTTGACATGCGTCAAGATTAATATGTTTATAGGTTGCCTAGAAATTTTCATAAACTTTGGACTTCATTTGATAGGTCAAATTGCCAACAAACCAGATTAAAAATGACATTACAGGTCCTACCGTATCGATACGAGTGATAGCGTATCAATACGGGTGATGGCGTATCGGTACGGGTTTAAGTTTTTGGAAAACAGATTAAGGAGCATACTGATACGGGTGATGGCGTATTGGTATGGTAATTAGTTACTTGAAAATCACTGTAGCACCGTATCGATCCCATATTGATACAGATAGTTGACCATGTAGACGTTGACAACGCGTACCGATACGAACCTGGGGCATTTCAGTACGGCTGGTCGGTTATGTAATCATATTAAAATGAATCTTGCATAGCGTATCGCTACGGGCTTGTCACGTATCGATACGAGTCCAAAGAAGCTAACGGTATTAACGGTCATCGTTAGGCGTACTGATACGTCTTATTGTGTATCGGTACGGGTCTTTGTTTCTAGAAAATCGAAAAAGTAAATTAACCTTAGCGTATCGATACAGCTCATGGGCATATCAATACCCGTGTTCAGAAAATTTAAAATTATCCTGATTAATCATTGGAAATTGTCATATAACTCCCTTAGGGTTGTAAGAAGTTTAGGAATGGATCCGACCGCTAATACATTGCTTTAACATGTTCTTAAAATTTGTATTGATAATTAAACAAGTATTCTTCCGATCACTATTATTGTTCCGACAATACCTTCCGACCCAGTTCTCTACCAAACCGGGAAGGGGGTGTTACATGCCAAAACTCAAAGCGATATGGAAACAGTGGGATGAGCAGATAAAGAAGCACTTTCAATTCAAATTTGGGGATATAGTGATGATGTTAGATGTCCTTGTAGATAGGGAGCTGATTAGAGCCATGACATAGTATTGGAATCCAGTGTACAATTGTTTCACATTTGGAGACATAGACATGACACCTACACTAGAGGAATATGAGGTGATGTTACACTACCCAAGAGTCCAAACAAACAAAGTTTACACGAGACCCAATAACAATTCGAGCATTAAAAAAAAGTTAAAGGCAATCAAGGGAAAGAATGAAGCCTGGTTTGATGGAAAGTTAAAAAAGAAGGGGAATGATGAACTAGCGGAGGGCAACGAGCGTATTGATTAGAAAATCATTATGGATTTAATTTTGATAAGTGACAAGGCAGAAAGGAAGAGAAGTATGTTTGCTTTGTGTATCTACGGGCTGATCTTATTCCCAAAGACTGTGGACTGTATAGATCCATCGACGTTAGGGTTATTTGAGCGCTTAGAAAAAGAGGTTAACCCAGTACCAGCCATCCTGGAAGAAACTTATAGATTATTGACTGCTTGTAGGAAGTCGGGAGGATAAAGATTCTGGGGATACGCGCAGTTTTTAGAAGATTGGTTTTGAAGTTATAAGTGGGCCACGCCTTATAGGGTTCATAGACTTTTTGATACTTATTCACCTTTGGAAGAACATCTTAACCAGTGCCTGATTGAGAAAATGTCAAAGGAGCGGTGGAAAGAATATTTTTTGAATATGAAAGATTCTGACATTGTATGGAAAACCCCTTGGTTGAATCTAAACAGTTACCTATACCGGTGTAGGAACAGAGACCGGGTTCAGATACCAAGAATTTGGGAAATGATAGTCGATTGCCCACTACTAGTGTCCATGAAGTTTGGATCAAGATAGTTTATCCCTGCTACCGCAGGTATGGCACATTTTGAGTACGCACATAAGACGGGTGGTTACAAGACAAAGGTAAACGAAACTGCAGAGGCATAGAAGGCACTAAGAAGAGTAGAGCTTTATGACGGATTAGAAGCTATGCCACATTACAGAGAATGGAAAGCTTGAAGAGTCAATGACAATATTCCTCAAAAAGGTTCAGGTAATGCCCGGTCGACTAATGAATGCGTAAAAAATGCTCTGTCAGCTTTGGAAAAGTTAAAACATGATCATGATAAGGATTTGAAAGTGTACGAGAAGAGAATCAATGATCTCAAGCATAAACAAAGCTAGATGTGGACGTACAGAAAGGTAAAAAAAGACTCTCCAAGAATAGAACGATAAGATCAGACAAGAGCTAAAAGATTTGAAAGAGACTCGTGCAGGCTACAGGAAACCACAAAAGGGAAGTTCGAGCAAGGTAGTTGAGAATCTGTCTAAACAGTTGGATAAGGTTACGAAGGAAAAAAGACTATAAGAAGTTGTATGAAAATACTATGAAGGCATCAAAGAAAAAGATTCAAGACCTGAAAGACTCAAACAACTGAGTCAAAAAGAAGCTAGAAGAATAACAAAAAAACTAGAGGAAGAAAAAGCTTAGAACTCTGAATTATCATCTCAGGTGTCGTAGATAGAGAAGATGATCATGGGATACTATAATGAAGGGAAAGCTAATATGGAGCAAGAAAATGAAGAGCTAAAAAAGAAGGTAGCAAAACTGGAAAACACTGTACAAGGTCTAAAAGATCAGCTTGCAAACACTATGTCGGAGCACTGTACAAAGAAGACAAGACATTGAAGGGTAGGCTTGAAGTGGCCGATCTCACCATCCAAAGGCAGGACTGTAAGTTGATTAACTTTATGGGCCAAGTAAGGGGAATAGCTCAGTATGTACAGTTATTGTCCAGAGAAGCCACGAGCTTGATGCAGCGTCCCAGCCTTGATATTGAGCTTGGAGATACATTGACCCGGATGCTACACGAGATAGTTAATTTAGGAGTTAGAGCTAGCAGCTTTCTATAACTTAAATTACCTATTTCTTGTATTCGAATCTTCTGGTTAATTAATGTTTCTCTAAAGACTAGCTTTTGAACTCGATACCCCTTTGCATTCTTGCATTCATGCATCTACATATTGCATTCTATTTTTTGCAAAATACAAATGATTTTAAATAAAGAAAGGTTTTTTGCAGTGTAACTCTTGATTTGCAATCATTCTATATTTATACGGAACGCGTTTACGCACAAGGACTATAGTTGTATAAAACAAGATTACTAGTCTGAAAAATGATCGCATAGAGGTAAAGAGCAGATTTGACTAGATTAAACAGTCTATGAACGACCACTTTGCTCAAACACATAGGGAGATTATCAACCAGTTTACTACTTCATTGGGACCAAAAGAATCTAAAAAGAGAAAGGTACCTATAGGTGCTTCGAATAAAATAAATGACCAAGCAGATAAACATCTCATGTGAGGAGGCACCTCCTGTGAAAAGGGTCTATATCAATTTAGTTGGAGCAACTACTCATCATCTGATTGATATTGGAGCAAACTTTAAGAGCGGCAATGAGGTTCTAGATTTGGATACAGCCAATAAGATTGAGAAAATCCATATTGAGATGGAAAGGAAATATGAGGAATATTTTAAGGCTTTAGAAGACATGTTGCTCGAAATAAAAAAGGTAAATGAGCAAGGATCCAGTTCAGCTAATTTGAGCTTAGTTGCTGGCTTGGTTCTCCCACCCAAGTTTAAGGTGCCGGACTTTGAGAAATATGATAGAACAACTTGTCCATCAGTACATCTTACTATGTATTGTCGTAAGATGGTCGCTTATTTCAAAGATGAGATATTGTTGATTCACTGTTTCCAAGATAGCTTATCGGGTTCAGCAGTACGCTGGTACACTCAATTAAGTCGAGCAAATATTAGGCCGTAGAAGGACCTTCTTAGAGCTTTGTAGAGCAATATAAGTACGTGACTGAAATGGTCCCTAGTTGAATTATACTGCAAACAATGGAACAGAAATCTAACAAAAGCCTTCATCAATATGCACCGAGATGGAGAGATATGGCATCACAAGTACAACCAGCGCTAATGGAGAATGAGATTGCCCATATGTTCGTACATACTTTAAGGGGTCTACTCTTTAAGCGTTTAATCAATAATACAACTTAGAAATTTATCGATATGGTGATGATCGGTGAGCTGACAGAGGCAACAATCACGAGTAGAAAGATCGAAAGCGGAAAGAGCTCCCGTAAAAATTTCAAAAAAAAACGACAATGAGGTAAATAACAAAAGTGTTTACGAGGCTCCAAAGAATGTTACAATCACATCACCCAACGTTGCAGCAAGGAGTTCATAGAATTCGAACATGAAAGATTCTTGAGGTTAGAGAAATGGGAAGATAAATTTCACATCTTTACTAGTGTTGTATGTTGAATTGTATCTTCAGTTGTTTGATGCGGACTTAGTTTGACCATACTATCTTACTCTTCTTCAGCCTCTATACCTTCCATGGTATGACTCAAAGGCTCATTATGAGTATCATGCTGAGATCCCAGGATATACAATTAAGAAAAGTATCGCATTTAAGAAGGTGGTTCAGAACTTGATAAATATTGGGGTGTTAAAATTTGTTGAACCTAGTATAACAGCTAATACGTTGCCTAATCATGGAGGTAGAAGAGTAAATGTTATAGAGGAAGAGGATTAGGCCAAGCGGGTAAAGGTGGACGTATCCATTGGGTGAAATAAAAAAGTACCATAAGGAAAGATGGATGAAAAGTCTGACACTGAGCCAATAAATGAAGTTGGACACTTTACCAGGAGTGGTAGGTGGTACTCACCTAAAACAACTAAAGAGGATGAGAAAGTAAAAAAAGGCACCTGCTATGCTAGAAAGAAACTTTGGGGAAGAAACCGCCCTCAAAATAAATGAACCAGTCATAGAGGAACAGACCTAGGAGTTCTTAAAGTTTTTGAAGCACAATGAATATAGTACAATTAAGCAGTTGAAGAGACAACAAGCCAGGATTTTTGTTCTTGAACTGTTTTTGAGTTTAAAAAGGTACCAAAATGCTTTAATAAATGTGCTCAATCAGACATTTGTTCCAAATGACATATTAGTGCACAAATTGGATTGAATTGTGAATCATATAATGGCTAACAACTATATTAATTTCACTGATGATGAGATCCCAGAACGTGGGATAGGATCTGTCAAAGCTATGAATATCATGACTCACTGTAAATGACATGTTCTTCTAGGAGTATTGATTGACAATGGGTCAGTGTTGAATGTCCTTTCAATGGTTACATTGTAGAGGTTACCAATTGATGATTCATACATGGAAACCTATAAGAATACCATGAGGGCTTTTGATGGTACAACTCAGGATGTGCTAGGGAAAATCGATGTGCCATTTTTATTAGACCTGCAATTTACAATGTTGACTTTGTGGTCTTGGGTATAAAACCAACCTATAATTGTTTGTTGTGAAGGCCTTGGATCCATTCTGTTGGCGCAGTACCGTCGTCTTTGCATTAGAAATTGAAATTTGTGATTGATAGAAAGCTGGTCAGTATTGGGGTCGAGGAAGATATCATTACCCCTGTGACTACGGATGCCCCATGCATTGAAGCTGATGAGAATGCTCTCGAATATTCATTCAGAGCCCTTGAGTTCATAAATGCAACTTTTATTGTTGAAAGAAAATCGATACGTCATCTAAGTTTATATAATTGCACAAAGATGATTGTCCTTTAAACCCTTGAAAGAGGAGCAAAGACTAGGAAAGTATTCAGGAAGAATCTCCAAGATTGTCTGTATCTGAAACTTGTCATCATGAAGAAAGATCGCTTTGGGCTCGGGTTTAAACCCAACATTTAGCAGTGGTAGAAGGACTTGAAGAAAATAGAAGACAGAAGGAGAGCTCGATTTCTAGGGGTGGAAACTTCTTTTGAGCCCATGACTTTCTCTGACTTGACCAACACTTTCAAGTCTCATGGGTTTGAAAATATGGAGAAATAGCTTGAGAAAGACATCAAAAATACTGTAAATCTTTAAGAAGAAGAGATATTCGGTAAGATCATGGAAGGATTGCATGTCATTGGCATATTCGAGGGATCCCAACCTGGCAAGTTTCTAGAAGGAATTTGTCCCTGCTTTCCTTATGAAACACTCAATAACTGGATGGTAGAGGATCTCCCTCTAGTTTTTAAAACAAAAATAGAGTAATGCCAAGAACCAACTTATACTTTTGCCCGCGATTATAAGGGATCTTCTGTAAAAGGCTCTTATGCAAGTTTACTTTAATAAAGATGCTTTTATTTTGATTCTCAAATGGCAAACATGTTTCTTGTTTTTTGATTCCATTCTAAATATATATTATTATTTTCTTTACAGGTCCCCAATTATTAATTGCATGAATGATTCTGAACCTAATCCTGAAATAGATTCTGAAAGGCTTGTGTGTCTAATAGAAGTTAATGAGTTTGAAGATGAGGCAGAATATGAAATCCCTGAAAAATTATTAAGGTTGGTAGAAAAGGAAGAGAAACAGATCTTACCTCACAAAGAAGAGATAGAAATTTTAAATTTGGGCATAGATGAGGTCAGAAGAGAGGTGAAGATCGGTATTGCTTTCTCACCAAAAATAAGATAAAAGTTGATTAATCTTCTGCGAGAGTTTAAAGATGTCTTCACCTGGTCTTATCAAGATATGCTAGGATTGGATATAGATATAGTGGTACACAAGCTACATATAAGGCCAGAATGCAAACTGGTTCAACAGAAGCTCAGAAGATTGAGACTGAAAATGGTACTAAAAATCAAAGAAGAGGTATACAAACATATTGATGCAGGGTTCCTTTAAGTGGTTAAATATCCAGAATGGGTAGCCAATATAGTCCCAGTGCCAAAGAAATATAGAAAAGTACGCATGTATGTGGATTATAGAGATCTAAATAGAGCAAGCCTAAAGGATACTTATCTTTTACCCCATATAGATATTCTGGTTGACAATACATCAGGACATTCATGGTTATGTTTCATGGATGGCTTCTCATGATACAATCAGATAAAGATGAATAAAGAAGATATGGATAAGACAACGTTCATAACCTTGTAGGGCATATTCTGTTACAAGGTGATGCCTTTTGGACTAAAGAATGTAGGGGCAACGTATTAGAGAGCAATGGTAACTCTTTTTCACGACATGATGCACAAAAAAATTAAAGTGTATGTGGATAACATGATCGCCAAATCCTAGACTGAAAATAAACATATTCAGAACCTGGGGAAATTGTTCCAAAGATTGAGGAAATATCAGTTGAAGCTCAATCTGAATAAATGCACTTTTGGACTTACATCCAGAAAGCTATTGGTCATTGTGCTTAGCAGAAAAGGAATTAAAATTAATCTAGACAAGGTGAAAGCTATCTAGAATCTTCCACCTCCTTGTACACAAAAAGAAGTTCGAGGCTTCCTAGGGAGATTGAATTATATTTCCCGATTCATTTCCCAATTGACCGATAAATATGATCCAATCTTCAAATTGCTGTAAAAGAATAATCCAGGGGTATGGGATGAGGAATGCAAAGAGACACTCGATAAGATCAAGAAATATCTGACAAATGTTATGAGATTAGTAGCACTAATCCCGGATAGACCACTTATTCTTTACCTGACGATCTATGAAAATTCAATGGGGTGTGTACTGAGGTAACATGATGATACAGGGAAGAAAGAAAGAGCCATTTATTAATTGAGCATAAAATTTACAAAGTGTGAAGTATGGTACCTACTGATTCAAAAATTATGTTATGCTTTGATTTGGGTAACCCATAAACTCAGAAAGTACATGTTATACCACACTACTTGGCTGATATCAAGACTTGATCTACTGAAGTTTCTAATGGAAGCACCAGCGTTGACTGGTAGAATGGCTCGTTGGCAAATGTTGGTCAGAGTTTGATATTGTGTATGTAAGTCAAAAAGCGATAAAAGGAAGAGTCATTGCAGATTTCTTGGCTAGTCGTGCTTTAGAAGATTATGAGTCCCTGAACTTTGATTTCCCAGATGAGGACGTGATGAATATCTCCAAGGAAGAAAATGGAACTTTAGAGAATAAAACTTTGAAATTGTATTTTGACGGGGCAGCCAACGCCCTAGGACATGGAATTGGAGCAGTGTTGATCTCCCCATATAATGTGCATTATCCTTTCACAAGCAAATTGGAATTTATTTGTACTAATAACATGGCGGAATATTGAAAGAAAGATAGAAATTTTAAAAGTATATGGGGATTCAGTATTGGTTATTTACTAGCTCCGTGGAGAATGAGAAACAAAGGATGTAAAGATTATTGAGTATCGAAATCTGATCTTGGAATTGATGAAAGAGTTTACAGATATCACTTTCACTTACCACCTAGAGAAGATAATCAGATGGCTGATACCCTAGCTACACTGGCTTCGATATTTTTAGCAAACAAACCACAGGATATGATGCCAATTCAGATGCAGAGTTATGAAACCTATGCTCATTGTTATAGCATAGAAGAAAAGGCAGATAGAAATCCATGGTACTTTGATAGCCTACAATATATCAAATTTCATACTTATCCCAAGGAGGCAAATGATAAAGATAAGAGAACCATTAGAATGATGGCAACAGGATATGTGCTTGATGGCGAAGTCCTGTATAAAAGGGGCAAAGATCATATATTGTTAAGATGTGTCAATGCCCGGGAAGCTAGAAATATTTTGGCAGAAATGTACGACGGAATATGTGGAACACATGCTAATGGCTTTGCAATGTCCAGGAAGATCATGAGATATGGATATTACTGGTCAACTATAGAAGGAGACTACATTGATTATGCCAAGAAATGTCACAAGAGCTAGATATATGCTGACAAGAATAATTCCCCGCCGGTAACTCTCCATACAATGAATTCACCATGGCCTTTTGTTGTATGGGGCATGGATGTTATTGGACAGATTGATCCCAAAGTTCTAATGGATATCGCTTCATCCTTGTGGTTATTGATTACTTTACCAAATGGGTGGAAGCAACTCCGTATTCCAATATTACAAGATCAACAATTTGCGAAATTCTGAAGAAAGAAATTATCTGTCGATATGGATTGCCAAAAGGAATTATCACTGATAATACTATTAACTTCAACAACAAGGTAATAGCAGAGGCGTATGAACATTTTAAAATTATGCACCATAATTTTATGACTTACGCCCTAAAATGAATGGGGCAGTAGAGGCAGCAAACAAGAACATCAAAAAGATCATATCAAAGACGATAGATACTTACAAAGATTGGCATGAGAAATTTCCCTTTGCTTTGTTTGCATATCGATCTTCAGTGCGAACCTCGACTGAGGAAACACCATATTCCTTGGTGTATGGGACAGAGGCAGTACTTCTGACTGAAGTTGGATTTTTGTCTCTCTTAGTTTTATCTGAGGTGAAATTGGATGAAGCGGAGTGGGTACAGACCCGGTTTGATCAATTGAATCTTATTGAGGAAAATAGGTTGAAAGCTATTTGACACAGCCAAATGTACCAGAAAAGGATGATGTGCGCTTATGATAAGAAAGTTCGGTCCAGAAAATTTTGAGAGGGTGATCTAGTGCTGAAAAGATCTTGCCGATACACAGAAATTTTCATGGAAAATGGATGCCTAATTGGGAGGGGCCTTATGTTGTCAAAAAGGCTTTCTCTGGAGGAGAGTTGATTTTAACTGAAATGGATGGAGAAGAGTTACACAAGCTAGTGAACTCTAATTCAGTTAAAAAATATTACATTTGAAGAATAAAAAAGGGATTAAAAAAGAAAAAACAGAGTAAAAATATGAAAATGGTACTTCGCAAAATGAAAATATTTGTGGTGAAAACCCAAAAGGGTTCCATAGGTATAAATAACAAACAAACAAAAGAGAAACGAAAAGGGAAAGGGGGTTCAAGATAAAAACTCAAAAAGAGCGTCTTGAAACCAAAGAAGGATCTAGGTTGAAAACTTGCAAATGGCGGCTCAGATATGTTGAGAATAAGCATCCAACAATTAAAATCTCTCGGACACCTGGTATTTTGGGAGGGATTTCATATCTGCAAACATCTTGACAACATTCGAAGTCTGCTGGACAAAGGCTCTAGCTCATGACTATATTCGGTTGATGGGGTTACTGAATCCTTCATGCTATGGATTCCTAAGGATCTAACCTTGTTTCTTCATTTTTTTATTCTAGTTTGCCATGACTTTTTTTCGAATTCCATTGTATTTTTGCTAAAAAGCCTCAATAAAATTCTTGAATTCTCTTCTGAGCCTTCTTTTTATTCTAAAGTATCATGTAAGTAGACTAGTATAATTCATTAAAAATAGATGATTTCTTGGTATTACTATGTTTTTAAAAGATGCATGTGATCTTTAGCACTTGTGATTATTGAAAAAGGGTACATTGGGCCGGCAGAAGCAAAGAAACAAAAGAATGGTAAGATGTTTGAGTCAAACAATGCTCGAATAAGTTTGAAGAAAAGAGAAGTAGGTGAAGAAAAAAAAGTGACTTGAAAAGGTGAAAACCTGAAACAGCACAAAAAAAAAGAAGAAAAAAGAAAAAAATGAGGTAAAAACCTGAAAATGCGCCTTGATGGAAAAAAAAAAAAAAAAAAAAACCAAAGTGAAAATCTGAAAGGGTGCTTTGAGATAAGCAATCTAAAGTGAAAACCTAAAAAGGCGCTTTAGAGCAAAGGCCAGAAACACAGAAAGTGAGTCTCAAAGGTTCATCCCAAATGTGAGATGAAGTATCAACGCAAACCGAGAATCAGTAAAGAAGCATAGCAAAGAAAAACCAGATCGATCTCCTAAGAAACAGAAGTTATTTGATTAATCCTAAGATGTTGCATCATATATAGAAAACTAGAATCATACTAACCCTTATCAAAGTATTTTAATCTATTTTGTTAGAAATTTAGCAAAGAACACAGAGTTCCTAATGAGAAGAACTCACCCAGCAAAGAATACAAAGTTTCTAATGAGAAGAACTCGCCCAACAAATAATGAAGAACTTATAATGAGAAGAGTTCGCCTTTTGAAGAATGAGAAGAGCTTGCTTATTCAACGCCTTTACAGACAGGCAGATTAATGTTTTCAAGAAGAACAAAGAGTTCCTAATGAGAAGAACTTGCTTGTTTGACACTTTTGCAGAGAGGTGGATCCGTATGGCCAAGAGGAATAAATTGGTTCCTAATGAGAAGAGCTCGTTTGTTCAACACTTTTGTAGAAAGGTGGATCCGTATGGGCAAGAGGAATAAATGGGTTCCTAAAGAGAAGAGCTTGCTTATTCAACGCCTTTACAAAGAGGCAGATCAATATTTTCAAGAAGAATAAAGAGTTCCTTATAAGAAGAGCTCGTTTGTTTGACACTTTTGCAGAGAGGTGGGTCCGTATGTCCAAGAGGAATGAATGGGTTTCTAATGAGATGAACTAGTTCAGACTTTGTAGCTAGCCTTGACATAAGGATTGGGAAGTTCCTAATAAGAAGAACTTGTTCAAGTTTTCTAGAGAGGAAGAAGAGTGAAAGTTCAACAGTTATATGGTTTGGGCCAAATTCGTATATTTTCAATCTTTGCCATATTCTTGTTCTACAACAATGAGCAAAGAGGGGCAGTCGTAATACCCGAATTTCACCCGAAATATATACTATATTAGATAAAAATAAATAAATAAACCAAATCTCAAAAAATTAAATAAATAAAACTACTCCAATGCATATTAAATCAGTCCAAATGTCCATAATACATAATATAGAGCCCAAGATTTATTCAAAATGCCTATTTTGTTAAATTTCTGCCCAAATTACCACTGGATCCAGCTTAATTACAACCCAGATAAGCCCAACAAGCACAAATTTTTGGTTTCCCGCCTATTTCTTGCCACGTGGCAGTACCCCATTGGTTCACTCCCTCTTATAATGATATTGGTTTTCTTTATCCTTATCTAGAGACAGCTGGGTGCTGATGTCACTTGTGTGATGCCAACAATGACGTCACGGCGCACTCACACTATATAAAGGAAGAGAGAAAATTAATACGACAATTATTGCGCAATTATTTCAGACATTAACTCTAAAATTAAGAGGAGAGATAAAAAACTCATCAGATGAGTCAAAGAGCTATCGGAAAGTGGAAGCGTCGCCTGAGAAGACAATTGGAGTAATGTTCCATCACTGAAATCCTCGTTAGAGTACTAGAAGGTAGATATCATTCCTTTTTTTTATTCCTATAACCTAAACACAAAAAATATTAGTTTTTAGTCTAAAACAAAGTAAAAATAGAGGTCAAAAATATAAAAAGAGCCGACGGTGCCTATCTTTTTAGTTGTCGAAGAGAGTTTAGAATATGGATGGAGTTAAAGAGTGGCAGTTCACGGGTAGATTTAGGTTTAGGACGACAGAGATGGGAGGTTCTATTGAGACAAGATTAGAAATAGAGGTTGTAAGCTTGAAAATCGAGGATTTCTAGAAATTTTATGTAACCCCTTGACCTGGTCTAGTCGTAAGACCGAACTGAGCGAGCTATATTAGAGTTTGCTGAAACAAACCCGAAAGATTTACGTTGAAACCTGTCTAATTTTTTTCTTTTATCATATCTAAATGCATACTTAAGTCCTAGGGTGATCATGCTGACTATGGTGAAAGTCCCAACTCAATCGGGCGTCGATTTAACATTTAATTGTACAAATTTGAGTTATAAAGACTAAACTGTAATTTCTAATAATTTAGGGGACATACATGAAATTAGAGTTAACAATCCACAATTAGTCATATTTCATGCTCTCAGGTTAAATCCCAACTTAAAATACTCATCCAAACACATTTAATTGCAGAATCAGGAAACATGGACTATGTTGCAAAGAATACAAACTTCATAAAGCATTTTTACTAAATTACCTAACTGAGTACCGGTACACCGCACCCCCGTATCGATACGGGTTCAATTTACGAAGGCGTACCAATATAGTCCTCAAGCGTATCGGTACGGGTAAGCAATGTTCAAAATTGGGAATTCCAATAGCTAAAAGGCGTACTGGTACGGTTGCATGTGTACCGAAACCAAGCCTAAAAATTCAGCGGTGCATACCGATACGGTTTTCCATGTACCGATACCAGGCTTATTTTTTAGCTACGCGTACCGATACAGTCCCTAGGCGTATCGGTACGCCAAGGCAATTTTGCCCAAATTGAGCCGAGATAGGTCCCCGCGTACCGATCCCTAAGGACTCGTACTGGTACGGACAGACCTGTAATGACCTCTTGGTCCAACATATGACACTTTGGCTCAATCTAACACACTTCAAACATCATATAATCATCATATAACTTCACAAACATCAATTCCTCAAACCAAGCAGCAAGGTAGAAGATCATTCACAACAAGTCAAATCCAAATATAACTCTTATAGGCATGATTTCCACCCAAGCATGCAAAGTGTTTCTCAACACCTCAAAACCAAACATTATGCAACATACAAGTCCAAAACATCATACCAAACTTATACAAACAGGGAGTACCCAAAATAAACCTCCCAAATACAACTTGGTCATATTGCCTATTATTACTACTAAGCATCTATAAACCATACTTTGAAATTGTCTCGACCCTTGGATCTCTTCTTGCCGCTTGCTGTCCAGGAAGGTTTATTTCTCTGCATTGATAAGAAAGAAGAGCGTAAGTTATAAGATTAGTGAGGGAACCTCTAAAACATTCATCAATGCAATAAAATCATTTTGATTCAAACCAAGTGTATATGTTTCATGGAAAAATCATCTCATGCTACTATAATCTCTTTCAAATGAACATTCAAATCATTTGCAACACATGTATCATGGATTTCATCTCTACCTCAATTTAAACTTCGAATGCCAAATTCTTTACATAGCAAGCTTAAAGAGCATCTCATGTATAAACCATATGATACAACATAGTCCGGTTCTCATGATACATTAACTAGTATATTGGCTTTCAAGTGACTCAAAACAAGTACCATTCCATTTTACAAAACACATCAGATACACGGGTTTCACAAGTGGTTCCTACGACGACTTCACATACATTTCTCAACCGGAGCAACGAAATATTTACCCACCCCAATGGTTCAAACCGAATCAACAAAACATTTATCCACCTCAACAGTTTGGATGTATAAATCCACCAGTGGGAGAAAACAGAACATTTACCCACCTCGACCATTGCGGTTCTCATAGTGGAGCCAACGGAACATCTACCCACCTCGACACCTATAAGGTAACTTATTACAATGCACTCTAAACCCTATGGTTAGCCAGCTATATCCGATAACATTTTAATCACAGCCACTTGCCAATATACTCATTAAAACATCATTACCTCACTATTTTACATATGCATCAAACCAAACCAAATACATTAAACCATGCATGATAGTATTCTCAAAAATACTTTCATAAATCATGTTTCATGTAACGACATAGATATCAGATTAACGAATCGGGTCTTGGATCGGGTATTGGGCCTTAGGTTGAGGGCCCAATTAAGAATTTGGCTTTGGGCTTTATGGTAAAAGATGGTGGGCTTATTAATTATTTGGTAGAAAATAAAAAGAAAATAAAAAGGAAAGTGTGAATAGTTTGAATTTTAAATAGTTGAGTGGGTGGTTGAAAAGGAGAAAATGGATGATGGATGAGAGAGATTAAAAAAAGATGAGAATAGTGGGAGAGAGTGAAAAAGTGAGAAAAGTTTGAAGATGAAATTTCAAACTTTGATCTATGAAGATGCAGTCGTCCGATCGTGACACCACCACCGCCATTGTGTTTATCTCGTTGAGACGAGTCTGCTGGTACCAGCATCACTGCCGTTGGAGCTGTCGTCAGAGAAGGTAAGAGAGAGAAAGCTTTGGGTTGCTAAGTTGAAGGGGTTAGAGGGCTCGAATTGAGAAACATAGGCCACCATCGAGTTCACCAGCTTGAGAATAGTCGGTCGATAAAGTTTGGTCTCCAAAAGCCGCTGGAGCTACCATCACGCGCCGCCGCCGCGCGTGGGCGTGGTCTTGTTCTAGGGGACCGAGTCACTCGAGTAGACTCGGCCCAACTCGGCCGAGTCAGGTCGAGCTGACTCAGCCCGAGCCAAGCAGTGCCAAGTTGCGCCAAGCTGAATCGAGCTGAGCCGCCGTCGCCATCATGTTGTTGTCGCTGCTGCCATCGCTGTTGGTCGTCGTTGACCGTTGATCGGCGTTAACTTTTTTTGGGGTTTCTCGACGTTCTGGATCTAATCGTGCAGTCCGTTTTGTCAAATTCAAACCCGGTAAACTATTTTTATGAATTTGACCTTTTGCTTGGTATAGGAGATGTATAGAATTTAAGTGTTTTCGTAATTGTTGATATGCGAGGATTATTCAGGTTGGATATTGGATCAAGTGGTTTGTTTGGGATGCTTGGATAAGGATTTTAGCTATGTAAGCTTAAGTTTAGTACACCTCGAACTCCGAAATACTTCATGAGCATTATAAGTGTAATTGTCTTGTATGTTAGTGGTTGCAAAATAGGATATGAGTAATAAGCATGCGCCTGTACTGGTATTGTGAGGCTTGACGTTTATTGAGATACTTAATGAGTTTGAGAATGCTCGAATATGTTATGTGCTTTAGAGACTATGTAGGATTGTTTGAATATCAGTATGATTATCTAATTGTATGATTGGTTGATTGTTGATATATGATGATGCCTCGTGTATTAGCTGAATGTATAAATATGTTCGATCTAATATTGATAAGAGATAATACTGATAAGTATTCGATTAAATGATTAAAAATCGGTAATTAATATTAAATTATTTAAATGCGCTAGCAACAAACTATAATGACTTTCATAAGCTTTAGGGTACAATAGGGCCCCGTAATTAATATTGATGCCGTCAGGCTTAATGGCCTATAATATTAGTTAAATACGGGGGTTGTAATAATGGACTAATATCGGTAAATACTCGATAAATTGCTTATAAAACCAGTAATCAACACTAATTGGTTTAAATGTCAATTTGAGATGGAAATTGACAAATAGGATTAACAAAGCAGTTATTACCATAATCAATGAGATAATGTGGATTGTTGGAAATAATTGATGGGAATGAATTGTAATAATCTTCCATAAAATGTAATAGCTCAGTAATTCTTGATTGGTTGTAATAGCAACAATAGGGACCCGTGGTGGGTCGTATGTTGATTGTATGCCAGATAAGGCACTTGTAAGGATCTTTGGTGGATCGAGTGTGGTTGTATGCCATGTGTGGGCACCTGTTTGGTTATGTGTTTTTGTTTGGTGGGATCCGGATACCCAGTGAGTGAGTATTGCAACACATGAAGACCACTCGATGTGAGATTCTGAGTGATGAAATGAAGGTCATCCGATGTGAGATTTTGGGTGATGATATTTGCTCGATGCAAGATTTTGAGCCTCGCTCGATGTGAGATTTTGAGCGAAGTCTCGATGTGAGATTCTGAATATACCTCTTGATGTGAGATTCTGAGAATGGGTGGGTTTCCCAGTGTCGGGTGACATTAGGCCTCGCTCCTGGTTTGCCTTATTGATGTGCTAGTGATATTTGTGATATTGTATATATGCTTGATATGTGTTTAGGCGATTATGGTAGCGTCGCATGTTTATTTATCTCTTCTTATTGCTCGTACTAGCTTGCATGATTATATTTATGATTAGCATGAAGTATAGTAGAGTAGATGTGTACCACTGAGCTTTGTAAGCTCAGCACTCAAAATCGTTGTTTCCGTGCATAGGTTAACCGTTAGATCGTGGGATCGTGGAGCACTATCAGATCAGGATTATGGTACATGGTGATCTTCAGAGTACGATATTTGAGTCTAGTGGGCTATATGTTCATAGGACCTTACATGTGGGAGTCTGTATTTATTATTTGAATTTATATTATTTAATTTGTACCTTTAAATGTTTTAAATTTAAATTGGAGCTCCTTTGTAACATTTTATTTATTTATTTATTTTAATCGTTGGTTTTAAATTTTTTGCGAATTACTTGTTAGGTCGATCCTGTTTGAAAAGAAATTTTATGGTTTTGGATTTGGGTTTGAGGCCCAAATGTGACATCCGGGTCGAGGGTGTTACATTTCATTCTCAATAATCATATATGATCATTTGCATCATCTTTCATTTCCAAAACATACATAACACAGTAAAACGAGAGAGAGCTCAACCAATACTTACTTTCGAGCTTAGATAAGTGTTTCAAACTTAATCTAAACTCCCACAACTTCTTTCAAACCCTTTTAATAGCAGTAAAACACGCTTCCACTCACCGACAACTAAACGCTCAACTTGCCGATACATGATCAAGCTTCCGAAGCTTTCACGATCTCTCCAAAATCTAAAGGATTCTATTCCCCTGCTTTACCCAAACAAAAACAAAGGATTAATGCACTTCCATGCATCTCAAATCCCCAGCAAACAACAACCACAAATTCGCCTTCCATAGATCCATCAAACGCCTATCTAAAACAACCGAAATCAAAACCAAACTTCATCTAAACAAAGCCCGACCAAAACTTATTGATTTCGACATCCTAAAAACATCAATTAACATCCAAAACGCATCCTTATACCTCCAACAACATCACAACACCAAGATCACATCAAAAACCAACTATAAACAACCTAGAAAATTAGCAATTCACATAGTTTTGGGATTCCTTTAATTAATCTCTTCTTTTAACATTAAAACACATCTTATAAGAGATCTAAATCAATTAGATTCCATACCAAACAAATCCAAATCAATTTTTATCTAATTTCCGCATAAAACTCAATTTAATAACCAAATCCATGTTTGAATCATAATTCCATAACATAAATCGGTTGTAAAGGATCAAAAACTTGGGAATTTCAATAAAGAACCTTTAATTAGAGGAGAGAAATGAAAATCACCTCTAATTACTGATTTCTCCTTAATTGGCAAAGATTAGTTGAAATCCAAGTAGATTTTAAAGCAATAATCAAATGAATCAAGTAGGAAATCAAAAAGGAAATCAAAAAGATTGATTCCTGGAAATTTTGGAAAGATTTTGATAGTTTGGCTACTGAGAAAGTTGAGAGAAAAGTTGTATCAAAGTTAGTTACGTAAGAAAGTGATTTTGTGAAAATAAAATCCTTTTATTAAATCTATTTCCTTTTAATATTAAAACTAATTAAAAACACTTTAAAATAGCCTTAGGAAAATTTGATGGAAAATTTTGGGTAAATAGCTCCTTAAAGATTCTAAGTTTTAACCCTTTTACGATTTAGTCACCAAAACAGTTTTGAAAACTTTACATTTTAGTCACCGGACCAAAATGTCCCAAAATAAGATTTAATTCATTCAAATTGAATTTATCAAAACATTTAAAATATTAATTAAATATTTTCTAGCATTTTTTCCATATTTTATTGTGACCAAAAACTATTTATTAAGATTTAATTCCCGAAACTAACTCGAATTGCCTAATCCGGTTCTCCCGAACCGTCTAATCGATCCATCTAACATATAGGCCCAAATTCAAGGTGTTACATTTTAAGGTTTTAGGGTTCTGACGGACGGCGGTCAAAAATCGCCATGCGGCGGCCGGCGAACTCGTTGAAGTTCAACTAGAGGTGGTGAAATGGATCTGAGGGTGGAGTGTATGGCGGAGAGTGGTCGGGAAAATGGTGTTCATCCGAAAATGGATAAACTTGGATGAGTGTTCATCCAAAAATAATGAATTCAATCCATTCCCATATTTGAATCTGGGCTTGGAAGTGTTAGTTTTATAGGATTTCTGAGGGGTGAGAGAGGGGAGAGAGAGAGCGTGGGTAGCAAATGAGCGTGTTGGCTCAGATTTGAGGCTTTTAAGGGTGAGTCTAAAACATGCAATTTTGGCACCGGGTCAGCCTGAGATCCGCGTATTTCTATCCAGGTTGACCCAAGACCAGCATATTTTTAATAATTCTGGGCAAATTGGGACTTTAGTCCCTGGAACTTTGAGATGTAATTCAATTTGGTCATATTTTCAATAAAAATCAAATTCAAGTTTCATTTCTTTCAATTTATTCCTATTTAATTAATTTAATTTAATTGCAAAATTTATATGAGTGATGCATGTTTTAAATTGGGCATGTAGCCATAATTGCTAGATAATTAAATCACTTAACTTTTAATACAAATTGCTAGAGCTTTAATTTTATGTTCTTATTAGGATTTAATAATTTAAATATGATAGATAATTGTAGTAAGATAACAAATATTATTTGGAAAATTTATAAGTTTTAATTTGAATGGTGCCCTAAAGTAATTGGATGTTATTCAACATAAGCTTTTAAAATAGAACAAATAATATTTGTTAGTATCTAGAAGATGATAATTAAATTAGTTAATTAATTAGAGCCTCACTTAAGATTAGAACTTAAACAATTAGTATAATTAATTGAAATAGGAGTATTATTTAATTTGGGGGTTTAAATATGGATGATGCTCAAGCAATTGGGTGTTATCTCATGTAAGCCTTTAAATTAAATAATATTCGTGGAATTAAATAACATACAATTATAGTTAGAGCCTTTTAAGATAGAATTTAAAACAAACAAGATAATAATGAATCATGCATATAAAACCTTTTATATTCGAAATATATTTTTTGGAATATGAATTGAGGTGCCCTGAGCATATATGGGTGCTTTAAATCTCATATTCATAACAAAATATAATTTCTTATAAAAGGAATATTTCCATTTGGAACACAAACTCAGTTAACGATTAATGATCAAATTAAATTTGGATTATTTATTTTCCAAATGCCAAAATACCATGCAAAATTGAAAGGTGTCGATAACAGGCGTTTGTGGGGGTGTTAATCCTTCCCCACAAGTAATCGACTCCCGAGCCCTAATTTTAAAAGAACAAATCTCTAGTTGTTTTTATAGTGTATGGTCTACCCAAGTGACCGGTGGCGACTCCTAATTATTTTCAAAATCAAATTTAATCAAAAACTCTTAATTTCAAAGATTAATCGTCAAGCTATTTTTATTCGATTTAAAAATAGTTTTGACACATCTCTTTAACTAATATTGATTGTTAAATATAATATTTTTTGAATCAGTTGGTGTCACATCACATTATTGTTAAGTTACATTTTTAGAAATTTATTAACTTTTTAAATAATTTTTAATTTTTTAGAATATTAATATTTTTTAGATTTTTTTTTAAATCTATAAATTTTATGTTGCGGAATCGTAGTGTGTCATGTGGTTGTAATATCTTAAAAAACTATTGAAACATAGCGATTAAAATTGGCCAAAAAAATTAATAGATTCAATTTCTCGATTAGATAACTTAATTGATTTAATTTTTTTTAATTTGAAATTTTAACTTAATACAAAATTAAAATTTTAATTGATTTTAAAAAAATTAAAAACCTCATGTACCCTTAAACCAAAAGGTTATATTTAAAATAGGGCTTAAATGAAAATTCAACCCTTAAATTATGTCTTTTGTTTGTTTTTTGCCTTTAAATTATTTTTTGGTCAAAATAAGTCCTTAAATTATCATTTATGGTCACTTTAAGTCCCTAAAATATTTTTTGATCAAAATAAGTACCTAAACTATGTCATTTTTTTCTTTTAGTCCCTAAACTATCTATTGGTCAAAAAATCTATGTGTCAACATCTTAATGGTCGAAATAATTTTCTTACTTAAATAACTATTGGACTTAAAGTAACCAAAAGTGATAGTTTATGGACTTATTTTTAACAAATAATAATTTAAGGGCTAAAAGCAAATAAAAAGTATAGTTTAGGGATTGATTTTTCATTTAAGCCTTAAAATAGAATTGAGGAAGAAAAGCAACCTTGATGAATGAGGAAAGTGAGTGGAAGAATATGGACAGCTGCCAAGGTGTAAAGACGAAAGATGGTCTCAGTTGGCGTGTCTCATCGGGCATTGTAGAATCACACCATGACCAAACTCCCCACTCCCCACTCCACCTTGGGATATTCTAAGAAGTTTGATTTATGGAACCTAGTATTATTATGGATTTATATTTTCTTAAATAGTCTAAAAATAATTTGAAAATAATTTGAAAAGAATCACACCTAGTATTATTATATAAACAAAACGATTTGAACTTGTGTCTCTTAAGATGAATATCATCCGCTTTTTCAATGGGACGACACTCATTAGGTTCATTATAGATTTATATTTCTAGTGAATATAAACTATTATCATTTTTATTTTCTTAAAAAATAAAAATAAAAAAATTGAAAAAACACGTTTGGCTGTAAAATTTGAAAATATTTTTAAAAATGAAAATTAAAATGACTGAGATTTTAAAAATATAAAAAATATGGTTTTTTGCTATTTAAATTGAAAATGTTTTAGAAACGTAAAAATTAAGGATTTTTAAATTTTAATTTTATTTAACTCGGAATCGAATTCTTCTAATGGCCCTTTTTTGACTTATTTAATTATATTTTATTTTAATTATAATAATATTTTTTAATAATTATATTTTAATTTAATTATTTAATTGAGTAACTATTTTCTTTATTTTTATTTTAAAAAATTAGAAACTAAATCTAGTTTCACTATTTTCATTTTTGAAAACAAGTTTTCATTTCTATTAACCAAATGTATTTCCTAGTTTTTGGAAAAATAAAAATCATTTTCTGAAAATAAAAATGAAAAAAATAATATTTTCTAGAACTAAACGAACTATAAAAGTTTCTATAAGTTTCTTATTTCTTAGTGTTTAAGGATTTAGTTTAGAATTAGAATTTAAGGTTTATGGTTTAGGGTAATATGATGAGGGATTTAGGTTTAACATATAAAGTTTAAACTCTGAATTCTAAAGCCCTAAACATAAATCCATAAACCTTACCCCCTAAACTGAATTCCTAAATCTTAAAATTAAGACGTTTGTAGAAACTTTTAGTTGTTACCGCTAGCGAATGGAATAATTACCCTATTATTATTACGGGTATGTAGTTATTATATTTTTTAAATATAATTATCAAAATTTAAAATTACGTGGTATTATAATTGGGACATTATATTATCGTGTTTGGTAGTGTTTAATTAGAATTTAGTATTATGACTTGGTTTACAAATTTTAAAAATTGCTTAAAAATAAATTGAACTAAATTATCTTTGTGGTGGATTTCTATAATAAATTTAACTTCTAATATTACGAATCCATTGTGGGCGCATCATGGGATACTTCTTATAATAGATGGCGTCGTATTTGGTCCCAGGGGCATATCTATAGTAGGTTATGGTAGGTCACTTGATCTATTATAAAAAAAAATGGATAAACTATATTAGAGGTTACTTAATTATTAATAAGGCATAAAGTCAAAAGTAGCCCCAACATTTAACTTTTTGGTTAATTTAGCCCCTATTTTTTGTCCGAACAATCACCTAACGTTTTATTTTTATTCAAATTTCACCCTCGTTGGAGGAAAACCGTTAGTCAACTAACGGTCAACGCCTGAGGCTGACATGGCATGCCTGCATGGCATGGGCACGTTGCTGACGTGGCATGTTGCTGACGTGGCATCGTGATTTTTTTTTAAAAAAATTATTTTTATATTAATTTCTAACCAATCAGACGCTGCCACTTGGCACCATCATATGACAAATGATGCCACGTGGCAGATTGGTTCTAAGGCATAAGAGAAAATCAAAATTCAAAGGTGTACTTGGGGGGATTCTAACCTAGGTCACCAAGTTAGAAGACCCAACACACAACCACTAAGCCAACCTACTTTGTTGTTAATTTTTTACCACTTATTTTATTTATTCATTACTTTATTTGCTTGAAAGTGAATAATTATTCATTAAATATTCACTAATAAATCCTAAGGAAAAAACTTTGATACACAGGCCGTGTAAACTTTAGTTTACATGTGCCTTTTAGTTTTAGGGGTTAAGGTTTTAGTTTAGGGTTTAAGGTTTAGGGGTTTAAGTTGTACGGTTTAGAATTTAATGTTAGTGTTTAGAATTTAGGGTTTAGGGTTTAGAGTGTGGGGTTTAGCTTTTTAGGATTAGGGTTAGGAATTTAGGATTTGAGCTTTTTATAGTGTATCAAAGTTTTACCCAAATCCTAAACCATAAACCCAAAAAAACTAAACCCTAAAAACTAAACCCTAAATTCAAAAACCATAAACCCTAAAAACTAAACACTAAACCCTAAATATCAAAACCATAAACCCTAAAAATAAACCCTAAACCATAAATATCAAAACACTAAAACCCCTAAATCCTAAACTTGAAACTCTAAAACTAAAACCCTAAACACATAAAACCTTAAACCCTAAATGCTAAACTTTAAAACCCTAAACCATAAAACACTAAACACTAAACCCTAACCCTTAAGCTTTAATTTTAGATTTAGAATATTATGTTTAGGGTTTAAAGATTAGGATTTAGGGTTTAAAGATTAGGATTTAGGGTTTAAGGTTTAGTGTTTTATTGTTTAAAGTTTAGTGTTTAGGGTTTAGGGTTTAAGGTTTAGTGTTTATTGTTTAGGGTTTAGTTTTTTATGGTTTAGTTTTTAGGCTTTAGGGTTTAGTTTTTAGGGTTTATGATTTTAGGTTTTAGGGTTTTAGGCTTTAGGGTTTTGATATTTAGGGTTTAGTTTTTAGGGTTTATGGTTTTGATATTTAGGGTTTGGGTTTAAGGTTTAGTTTTTTAGTTTTAAGGTTTAGGATTTAGTTTTTTAGGGTTTAGAATTTTAGGATATATTAGTGAATATTTAATGAATAGTTCTTCACTTTCAAGCAAATAAAGTAATGAATAAATAAAATAAGTGGTGAACAAACAACAACAAAGTAGGTTGGCTTAGTGGTTATGTGTTGGGTCTTTCAACCTGGAGACCCAGGTTTGAATCCCCCTAAGTGCATAGTTCTTCACTTTCAGGCGTTGATCGTTAGTTGTCTAACGGTTTTCCTCCAACGATGGTGAAATTTGAACAAAAATGAAACATTAAGTGGTTGTTCGGACTAAAAAAAGAATAGGGGAGCTAAAGTGACCAAAAGGTCAAACGTTTGGGGCTACTTTTGACTTTATGCCTATTAATAAAGGTACAGGTCACTCAATTATTAAAAGATACAATTAGATTACTTAATTAAAGTTTTAGTTACTATTGGGTCACTCCTCGTTAACATACGAACGAACATCTAACAAAATTTGATATAATGATATTTTAGTCCTCAAAACTTATATATTCTATCAATTTAGTTCAAATTCAAAATAATTCAATAAATTTAACCCTTAATATTAAAAAGGCATCAACTTTGTCATTTTCTTCTCCCAAATTGCATGTATACCCTTGTTAACTCTAGAGTACTTCATTTAAAATCATTAATTAATCTGATAAATAAATTTATAAATGTAAATATATTTGTAATTATTTTTTAAGGGTTAGGATCCACTTACACAGAATGTAAAACTATGAGTTTTACACTTTTTTGGATCGTTAGATGGGTAAAATGGATGGCTGAGATTAACCCCTTACTTTTTTTCAAGTGATAATCGTCACATATCCTACTGTTAATTTCAGTCATTCATTTCACCCATCCAAAAACTATGTAAAAGTTAAAAAAAAATTTGCGCTGTGTAAACGAATCATATCCCATTTTTTAATATTAAATATGTAATTAATATCTACATTAAAATTAAATTCATTAAAATCTATTTAAAATTGTTTATGAAAACCTTCAGTTTTAGTTATTGTTATCATGTAGTTTTCGTATTATTATACTGTTTTCTTAGTAATTTCATATTTTTGAATGACTTTATTATTTCTTTTTTATTTTAAAATAAACTAATATTTAAACTTTTTAAGTTATTAAATTTTTATTATTAAACAAATTTCTTAAATTCTTAAAAAGTCTATGTATTTTTATTAAACAAAAGTTGTATAATTTCTATAATAGTATTAAATTTTTTTTCTTATTTACAAATTTACTAATTGTGAAAGAAATTATTATTATTATAAAAATTATAAAAAAATATTATTCAGCATCTCACTATTTTCTCTGCACTTGTAAAATGAATAAAGAATCCTCTTAACCAATAAAAATAAAAAAAATTGTCAATAATTTACTTTAAAAAATAATTATTATACAAAAGGTAAACAAGAGAGTTTTCTATCTCAAAAATTAATTGTATAACAATAATAACGATGATAATTAATGATGATAATGATTGCTATAAATGATGTTTTCGAATGATTTGATTAGGCATAAAATTTGTAGAGTAATGCGTGTTTTCCTGTACATGTATTTTATTGAAGAGAATTAATAACTAAATCATAATAGACTTTTATATATATATATATATATGTAAGTGTGATTGAATGTCTTTTATCATATCAATTATGAATATCTTAAGTAATTTTTTATGATTTATTCAATTTACGCTTATTTTGCATACAATTATATTTATTATCGGTGGGCGAACTACTAAATATAAATTTTTAGATCCGCCTTTGTTTGGTCTCTACCCATCCCGCAGCGTGTTCGTGTGTTTTTTTTTTTTTGTCTTTCTCTTTAACATAATGTTTTGACGAATGAAGAGCGATGTCGTCGGGGTCTCACAAATGACTTATCCTTTCCATGTTGTGGTTGCTGTCGGGAAACTATTCTCCACGTGTTACGCGACTGTCCCTCCACTCGACACCTATGGCAGCATCTAGTCCCAACAGCACGTTGCTTTCTTCAGTTTTCCACTTACCGAGTGGCTTGTGGGTAACATTGGCCTCACCGACAACCTGGGAGCTGTCGGAGCCCCTTCGCATTACTTCTTCCCTTCCTTCCTTCCTTTGGCAGGTATGGAAAAGTCGGAATGATTTGGTTTTTACTGAGAGTTGTTTGCCACTCCAAGATATATTTCGGATTAGTCTGGCTTCGGCGTCCTACTTCGCTAGCTTCAATGCTCCGGTTTTGCCTCGGTCAACCACCCGTAGTGAGCCAATTTCATGGCAGCCGCCACCTCATGGGGGGTTTTGTCTAGACACAGACGCTGCTGTCTCCAACAGGTCGAGTTCTGGTTTCATTGGTGGTGTCATTCGAGGCCCCTCTGGTGAATGGATAGTTGGGTATCACAAGCTTGTTTCCATCGTTTCCCCGTTGCAGGCGGAGCTACAGAGTCTCCTTGTTTGTCTACAAGTTGCCTGGTCAAATGGCTGCGAGCGTTTGCAAGTCTAATTCGATTGTGCCCAAGCCATTAGACTAGTGCTCGATGCCACAACCTCACCCAGACCTCTACCACTAGTGAAGGTCATAGCTTCACTATGCAATCGTGCCTGGTTTGTTGAGTTCAAATGGGTACCCAAAGACTACAATATGGTGGCGGACGGTATTTCCAAGATGTCTTCTCTGCAGGCCTTTAAGCTTTCGGTTCTCGCTGATGCTCCTGCGGCTATTTGCCATTTGCTTGATCGAGACGTGGATGGCCCTTTGTATTGCAGAGCTGCCCAAGCTTAGTCTATAGGTAGCTTATCTCCACAATTCAAAAAAAAAAAATAGATGTAAAAGTGGATAGTACTTATTTTATTAAATTATTTTTTTATTATCTAAAAGTGATTACAAAGTCATACAATTCTTAAGCATTTGATAGTGTACAAACCTTAAAAACAAAACGATTTGAATTCGAATCTCTTAAGATGAACATTATCCGCTTTTCACTGAAACCACTTGCTGGGTTCCATATAATTAGTACATTAAATTGTATTACTTAATATAACTTCACACATAAATTGTATTTTGAGCTAACAATGTTTTATTAGTGTATAAGTTGGCTTGATTCAACGTCACCGAATTGTACTTGTATTTTAAACTAACAAAAGAATTAAAAAAAAAACAATGAACGAGAGACACGTGAACATGACTCCATTGACCATTGGTACCGTAGAAAACGACTATATTTCTAAATAAATTTTGCCATGCTATTCAAAAAAAATGCCATGGATCATTTTCCAATTTGTTTAAATCAACAACCTTTTTCCCTAAATAAGTAAAGAAAATATCCAAATCATATTATTTTTTTAGATGCCTAATTTTTTTGTCAAGATATGTATATAGCATTTCATTATGTGACCATTCTAACATCCGTTTAAAAATTGTGTTACCAATGATAGGGTTGTAAATGAACCGAATGTCCAGCGAACTGTTTTGCAGAAAGTTATTTTATGTTCGTTTATTTGTTAAACGAA
Source organism: Hibiscus mutabilis (assembly GCA_019671005.1). NCBI lineage: Eukaryota > Viridiplantae > Streptophyta > Magnoliopsida > Malvales > Malvaceae > Hibiscus > Hibiscus mutabilis. Next base: position 24,041,796 of record CM033713.1, read on the forward strand.
CGAATAACAATAAGATTTTTTATATGTTTATTTAAATGAACGAACACAAACAAAGGGCTCGTTTGTTAATTTATGTTCCTAAACATTCGGTAATCCGTTCTTTTATGTTCGTTTAAATTTATTCACATATGTCTATTTATATTTATTATTTTTCATATCAAAAGTATTATATTTAAAAAAATTAAAAGCATATATTAAAAATATGAAATAAAAAGAAAAAATAAACAATACTCAATGTTCGTTGCGTTCGTTTGTGTTTGTTTACGTTCGTTTATCATTTTAATGAAAGAACACAAATGAACACGAACAAGCAGCTACATTCTTTAACGAACGAACAAAGACAATAAATTATGTTCGTTTAGTTGTTCGTGTTTGTTCGGTTAAAATTAAATGAACGAACGTGAACATACTCTTGTTCATGTTCGTTCGATTCGTTTGCATTGCTAACCAAGGAAAACAAGATATGTGACAAAACTTTTTAATTTCTTAAAATACACGAAAATAAAATTAAAATTAAAAAACTAAAATTAAAATAAATTAATAATGTTTTTTTATTCTCCATTCCCAAGAGTAAGCCCACGAAAATAACCTTAACTCTCTCTTCTCCGTTTACCCAAATGTACACGTGAGAAATCTTGCATTACTCTATTAGAAAATTGTTTGTTTCTTATTGTTTGATATATTAGATTTTTTTTTCTAAATCGATTTGGGAAACATTAAAATTCCTAATCGATAAGTCTCCACGGTCCCTAATCGATTTAAGAAATCTAAAAATCGAAGCTTGAAGTAGTTATAGAAGAAAAACAGTCCAAGGGAAAAAAAAAAAAAAAAAAAAACCCTAGATTGATTACCAGGGAAGAGGGGGAGGGGTTTGGTGGAGAAGATGGTTAAATGGAGAGAAGAGATAGAGTTATTTCGTGGGTTTAGGGAGGGTGAAAATTAATATTATTTGATTTTAATTTTATATTTTAATTTCATTTTAATTTTGTGTATTTTTAAGAAATACTTAACTATAAAATAAGGGCTCAAACGATGCATGTTTTTTTATAATAGGTAGGGGTGTTCAAAATTTTGGTTAACCGAACGAATCAATTTTTTTCGGTTAATTTTAGGTTTGGTCGGTTAACGATTAATGATTTTTTTCAAGCTTCGGTTAATTCGGTTCGAAATCGGTTAATTAACCGAATTACCCAAAATTTTTATATTTTATATGTCATATATATTTATTTTTGGTCACTAAACTTTTAAAAATTATAAAATGGTCATTAAACTTTATCAAATTAGCACAAAAAGATCATTAAATCTATTAAATTATTAAAAAATAATCATTAAAATTTTCAATATTTATCAATAATTTATAATGTGCAATAAATCAATGATCATTTTGTAATAATTCGATAAGTCTAATGGTTGTTTTATAACTTTTGAAAGTTCAGTGGCTAAAAATATTATTTTAACATAGTTTAGTGACCATTTGTGTAGTTTATCCAAACTTTTATAACAAATTTCGGTTGATCGAATTAACCGACCGAATTAACCGAACTTTTTTCGGTTCGGTTAAAAAATTTTGAAAAAATTTCGATTCAGTTAACGGTTAATAGGAAAAAAAATTTGGTAAACCGAACCGACCGTTTGAACACCCCTAATAATAGGTGCCTAAAGTATTTTTTTGACTGAAATATGTGTCTAAAGTTTCATTTTTGGCTGAAATAGGTCCCTAAAGTTTCATTTTTTGCTTGTTTTAAAGTCAACTGAGTCACCTACTTTGGCCAAAAACAAACTTGATGCACCTATTTCAGCTAAAAAAACTTTAGGCACCTATTGCAAAAAAGAGATATAGTTTAGGCACTTATTTTATAGTTAAGCCTTTAAGAAATTTAAAAGTTTGTCATGTGTGTTGTTTTAATTGCGTAATGGATTTTTTTTAGGAGTGTTACAACAAAACCTTAAATGGTTACAAAATAAAATGTTATAACATGTTTTGACCCAAAAAAGTTTAGGCATCTAAAGCAAATATGTATATATAGTTTGAACACTTATTTTGTAATAAATTATTTTTGCATTAAATAGAGTTATTATATTTTCACGAAAATGTTGGGATTTGAACTCATACAAAATGGGACAACATGAGCATTCTTGGCTACTCGACCAATTAGTGGATCTCTAATAAAGTTTTTTTTTATTAAAACATATAATATGTTATGGTTTAAGGACAATTCGATGAAAATGATAAACGAGGATGATGGAGTTACTATAAAATTAATATTTTGGATGAACCAACAACTATATGATCTAGTTGGGTTGTAATATCCCAAAATTTTGGCTAGTGACCAAAATTTAAATTTTAAAAGTTTTGGGGTTAAAGTATAAATTTTGGAAAAGTTTGGGGACTAAAGTGTAAATTTCCCCAATAAGTAATTTTATTCAGTATAAGAGTTAATCGGCTCGAAATAAGTACCTTGATATCGGTTTTAAGAATTAAGATGTAGTAAAAGGTACCGAATTTGGATATAATAAAATTGTTAAGCATACTCAGGCCAGGGTAATATTAGGATGGGTGACCTCCGGGAAGGTCCCATAAAAGTGTTTCTGATCGATATTTTGGACTCAGTAAGAGTAGAGAATATTCGTATGGATTATCGATAAAGGAATTCTAAGAGAAATTTTATTCTATGAAGATTTTCGATGAGTATCGGGAAAATAGAATGAGTTAAGAAAATTCAGTCTAAGATCTTAGGAAAGGAAAATTTTATGAGATGATATTGTGGATTTACCGAATATGGAAATATAGAATTATTGGAATAAATTCGACAGCTCGATAAAGGTAAAACCGCAGTAGAAGTATTTTATGAATATCAGGAAATCGGATCGAATTGAAATTTCAGAGGCTACTCCAAAAGCCATGGAAAAGTCATAAAATACTATTTTATGAATATTTTATTACATTTGGTTGGATTCCAACTAGACTTAGTTGAATTTTTACAAGAATGGCAAACTAGTAAATAAAAACTAGTTGGAGGGCAAATTGGTCATTTGGACCCAATGGTAATTTTGAAATATTTAAAAAGTTATAAGGGAAATTTTGGAAAGAGGAAATGGAAGATTAAATCTTGGCCCTTGATTGATGATAAAATCAATCTCAACCATTGGATAAAAAGGGTAAAATTGTAATTTCACTATTAAATGAATTTAATATTCATTTAATAGTTATATGTGTAAAATAATGGTGAAAATGTTCATCTTTTCTAGCCAAAAACATGAGATCTAGGGAAAGAAATAGAAAATTTTTCCAAGCTCGATTCAAGCCCCAAAACTCAGTTTTTAGTTTGATCCGAATCAAAAGAGGGTTCGAGGTACTATGAAAGAAAGGATCGAATAGAGCTTAGTGAGGCAAGCTAATAAATGGCCTAGGTGAGTGCATTTATATGTTTTGAAATGTATTTTAGTAGACTTTTAAGAATTTTATTTACTTGATTTTATTGAAATGATAACATGGTTTTTGTATAAGTTATATGAAGTTTTACAAGCAAAGGAAAAAGGTTAGTATATGATAGAGTATGAACTGCCCTATCATGTTCTATTATAGCAAGTTATTATTGAATAATGGTGATATATGAATCATTTACAAAATGATAATTTACAAGTTATTGATATGGATTTATTGCCCAAGTTTATGATAGAGAGTTACAATATAGTGGCATGCCATTAGAGGTCTAGCAGTCTGGGACTACGTGTAGCTACACACCGATCTTCAGATCTATATGTTTACCGGCACTTATGTGTCTATATGATGCCGACACTTATGTGTTTATATAATATCGACACTCATGTGTCTATATGATGTCGACACTTATGTGTCTATATGATGCCGACACTTATGTGTCTATATGTTTATCGTCACTTCGGTGACTAGTACTCTGGGAGTACCGATCTCGCATACTTAAGTTTCTCTCTATATAAAGTTCTTGGGCTAAAGGTATAAAGAATTGGTATAAGTAATCTTAATATGATTCAAAAGGAAACAAGAGATTTTTTGAGAATATTAAATTGATTTACCACGCATAACATATGTATATGAGATGTTGATTTTTACAGGTTACATGACAAAGGAAAAATTTTGATATATGTTAGTACATGTGAGGTAACTTATGTTATTAGGCATGAAAATGGTAAGCAAGTTAAACTTAAAAGTTTAACATTAATGGTAAGTAGTGATATGATGTTGAAGGAATAGAACAAGCACATTCATTAGCTTGTAACATGATATATATGTTCATGCATTGAGGAATAAATGACATATTATGATAAATGAACAAACAAGAAAATATTATGATATTAGCATATAGTAAGTTATCACTAATGCAACATAAAAGTTAATGCATTGGCATATATCATGCTATATAAATGTAGCCATAAAGTTTAATAAGTTTAAATTATTATTAATTTTGTTTATTGCATCACTAAGTGAAAACTTAGCGTGTGTTTGATTCACGCGTAGGTTAAGGTGGAGTACTTGAAGAGGAGTTGAGCAAACTGGTCAAGCTTCAATCTGCAAAACATCAGTAAGATGTTCTAGCTTATGATAATCTCTAGTGGATATGTAATTATTTATCCCCTGGGAGTATATGATGCATTAAATTAGATTAAAAGATAGATAATTGATCAATTTTAATGATGAATCGTATATGGATAAAGCAAGATAAGGTATTAGTAATATGAAAGAATAAACTAAAGTAGAAAGGAAGCTTACTTTGTTAATATGAAAAGTCGGTAAGCTTAAAAAGGTAGTAAATCGTGTTTAATCAGTTTAAATTTTTATTTATCGGTAATCGCATAGGCCGTGAACCTATTTTTCACCCCGAATTGCATTATCGTTTTAGTAACTGACTAATATGTTTTACAAACTAATTCAGGGTCGAAATTAGCCAACTACACATAAGTTATGGTTTCAAGAAAATCGAGAAAAGGGTTAGATTAATAAAGACAAGATTTATATGTATAAAAAATTATTATAAGTCAAGATTTCTTTAAACGACTCTGTAACATCTTTAATGTATATTCGGTCTACGAGTATACGTTAAGGGTGTAACAGGGATGAGACGTTAGGTCTCTTAAGTAAGATCAATTATTCGAATCATGTCATTATGAATAGAGAAAACTGGGTTGGTAGAGTCATTTTCTTATTGATTCTCTGCAAAACTCGATCCTGATTAGTAGGTCAATAAATTGGATACCGATGGTTAAACTAAAAATATTAATATTTTTGACGAAATGCAACGGACAAAATAATTTTGTTTAACTAATAATGTTGATGATATGTACATATGTATAGTTGAAATGTTAAGAATGTATCAAAGAGTTGAAATTTTGTTTTGGTTCAAGTGAAATGAATCAAAATCATGAAAATAGGGTAATATAGTTAAGAATACCATATTTTTTTGAACGAAAAACTTTAACTAAATTTTATTAATCAAAAGGAAGAATGACAAAGTATAACACACTCTAAACCATGAATATTCATGGAGATAAAAAATATTAGAAAATCAAATAGCGTGAAAGATAAAATTAAACGCAATCATTCCTAAGAAAACGTGCTCCTTCTCCCAAATGAAATTTCAGCAAAGATAAACTTTAACCAGAAAGCTCCATGTATCAAGCATTCTTTTCACTACGATTTCTTGGCACATCGGCAAACTACTACAAGGGAATTCGAAAAATAACATACCATCAATTATCTTGTGACGTAAAATGCTCGATAATACTTGTTATCTGAACGTTAAATTGCCATAACATCAGACAATATTGTCGCAAAGACAAACAAATCTTGCAAAAAAAAGACAAACAAACTGCTATACAAGCAGACAAAAAATAGCTAGAAAAGCATATGTAAAATGGCTTTTGGCAAAGCAAAACAAAGAAAAACTAAACTAAAATGAAACAAATGATTCCTCATCAAAAGAGAAGAATCTTACTTATATACAACTAGCATAAACACTAGAAACCAGTCGACGGCATGAAGGCTATCGCCGAAAAAAGTTTTGATGAAGAAGAAGAAGAACTCAAAGAGATTTTTAAAAAGTAGCTACCTCAGAGGAAAAATGAAAGTAGTGGAACTCAAGGATGTAAAATTAAAAGTTTAAACAATTTTTTTATTTTTATTTAATGAAAAGATGATAATGAAATTGCTTTTTATATTACTAAATTCTAGCACTGTAGGTATTAATGTAGTCAACAATTTTTAGAGCAAGTGGTTAAAAGCTTTCAGTTGACATCTTCCCCTCTTCTTAGGTTGTGGGTTCGAAATTCATTAAGAGCAAATTTTTCCTTCCCTTCCCCTAGGTAAGAATTATTCAAAAAAATTATAAAATGTAAAATTATCCTGATAATTTTTTATTTCACAAACCAAATGATCCATTATATGTTTTGAACAAGAATTTCTAGACTCGGATCAATGTTTTGTATCACCATCCTCATTGCAAGCCTATTAATTTCAGTAATATGTTAGACCAAGTTCGAACTTATGGGTCTTGACTCATTACCCAATTTAATCATAAGCCCAAAAGCATCAATGCAGGAACACGTGGCATGCCCCCAACAGGCCCAACATTCACTTTCAATGCCAAGCCTGGACCACAAACAAAGCTTAAACCCTGTGAGCTCTATCAAACTAGTGCCCGACTTCTAGCCTGGACCTCGAAGCCACTAGCCTCAATAAAAGGCCCAATAAATGTATCATCTTCCCTAAGCCTAAATCTACTATAAATACTCTATATTTATTAGAAGTGAGCAAAATTTGACTCGAAAAAATTAAATTTTTTGACTCAATTTAATACGAAACTCGACTTGACTCAAATCGTAATTTTCTAAACTTGACTCCACTAAAAAAAATTTCAAATAAAGTTTGAGTTATAAAATAGAATTTTAAATAATTCGAATTATTTAGTAATTAGTAGATTAATTTTCAAGTTTAAGTTGAGTATCTCAAGTCTGCATGATTTATGTATATCACAAATAAAAAATATATGTATATGAAGAAATGTTATGAAATATATATATATATATATATATGTATTGCATATGATTATAGAAAGTCGTTTGAATTAGAACCAACCAAAACCAAAATATGATAATGTTTATAATTTTTTTGAAATAAAATAAATATTTACATTTAAATTTGAACAGAAACTCGAACAAACTCAATTCGACTTGACGTGACTCGAATTTCACAACCTCTAATTAAAAAAATTCAAATAAATTTAAGTTATAAAATAATATTAATTAACTAAACTAACTCAAAAAAAAATATCTCAACTCATGCTAACTCTAATCTTCACATCGATCCATTACTTTTCCCTTTCTCTCCTCTTTTTGAGTTGACTTATGCTAGGTCAACCTCCTAAAACCCGCTCCATTCCAGGGTACACTTACAATGCTTCTAGATGTCAACGATTATAGCAAGATTTAAGAAGTGATTTTTTCATACAGTAATATCAAATTAATAATATTTTCCTTTTCAATAGCATCGATTTAGTCCTTGTAGTCTTTTAAAACTAGCAATATTGTCCATCATTTTTAATTTAATCAATTTAGCCTTCAAACTTATGAATTGTATCATAAAACTAGCAAATCTTAATTTAACAATATTACGTATTTTGGAAAATTAATAAGATAAGTAAGATGTGCGGTATATTCGCTGGCAATTAGAAGATTAATAAGATGGTTCCCTTAATTTCCCATTTTCTAAAAGCTTGTGATTTTGCTTAAAAACACTTTTAATTTTCGATTTGTAATTTCATATTTTTCTATTGGTAGCGATTTTTTTTCAAATATGATGATGTTATTTGATGGTTTCTTGTTTCATTATGATAAATTAAATTTATTGGATGAGTTAATCTCAAATCTTATTGCAATAATTTTGAAAATGCTCTTAGGAAATATGTGTTATCTGATGTTGGTGGAAATGGGTTATTTGTTGAGCTAAAATTACTTAGAGAGCTTTTGCCCAAAAAAATAGGAGCAATGAATTTATTAAATTTTTTAAGGAAATGAGTTATTTGTTGAGCTGAAATTACTTGGAGAGCTTTTACCCAAGGAAAAATAGGAGCAATGAATTTATTGAAAATTTTAAAATATTTTAATTGCTTCCTAAATGCGACAATTGCATATATAGTTTTATTGACTATTCTTATTATTGTTGTTTCTGCAGAACGAAGGTTTCCAAAATTGAAGTTTGTGAACCCATACTTACAGATAACTATATCGTAAGAAAGACGAAATATACTTGTTTTGATGGCAATCGAGACTGATCTTTTGAAAGAAGTTGATATCAAAAGCATTGTAGATGATTTTTACTTCAAAATATGCAAGAATAACATCACTTTTAATTGAAAATATTAGACTTTTTTGAACAATAAAATTTTAGACTTTTAGATGTTTGTAAGTCATTTTTATGTTGCTTAAGAGAGTAATCTAACATTTTTTGTATTAAGGAAACTTTATTTAAAAATATGTATGTATATATATATTTATTATAAATTAAGGGTCTCATTTTAATAAATTGCACAAGGCCCCTTAAATCTTTGAACCGCACCTATCACTATCGCCATCGCCATCGCCAACTGTCTTGCAATGTCGATGATGATAGGTCAATTTTTGATGACGTGATAGTACAAATGAAAAGTTTTAGAATTAATTAATTATTTTAAAATTATAGATTTTTTATAAAGAAAAAATCCATTTCAAAAGTATTGTCATGTCATCAAATTTAACTTGTTATCGTCTTATTGGAGGACATTATTTTGTTAAAGAAAATAGCATATGGACATGTTAACTCAAACATTGTTAATTGTTTAATAATGGAGTGTCTAACATGGTAAAGGGCAATTGGAGGTAACGATTTTGTTGGTTAACGACCGTCAAAGGATGAGATCTATGCAATTTAGGAGTTTGAGGACTACATTGATGAAATTAAAAAGATAGACAATATTGTTGATTTTAGAATACTATGTGGACTAAATAGATGCAACTAACGAAATGACAATATTATTAATTTAGGATTATACATGGGCAAAATTACACTTTAAGCCTTATAGCAATAAGCTTTGGTATCATTCATCGGATCATAGAAGCCACTAAAAGCATTAAGCAAGCATATTTGGTTGGTTGGCCAAGCTGCTTCCCTTAGAGTCTCCCCTTTCTCTCCCCTCTAGGTAGGATTCTGATTATAAGAATTAAGATTTGTCAAAAAAAAACCCTCTAAAAGCATTACAAAATAGATTATATTTGTGATTTAATTCTTAAATTATATATTTTTTACTTTAGTACTTGCTAAATTTTTTTAATCACTTGGTATTTAGAGTTCATTATATTTCAGTTTAGCCCAAAAAGGTTAAAAAATGTGACAATGCCAACTAATAATAACACATTACATTTTTATCTATCTAGATATCATATGTAATGTCCTTATTGTTTAATATTATCGGTATTTTTTACGCTATTAACTTTTGCGGTAACGTAGAACACAAATTTTAGTGTAAAAATAGTGGTGGGGGGGGGATAAGAATTAAATTTATAGGGAGAATAAGAATTAAATTTATATTATAAAAAAGCGTTCGTAAAACAATAACATATCCATCTAAAATTTAATGAGGAATATTGTAACACTTCGATCCCGATCCAAATTCGAAGTATTACATTCGGGTTTACCAAAATCGACCAATCAAAATTTTCATTAAAACGATGAGTTTGACGTTTCACAAAATATTCATTTCCATAAATTCACGTAATTAAATAACATTAAACGAGTTTGCAAAATATGAACTCCAATTAAAATACAGCGTTTGACCAAATAATAGTAAATCAAATAAAGTTATAAACTCGACTGTGGTAAGGTCCTATGAATACAATCAGTCCAAACTAAAACATCAAGTACTGTACTTTGAAGCTGGTTCGGTGTTGGGAAATCCCCTTCGATGTGTTCCTCCAAAAGAAACCTGTCAACCTACGCACGGAAAAACCACAATTCTGCACGCTGAGCTAACAAAGCTCAGTGGTACATTTCTACTATACCGCAATTCATGAATATCATAAAACAAGCATGCATGATAATATAATTAAGAGTGCACAAAAAGGCTTCTCAATATTAAGGATCATCTTCTAGCCTACCCTAGCTAGAGTTCACAAACATGTCTCAAGGCACCATTAAAAATATAAGAAGTCTCACATGCCATCCCAGGCTTACCATATTGGAGGTCACACCCCATCGAGTTTACTCGTGCTCACACAGTCTATCGAGTTATAAATATTGTACCCGGATCACATAACCCTATGGTAATATAGTCAACATCAAATGTCCACACAGCAACATAAATAACATACATTCCCTAAGCAATGACCAATGAAGCCCTACATTACCTGTGCTCACACAGCCGTCGGGTTAATGGACCGTATTCGGATTACCATAGCCACATATACGTCCTAGACATACTTGGATCACAATAGCCACAAGCAGTCTTTACCTGAAGTCACTCAGCCAATCAGGTTACTCGAGTTCACATAGCCCATCAAATTACTCGAGCTCACATAGCCCGCCGAGTTATGTTTCCTTATTCGATTCACCATAGCCACGGATAAGTTTCTAACCGCATTCAGATCACATTGCCCGTGGATACATAGGATGTACTCGATCACACAGCCCGAAGTACACATCTCCTTATATAAGTGCCCTTGCACTAACTCTAGGACATCCGGATTCCTAACCAAAACACATAAGATAACATGTGCTCCCCAAGCATCCATACATCTCCCCAAGAGATAAGAAGCATCAAGCCAACCATTACAAATGCCCCCAAGGCATATTTCATTTGATACAATAATTAATATATATCTTTTAAGCTCATTCACGACATTCTCATTAGATCATCTCATTATTCGCAGCGACTAGCCATATGGGTGTCCCTTTAGCACACAGTAAGGACCCCAATCTCCACACAACATCAACCGATCCACCATGGATCTTTATGGATTATTAATACGAGTAATCCACTCAACAATACCCAAACCATTAGCCATTTATTCCACATGTGGGTTATAAAACCTTATTTCTCGGTTTTAGAATTCGTTTTAAACCTTTAGGGACCCATTGGACCCTTTACCACGAATTATAGAACCCCCGAACGCAACGTCAAAATTTTTAGGCAGATTGCTCTGCGAGTACAAATACTCCTACATGGGTATTGGTACACCCCTCTAGGTATCAGTACTCCTCCTCGAGTATCGATACTCGATTTAGGTTTAAAAGAATTTGGTCTTCACCCCGTATCGATATGCCAACCCCCGTATTAGTACCCTGTACCGGTACATGAACTACCCTGTACCGATCCCCTATCCGTATCGGTACTCCTCCAAGTGCGTACTGGTACACAAAAGCCTTCCTTAAGCAATGTAATAGTAGTACCGATACGCCCCTATCGTACCAGTACACGAAAATGCCATTGGAATTCCTAACAAGCATGGGGTATCGATACGCGATCAGCTGTACCGATAAGCCTCTCACATAACTCCCCACTTTCTTACTAAGGCGTACCGGTACGGAGTAGCAAATTTCGAACTCTGAAGCTCGAGATTTCACAATCCCACCCTTAACCTAAATGGTTAAGCCCCAAAACGTCCCTACAAGTTATTGAAGGATATTTGATGGTTTGCTACCAATTTTTCACATTAACAACACCTAATCTTTAATCTACCATTAAAGGGACTCAAGCTTCTAAAAACACCCAACTTAACACCCAGAAATCATAAAACCAAGCAAGGCATTCATTTTGCGGTGTTCATGAAAAGTATGAGTTAGAATGTACTAGCCTTAAGCAAGAAAGTCACGGACTAAGGCAGCAACCAAGCTTCTTCCACCTCTCTTCCTTGCCCCAAGCTTCAAAACTCAACTCCTACCAACTCAAAAGATAAACACCTTGAAAGATAGATATAAACTTATCCTTGATGACTAATCTGGGAATTCCCACTCAACAACAACAAGTTTTCATCTCTTTCTATTGGTTGGGGTGGGTGTTTTAGGGGAAAGAATATGGAGATGAGATGGGAATAAGGATGACTTCATCATCCTTACACTATGCAGAAAAATTAAAGAGGTATCAGTCCTCTTGTCATTTTTGAAGCAATTTACCTTATTGCCCTTCATGACTCTCACTTCATTCAACCATTAGCCCATCACTCAAGCCCAACAACTCATGGAAACCCACCGAAGTTCTTACGGAGTCCAACACGGCCCAACAAAACCGGATATCCAACCCAAAGTGGCGGTCCAAGGTTCGGGTCAACGCCCATCATTGACGCAAAAATTCGGGTCGTTACAAATATGATGATTAAGTCCCAAACAATTTTTTTAACAAATAATAATGTTTAGTTTTATTGAATAAAAAAATCATAAAATTATAAGAATGGTCTATAAAATAGTAATAGATTAATTCTGATAATTTTTTAAAACTATCATAGTGCACAAACTAGCCACTTAAAAATAATGTAGGACCAAATGCAAAAAGAATTAAAAACCTAACCAAACAACTCGAATAACTGATATATACAAATAAACAACATTGTCAACGATGAAGGATAAACACCATCAACACAAATTGACATAAAAAACTATGATTTGTTGACAAATTGACATTACTGCAGCTCAATGAACGTTGTGAATATTCAGTCCGAGGATAAACAAAGATAGAACAACAAGATAACACAATGAACTCTATCTAAAGAGATGACGTTAAATTTAATCCCGATAAAAGAAAAAAAAAACGTACTACAAGATGAATACGTACAAAAAAATCACCATTTTCACCCCAAGTTGTAATGGCTTAGGCTTCCCTTCTATTAAAAAAATTGAAAACTGTTGAACTCAGAAATAAAAAAAATAAAAAAAATGGTTAAAAAGACATTACGATACTGTTGAACTCAAAAATGATTTTTTGGGCCTTGAAACTAAAATCTTTTTTTTTTTTTTTTTGTATGAACCAGCCAACTTTTCGTCCTTTATCTTCATCTAAGATTCTAAACCGACTTTAAACCAGTCAGCAAACTAGATGGGCTTAGAACTTGGATTCCCCCAAATAAGAACCAAAGCCCAACCCGACCCGAAAAGGAAACCCTAAGGTGCATCTATAAATGGATCACAATTAGGGGTTCTGCAGGTCGGGAAAGCTCATCGCCACACTCTTCCTTCCAAGAGAGAAAAAGGAAAAGATGCCAGCCGGTCACGGTGTCCGCGCCCGAACAAGGGATTCCTTCTCCAGACCCTTCAGGAAGAAGGGTTACATTCCCTTGTCCACTTACCTCAGGACCTACAAGGTCGGCGACTATGTCGACGTCAAGGTAAACGGCGCCGTTCATAAGGGTATGCCCCACAAGTTCTACCACGGTCGCACTGGTCGGGTTTGGAATGTCACAAAACGCGCCATCGGCGTTGAAGTCAACAAGCAGGTATGACGATGAATTTGTTCTTTTAATAACATGGGTGTCTTTTGTTTATATCGAGAAATGAAGTTCTTTTATTAAAGTTCTCTTTTTTATGGGGTTTTAGTGTGATGTTTTTGGGTTTTACATCTCACTTTGATTGGTGTATTATTTGAATTATTCTGTCTTACTATGAATCGCTGTTTAGTTTCATGTTTTAAATGTTGATTAAGGATGTGTTTCTTGTATTAAGAAACAGAATCTTAGTCATGCTTCTGAGAATCCGATTATTTTTGTTTCTGAACTCGTATTAAACTGTTCTGAGAATTTAAGATTTGACTTGCTTTCTTATACTAATCACTATTCTTGCACTAGTAAAGCATTTGTTTAATTTCAGCAGATATTGGACTGTTGACATTTTAAATTAATAGAATTTCACTCTTTGGATGAGCATAAATTATATATTTAAATACAATTACTTACAATTAGTTCTCATTGTTTTGATGAATGGTTGTTTTAATGTGTATATTTTATGAAGAATGAAAAGTTCATGTAACATAGCTTTGTAGAACTGTGGTGTTTGAAGCATTTTAGCAGTACAGTTTGTTTGTTATTCTTGCCTGGCTGATGGTTAATCTGTTTGCGCTGCTCTCATGTTGTATCTGCTTGATTCATCTATTGGAGATTGGAAATATGTGTAAATTGAATTACTTTACTTGATTCATTTATCAGGTGGGAAACAGGATTATCAGGAAGAGGATTCATGTGCGAGTTGAGCATGTTCAGCCTTCAAGGTGCACCGAGGAATTCAAGCTCAGGAAGTTGAAGAATGATCAACTCAAGGCGGAGGCTAAGGCAAAGGGTCTTGTCATTAGCACTAAGAGACAGCCAGAGGGCCCTAAGTCTGGTTTCATGGTGGAGGGTGCTACCCTTGAAACCGTTACGCCCATCCCCTATGATGTTGTTAATGATCTCAAGGGCGGTTACTAAATCTTCTCTGTTTTTGTTGTGGTCTTGCTGTTTCGGATTTCTTTTTGGCAGAACATAAGTGGCCTGAATTAAGCATTTGGAAAGTACTGTTTTAATTAGTATATTTTGAAGACTTACTGTTTCTCCAGAGATTTTAATTTGATCAATTATTTTAGAGATTATCATTTACTATGCATAGTTTTGTATTTGTTTATGCATTGTGTTTAAGTTCCAAATTTTATGTGTTCATTCTTCCTTTATGGTAGAGGTTATCTGTGTAGAGACTAGAGGTTGATAATGGGAATTGATTTTTCCTAGTTAAAATATTTTTTATTTGTCTAGTTGATGGAAGATTTCATGTGCTCTATCAAACGGATTAATCATCAGTTTTAGGACTAGCGTACTCAAACCATGAAATATCATATTCCATCTATTGGTTTTCAATTAAGGATGTTAGTGGGCATCCTATTTTTATGCTCTACTAATTAGGTGTGGGAATTAAGTTTAAACTTTATATGTATAGTTAAATGAATGACTGAGAATAATGTATATATTATCATGAGTATTCTTTTTCCTATCTAAGTTTAGGGAGGTTTTTATTGAGGCTTATGGTAGTACTCTCTCTTTTCATTAAAAAATGTTGAGAATAATAGTAGGATATGTAGAGATCATCACTTGAAAAAAAGAAGTAAAGATCATCACTTGAAAAAAAGAAGTAATTAGTCAACCTCAACAATTAATTTCATTCATCAAACGATCTAAAAAATATGTAAACCTCATTGTTTTATGTGTAAGTGGATCCCAAACTTATATATATAGGTAACTATATCATGCACTATTGGTGAAAACAAAGTTTTCACGTGTCTTGGTTTAACAGTTTATGGATTTTGTTTGTGGCTTAGGTTTTATGGGTTTAAGTTTAGGGATTTTTAATTTAGAGGTTCTAGTTAGAATTTAGTGTTAAAATTTAAGGTTTACATGTTAAAACCTAAATCCCTAACCATTTTGTCATAACCCATTTTGTCCGGGCTCCTAGCCCAAATTATAAACAACCAGACCCAAATTAAAAAAACCAACAAGCCCTGATACCCAAATAACCCAAAAATACCCAACCCATTAACCCAAATTAATCAAACCCTAATTTTAACCTAAATTTAAAAACCCTAATACCCCTACACTGCTCAGCCGCCGAACTCCTCTGCCCACTCTCCGCGTGCGTGGCTGCCACGCGAGGCGGCCACCGCCCAAAAACCTGCAAAAATCAGTCAAATTGTTAGTTTTTTTATTATTTATGTATACATGTTGTAGCGACCTAAAATTTTTGAAATTTTCGAAATTTAATTTTGAATGAGATCACTAAAAAGGAGTAATAGATTTCTTTTATTGTTTTCTTTGGAAAATGTTTTTTCTTGAAAATGGGGAGTTCTTTTAAAATTTCGTGTTTTTAAAAAATAACAAAACTTGGAGTCGCCATCGGCCACTGAGGTAAGCCGGACACCATAAAAACCAAAGATTCGTTTGAAAGCAGGTTCGGGAGTCGGTTACGGATGGAGAAGGTTTTGGCACCCCATACCGCCCAAAAATTGGTACCGTAAAAAGAAAATAAATAATTACCGCTTTGTGAATATCAAACTTTCCAAATTAACGTGACGATTAAATTAAAATCCGGTTATACGTGCGAGTAAATTTTAATGGCCTCGTTATTCGAAAGTAAACCGCAAAACCACCATCACTACGTTTGATACTGGCCGCGTTTACCCTCGAATAACAAGGCACCACATTAACATTTTATATTCCGATATGCATCTTGAACAACATGGCAAAACAAAGAGGTAAACAAAACATAATTAAAACACTTACATGTTAAATATACGAATGTTATACATACACAAACATATGCATATAAAAACGCAGCAGTAGCTATATAAACATGGCATTCCAGACCAATAAATCAACATATGTGCACATGTAAGGCAAACAACCTACGCATAGAGCACTATACGTAAATATATACACATACCTATATACATTAAAATGGTAAGCTATAGCTTATCTTGGCAGCAACCATATACATATATTAAAGCTATACATACTAACATATATATATATATCAAACTATACATTATATACTATGTAAAAACTATGTACCATAAAATGCATAAAATATATATATTACACACATTATGCAAAAAAAAAAACTATACGTCATACAAAACATTACTATATTAATGTAACATATACATACCAAGGCTATATCACACATATATATTAAAATCAAGACAAGCAAACAAGGAAATAGATCACATCCAACAAAAAAACAAAACACAAACAAATAAATTCAAGGAAAACACATATAAGAAAGAAAAATAAATAAAAAAGAATTACCAACAAAACTCATCAATATTTCCATTAAATCATAAGAATAATTACACATAAGTAAACAAGGGAAGAAAATACCAAACCCAAATATATGCTCGCTTGATCAATTCACAAATCGTTATTGTTGAGGTTGAAAAGCTTAATTTAAGGGTATAGGTTTCGGTTGTGTTTTAGAGTGGGATTAAGGAATAAAAATGGTCGTGTGTCAAAGAGGATTGTGGGCTGCCAAAGGTGAGTAAGGGACGGTTTAGGGGAGAGGTGAAATTGGTGATGAGCATCAATCAATTCCCCCAATGGCCGTGGGGTTTTGTTTTTTTGGGGGAAAATCTCCAATGGCCGAGTGTTGGTGGAGGATTAGGAAAATGGAAATGTGTGGGTTGAGGCTGCTGTGGCCATCGAATGTGGGGAGCAAAGGAAGATTTTGGAAAAGAAAAAAATGGGCGTTAGTGTATGGCTAGGGGAATAAACGGGTAATGGATTTTGGGAGATTGGGGAAAACAATGGCAGCCGTGGGTTTTCTTAGGGGAAATTGGTAATATATACATATATATCATATTTTTTTATCCTATAAAAAATGAAACAAATAAGGTTCAAGACCTTACTCACTAAGTAGTTGTTCATCCAATAGGATTCAAGCATTCATCCAACCAATGGGAGTGAAGACTTAATGAGAAAGGAGTTGAGATTTTTATTTTATTTTTTTATTTTTTTATTATATAAAATCATATATAACGGGTCATAGAATTTTGGGCTTATGGTATAAGGTTTTGGGTATTAAAAGGGTTAATGTGGTTTGATCTTATTTCGAGCAATTTAATTTAAACCCGGACAAAATTTAGTGTCTACACATATAAATGGGTATAAAAACCCACACGAATGGAAAGTAAAAGGGGGTTGGAATCGATAAAAAAAAGGAGGGATTCGAAAGTGAAATAAAAAAGAGTTGGAATTTATAAAAAGAAAAGTTAGAAAAAAGCTTTTTTCAGTCTATATTCGTCCCGAAATCAAACATGAAAATACAAAAAAAGGAAGAAAGGCAAAATGCCGAAACAAAAAGGTGAAAATATACCTTCATGTTTATTTTCATCTCAGATCTACACGTATAGGGTCTTCTGTGTGCAAATCCGAGGTCAGATTCGAATCCTGGACACCAAAAGGCGATAAAAAAGTGTGATCTTTTCCCTTCCAGCCGCCGAGCGGCGACCACCACTGGCGATCGGCGATCCATGGCGGCGAGACTGTCGAAATCTAGAAGGCTGGGTGGCGGGAGATGAACACTTTGAATGTTCATATGAACATTTCAAAGAAAAATGAGAGGGGCTTTTGATCCTTTTAATTTGTTTTGTAAATAATGAAATCTGTTTGTGAAAATTGGGTTTTATACCTTGGTTTTAAAAATATGAAAATTACGCTTTAAGGGTTTCCGCACTATTTAAATTACCTCCGTGGTCTTTCTTTATTTTAAAAATTTTTCAATTTCGTCCTAAATTCATCAGAATCCATTCCAATTTCGGCCCAAACTTTTACATTTTTTAATTTAGTCCGCATGTCGAATGGTATATTGGGTAAATCACCCTGTTAGTCCCTCCACCCCAAATGTATTTTCAAATAGGGTCTTTCGTATGGTGTAATTGCTCCCTAAGTCCCTTTTTGTTTCTATTTTATTTACTTTGGTCATTTCCCGATTTTTTATTTTTATATTATTATTATTACCATCATATATATGTATGTATGTATGTATATATATATATATATATTTCATTTACTTACTATGTTTTTACATTATATATATAAGCTATATGTATATTATTATGTATATTATATGATATCATGCATAATGTACATTATATTTGTACATAAAGTATTTAGTATATATCATGTATATAAAGCACAATATATTTTTTTGTAAAAATTTTCTTTTATCACTACATCATTATTATTACTATTACTTATTTATAGTTTTATATATATTTTTGTATATTTGTGTATATATATATATTTCATATTCATTCATTTTTAAACGGTTTTAATGTTAAACTTTTGCTTGGGATTCTCGTGAAAAACGTACTTCGGACGTAAGGGGTGCCGATTTCCGTTAGTCTCTATCATAAAATATCATTTTAAATTATAATTTTCAAAATAGTTTCCTTTCGCTCGGAATCTAACGGAAATTATACCCCGGGTGTATGAGTGTAAATTTCTTTCATACAAAGAAATATTAAATTATACCCCGGGTGTAGGGGGTGTAAACTTATTTCATACAAAAAACTTTTCTTTAAATATTTTAAGGGATCATAAATTTTAAATTAAATTCGAATTCTTAATTTCCCTCATATTAGACAATATGTAATCGACGCGGTACCAATTTTGGGCATTGTGGGGGTGCTCACCCTTCCCTACACGTAACTGACTCCCGGACCCAAACTTTTTGAATCTTTGGTTAACTTTTAACGGTGTCCGGCCTACCGAAATGGCCGGTGGCGACTCCATTCCATTTTTTAAACCAATATTTTTCGTAAGAACGCGTCGAGGTTCCCACCGGGGCGGGGCCATTGTTACAGCTGGCGACTCCGCTGGGGATATTTTTTAAGAGAGTCGAGCCACAGGTCGATTACTTTTTTATCTTAACGAGTGGAAACTATTAATTTAGTTTGATTTATTTTGTGATCCTTTTTTTATTTTTTGAAATTTTTACTAGTTTTTTTTAAAAAAATTCTATTTTCCTAGTTTTGCATATCATGAGCTCTGTACCCGAGCTCTGTCCCTTTTAAGTGGAAGTGAGAATCTACGCCTTCGTGAGGTATTACCTCCATGTAGGATATTGGATCACTTACGGGATACATCGGTACCTTCGTCTCCGTGAGATCTTCATCTCTGCACAGACCTAGAGAAATGTATCCTCCCAAGTCGATGTCCTAGCGACAGTTCGGGTACCCTTACTTTAGATCTAAACCACATATAGCGAGCCGTAGGAGCCAACCTTTTAAGCCATATGAAACTCTGCCCGTTTAGCAGTCACCCTTTTTAGGCTTTGGTACCTTTATTTGTTTTTTATGTACATTTTTTATCTGTTTTTTGTTTACCTTATTAATTTATTTATTTGATTATTTTTATCCTAACTGACTTCGTTTCTTTTTTGATCGCATCATGTTAAATTCATTTCGCATTAATTGCATGACACCATCATTTTAATTTCTTGCATTTCATTCGCACGAAGTACTGACTCATGACTAGTTCCCAATTTGAAAAAATTCGTCATCGGTAGAAAATATAGTACCCTAAATATCAATGCAACATTCAAAGTTGCGAACAAATCCCATAAGTTCGAAAGTTGAGCCGCGAGAACCATTTTTGAATCAGTACCTCCGCATCTAGATCATGCACATTGCATTTACATACATTCATTCTTAAAGATTTTAGGACTAATCCTTGGGATGCCCTATGACAGTGATACTGGATAGAGCAAAAAGTCAACCAATTCAGCACCACTACAGAACTCGACGCAAGACCAAAATGACGAATGAGGATAGATTGGACCACATTGAACAAATTTAAAGAGACGTGCAAGCAGATTTGGTTAAGAAGATGGAAGACCAGCTAGCTAAGGCCCAGCAAGACATGAGGGAACAAATCAAGAAATACCACCAAGACATGTTAGTCCAAATAGCGCAAATGCTCGGACATAAACTCCCTAAGTAAGGAGAGGCTTTTGTTGCGAATCCTACAGAAAGTCCCGTTGATGTAAACGAAGGCCCTGCCTATCCTTCAAGGTTTACTCCTTCTCATGCTGATATTCGACTTGACCCTCAAAGAATACTTTCTCGATGGAAGTCACCACTTCATCAGGATAGTACATCTTCCCCTATGAATATACCTACTGCATTAGGAGCTAAGACTAGGGGAAATCAAGCTAAAAACTTTGTCTCAGAAATGGACCAGTTTGTTGAATTTGAGAAACCAACAATAGAGACTCCAAAGGAGATCGAGGACCGTTGTAAGTGACTCGAGGAAAAGATGGAAGCCATGGAGGCAATGGACACTTTCATTGGATTTGATGCTAATTAACTCAGCCTTGTCCCAGACTTGGTGCTACCCCCTAAGTTTAAGGCCCCAAAATTCAAGAAATATGATGGGATGAGTTGCCCCCGTGCTCATCTTACCATGTTTTGCCGAAGAATGATGGGATATGGTGGAGACGACAAGTTATTGATCCACTGCTTCCAAGATAGCCTAGTTAAACCTGCCACCATATGGTATAATCAACTAAGTCGTCATCAGATAAAATCGTGGAAAGACTTGGCCAAAGCTTTTCTAGTGCAATATCAGCACGTCAGTGATATGGTGCCAGACCGTTGGACTCTGCAACACATGAAGCAGAAATCTAATGAAAGCTTTAGACAATACGCACAACGCTGGAGAGATGTAGCTGCCTAAGTTCAACCCCCACTCAGTGAGAAGGAGACAGTGGTTATATTTATCCAAACATTGGAAGGCCCAATTATGGATCACCTTATAGGAAATGCAACTACCAACTTCGCCGATCTAGTCTTATCTGGTGAGCTTATCGAGAATGCTGTTAAGAACAGCAAAATCAACATCGACAGAAGTTCATCCCCACAAGAAGACATAATATGCGAAGAAGGACAATGAAGTAAACACTTTGTAATCACTCATTTTTGCCCGGGTTTTAGTATTTTTAGTATTGTTGTAATAGTAATATTATTAATATAAAATTAATAATAAAATAATAATAAATATATATTTTTAAAAAAATGAATTTATGTGGTTTTGGGTGGTCCACGTCACCCCCTTTAACCACCCCATTGCCTATATAAAGGCATGGGGTGGGGGGTAATTGAAATTGGAATTGAAATTGAGAGGGAGGCAATCGGCTGGGCTTTGGCCAAATAAGGGAGCTTAGGCTCCCGGCTAGCCCAGGACCGGGGCAGTGTTCTCGGTCCTAATCGGTTCGATCGGGATCCTATTTTGGATCCGATCTAGTTAATTTTTTGGCGAGGTCGTGGTAGATCTCGGTGGGGTTTCGTCGGGGTTCGTCATTCGAACTCCTAGTTAGGTATATTTTCTTTCCTTTTTATTTATGTTGTAATTTTTATATTTTAATGAAGTAGTAGTTAATTTAAAATTGTGTTTTTAATTTGTATGTTTATCTATGTTTTAGATTAGTATGTTTTAAATTTATGTTTTATATTAGTGTTTTATTTATGTTATATATGTTTTTATTTATAAGTTAGATTAATATTTATGTATGTATGTTTTAGATTATTATTTTATTTATGTTAGATATGTTTTTATTTATGTGTTAAATTAATAGTTATGTATGTATGTTTTAGATTAGTATTTTATTTATGTTATGTTAGTATTTCATTATGTTAGTATTTATTTATATTTTTTATCGCAAGGTATTTATTTATATTTGTCATGTTTTTTAAGTTTGCATAACGAACATATATTTTGTCAATGCGGTGCCCTTTTATTCGAGCGTAAACGGGGCCAGTATCAGGCGTAGTGATAGTGGTTGGACGTTTACTCTCGAATAACGGGGCCTTTAAAATTTACTCGCACTTATAATCAAATTTTAATTTAATCGTCACTTTAATCCGGAAAATTTAATATTAATAAAGCGGTAATTATTAAAGTACCAATTTTGGGCGGTGTGGGGGTGCTAATCCTTCCCCATCCGTAACTGACTCCCGAACCCATCAATTTTAAATCTTTGGTTTTTTTACGGTGTCCGGTCCACCTTGAGTGGCCGGTGGCGACTCCATTTTTAAATAAAATACGGGTTCTATAAAATCCCACGCGGAAGAAAATTTTTCCATTTTAAATAAAAACATCATTTTTAGCGAGAAAAAAACATCGCTACAGATGGCGACTCCGCTGGGGATTTTTGTTTTTCAAAAACAAATGAGAGTCGAGCTTTTTTCAAATAATTACCGCTTTATTAATATCGAAAATTCCGGATTAAAGTGACTATTAAAGTAACATTCGGTTATAATTGCGCGTTTATTTTAACGCATTTAAAATATGGCATATAAACCCATTTTTAAGTGGGGGGAAAATGCTAATGCTTTCGTGGAGATATCGTTCTCCCGTATGGGCCTAGCAAGTACCTTCGGGGCTCGAGTACCTTATACTTTCGTGAGGATATCGTTCATTCGTATGGGTATAAGCGAATGGGTCCCCCTGAATTGAACCTGGTTGAAATGAGCCTATAATGGGTGATGACCGGGGGCCTTGCTACTCTTAGTAGAAGACAACAAGGACAATTCGGGTACCTCTTAGCACCAAAACTGCATATAGTGAGCCGTATGAGCCAACCCCTTTAGAGCCATATGAAACTCTGCCCGATTAGTGGTCACCCTATTTAGGCTTTGGTGCCTTATTTCTTGTTTATGTACAGTTTATTACTCTATTTTTGTTATATTTATCATTTGTTTTATTTAATCATTTTATTTGGTACTAACTCGTTTCATTTTATTCTTATCGCATTGATTTCACCTGCATCATTGCACAACATCATCACAATCTTAATTTTGCATTGCATCGTTTTAGGACACATTTTGCATGCATTCATTTTCAGAATAATAAAACTAATTCTCGGGTTGCCCCATTAAATACAACGAAGATGGTCGATCTAGCACCTTACAAAGCCTCTTACAAAAGTTTGGTCTTGAGGCATGTCCAAAAGCACCCCACGTCTTTTACAAATAGTGTGCCTCTAACAAGGTCTCAGTCCTAGGGCATTCTTTGCCAAGGTCTAGCCTTCATTGCCGAGTCAAACTCTTGCATCTTTGACCACAGTCTGCAAAATTGCACCCAATCCAAAAATAATAATAATGAGCTGCCATGAACCAACACACAATTTATAAACCCAACTTAGGGGGAAACAAAATGTGCTCCAGGGATTCAAATTTGCTATAAGAATATTCTCAGACGATGGCATAAAATGAACAAAATTTTAGGGCATGCTCTCAGATGAAAGCTAATTCAAAGAAAAGTGATTGAACCCAGGACAAAGTCGGGGCATCGCCACATAAAAAAAAAGATCCTGATAGGACCAGTCGAGAGTCAGGGGCATCCCTTTGAAGACAAAAAAATCAAATCATGTTGCATTCATCTTGCATTAAACCATTTTTGCAAACGTCATACATCTAGATTAAGTGCATACACCGAAGTCACCATGCATTTGGGGTAGACACATGCATTAGATACATTCATGCAATCTTGCTTGTACATAACAGGTCTAGGAAAAAGACCGAGTACCCTCGACATGGGGGCAATGACAAGAAGGCCAACCCTAGTCTTGAAGGATGCCAAACACGAAGAAGATGGAAATACCCAAAATAAAAGGTATCAGCGACAAAATCTTTGACAATTACTGACCAATGTTTTTTCTTTTGTAGGATTTGATTCCTCCGACGATGGTGTGACGGATGCTAACAAAAATTCTTTCTAGATCATGCCCTCTGTCGATAGAAAAGTCGGGCAAAATTTTTCCAAAAAAATTATTATTATCTCGCTGTCAGTGGCGCAGTCACCCAACATCTTGTAAATCGTGCCTTCGTCAGTGGGGGTACGCCAACTTAATGAAGATCTTGCCTCCGTCGGTGGTGTTGCAGATCAAAATTTCCATCCAGATCCTATCTCTCCGCCGGTGGTGTAATGGATCTCACTTTTTGCTGATCTAGTCTCTCCGGCAGTGGTGTAGCAGATCAAATCCTATACAGGTCTTGCCTCTTCGATAGTGTTGCAGCTAGACCTAAATTTTACTTGAAGTTTACCTTTTATTATAATTGTAGCTAAAAAAATCAATCCAAAAAAAAGAAGAAAAAAAAGAAGAAAAAAAAGGAAAAAAAAAAAAAAAAAAAAAGAAAAAAAGAGAAAATTGAAAAGAAGAAGAAAAGAAATGAAATGAAAAAAGGAAAAATGAAGGAAAAATCAAAAAAATGAAGAAAGAAGAAGAAGAAGAAAACTATCCGATCCTGCCTCTTCATCGGTGTTGTAGCTGGATCAAATCCCCGGACCTTGCCTCTTCGTCGGTGTTGTAGCTTGGTCAAATCTAACTTTCGGTTCTGCCTCCTCGTCGGTGTTGTAGCTGAACCAAATTCACTAACTTCCGGTCTTGCCTCTTCGTCGTTGTTGTAGCTAGACCAAATTCACTAACTCTTGATCCTGCCTCTTCGTCGGTGTTGTAGCTGGATCAACATTACTAACTTTAGACCATGCCTCCTCGTCGGTGTTGTAGCTTGGTCAAAATTCACTAACTTTCTAGTTGTATCAATGTTGTATCTAAAAAAAAGCAAAAAAAAAATAAGAAAAAGAATGAAAAAGAAAAAAGAAAAAAGAAGAAAAAAGAAGGGAAAAAATGAAAAAAATAAGCTTTCAACCAAATTCTGATCATGCCTCTTCGTCAGAGTCGTAGTTTGATCACAAAAAAGAACAACTATCTGATCTTGCCTCTTCGTCGGTGTCGTAGCTGGATCAAATCTTCAGACCTTGCCTCTTCGTCGGTGTTGTAGCTTGGTCAAATCTAACTTTCGGTTCTGCCTCTTCGTCGGTGTTGTAGCTAGACCAAATTCACTAACTCTTGATCCTGCCTCTTCGTCGGTGTTGTAGCTGGATCAACATTACTAACTTTAGACCATGCCTCTTCGTCGGTGTTGTAGCTTGGTCAAAATTCACCAACTTTCAAGTTTTAGCAACGTTGTAAGAAAAATTAAAAAAAAAAAAAAGAGAAAAAAGAAAAAAGAAAATGAAAAAAATATGAAAAAAAGAAACAAAAGCAGAGAAAAAGAAAAAAAAAAAGAAAAAAAAAAAAAAAGAGAAAATTTGTCAGTTTTCTGATCTTGCCTCTTCGTCAGAGTTGTAGCTGGATCAGACATCAGAACTTTCACCTATCGGTCTTGCCTCCTCGTCAGTGTTGCAGCTGGATCGAATTTTGTAGACCCTGTCTCTTCGTAGGTGTTGCAGCTGGGTCGAACTCTCTTTAGGTATTAGTTTATTATCAATAATGTAGCAAGTGGAACTCAGTTTGGCTTCCCCGACAAACAACCCCTATTTTGAAGGCTTTGCTTCCCTAAAGTGACAAGGTAGATCAATCAAGACAAGAAAGAAGACCTACGCCGAAGAGAAAGAAGATCTACCAAAGAAGGAAGACACGCGTCAAAATGAGAGAAGTTCAGCCAGATAAGACAAAAATGAGTGCTTTTGATCTTTGCTTTGTTCTCGTTTCACAAGAACAAGCAAAGAGGGGCAACTGTAATCACTCATTTTTGTCCGGGTTTTAGTATTTTTAGTATTGTTGTAATAGTAATATTATTAATATAAAACTAATAAAAAATAATAAAAATATATATATTAAAAAAAAGGAATTTATGTGGTTTTGGGTGGTCCACGTCACCCCCTTTAACCACCCTATTGCCTATATAAAGGCATGGGGTGGGGGGCAATTGAAATTGGAATTGAAATTGAGAGGGAGGCAATCGGCTGGGCTTTGGCCAAATAAGGGAGCTTAGGCTCCTGGCTAGCCCAGGACCGGGGCAGTGTTCTCGGTCCTAATCGGTTCGATCGGGATCCTATTTTGGATCCGATCTAGTTAATTTTTTGGAGAGGTCGTGGTAGATCTCGGTGGGGTTTCGTCGGGGTTCGTCATTCGAACTCCTAGTTAGGTATATTTTCTTTCCTTTTTATTTATGTTGTAATTTTTATATTTTAATGAAGTAGTAGTTAATTTAAAATTGTGTTTTTAATTTGTATGTTTATCTATGTTTTAGATTAGTATGTTTTAAATTTATGTTTTATATTAGTGTTTTATTTATGTTAGATATGTTTTTATTTATAAGTTAGATTAATATTTATGTATGTATGTTTTAGATTATTATTTTATTTATGTTAGATATGTTTTTATTTATGTGTTAAATTAGTAGTTATGTATGTATGTTTTAGATTAGTATTTTATTTATGTTATGTTAGTATTTCATTATGTTGGTATTTATTTATATTTTTTATCGCAAGGTATTTATTTATATTTGTCATGTTTTTTAAGTTTGCATAACGAACATATATTTTGTCAATGCGGTGCCCTTTTATTCGAGCGTAAACGGGGCCAGTATCAGGCGTAGTGATAGTGGTTGGACGTTTACTCTCGAATAACGGGGCCTTTAAAATTTACTCGCACTTATAATCAAATTTTAATTTAATCGCCACTTTAATCCGGAAAATTTAATATTAATAAAGCGGTCATTATTAAAGTACCAATTTTGGGCGGTGTGGGGTGCTAATCCTTCCCCATCTATAACCGACTCCCGAACCCATCAATTTTAAATCTCTGGTTTTTTTACGGTGTCCGGTCCACCTTGAGTGGTCGGTGGCGACTCCATTTTTAAATAAAATACGGGTTTTATAAAATCCCACGCGGAAGAAATTTTTTTCATTTTAAATAAAAACATCATTTTTAGCGAGAAAAAAACATCGCTACACACTTCAAGTGTCTACAATGTTAATTATGCAAAACTGACGACAATGATACAACCCAAAGCTGCAAGTGTCCAAGGTTCATGGTTCATCAAGCCAAGACTATGCTCAAAGAAAGAACACTAAAAAGCAGGAGTTCACCCCACTGTCAGTTCCATACGCAGACCTGTACAAAGATATGTTTAATGCTCATATAGTGACACCTTACCACCAGGCCCCAATACAACCTCCGTTTCCTAAATGGTACGACCCCAATGCAAGATGTGATTATCATGCTGGACAAGTTGGCCACACAATCGAGAATTGCTGGGGCTTTAAAAGGCTAGTGAAAAAGTACCTCAAGCTTGATGTCTTAAGCATCAAAAACCCTACAGGGCCAGATACGATCGGCATCCCCTACCGAAGCATGAGGGGTAACTAAAATTCTCAATGCGCGGGTTTGGGCATACCTCATTTGGACCAAGCTAGTTGTTAAACTATTTTGATAGGTTATCTTGTAGTTCTTTATCTCTTTCAAAGAAATGTTTTTTGTATACCTCATTTGCCTAAGCCCAATGGCAGTGAGAGGCTTTTGTACGGGCCAAAAACTACAAGGTTCAATGGAAAAGACATTTTGTTCACCTTAATTTGACTTGCGCTACGATTTAACCTGATCATAGGCATCATAATTTTCTAAAGTTTAAATCTACTGCAAAGCGTTTCTGTAAGGGGCATACACACAAAAAGATAACTCCACAGGGATATGATTAAAGTCGAGGGAAATTGGGGGGGCATCTTCGCAATACAGGACCGAGAACTCAATCTAACCCACAGAGAGTCAGGGGGCATCCCTTTGAGGGGCAAAAAAACCATTCACACATTTATTATGACCATTTAACATCAAATGCATATATCATACATTCATACGAGTTATCATGCAGTTAGGTTAAACATGCACATTAGGCATAAATTTAGGGGCATTCATTTTTGGCATAAATACACAAACAGGTCCAAGGAAGAGACCAAAGAACCTCAATTGCGGGGGCAATGACAAGATATGAAGAAAAGTTTAAACATCCAGGTAACCACGTTAAAACTTTGCACAATTACTAATTATTATTTTTCTTTATTTTTAGGTCATGATTCTCGCCATAAAGTGGCAGAGCTGACTTTTCCCAATTTTTGCTTCTGTCAGTGGTGGTAGGCCAATTTAATCCAGATTCAGCCTCTTTGTGGTGCGATGTAGCGAATCATCGTTTTGTATACCTCGCATTACTGTTGATGGTGCAGCTAGACCAAACTTCTTCCTCGAATATTATAGCTTTAAAAATAAAAAAAATTAAAAATCATAAAGAAAAAAATTAAAAAATCAAAAAAAATCAAAGCTTCATCCTCCGATCCTGTCCCTCCGTTGATGGTGTGGCTGGGTTCAAATTATTGATCGTTCTTACTTCGTCTTTGAGGGCGTAGTAAGGTCCAAGTTGTTCATTCCTGCTCCTCTGTTGATGATGTAGTAAGGTTTGAGTTGTTGTTATCCAGATTTTGTTTCTCCGTTGATGGTGTGGTAGAGTCTAAGTTATTCGATCATGTCCCTCCGTTGATGGTGTGGCTAGGTTCAAGATTCGTTCTTACTCCGCCGTTGAGGGCGTAGTAAAGTCCAAGTTGATGTTCATTCTTTCTCCTTCATTGATGGTGTAATAAGGTTTGAGTTATTGTTATCCAGATTCTGCTTCTCCGTTGATGGTGTGGTAGAGTCTAAGTTATTCGATCCTGTCATTCTGTTGATGGTGGGGCTAGGTTCAAGATTTGTTTTTACTCTGTTTTTGAGGGTGTAGTAAGGTCCAAGTTACGATTCATCCTTGTTTCTCCGTTGATGGTGTAGTAAGGTTTGAGTTGCTGTTATCTAAATTCTACTTCTCCGTTGATGGCGTGGTAGAATCCAAATCATCCGGTCATGTTCCTCCGTTGATGGTGTGGCTGGGATCAAGCTATTGATCGTTCTTACTCCATCTTTGAGGGCATAGTAAGGTCTATTGCTGTTTATTCCTGCTCCTCTGTTGATGGAGTAGTGAGGTTTGAGTTGCTATTATCCAGATTCTAATTCTCTGTTGATGGCGTGGTAGAATCCAAGTCCAAGTTATTCGATCTTGTCTCTGTTGATGGTGTGGCTAGGTTCAAGATTCGTTCTTACTCCATTGTTGAGGGCGTAGTAAGGACCAAGTTGTTGTTCATTCCTGCTCTTCCGTTGATGGTGTAGTAAGGTTTGAGTTGTTGTAATTCGATTCTGCTTCTCCGTTGATGGTGTGGTAGAATCCAAGTTGCTGATATTTAATCATGTCCCTCTGTTGATGGTGTGGTTGGGCTCAAGGTGCTAAGACCTAAGTGTTGTTATCTGATTCTGTCCTTCCATTGATGGGATGACTGAACCAAATCTTGATCTTGTCTCTTCATCATTAACGCATACTGGACCAAAGTTTTTGACAAGTCCAGCATAAATGTTGGCACAACGTGCTTAAACATGGTAAAGTTTAAGATAATGGATAATTCAAATGTCCATTGAAAATCTATTTTCACGAATGGTCGAAGGAAAATAAATCCTTTGAAAAATTCAATGTCATGATTGGTACAAACTGATTATACCCAAGGGAATGGTACAACTAACTGGGGGCAAACGGCTACCGGTAAAGGCAACTCAAAACCGTTGATCCATGTACATTTGGGAAAAATGCAAAAGAAGTCTAGGAGCCAAGCTATGGATCAAAATTTATTGACTTCCGTCTTGCCCTTTCGTCGTTGTTGTAAACAGACCAAAATTTTATCTTTCGATCATGTGATTTTGTCGGTGTCGCGGTAGGATCAAGTTTTGCAGACCTTGTTTCTTTGTCAGTGCTGCAGCTAGGTCAAATTTTCTCCAGGCATTACATCGTCGTCAGTGTCGTGGCGAGCCAAGATCATTTTGTCTCCTCCAACAAATCGCCCTGAATTTTGTCTTCCCCAACGGACCCTCTATTTTGAAGATTTTGCTTACAAGAGCGACAAAGAAGATCAAGAGAAGCTTAAGGAATAAGCAGTGGCCAGAGAAAGAAACCCTGATCAACCAGACAAAATGGTTACTCTTTTGTCTTTGCTCTATTCCTGTTACACCGCAATGAGCAAAGAGGGGCAGCTGTCATAACCCATTTTGTCCAGGCCCCTAGCCCAAATTAAAAACAACCAGACCAAAATTAAAAAAAAACCAACAAGCCCTGATACCCAAATAACTCAAAAATACCTTACCCATTAACCCAAATTAATCAAACCCTAATTTTAACCTAAATTTGAAAACCCTAATACCCCTACACTGCTCAGCCGTCGCACCCTACGCGCGCCACCATTGGCCACGCGCGGCGGCCATCGCCCAAAAACCTACAAAAATCAGCCAAATTGTTAGTTTTTTTATTATTTATGTATACATGTAAATAGGTATAAAAACCCACACGAATGGACTGTACAATGGGTTTGGAATCGATAAAAATGGAGGGATTCGAAAGTGAAATAAAAAAGGAGTTGGAATTTATAAAAAAAAGATAGAAAAAAAGGCTTTTTTCAGTTTATATTCGTCCCGAAATCAAACATAAAAATACAAAAAAAAAGAAAGGCAAAATACCGAAATAAAAAGGTAAAAGAAAATATACCTTCATGTTTATTTTCATCTCATATCTACACATATAGGGTCTTCTGCGTGCAAATTCGAGGTCATATTCAAATCCGGGACACCAAAAGGCGACAGAAAAGTGTGACCTTTCCCCTTTCGGCCGTCTGCGACGGTGACGACCACCACCGACGACCGGCGGTCTACGGCGCGGCTGCGAGGCTGCTGAAATTTGGAAGGCTGGGCGGCGGGAGATGAACACTTTGAATGTTCATACGAACACTTTGAATGTTCATACGAACACTTTGAATGTTCATATAAACATTTCAGAGAAAAAAAGAAGAATGAGCTTTTGATCCTTTTAATTTGTTTTGTAAATAATGAAATCTGCTTGTGAAAGTTGGGTTTTATACCCTGGTTTTAAAAATATAAAAATTACGCTTTAAGGGTTTCCATACTAATTAAATTACCTTCGTGGTCCTCCTTTATTTTTAAAATTTTTCAATTTCGTCCTAAATTCATCCGAATCCATTCTAATTTCGGCCCAAACCTTTACATTTTTTAATTTAGTCCGCATGTCGAATGGTATATTGGGTAAATCACCCTGTTAGTCCCTCCGACCCAAATGTATTTTCAAATAAAGTCTTCCGCATGGTGTAATTGCTCCCTCAGTCCTTTTTTGTTTCTATTTTATTTACTTTGGTCATTTCCTATTTTTTTATTTTTATATTATTATTATTTTGTTTATATTATTATTATTGTTACCACCATATATGTATGTCTATATATATATATATTCATTTACTTACTATGTTTTTTACATTATATATATAAGCTATATGTATATTATTATGTATATTATATAATATTATGCATAGTGTACATTATATTTGTACATAAAGTATTTAGTATATATCATGTATTTAAAGCACAATATATATTTTTTTTTTGTAAAAATTTTCTTTTATCACTACATCATTATTATTACTATTTACTTATTTATAGTTATATATATATATTTGTATATTCGTGTATATATATATATATATTTCATATTCATTCATTTTTAAACGGTTTTAATGTTAAACTTTTGTTAGGGATTCTCGTGAAAAACGTACTCCGGACGTAAGGGGTGCCGCTTTCCGTTAGTCTTTATCATAAAATATCATTTTAAATTATAATATTCAAAATAGGTTCCTTTCGCTCGGAATCTAACGGAAATTATACCCTGTGTGTAGGGGTGTAAATTTCTTTCATACAAAGAAATATTGAAATTATACCCCGGGTGTAGGGGTGTAAACTTCTTTCATACAAAAAACTTTTCTTTAAATATTTTAAGGGATCACAAATTTTAAATTAAATTCGAATTCTTAATTTCCCTCGTATTAGACAATATGTAATCGACGCGGTACTAATTTTGGGCGTTGTAGGGGTGCTCACCCTTCCTCACACGTAACTGACTCCCGGACCCAAACTTTTTGAATATCTGGTTAACTTTTGACGGTGTCTGGCCTACAGAAATGGCCGGTGGCGACTCCATTCCATTTTTTAAACCAATATTTTTCGTAAGAATGAGTCGAGCTTCCCACCGTGGGCGGGGCCGTTGTTACACTAAACCCTAAACTCTAAAATTAAAAGGTTGCGAAAACTTTTTATTTTAATCGTGCATGGAATATTTTCCTCCATAATCCCTAGCCTGTTTTTGGGTTTTCAGAATTGAGTTGAAAAGGAAGAAAGATGGGGGAAGTTTTGAAGATGGAGAAGTAGTAAGAAAGTAAAGAATATGTTGTGGTGAAAGCAAGAAGCTTGTCACGAGTGAAGGACACACCCTATCTATTTATTCCTTCTTTGAACCAACACTTTCAGTAATCATTGCTATACTATTCTTCTCAACTCAATCTTGACCGTCTTTTTTGCACGAATCTTTGCCCACATTTATAATACCAAACTACTGCCTTGAGGGCACTCCTAAATCTCTTACAAACCATAAAATCGGAGTCTTGTCCGGAAGATTAAAGATGAGGATATCCTGCATGTTCTTCTCTCTTATGCTCCTCCTTGCCTCAGGTCTTGCCTCCCTCCCACATATAAGATTTAAATAACTGTTGCAATGTCATGTTACAGTTATTGTTTCATGGTTTTACTTCTTTTATTGTTGATATTCACTAATTATAGCATTTATTATATACTTCTTCCCATTGTTACTCAGATCGGGATGAGTTTTAGATAAAAAATATGCGTCCAACATAAACATCTATTTTTTCATATACTTCGAGATCCCGTCTATATTCGTATCCGAACCGGCGATGCTAAAGATTCTTTTCTTGTGTGTGTGTTTAAATCTACAGCAACTGAGTTTGGTCCTGAGTTGGCTAAACATGGAGCTTATGCGGCAAGGATTCCTGAACATACATGTCATAAGGTTATTGAGACAAACTCATGCCAACTAAACAAATGCATGGAAGAATGTTCCAAGGAACCTGCTGGTTTGGGATTTTGCAGAGACAACATTTGTTATTGCACCTACTTTTGTAAGGATCCCCCAATGTGATTGATTCATTTTTCATTTGACAGAAGCTTTCTGCCCTTTCTTTGTTGTTGTTGTTTTGAGTTTGTGCTTAGAGATTAGAGAAATGAAAGACACTGTTTCTCATTGTTTTTATTTTTTATTTTTATATGAAGATGTTTAAGAATGTTTGATTTGATCTGTGAAATCATTAGGATTCATGGCATATATGTTTGGATGTTGTCAGAATCTTACAATGCATAAAATTCAAATATGAAGGAAATATTAGATGATAGGTTAGTA
Source organism: Hibiscus mutabilis (assembly GCA_019671005.1). Taxonomy (NCBI): domain Eukaryota; kingdom Viridiplantae; phylum Streptophyta; class Magnoliopsida; order Malvales; family Malvaceae; genus Hibiscus; species Hibiscus mutabilis. The sequence continues at coordinate 24,075,521 of CM033713.1, forward strand.
TACAAAACAAGAAAAGTAAAAAATGGGGATTGTTGTCACAAAATTTAACTTAAAAATCCATGTGTATAGATATATATAGTTATAATGTATTAAATATAAATTTACATATTCATAAATTTATATTTAATATATATATCGTCATTGAATCATATATTCACTAACAAATCCAATTAAAGTTTAATTATTTCTTTTTTTTTGAAAGTAAAGTTTAATTGTTTCTGTGTATAGTTCATTAGTGATGCTTAGATTTATTTACTATCAAATTATTAAATATTTCTTTTTATCAAAATGGGATGTCAATCATTCATTTTTATCTATCTAAAATCTTTTTTTTTCATAAATTTAAAATTAGATTTATGTGGGCTATGTTAAAAAAAATAGATTTATGTGGACAGTTTTATTCACGGAGTAAAAGATATTAATTGTGAATAGAACAAATTGTGTTGGAATGATCGTTCTTATAATAAATTTTTAATATTTAATTTCGATTAGTCAGTTATGAGTTAGATACCGATAATTATAAAAAAAAAGATATGATGTTAATTGCTTTAGTATGATATAGCTATTACTATTATGTGCGTTTTATTTATTTATTATAAACTTCTGCTGTTATTTAGGTAACTTCTAACCTTTTTTTCTCATTTATTTTCTTATCAATAAAAACACCATCTAACCTTTTTTTCAATTTCTTTAATCAATTACTTAATCCTATTTTTTCGTTTCTTTTAAAGATTACTTAATTGTTTTAAATATCATTATATTTTAATATAAGTTTTATAAGTAAAATTTTTATTCACGTTGTTATAAGTTCTAGTATTCTAAATAATAAAAAAGTTTTTGACATAAACCATAATAATAATAATAATTAATTATTATTATATGAGGTTGATGATTAATCTAACTCAACTCATTTTCACTCATAAATATTTAAATTATTACCATGTACACTAACAGTTGATTTTTTTTTTACAAACAAAATTTCAATATAACAAATCTTTCATTTTATTTTTTTAAATAAATACATGAATGCATGTCATGATCTTAATCTTACTTATCAAAAATAAAACTTTCCACCAACACAAACGATGTATTAAATGATAATGGTAAGTATCTTACTTACAAACTTATGCAAACCTCGACTCCATGATTATGATAAAAAAAAACCCAACACAAAAGATGGGAGCCCTACAAAGAAAATGTTTTACTGGGAGGCTAAAGTTATGGGTTTGAATTGGACACTCCTCCCACCAAGAGAAATACTGGTCTTCGACTTTGACTGCAATTAATTTTAATTTCCCTTTTCTTTTTGTTTTAAAAAATAGGAGTTACTATAAAATTTTGAACCAACAACGTATACATGAAAAAAATTGATAAATAAAGTATGTATATTTGTTTAGGGGAGAAATGAGATGAAAGTGTTAGTCGACGTTTTGAACGATTCACCCTTTTTGGTTTGAACTAGAGTCGCGATTAATTATAGTTATAGTAAACAGAGAGGGAGAAAAAGGAGAGAAAGATCGGTTCTGGTTTGATCCTTAGTATGGATTTTAGTTTGAGGAAGTTGATGGCTTATTCCCGTGGTTATATTGTGAAAGGTCTGACGGGTACATTAAATATATGCTTCGTAGAGAATGACGAGTGCGGCAGAATAACTCTGGCTGTCAGTTTATATACTTAGCAGGTGAATTAAGCTGGTTTGACATCTGTTTTATTAGAGGTGCTATAATATTGCTGGTTAGATTATTCCGGAGAACTTCAGCATTTTGTATAATGGAGGATCATCTGACTGATACCTGCTGTGGATATGGTCAGGGAGTAATGGTGGAGAAACAAGCGGATGACTTAACATGCATTATAAGTGTTTAATATGTATTAAGTGTATATGTGTTAATGTATTATATTATTATTAATATGAGTATATGTCATATAATTATACATGAATATGTACATATATGTATGTGTGAATGTATAATTATTGTATGAATGTGAATATATGTATTTATTATGTGTATGAATGTTTGTGTATGAGTGTATGAAATATATATATATATATGTATATCGTATGTTTGCGTGTATATGTTATTAGTGTCATGTATATGTCTATATGTGTGTGAGTATATACGAATGTATATTGTATATGTGTATGATTGTTGTTATTATTATTATTATTAATTACTATTATTATTGTTGTTATTGTGTAAAATGGGTTAGAATATAAAACAGATCCAATATAATAAAATCCAAATTATTATTATTAAAATGTCCAAGTCCAATTACACATAAAATCCCAAAAAAATATTACATATGGTACTAGGCCCGCTTAGGCCCAAAACTGATAACAAAAGAAACCCTAATCTGCTATCTATTTTACTACGCAGCTAAAGGAGAGCTGTTGGATCAAGCCAGATCCAACGGCCAAGATTGAAGCCCGACGTCCTTCCAGATCCCGCGTGGGATACATGCCCTGACCAGCTGTCTTCCACGCGCGCGTGTGGTGCACGCCTAAGACTCCCAGCTCCAACTCGCCACGTGTCATCATCCTATGAAGTCGCGTCTTTTTTCAGATGCATCTGGACCGTTGATCTCAATCGTTGGATCAAATTTGATCTACGGCCAAAATCGAATTTGGCCAGGATAACCCGTTCGTCTTTCCCGCCACATGGTCGTCTCGCCAAAAACTTTGCACCGCCATACGTATTTAGCTCATGTATGAGTCTAAAACATCTATAATAAAAATAATTAAAACAAAGCAATTTATCAAGCAATGGATAGAAAAAGATAAGCTTCTCAACGATCTCTTTCAAACTTTTTAACTATTACTGCAGATCTCACACTTCTTCAGTCTCTCTCAACGACTTTTGTCGTGTAGAGACTCCTCTAGCACTTGACAAGAAAGCTCCTTAATGGGAGATAGAATGAGCGCTAGAGGGTAACCGGTTCGTGCCACACGGGGTCTCTGTACATACTGCTCGCGCATAATTCCACTAACAATCGAAAAGCATAAAGCATCTGTCTTCCCGGGCCCTGTTTGAGCACAAGCCACCAAATCTCTTCCCCCTAATACTATAGGAATGGCGTGACGTTGAACCGGAGTTGGTTTCACATACTTGCATCTCTTAGTGTTTTGATTCAATAGTTCCCCTAAATCTATCTCGGCGAATGTATTTACAGGCGGTGGCACATTTTCACCACTGATTTCAATGGGAATATCCTCGTATGCATCGAAATTGATCCCTGAATTTCCTTGCTCACTAAATGCTTGGTCCGTAACATCAGCTTCATCATTATCGCCAAATGGGTTTACTTGTTGGATTAAAATCCAATAATAGTGGGCACATATGTATAATGTATGTTGCTATTATAAAGTTTAACACGTAATTAAGTGACCAATTATGTCACACGTGTTATAGGTACTAAATTGTCATGAAATTAAAAGTGTAGTTACCATAAGTTAGATTTATAACTCAATGAGGGGCATAGTTGTAAATATTAATAAATTATTTTAATTCAATTTATATAAATGGTAGTGGTCCCTGAGATATAGCTTAACTTGCATATCTCTTTTCTCCGTCTGAGAGTTGTGTGGCAAGAGGTAACCTATCTTCTTGGAAGATCAAACCCTCTCTGAAAATCTCCATCAATGGATTCAGGTACGCTTCCGCAAATTTAGTTTTTATTCTTAATTATTTGACATGTATGGATCTTGGGTTTATATTCATATTGAATATATTTTTGGTTCTAACAAGTGGCATCAGTGTCAGGTTTGTCAAATTATTAAGAATCGGTTATGAATTCAGGGTTTGATATTTCGAAAGTTTTTTTTCTATTGTTGCGCTAACCTTGACTGTCTGGTGAATTGGAAATTAGTTTTTCCATTGATTGCATCACCAATCGGCAGATTGGAAATTGAAATTTTTGTTTTCATGTTTCTGTTTACTTTGCGACAAACTTTATCTCCAATAACCTTAATTTTATATATTTAATTTTGGTTGTATTTAAGGTATATATTAGGGCTATAAATAAGACAAGATAAATCGCGAGCTACTCGAGCTCAACTCGATCAAAGCTCAGTCAAAGCTCGACTTGATTGGACTCGAGCTCGAGCCCGGCTCGAGTTCTTAACGAGCCGAGCTGAGTTATTTGATACCCGACTCGAAAAGCTCGCGAGCTACTCGAAAATATAATATACTAAATTTTTTATTTTTTATAACTTAAAATCTAAATTCCTAAACTTAAAATCCTAAAATATAAACCCTAAACATAAGTCTTAAACCCTAAAATCTAAATCCTAAATTCTAAACCTATAAACCCTAAACTAACACCATAAACCCTAAAATTAACGAACTTGAGTTTACACAACTTATGTATCAAAGTTTTTTCTTGATAGGGCTTTAAATGAGACATGACAGATGGCGAGCTACTCGAGTCTGACACGGTCAAATATAGGTCAACACTTAACTCGATTGGGCTCAAATCAAGCTCGAACTCGACTCGAGTTCTTAACGAGCCGAGTCGAGCTCAGATTTCTCAGGCTCGTTAAAAATTACTCGAGCTCGAACTCAACTCGAAATCTTAACGAGCCGAGTCGAGCTCAGCACTACTCGAGCTCGACTCGACTCGTTTACACCCCTAGTATATATATTCTAAGGTTAATCGGCTTGTTTGGTCATGATTATTTTTCAATGATTGAATTAATTAAAAGGTTAATCGACATGTTTGGAATGTTTGTCAATTGATTAACTTTTTTATGGCTGCCGATTCATATGTATATTTAATCAATGGATTCAAGTTAAAGGCTGTTCTTTTAAGATATAAACTGTTATTAAGTTATAAAATATATATTTTATTTAAAATATATATTTAATTCGGTTGGATCAAAATTTCAATTTTGATCATTATGTATAAAGATAAATCTTTGGAAACAGATAAATTCATGTTTTGGCTATGTCTAATATTTTAGTGGGTTAATTGAAACACAATGTCACCAAAGTGACCGCTTCTGCATAGATTAACTTATTTAAAATATCAAGATGTTTGTATTTTTGTAATTCATGCATTTATTAATTGGCCCAAAGGAAAATTAATATTTGGCCGAATTTCAAATAACACCTGTGGTGATAAATGTGTGACAATTATAAGGTAATTTATGTGTGCAATACGTTAGTCCAAAGATTAACCTGTTGTTCAACATAGTTTATTGTCAATGTTTGATTGCTACAACAAGAGTACCGCTTACAGTTAATATTACTGTCCAAAGACTTGATATTAATGTTGTGTTTGGTATCTTGAGGGGAATTAGTCATTATTTCGAATTTATTTGTTTACTTATGAATTATTGGTGTGAGCATGTTTATTTATTTATTTATTGTTCTTTTGTTCTATATTTAGCTAGTTCTTCTGCTGCCACAATATTTGCTAATGTCAATTCTATACCCATGCTTAATGAGACGAATTTCAAGGAATGGAAAAGGCACTTACTAATAGTGCTTGGCTGTATGGACATAGACTTTGCATTAAGGGAAGAACAACCTGCACCTCTTACTGCGGCAAGCACCCCTGATGCAAAAAGGGATTTTGAGATGTGGGAACGTTCTAATCGTATGAGTCTGATGATCATGAAACACAACATTCCGAAAATCTTTAAGGGCACAGAACCTGAAGATACTATTCAAGCTAAGGATTTCTTTGACAATATTAAGCAACGTTTTGTTAAAAATGATAAGGTTGAGATGACATCACTTCTGAATTCTTTGATGTCTATGAAGTTCAAGGGTCAAGAAAATATGAGTACATTATGGAAATGTCTCATATTGCTTTAAAACTTAAGGCACTTAAAATTGAGTTTTCTGATGATTTACTCGTTCTTATAGTTTTGGTATCGCTTCCTGCACAGTTTAACCAATTTAAAATTAGTTATATCTGTCAAAGGGAGAAGTGGACTCTAAATGAGCTCATTTCTCATTGTGTTCAAGAGGAAGAAAGGCTGAAATGTGAGAAAACAGAAAATGCTCATTTGTCAAGTGCCTCTAAAGACAAGGGCAAGAAAAGGAAATATCAGAATGAAGCTACTAAGGGTCCAACTCAAAAGAAATAAGAGAAGGTTCCAAATAATTGTTTCTTTTATGACAAGCCTCGACACATGAAGAATGATTGTACCAAATATCATGCATGGCGTGCAAAGAAAGGTATGAATCTTGCTATGGTCTGTCCTGAGGTTAATTTAGCTTCAGTACCTAGAAACACTTGGTGGTTAGATTCTGGTGCTACTACTCACATAAGTGTTTTTATGCAGGGTTGCCTGAGCTACCGAAAGCCAAGTGATGGTGAAAGAAACATCTTTGTGGGCGATGGAACATCGGTTGAAGTGGAAGTAATTGGGCATTTTAGGTTGTTACTAGGAACTGGTTTTTATTTGGATTTGAAAGACACTTTTGTTGTTCCGTCTTTTAGGCGGAATTTAGTTTCTGTTTCTTTTTTGAACAAATTTGGTTATTATTGTTCATTTGGAAACAATCGATTTACTTTGTTGGTGGAGCTATATCCTAGAAAAGTGCCAAACAGACACTTGTAGCTTCTTCCACTATGGCAACAGAGTTTGTTGCATTTTACGAGGCATCAAATCATGGAATATAGCTACAAAATTTTTTCACTGGGCTGCGTATTTTGGAGAATATAGAAAGACCACTTAAATTATTTTGTGACAATAAATCAACAGTGTTGTATTCCAACAACAATAGGAGCTCGTCCAAGTCAAAGCAAATTGACATAAAGTTCCTAGATGTGAAAAAAAGAGTGCAAAGTGGACAAATATCCATAGAACACATTAAGACAAACTCTATGATAGCGGATCCGCTCACAAAAGGTTTACCACCCAAGGTCTTTCATGAGCACACTACTCATATGGGTGTTACATCATTTGAGGATATTATTGTTTGAGTAGGAGTTTGTTATTTGTTCACTTTATGCTTATGTTTATTTTCAGATATTTATGTATTTGGTTATTTTCTGATCAAAAATAAAGTATTCAGTTTATTCATTCTTTTCTTATTTGGATAAGGACCTCACTTATGTTTAAAGAGGACCAGTTGGAAATAGGCATGTTCGGTTCACATTTACATGTAATTTCCATGCTACACATCCATGATTGATCTATTTCATTTGATTATGTTTGTATACGTGACCATTGATGAGTCCAGTCATGATTGATATGGCGAAGACCACTTTGATCCTATCTGGATATAATTGATGGACGAGATTGTTATAGAATACCTATTACATGATAATAAATTTTTGAGCTCATAAGGTTGTACATTTGTCAGGAAACATATGTTGCCCAAGTGGGAGATTGTTGGATTAAAATCCAGTAATAGTGGCCATATATGTATAATGTATGTTGCTATTATAAAGTTTAACACGTAATTAAGTGACCAATTATGTTACACGTGTTATAGGTACTAAATTTTCATGGAATTAAAAGTGTAGATACCATAAGTTAGATTTATAACTCAATGAGGGGCAGAGTTGTAAATATTAATAAACTATTTTAATTCAGTTTATATAAAGGGTAGTGGTCCCCGAGATATAGGTTAACTTGCATATCTCTTTTCCCCATCTGAGAGTTGTGTGGCAAGAGGTAACCTATCTTCTTTTAAGATCAAACCCTCTCTGAAAATCTCCATCAATGGATTTAGGTACGCTTCCGCAAATCTAGTTTTTATTCTTAATGATTTGATATGTATGGATCTTGGGTTTATATTCGTATTGAATATATTTTTGGTTCTAACATTACTTCCCTTTCTCTCCCATCACAACCACCATTTCTATTATTCCAACCGTCGTCGCCGCCTCGTCCAGCTCCAGCATAGCCAAACCCCTAATTGTGATGCCCCAGCTCGGGCTTAGTCCCGCCGCCGCCGCCCATGCTTGACCGGGACCAATTGGGACCCACCAGTAGTTTTGTTAAAGCTTGTCCTCTCATGAGCTGGTCCTGAGAGATTAGATGTGTCGAAAACAGGACGGTTACGAAGGTAGAGCGAGACATAAGTGGATCGAGTTGGGCGACGTAAGGAACTTTTGTCTGAAACTGCAGTTTCAGAAGCAGAGTTTGTTACGGAATTGGCCCATGAAGTTCTCATATTTTCCCATACCTAAGAAAAACCTAATCGAAACAAAACCCAAAATTTAAAATCCTCCAAAAAGTCTTATTATCTTCTCCTTCTTGTAGATCAGACCTTAACAACGAAAATGGAAGTAAAGTTCACAAATAAGCATCAATAAAGAAGTTTTTAAAAAAAACTAATAAAAACAAATATTTTGTAGAAAAAGAAAAGTAGAAAAAATATCATGCAGAAAATAAAAATCACAAGAACTGATGAGAAACATGAGAAACCTGGTTGAAATGTCTTTAGCAAGATGGGGTCAGGGAGATGAAATTGATTATTTTATGAGTCTTCATTTTTTCTTTTGCTGTGGTGCAGGGACGGAGCTAAGATTTGGGATTGAGGGCAAACTATAAATGTTTGAAAGTGGGGGGCAAATTCATAAATAAACAAATTTTTAAAAAAATTTAAATAGGAAGACAAAGGTGAAAAAAATTTCTTCGGGGGTGGGGGGCGATTGCCCCTCCCCACCCCCACTTAGTTCCGTCACTGCTTTGGTGTTTGCGTTCAGCTAGAAATCTAAAGAAACGAGAAAGAGTGAGGAAAAAAAATGGGAAATGCTAAGGTGAGACTCCTAAGATGAGGCCCTAAATAAATTTTTATTAAAATAATAAAATTTATATAAGATTAAGTAATAATTTAAGTAAAATCGAAATTTTTATTAACTGAGTAAAAATTTGTATAACTATATAATTTTTTATCAATTGGGTAAGAATTTGTATAAATTTTGTCTCAGGTAAAAATTTATGCAGTTACACATTCTTATATTATAACATAAATTTTTATTATAAATTATAAAAAAATTACGTAAACTCGTCTCATTTTAGTTGCACTCTAAAAATACCTCATCCTAAATCTTCTCAAAAAAATCTACAAAAAGTCGTTTGGTAACCGTACAATTCGGGGTCTTAATTAAAAAGATCCTCCTAATGGGCAACAGCGTCTTAATTAATTACATGGTCGTTTAATTACAGATATTATCATTAAGTTTTTAAATTAATTTTTAATCTACCTCATTGTAATATTATTTTAATTAATAATTAAACTTTAGCAGTGAATTGAGTTTAACCACAGGAATTGGATGAGATAGTAAGAGTTTAAGTAGTTGAGACTTGAGAGTTCGATTCTCGTCTTGAACATGGAACAATTTTAAAATTTATGACATGGATCTACACTTACACGAGCCAACATAATACAAAGATTACTCATTAGACTCGCTCAAATAGGTACCTTAGAAAACAAAAAAAAGTAAATAAATTCATGATTAAAATGTGGTACAATAGACATGAGCACGCAAGATTAAGTATATTTAAGCACTCAATATTAAGAAAAATTCTCTCATTCATGGGTGTGGGAGACTTTAGATAGTGTAAATATTATATTACATTTAAATTTTTAAAAATAAACATCAACATACTATATCTCATATATAAATTAAAAAACAATCTGATAAAAAAATATATTTAAAATTTTAAACATATCCTTCATCTTCTTTAATGTGTATAGATATAAATTGTTTTATTTTAATTACATAAAACATCGGTCCTTGAAGAAAAACTCTATGTGAATGACGATTTTTAAAAAAAAAAATTGATATATAGGTTGTGTAAATTAAAGTGTACACAAGCTTCTTAGTTTTAGGGGTTAGATGTTTAGTTTAGGGCTTAAAGTTTATGAGTTTATATTGTAGGGTTTAGAATTTAAGGTTATTTTATAATTTAGGGTATAAGGTTTAGAATTTAAGATTTGAGTTTTATAGTATAAATATACATGATTGTATTACACATGTGTATCAAAATTTTACGCTTTTAAAAATATGGTACCATAATTATATAATATTAAAAAACATTAGTTTTGACAAAGAAATTATTTAATACATAGCTTATGTAGAAATTTGCACTACATAATTTTATTTGTCTTAATCTTATTCAGTCAAAGAAAATCTATCTTAATCTTAAATTTTAAACTTTAAATCATAAATTTTATCGCCTAAAATCTTAATCACTAAATCAAATGAATAACATTAAAACAAATAAATTATATGGACTAAATTTTATATAATGTGTATCACATAATTTCATTTCTGACAAATCCATTATAAAGATGAGAAAAATATCTAGTATGACACTTAGGTAATGAATACTAAAGCATAAGTAATTTAAAATATATTTGAAAAATCAAAATCAAAATTTATTATTTGAAAAAAAAACTAAAAAATGTTTATATATTTTTTTTATTCTATTCGCTTTTCAATCAAACCAATCTCAATTTTTTGACAGAAAGAAAAATATCATTCATTCATTAAAAACGCGCATACAGGAAAAAGATCGGGAAATCAACCCGAGAGCAAGCACATCGGGAATTCGATCCGAAAATAAACATATCTTAGGCAAGAACAACAAGATAAAAATCTTTCAAGAAAAAAGAAACCATTGTCGGAAAGATGTTGTTTCATCTTGTCGAATAGAAAGAAACAACTCTGATCAGATAATCAATTTCGTGAGAGCTCAAAGGACTGATACGAGCTTCTTTTTTCACAATTTGGGTCCTATTAAACGGAGAATCGTCTGGAGTCGAACCTCGACCAACAAAGAATGATAGCAAATCTAGCTCGAACAAAGCTTTTCCTTATCTTCAAAACATGACTGCCCAAAAAGAGATATTCGAAGACTGGTTTGGGAGGACGCCGAGGGAGTAGTATATGCGGGGTTGAGCAAAAACAATCAACCAAAGGAGCACTGTAACAAGGTTTTTTCCCCTCCTTTGAAAATAACAGAATTTAAAAATGTTTTTACGACATCAAAAGAGACGTCACCCGAAGATCGAGATAACGCTCCCAACAGAATACCGTAAAAATTTTAAAAAATGAACATGGAAATGGAAAATGGATGGGAAAATGGAAAATTTTAGAAAATAGGAGGTGGAGTCGCCACCGGCCACTTTGGTAGGCCGGACACCATAAAAAATAACTAGAGATTCAAACCGTTTTGGGTTCGGGAGTCGATTATGGTGGGGAAGGATTAGCACCCCCACAACGCCCAAAATTGGTAGCACGTCGATCTAGTGTTGTCATTGCAAGAAAACAAAAATTCAGTTTTTAATTTAAAATTTTAATCCCAAACAAAAGCGGTTTAAGGAGAATATTTACTTATTTACGAAACCGAGGAAGATGACACATGAATGAGTCAGGATGTCACTTCCTAGCCGATACCCGAAATAAAGTAGAAAATATTCCCTTAAATAAACCGAATTATTTTGATCAAAATATCCATAATAGGATAAAATATATCATATATACGATGATAATAATAATAATAATAATGTAAAAAAGACTTTACAAATAAAAAATATACTACATGTTATACACATAATATATACTAGATATAATATACAAATATATTATACATATGTAATATAATAATATATATATATATACTTAATATATATAGTGAAAATAATAATAGTAATATACATAAAAAGAAAATTAAATAAAAAAATTATACTATGTGTTATGCATAATATATACTAAATATATTATATACAAATATAATACTAATAAAATAAAATATTATATATGTTAAATATAATACTAATACAAATAAAATACTAAATATAATAATACTAATATGTTATTCATAATATTATATACATATTAAACATAATAATAATAGACTATATAATATATAAGTATACTATACATATGATATAAATACTATATAATATACATATAATATTAAGAAAATAAAATAATATACATATATAAGTATAAAATACATAATACGTAAATAAGAAAATATAATATATATACATATATAATAATAATTAAAAAAGGACCAAATTGCCAACAAAAGAGAAACTTAAAAACTAAAAAGGGACGAAAATGCAAAATATTTAAAAATGGTAGGGACTTGGGAAATAATTTTGCCATGCGGAAGACTCATTTTGAAAATACTCGAGGGGCAGAGGGACTTAGTACATAATTTTACCATAAAAAATCTGATTTAAATGAATTTAGTGACCAAATTTAAAACAAAACAAAACATAAAGGGACTTATGGAACAAATATACTATTCTGCAGATCACATTTAAAAAAACAGATAGGGCGGGAGATTTAGTATGTACTTTACCCTTAATTATATCATAGTATATAAGCTATTTTTTTCTTAAAAAATTTATTTGAATCTAATTAAACAACAAAAAAGGATAAAAGAGGGTCTGTGCTCTGATTGAGTTGCCAGCCTGGGAGGGTCGACCATCGCCCCGCCTTGGACTGCCGCTCGTTAGCGGTGGTCGGAAAGGCGAAAGGTTGCAACTTTCTTACACTTCTCGTCGCGCCGAGTCCGAATCCGAGGCCGAATTTCGCCAAAATACCCATAGGTGAGTAGATCTAGAAAAACGTACGATTTATGTTACTTTTTTTCTTTTTCTTGCTTCGAATTTGTCCTTTTTTAAATATTTGAATAGTCAAAAACTTTTTTTCCAATCGAAAACTCTCCCCTTACATATATTCGAACCCATTTTTTTGAATCGAAAAACCTCCCTTTTTAGATACATTCACCGGTTTTTATAACAAAATAAAATAAACAACAACTTGCTACAACATGTATCCGATTTGATTTGGAGTAATAATATCCTTGCTTTTGCAGGTCTGACTCGGGCGGCGGTGGGCGGTGGCAAGTGGCCGTTGGTGGCGCGCGTGGCCAATAACAGCGCTCGTGGGCAGTGAGGGGCATGGTTGGCGGCGGATGCAAGGACAAGTGGGTGTTAGGGTTTTTGGTATTTTAGGGTTAATGATAGATTAGTAATTTAGGTTTAGTTTATTTGGGTATTTGTGTATTTAGGTTATCTAATTAGGTAATTGGGTCATATCTGGGCTTTGGGTTTAATATTTAATTTGGGCCGGTTGTGTTTAAATAATAAAGGGGATTGGGCTCAAGCCCAAACCAAAAATGGGTACTACAGCTGCCCCTTTTTGCGCATTGTTGTATGACAGGAATATGGCAAAGACAAAAAAGTAATCATTTTTGTTCGGTCGATCAGGGTTCCTTTCTCCGGCCACCGCTTTTTCTCGGGTTTCTCTTGATCTTCTTTGTCGCTCTTCAAAATGAAGGATCCGTTGGGGAAGACAAAAAAATCTAAGGTGATCCGTTGGAGGAGACAAAACGAGCTCGGCTTGCTACGACTCTGACGACGACGCAATGCCTAGAGAAAAATTGACCTAGCTGCAACACTGACGAAGAGACAATGTCTGCAAAACTTGATCCAGCGAAGACACATGATCGAAGGATAAAGGTTTGGCCCAGCTATAACACCGAAGAGGAGGTAGGACCGAAAGTATGTAAATTTTGATGTAGAGCTTTTTTTGCATTTTCCCCAAAAGCACAGGGATCAATGGTTTTGAGTTACCGTTACCGGTAGTCGTTTGCTCCGGGCTAGTTATACCATTCCCCTGGGTACAATCAGTTTATACCAATCATGACATTGGATTTTTCAAATGATTTATTTTCCTTCGACCATTCGTGAAAATATATTTTTGATGGATATTTGAATTATCCATTGTCTTAAACTTTACCGTGTTTAAGCATGTTGTGCTAACATTTCTGTCGGACTTATCAAAATAGTTTCATCCAGCTGTAACACTGACGAAGACATGATCGAAAGATGAGGGTTCTGATGTCTGATCCAGCTACAACTCTGACGAAGAGACAGGATCTGAAAGTGTAAATTTGGCCTAGCTACAACACTGACGAAGAGGCATGACCGAAGAATAGTATGGTTGGACCTGTTTATGTGTTCCAGCCAAAAAATGAATACATGATGGATGCCCCCTAACTTTATGCCTAATCTAAATGTATGATAACTCGTATGAATGTATATTGTATCACCCAATGTTAAATGATCTCAATAAATGCTTGAATGATTTTTTTGCCCCTCAAATGGATGCTCCTGACTTTGTGTTGGTCAGGTTAAGTTCCTAAACTTGTTTCGCGGAGATGCCCTAATCTTCTTTGGCTCTGATCATCTTCCTTTATCTTGCCGGGTATATGCCCCAAAATTATTTTCATAGAACTTCTTCTGGGCTAGAGCGAATTCGAAGCTTGGGTATATTTTCTCATTTTCTTGAAGGACTTTCATTGTTTTCACGAACGAGTTATGTTGCCCCCCAGTCGGGTTTATGGATTTATTGTGTTGGTTCGTGTTAGCTTATTACTTTTGGCTCTGACGAAATACTACCGACGATAATTGATGTAGTCTTCTAGGGTACAGAAGTCTTGCTCGACACCGAAGGCTCACTTTTAGAACTCGTCTGTAAGAACGTGGGGCCTTGTAGAGGCATGGTGTCTGTATGAACGCGAAGGTTATTCTAAAAAATGCCCCTGGACAGGGCTTTCGCATAGGTTCGGTAAAGTGCTAGATTGGTCAACTTTCACTTTACAGGGCATCTTGGGGACCAGTTTCAAAATTGTGAATGTATGCATGTAAATGCAAGGTGCATGTCCTAGATGTAGAGGTACTGATTCAAAAATGTTTCTCGCGGCTCAACTTCTAAATTTACGGGATTTATTCACAACTTTGAACATTGTATTTAATATCTATGGTACTAGATTTTCTCCCGATAGTGAATTTTCAAATTGGGAACCAGTTGTGAATTAGTACTTCATGTCGGCGAGATGCAAAAAATAAAATGATGATGTCATGTAATTAATGCAAACTGAGTAAATTTAATGTGATGCAATCAGAACAATAAAATAAAGTTAGTCTACATAAAAGTGAAATATATTAATAAAGTAAAAATTAAAATAGATAAAAAATTGTACAAAGAATATAAATAAAGGCACCAAAGCCTAAAAAGGGTGACCGTTAAACGAGCAGAGTTTCGCATGGCTTAAAAGGGTTGGCTCCTACGGCTTACTATATGAGGTTCAGATCTAAAGTAAAGGGTACTCAAACCGTCGTGAGGACATCGATTCAGGGGAATACGACCTTTATACCTCACGGGGGTGAAAACCCCACGAAATATAATGACTAGTACTCCGGAAGTACATTACAACACTGTAAGGAGGTGAAAACCCTACTTAGCGAAATAATCCCTCCCACTTAACAAGGTGAGGAGCTCGGGTAGAAAGCTCATGCATGAATGTTGGGGGATTAAAAATTAAATCAAATCAAAATTTTAAATTTCTTACAAGACAACACAAAATCAACATTGGTCTGACTCTCTAAAAAAAGTCCATAGCAGAGTCGCCAAGCTGTAACAAGGTTTTTTCCCTCATTTGAAAATAATAGGATTAAGAGACGTTACCCGGAGACCGGGATGGCGCTCCCAGCATAATACCGTAAAAATTTTGAAAACGGAAAAATGGAAAATTTTAGAAAATAGGAGGTGGAGTCGCCACTGGCCACTTTGGTAGGCCGGACACCGTAAAAAATAACAAGAGATTCAAAGCGTTTTGGGTTCGGGAATCGGTTACACGTGGGGAAGGATTAGCACCCCCACAACGCCCAAAATTGGTACCGCGTCGATCTAGTGTTGTCATTGCAAGAAAACAAAATTTCGATTTTTAATTTAAAATTTTAATCTCAAACAAAAGTGGTCTAATGAGAACATTTCCTTATTTACAAAACCGAGGAAGATGACACTTGAATGAGTCAAGATGTCACTTCCTAGCCGGTACCCGAAATAAAGTGGAAATATTCCCTTAAATAAACTAAAATTTTTAATCAAAGTATCCATAATGGGATAAAATATATCATATATACGATAATAATAATAATAATAATAATAATAATAATAATGATGTAAAAAAAGACTTTACAAATAAAAATATATACTACATGTTATACACATAATATATACTAGATATAATATATGCAAATATATTATACATATGTAATATAATACAAAAACAAAAATATATATACTTAATATATATAGTGAAAATAATAATAGTAATATACATAAAAGGAAAATTAAATAAAAAATTATACTATGTGTTATGCATAATATATACTAAATATATTATATACAAATATAATACTAATACAAATAAAATATTATATATGTTAAATATAATACTAATAAAATACTAAATATAATAATATTAATATGTTATACATAATATTATATACATATTAAACATAATATTAATAGACTATATAATATATAAATATACTATACATATGATATAAATACTATATAATATAAATATATATAATATTAAAAAAAATAAAATAATATACATATATAAGTCTAAAATACATAATATGTAAATAAGAAAATATAATATATATACATATATAATAATAATTAAAAAAGGACCAAATTGCCAAAAAAAGAGAAACTTAAAAACTAAAAAAGGACGAAAATGTAAAATATTTAAAAATGGTATGGACTTGGGAAACAATTTTACCATGCGGCATACTCATTTTGAAAATACTCTAGGGGCGGAGGGACTTAGTACATAATTTTACCATAAAAATCTGATTTAAATGAATTTAGTGACCAAATTTAAAACAAAACATAAAGAGACTTATGGAACAAATATACCATGCGACAAATCACATTTAAAAAAACAGATGGGTCCCGCTATTTTTTTCTTAAAAAATTCATTTGAATCTAATTAAACAACAACAACAACAAAAAGAATAAAAGAGGGTTTGTGCTCTGATTGAGTCGCCAGGCTGGGAGGGCCGACCACCGCTATTAATACGAGAGATTTTGTATTAGTAGAATCTTTAATTTCGGTACTTGCAAATAAAATAATAATAATAATAATATTGAATGCCTTTTATATTTAATTAATTAACAGCCGTAAAATGGGGTAATGTAGAAGTGATTTAGCAACTTTTTAAGTGTGTGTAGGAAACGAAGGATAATAATTGGCTTTTATGGTGGCGTGGATATCACACCGTTTTGTCACGCACTTGATCTTTGTTTCAGCTCACTGCCTATCTTGCTGGTGGTAATGGACGATACGACAAGGCAACCTGAAAAATAAAGTAAAATCTCCACTGAATCTCCCTCTAAATTACCTTTTCTTATGATTTTTCGAGCATTTGCCGTTGTTTTTATAGAGCCAGAGGAAGGTTTAATGGTGGTATGTTGATAATCAAGTTGATATAATGGGAAATCTTGAAAAGCATGGAGCTTGACAATGATGAAGAACTTAATGCTACTATTAGGGTACACACTCTAATAGTTAAAATCATTTCAAATAAACCTGCTTAACGTATGTCCTTACGGAACTAATCACTTGTACCAAAATACATACATTAGAGAACTAGGTGCTTTTTTCTCCCAACCTAACAATTTTCTCTTTCATTTTGTAAATAAGAGACATTATGGCCGTTGGTCTCGGCATCACCATGCGATCGATTTTCCCTTTTCTTCCTTTTTCCTTTCCGTTTTGGTCTGAAGGTTGTTTTCTCCCTTTAATTTGGCTGCTCCGAGAGGTCTTTAGACCTGCTTGTTTGGGGTTGTTTCTCCTTTGGCGTCTGTTGGCATCCTCTCTAGAGTTTTTTTGTTTTTTGTCTGAGCCCCTTTTCAGCGATTGAAGCTATAAAAGATTAATATTGAGAAGTTTTGTTTTCTTGTTTCTCTCCCAATACCGTTTTTTTTTTTGTTCTTTGTTGTCTCGCTTAGGTTGCTTTCATAGGAGGACAAAAGTGGTTCTTTTAGCCTTTCAATCCTTGTGTTTGCTGCCGTGAGTCTCCTCTCCCACAGGTCGTTACAAGTTTTTAAGGCTTTGCCTCCCTCATGGCATCTTTTTCGACAGAATCTATCCGCTTAGATGGTTCCTTCGACGAGAGGGAGAAACGTTATTGTTCATTCGACCATTTTAGCCTTTTTCATGCTGTCCAACCCAGTCTGTCCTTTGAAATACCCGTCAGTATCCCCGATGGCCAAGGATTTTTCTGTGTTAACCTTTTAATGGTCAAGACCGACGACACTCACCCCTCTACCTTTGAAAGCTCGTTCTACATGACATCTGTCTGTTTGTTTTTTCGGTCATACTATATACGACACTAATGAACTCGTAAATGTAAATTCAAGGATCCAAAGACTTCAATTCACTCATGAAATCAAATAAAAAGGATCAGAATGAGAGAAGTGAAAAAAGAAACCTTCCGGTGCATCTGCAAACAACACCACCATTACCCTCGAGCTTGTGACAAATTTGGGTTGGTTGGGTCAGCTGCAAACAAGGTGGGGGTGGGTTTTCTTTCTTCTTTTAACAACGTCTGCAATCGATGAATGGGTGTGTTTGATTGAAACGGGGCGTGGGTAAATATTTAAGAAGGGAACCATTTATTTCTTTTCCTTGTACTGATAATTTGAAATGATTTCAAAATCATTTTACATTTCTAATAGAATTATTAAATTAATTTAGAGGTGAACCGTTCTTAGAGCTGGTGGGGCTTGGCCCTGGCAAATTAGATTTTAATCCTTTAAAAGTTTTAAAATTTTAATTTGGTCCGTTTAAAAAATTTAAAAATTGTTATTATATTTTATAATTTTTGAATATTTTTAACTAATCTCCACCTAAATTATTTTAAAAATTTATCTTTAAGGCTTAATTTTTTTGAAAATTTTATTTAAACCCTTAAAATTTAAAGAAAAATTTAAATTAAATCCTTCAAAAAATTTAAAATTTTAATTTAAGCACCTAAAATTTTTAAAAAATTCAAATAGGCCCCCTTAACCTGTGTTGCCAAAATCCATCCCTGATTATTTTTAATTAAAAATATGACCAAATTGAATGACTGGATTGTTTTAATGTACAAATTGGAAGGATTAAATGTGATATTATACAAATATATAACAAAATAAAAGTTTAATGCCCAGATTGAAGTAATTAAAAACTTGATTACCAAGTTGAATAGTTTAAAAAGTTCAGTGACTATTTATGAACTTTACCCAAATATAAAAGAAAATGTATTGAAACTGACATCTGCGCCTGAAACTCCCAGGCTACACGCTCCACTCGTTTCCCCAATTCACGCGCTCTTTCATTTCGTCTTCGTCACAGAAGCATCAGAGCCATAAGAGTGTAGATAGAGAAACCATTCCCAAACCAAATTAGCGTTAGGGTTATCCCTAATCCAGATAACAATTCCACACGCTCGATTATTGCTACTTATATATCGAACATGGGCGATAATCCATCACCAACAGGATCGGCCGTCGATCTCGATGAGCAGATCTCGCAGCTCATGCAATGTAAGCCACTTTCGGAGCAGCAGGTACCCGTCTTTTTCCTCCCCTAAGGATCTGTTTGTTTTCCAATCAAGTGGAAAATTTGAGCACTTAGTTCAGTAGTTTAATTTTTTTATTTTAGTAATCGATTTGGCTTTATTTTGGCTACGAAATGAATATAAAACCGATTTTGAATTTTGTACTAAGACATTATTGCAATAGCACAAATTCTATTGCCCGTGTGAATTTGATTTGATTTATAATTAATGAATACAAAGAGATTTTTTTTTCTTTTTTCAATTCAAGACAATTTATTTATTTGATGTAGCTGCTTTTGTGTGTTTACTGCAAGCTTTTTCTTCGTTTTATTTTAATAATTTTGTTCTCAGTTTGATTAAATGGAAGTCTTCGTTTTTCTTCCCTGTTTGGCCGGGGCGGAATAGAGCTGTTAGTAACTCTGTTTTCATGTTACCTTGTTTAGGTCAGAGCATTATGCGACAAGGCAAAGGAAATATTAATGGAAGAAAGCAATGTCCAGGTTTATTATTTTAGCATTGTGTTTTGTATCTGACGTCTGGCCTCCATTATCTCTAATTCTCTACCTGTTTATTGGCCAATGTATACTTGAGAGTTGAGATGATGAGATTCCTTGTCCTTGAACTGGGAAAACATTGACTTGTTTTGTTTTTATATTTTTATTACAGCCTGTGAAAAGCCCTGTGACAATTTGTGGCGATATTCATGGACAGTTTCATGATCTTGCAGAACTTTTTCAAATTGGGGGGAAGGTACTTGTTTTGATTGTGACCTTTTTCCTCCTGTATTCAGTTCTTCTGTTTCAGCTGAGGGAATGAGTTGAGTCCTCAGTTTGTTGAAGATTGTTTTAGATCTCCACATAGAGGTTTTTATTTAGCAAATGCCATTTGGATATAAGCTTAGTTTTCATTTGGATGGACTGTGAGGTTAGCTTTAATGAGATTATGAAGTGTGGTGGTGGTGAGTTTAATTACTGTAGCGGTGAGATTGAGTAGTGTAGCAGTGTAGTTAACATCAGTAGTAGGATATGTGTTTGGATTCAAACGAGATGGTGGCGGTTAAATGAATGTAGAAAATGATCATTAAGTGTATAATAATAAAATGAATATATATAATAAGTAAATTTATTCAAATCATAATTATATTAAATAATAAAATATTATATATACTATTGTTTGTGTTATATATATATATATATATGGGTGTGCATTCGGTTAATTCGATCGGTGGCCGAACAGAATTAGCCATAACCGAATTAACCGAAATTTTTAGAACTTTAACCCTTAACCAAACCGAATTAGCCTTAATCGAATTAACCGAAACAAAATTATTTCGGTTAATTCGGTCAGTTTTCAAATTAACCAAAATTTGTTATAAAATTTTGGGAAAATTAAACAATTGGTCACTAAATTATGGTAAAATGACCTTGTTAGTCACTGAACTTTCATTTTATACTAATTTGACAAAAGTTTAATGAACATTTTATAATATATCAAAAAATTTAATGATCATTTTATAATTTTTAAAAGTTCAATGACCAAAAATAAATATATGTAATATATATAATATTTAATATATAATAATTTTGGTTAATTCGGTTAATTAACCGATTTTGAACCGAATAACCGATAACCGAATTTTTCAAAAAAACTAACCGTTAACCGAACCTACCTAAAATTAACCGACTGAATTAACCGAAAAAATTTCGGTTCGATAGGTTAATTCGGTTAAAACCGAACAATGCACACCCCTATATATATGTATGGTCGTTCTTTATTTATATTACTTTATTTATGCGTGTTTTTTATGTTAGCATTCTTAATTTGTTCATGCATATTAATTGTCATATTTATTTGTTGCACTAGTTTAGTTTAGTTCTCCAGGCCTCGGTGCCCTCGGGAGCGTCGCCCCAAGTCTTCGGGCATCTTATCCTTTGGCTATCATAGGTTGCGAGCTAATTTTATATCTGAATCGTATGACCATGCATTCATGCATTTTTAGGGATTAAAAATTAAATTAGGTCGAATTTCTATTTTCCTTAGTAAATGTGATACGAACCTTTAAGTGCCGATTTCCGAGCGTGGTAGGGGTGTGAACCCTTCCCCACACGTAACCAACTCCTGAACTTAGAATCTCTGATTTTCATTTTTTTCCAATGTCCGGTCTACCTTATCCAAGTGACTCGTGGCAACTCATTTATTTTCATAAAAGTACGAACTTTTCCAAAATTCCCCAATAAATATTTTTAAAGCTAGGGAACACTAGTAATTTTTTAATTAGTCGCTACACCAATTTGGACTACATGCTATGGCATAGGAGCTTAAGGTATCTTGATCTTGAAGTTGTGAGTTTAGTACTAAATAAACAAGTGACAATAGATAGAACTCATATTTGTAATTGTAGACTCCATAAGTGAATGCTGGCAAAAGACGGCAGAAAGTATGTATTGGAACAAGATATAAAACAAAGGCTTAGATGAGTCTTTTATAGAAAGTATACACGATCTGCAAGTAATACAATGATTGTTTGAGTATCGATCCCACAGAGATTGACTTGGAATTCAATTACTTTGATTGTTACTTGCCTTGAGAAAAAAGTTGTTTGAAGTTGGTTTTGGAAATAATTGAAATAAAATAAAATAAATGAAAATAAAGTAAGACGTTGGCAAGGAATGTACTTTAATGAATGATGAGCGTTGGCAGTGAATGCCTGGTTTTCACGCTATTCATGCCGTGCCAGCCTTTAATAACAACTTGTCTTGGCATTGTTTGCCGAGCAGATTCAAAATTAGAAAAGCCTCTCTCGATGGTCACTGCCCTAAATTGATCATTTAAAAACCCCTATATCTCTATAGTGCATGCTTTTAAATAAACCAATTTGATTAAGATCCAATCTATACCCCTAAGGGGTAGATTTCACTCCCGAAGTAAGTTCATCTACTTGAACGACTTCTCTCCTTAGTATTCAACAAATTGATCGTTGCCACCCCAAGTCTGTTAAGATATTGAGGAGCAATAGACCAACAGTGTCAATTCTCACTTGGCATAGTATTTAGGAAATAGTAAAGTATGCCGAATAGATAAGCATTTCCAAGGCAGGTTTATTATTAAAAACTAAAGCATAAAATAGCGTTCAACGCAAACATTCCCCCACCAACTATGAAATTAGATCATGGTGAGGGACTTAACCAAAAAAACCACAAATGTTTCCCAAGTACATCATCATTTAAAACAAGATAAAATAACTTGAAAGAGAAAATGGGCTCTAAGGGGTCTCTTGATGCAGCCCTTCAAGATCCAGGCTTCTCGGCTAAGCTGGTCGAACCACTCTTCCAAGGTGCAGCCGGTTGTCAATCGTTGCACACCAACTCCTCACTCTGATCGTCTATATATACCCCTCTAGTCCTCCTCGGTTAGTGTTTAAATAGGCGTGCAAGGAAGAGATATGAAGAGCTCCTCATTTGAATTTTAAATGCAAGGAATAAAAGATAATTATCTTATCTAAATTTGAATAAGAGCTGATCAGGCTAGGGCTGATGTCATACTGCCAATGCTGCCTTGGCGTCCAAGCATGGCATGAATCTGCCAACCAGTCTTGGCACCATCTTATCCGCTATTTTTTCGGAGATTAATCCAATTGCTATCTTTTCGGAGCCCGATCATGTCTTATTTTTTCGGGGTCCAACAGCCTCTTGGCATGGCATCAAGTCCACTTCTCTGCCAACTGATGTTTGGCATTGTCTGGTCCATCTATGCCAACAACACTCGGAATTCTCTCTGGCATTCCTTCCTGTGTTACTTTTCTGGGCCAAATCCTATGCCAAACTTGCAAAATTGCCAACAAAACAACCCTTCACTCTGGCATAGATAGAATTCTAAACTCTTTATGCAAATTCATAGTTTTAACATCCTAATGCAACTAAGAGTACCTAAAAACAAGCAAAATCATTGTAAGAATGGCATTAAAAACAATACTTTTGGAGAGGTAACACACATCAAACCTAACTCATTGCTTGTCCTCAAGTAATGCAATCAAAATAAAAACAAAAACTGTAAAAATGTTACCTCGACAAAATTTTGGTTGAATGCCAACACGTGCTGGCAAGCAGAATTTGGCTCTATTTCTGTCCTCACTATCTCAGTGCAATAATGCTAAGCATGTAGTAATTCAAGTGCAACAATATAACTATAGTCTAAGTTCATGAAGAGTGCATGATGTGTAAGCAATATGCATCAAGTATCCTTTCACTCCCTTAGCCAATTTTACTACCTAAACTAAAAAACTTATTGCACGCTCTAATCGATCTCCGATTACCGTCAAGAGGGTTGCTTTTGATGCTTGGTTGAATTGGCTAAAACCGATAAAAGATTAGACAAAATGCACAAGGATTTTAGAGTGATTTGGCTTTCTAACCAAAGCCTACATCCACTACCTTAGCACACCACTAAGGATTTCCCAATTCACAATGAATTATTCCCCTTTTCAAGGCTTAGGAGGCAACCTTTACAACCCTATTTTTTCTTTGGCTAAGATAGAACCAACTCTAGTTTTTGTCTAAGGCTAAGCTATAACCTCTCCTTTTATAAGGGATTTGATTGGTAAACTTAATACCTTACAAAGATGGGTGTTTACAAAGATTAAGCTCACTAGAAAGAGTACAAATGATTTACAATGAAGCACTCTCTAAAATATGTACAAGAGAAAAGAATAACTTTGCTTTGGATTCAAATTCTCTTGATCATCATTCTTGGATAGTTTCTCTTCTTCTTCAAGCGTCTTTGGCTTGTATTTATAGCGAGGAATGAAAAACTAGCCGTTAAAAATAGTCGTTGGAAAACTAGCCGTTGGAGACTTTTAAATTACTTAAAAATATTTGTTTGAGTCAAAGACACTTTTAAAAAATTTCAAACATATTTTCAAATTAAATGGACTTTGAATTGTTTTTGAAATATTTGTTCAAGTCTAAAAACATTTTTCACTTTGTTATATCAAAATAAATATCTCAACAATCTCACCCTTTTTGATATAACGAAACCACTTGAAAAGTTGTTTTTGAAAATGCTCCCCCTTAGAAAAATAAAATTTGAATAAGAGAATAAAAATAAAAAATAATTAAAGCTCCCCTTATTCAATTGAAAATTTAATTTTTCAAAACATTCTCCCCCTTTTTGTTATATCAAAAATGATTCAAACCAATGTTTGAAATTTTCAAAACATTCTCTTGGATTTTGGTATCCAAATTGCTTTGGATCCATTTACAGTAATTTCAATGTCCCTAGTTTCCTTAGGAACCCATATTTGTCTAATCCTATAAGTTTTTCTTTTCTTTATAGGACAAGTATGCAAAGAATAACCATGATAATGGCAATGTGAGCATTTTGCCATTATGTGACAAGATAAATTATTTGAAATAATTTCTTTTTCTTTTGTTAAGCTTTCAAGCTTAACTTTCAAATCAAGATTTTCTTTTTCTAAAATCACATTGCTTGTTTTTGAAAACTCTAAATTATTTTTCAAATTTTCATTTTGGTTTTCAAAATCCAACATTGTTTTCAAAAGAAAATTGTTTTCAACTTCAAGTTTAGAATTTATTTTCTTAAATTTGAAATTCATGGTCTCATATTCCAAAAATAATTCATCGAATGCATCTTGTAACTCCTCAAATGAATATGAATTTAGATCACTAAAGTTAGAAGATACCTCGGGCTCATCGAGAGCCATAACACCATCCACCTTGGGTGATTGGAGGAGGTTAGCATATGATGGAACACCATCTTTCTTCTCTTCTTTGCCACAAAGTTTCTCAAGCATCTCCCACATATCTTTGGCACTTTTGCATGTGGAGACTTTCTTGGAAACATCTTCGTTGAGGCCACAAAGAAGCATGTGCATCGCTTTTGCGTTTAGCTTTGCCTTCGTATCGTTTGCACTCCTTTGCTTCTTCTTCTTCTTAGGAGCTTCCAAGTAGCCATCTTCAATAATGTCCCAAACCTCATAATCATGAGATTTGATGAATTATTTCATGACATTTCTCCATTGGAAGTATGCTTCTCCTTCGAAGAGTGGAGGACACGAGATAGAGCGGCCCTCTTCAAATTTTTCCATTTTTGCTTGAACGGTAGACTTCGAGAAAATGATCTTTACTTCCGGATGTTAGTCCTTCGATGGAGACGAGGCTCTGATACCAATTGAAAAACTTATTGCACACTCTAATCGATCTCATATTACCGTCAGGAGGGTTGTTTTTGATGCTTGGTTGAATTGGGTAAAATCGATAAAAGATTAGACAAAATGCAAAAGGATTTTAGAGTGATTCGGCTTTCTAACGAAAGCTTACATCCACTACCGTAGCACACCACTAAGGATTTTCCAATTCACTATAAATTCTTCCCATTTTCAAGGCATAGGAGGCAACCTTTACAACCCTATCTTTTTCTCTGGCAAACATAGAACCAACTCTAGTTTTTATCTAAGGTTAAGCTAGAACCTCTCATTTTAGAAGGGATTTGATTGGTAAACTTAGTACCTCACAAAGGTGGGTGTTTACAAAGATTAAGCTCACTAGAAAGAGTACAAATGATTTACAATGAAGCACTCTCTAAAATATGTACAAGAGAAATGAAGAAATTTGCTTCGGATTCAAATTCTCTTGATCATCATGCTTGGATAGTTTCTCTTCTTCTTCAAATGTCTTTGGACTGTATTTATAGCGAGGAATGAAAAACAAACCGTTGGAAAATTAGCCGTTAAAAACTAGCCGTTAAAAAATTAACCGTTAAAAACTAGCCGTTGGAGACTTTTAAATTACTTAAAAATATTTGTTTGAGCCAAAAACACTTTTAAAAAATTTCAAACATATTTTTCAAATTAAATGGACTTTGAATTGTTTTTGCAATATTTGTTCAAGTCCAAAAACAGTTTTCACTTTGTTATATCAAAATAAATATCTCAACAATCTCCCACTTTTTTATATAACGAAACCACTTGAAATTTGTTTTTGAAAATGCTCCCCCTTAGAAAAATAAAATTTGAATAAGAGAATAAAAATCGAAAATAATTAAAGCTCCCCTTATTCAATTGAAACATTCTCCCAAATTTTGTTATATAAAAAATGATTCAAATCAATGTTAGAAATTTTCAAAACATTCTCTCCCTTTTTGTTATATCAAAAATGATTCAAACCAATGTTTGAAAACTTTTAAGTCCATAACAATAGAGAGTTTAAGAAAATTGAAAAAATAAAGAATTTTTTTTTAAATGACTCCCATTTCTCAAAGCATTCCAAAAAAATGGCTCAAATGTTTGATACTTAAAAGACATTGAATTTCAATGTTAGATCCAATCAATTTAAAAAGTTCATGAAATTCAATTATCCAAGACTTTAAATTAAAAAATAGATAACCATTGAAATAAAAAAAAATTGCATAGAAGTTACCCATCTTCTTCATTTGTGTGACTAGAGCATTTCCATATATTTGCTTTGCTTGTCATTGCTCCAATACACCTATAAGAGACATTCACTTGGATTTTGGTATCCAACTTGCTTTGGATCCATTTACATTAATTTCAATGTCCCTAGCTTCCTTAGGAACCCATATTTGTCTAATCCTATAAGTTTTTCTTTTCTTTATAGGACAAGTATGCAAAGAATGACCATGATAATGGCAATGTGAGCATTTTTCCATTATGTGACAAGATAAATTATTTGAAATAATTTCTTTTTCTTTTGTTAAGCTTTCAAGCTTAACTTTCAAATCAAGATTTTCTTTTTCTAAAATTCCATTGCTTGTTTTTGAAAACACTAAATTATTTTTCAAACTTTCATTTTACTTTTCAAAATCCAACTTTGTTTTCAAAAGAAAATCATTTTCAACTTCAAGTTTAGAAATTATTTTCTTAAATTTGGAATTCATGGTCACAAATTCCAAAAATAATTCATCGAATGCATCTTGTAACACCTCAAATGACTATGAATTTAGATCACTAGAGTTAGAAGATACCTCGAGCTCATCGAGAGCCATAACAGCATCCACCTTGGGAGATTAGAGGAGGTTAGCACATGATGGAACACCATATTTCTTCTCTTCTTTGCCATAAAGCTTCTCAAGCTTCTCCCACACATCTTTGGCACTTTTGCATGTGGAGACTTTATTGGAAACGTCTTCGTTGAGGCCACAAAGAAGCATGTGCATCGCTTTTGCGTTTAGCTTTGCCGTCATGTCATTTGCACTCATTTGCTTCTTCTTCTTCTTAGAAGCTTCCAAGTAGCCATCTTTAATAATGTCCCAAACCTCATAATCATGAGATTTGATGTACTTCATGACATTTCTCCATTGGAAGTTTGCTTCTCCTTCGAAGAGCGAAGGACACGAGATAGAGCGGCCCTCTTTAAATCTTACCATTTTTGCTTGAATGGTGGACTTCAAGCAAATGATATTTACTCTCGGATGTTAGTCCTTCGATGGAGATGAGGCTTTGATACCAATTGGAAAACTTATTGCACGCTCTAATCGATCTCTGATTACCGTCAAGAGGGTTATTTTTTATGCTTGGTTGAATTGGCTAAAACCGATAAAAGATTAGACAAAATGCACAAAGATTTTAGAGTGATTCGGCTTTCTAATCAAAGCCTACATCCACTACCTTAGCACACCACTAAGGATTTCCCAATTCACTATGAATTTCCCAATTCACTATGAATTCTTCCCTTTTTCAAGGCTTAGGAGGCAACCTTTACAACCCTATCTTTTTCTTTGGCTAAGATAGAACCAACTCTAGTTTTTGTCTAAGGCTAAGCTAGAACCTCTCCTTTTACAAGGGATTTGATTGGTAAACTTAATACCTCACAAATGAGGGTGTTTAGAAAGATTAAGCTCACTAGAAAGAGTACAAATGATTTACAATGAAGCACTCTCTAAAGTATTACAAGAGAAATAAAGAAATTTGCTTTGGATTCAAATTCTCTTGATCATCATGCTTGGATAGTTTCTCTTCTTCTTCAAGTGTCTTTGGCTTGTATTTATAGTGAGGAATGAAAAACTAGCCGTTTGAGACTTGTAAATTACTTAAAAATATTTGTTGAGTCAAAAACACTTTTAAAATATTTCAAACATATTTTTCAAATTAAATGGACTTTGAATTGTTTGTGCAATATTTGTTCAAGTCCAAAAACATTTTCACTTTGTTATATCAAAATAAATATCTCAACAATCTCCCATTTTTTTATATAATGAAACCACTTGAAAAATTGTTTTTGAAAATGCTCCCCCTTAGAAAAATAAAATTTGAATAAGAGAAAAAAAACCAAAAAATTAAAGCTTGAAACCTTTCAACACAATAAAGGAATAAAAACTTGAAATTTAAAAGGATTAAAAACTATTAAAACCTTGAAACCTAAAAACAAAGAAAACATCTATCCTAATATTTACAAAAGTTCAAACCTTGATGGTGTTTTCATGTCACCTCTACCAAGATGATCACCTCCTTGGCATTATTCTGATCACCTTTCATACAGTTCTTTAAACATTGACCATTTACCTTAAAGATTTCTCCTATCTTCAAATTCCTAATGTCCACTGCTCTATGGGCATAGGGCTTCACAACTTCAAAAGGGCTCGTCCATCTTGATCTTAGTTTTCCTGTAAACAACTTAAGTCGTGAGTTGAATAACAGAACACGTTGGCCTACCTAGAACTGTCTTGGCATTATCCTACTGTCATGCCAGCGTTTTGCCTTTTCCTTATAGATTTTGGCATTCTCATAGGCTTGTGTTCTGAATTCTTTCAACTCATTTAAGTCTAGCAACATTTTTTCTCCAGCAACTCTCCATGCCATGCCATGCCATGCCAAGTGTTCTGATGGCCCAATAGGCTTTATGTTCAAGCTCCACTAGTAGATGGCATAGTTTCCCGAAAACAAGTCTAAACGGTAAAGTGCCCAAAGAAGTTTTAAAAGCAGTCTTGTAAGCCCACAAGGACTCATCCAGCCTCAAGGACCAGTCTTTCCTCGATGGATTAACAGTTTTCTCTAAGATGTTCTTAATCTCCTTGTTTGAAATCTCAGCTTGCCCATTCATTTATGGATGATATGTCGTGGCAATTCTCTACTGTATACCATACATACACAAAGCTTTAGATATTAGATTACATTTAAAATGGGTGCCCTCATCATGAATAATCACCTAGGGGCACCAAATCTAGTAAAAATGTGTTTGTGCAAGAACTTGGCAACGGCCTTGGCATCGTTTGTTGGCAGGGCAACAGCCTCTACCCATTTAGATACATAGTCAACAGCCACAAGCGCAATATGTTATGTTGCTCATCCTCGGGCACACATCGGCAGGTCACTTGGTCGACACACTGTTTAAACAATATTGGCTCATCCCAATAGTAATGCCTAACTTCTCACAATAACCTCTTCTTGGCATTGTATTCCAAATTTGGTGGTAAAATGTTGCTCACCAAGTAGTTGACAATGTCAGCATACCATGGCACGGCATTAACTGCAAGCAAATACTCATCAGGAAATTCATCTCTTATAAAATCGGTCTTACCATCTTTAAGATGATACTCTAAACGTGGGAGATGGTCAGCTACTAAGTTTTCACTGCTCTTTTTTTGTCTTGGATCTCAAGATCGAATTCTTGAAGTAGGAGCATCCATCGGATTAGTCTGGGCTTTGCATCCTTCTTTGCCAAGAGATACTTCAATGCCGAATAATCTGTATACACAACAACTTTGTTACCAATTAAATAAGATCAAAATTTATCAAAAGCAAATACAACCGCGAGAAATTCTTTCTCGGTTGTAGAGTAATTCAGTTGTGCTTCACTCAAGGTTCGGCTGGTATAGTAGATGGCATGGAAAACCTTGCTACGCCTTTGTCCTAAGACTGCACTGACAGCATAATCGTTGGCATCGCACATGAGCTCAAAGGGCTCATTCCAGTCCGATGCGACAACTATAAGGGCATTGATCAACTTCTTTTTAAGCTCCTAAAATGCTCTCAAATAAGAATCGTCAAAAGCAAAAGGGGCATTATGTTCTAATAACAAGCATAAAGGATTAGTAATTTTTGAAAAATCTTTAATAAAACGCCGATAGAAACCGACATGTCCTAAAAATCTCCTTATACCTTTGACACTCGTTGGGGGCGGTAATTGCTTAATTACCTCAACTTTTGCTTGATCAACTTCTAATCCTTTCTCAGTTACCTTATGCCCGAGAACAGTGCCCTCATTCACCATGAAGTGGCATTTTTCCCAGTTCAACACTAGCTTTGTCTCTATGCATCTCTTCAAGACTTGCTCCAAACTTTGAAGACATTCCTCAAATGTTTTTCCAAACACTGAGAAGTCATCCATGAATACTTCCATATTGTGCTCTATCATATCGAAAAAAATGGACATCATGCAATGTTGAAATGTTGTCGGTGCGTTGCATAGGCCAAATGGCATCCTTCTAAATGTAAACGTCCCATAAGGGCATGTGAACGTGGTTTTCTCTTGACCCTCATGGGCGACGACAATCTGATTATAACCTGAATAACCATCCAAAAAACAATATAAAGCTTTACCTGCCAACCTGTCTAACATCTGATCAATGAATGGCGATGGGAAGTGGTCCTTCCTCGTGGCATTGTTCAGCCTCATATAGTTCATGCACACTCTCCATCCTGTGATAGTTCTGGAGGGAAGCAATTCAGCTTTACTATTCTGTACCACGGTCATGCCACCCTTCTTTGGCACACATTGCACCAGGCTAACCCAAGAGCTATTAGAGATGGGATATATAATCCCAGTATCGAGCCATTTTATGATCTCTTTTTTCACTACCTCTTTCATGCTTGGGTTTAGCCTCATTTGGCCTTCAATGGTCCTGCTATGGTACCCCCCCAAGATAATCTTGTGTATGCAAATGGTTGGGCTAATACCTCTGATATCTGCCAAGGTCCAACCCAATGCTTGCTTATAATCACGTAATATTGCCAGCAATCTTTCCTCCTGATCATTAGTGAGATCAGTGGCAATGATCAGTGGCAGATTTGAGTGTTCACCTAAATAAGCATACTTCAAGTGATCTGGCAGTGGTTTTAGTTCCAATGCTGGTGGCTTCTCAATTGATGGTCTAGGTGCCTTGATCTCTCTGTCGGCCAACTATAGTGGCTCAAAATAACTCACCTCTTCAGCCTTCAAGACTGATTTTTCTGGTTCCTCAAACAGTTCAGCTATGTCGTCTAAGTCGCTAGCATCAAATTCTATATTCTGGCATAAATATGTCATGTCCAAAGTGTAGATGGATTCCATCATCTCCTCTGTTTGGCATTCATCAGGTTCATCTACATATTTCAAAGCTTAAAACACATTAAATGTAACTTCCTGGTCATTCATGCGCATTGTTAGTTCCCCTTTATGAACATTAATCAAATCCTTACCTGTGGCAAGAAAAGGTTTACCCAAGATAATCAGGACATTAATATCCTCCTCATAATCCAAAATGATAAAATTAGCTGGGAAAATAAATTTATCTATCTTTACTAGCACATCCTCAATCTTACCCTTGGAATGTGCATAGGACTGGTCTGCCAGCTGGAGTGTCACCGTGGTAGGTCTGGCTTCTATGCCAAGCTTCCTGAAAACTGACATTGGCATCAAGTTGATGTTGGCTCCTAAGTCGCACAGTGCCTTACCCGTGAATTTGTTGCCAATGGTACAGGGAATGGTAAAACTTCTCGGATCTTTCAGCTTTAGTGGCAATTGGTTTAGGACCATGGCATTGCATCCCTCGGTCAAAGTAACAGTTTCAAAGTCTTCCAACTTTCTTTTCTTGGACAAGATGTTCTTCATGAATTTAACATAGTTGGGCATCTGTTCAAGGGCTTCTACCAATGGAATGTTGATTTGCAATTGCTTAAGAAGCTCTAAGAAATGCTTGAATTGCTAGTCTTGCTTATGCTTTTGAAGTCTCGCTGGAAATGGTGGTGGCGGATAAACATTTGTCGGCGTTGCTGGCTTTGCCAAGGCAGTGCTAGCATCAGTCTGGTCGGCATCTATTTTGGCATCTATTTTGGCTTCTGTTTTTGTTTCCTCTTTCTCTACTTCCTTAAGGTTTTCTGCTGGCACTGGCTTCTCGATTTGGTAGTTAACTGTCTGCTTGGTAGCTTTCTCCACCTCGCATTGCTTACCACTCCGAAGAGTTATGGCTTTACATTACTCGTTTTCTTTATCTCGGGCATCTTCGGTGCCACTTGGCAATGCTCCTTGGGGTCGATTGCTGAGTGCATTGGCAATCTACCCAATCTGAACTTCTAAGTTCCTCATTGATACTGCCAAACTCTGGACCGTGGCATCATTCCTCTCTATGTACTCTGTGAGAGTGCCTCCTTGGTTGAATCTCTGTCCTTGCTGGAAATTATTTTGAACTTTCTGTGGCGTGGCATTCTGATAGAATGCTGGTATGGCATTGTTGTTGAAAGCTGGCATGACATTGTTATTCTACCTCTGGGTATTCTGGCCCTGGGCATTGTACTGGTTACCTCCTTGATTTCCCCATGCTAAGTTAGGGTGTTGTCTTCAACCTGTATTATAAGCATTGGAATTAGGATTATTGTAACTATTAACATTGCCAACAAAGTTTACCGATTCAGGATTGGCAGGGCATTCATCCACATGATGATTCTCTCCACAAATTGTACAAAATAGGTCTAATACTTTGACTTATTGGGCCTCATTGGTCTTTTGCAACGTTCTTACCATACTAGTAAGGTTGGAAATCTCGGCATGGATGGACATTAGTTCATCAACCTGAAACTTCCCATTGGTTTTAGTTCCGGTTCCAAGTCTAGCAACAGGATATTCAAAATCGTTGATTGCAACCATTTCTGAAATGTCAACAGCCTCGGTATATGTCTTGTCAAGCAACGAACCGGCTACTGAAGCATCAACAACAGTCATTGTTTGTGCATTTAATCCATTGTAAAAAGTTTGTATTTGAGTATAATTTGGGAATCTATGCATAGGACACCTCTTGAGCAGATCTTTATATCTTTCCCAGGCATCATATAAGGTCTCGTCCTCAGCCTGTCTAAATGTAATGATCTCACCTCATATCTTGGCAGTGAGTGTTGGTGGCTGGAATTTTGTCAAGAACTTCTGGCATAGGTCTGCCCATGAAGTGACTGAGCCAGATGGCAAGGAATTGAGTCAAGCCTTAGCTCTATCTCTCAAGGAATAGGTGAATAACTTCAGTTTCACGGTATCTTTAGGTACTTCATTTTGTTGAAATAACTGGCAAATCTCTATGAACTACTTCAAATGTTGCATCGGATCTCTAGTAAGTGCTCTAGCAAACTGACATATGTTTAAAAGAGTTTGAATCATTAGCGGCTTAAGTTCAAAATTAACAGTGTTTACCTATGTGCCAATAAGTCCTAGCATTAAATTGTCAATGGTTGGTACGAATGTTCTCTAATAGGTCTCTCTTCATTAACAACTGGGACAGCAGGTGGTGGTGGTATCCCATTGTTAAGTTGATTTCCTCCATTGTTCACTACACCATTCCCTCCATTTCCTGGGTTTTGCATCTCTCAAAATCTTCTTTTTAACCTCCGTAAGGTTTTCTCAATTTTTGGATCGTATGGCCACTCGTCCACCACATGATGGCTTCTGGTCCTACACCGATAAAAACAAAAGGTAAAAACAGAAATACAATTAAAGGAAAGACAAGTAAAAATTTGAAAATAATCAATTCCGTTGTAATCCCCAGCAACGACGCCAAAAACTTGTAGTCTCTCTAAGTGAGTGCTGGCAAAAGAGGGCAGAAAGTATGTATTGGAAAAGTATAAAACAGTGCCAAGATGAGTCTTTTGCGTGCAAGTATACACGGTCTACAAGTAATACAGCAGTTAAGCTGAGTATTGATCCCACAGAGATTGACTTGAAATTCAATTGCTTTGATTGTTACTTGCCTTGAGAAAAAATTGTTTGTTTGAAGTTGGTTTTGGAAATAATTTAAATAAAATAAAGTAAATGAAAATAAAGTAAGACGTTGGCAAGGAAGGTGCTTTAATGAATGATGAGCGTTGGCAGGGAATGCATGGTTTTCACACTATTCATGTCGTGCCAGCCTTTAATAACAACTGTTCTTGGCATTGTTTGCCGAGCAAATTCAAAATTAGCAAAGCTTCTCTCGATGGTCATTGCCCTAAATTGATTATGCAAAAACCCTTATATCTCTATAGTGCATGCTTTTAAATAAAACCAATTTGATTAAGATCCAATCTATTCTTCTAAGGGGTAGATTTCACTCCCAAAGTAAGTTCATCTACTTGAACGACTTCTCTCGAAGCTTCTCTCCTTAGTATTCAACAACTTGATCATTGCCACCCCAAGTCTGTTAAGATATTGAGGAGAAATAGGCCAACAGTGCTAGCTCTCACTTAGCATATTATTTAGGAAACAGTAAAGTATGCCGAATAGATAAACATTGCCAAAGTAGATTTATTATTAAAAACTAAAGCATAAAATAACGTTCAACGCAAACATTCCCCCACCAACTATGAAATTAGTTCATGGTGAGGGACTTAACCAAAAAAAAACCACAAACGTTTCCCAAGTACATCATCATTTAAAACAAGATAAAATAACTTGAAAGAGAAAATGAGCTAGAGTGGGTCTCTCGATGCAGCCCTTCAAGATCCAGGCTTCTCGGCCAAGCTTGTCGAACCACCCTTCCAAGGTGCAGCCGGTTGTCAATCGTTTATTCCCCCTCTAGTCCTCCTTAGTTGGAGTTTAAATAGGCGTGCAAGGAAAGATAGGATGAGCTCCTCATTTAAATTTTAAATGCAAGGTATAAGAGATAATTATCTTATCCAAATTTGAATGAAAGCTGATCAGGCTAGGGCTGACGCCATAATGTCGACGTTGCCTTAGCGTCCAAGCTTGGCATAAATCTGCCAACCAGTCTTGGCACCATCTCATCCGTTATTTTTTCAGAGATTGATCCAATTGCTATTTTTTTAGAGCCTGATCATGTCCTATTTTTTCGGGGTCCAACAGCCTCTTGGCATGGCATCAAGTCCACTTCTCTGCCAACCGGTGTTTGGCATTGTCTGGTCCATCTGTGCCAACAACACCCGGCATTTTCTCTAGCATTCCTTCATGTGTTGCTTTTCTAGGCCAAATCCTATGCCAAACCAGCAAAATTGCCAACAAAACAACCATTCACACCGGCATAGACAGAATTCTAAACTCCTTATACAAATGCATGGTTTTAACATCCTAATGCAACTAAGTGTACCTAAAAACAAGCAAAAGCATTGTAAGATTGGCATTAAAAACAATACTTTTGGAGAGGTAACAGTAATGCATGTCAATTAGGTAAAAAGCCATGTTTTCCCTTTAAATGCTATATTACTGTCTATTCTAAACTTGTTTAAGTTGTAGAGGTAGATGTTTGAGGTCCTTCTCATGTACTTTCTGATGGCTATTATTGCTGCATTTCTTTTGTTGACATGTTCAGTAGAAATACTTAGGTGTACCTATTGAAAAATAAATCAGATGCTTATGTTGCATTTCAAACGTTTAAATCCTTAGTCCAAACACAATTTTCATCTAAGTTACTTTCTGTCCAAACTGAGGTAGGAGATGAATTTCAGTTTCATAAGCGACTTTTAGCAAGGTTAGGCATACAAAATATAATACCTTGTTTGATGACATCCCCACAAAATAGAGTAGTAGAAAAAACATAGACACATTGTGAAGACTGCATTAACTTTGCTAACACAAAATTCTTTACCTTTAAATTACTGGTCATATGTTGTTTTAAGTTCTACGTATCTTATTAATAGGCTGCCAACAAAGGCTCATGATAATAAATCCCCCTTTCATGTTCTTTGATTACAAGTTCTTAAAAGTATTTGGCAACCATTATTATCCTTATCTAAGGTCTCACAATATACACAAAATGGACTTTAGGTCCAACCCTTGTCCTTTATTGGGCTACTCACTCAAACACCTTTGTTATTAGTGTTTAGACATAGGGATGATAAAATAATTCGTACCCGTCGAGTCTCGGCCCGACCTGATAAGGGCGGGTTTTTTATTAAAAAATCGGTGGCAGTGCGGATTATGAAAAAAATAAAGTTGGGGTGGGACGAGTTCGGGTTTACTGTGAAAATTCTCGACCCTTCCCGATATATTTATATATTATATTTTTATACATTATATTTAATATTTTTAGGCGGGTCGGTTGGAGCGGCCAAAAATCCGCCCTAACCCGTCCCATTGCCATCCCTATTTAGACACAGGAAATGGCAAAGTATTCATCTTTAGACATGTGGTCTTCAATGAAGGTATATTTCTTATTGCTTCTAAACATGGTTTATTCTCCACCAGTGCTGCAGTAGCATTATTGTTTCAGTTTCCCTCTTTACTAGCCGAACCCCTATTTAGGATTTCTTTTTCGACTGCATATATGGTTGCTCCTTATGCATATGTTCAAAGGTCTTCTCATAAAGTTATTCAAGTTCACATCACTCTTGAAGTTGATCAAAGGAATTCTTCTGATTCTGAAAATAGGGCATCTACTAACTAGTATTAGGCTAGCTCATCAGTTCCTGAGCAAGAAGAAAGAACTGGTCATGAACACTCTAAGACTATTGGCAGTAATGGTGTTGTTGAAGAGGGAAGTGTTAGTCATGAACCTATTGAAGATGTTTCTACTACAGAAGATATTGCTATCGTTTCTTTTTTGCTGGAAAAACCCATCCTATGGTCACTCAAAGTAAGACTGGTGTTTTAAAGCATAAGGCTTATCAACTGCAAGTAGAGGAAGTGCCGACTAGTGTTCATGATGCTTTAAATCCATGTCAATATGGACTTGGGAATTATTGTCGAGAATAAGAGGACTTGAAATACCAGCAAAAGATGATGGGGTCGACATCTCCAAGACCGATGAGCATCCGGAACCCGCGGCCGAAGACGGCTATGAATCATCGGAAGAATGTTTATCCGAAGAAGAATTTATCTGCACGAAGACCAATTTGTTTGGTGAAGAAGAAGAAGAGAAGCCTATTCCAAAGGAAAAAAAATATTGAGAAGGATGGAGTCTCATAAAGAAGCAAAGTCATATCAACTAGGTAAAGTGTTAACATCCAAGTGGTCATCAGGGGCGGGGCCGCGCATTAGCTGCATGAGGGATTATCCTTCCGAGCTTCAGACCCGGGTTTTAGAGCATGCACACTTCTCCCTACGGACAAACCGTGAGGCACCATCGCGTTTAAGCATAGATGCTTCGACTCCAACATCATTACGTAAAGGAACAAGTTCATCTAGAATTAGTTCACTTGCACACATCCCCAAACCAAGTGAGAGAATTGGAAAAAGCAAAAGCGTGGGCTGTTTTGAAACACACGTATGATTTTGGTTACGGTTACAGCAGAAGAAATGGGTTCCATTTCTTTTTTTCCTGCAGTTTTTTTTAGCCTTTTATATGTTGTTTTCTTTTTCACATGGAGAAAAATGAAAAAAAAAAAAGATGAACTAAAATTAGATTTGTGAGTCTAGATGACATGAAGTTCCTCTCTCAGTTGACAACAGATTTGTAAATCCTACTTTGATGAGATGAGATTTGTGAATCATGGAAGAGGGTTACTCTTGGCAATTTAGAAGGAAATGAAGACTGCATTTATTTTCCATTATCTTCAATTCTCTTTATACTAATCAAACACTCCTTGTCTACTTTGCTAAAGTTCTCACATCAAGACTTTTGATTATAGGAGAATGGTTTACATGAATGAGTTGTTTTAATTTAAAGCTTGTGAAATGAGCTAAGTTGGAAATCAGATTATGTTTTTTTTTTCTGTCTCCAACTATAATACCCGATCCCTCACCGGATCCGAAGCGCTACATTCGGGTCACCAAAAAACGATCCATCAAAATTTTCACATTTAAAACCTTAGATTTAGTCATTTTCAAA
Source organism: Hibiscus mutabilis (assembly GCA_019671005.1). Classification (NCBI taxonomy): domain Eukaryota; kingdom Viridiplantae; phylum Streptophyta; class Magnoliopsida; order Malvales; family Malvaceae; genus Hibiscus; species Hibiscus mutabilis. The sequence goes on from CM033713.1 coordinate 24,113,887, forward strand.
GCATTATATCCTCCACTATTCCATGAAATTAAATAAGCATTTTAAATGAGCTTACAAAACAGAAGCTCTAAATTTAAAACATTGTTTATCAAAATAGTAAAGCAAAATAGAGTTTACAGACTCAACATTTGTAAGGTCCTATGAATACATAAGCCCAAGACTAAATACTAAGCATTGTACTCTGAAGCGACGTGATACTGGGAATCCCTTCTTGATGTGCTCCTCGGCCACGATCAACCTACTAACCTACGAACGAAAACAACGATTCCGAAAGCTAAGCTTTTTCTTATTTCACATTGTCTTTGCTAAGCTTAGTGGTACATATCTACTCTACCACGATTTGTGATTATCATAAAATAAGCATGCGGGGTAGGTATAGTTTATAGAGCATAGATAAGGCTTCACTATCTAAGAGTTATAATCTAGCCTACACTAGCTAGAGTTCTTAGATTACCTATCACAAGGCTTTATTAAGTCTACAAGAAGTCTTACATATCTCGCAATGCTTTACCATACACGAGATCACTCAGCCTATCGCGTAGGTTTCATTGGGTACATAAGCTATCATATATAGCATCCACACAGCATACATAAATGCATCCATACTGTTAACTCATCAAAAAGTACTAAATCTTATTCTTATTTCACATTGTCTTTGCTTGCCTTTAAGTGTGTTTAGTTGCATTTAGCCTTAAAATTCATGCATTTGAATAAGTAGTTAGGAATTGTGTTATGTCAGTGTGAAGGGTTGCTTTGTTGGCATTATTGCAGGCTCAACAAAGAAGGACATGTTTAGTAGAGCAAAGCAGTGCAGAAAGGAAGGAATGCCAGAGAGAATGCCGAGTTGTTGTTGGCAGCGATGGACCAAAAATTGCTAAAGCACCGGCTGGCAGAGAAGAAAAGTTTGATGCCCGGCCGAGTAGCTGTTGGACCTTGATGACGTCAGCCCTAAGATTCAAATATAGGATAAGATGATCATATCCCTTATCCATTGCGCATTCAAAATTCAAATTTCAAGGATTATCCTAGGTGTCCCGTGCTTGCCTATTTAAAGAAGGAATGAGGGGGATCGAAAGAGACGATCGGATTGAGAGAAAGGCTGCACCAAGGAGACGTGGTTCGACCAGCTTGACCGAGAGCTCGGACCTTGAAGGGCTGCATCGACGAACCCCCTTCTAGCCCATTCTCTTTGTTTTTATTTGTTTTTATTTTTAATGATGATGACGTTGAGATACGATTATGGTTTTTGGATGGATACCCTCACCATGAACTAAACTTTTACAGTTGGTGTAGGATGTTTGCGTTTGAACGTTGTTTTCATGTTTAGTTTTTAGTAATAAAAAATTCATTGGCATTGTTTTCCCTATCTGGCATGTTTTACAGTTTTCTAAATTCTGTGCCAAGCGACCGCTGGCATAGTATGCTTATTGCACCTTAATATCTTAATAGACTTAGGGGGCAACAATTAGTTGCTAGATACTAAGGCGAGATGTTTCGACGGAAGATGTCCAAGTAGATGAACTTACTTCGTGAGTGAGTCTACCCTTTGGGAGTATAGATTGAGACTTAATCAAATTGATTTATGAAAAACTTCATTATAGAGATATAAGGGTTTTTACATGGTTAATTTTGGGCATTGCCATCGATAGAGGCAATGCCAACTTTGAATATGCTCGGTAAATAATATCAAGGCAGAAAATTATTAAACGCTGGCATGAAAAGTGTGAAAAACATGCATCATTTGCCAACGCCCATCACTCATTTAAATTCTCCTTGTGCCAACGATCTTTTCCTTTTTATTTTATTCTTTTAAATTGTTTTCAAAACTCACTTCAAATCAACAACACTTTCCCTTTGACGAGTACACAAGCAAGGCAAACAAACTCTTGGCCAACCCTTGTGGGATCGATAACCAGCTTACTGCTGTATTACTTGCAGACCGTGTAAACTTGCACTCAAAAGACTTAGTCTTAACACTGTTTTCATACATTTCCAATATTTTTCCACCTTTTTGCCAAGCACTCACATAGTCGAACAAGTTTTTGGCGCCGTTGCCGGGGATTGCAGCGGAGTTTGTTGTTTTTAAATTTTTACTTGTCTTCTTTTTATTTTTGTTCTTTATTTTATTTTTTTGTTTTGACCGGTGTATAACCAAAAACGTCCTGTGGTGGAAGATTGGTTGTACGATCCAAAAATCGAAAGAACCCTGCGAAGGTTAAAGAAAAAGATTCGAGAGATGGCTCAACAAGGCAATGGAGGAAATGGTGTGTTAAACAATGAGAAAAATCCACCCAATAACAATGGAATACCACTAGATCCTGTTGCCCTAGCTGTTAATGTAGAGGAAGATAGATCTATTAGAGAACATTCGACACCAAACATTGATAATTTGATGCCAGGACTAATTGGTCCCGAGGTAAATACATCCAATTTTGAACTCAAACCGGTGATGATACAAACGCTTTTGAATGTAGAACAATTTAATGGAGCACCTACTGGAGATCCAAGGCAACACTTGAAGCAGTTCATGAAAGTATGCCAGCTATTTTAGCAGCCTGGAGTATTAGATGATATAGTGAAGCTAAAGTTGTTTACATTTTTTATGAGAGATAGAGCAAAAGCGTGGCTAATTTTTTTGCCACCTGATTCTGTCACCTCATGGGGAGATCTATGCCAAAAAAATTTGTTACGATTTCAGCCACCTAAACTCACCACCAAACTGAGGGGTGAGATCATCACATTTAGACAAGCTGATGATGAGACCCTATATGATGTCTGGAGAGATATAAAGATCTGTTGAGGAGATGTCCCATGCATGGATTCTTGAAATGGACCCAAATGGAGACCTTCTACAATGGACTTAATGCGCAAACCAAAATAGTTGTTGATGTGTTGGCAAATGGCTCATTGCTTGACAAAAACTATGTAGAGGCAGTTGGCATCCTTGAGAGGATTTCAATCAATGATTTTAAATATCCTACTGCGAGACTTCGGACCGGCACTAAAACTAGTGGGAAATTACAAATAGATGAGCTCACATCCACCCACGCTGAGATTTTCAATCTTACTAGCATGGTGAGAACTTTGCAAAAGAGTTATGAGGCCCAAGAAGTTAAGGCATTAGCCCCATGCTGTACAATATGTAGAGAGGATCATCACACGAAAGATTACCCTACCAACCCTGAGTCGGTAAATTTCATTGGTAATTTTAATCGTAATTATAATCCAAATTCCAATACTTACAATGCAGGATGGAGGCAACATCCAAATTTAGCTTGGGGGAATCAAGAAAGCAACCAATATAATGCCCAACAGTAGAACAACAATGCCCAGCATCAATGCAATGCCCACTGTCAGAACAATGACATGCCAGGGGTCAACCAGAATATTATGCCTCAAAGGGCACAAAACAATTTTATGCAGGGCAAAGGAACAACCAGGGGACTTTGAGAGAATACATGGAGAAGAATGATGCAACTGTCCAGAGTTTGGCAGCATCGATGCGAAACTTGGAGGTACAAATTGGACAGAATGCCAATACACTCAGTAATAGACCCCATAGAGCTTTGCCAAGCGATACAGAGAATGCTAGGCAAAACCATAATGAACAATGCACAGTTGTGACTCTACGAAGTGGCAAACAATGTGAGGCTGAGACATCTGTCAAGCAGGCAAATAGTTGCCAGAAGAAGAAGAAACTACCAGTAGATGAACCAAAAGAACCAAAGAACAAAGAAGTGGGCATAAGTAATGCCAGACCTCAGTCGGATGTCAGCAGAACCTTGGCAAAGTCGGTAGAGCTAGCATATGTTTATCCACCTCTATCATTTCCACAAAGACTACAAAAGCACAAGTAAGATCAACAATTTAAGCGCTTCTTAGAAGTACTTAAACAATTGCAAATAAATTTACCATTGGTGGAAGCTCTGGAGCAAATGCCCAACTATGTCAAATTCATGAAAGAAATATTGTCTAAAAAGAGGAAGCTGGGTGATTTCGAAACTGTAGCTCTCACGGATGGATATAGTGGACCGATCCTTTGCACATCCTAAGGGTAAGATTGAGGATGTATTGGTAAAGGTAGATAAATTCATATTCTCAGCTGACTTTATTATCTTAGATTATGAGGCAAATTTAAATGTCCCAATTATATTGGACAGACCGTTCCTTGCCACAGGTAGAGCCTTGATTGATGTTCATAAATGTGAATTAACCATGCACATGAATGATCAGTAGGTTACATTTAATGTGTTTCAAGCTTTGAAATGTGTAGATGAATTAGATGAATGCCAAGCAAATGATAAGATATAGTCTATTTTTAAGGTGGACGTGGCACATCTGTGCCAAGATACTGATGATGATGCCAGCAGAAGTGACAGTGAAGGTGGAACAAGTGAGGACACTAAATGAGCAACCTTAGTAAAAGTAAGCTATTTTGGACAACCAGAACCATTAGAGTTGGCTGACAGAGAGATCGTGGCACCAAAATCATCCATTGAGGAGCCACTAAAACTGGAGCTCAAATCACTGCAAGACTATCTCAAGTATGCTTACTTAGGTAAACACTCAACCTTGCCAGTGACCATTGCTGCTGATCTCACTAATGATCAGGAGGAACGATTGTTGGAAATTATAAGCAATTACAAGCAAGCATTGGGATGGGCCTTGGCTGATATCCAAGGAATAAGCCTAACCATTTGCATGCACAAAATTATCTTGAAGGAACATTATGGAAAGACCATTGAGGGTCAGAGAAGGTTGAACCCGAGCATGAAATAGGTTGTTAAGAATGAGATTATCAAGTGGATAGATGTCGGGATAATTTATCCCATTTTTGACAGCTCGTGGGTCAGCCCAGTTTAATATGTGCCAAAGAAAGATGGCATGATCGTAGTTTAAAATAGCAACAATGAGTTAATTCCTTCCAGGATCGTTATCGTATGGAGAGTGTACATGAATTGTAGAAAGTTGAACAATGCCACCAAGAAAGACCATTTTCCATTGTCTTTCATTGATCAGATGTTGGACAGACTAGCAGGTAAAGCATTTTACTATTTTCTAGATGGTTATTCAGGATATAACCAAATTGCCATAGCTCTAGAAGATCAAGAGAAGACCATGTTCACGTGTCCATATAGGACGTTTGCCTTTAGAATAATGCCATTCGGGTTGTGTAATGCCATGTCAACATTTCAACGTTGCATGATATCCATTTTTCTGACATGATTGAACAAAATTTGGAAGATTCATGGATGATTTCTCAGTGTTTGGCAAAACATAAATGCCTTCAGAGTTTGGAGCAAGTCTTGAAGAGATGCATTGAGACAAACCTAGTGTTAAACTGGGAAAAATGCCACTTCATGGTGAAGGAGGGCATTGTCCTCGGGCACAAGGTAACCAAGAAGGGATTGGAGGTCGACCAAGCAAAAATTAAGGTAATCAAGCAATTGCCACCACTGACAAGTGTAAAAGGTATTAGAAGTTTTTTGGGACATGCAGGTTTTTACCGTCGTTTCATTAAAGATTTTTCTAAATTTTCTAAACCTTATGCTTGCTTTTGGAACAAAATGCCACTTTTGCTTTTGATGATTCTTGTTTAAGGGCGTTTCAAGAACTTAAGGAAAAGTTGATTAATGCCCCTATAGTCGTGGCACCAGATTCGAATGAGCCATTCGAGCTCATGTGTGATGCTAGTGATTATGTTGTCAGAGCAGTATTGGGACAACGTTGTGGCAAAGTTTTTCATACCATCTACTATGCCAGCCGGGCAATAATTGGAGCTCAGCTGAATTATTCACAACCGAGAAAAAATTTCTTGCAGTTGTATTCGCTTTTGATAAAAAATTTAGATCTTATTTAGTTTGTAATATCCCAAATTTTTTGTTAGTGACCAAAATGTAAATTTTGAAAGTTTAGGGGTTAAAGTGTAAACTTTAGAAAAGTTTAGAGACCAAAGTGTAATTTACAAAAGTTGTGTATTTTAACCCCGTAAATGAATAGTTTACCCTCAAGAATGACATTTTCGTGTTACTCGAATTTTTCGTACAGAGTTTTTATTAATGGCTAAAAAATGATAAAATTTAGAAGAAAATTCAGATAATTGGATCGAATCGAATATCTAGGATAATTTGAAGGATGATAAGCCAAGGTTGATTATGTCATTTTACATACCTAAGTGTAGTGATCCTCTTTTCGCTAAAAACGAGGTTTTAAGGTGTTTGTGTATTTTTCGTATTTTAAAAATGTCTTCCATTGGGTTTTAGAAAAACTCGTATTATTTTAAAAATAGAGTCGCCACCGGCCACTAAGGTAGGCCATACACCATAAAACCAGAGATTTTAAAAAAATGGGTTCGGGAGTCGGTTACGGATGGAGAAGGATTAGCACCCCACATCGCCCAAAATTGGTACTTTAATAATTATCGCTTTAATATTAAACTTCCTGATTAAAGTGTCGATTCAATCAAAATTTGGTTATAAGCGCGAGTAGATTTTAAAGGCCCTGTTATTCGAGAGTAAACCGAATGATCATCATCACTACGCTTGATATTAACCCTATTTACTATCGAATAAAAGGATCCTTAACAGTTTATATAGTCAAATGCAACGAAATAAAGCGAAGCAAATATATATGAAATGAAAGCATAAACATAAACGAAAATTAAAATGCCCGGAGAAGAACCGGATCAAACATAAAAAAACGAAAATTAAATACTGAAAATTAAATGCGGAAATTAAATGTTAGAAGTTAGATGTTAGTGAGTTAGATTTAACGTGCCATGAATAATAAGGACCATCCCCGGTTGCGGGTCACCGTAAGGCCGAAGGTTAATCGAACAAAGTAAACAAATAATATACAAACAAAGATATAAAGTAAATAAATATTATAATATATAATACATATTATCGGTTAATAAGTTATAATATATATACGTATAGTAATATATAATAGATATGATGTGTAATAAATATATATAAAGAAAATAAAAAAGGGAAGCACTGCGCCATTTAAAGCTAACCCTCCTTTTGATTAGACTTCAAAATTGAATAAATAATAAGAAAGAAATAAGAGAGCAGCTATCCCTTGATGGTTATTAGCCCGAAGCTATCATGGACTGTGATGCATCAAGACACGGTTTCCCAGCAAAAGTGATAAATAAAAAAAACAATAAAAAATCAAAATAAAAAAGGGGAAAGCACTGAAGCTTTTTTATGCTTCTCATTTATTTTTACTAAAACAACAAAAGATCAAAAAGGGTGGGAACAAAAGATCTGCAAATCATTTCTATGGCCGATCATCGGCGACCAAACCTCGGTGAAAACCGCTCTCGGCGTTTGGAGACTTTTGCGCGCAGTGGTTTTTCCCTCAGATAGTAAGTACTTCGAAAACCCTTTTTTGATTTTTTGACTGAAAACCGAATCCAATAAGAGCTCTAAACTTTGATTTCGAAAAAAAACTTAAAAATCCCTTTGATTTTTGTTTTTTAAAAACAATATTTGAAAGTCATGAACCCTACATTTTATTCTGAAATTCTTTTTGATTTTAAAAACAAAATTTGAGAATAAAGCCCTTTTTTCGGTTTTAGAAGAAGAGAGAAAATATGAACCCTAATGTTAAGCAAGAATGAAGAAAAGGATATGGAAAATACCTAGAATGCTCTGTATTTTTTATATTTTCGAATTCAAGGAAAAAATCCCCCTTTTATTTACATTTGATGTCCGTTTTATAAACCCATTTTTTCAATCTAATAACAACCCTTTATTTATTTATTCTGATGCAGATCTGACATGATGATAGATGGTCGGATTTTGGAGTATGAGTTCGGCAGGGTGATTGGAAATAGGGTTTACATTGGTTTAGGGATGGCAGTTTAGTTATAGTTTGATTATTATTTTTAGGGTTGATTTAGGGGTGGTGGATAGGGATAAAATTTAGGGTTCAATTCAAATTGGGATTATGATTTTGGGGTTGAATGGCCGAAAACGGTGAACTATGGCAGTGGGTGGCGACGACGGTGGCGGCTACTGAAGAGGTGACGGTTGCTGGCTTGATGTTAGGATAAAATTAGGTTTATGTCATATTAGGGTTTAGGTTAGAATTTGGGTAAATGGTTTGAGTATTTGGGCTTGGATCTGGGTTAGAAGTTTGGGTCGTGTTGTGTGAATTTTAGTTTCGAGTTTGGGTAATCTGGATGGAACGGGTTATTAGTCATTTTTGTGTAACAGCAATAGAGTAAATATTAAAAATGACTTGTTTTATTCGGTCTGGCTGAGTTTCTTCTCTCTTGAAGTGTGTTTTCTTTTTTCGATAGATCTTCTTTCTCTTTGATGTAGGTCTTCTTTATTGTCTTGGTTGATCTACTTTGTCACTCTTAGGAAGCAAAATTTTCAAAATATGGGGTTGTTGGTTGGGGAAACAAAATGAGTTCAGCTTGTTACATTACTGATAATGAGTTAATACTTAAAGAAATTTTGACCCAGCTGCAACACCGACTAAGAGACAGGGTCTGCAAAACTTGATCCAGCTGCAATTCCGACGAAGATGCATGATCGATGGACGAAAGTTCTGATGTCTGATTCATCTACAACTCTGACGAAGAGACAAGATCAGAAGATTAAAAGCTCATTTTTAATATTTTTTTTTTCATCTTCATTTTTTTTTCTTTTTTTTTCTTTTTTTTGTTATTGTTCTTTTTCTTTTTTTTTCAAATTTTCTCTTTTTTCTTTTTTTTCTTTTTTTTTAAGAAACAACGTTAATAAAACTTGAAAATTGGTAAATTTTGATCAAGCTACAATACCGACGAAGAGGTAGGATCAAAAGTTAATAAATTTGGTCTAGCTACAACACCGACGAAGAGGCAAGACCGAACGTCGGTAAATTTGGTTCAGCTACAATACCGACGAAGAGGCAGAACCTAAAGTTAAATTTGACAAAGCTACAACATCGACGAAGAGGCAAGGTCTGAATATTTGATCTAGCTACAACTCTGACGAAGAGGCATGATCGAAGAGTTTATTTCTTTGCGATCAAGCTATTACTCTGACGAAGAGGTATGATCAGAATTTGGTAAATTTGGTTTAGCTACAATACCGACGAAGAGGTAAGGTCTGAAGATTTGATCCAGCTACAACTCTAACGAAGAGGCAAGATCGAAATTTGGCAAATTTGGTTCAGCTACATCACCGACGAAGAGGCAGAACCGAAAGTTATATTTGTTGGATCTATCTACATCATCAATGGAGATATAAGGTCGAATTTTAGCATTTGGACTCCACTAGACTATCAACGGAAAAGTAGAATCGGATGACATCAATTTGAACACAGCCACACCATCAACGGAGGGACATGATCAGATAACCATTGAAAACTTTTCTTCTTTTTTTTGTCTTTTTTTATTTTTTTGACTTTTTCTTTTTTTTGATTTTTTTCTGAATTCCTTCTTTTTTTTTTTTTTTTTTTTGATTTTTTGAATTTTTTTGAATTTTTTTACTATAAGTACAAGGGAAAGTGTGGTCTAGCTGCAACAGCATTGAAAAGCACAATACTTGAATATGATTTAATCTGCTATACCACTGACAGAGAATAAACTAGTAAAATATGAGATTCACAACACCACCGACGGAGAGATAAGATTTGGATAGAAAATTTGATCTACAACACCACCGACGGAGGCAAGATCTACATTAAGTTGGCGTACCACCACTGTCGGAGGCATGATTTGTAAGATGTTGAATTGTTGTGCTATTGACAGCGAGATTATGTCTGGAAAAATTTGCTCAACTCCTATCGATAGAGGGTAAGATCTGGAATAAATTTTTGTTGGCATGAGTGATAGTCAGAAAATCGTTAGCGTCCATCACACCATCGTCGGAGGAATTAAATCCTACAAAGGAAAAAAAGCATTTGTTAGTAATTGTTCAAAAAAATTTATCGTTGATACCTTTTATTTATATGTTTCAATATCTTTTTTGTGTTTGGCCTCCTCCAAGACTAAGTTTGGTCATCGTGTCGTTGCCCCCATGTTGAGGATGTTCGGTCTCTTCTTTGAACCTGTTTGTAAGCAAAAGTGCATGTATGAATTTTATGCTTAGATGCATGTCTCTATCCTAAATGCATGGTAACCTTGGCGTATGCACTTAATCTAAATGTATGGCGTATGCAAAAATAATTTAATGCAAGATGAATGCAACTAAATGCATGAATGTGATATGATTTTTTTGGTCCTCAATGGAATGCCCCTGACTCCTCACTGGTCCTGTCAGGATCTTAGTCTTTTGTATGTAGCCGTGCCCCAACCTGTTCTTCGGTTTGATCACTTTTCTTTGGATCTTTCATCTAGGTGCATGCCCCAACATTTTCTTCGTTCTATGTCATCGTCTGAAACTGCTCTTGAAACTTTAGGGTGATGTCATTTATGCATTTTGGATGTTCACGACTAAGATATGAACAAAAATATATTTGCATTGCAACTTGTTGTTTTGATCCCTTACAAAATATTCTCACTACTATCGTACTTAAGTCGGTGAGATTGGTTTACAAAAAGCATTACCCTGAAAGTGATAAAAACTACAAGGGGACCTACTATGGTCAAGACAATGCAATATTTAAGCTGGATAAACATGGTCCAGTTCAAAAAACCTTCGACACATCATTAATTGGCATCTTCGTGCTTCGGCAAAGGGTCTTTGCTTGTAGCCGTTCTTGTTGAGACATCAAAGCTTATCACCCCAAGCTTAATGAATTTTTCCACCAACTTTTTGAAACCAAAACAGTTCTCAATTGTGTGGCCAATTTGTCCCGCGTGATAATCGCATCTTGCATTTGCATCATACCATTTTGAAAATAGAGGTTGTATCGGATCTCGGTAAAAATGTGTCACCATGTGGATGTCGTACAACTGTTTGTACAATTCTCCATAAGAAGCTGGTAATGGAGTAAATTCTATGTTTCCAGTATTCTTCTTTTGACCAAAGACCTGGCTTGAAGAACCGTGAGCACTTGTAGTTTTGGGCCGTGTCACCGTCACCGGCTTTGAATAACCAACATTAAAAATTCTAGAAGAGTTTACTTCATGGTCCTTTGCATGGTAGGGATTTTGTGGGACGAACTACCTCCATCATCGATTTTGCCAGTCTTGACAGCATTCTCAATGAGCTCATCGGATAACACGAGGTCGTCAAAGTTGGTAGTCGCGTTGCCTATCAAGCGACCCAAGATCAGGCCCTCTAAAGTTTGGACAAATGTGACCACCGTCTCTCTTTCACTGGGCGAAGGTTGAACTTGAGCCGCCACATCTCTCCAACGTTGGGCATACTGTTTGAAGCTTTCATTTGACTTTTGTTTCATGTGTTGTAGGGTCCAACGGTTTGGCACCATGTCACTGACATGTCGGCACTGCTCTAGGAAAGCTTTGGCCAAGTCCTTCCACGACTTAAATCTGATGTCGGCTCAATTGATTATACCAACGGACAACAGATCCTGATAGACTATCTTGAAAACAATGAATTAACAACTTGTCATCTCGTTCGTATCCTGTCATCCTCCAACATAACATAGTGAGGTGAGCGCGAGGGCAGCTGGTTCCGTCATACTTTTCGAACTCTGGGATCTTAAATTTCGGGGGTAACACCAAATCTGGGACAAGACTGAGTTCACTGGCCTTAAATCCACTGAAGATATCCTCTACCTCCATAGCTGGCATCTTTTCCTCGAGTCGTTTGCAATGCTCTTCGATCTCTTTCGATGTTTCGTTTCTTGATTTGTTAGATTCAATCAACTGGTCCATCTCGGAGACAAAATTTTCAACCTGATTGCCCCCCAACTTAGCTTTTGATGCGGCGGGCAAATTTGTCGGGATAGGGGCGCTGGCCTGAAGTGTTTGAGACTTTTTCATAGAAATTACCACTCGAGGGTTTGTTTGACTTTTAGCTTGAGTAGGGTGAACCCTAGAGGATATATAAGATCTTTATTTTCTTCCCCGGGACCTGCCCCAGGGTTGACAGCAGAGGCTTTTCCTTGTTCAGGAAACTTGCATCGTAGCATCTGTGCCAATTTCAGCAGTATGTCCTGCTGAGATCTTGCAAGCTGATCTCTTATATCTTGCTAAGCCTTGGCTAACCGGTCCTCTAATTTTTTGGTTAAATCTGCCTACAAAGTCTTCTAATTCTGCTTGATCATGTCTAGTCTGTCTTCGTGTGCTATCTTTGTCTTGCTTCTTGTTCTGTAGGGATGTTGAATTGACTGGTCTTTCGTCTTTCCTAGTATTGCTGACACATGGCATCTCGAGGATCAGTCTCAAAATGAATTCATGTAAGAAACAAAGTATATGTCCAATATGCGAATGCACCAATGCAAAAATCAAGATATCATGATATGTGATGCAGTGAATGCCAAAATGAATAGATATAATGTCATGCAATGTTAATACAACAAAAGTATGTGTAAAGTAAAAATAAAACAAAACAAAAAAAGAAATGAGTAAGTACCGAATAAACTCAATAGATACATAAAAAAACGAAGTAGATAAGGCAACATGCAGAGCAATCCTATTTATCCCATCTAAAACACCTAAGTTATCCGTATGGCTCTAAAAGGGTGGGCTTTCTATATTCTCTACATGCAGTTTTGGTGCTAAGAGGTACCCGAATTGTCCTTGTTGTCCCCTACTAAGAGTAGCAAGGCCCCTGGTCATCACCCATTATAGGCTCCTTTCAACCGGGTTCAACTCAGGGGGACCCATTCACTTATGCCCCTACGAAGGAACGATATCCTCATGAAAGCATAAGGTACTCGTGCCCCGAAGGTACTTGCTAGGCCCATACGGAGGAACGATATCCTCACGAAAGCATTAGCGTTTTCCCCTTCTTAAAAATACGGGTTTATATGCCAAATTTTAAATGCGTTAAAATAAACATGCAATTATAACCAAATGTTACTTTAATAGTCACTTTAATCCGGAACTTTCGATATTAGTAAAGCGGTAATTATTTAAAAAGCTCGACTCTCTTTTATTTTTGAAAACCAAAAAATGTCCCTAGTGTAGTCGCCATCTGTAGCGATCCTCTTTTCACTAAAAATGAGGTTTTAAGGTGTTTGAGTATTTTTCGTATTTTAAAAGTTTCTTCCATTGGAGTTTTAGAAAAACTCGTATTATTTTAAAAATAGAGTCGCCACCGGCCACTAAGGTAGGCCGAGCACCATAAAACCAGAGATTTTAAAAATGTTGGGTTCAAGAGTCGGTTACGGATGAGGAAGGATTAACACCCCCACACCGCCCAAAATTAGTACTTTAATAATTACCATTTTAATATTAAACTTCTGGATTAAAGTGGCGATTGAATCAAAATTTGGTTATAAGCGAAAGTAGATTTTAAATGCCCTATTATTCGAGAGTAAACCGAAAGACCATCATCACTACGCTTGATACTAACCATATTTACTATCGAACACCGCATTAACAGTTTATATAGTCAAATGCAACGAAATAAAGCGAAGCAATTATATATGAAATGAAAGCATAAACATAAACGGAAATTAAAATGCCCAGAGGAGAACCAGATCAAACATAAAAAGCGGAAATTAAATACTAAAAATTAAATGTTAGAAGTTGGATGTTAGTGGGTTATATTTAACGTGCCATGAATAATACGGATCATTCCCGATTGCGGGTCACCATAAGGCCGAAGGTTAATCGAACAAAGTAAACAAATAATATACAAATAAAGATATAAAGTAAATAAATATTATAATATATAATACATATTATAGGTTAATAAGTTATAATATATATACGTATAGTAATATATAATAGATATGATGTGTAATAAAATATATAAAGAATATAAAAAAGGGCAGCACTGCGCCATTTAAAGCTAACCCTCCTTTTGATTAGACTTCAAAATTGAATAAATAATAAGAAAGAAATAAGAGAGCAGCTATCCCTTGATGGTTATTAGCCCGAAAGCCAATACACAGGTTATCATGGACTGTGATGCATCAAGACACGGTCTCCCAGCAAAAGTGATAAATAAAAAAAACAATAAAAAATCAAAATAAAAAGGGGAAAGCACTGAAGCTTTTTTTTCTGCTTATCATTTATATCTACTAAAACAACAAAAAAGCAAAAAGGGTGGGAACAAAAGATCTGCAAATCATTTCTATGGCCGATCATCGGCGACCAAACCTCGGTGAAAACCGCTTTCGGCGTTTGGAGACTTTTGCGCGCAGTGATTTTTCCCTCAGATAGTAAGTACTTCGAAAATCCTTTTTCTTTTTCTTTTTTTTTTGACTGAAAACCGAATCCAATAAAAGCTCTAAACTTTGATTTCGAAAAAAAAACTTAAAAATCCTTTTGATTTTTGTTTTTTAAAAACAAGATTTGAAAGCCATGAACACTACGTTTTATTCTAAAATTCTTTTTGATTTTAAAAACAAAACTTTAGAGAATAAAGACCTTTTTTCGGTTTTAGAAGAAGAGAGAAAAGATGAACCCTAATGTTAAGCAAGAATGAAGAAAAGGATATGGAAAATACCTAGAATGCTCTGTATTTTTTATATTTTCGAAATCAAGAAAAAATCCCCCCTTTTTTCACATTTGATGTCCGTTTTATAAACCTAATTTTTCAATCTAATAACAACACTTCATTTGTTTATTCTGATGCGTATCTGACATGATGATGGATGGCTGGATTTTGGGTATGGGTTTGGCATGGTGGTTGGAAATAGGGTATAGGTTGGTTTAGGGATGACAGTTTAGGTTATAGTTTTATTATCATTTTTTAGAGTTGATTTAGGGGTGGTGGATAGGGATAAAATTTAGGGTTCGATTCAAATTGGGATTATGGTTTTGGGGTTGGATGGCCGAAAATGGTAAACGGCGGCGATGGCAGTGGGCGGCGGCAGAAGAGGTGACGGCGGCTGGCTTGATGTTAGGATAAAATTAGGTTTGTCATATTAGGGTTTGGGTTAGGATTTGGGTAAATGGTCTGGTATTTAGGCTTGGATCTGGGTTAGAAGTTTGGGCCTGGTTGTGTGGGTTTTGGTTTCGGGTTTGGGTAACTTGGATGGAATGGGTTATTACACGAAGATATTTTCTTTTTGTTAGAAAAATATAAACCCTTGGATTTAAGTTGATTTTTCATGCTAAATATGAGTCGTTGGATGAAAAATGGCAATGTCATAATTTTTGAAAATCACAAGGGCAAAGTTGGTAAACTACTAACTCGATATTTAAATTTAGGTCATTAGATGAAGGATGATGATATGAGGAATATTATAGAAATATAGAATTTTCGGAATAGATACGATAGTTCGGTAAAGGTAAAATCGTATTAGAATTATTCTTTGAATATCAAAAAATTGGATTGAATTGAAATTTTAGAGGTAGTTCTATTATCTATGAAAAATCATAAAATGATAGTTATGGAATGATGGTCGGTTGAGGAGGAACTAATTTAGTTAGATTTTAATGGAATAACAATTTGGAAACAAACTAGTAAATAAAGATTAGTTGGAGGGCAAATTGGTCAATTGGTTGAGATGACAATTTTGAAATATTTGAAGTTACAAGGATTATTTTTGGAAGAAGAAAATTAAAGATTATATCTTGGCCCTTGATTGATGATAAAATTAAGCTCAACCGTTTGATAAAATGACACTTTTATAGTTTCCCTATTTGAATGAATTAAAATTCATTTATATAATACAAGTGGCATAATTGGAGGAATGGAAAATTAAAAAGGCCAAAAAAAAGTTGAAGGTTTCTTCATCTTTTATTTTCAAAAATATGGGGGGAAAGGGAGAAAATTTTCAAGTTTAATTTAAGCCCCGAAATTTAATTTTCAGGTAATCTTTCGATCTGTAAAGTTCTACTCTACAAGCTCTATCTTTTGATGTACTTAATTCATGAAATACATGCTTGATTGATGAGAATTTTACATGAGAAGAAAATTATGGTTTATGAACAAAATTAGGGCTTTTGAGATTTTATGATTTCATGATTGAATTTAAGCTGGAATTAAGCTATGTTAAAATTATGCTTTTGAGTTAGGATTTAAAACCTACATATTTTGGTTTGTATGGAGAATATTAGAGTTTATGGATTTAAGTTTAACTTAGGATTTGTGATGTTGGATTAATGATCTAGTAAGCTTAATTTATTGTTTGGAAGTAAAACTCTAAGTTAAAATTATAGGGACCAATTCGGCAAGTTTCAAAGTTAAGGGATTGAATCTGAATTTTATGAATTTGGAGTGTATTTATGTAATTAATGATGTTGAAGATGTGAAATTGATGTTAAAATGCTAAATTGATACTGAATCGAATTAGTGATAATTTTGACAAATTGTCAAAATCAAGTGACCAAATAGAAAATGAATTGTTGCATGGGGATTAAATCTGATTTTTAGTTAAAATAATAGAATTAAGGTAGTAGTGTTGATTTGAGGACTAAATTGCAAAGTTAAGAAGTTTGAATTTTTATCTTTGCATTTTAGTGACTATTTTGGGCAAAGAAAGAACATTAGAGGGAATTATTTTGAATAATTATTTGATGAAGAAAATGATGAATTGGTGGTTTGAAGCAAGTGATGAGACTAAATTGATAAGTAGAAAAATGAGAAGAAGTTAGTAGAAATTATAAGTTTATTATGGAAAGCTATGTAGAAGATTGAATTTTTGCAGTGGCCTCGAAAATTCACCATAAATTTTACAAAAATGGTCAGATGATGAATTTTATACCGTTTTAAAGATATGAATTTTTAATCGAATGAAGGTCAGAAAATTTATAAAGTAGTTTCGGTCAGAACAACATTGTGACGTGAGTTTAAAGAATTTTTATAATTTTTGTAGATTTTATTAATTTAGTGGCTTATACCATTAGAATCGTTATCGAATCTAGTTTTTTCAAAATAAAAGAAATTAAAATTCGGTATGTATTTTGCCAGGTATAAACAAATCTTTGAATGTAGTGCAAGCTGTTAGAAAATGAAATTTGAAACATTTTAAATTTAAATGTTAGTTAGCAAGCTTGGAAGAATTATTAGAAGTTTAAATTGGTCACTAGAGACCATAATGAGTTTGTGAACAATATAAGGAAGAATATAAGGAAGAAAAGAAAAATATTTAGAAATTTTATATTCGAATGATTATATTGGACAACATGTTTTAGGTATTGTTAGATTTGAATCTAACAAATATTTTTATTTTATTCATGTGATTAATAAAGTCAAGTTCGAATCAAAGAAGGTTCGAGGTTCTATAAAGAAAAAGATCGAGTAAAATTTAGTGAAGCATGCTAATAAATGGTCCAGGTGAGTGAAATGTATACATAACATGATACATGTATGTTTTATACATCAACGGTAAGACTTGCGATAAGTCTATCGGGTTTCTATATTGACATGATATTTATGTCATTGATTATATATTTGACATATTTTAAATATGTCAAAGGTTGAAAATAAATGCATTGATCACTAGTTATTAATGATGGTATGCTATGAATGTTATTTCGGATATGAACTGTAATAATAAATTATATGGATATATATTGCCATGGATGGAATAAATACGGAAATTATGCTCAAATAAATCAATTGAAGGATAGGATATAGTTGGCATGCCATAAAGTCTAGCAGCACGTTGCATAATTGGGAATTCGGGATAGCATTATAGTGTACCGAAAGGTCACTTAGTGTATGGTTAGCACAACCTTATAAATGTGCGGGAAGCACTTCAGTGCATATTTGACTCATGTATTCAGGGTCCTCATAGGTTTATATTTGGGCTATAAATTCGGGATATAAAAATCGGGCTATGAAATTGGGTATTCGGTTTATATGAACACTTGGAGCAAATGGCAATTATATCGGTAAGAAATTTATATTCAGTTTATATTATGTTGATACATGATTTGTATAATAGTATACTTATCTAGCGATCATGATACAATTATGTATATACAACATATTATGATAACCGGCAAGCATGAAAATATTATGACATTGACATATAGTAAATAATTACTAATAGAATGTGAAAGGTGGTGCATTGACATGTATCATGCTATATAAACGTTGCTATGAAGTTGAATAAATTTTAATTTTTTGTTATTAACTTCATTTATTGTCTCACTAAGTTCGTACTTAGTGTGTGTTTGATTGTACACACGTAGGTAAATTAAGAAGTGGGGGAGAAAATCAATGCATCAATATTGGAAAGCTCAACAGGTAATCATAGTAATGACATCCTAAATAAGATTTGATTATTATAGTGGCATGTATACTTGCTAAACCTATTTGAGTGTGATTGACCTTTAAAGTTCGTTATGGTTTCAAGATAAGTGTCATTTCTGGAAAGATTCAAGGCTAAGAATAACCTTAAGTGATGAGTACCATGCTAAGATAATTGATTTATGATTGGAACTTGAACAAATAATTTAAGTCAATTTTAAATAAAGTTAAGCGTGCTTGAGTTAGAGAAATTTTAGGATGGGTGATTATCGGGAAGTTTTCTAAAAATAATAAATTACCCTGATATTTTGATTTAAAGAAGTCGTAATATTTCTGACTCGTATTCGGTGTACGGATACATGAAAGGGGTGTTACATTTATTGGTATCAGATCTATAGGTTTAGCCGGTTCTAGAGTTAAACGAAGTATGGTAAAAGTCAAAAATGTATACATGCCGCTAAGATGTTGGAATTACTGATGATTTTACTTGTTGGAATGGATGCAATTGCTTACTTTATCATGATAATGATGTTAAATTTTAATGTGTGAGGGTAAAAGAATCGTGTCAGGTGTTTAGGCGAGTGGATCAATAAGAGATTCACGAGCATGATAAGGTTATGATAATATTATACCATCAGCTTAGCATGGTGCATAGGCACCAGAGTAACATGATATGCATGTTCTGGATTAAGAGTTTTTCTTCCAGACATTAGATGATATCATGAATCAGCCTGCTTAGGCACCGATTGTAAAAGAATTGAGAGTTCTGACACACTATATTTTTGGAGAGACATTGATGTAGATCTTATGATTGTTAATTTATGGTTTAAGGATATAATTGTTAGGCTGAATGGACTCTGTATTGATGATCAGAGTAGACTAAAAATAAAATAGTATTTCATCTGAAAGAATTAGACCCGTATTTGATAAAGTAATGTTACGGTACATACTCAAAAGTTTGTTAGCTAGAAGTTTTTTCTTTGAGTGTTCGTAACAAATTTTATTCTAGAGATGCAACAGAGTTTCTTGCATCTTAATTAGGGCAATTGATCATTTAAGAGCATGAATGCAAGTTTAATAAACTGAGTTGAATTGTTTCTAAACTGCTTCCTACAGAAAGGAGAGACTGTTATAACAGCACATAGAGGGTTAGAGGTCAGGTACAAAGAAGTACTGACTGCCCTATGAATTTAAAAATTCTATGAAGCAGCAAACTACGTTGAATGCAATAGAAAGAGTTCAGAATGAGAAAATATCTAAATAGAGGTCATAATTCGTAAAGAGGAATAGTGAATCGAGATAACCACTTTTAAAAAGTAGTGAAGATTTTCGACAAAAATGCCAAGTTGAATTTATTACATAGTTCCGTTAAGAGATCGGGACAAAGAAAATTAAGAACTCCTTGACATTTATAATTAATGTTAGAGATTCAAGAAAACCACAAAAATCAATCATATGAGTGTGGTAATAATGGGCATGCATGAGCATGCAGAGTTTTTATTGGAATTTATTATCAATATGAAAATGGTTTAACTTATGCTATGGATACTGAGCATCAAGGGTAAGCTATGAGAGTATTCTTATTGCTTATGAGTTTTAAATGGGTTGCTCAAGAGGAGCTGTCAGGCTTGATACTTAATCGAAAGGTTAAGTTTAGGATTGGATTTAATCCAATATTGAATTTATATTGATTACACTCTACAGAATGACTCTTACTAGATTGAGAAAGCTAAACATCTAGTTGCAAGAGTCATTAGATGAAGGTTTTATACGATTTGGTATATCACTTGAGGAAGCTTCGGTGATGTTAGTTAAAGAAGCATTAATGTTCCTTTAAGGTTAAATTACGATTATATTATTACCAATAAATGAAGATTTGATAGTAGCACTAGTATTAGTGCAATATGAATCTAGTAAGGATTCTACCTTATTCAATAATACGTTTCATAATAGGTTGGGACGTATAGTGATGTAATAAGGCTAAAATAGAGATTGATGTATTTAGCCAAAAGTCATTCTTTGCCTTATAAGCATTAAATGCTTGATTATTTTTTTGGAGGAAAATAGTGTATCGATTACACAGCCTCAACTTGGGTCTACTATGACAAATCAGATCAAAGATTTACAGATAAAAGATAAGATATGTCTGGAAAGAATTCAGTAAGGTAAAAAGGAAAATTTAAAGATTTTGATGTTAAGTCTAAAGGATATTCATGTTATCAAGGAGTAATTTATATTTTCGAGGATGATGAAAAGAGAATTTAGAGGTGATTGAAT
This sequence comes from Hibiscus mutabilis, assembly GCA_019671005.1. Classification (NCBI taxonomy): domain Eukaryota; kingdom Viridiplantae; phylum Streptophyta; class Magnoliopsida; order Malvales; family Malvaceae; genus Hibiscus; species Hibiscus mutabilis. Next base: position 24,134,394 of record CM033713.1, read on the forward strand.
CTGATTTGATTCAGTTTAGGATGTGGAGAATCAAGTATGAATGGTTCGAAGTAATTTAGAATTGCTTTAGAATGGTGGATATTATCTGCTGATCTTGAAAGAAAAGATATTTATATGAAGTTAAGGATGAAATATTCCTTAAAAGTTTCACTTTGGAAGAAGGTGTTATGGTTTGGACTAAAAATGGAAGTTAAATTCGAGATTCTTTGGGTCGTATAAGATTTTGAAAAAGGGTTGGTCTGGTGGCTTATTAGTTAGTCTAATCTCCGGAAATGGACAAGATTTACAATGTATTCCATGTGTCGATGCTCAAGAAGTATCGATTAGATCATTTACATATCATTACTCCGAAAGGAATAGAGATTCAACCGGATTTGATTTATGAGAAAGAATTGGTAAAGATATTAAGACAAATGATTAAGAAATAAAATGATTTCGCTTGTTAAAGTTCTTTGGTGAAATTATGAAGTCAAAAAGTGACATGGGAAAGAGAAAAATATATGAGAAAACAATTTCCTCAATTTTTGAACCAGGTATGTGTTGAAAATTCGAGGACGGATTTTCTTAAGGGGGAGAATTGTAATATCCCAAATTTTTGGTTAGTGACCAAAATGTAAAATTTGAAAGTTTAGGGGTTAAAGTGTAAACTTTGGGGAAGTTCAGGGACCAAAGTGTAATTTACAAAAGTTGTGTATTTTAACTCTGTAAATGAATAGTTTACCCCCAAGAATGATGTTTTCATGTTACCCGGATTTTTCGTACGAAGTTTGTATTAATGGCTATAAAGCGATAAAGTTTGGAAGAATATTCGGATAATCGGATCGAATCAATTATCTAGGATAATTTGAAGGATGATAAGCCATGGTTGATTATGTCATTTTACATGCCTAAGATATTTTCTTTGTGTTGGAAGAATATGAACCATTGGATTTAAGTTGATTTTCCATGCTAAATATGAGATGTTGGATGAAAAATGGCAAGATCGTAATTTTTGAAAATCACAAGGGCAAAGTTGGAAAACTACTAACTCGAGATTTAAATTTAGGTCATTGGATGAAGAATGATGATATGAGGAATATTATGGAAATATAGAATTTTCAAAATAGATCCGATAGCTTGGTAAAGCTAAAATCGTAGTAGAAATATATGGGAATATCGGGAAATCGGATTGAATTGAAATTTTATAGGCTATTACATAATCCATGGAAAATCATAAAATGATATTTATGGAATGATGTCCGGTTGAGGAGGAACTAATTTAGTTAGATTTTAATGGAATGACAATTTTGAAACAAACTAGTAAATAAAGATTAGTTGGAGGGCAAATTGGTCAATTGGTAAGGATGGCAATTTTGAAATATTTGAAGTTACAAGGGCTATTTTTGGAATAAGAAAATTAAAGATTAAATCTTGGCCCTTGATTGATGATAAAATCAATATCAACCGTTGGATAAAATGGCACTTTTATAATTTTCCTATTTGAATGAATTTAAAATTCATTTATATAATACAAGTGGCATAATTAGAGGAATGGAAAATTAAAAAGGCCAAAAAAAGTTGAAGCCTTCTTCATCTTCTATTTTCGAATATATGGGGGGAAATGGAGAAATTTCCAAGCTCGATTCAAGCCCCGAAACTCGATTTTTAGGTAATCTTTCAAATTGAAAAGTTGTTCTACTCTTCAATCTCTATCTTTTGATGTAATTAATTCATGGAATACATGCTTTATTGATGAGAATTTTACATAAGAAGGAAATTAGGGTTTATGAACAAATTTGGGGCTTTTGAGATTTTATGATTCCATGGTTGAATTTAAGTTAGAATCAAGCTTATATGATGTTAAAATTATGTTTTTGAGTTAGGATTTAAATCCTACATATTTTGGTTTGTATGGAGAAGATTAGGGTTTATGGATTTAAGTCTAATTTAGGGTTTGTGATGTTGGATTAATGATATAGTAAGCTTGATTTGTTGTTTGGAAGCAAAACCCTAAGTTAAAATTATAGGGACCAATTGGGCAAGCTTCAAAGTTAAGGGACCGAATCTGAATTTTATGAATTTGGAGTGGATTTATGTAATTAATGATGTTGGAGATGTGAAATTGATGTTAGAATGCTAAACCGATGTTGAATTGAATTAGTGATCATTTTGACAAATTGTCAAAATCAAGTGACCAAATAGGAAATGAATTATTGGATGGGGATTAAATCTGATTTTTAGTTAAAATAATAGAATTAAGGTAGTAGAGTTGATTTGAGGACTAAATTGCAAAGTTAAGTTTGAATTCTTACCTTTGCATTTTAGTGACTATTTTGGGCAAAGATAGAACATTAGAGGGAATTATTTTGAATAATCATTTGATGAAGAAGATGATGAATTGGTGGTTTGAAGCAAGTGATGGGACTAAATTGATAAGTAGAAAAATGAGAAAAAGTTAGTAGAAATTAGAAGTTTATTATGGAAAGCTATGTAGAAGATTGAATTTTGGCAGTGACTTCGAAAATTCACCATAAATTCTACAAAAATGGTCGGATGGTGAATTTTATACCTTCATAAAGATGTGTTCGTCTAGTTTTATTTCCAACAAACGGAAATTGATTTCGAGTTTTGAGTTAAAAGATATGAATTTTTAATCAAATAAAGGTCAGAAAATTTATAAAGCAGTTTTGGTCAGAACAGCATTGTCACGGGAGTTTGAAGAATTTTCATAATTTTTGTAGATTTTATTAATTTATGTGGATTATACCGTTAGAACCATTATCGAATCTAGTTTTTCCAGTATAAAAAAAGTAAAATCCGATATGTATTCTGCCCGGTATAAGCAAATCTTTGAAGATAGCGCAAGCTATCAAAAAATGAAATTTGAAATATTTTGTATTTAAATGTGAGTTAGCAAGCTCGGAAGAATTATTGGAAGTTCAAATTGGTCACTACGGACCATAATGAGTTTTTGAACAATACAAGAATATTTGGAAATTTTATATTCGAATAATTATATTAGACAGCATGTTTAAGGTATTGTTATATTTGAATCTAACAAATATTTTTATTTTATTCATGTGATTAATGAAGTCAAGTCCGAATTAAAGAAGGTTCGAGGTTCTATAAAGGAAAGGATCGAGTAGAATTTAGTGAGCCATGCTAATAAATGGTCGAGGTGAGTGCAATGCATGTATAACATGATACATGTATGTTTTGTACAACAACGGTAAGACTTGCGATAAGTCTATCGGGTTTTTATATTGGCATGATATTTATGTTATTGATCATATATTTGACATATTTTAAATATGTCAAAGGTTGAAAACAAATACATTGATCACTAGTTATTGATGATGGTATGCTATGAATGTTACTTCGGGTATGAACTGCAAATGATAAATTATATGGATATACATTGCCATGGATGGAATAAATACGAAAATTATACCCAAATAAGTCAATTGAGGGACATGATATAGTTGGCATGCCATAGAGTCTAGCAGCACGCTACATAATCGGGAATTCGGGATAGCACTATCGTGTACCGAAAGGTCACTTAGTGTATGGTTAGCACAGCCTTCTAAATGTGCGGGAAGCACTTCGGTGCATATTTGACTCGTGTATCCTGGGTCCTCATAGGTCTATATTTGGGCTATAAATTCGGGTTATAAAAATCGGCTATAAAATCGGGTATCCAGTTTATATGAACACTCGGGGTAAATGGCAAGTATTTAGGTAAGAAATTTATATTCGGTTTATATTATGTTGATACATGATTAGTATAATGGTATACTTATCTAGTGATAATGATACAATTATGCATATACAACATATTGTGATAACCGGGCAAGCATGAAAATATTATGACATTGGCATATAATAAATAATTACTAATGCAATGTGAAAGTTGATGCATTGACATATATCATGCTATATAAATGTAGCTATGAAGTTGAAATTTAAATTATTGTTATTAACTTTATTTATTGCCTCACTAAGTTCGTACTTAACGTGTGTTTGATTGTACACACGTAGGTAAATCAAGAAGTGAGGGGGAAAAGCATTGTATCAATATTGGAAAGCTCAATAGGTAATCATAGTAATGACATCCTAAATAAGGTTTGATTATTATAGTGGCATGTATACTTGTTAAACCTATTTGAATGTGATTGACCTTTAAAGTTCGTTATGGTTTCAAGATAAGTGGCATTTCTGGAAAGATTCAAGGTTAAGAATAACCTTAAGTGATGAGTAGCATGCTAAGATAATTGATTTATGATTAAAACTCGAACAAATAATTTAAGTCGATTTTAAATAAAGTTAAGCGTGCTTGAGCTAGAGAAATTTTAGGATGGGTGACCATCGGAAGTTTTCTAAAAATATTAAATTACCCTAATTTTTTGATTTAAAGAAGTCGTAACATTTTCGACTCGTACTCGGTGTACAGATTCGGGAAAGAGGTGTTACATAGTTGGTTACAAGGTTGTGGTGTATACAGATCATTCAACACTAAAGTACCTTTTGGCAACGAAGGATGCCAAGCCTAGACTAATCCAATAGACACGTCTACTACAAGAATTTTACCTCGAGATCCGAGATAAGAAGCGCAATAAAAACTCAGAAGCTAACCACCTATCACGTATAGAGCATCACCTTGAAGATGGTAAGAACGCTGCCATAAGCGATGAATTTCCAAATGAGTATTTGCTTGCAGTCAATGTCGTGCCATGGTACGCTGACATAGTCAACTACCTGGTAAGTAATATTCTGTCACCAAATCTGGCATACAATGCCAAGAAAAGATTTCTGCAAGAAATTAGGCAATACTACTGGGACGAGCAAATATTGTTCAAACAGTGTACCAACCAAGTAATAAGACGGTGTGTGCCAGAGGATGAGCTGCACAACATTTTGCAACTATGCCATGCAGCAATGTATGGAGGTAACTTTGCTAGGATGAAGACTGATGCCAAGGTGCTGCAGTCAGGATTCTTTTGGCCCACACTATACAAAGATGCCCATAACTATGCCAAGGCATGTGATCGATGCCCATAACTATGTCAAGGCATGTAGACTTATTTGATGTATGAGGGATAGACTTCATGGGTCTATTTCCCCCATCATTTGGTAACTTATACATTCTCGTAGTTATTGATTACGTTTCAAAATAGGTTGAGGCTGATGCATTGCCAACGAATAATGCAAAGGTCGTTGCCAAGTTCTTGCACAAACACATTTTTACTCGATTTGGTGCCCACGAAGTGATTATTCATGATGAGGGTACCCATTTTAAATGCAATCTATTCTCTAAAGCTTTGTGTAGATATGGAATTCAACAAAGGATTGCCACGGCATACCATCCCCAAACGAATGGGCAAGCTGAGATTTCAAACAAGGAGATCAATAGTATCCTTGAAAAGACTGTAAATCCATCTAGGAATGACTGGTCCTTGAGACTAGATGACTCCTTGTGGGCTTACAGGACAGCTTTTAAAACTCTCTTGGGTACTTCACCATTCAAACCCGTCTTTGTAAAAGCATGCCACCTACCAGTGGAAATGTAGCACCGTGCATATTGGGCAATCAAAACGCTTGACATGGCATGGAAAGCTGCTGGAGAAAAAATACTACTATACCTAAATGAGTTAAAAGAGTTCAGAATACAAGCTTATGAAAATACCATACTCTACAAGGAGAGGGCCAAACGCTGGCGTGATAGTAGGATAATGCCAAGACAATTTGAGGTGGGACAACGTATTCTGTTATTTAACTCAAGGCTTAAATTGTTTCCAGGCAAGCTTAAGTCAAGGTGATCATGCCCTTTTGAAGATGTAAAGCCATATGTCCATGGTGCTGTAGACATTAAAAAATTGAAGTTGGGATAAATTTTCAAGGTAAATGGTCAACAATTGAAGTACTATTTGGAAGGCACTCCGAGGAATACCAAGGAGGTTATCTTCCTGGCAGAGATTTAGTGATCATCATCAGTGTGTAATTTTTGCAAATAGTAGGTTAGATTTTTTCTTTTCAGTAATTTTTATTTCTTTCTTCTTCTTATTTTGATTTTTTTACGTTGAGAGGTTTTCTTTGAGAATGTACAGACTTAATGTGACAGGCATATTGCTGAGACAAGGACCTGGCAAGCGGGGATTGCAAATTGGGAGAATTATGTGTGCCAGATACAATGCCAGGGCAGGGGTTGGCATGCGGCGATTGGAAATTTGGAAGAAAGAAATTTACCCAATGCTTGATTAAAACTCAGCCCATGAAAAATGAAAAATTTCCTTTAACTTTTTACCCTAGCCGCCCAAAGTGATAAGTTGAAATTTGAATTTCAACTTAATCATATCGCCTTATCACTCCACTTTTAAACCTACCGTATCACTTAAACCCTTATCACATCATCCTTATCACTCAAACCCTTACCCTTCTTAAATTGGCCACTTTATCTTTCATCTACCCTAGCCGTTCAAAACCTAAAAACTTTTTACTTTTCCCTTTTTCTTTATCAAAAACACCAAGATTCACTCTCGGTTTCTCTTGTCCAAAATGCTCGAGTTTTTTCAATCTTTTTCAATGGTTTCTTCATTGTCTACCTTCAAAATCTTCTTCAACGAAGAGATCCACAAGAAGTATGACGACAATTTTGCTTTGAGATCATTCTGTTACGAGAAAACCTTTGAGGTCAAGAACGAACCAAACTTGGGATTTACCCTGAAGTTCATGTCGGTGGTAACCAAGCACAAGTGAGAGCTTTTATGCCAACAGAAGGGAGATGTTTACCCCAACATTGTCCAAGAATTCTATGCCCATCTTATCACCAAAGATTCACATTTTTTTATGATTCAAGGTACGTGCGTGCGTTTCAATGAAGGTTGCATTAACACCATGTTTAAATTGGCTGGTACAGAAGATGAACATAAGGAGTTTGTCGACTCTATGAACACTACCAAGAGAAAGAAGATATTGACAGATTTGTGTGAACCAGGCACTGCATGGACTGTGTCATCTAAGAAACACCACGCGGTTAAGCGGCTGGCCTTAAAATCACATCCAAGGGGTTGGAACCATTTTATCAAGATAAAATTGATGCCAACTACCCACAATGAGACTGTTTCGGAAGAGAGGCTGGCGTTATTGCATTCAATTATTACGGGCCAAAAGATTAATGTAGGCTAGATTATCATCAACGAAACTTATAAATGTGCTAAAAGAGGTAATGGTAGTTTGTTTTCCCTTTGTTAATTTCTAACATTTGCATGCAATATTGTATGCCCAGGCTTGCTACGGATAAAGCCCAAATAATCAAGGGAACAACAATCACGGCCGCCCTGTGGAGGTAACTCACTGTCACCGAGTCGAAAGACAAAGGCAAGGGAAAGGTTAAGGAATCAACGCCCAAGCCTAAGGTGCCGAAGACAGAGCCTGATGCTCCCATGCTAGCTAGTTCAGTGGCACTACTCTCCCAGATCCACCACTGCTAGGAGATCATTCTCTAGAAATTGGAGAGAGCAGATGAGCAAAATGTCAAGATCTGGCATTACATTCATACCAGGGATATTGATATCAATGAGAACTTTGCGAGTATGTCTCCAGGAGTTATGCCAACCTTCCCTAAAACTCCCTAACGAGCTCTTTGCTAGCGGTGATGCCGTGCCAGATAGCCATCACTCAGTTCATAATTTGACATACTCAGAAGCCACTGTCCTAGTTTCCCCAGTTCAAGTTGAATTCGCCAAGACAGAAACATCGTCATAATCAGAAGTAGAAGAAGTCCAAAAGAAACCTGCCACATTGCCTGCACCGTTCGATGCCACCATCACTCCTATCGCGTCAGAGCCAATGCAAATTACAAAGAAGTTGAAGCTTCCACTGCTGCGTCAAAGCTAAACATGAAAGGAAGAAGAAGAATGGCCTCTAATCATGAGACATTTATCAAGAGAAAAACCCGCGTCACATTAGAGTAAGTCTCCAGATGGGAGTCATCTTCTTCCTAAACTCATTTGCATTTCATTTCTTTGCATTTCACATGTTCATGCATTTTATTTTTCTGTTATTTGTATATATGTGTTGTTTTCATGCATTGAGGACAATGCAATTTTTTTGTTTGGGTGTGTGTGTTGCCTCACATTTATGCCATGCATTCATGTTTACATTTTTGTTGCCATGCCTAGATTAATGCCATGCATACTGAACCACAAAAAAATAACAGAAAAAGAAAATTTTACCTCGATCAAATTTTGAAGAATGTTAACACTTTGTTAGGCAAGTTTAATATGTTTTAGGGTAGTCTGTCCAATGAAGGAATTTTTTTCTATGCCAGCAGAATAGTAATGACAGGTCTGCTTGGCAATTGATCTCTAGCTTAGGGAGTTGACTCTCACTTAACACGTAGTATACATCTAGTTCCTAAGAAAACTTAGAATTTTTGAAACTAAGCTCAGAAAAAAATTATGCCAGGGTAAAAGAAATTAATAAGGCAACAATGTTTTGCCAAGGCAAGAAAAAATGGAACACTCCTCTGCCTTAGAGATAATAGGTAGCCTGGAGCTTGGTGGAACTCCCTCGTTAGTGCTCAGGTTAAAAACTTTAAGGGTATAAGTGTAATGGGTTAGCTTAGTGATGTAGTCTGGATTAACGTGAGGATTCATGGTATGCTCCCTCTTATTACTTACGCCAAATAGTGTCATGACGTGAACCTTAATTTAATGGCAGTTGAAAAAAACAGAAGAACCCCTTGGCAAGAATAAAAGAAATAATTATGAGTTTAGGTAGTAAATTTGACTAAGGGAGTAAATAGATACTTGATGTATATTGCCTACACTTTGTGCACTTGTCATGCCCTAGACTAGAGTTATATTGCTGCACTTGAATTTACTACCTGCTTGGCATTGTTGTACTAAGATATCTGAAGACAGAACTAGAGCTTCATTCTGCTCACCAACACGTGTTGGCATTCCAATCAAAATTTTACCGAGGTACTATTTTCACCATTTTGTTTTTAGCTTATATGCATTACTTGAGGACAAGCAATAAGCTAGGTTTGGGGGTGTGTTAACTCATCAAAAGTACTAAATCTTATGCTTATTTCACATTAATTTTGCTTGCCTTTAAGTGTGTTTAGTTGCATTTAACCTTAAAATTCATGCATTTGCATAAGGAGTTAGGAATTGTGTTATGCCAGTGTGAAGGGTTACTTTGTTGGCATTATTGCAGGCTCAGCAGAGAAGGACATGTTTAGTAGAGCAAAGTAGCGTAAAAAGGACAGAGAGAATGCCGAGCTACTGTTGGCAGCGATAGACCAAAATTGCCAAAGCACCGGCTGGCAGAGAAGAGAAGTTTGATGCCCGGTCGAGTAGTTGTTGGACCTTGATGACGTCAGCCCTAGGATTCAAATATAGAATAAGATGATCACATCCCTTATCCCTTGGGTTTTCAAAATTTAAATTTCAAGGCTATGAATCATCGGAATAATGTTTATCCAAAGAAGAATTTATCTACACGAAGACCAATTTATTTGGTGAAGAAGAAGAAGAAGAAGAGAAGCCTATTCCAAAGGAAAAAAATATTGAGAAGGATGAAGTCTCATAAAGAACCAAAGTCATATCAACTAGGTAAAGTGTTAACATCCAAGTGGTCATCAGGGGCAGGGCCGTGCATTAACTGCATGAGGGATTATCTTTCCGAGCTTCAGACCCGAGTTTTAGAGCATGCACACTTCTCCCTACGGACAAACCGTGAGGCACCATCGTGTTTTAGCATAGATGCTTCGACTCCAACATCATTACGTAAAGGAACAAGTTCATCTAGAATTAGTTCACTTGCACACATCCCCAAACCAAGTGAGAGAATTGGAAAAAGCAAAAGCGTGGGCTATTTTGAAACACACGTATGATTTTGGTTACGGTTACAACAGAAGAAATGGGATCCATTTCTTTTTTTCCTGCAGTTTTTTTTAGCATTTTATATGTTGTTTTCTTTTTCACATGGAGAAAAATGAAAAAAAGATGAATTAAAATTAGATTTGTGAGTTTAGATGACATTAAGTTCCTTTCTCAGTTGACAACATATTTGTAAATCCTACTTTGATGAGATGAGATTTGTGAATCATAGAAGATGGTTACTCTTGGCAATTTAGAAGGAAATGAAGACTGCATTTATTTTCCATTATCTTCAATTCTCTTTATACTAATTAAACACTCATTGTCTACTTTGCTAAAGTTCTCACATTAAGACTTTTGATTATAGGAGAATGGTTTACATGAATGAGTTGTTTAATTTAAAGCTTGTAAAATGAGCTAAGTTGGAAATCAGATTATGTTTTTTTATCTCCAATTGTAACACCCCAATCCCGCACCGGATCTAAAGCGCTACATTCGGGTCACCAAAAAATGATCCATCAAAATTTTCACATTTAAAACCTTAGATTTAGTCATTTTCAAAGCATTATATCATCCACTATTCAATGAAATTAAATAAGCATTTTAAATGAGCTTACAAAACACGAGCTCTAAATTTAAAACATTGTTTATCAAAATAGTAAAGCAAAATAGAGTTTACAGACTCAACATTTGTAAGGTCCTATGAATACATAAGCCCAAGACTAAATACTAAGCATTGTACTATGAAGCGATGCGATACTTGGAATCCCTTCTTGATGTGCTCCTCGGCCATGATCAACCTACTAACCTACGAACGAAAACAAAGATTCTGAAAGCTAAGCTTATAAAGCTTAGTGGTACATATCTACTCTACCACGATTTGTGATTATCATAAAATAAGCATGCGAGATAGGTATAGTTTAGAGAGCATAGATAAGGCTTCACTATCTAAGAGTTATAATCTAGCCTACACTAGCTAGAGTTTTTAGATTACCTATCACAATGCTTTATTAAGTCTACAAGAAGTCTTACATATCCCACAATACTTTACCATACACGAGATCACTCTGCCTATCGCGTAGGTTTCATACCGTACCCTGATCACTCAGTCATTGGGTACATAAGCTATCATCTATAGCATCCACACAACATACATAAATGCATCCATACTGTTAACTCATCAAAAAGTACTAAATCTTATTCTTAATTCACATTGTCTTTTCTTGCCTTTAAGTGTGTTTAGTTGCATTTAGCCTTAAAATTCATGCATTTGAATAAGGAGTTAAGAATTGTGTTATGCCAGTGCGAAGGGTTGCTTTGTTGGCATTATTGCAGGCTCAACAGAGAATGACATGTTTAGTAGAGCAAAGCAGCACAGAAAGGAAGGAATGCCAGAGAGAATGCCGAGTTGTTGTTGGCAGCGATGGACCAAAAATTGCTAAAACACCGGCTAGTAGAGAAGAGAAGTTTGATGCCCGGCCGAGTAGTTGTTGGACCTTGATGACGTCAGCCCTAAGATTCAAATATAGGATAAGATGATCATATCCCTTATCCCTTGCGTATTCAAAATTCAAATTTCAAGGCTTATCCTAGGCGTCACGTGCTTGCCTATTTAAAGAAGGAAGGAGGGGGATCGAAAGAGACGATCTGATTGATAGGAAGGCTGGACCAAGGAGACGTGGTTCGACCAGCTTGACCGAGAGCTCGGACCTTGAAGGGCTGCATCGACGGACCCCCTTCTAGCCCATTTTCTTTATTTTAAATTGTTTTTATTTTTAATGACGATGACGTTGAGATACGATTATGGTTTTTGGATGGATACCCCCACCATGAACTAAACTTTTGCAATTGGTGGGGGATGTTTGCGTTTGAACGCTGTTTTCATGTTTAGTTTTTAATAATCAAAAATGCCTTGGCATTGTTTTCTTTATCTGGCAAGTTTTACAGTTTTTTAAATTCTGTGCCAAGCGACTACTGCAACGATTAATTACTAGATACTAAGGCGAGATGTTTCGATGGAAGATGTTCAAGTAGATGAACTTACTTCATGAGTGAGTCTACCCCTTAGGAGTATATATTGGGACTTAATCAAATTGATTTATGAAAAACTTCATTATAGAGATATAAGGGCTTTTACATGGTTAATTTCGGGCTTTGCCATTGACAGAGGCAATGCCAACTTTGAATCTGCTTAGCAAATAATATAAATGCAGGAAATTATTAAAGGATGGCATTAAAAGCGTGAAAAACAGGCATCTCTTGCCAACGCTCATCACTCATTTAAACTCTTCTTGTGCCAACGATGTTTTCTTTTTATTTTTTTTCTTTTAAATTGTTTTTAAAACCCACTTCAAATCAACAACACTTTCCCTTTGACGAGTAAACAAGCAAGGCGAGCAAACTCTTGGCCAATCCTTGTGGGATCGATAACCAGCTTATTGTAGTATTACTTGCAGACCGTGTATACTTGCACGTAAAAGACTTAGTCTTGGCACTATTTTCATACATTTCCAATACATTTTCCACCATTTTGCCAAGCACTCACATAGTACAACACGTACATATCTACATAAATGGTTAGCGAAGCCCTACTTTACCCATGCTCACACAATTGTCGGGTTACCCGTGCTCACACAACTGTCAGGTTGAAAGAACCATATCCAGATCTCTCTAGCCACAAATACATCCTAGACATACTTGGATCATATTAGCCACAAGTAGTCCTTACCTGAGGTCACTCAGCCTATCAGGTTACTCGAGCTCACTCAGCCCATCAAGTTAATTATCTTATCTGGATCACCATAGCCATGAATAGGTTTCTAATTGTACCTAGATCACTCAGGCCGTGAATACGTCGGATGTACTTGTTTACTTAGCCCAGAGTACGATCCCCTTATATAAGTACTGTAGTATTGACTCTATGACATCCGAATTCCTTAATAGCAATCACAACATAATACATGCTCTCCGTGTTGGAGTATGCCCAAAGACCAATCATAAGATTATTGTAAAAGACATTTATTTTATCTTGCTTATTAATATAAAGTTATTATTATTATTTCAGTCATTATTCTATGCATTAATAAATAAAATGAATTATAATAAAGTCCTTAGAATAATATGGCTAATCTTGAATGTCCTTAATCAAGTATTATTGTGGGCATGGACAACAATAATATATTAAGACTAATATGTAGTTGATTGATGACAGAGTGTTGTCATAGACATGGAGATGCCAAAATCAATACATAAGTATGTGTTAGAGAACGACATACTGGACTAACCCGCTATGAGCATGTTTCTTGGATTATTATGTGACAGTCACAACATTGCTCATAGTGATAACTATATGTATGATCCTCAGACTTGAGATCATCATTATTTCAACATTGTGAGTAATATATTTTGATACAGTCAAACGTATGGCAAATTGACTACACTATAAAGACTGATATTGGATATGTCACAATCTATATAGAGGGATATGGTTGATCAAGATAGGATTTGTCCCTCCTACATAATAGGCCACTTGATTGAGTGAGACTAGAAAATGCATGGCCATGCTCGAATAAATTAATATGAGATATCATATTTATTCGTTTATAATAGTCTACTCAAGATATCAAGAAATATTAGATAGACTATACAAGTGTGACTATTCGATGACTTGTGTCCGATCTAGATATGAGGAAAAATGATGTAATACATGAAAAAGAGTTAATCACAGAGAGGTTATATCGAAGCACGACTTCCTGTAACTTAGGTAGCAATGATGTATTGCTAGATGTCACTCATTGTATATAATATTAGAATTGTTCTAGTTATTATTGCTAACGTTACATGAACCTACAAGGGTCACACCATATGATTGAAAACGAACAAATATCGACTAGATAGCATGTGCGCAAACTTGTTGTACACGAAATTAGTTAAAACCAAAATTATTATAATTATTGTAATTATATAGATAATTTCGATTATATATATTTTAATACTAGATAATTATTGTAATTATCAAATACTATTAAAATAGAAATATCCCTAAAGAAACTTAATTAAAGTAGAATTAAACTCTACATATTTAATTATATTCGGTTAAATATATTATAGATTTAATGAATTTGAATTTAATTAGGATTAGGGTTTTGAATGCTATACAAAAGGCATATTGTCTAGCAGACAAAATATGTCTATTGCTAAAAACCTCTCTAATAGTTAGAGAAGTAGAATATTGTTCATTTTCAATCGGGTGGACTGCGTAGAGGTCAGAACGCTACTGTGACGACTTGGACTCGACATCTTGACTGGAAGAATCGGATTCTCCTACGCCCCTACAATTATCATATTTAATTGAGGTAACGTTTTATCCTTTTCTCACCCCAGATTCGTTCCTCGTACATGGATCGCTGTAGAATTCGCCGGATAATTTTTCGATGTGCCATAGGGTGTACCAGTGTTTCCCTACTCTCCTAGCATTCATACACCTCACCAAGAGGTAAGTGGCACCAAGACAAGCTATCAAGCTAATGCCCTCAAGGTATGACACTAACCAACATGGTTCACTTCACAATTTATCACCACCAAGCTATTACACGTTATGCACATACATGGGGGTTAAATCTTGGTTTCTCAGTTTTACAATTTATTTTATCACATTAGAAGCTCATCGGGCCATATATCTCGAATTATAGGTCATTCAAACTCAAAACGTATTTCTCGGATAAAATGTCCAGTGGGTACCGGTATAGGCCCTCGTGTACCGATACTCACATGTATATCGATACGAATTGAGTTCACTAGAATTTCCCAAAGGCTATTGGTACCGGTACTAGATCAACCGTATCGATACTCAAGCCTTGGGTATCGGTACTCACCCACGTACTAGTACCGAAACGGCTTACTAGAATTTCATAAAGCTTAGGCATACCAGTACGGGTAAACCTGTACCAATACTCGCTTGAAGGGCGTAACGGTACCGATTAAACTTGGTACCGGTTCTCCACTAATAGTTTATTCTCGATGAACAATATTTTTAAGCCCAGAACACTAGTGTATCGGTACTGTCTTCTTATGTACCGATACCGAAGCCCAAAAATAAATTCTTAGGCTCGGGAAATCACTTCCCAAGCCTTCAAAACCCAACCTCTAACCCTTAATTCAATCCTACATCTTATAGAAGTCATTTAGGGTGGCTTGCTACCATTTTTACACCTTGCTAATATTTAATCCAGGATTTACCATTTATAAAGCTTTAAGCTACCAAAACACCAAAAATAACAATCTTAAACCACAAAATCAAGCAAAACATTCACTTTATGATCCTCAAGAAGAGTAAGAGTTAGAGATGTACTGACCTTTAACAACAAATCCCGGATTTAAGCTTCCAAGCAAAACCATTCAACTTTCTCACTTGACCCAAGCTTGGAGAAACTCCAAAATCATCTCTTTTTCACCTCACAAACAAGGAAACGAATCAAAACTTAACCCAAATACTAACGAAAGGTTTGGCTACATATTATCAACGTTAAAAAGATAGGAAAAACTCCAAAAGTTAAACCTTCCAAAAGAACCCATAACATGTCTCAATCTTGAATATTGGATGTAGAAAATGAGGTAGAAAGCTTGAATCTTTAAGCTTGGAAAATGGGGTTTGAGGAAGAGAGAAAATAAAGGTGTTTAGGAAAGATGAATAGTGGAAGAGGGTGATATCACTTTGTCCCCTCTTCCCAAGTGATATGCCAAGCAATAAAGGGAATTTTTAGCCTTTGTTTGAAAAGAGGTACAAATGTCTCATAAAACCCTCTACTTTCTTCCTTTTTACAAAATGGTCACTTTCCAAACCCATAAAGCCCAAACCTGGCCCAATGGGTCCAATAACTCTAACCAACATGAAGGTCCATAACCTGGGTCAACGCCCAAATCGTTGACTCAGAAATTCAGGTCATTACACCAACTTTACATTCCTAATCCATGGGATGTGCTTTAGTTTTATCTTTATACCTTTTTCTACTTAAACTTGAGATCTCCTCATCTTTATTATTGAATCAACGATATATATGTGTGTGTGTTTGTGTGTGTGTGTGTGTGAAGGGGGTACTTATACCATACACATCGGATATAATATTTTCCCCATATAGAGAGAGAGAGTTGATTGCACTATATATTCTCAAACTATGACACTCATTCTAATTTGGTCTCTAAACTTTTAAGCATTCCAATTTCATCCTCAAACTGAGATTCTTTCTAAATATATCCCCAAACTTTTGAGCATTTCAATTTCATCCACAAACTATGACTCTTTATCTAAATTGGTCATCAAACTTTTTGAACGTTCTAATTTCATCCCCAAATTATCAGTATATATTAATCATATCTTATGTAAAAAAACCATTATAAAATTTGTTAATTATCATGAAACATTGATTTGTATTATGTAATAATATGTTGTGGTATAAACGGCAATTTAAGAAATTAGATTGTTCAAAAAGTTTGGGGACCAATTTAGAATGAGAGTCATAGCTTGGGGATGAAAATAGAACATTCAAAAGTTTGTGGGACCAATTTAGAATAAGAGTCATAGTTTGGGGATAAAGTTGGAATATTTAAAAGTTTAGGGTACAATTCATAATGAAGGTGATAGTTTGGGGATGTACGATGCACTTAACTCATATATATAATAAGCGAAAACATTTTATGTACTAGCGGTAAAAAAAATTCTTTTTCATAAATGACTCTAATTTATTGTTTAAAGGTTTAATTTAGAGTTTGGTGTTTAAAGTTTAGAATTTATGCTTTTGAGATTTAGACTAGAGATCTAGAGTTTATATTGTGGAGTTAAAATAAACATACTTGTGTAAAAAAATATGCATCAAATACAAGCTCCTAAAATAATACTAATAAAAAATAGGTAATTATTCCATTCACAAGCGCTTGCGTAAACTTTATTTCCACAAGCGCCTTAGTTTTAGGGTTTAGAAATTTTGTTTAGGGTCAAGTGTTTAAGGGTTTAAGTGTATGAGTTTTGAATTTAGGTGTGCAGTTAGAATTTAGGGTGTATAGGTTAAAACCTAAATCCCTAACCATATTGCACTATGAACTAAGCTCTAACCTTTAAACCCTAAATTCTAAACTCCTACACTTAAACACCTAAGCCTTAAACTTTAAACTAGATCCCTAAACCCTAAAACTAAGGCGTTTATAAAAACTTTTCATTTTCACCGCTAGATATTTTCCCATTTATGTGTAAAAAACCAGTATATTAAATGAAAAATCTCACAAACATTTTTTTGTTGAGGAATATATATATATTTAAGAGTTAATGTTGACCGGGTAATATGGATATCTCTCCCTGATCACACGCTACTAAAGTGATTTTTATCACAAAACTTGATTTAAAAAAAGAAGAAATTAAATATTGGTTTTGAGTTAGCAACACTTTAAATGCGAAATAAGCAAATAGACAATTATCTATTTAAAAATTAAAGTGATTCTATTCAGTTGATTTCAACCCTTGAAACCCCATAATGTCGAAGGTCACGAAAGAACCGAAAAAAGAAGTCTCTTTGCAGCAGGGTAAGATTTGCTTTCGTTGTTTGCTTCGTTTTCATTATTATTATAATTATTAAAATATTTGTTAATATGTGTACGTTTCTCTGAGAATTTTGAAAATCTTACTCTTAACATAAACGAAGAAAACTAGTGATATTTGAAGTTTCCAGTGGTTTTATTTTTATAACACTTAAGACTTGGGCTTTTTTTTATTTGGTTTTCATAGGTATGGTGACAGCGGCGGCAACCCCCGCGAGCACCTCTATGACTGAGAAAGAGAAGAATGAGAAAGATCCAACCCAACCTTACTATGAAGTCAAGCTCTTCAATCGCTGGAGCTTTGAGGATCTTCAGGTTGTTTTTTTATATATAAAAAAATTGTTTTGCAAGATTTTGGTTGTGCAGGTTAGTTTAATGAATTACTTTATGGATTTTAGGTAGCTGACATCTCTTTGAGTGACTACGTCGGCGTTCAAGCCTCAAAGTACGCCACCTACGTCCCACACACTGCCGGTAGGTACTCGGTTAAGCGATTCCGAAAGGCTCAGTGCCCGATCGTCGAGAGACTTACGAACTCGTTGATGATGCACGGTCGAAACAATGGGAAGAAACTCATGGCAGTCAGGATTGTGAAGCATGCCATGGAGATTATTTACCTCTTGACTGATCAGAACCCAATCCAAGTCATTGTTGATGCTATTGTTAACAGGTAGGCCTCAAATCACCTTCCTTGTTTCAACTACCTGATTATTAGTATTATTCATAAACCTTTGTTCTCTGGTTGATGCAACAGTGGACCTCGCGAAGACGCTACTCGTATCGGTTCCGCCGGAGTTGTAAGGCGTCAGGCCGTCGATATTTCTCCTCTTCGTCGTGTGAATCAGGCTATCTATCTGCTAACAACCGGTGCCCGTGAGTCTGCATTCAGGAACATTAAAACCATCGCCGAATGTTTGGCCGACGAGCTTATTAATGCTGCAAAGGGATCATCCAACAGGTAGTTAAATCAAGTGTCTTTTTTTGTAACATCTTTTGTCATGGTCTTTTTTTTTTGTAACATCTCTGTGGATGTGTGTAGCTATGCAATCAAGAAGAAGGATGAGATTGAGAGAGTTGCCAAGGCCAACCGTTGAAGGAGGTTTTGGAAAAAAATAAATCAACCATGGCACTGGAGAATTTTTTGTTTCAATCATTTTTTAAGAATAAGATACCTGTTTTGGGTTTGTTATTTTCTGGCTAAAGACGATAGTTTTTAGGTAAATTCAATTTAGTATCTGTTACATTTATTTATTTAAATATTTTTAGATCCTTTAAACAAGGTTAAGAATTTAAATTTTGACATTATGAATAAAAAAAATAAGCTTATGTTGAAAGAATTTGAAATGACTGACTTAGTGCCTATGTTCAATTACTTAGCTTGAGGCGATGCAAACTAATAATGGAATTTTATTTCTCAAGAAAATTATTAAAAAAGTGTTTGAGAAATACAATATGCTTGAGTGTAAAACCGCCAAAACCCTGATGAAATGGGGAGTGAAACTTTCAAAATTTGATAAAAGAAATAAAGTAGATTCACTATGTACAAAAGACTCATGGTAAGCTTAACGTACCCAACTTCTACAAGACTTAATTTTTTTTTTTTTTTTGTTATTGGACTTGTTTGTCACTTCATGACAAATCTTTCTTCTTCTTCTCATGGGACGGTTGCAAAAAAAAAAAAAAAAATCATTATCTGAAATATAATCTTAATTATAACTTATTTTATGAATTATCAAATACATTTGAACTTGTAAAATATTATAATAATAACTTTGGAGGAGATAAAGATGATAGAAAAAGCATGATCATATATGTATTTTTTATGGGAGATACAATAGTTTCATGGAGTTCTAAGAAGCAGTCAATTGTCACGTTTTTAGCTATAAAACTAAGTATGTTGTTACTACATCTTATGCTTGTCATGTTATTTTGCTACGAAGATTGTTGGCTGAAATCTAGCTCTAAAAAAAAGGCTACGAAGATTATGATTGATAACAAGTCTACTCAAGTTCTTGCGAAGAATTCAGTATTCTATAATTGAAGCAAACGTATAGACCCACGATATCACTTTATTCGTGAACGTATTGAAAAGAAAGAAATATAATTGGATTACGTAAGTTCATTTAACCAGGTTGCATATATTTTCAACAAGCCTATAAATTATGATATATTCTTCAAGTTTCGAAGTTTGCTAGGAGTTAGCAAAAATCAAGTTAAGGGGATGTTAGAAGTTAAACTATCTTTTAATATGGTTTTAAATACATGTTAGTTTAATTAATTCAACATTGAGTTTGTATTTTATTTAATAAGCATGAGTTTATGTAAGTCTTAATTAGAATGGTTACTAGAATTAATGCCATTTAAGTTAATTATACATTCTCATACTATAAATAGTCATTGTGGTATACAATGAAAGTGAGAAATGAAAAGATCTTATAGAGACTATCTAATTACATTTTTTGTTCTTATTTTGTTAGTTCACATGTTTATTAATTATTTTCCAACAGTAACAATGAGAAACCTAATGTAGTTTTTTTTCAGACATATTTAACATTATGAAATGAAAAAAACTTTGATACACAAGTATTGTAAATTAAAGTTTACACGTGTCTTGTTATTTTTGACTCAAATTCTAATTGGTAATTAAGTTGGGTTTTATTGTAATTCTAGTGGTTGAAGATTACTTGGTGTTTTGGTTCTACCGGGTCATGGGATTTGTACACCCGGTTTTGGGATTACATGGGTTATCATGTATTTGTACTCTTCGAGTTCTCTACGTTATTAGTGGATTGCTCGTTTCTCTCGCCCGTGGAAGTAGGCTATGCTGAACCACGTTAAATCTTGTTTCCTGTGCATGTCTTGGTCTATGTCGTTATCGCTTTGGCTATTTTGCCACATACCAAATTCTTAACAAATGGTATCAGAGTCATGGTTCGAGCTGCACGATTGTGGGAGAATTTTTGTTGCAGATTTTGCGGTGCGATGTTGGAGACATGCATAGAGGAGTATTGCTACAACGAGCTTTCAGTTGCAGGGGGAGTAATTCTCAAAATTCAACGATGCTTCAACGGATACTACGTAAGAATTGGAGTTGTTGAAGACTTGGCGGCGGTGCTTCAACGGATATTTGGCTTACGTAAATATTGAAGTTGTTGAAGACTTGAAGACCAATGCTCGAATAGAATTTGTGTCAAGGGGGAGATTTGTTATATTTTGACTCAAATTCTAATTGTTAATTAAGTTGAGGTTTATTGTAATTCTAGTGGTTGAAGATTGCTTGGTAATTAAGATTTACTTTAATGAGTAAATATATATTTTAGGTAGAGATCTTATTGAATAAGGTTTCTTGGTGACCAAGTATTTGGGTCTATAAAGATAGCCTAGGTTTAACCTTTTGAATTATGAGAGAATAAGAGAATGAGAGAGAGGGGAATGACTCTGGAGAAATGTAACCACTTTTAGGACTCTACAACTATTGTGCCTACGTTGTAGAGATGTGTATTGTAGGGATGTTGGGAAGAGTGTTTTGGCTCCACCGAGTCATGGGATTTGTACACTGGGTTTTGAGATTACATGGGTTATCATGTATTTGTACTCTTCAGGTTCTCCATGTTATTAGTGGATTGTTCATTTCTCTCGTCCGTAGAGGTAGGCTATGCTGAACCACGTTAAATCTTGTATCATGTGCATGTCTTGGTCTATGTCGTTATCGCTTTGGTTATTTTGACGCATACTAAATTCCTAACATGTCTTTTAATTTTAGGGGCTAGGGTTTTAGTTTAGCATTTAAAGTTTAAGTTGTGGGGTTTAGAATTTAATATTAGTGTTTAGAATTTAGGGTATAGGGCTTAAGCTTTAGTGTTTAGTTTTTTAAGGTTATGGTTAGAAATTCAAGAGTACTTTTTAGCATTTGGGTATTTATCAAAGACGGATCGATGTGTCGAGGCTCAGCTGGTTTAATTTCGTTTGTGGTTGTGTATGAATTGGTCTATATCTTGAGGGTGCTAGGTGTTCGATTGTCTAGTGTGTATGGTGTCATATTCAAATTTTATTGCAATGGATAGCAATTTTTTCAATAACAAAAATTATCAACTGAACTAAAAATATTTAATAGTATAACTTTGTGTTATTCAGATTCAAATGTGAGTGTTAGATAAAAGTAAGATAGGATTATGTATCTACCACGAGTATGTTCAATTATTTTAAGGGTTTGTTATGTGTTTGGAGGCCATTGAAAAGTAGGGGTGTAAATGAACCGAGCTTGAACGAATAAGGTTATGTTCGTGTTCGTTTGTTTATTTTTAAAGGTGTTCATATTTGATTCGTGTTCGTTTAAATTTTTAATATTGTGTTCGTATTCGTTTATTTATTTTTGAAGGTGTTTGTGTTCGCTTGCTTATTTTTGAAGGTGCTCGTGTTCGTTTGTTAGTGTTCACAAACGTGTTCGTTTAAGTGTTCGCTTAAGTGTTCACAAACGTGTTCATTTAAGTGTTCGTGAACGTATTCATTTAAGTGTTCACGAATGTGTTCATTTATTCATTCGCGAACATGTTCGTTTATTCGTTCAAAAATGTTAACTAAATTAACAATAAACAAATAAAACAAAAGCAACAAAATAAAACTTACATTTCGACATGAACTTATATAACATCCTTAGCAACAACAAAAAAGTAGTATTTAGATACATCCACAAACATTTTCATCTTATAAAATGAGCTTATAAACGAGCCTATAAACAAGCTTGTTCGTGAACATAAATGAACCGAACACACCTCTGTTCCTGTTCGTTTGTTATTAAACGAACATAAAAATTTTGTTTATACCCGTTTTTTTATCTTAATAAACGAACATAAACGAACGGTTCACGAACAGTTCGTCAAATGCTCTGTTCATTTACACCCCTGTTGAAAAGTCATATTTTGTACATGTGATCATGGTTGTTGGAGGATTTAGGAGAATGATTTGTTTATAAAATATTCTTTATTGAACTCAAATATTATTTAGTTTATCGATTTAATATTTTAATTGTTAAAATAACATTTAAAAAATATTATTTATTTTAAATTACTTAAAATTAAGTCATAAATACAATTGAAAATAAAAATTTAATGGAAACCATTTAATTTTAGTTTGGGTTACCTGCCATGCAAGCGCACGTGTCATGGCAAAGGTCTTGGACGAGAAAGATGGATAAGACTCAATCCCCTAACAAATAAATATCATCAGTAGGGCCTTTTTGCCCAACACATCCTTTCAAAAGCAAGTCATTCATTCCCGTTTCTTAAAAAACAAAGTCATTCAATCCCACACAGCACGTTCACAATATCAGATGTCTTATTAATCATCCTTGTATATTTGAAAACAATAATTTCTTCAAAATATAATCAAACAAGAATAAGGTGTCAAATTTAATATTAAATTAAAATATATTTAAATTCATTTTAAATTTGAAGAATTTAATTAGATTTGTGGAGTTCAAGATATTTTGGTAAAATAAACATTAAATTCGAGTTCGGGTGATTCAAAATGAGCAAAAATTAAAAATTTTAGGGTTCAACTGTCATTGTGGACGGAACACAGTGGTAACCTATAGGGCCACGACCCTCAAATTTTAAAAAAATAGATTTTAATTCTTTAAATTTTCAAAAAAATAATTTGACCTAAAATTTTTAGAAATTCATATTAAATTTTATTTTTTTGGATTTTTTAATTAAACCCACCCATACTTTTTTTAAAATTATCATTATGCCTCTAAAAAATTTAAAGATTTTGATTAGACCATAAAATTGAAAAAGTAAATAAAACCCTTCATTTTTTTAAAATTTCAATTTAAATACATATATATTTCAAATTTTAAGTTGACCCTACAAACTTTTTTCATTAAGTTCCGCCACTATCAATGAAGATTGAAGATGGGCGACAACGATGGTTAGCAACAACTGACGATAGACTTTAGCTAAAGTTTATGGGTTAAATTAAAAATACACTTTTGACTAACGTGTCACACAATCAAATATTGGGAATTAACGACTAAGTGAACGTAATGAACCAACAACATAAATGACTGAAACGTAATTTTTTAGAATTAGTAACCAAAATTAAACAGACTGAGAATAGAAAGGACCACCAGTGTTGCTAAACCTTAAACTTTTTAGAACTAGTTCCCAATTGATGTTTCAATTATAGTTGGAGGGCTAAACTAGTAGTATCAAGTTTTGACTCAAAACCTGCTACGTCAGTAATTCGCACAACTTCCAACTCTTTTCCCACGTGTCTTTTCCCAATTTGTCTGTTACCATCCCCGCACCCATTTTCCGAAAGCACCTTTTTCTAGAATAATTAAAATGCCAATCTTAACCCTTCCTTCCAAGTAAAACTGTAATCGCATCTTTTTTTTTTTAGTTTACTTCTTTCTGCCTTTTGCTCTGCTTCTTCCCTTCCTCAAAATCCCCTTTTCATTTTCATTTGATTTTGCTTTTTAGTTCCCCCGTTTTATGATCGGGTTGCCCACATCTCGTTCCACTCATGACTTTAATGACTACTCCGCCGGTTGATGTACGTACCATTCTTCCCCTCTCTTGACTTTCAATAGATATTTTAGTACTTTTATTTGATTTTTTTTTCATGGTGGAAGTGCTGAAATGTTTTCTTTTTCTTAAATTGAGAAGTGTTTAATGGACGTAGATTTCGTGGGATTGATTGCGCTTTTCTTAGTGCAGTGAGGCTGTAATAAATAGGGTTTTGTTGAGCGAGTTAGGGTTAGGTTTTGTTTGAGCGAGTTAGGGTTGGTTTTTTGTTGATCGTAGCTTTGATATTTTGGAAATTTGGATTTTGGAACAGAAAGAAGACGAGGAGATGCTCGTGCCACATTCGGATATTGTCGAAGGACCTCAGCCAATGGAAGGTTTGTGTTTTTATTCCTTTTAGAGGTTTTTAGTATACTGTAATAGATATTATTTTGTGGAAAAGCTTAAGTTGATCCAAAGGTCTGTTGTAATTATGGTGTGATGATGGAATTATAATTTGACCAGCTAGTTTGTTAGGGCTTTGATATTATTTTTTGTTGATTTTATGATTTTGTCTAATTTTAGTTGCTCAAGTCGAGCCGGCTAGTACAGCTGAGAATCAGCAAGTGGAGGAACCTCAATCATTGAAATTCACTTGGACAATTGACAATTTTTCTAGGCTCAACACCAAGAAGCTCTATTCTGATATATTTGTTGTTGGTGGCTATAAATGGTAAAGTTGGAATTTCTTTGTTGTTGTTACTGGAACGTTTGATTGGTCTGGTTCAATCTATCATGTGATTGATTTTTGGATGATGCGTTGATTCTTTTGTTCAGGCGGGTATTAATTTTTCCAAAGGGAAACAACGTGGATCACTTGTCAATGTACCTCGATGTTGCTGATTCTTCTGCATTGCCACATGGTTGGAGTAGATATGCTCAGTTTAGCTTGGCAGTGGTTAATCAAGTCCATCACAAATATTCAATTAGAAAGGGTATATTCTAACTTCTTTTAGGTTTGGTGTTTTGTCTTTTTATATCAAATCCTACACTTGTCATTCATATATATGGAGGCTTCACTTTAATGCAATCTTTGTTGTCTGGAAAGAAAATGTGTCTTAAACCGGTAGTCAGTGCTCAATTTTGTTTTTCTTATGTAGCGCTCATTCTTTATCTGTCACAGTAGGTGATGGTTCAGACTGTGGACTTATTTCAGTTGCAGCTATGCTTTTTCCTAGTTGTTGTGGCTTAGGAACAACATGAGGAGATTCATGATTTGGTTTATTCATGTATGTATTCCACTTGGATTTTGAGAAGACTTGACTTGAAAGGAAATAGATTGTTTAGGAGAATCTGCTGTAAACATTTAACATTGCAAAATTAGAGATTTTTGATGAAAATTAAAAGTTCATGGTAATCAAAACTGACTTATTGCTCTAGATGTTAGGATATTCTTTCTGATGATAATGACAATTCAGTGGTTCTCAAAACTTTCTTATTTCTCAGTAGAATATGTTTTGACATTCTATCTATATAATATAATCTTATGTTGAATTAATTTTGATTTACTAACAGGATATAACTGTATTTATTTTTTCCGTTTTTCCTTATTGATTTCTCCTACAAACATACTGGTCCAAATTGATTGATAACAAGTTCTTTTACGTAATGCTGCCTTATTCTGTTTTTTTATTCATTCTATTTTCATGGTGATTTACTTTGGAGTTGAATTTCAGTGTCTTTTAGTAATATGATTTGCCTTTTTTTTGCTCATATTCTAGTTTGGGCCACATTTTTTTTGTTTTATTATTGGTTGACATGATCATCTTATATTCCATTTGTCTTCTGAATGGCTAACTGATTCTTTTCATTCCTATTTTATCGAGACCAAACTGGAAAAAATATGCCCCTGGATAAATTTTATGAATAGAAATAGTATGAAAAGATTATAAGTTATACCATCCCAATGTATTTCTGAAATTGATAATTTGTTCCATGATTATTTAGCATTTGGGTGTTTACTGGATATAGTTGATTTTTAGCTGGAAGAAAGGGACCTTTGTGGTATTGAAGATTTTTTCTTGTTCCTAATTCAGTATTGAAGTTTATCCAAAACTTAACTAGTTCCTTGCTTTTGACTTTCATTTGTAGACACTCAACACCAGTTCAATGCAAGAGAGAGTGATTGGGGTTTCACATCATTTATGCCTCTCAGCGATCTTTATGACCCTAGTAAAGGGTATATAGTGAATGACACTGTTGCTGTTGAAGCTGAGGTTGTTGTCCGTAAGATACAGGATTACTGGTCATATGACTCAAAGAAAGAGACTGGTTATGTTGGACTTAAGAACCAAGGAGCAACTTGTTACATGAACTCGCTTCTACAGACTCTATACCATATACCATACTTCAGAAAGGTGTGGCACTCATTTTTTTAGTCAATTTGGATTATTCTTATGCTCTTAGTTTAATTGGAGTGAAACATGTAATTTTCAATGTTTTATTTCAGGCCGTGTACCACATGCCAACGACTGAAAATGACATGCATATGGGAAGTATTCCTTTGGCTCTTCAGAGTTTATTTTATAAGCTTCAATATAATGACTCTAGTGTCGCTACAAAGGATTTGACCAAATCTTTTGGATGGGATACATATGATTCTTTCATGCAACATGATGTACAAGAACTCAATAGAGTCTTGTGTGAAAAGCTTGAAGATAAAATGAAGGTACCCACCTTTTAAAAAAAAAAAAAAGATTCTTGGTATTTGCATCTCAATTCAAGTTATCAGTTGTTCCCCCTATTCATTTTTCAGGGAACTGTTGTAGAGGGGACAATACAAAAGTTGTTTGAGGGTCATCATATGAATTATATTGAATGCATCAATGTGGATTACAAGTCTACAAGAAAGGAATCATTTTATGGTATTTATTTGTTACTGATATTTATAACAATATAACTTTGGAATACTGAATTTATCCCTTAAATGCAAACAGTAAGTGTGCTATTTTGTGGCAGACCTCCAGCTTGATGTCAAAGGTTGTCGGGATGTTTATGCTTCTTTTGACAAGTATGTCGAAGTTGAGCGCCTTGAGGGTGACAACAAATATCATGCTGAAGAGCACGGGTTACAGGTCAATTTTTTTTCTTTCCCCTTGAGGTGGTGAGAACTGGGCTAAAATTTCTTTATCAATAAATGACCATTATGGTCAGAATAATGCATAAACAAGGCTATATTTGACAATTTATTATTTATTTAGACATTATTGTGAAGAATTTTTTTCTTTTGGGGGGTTTGAAATATGGATTGAAGATTTTTAACCCCTCAAAATCAATTTAAGACATATTCTACTGCCATAAGCTTGGGTAACCGGATTCGTTTAAGTTCCAATGGCATTATGGAATTGTGTGCCAAAATCTGTTGCTCATTTCAGGATGCAAAGAAAGGTGTCTTATTTATTGACTTCCCCCCTGTACTTCAGCTTCAGCTAAAGCGGTTTGAATATGATTTTATGCGAGATACGATGGTAAAGGTCAGTGCCGGAAATCAGTTTACTTCTGAAGGAGTTGGATGATTGGGTTGCTTTTGGTACTTGCATTTTAGTATACATATGTATTTTTAATTTCAAGGCTTTGGAGCATGTAACGTGATATGCTAGAAAATACTTATACTTATTACTTTCCCTGCTACACATAGCTGATCTACATATTCAAATTTTAATTCTCTAATTTTAATAAAACTTTTCCTTTTTCTCCTTGTCAAGTCTTTCTTATCCCCGTTCTTCAATATTGATTACACATGTTATGAGGTGTTTCTGAAAACTTTGATCAAATCTTCTCTATATGTGAAATCAAACCATTCCACAATAGTTGAGGAATTTTTGAAGACTGATATCCAATGATCAATTCAGAGTGATAAGCATCCTTTATGTCCTTTTGAACTGTGAGAATGAAACTGTTTCTCAATGCGGATGTTGTGTTTTTTCATATGAATTTGAATATTATGCCTGCCAGCATGGGATATTTATATTAACACTTACATTTTTGTAGATAAACGACCGCTATGAATTTCCTCTTCAGCTTGACCTTGATAGAGAAAATGGAAAGTATTTATCGCCTGATGCGGATAGGAGTGTTCGTAACCTTTATACTCTTCACAGGTATTATTGTTGATTTTTCTGTAATTCACATCACTAATAGTTTTAATCTGTTCCTAACTGAGGCAAGTTGGTGGGACATTGTACAAGTTGTTTCCTTGCTTGACAACCTTGCTGAAAAGTAAACGTTGCCCTGTTTTGTCTTACAGTGTCTTAGTTCATAGTGGAGGAGTACATGGTGGACATTACTATGCTTTTATCAGGCCGACCCTTTCTGACCAATGGTGAGCAATGTTTTTGTATTGATGGTTGACTAATTTGATCACGATCTCACTGTGCTTATATGTATTTTTGTTTTTCATGAATTGTAAGAAGATTCTTAAAGAATATTGTGGTTGGCATAAAATATGGTTTCTCCATGGGTACTTTTAGTATTTTTAATTTTCCTTTTTAGCATGGAATTGCTCCTTTTCCGTATACATTGAAATAAAAACATTATCATACTATAGAGTTTGAGATATTGATGTTGCTTTTGATACTTACGTTTAATATATATGAATGGTTTGTGGTGTTTAGCCCAGGAGCTTCTCAATTGATCAAATTAGTATTATCTTCTGATGATGCATCTTTTGGAGGATTAGTTTCAGTTTTCATTGTGGATCTCATTATATCATATATCATCACAATTCACATCCGAATATATTTTGGCCTTTTGTGCGCTTTTCCATTAAATTTCAAAATGGGAAAGAAGTCATTTTGGAGGAAACCCTTTGATAGATCTCTCTGTCTTGTCAGGTATAAGTTTGATGATGAACGGGTAACAAAAGAAGATATGAAGAGAGCATTGGAAGAGCAATATGGTGGTGAGGAAGAGGTAATGTTTCTTGTTCTACTTTAAAAAGCTAGCTATTTTTGTACAATATGTAAAGTTATTTGAATTTGCTGCCTTCATCTGTTGATTCAACAGTTGCCACAGACCAATCCTGGCTTCAATAACACACCTTTTAAATTCACAAAATACTCAAATGCCTACATGCTTGTCTATATACGTGAAAGTGATAAGGACAAAATAATTTGTGACGTTGATGAGAAGGACATTGCTGAACACTTGAAGGTAATATCTCCATTTACTTGTAACTGATGTGAAACGTCTGCTTTATTCTCTTTCTGACATTGACTTTTTTAATCAAGTGTAATATATTTAATGTCTAATTTCTCAGATAAGTTTAAAGAAAGAACAGGAAGAGGAAGAAGACAAAAGGAGATATAAAGCACAGGCTCACCTTTATACTATTATAAAGGTATCTATCGATTACAGTTGAGGTTTTGGCTTTTTTTACCTATTTTTGTCTTTTCTTCCTCACATTATGAATGCCATTAATGCATTTAGGTTGCAAGAGATGAAGATCTTCTAGAACAGATTGGAAGGGACATATATTTTGATCTTGTCGATCATGACAAAGTAAGGAGTTTCCGTATTCAGAAGCAGACACCTTTCAATGATTTTAAGGTAAAGTTTATAACTATTTATTTATAGTATTTAAAATGCAATAAAAAATCTGATCTAATTATTGTGGTTGGTGAATGATGTTGCTATCTATTCTTTGGAATCAAAGTGTAACATTGTATTTCTGATTGTCTGATCGCATGTGTCTGAAATGTTATTGAAATCTGAGAAAGAACATAGATTTGAGTTATTTTGTTAGAATTTTTGGGATGGTGGTGCTGTTTTAATGAATGAAGTCAAGGAAAGAGAGGAACATTAATTGCGTCAATTATTTAATTATTATTAGGATTAATTATTATTATTTTATTATAAGTATTAGAAGATATTATTTATATCTCATGTCTTTAGGAGTCTTTATTTAGAATCCATATTTTAATTGCCTTAGTTAAGTCCTTTATTCAAACAAGTAAACCTATGTAACCTTTAGTTAAAGAGGGTGATTGGCATCAATAAAATTAGGTCAGATTAAATCAATTTTTACTAGATTTAAGATTCCCTCTAATGAGTCTATGGTCTGGAATTTCCTTGGACGAGTTCCTCTATTAATCCCCAAACACATGATTGTTGCAATTTGTTACAATCATAAAATGAATTGACGGTAATTTTTGGGGAGCTTTATGTAGCTGATGACATGATGGTACTAGGAGCCCATATGCATAATATCAATATGTTACTCAGAGAATTTCCTTGTAAATTATACCATGGAATCTATGGTCAAAATTTTAAAGCTTACACTGTTTGTGTTGGCATTCGATATTATAGTATTAAGTACCATATGTGTGTCTGCTTTAGCTTCCTTCTTAATTTTTACTACTGTCCTAATCAGCAAATGACTTTCTTTTTGTGAGAAACAGAGTTTTTCTCTGTGTTTTTCTTCTTATTCATTAGTGAAAGAGAGTCTATTATATAGACTTTTACAGAGGTGTTTAACACCAAGTGGTTAACCTATAGGATAAGACTTTTATCCTTTACAAAGATCAAATTTAAAATTCAAACTACTAGTTAAGATAAAGTAAAGATAACATACAACTCCTACTCTATCTAAAACTCTTTACAACACACGGTTATGCATACTAACTAACACTTTTCATCTTTTGATTTTGTAGATATGGGTTTAGTGATGTTATCATTTTCCTTTAATGTGTAAGTCTGAGCTGATTTGCAGGAGGAACTTGCGAAAGAGTTTGGCATACCGGTTCAATATCAGCGTTTTTGGATTTGGGCAAAGAGACAGAACCATACATATCGTCCAAATCGACCATTAACTCCCCAGGAGGAGGCTCAGCCTGTAAGTAATTCTCCGTTCTTGTCTTCCTGCTTTGCATATAGTCTTCCTTTTTGTTATGTGTAGCATACATGTCCTGAACTTTTGCTTCTCCCTGCTGATATATCTAATAGAAGGGGAGCAGTGCTGGTATTTCAGATGGGATTGGAAAATGGATGTTGATTCGAATTTTTTGGGCTGAACTTACAGAAAGTAGTCGAGTACACCGGCTTAAATGATATTGCACGTTTGTCATCATAATTAGCAATTTTAAATTGTTTGGAAAAGTTAATAATAAGACTTTCTCACATAATTAGCTATTTTTTATTGTCTGGGAATTTTTGCTTAGTGGCATTCATTTAAACAAAGATGAACCGATGTTATGGGATGCAGTACTTGGTAAGGAGCACTGTTTGTCCTAATATTTGGGGGTTTTGATTGGTCCTATGAGTTAATGGCTTGTATTTGGTTATTTTAGGTTGGGCAATTGAAGGAGGTGTCTAACAAGTCACACAATGCAGAACTGAAACTTTTCTTGGAAGTTGAGCGTGGGCAGGTAATGTTGTTTTTATTAATATTGGTTTAAGTGTGTAGAATTGTATATGGTACTTTTTGTTGTCTTATCATATTTCTTAACTCATTTGTGGATAACTTCAGGATTTACGCCCTATCCCCCCACCTGATAAAATAAGGGAAGATATTCTGTTGTTCTTCAAGCTTTATGACCCCGAGAAAGGAGAATTACGGTATCTAAAGTTTCCACTTCATCTTCTGCATTCCATGTTTCCTCATTCTTCCTGATATTGTACTTTGTTCCATTGCAGTTATGTTGGAAGGCTTTTGGTAAAACTTTCCGGTAAGCCAATAGAATATATAATGAAGCTAAATCAAATAGCTGGCTTTGCTCCTGATGAAGATCTTGAACTTTATGAGGTTTGTTACACCTCAAACGTGTCTGAAATGCATACACGCTTCAATAGTTTTTCCCAATCAAATTATCTTACCTGTTGAGTTTTGCAACTTTTAGGAAATAAAGTTTGAGCCTTGTGTGATGTGTGAGCATCTCGATAAAAGATGTTCTTTCCGATTAAGTCAGGTATATTTTGCTTTTGAACATATATTCTTTTTCAATGTAGATTGCTAGTGATACTATCTTTGCTTGCAGATAGAAGATGGGGATATTATATGCTTTCAGAAGTCTCTTCCAATTGCAAGTAAAGAAGCATGCCAGTATCCAGATGTGCCTTCATTTCTGGAATATGTGCAGAATCGTCAGGTACTATTAATTTGTGGAGATTTGCCGAATATTTTATCGGTATTTCTCAGTTTTATGTTAACTGATTTTATTCTGGGTGGCTGATAGTGATAAGTGTTTAGGTTATACCTTATGTCCTTTCTGTTAAGCAATGGAAATCCACCATCTCCACTTGATATTAATTTTATAAAACAGTATGTAAAAGATATATTACCAGAGAGGAAAGGAGATATCTATTTTCTTCACTCAGTTCATGAGATCTATCATTCTTTCAGTGTTAAGTAATTGTTGATAATAAAAGAAAAAAAAAGGTCCGTCAAATTGACTGCTGTTCCTATTTAATTCAAACCAGCTGTTTACCCTTAAAGATATCATCATTCTTATTTTTGAAGAAGCTGCATTGAACCTAACTGTATAGGTTCTATAGGCCTAAGGTTTTAGATTGTTTCTGAGAATTGTGAGCAACAATTTTTATTCTTATTAGTGTTATTGTTATTAATTCAATTTGTGCTTGGATTCTTGTAACTCAATTGTTTTTGTGAAATGATGCTTCTTAGATTGTTCATTTTCGCTCTCTGGAGAGACCAAAAGAAGATGATTTCTGTCTGGAGTTGTAAGTACTCATAATGCAAACAACTCTTCAGAGAGTACAACAATTATTACTTGCAGTTCTTAGATACTTATACTCGGTTTCCTTTATGACGTTCAAGGTCAAAGACACATACTTACGATGATGTTGTGGAAAGATTGGCTCAGAAAATTGGTATGGACAATCCATCCAAAATCAGGCTCACATCTCACAACTGCTACTCTCTACAACCTAAGCCTCAGCCTATTAAATATCGAGGAGTAGAGAATCTGTCAGAAATGTTGATCCACTATAACCAGGTAGCACATATGGGTTTGACATCTTGCTATGTTTCTTCCTGTTATGTAAAATATATATCGACTGATTATTTTTGTGTATCTTAATACAGACTTCTGACATTTTGTATTATGAAGTTCTGGATATCCCTTTGCCAGAATTGCAAGGTCTGAAAACCTTGAAAGTTGCTTTCCATCATGCTACCAAGGATGAAGTAAGTAAAAAGTGTATTTATTCCTCCCCAGTTTCCTCTTTCTCTTAGGGGGCGTTTGGTTTATGGAAAAGATCATTACATGGAGGAATAATCTTTTCCGAAATCACATACCCACATTTGGTTAATGAGCATTCCCTCCAAGGGGTAATATTGTATTCCCAACAGTAATGATTTTTCATTAAATGGTGGGAATGTGATTCCCTTGGATTTCTTAGGCATTTGTCAATTCCCACCCCTTTGGACCATATTGCCCCTATATTAATGAATTTTGTTCACATTGAATCCTTTATTGAATTTAATTAGATGATTAAATATGTGTGGTGCAAATTAATTAAATATTTTTATTCAATATTAATTTAACATCTAAATGGTGTTACAGATATTTAAATATTATTTTAATATTTAATATATTTTTATTAATATTTAATATATTTTTATTAATATTATATTTATGATGTTTATAGGTTATATGTTGGGATTGCATATTGCTTGAAAATTAATAAGTTAAGCGTAGATGTTTGTAATTTTATTCTTTGATTTTTAAGATGTTTACCATCTTATAAAATATTTTAGTAGGTTAAACTTATGATATATATTCTTATCAGTATTATACAACTTTTAGATTTATTTTATTAATTACTTTAATTTACTTGACAATCTGTCACAAGTAATAAAAAATTAAAAATTTGAACATATTAAAAGTTTAGCATTTAAAAATTCACAAAAATATTTTAATGAGGGTAACGAAGGTATGTAAATATAAATTATATTTTTTAAGAAATAGTTAATATAATAATTATATTAATAATATGATAAATATATAGTTTTTGCAAATTTTAGATAGTGTAAGATAATTCTATTACTTATTGTGCATATGTTTTTAATTTAATATTGAAAGTTTAACATGTTAAAAAGAAAATATAACACATGGCCAATTTAGTAAATTTTACTTCTTGATAATCTTATATGCTTCCAACCAAATACATCAATCTTACATTCCTACCAAATAAACAAAACAAGGCAATGCAACATTCCAAGTAATATGTTAGGTAATGTTACATTCCGGGAATCTTATTCCCAGAGGTAATGTTACATTCCGTGAACCAAACGCACCCTTAGGACCTTTTGGTGTTGATAGACCTTTGTGGTAACAATTTTTAACATGATTTTCAGGTGGTGATTCACAATATTAGATTGCCTAAAGAGAGCACTATTGCAGATGTGATTGATGAACTCAAGACAAAGGTATGTTTTGGTTACTAATATTTGATATTTTGAATACTTTAAGAGTGGAAATAGATAGTGTTATTAATGATGATAGGCTCCTGTAGCTCCGGTTTTTCAACTACCATCTCTTCTTTTCTTCACAAATTCATGTTCTACTGACCTTTTACCAGAGTAAAAGTAAAAATTGTATGAATATGCATTTGAGAAGCAGCCAGAATATTTGCATATTCCGTCTCATATGAAAGATTGTATTTATAGTCTGTTAATGAATAATCTCCCAGTATTTATCTTTATTAATTTCCCATACAACTCGAAGTTCATAATGAGTTACATCTTTGCTTTTCTATTCTGCACTTTGAAACAGGTGGAGTTGTCACATCCTAAAGCAGACCTTAGACTGCTTGAAGTCTTCTATCACAAGATCTACAAGGTTGAAAATGATTGAAATCTGATAGCTAGTTGCAATTTAGGTTGTATTATGAATATATTCTGGACAAATGAATTTAAGCATCCTATTGGATGGAAGATAAGTATGTTTTCCTTGTGCGTTCATTGTTATTCCATCTTTTTTTCTTCTTTTTTCCAGATCTTTCCACCCAGTGAAAAGATTGAGAACATAAATGATCAGTATTGGACATTGCGTGCTGAAGAGGCAAGTTTTCCTTTTTCCATCCTGATGAAGTAAATCGATGAGTAGGACTGTTCTTTATTGAAATTATGGGGGTAATGCGCTTGTAGTGGTTCACCCCTTCAATTTTTAGTAATGGCCTTCCTGTAGAATGCACCAGCTAGACATTTGTGCAGTTGAGTAGATGCAACTGGCAGTTTTTATTGTCTTACTCGTGTTTAAAGGAGAAACCTCTGAAGATATATGTATGTTAGTGTGTATCTGTATCTGTATCTGGCATTACATGAGACTAACAGTGGAATGTTTTGAAGTTTAAAATGGATACTTTCCATTGATGAATAAAAGTCATATGCTTTGTGGAGCAAGTGATGTTCACTAAAGCATGTTTATTATATAGGGAGTATGTCATTCTTCAAATCTGTATCTCGTCTTAGATCTAAACTTTTCTTTTTATCAAATCTCAGATCCCAGAAGAAGAAAAGAATCTCGGTCCAAATGATCGATTGATTCATGTCTACCACTTTAGCAAAGAGACTGCCCAGAACCAGATGGTATTCGTCATGAAACAATTGTTAAATATTCACGATCTCTTTCAACTTTTGAGATATTTCGTGGAATGATAGCTATTTAACATGGTTTGCATTTTTCTTAAACAGCAAGTGCAAAATTTTGGTGATCCCTTTTTCTTGGTCATTCATGATAGTGAAACTCTGCCTGAAGTTAAATTGCGGGTACAAAAGAAATTGCAGGTTCCTGATGAAGAGTTCTCCAAGGTGTTTTCATTATTATCTTACTCATCTTTGCCATCCCCCCTCACATTTTCCCCTGAACTTAAAAATTTAGCAGATGGTTATTTTTGTGTGTCTATATATATGGGATCATGGAAACAGTTTTTGACCACCTTGTCTTGGTGTCTTTCCCATCTCTTTGTTCAGTGGAAGTTTGCATTTATGTCGTTGGGTCGACCAGAGTATCTACAGGACTCTGACATTGTGTTCAAACGTTTTCAGGTATATATTGTTTTTCTTCAGTGTTTCTGTCACCTGTATTTTTTTTTTTGAAAGATCACCTGTATTTATATAATTCTATTTTTTTGTGCAAACTGGTCTTTTAATTGAGTTTTGCATACATTTCAGAGAAGAGATGTTTATGGTGCTTGGGAGCAATACCTTGGGTTAGAGCATTCTGATACCTCTCCCAAAAGGACTTACGTAAATCAGGTACTACTATTTTGACTTTAGCTGTTTCCCATATGCTACTTCATTTTCTACTACTATGTTTTATTGATGTTTTTCTTAATATATATTCTCCATGTAGCACTCATAATTGTTAGTTTGCATAATTGTTGCAGAACCGACACACATATGAGAAAGCAGTTAAAATATACAACTAGTAGAAAGCTAATTATAGGCTAAGCACATCAGTTAATGTGAAGATCCTTCATATGATGGGCATGGTAGATATATGGGGGAAATACAAAAGAATGACGCATTGGAGGAAATAGTGGATCCTTCATATATATTAGTTTTGATGTGGATGTGGGAGGGAAGATTCTCTCTGATGTAGTGTTTTCAGTGTTGCGGTTGATACACGCCTAGTTTGAGCTGTACTGCATTTGTATGTTTCTCACCCTTTTACCGGTTTAGAAAGGCACATCCTCGACCTGATAGGCTGTTGCTTTCTTTCTGTATACAGCTTAGCATGTGTAATTTGGCAGTACATACATACTTAGATTTTTGACCTGGTATATATATCGGGTATAGTTGGTTGCAGTTGCAGATGTTTGTTTTATTTCTCACCCCTTTTTTCTTGGTTCCTAAAGACAGATCGTGGGTTCATATCTTTCTTCCTGTAGTATATTCTCTTTTCCAGGTATTATATTTATGGAAATATTGATTTTCTTCTCAAGCCAGCTTTGATAAATTTTCAAAGCTTCAACTCAAGAAAAGTATCTGTAACTTAAGCCATACTAAAAACGTTACTAATAGGTTTTTTATTTTTAAAAAAGCTTAATGCATCTTTTATTCTTCAAGTTATATTGCTTTTTCGTCCTTGCTTCTTTAAAAGGTTTTTTAAGTCCCAAAGGTAATTGAAAGCTATTTTTCCTTTAAAAGAAGTCCCAATAGCATCATTAAGTACATGACCTTGTAAAAATTACCGGAGAAGAAATAGACAATCTATGCCCAATGCCCCATTCGACCTTTAATAAGCAAATCTAATTGTAGCGTAGGTTGATGTAGATGTAGTCCCAAAATGGACAAACCGGGGGACACGGTGGCAGCCCCATCTCATGGACATCTGGCTATCGTTTCTTACTAATTCCAGAGCCATCGAGAAGCATGAGCCCCCCACCAACTCCAGTGCCACTAGATTCGTAGTTGCACAGGCCAATCCTCCAACAACAAAGCCGTCCATGTCTCGGGCAATAACACCAATACCCCCTCTATTAGTTCCACTCCTAAATGCTCCATCCACATTGATAGTGTAATTTAATCTTGTGTTGCTGGTGGCAACCACGCTGATATACTAACCTTGGCGGATACGAGCCATGCTCCTTTGCCCCATTCGCCAAGTAAAGCCACTCTTATATGGCCAAAAAAAAAAGTAATGCCACTCTTAGGAATAAACAGCAACGGCACATACCTGCCTTTCAATCACCCATCTTTGCTTTATTCACAACGTTTTATGCATCTCTTGATAATAACCAACATACCCCCGTTTCCCCATCCGTAGCCCTTTACTATTTGTGCCTACAATTTCATTCCCCTTGCTTGAGCGGATTCACCCTTAAATCAGGGTAGACAAGTGCTTACACTAATTTTCTATACTCGCACATTTAATTTCAATTTTCTTAATTTTTATGAATTAATCCCTGAACTTTTTAATTTTTATGAATTGTATTCACTTTGAGATTTTAAGATTATATGTATGTCTACCCTTAAAAATATTTCTGGATCCGCTACTAGCTCGAGCCACCCACCACACATTCCTCATCATCTTCACAACCTTCCTCACCACTACCACACTAATATAATTGAACGACTTGTCCCACTAGCTTTTCTATTGGCGTTAGTAGATTGGTCCCCATTCTCGCCATTTATGTATGTAGAAAATGCCCTTACGCGGGGTTGCTCCAGCAGCACCTTCCCTTGGTTTAGCCTAAGCCACATGCAACCAGTCACCATATTGACACACTGCATACTTGTCTTGACCTCTTTTTGGACATTCATTTTAAATGTTGCCAATGATGTCACACCTAAAGCAAAAGTCGAGAAGCCTTTTATATTTAATTAAAACCACTTGAGGAGTATCATCCGTTTTCTTTCCGTGAAAAACATATCGTTGTAATGACTTGAAAATATAGACTTAATTGATTTAGTTAAAAATTACAATTCATACACATGATTTAAATTTATTTATTTAAATATTAACTTTTCTCGCAAATTTCAATAAAAATAACAAAAATATATTATATTTTCATCCTCTTTTAAGTTATTTTTTTCTAAAGACAATGTCTTTAAGACATTGAAAATGGGTTATAAACTTTTACTAAAAAGTAATTTTTAATTTTAATTTAATTTTGTTATCTGTATTTTATGATCATTATATACTTAGGTCGAACCTTAGCTATGCATGCTGAAATTAGTTAGTTAGCAGTTAGAATTAGTTGTTTAGCCGTTAATAATCAGTTGAGAAGCTGTTAGCTAGACGGTTAATCAAATTGTATATATATGTAATTGGTTGTACTAAAAGTATGAATGAAATATATCATATAATTATTTAATATGATATTCTTTACGTGGTATCAGATAATTTTTTTTTAATATAGTATAATATAATTTATTTTTTATTTCTATAATATTATTAAGGGTAAATTATATAAATGGTCACCAAAATTTTAGAACGTTTTTTATCATCGAACTTTTAAAACTTACAATATAGTCACTGAATTTTTAGTCCGCTTTCAGTAAGTCCCTCTCGTTAACTTTCGTTAGAAACACTGACGTGACACGTTAGCTTTCCTTCTTTCTCTCCTATATTTTTCTTCCATACCTTCAATCACAAGCATGAAGAGACTTAAAACCTGCTACAAGGATTCAACCAACAACACTTGCAGCAAGCCAATCGGGGGATAATCATATGTACATATAAACAAGTAGTTTTGCTAAGGGCCATGGATGCTATTAACCTTGTACATCATTACAAGATAAAAAAAAAGTTTAAGGCTTAATATAATAAAAAGTAAATTGACTATTTGGGAAAAAGAAAGTAACTGAACTCTAACCTTTCCTCACGCAAGATAAAAAAAGTAAATTGATTATTTGTTTATGACTTAATATCTAAATAATTTCTTAAATTATATATTTTTTATTTTTGTAAGTATTTTTTTTCCAAGAAAGTAAATTGGCTATTAACCTTGTACATCATCACAAGCGGGTGTTTAAAGTTTTCTCGGTTACTATTTTATGTGTCCAAAGTTTCAATCCATTATCATTTAAAAATTGTGTTGTTAAGAAAATTTTATCACTCAATCATAGTTACACAAGTGGCATTTAATTATATTTTTAAACTTTCTTTTAAAAAAAACTAAAAATAAAATAATTTTAAAAAAATCTCAAAATATCCCAAGATACTCCTAAATCTCTAACCCAAAGTCCCCGAAATTGTCGTCACTACCTCCGTTGATAGTCTCGCCAAATTCTTCCACTACTGTCGTTGGACATTGCAGCCCATTCCTCTCAGCCATCCATCGCCGGTAATCGACGATAGGTGTGCCAATCGAATGTCGTTCGGTTGAAATTTTTCACGTTCAATATTCGACGTCCGATTAACACCCCTCCTGTCGGTTATCGGTAATGGGTGATTGGGAGAAATAGAAGACGACGTCCAGCGACGAGAGTGATGAGGTTCGGTGAGGCTATCAACGATGATAGTTACGACAATGTTAGAGATTTAGACTTTTGGTTTAGGAATTTAAGACTATTTTGGGCTATTTTTTAGAAAATGTTTTCAATTTTTTTTGAAAAAAATATGATATGTGTCATGTTTTGATTGGATAACGGATTTTTTAACTGTCATTGACGACCAAACACTTAAAATTAACGAAATAAAACGTTAGACACCTATTTTTACCTAAAAAATTAGGCATCTAAAGTTAAAAAAGAGGTATAATTTGGACACTTATTTCTATATTAAGCCTTTGTTTATTTATCTCTTTATTTTTGTGGCATTGTGTTATTGAGATTCAAGATAAAAGATTGAACGAGTTTTAAGAAAACATCAAATGATGTTTTATGTCACAAATATAAAATTTTACCACCTAAATCTTTAACTTGTCTTGGAAGAATGATGATATTGGTTGAGAACTCTAGAACATTAAAGAGAATATTGGAACTCTCTAAAAAAATCTAGAATACTTTGAAAAGTTCTAAAATGTGACAGAGTGTTCTAGAATACCATGAAAGGCTCTGAAAGATTCTAGAAGGATTTGGAATATTCTAGAAAAATATGAAACATTCTGGAATGTTATAGAATATTAGAAAGGCTCTAGAACATTCTAGAAGGTTATGAAATATGGTGGAGGAATATTCTAGAAACTTATGGAAGATTATGAATTAGATTGATCTCCACCATCTATAGAGGAGGTGGAAGGCTATAAATAGTAGGCCTTGATCCTTTGGCAAGGCAACCATGAAAGCTCAGAATCCAAAAATCTTGTAAAGCATTCTCCAAGCCAATAAAACTCTCTTTTCAAGTATCCAATACTTGAGTTCTCTTCTTTCCTACTTAAAGCATACTTGCCTTATTATTTCTTCACTATGCAGTGGCGTATCTAGAAATATTTTTGAGGGTGTGCGCACAAATCTCAAAATTTCAGGGTGGACACAAGTCGTAGATATTTAAAAAATTAAGGACTAATTCAAAAAATTAAAAAAATTAAAGAAAAATACGTGAACTTTAACCCTATAATACATGTAGTTCCGCCAATGTCACTATGCTTAGCTTGAACTTAAAATTTCTTTAAGGATTTTAGGCTACTTAGTCACTAGAAAAATAGTGTTTAAGTGTCGTACGGGCAAGAAAAAATAAGTCTGTGACATTCCACACGCAAGATGCTATTTTTGAGTTACATTTTCTTGATGTTCTTCTTATTGCCTTTTATGGTTGGGGCAGAGGTCTCAGCACTACTAGCAGTAGTCAATGCAAGTTACTGTGTATTTTTGTTATCCTTCTTTTTCATTATGGTGGATCAAAGTCGGGGTATGAGTTCCAGCACCACCAGCGGTCTCATTCTATTTCCTTTTTTGTTACGCGAGGCTTTGTCAATGCAAGTTAATGCGATTATTTTTATAGTGGACCAAGAGCTGAGCAGGGATCTCAGTTCCACCAGCGTTCTCTCTTTCCCTCTTTTTTCCACATGAGGATTTGTCAATGTCTTAAATGTCATAACTTTACTAAGATACTATCAATAAAAAATAAAAATAACTAACGTTTAACTCTATAAAAAGGACCAAAAAAATAAGTATTAAACAATAAAAACTTTAAAAAAATTCTAGAAATTTACCGGCGTTATCCAATAATCGATGCAGTGGATCTCCTCGTACTGTTCACTGAGAGAGAGTAATTGTATCGGGGAAATACATTTTATGACCATCTTTCTTTGATTACTTTTCTGTCTACAAATTTCTAACAACTAATATCAGAGATATGGTTCGTGTTATAATGATGTATAAGGTTAATATCATCCATGGCCCTTATCAAAACTACTTGTTTTCATGTACACATGAGTATCCCCGATTGACTTGCAACAAGTGTTGTTAGGTGATATCCCAATGAATATTCACTGGCTAGTTTATGGTTGAATACTTGTAGCAGGCTTTAAGTCTCTTCATGCTTGTGATCGAGGGTATAGAGGAAAAACATAATAGATGAGGAAAAATAGAAGAGTAGAAGAATGAAAGTTAACGTATCATGTCAGTGTTTTTTAACGGAAGTTAACATGAAAGACCTTACTGAAACCGAACTAAAAGTTCGGTGATTATATCACAAGTTTTAAAAGCTCGGTGACCAAAATGAAAGTGCCCTAAAAGTTTGGTGACTATTTATGTAGTTTATCCTATTATTAATTAGTCTAAAATAATTTATATGTTAACTATTTTAATTATAATATTGATGTA
The DNA here is from genome assembly GCA_019671005.1 of Hibiscus mutabilis. Lineage (NCBI taxonomy): Eukaryota > Viridiplantae > Streptophyta > Magnoliopsida > Malvales > Malvaceae > Hibiscus > Hibiscus mutabilis. The sequence continues at coordinate 24,176,585 of CM033713.1, forward strand.
ATTTTTTCTTTAAATTCTCCAACTTATGGATATATTTTTAAATTATTTTTTATTTTTATAATATCATTAATTAGTTTAAAATATTAACATGTCAATTTTTCTAATTAAAGCGTTGATGTAATTTTTTTAATTAAAAGACTTCAACTTATTAAAATGATCGGTATGTAGAATTTGAACAAGTGATTGTTGAGATTCACGCAAAAATATACATTTTAAATTTTAAAGAGAGAGTCCAAAAATATATTTATTCCGACTCAGATGGAAAATACACTTGAATATCGATATATACCATTCACCCGAATTTACATATAGTTATCCTACAAAAAAACAAGCCATTAATATATATATATATATATATATATATTTGTGGGAAAGGGTGTTTTTAATAAAAGGCTTGAATTAAAAATAAGCCCATAAAATATACATTTTTGAATTTTAGGTGCCTAAAGTATTTTTTTGTAAAAATAGGTGCCTAAAGTTTCAATAGTTATAATTTTAGGTGCCCGACCATTTAAAAAAACATGTTATCCAATCAAAATGTGACACATGGCATGAATATTAATTTTTTAAATTATTTTTGAAAAAACTTTGAAATTTATTTTTTTTAAATCCCAAAATTCTAAAAAGTATTCAAATCAATCCTTAAATCCCTAAAAATAACAAAACCCCAAATCTTCACCACTGTCGCTGGCGGCCGTCGTCGCCGACCCCACCCATTCGGTCGACGACCCCAGTTGGCCATTTCTTCTAACTCGCAGTCACCGAAAATCGGCGAACAATGTGCCAATTGAATTGTTATTTTACGTTCGACGTTCAATGTTTGGCTGACACACCATTCGCCGGTTTTCGATGACGGCGAGTTGGGGGAAATGGTCAGCTGGGTCTGGCGACCGAACGGATGGGGTCGACGCCGGCGGCGGCAACGGTGAAGATTTGAGGTTTTAGGATTTAGGGATTTTGGGGCTATTTTAGAAGTTTTTAGAATTCCAAGGTTTTTTTAAAAAAATTAAATTATTAAAAACAAAAAAACTATAAGAAATTATAAATTAAAATATGACACGTGTCAAAATTTTATTGGTTAATGGTTTTTTAACGGCAGTTAACTTCCGGGCACCTAAAATTATAACGGTTGAAACTTTAAGCACCTATTTTTTAAATACTTTAGGTACCTAAAATTAAAAAATAATATAGTTTGGGCAAATTTTTTCATTTAAGCCTTAATAAAATGTATACATTACCATTTCTACTCTTGTCCTAAATAGTTTGTTGGTTGCCATTGCAACCTTGACAAGGTTCGAGACTTGGTATCCCTAAAAGAAACTAAAAAATAAAATGTATACATTAACATTTTAACGAGAATAATTAATGGTATTAACTTTCTACAAAAAAATAATGGTATTAACTATTTGTACTACCTAAAAATATAATAAAATAAAGATATAAAAGTTAAAAATAACCCCTAACGTTTGACCTCTTGGTCACTTTGGTCTTTTTTTGAGTGCAAACAACTCTCTAACGTTTTATTTTCGTTCAAAATTTATCTTCTACGAAAGGTAACCGTCAGTCAACTAACGGTCAACGCCTTTTGGTATGTGACGATACCACGTGCCTCTTTGCTTACGTGACATCACATTTTTAAAATAATAAAAAATAATTATTTTTTATATTTTTTAAAAAATAATTATTTTTGTATTTTTAACCAATAAAATGATGCCACATCAGCAAAGTGCCACGTGACATCATCTGATTGGTTAAAAAATATAAAAAAATAATTATTTTAAAAAATATAAAAAATAATTATTTTTTCAAAAAATATTTTTAATATATTTTTTAAAAATATTAAAAATAAATATTTTTAAAATTATTTATATTTTTAAAAATATTAATTATTTTTTAAAATTAATATTTTAAATATTTTTAACCAATAAGATGATGCCACATCAACAAAGTGCCATGTGGCATCATATGATTGATTAAAAATATAAAAAAATAATTAATTTTAAAAATAAAATTTTAATTATTTTTTTAAAAATAAAAATTATGTCACGTCAGCAAAGTGCCACGTAGCATCGCCATAGACATGCCACATCATCGAAGGGGTTGACTGTTAGTTGACTAACGGTTTCCATCAGTCGAGGGTGATTTTGAATGAAAATGAAACGTTAAGGGGTTGTTTGTACCAAAAAAATAGGGGCTAAAGTGACCAAAAAGTTAAATGTTGGAGGTTATTTTTGACTTTATGCCTTAATTAAAGTAGAGATTATAAAGGTAGAGATGAAATTGAGAAAAAATAAATTATATTAAATTAAAGTATAAAATCTAGATCCCAAATTTAAGTGTAATAGAAGGGATAAAATTTTGAGTTGACTCGATTAAATCCATGGTAGGACTTTGAAAGGAAGCAACGGAAATGAAATATGTGATATTTGTGTTGCTTAGCTGGTTAGGCATAAACCAATTATGGTAATATTTCGAGAAAATTGGAAGAATTATTTTGACACAACATAATGGATACAGTTGAACTCATGATTGTCTGAATTTCTATAAAAAAATTCTCCTGTTTGAATTTTTTGTTTTTGAACCTTTAGTGTACAATGCATATGCTTGTTGATGTTGATTTTGGGTGACACCAAATAAAGAGATGGAGATAGTGGTTAAAGGAAGGTTCGGGGACGACGATGGGTGGTTCACTAGTCGGGAGATGAGCCGAGAGCCAAAAAGGACCATGGTTGGTCGTTGAGTTAGGCGGTTCACCCCTGGTTATTTTCGGGATGAGAGCATCGAACAGTGTAGGGCCGAAGGCCAGAGTCATTTGAGGAGCGGAGAGAGGATGACCGACGTAGAATGGGCGATGATCACCCTTGTAGAGAGTCCAGGAGGCGTCCCCTTTGCCTTCGGTCTTGGGAGTATTTATAGCCCTTGGTGCTGTAGATGGAGGGACATTTGATGAGACTGTGCCGGACCTAGTGATGGGTATTGGTAGGTTGGTAGGAGGCAGCTCGACTGTCAGGCTGCGAGTTCAGTTGAACTTGTTGGTTGTCTTGTCGTGACGCATTGGCCAAGAGTGGGAGATCTTCAGAGGTTGATGGATCTGAAGATTGCCCTGCCAACCCTGAGTAGATAAATTTTGTTGGCAATTTCAATCGTAATTATAATGTAAATTCCAATACTTACAATGCAGGATGGAGGCAACACCCAAATTTAGCTTGGGGAAATCAAGTAAGTAATTAGTACAATACCCAGCAACAAAAGAACAATGCTCAGTATCAGAATAATAATGCTCATCAAGGTTTCAACTAGAATGCCATGCCACAGAGGGCACACAACAATTTTATGCAGGACAAAAGAACAACTAGAGGACTTTGGCAGAATATATAGAGAGGAATGATGCAACTGTCCAACGTTTGGCAGCATCTATGCGAAACTTGGAGATTTAGACCGGATAGATTGCCAATGCACTCAACAATCGACCTAGGGAGCTTTGCCAAGTGATACAGAAGATGTTCGACAGAGAGGCAATAAACAATGCAAAGCTGTAACTCTTCAGAGTGGCAAACAATGCGAGGCTGAGATATTTGTCAAGCAACCAGTTAATTGCCAAGAGAAAGAGAAAAGACCAGTAGATGAACCAAAAGAAGCAGAGAAGAAAAAAACGGACATAAGTGATGCCATACCTTAGGCTAATACCATCACACCCTTGGAAAAGCCGGTAAAATCAACATTTGCTTACCCACCTCCATCATTTCCACAAAGACTACAAAAGCACAAGCAAGATCAACAATTTAAGCACTTTTTAGAAGTTCTTAAGCAGTTGCAGATCAACATATCGTTAGTAGAATCTCTTGAGCAGATGCCTAACTAATTTAAATTCATGAAGGACATTTTGTCCAAAAAGAGAAAATTGGGTGATTTCAAGACTGTAGCTCCCACTAAGGGATGCAGTACAATGATACTCAATTGATTGCCATCGAAGCTGAAAGATCCAAGAAGTTTTACTATTCCTTGTATCATTGGAAACAGATTTATGGGTAAGTCACTGTGTGACTTGGGAGCAAGCATTAATTTGATGCCAATGTCTGTTTTCAAAAAACTCGGCATCGAAGCAAGGCCTACCACTGTAACACTTCAGTTGGCAGACCGATCCTTTGCACATTCTAAGGGTAAGATTGAGGATGTGTTGGTAAAGGTAGATAAATTTATATTTCTAGTTGATTTTATCATTTTAGATTATGAGGCAGATATGAATATCCCAATTATATTGGGTAGACCATTCCTTGCCACAGGTAGAACCTTAATTGATGTTCATAAAGGTGAACTTACGATGCTCATGAATGACCAACAAGTTACATTTAATGTGTTTCAAGCTCTTAAATGCAGATGAACTTGAGGAATGCCAAGCTGATGAGATGACTGAGTCTATTTTCACTATAGACGTGGCACAGTTATGCCAAGAAGCAGATAATGATGCCAGAGAATTAAATGATGAAATTGAGACAAGTGAAGACGCCGAATGACCAGCCTTGGAGAATGAATTTGTTAATTACTTTGGTCAACCAGAGCCATTGGAGTTGGCTGGCAGAGAAATCAAGGAACCTAAACCATCCATTGAGGAGCCACCAGAATTGGAACTGAAACCGTTGCCAGACTACCTAAAGTATGCCTACTTAGGTAAACACTCTACTTTGCCAGTGATCATTGCTGCTTATCTATCTAATGATCAGGAGAAAATATTGCTGGAAATTTTAAGCAATTATAAGCAAGCTCTGGATAGACTTTGGCTGATATCCAAGGAATAAGCCTAACTATTTACATGCACAAAATAATCTTAGAGGAATATCATGGCAAAACAATTGAGGGCCAGAGAATATTGAACCCCAAGCATGAAAGCGGTAGTTAAAAAAGAAATTATTAAATGGATAGATGTCGGGATAATCTATTCTATTTTCGATAGCTCATTGGTCAGCCCAGTGCAATGTGTGCCAAAGAAAGGTGGTATGACCGTGGTTCAAAATAGCAAAGATGAGTTGATTCCTTCTAGAATTATTACCGGTTAGAGAGTGTGCATGGACTATAAGAAGCTTAATAATGCCACCAGGAAAGACCATTTCCGACTGCCCTTCATCGATCAAATGTTAGACAGGTTGGCAGGTAAGGCATTTTATTGCTCTCCAAACGGTTATTTAGGATATAATCAAATTTCCATAGCTTTGTAGGATCAGGAGAATACCACATTCACCTGTCCATATGGGACATTTGCTTTTAGAAGAATGGCTTTTGGACTGTGTAATGCTCAGCAATGTTTCAACGTTGCATGATGTTTTTTTTTCTGACATGATTGAGAACAACTTAGAAGTTTTCATGGATAACTTCTCGGTGTTTGGAAAAACATTCAAGGAATGCCTTCAAAGTCTAGAGCTTGTTTTGAAAAGATGTATTGAGACTAACCTGGTCTTGAACTGGGAAAAATGCCACTTCATGGTGAAGGAAGGCATAGTTTTCAGTCATAAAGTAACCAAGAGAGGCCTGAAAGTAGACAAGGAAAAATTGGAGGTAATCAAACAGTGCCACCTCCTACAAGTGTAAAAGCTATCAAAAGTTTTTTGGAACATACAAGTTTTTATTGCCGTTTCATTAAAGATTTCTCAAAAATTTCTAAGCTTTTACGCTTGCTTTTAGAATAAAATGCAACTTTTGTATTTGATGACTCTTGTTTAAAAGCGTTTCATGAACTTAAGGATAAATTGATTAATGCCCCCATAGTCGTAGCACCAGATTAGAGTGAGCCCTTCAAGCTCATGTGTGATGCCATCGATTATACCGTTGGAGCTGTGTTGGGACAGATGCGTGACAAGATTTTTCATACTATTTACTATGCCAGCCAGACATTGAATGAAGCCCAACGCAACTCAACTACACCACAACCAAGAAAGAATTTCTCGCGATTATATTTGCATTTGACAAGTTCAGATCTTACTTAGTAGGTAACAAAGTTGTGGTGTATACAAATCACTCGGCTTTGAAATAGCTCTTGGCAAATAATGATGCCAAGCCCAGACTAATTTGATGGACGCTCTTGCTACAAGAATTTGATCTCGAGATTCGAGATAAGAAGGTGAGTAAGAACTTGGTAGCTGACCATTTATCACGATTAGAGCATCACCTAGAGGAAGGTGGAGCCACTGCCATTAGAGATGAATTCACTGATGAATACTTACTTACAATTGATTTAATGCCATGGTACGCTGACATAGTTAATTACATGGTAAGCAATATTTTGCCACATGATTTGGCGAGTAATGCCAAGAGACGTTTTCTACGAGATGTTTGGCAATATTATTGGGATGAGCCGATTTTGTTCAAACAATATGCCGACCAAATGATCCGCCGATATGTGCCATAGGATGAGCAGCACAACATTTTACAGTTATGCCATGTAACATTCTATGGGGGACACTTCGCTGGAATAAAAACTATTGCCAAAGTGTTGTAGTCTAGATTCTTTTGGCCTACACTTTGTAAAGACACTCATTATTTTGCCAAGGTATGTGATCGATGCCAGCGAACGAGTAACATCTCTAGCAGGCCTCAATTGCTGCTCCAGAATATTATGCTAGTGAAGTTGTTTGACGTATGGGGAATAGACTTCATGGGACCCTTTCCCCCATCATTCGGGAACCTATATATCCTTGTGGCTGTTGACTACGTTTCAAAATGGGTAGAGGCGATGGCTTTTCCAACAAACGATGCCAAGACTGTTGCCATGTTCCTTCATAAGCATATATTTACTAGGCTCAGTGCCCCCAGAGCCATTATTCATGATAAAGGTACACATTTTAAGTACAATTTAATCTCTAGAGCTCTGTATAGGTACAGAATCCAACAACGTATTGCCACAGCTTACCATCCCCAAACAAATGGCCAAGCAAAGATCTCAAACAAAGAATTCAAGAACATTCTGGAAAAGAAATTATGAATCCAACGAGAAAGATCTGGTAATTGAGACTAGATGATTTCTTGTGGGCTTATAGAACAACCTTTAAGACTCCATTGGGAATTTCTCCTTATAAGCTCATTTTTTAGGAAAGCATACCACTTGCCAGTGGAACTAGAACATAGAGCTTATTGGGCAATCAAAAAGCTCAATATGGAGTGGAGAGCTGTTGGTACGAAACACTTATTAGACATAAACGAACTAGAGAAATTCAGAACACAAGCTTACGAGAATGTCAGACTCTACAAGGAAAGAGCAAAACGATGGCATGACAATAGGATATTGCCAAGGCAATTTGAGGGGGGCAACGTATCTTGTTATTTAACTCGAAGCTAAAGTTTTTTTCCAGGTAAGCTCAAGCTAGATGGTCGGGACCCTTTGAAGTTGTGAAACCATATGCTAATGGAGCAATAGATATCAAGGATTTCAAGACATGAACAATTTTTAAGGTAAATGGCCAAAGATTGAAACACTATTTGGAAGGCACTCAAAAGCATGCCAAGGAAATTATCCTCTTGACAGAAGTTCCATGATCATCATCAGCATTGTTTGATTTGTATATATAGTAGGTTAGATGTTTTATTTTCAGTATTTTGCATTTATTTATATTTCTTTCATTTTTATATTTCTTTTACTGCGTTGAAAGGTTTTTGTTGAGTGAATGTAAGTTTTTGTTGCCAGACAGAATGCCGAGGCAGAAGACTAGCATGGGGAGATAAAAAAATAGATAAGGAAATTTACCATAGTTTCCCAAGGCTTGATAGAGCTCGGCCCAAGAGAGAATGAAATTCTTTGCTAAATGTTGAATTTTACCCTAGCCGCCCAAGGTGAAAAGTTGAAATTCAAATTTTAACCTAATCAGCTTATTACTTCATCTTTTCCCGTGTCATCTTATCATTTTACCTCTTATCACATCAATGTTTATCCTCTCCAACTAAAACCTTATCATTATCCCTACTCAACTGGTCAAATTAAAAACACCATTTAAAATACTCAATTGTTTTACCCCTTCATCTACTTAAACCCTAACTTATTCTTAGTTAAAGACTTTTCACTATTCCTTCTTTCGTCTTTATCAAGAAAGAAAAACAAGATTACTTCACTTTCTTTAAAAAAAGCCATTCAAGTTTTTAAAAGATTTCCATGGTCTCTTCTTCAACATCCTTTAAGATCTTTTTCAATAAAGAGATCCACAAAAAGTATAAGGAGAATTTCGCATCAAGAACCTTCTGCTATGAGAAAGGTTTTAAGTTCAAGAACGAGCCAAACTTGGGCTACTCCCCAGAGTTTGTCACGGTGATAATGACACACAAATGAGAGAAATTCTGCCAACCACCAGGGGAAGTCTATGCCAACATTGTTTGAGAATTCTATGCTCATCTTACAACCAAAGACTCGCTATTCTTGATGGTGCGAGGTAAGTGCGTGCGTTTTGATTAAGGTTATATAAGTGATATGTTTTCTTTGGATGGAATAGATGAAGAACACACAGAGTTTGCAGAATCTTTGAACGATGCCAAGAGGAAGATGATGTTGAAGGAACTGTGTGAGGCTGGCACTAAATGGAACGTGTCATCAAAAGGCCATCAGACTGTGAAACGGTTGGCACTAAAGTCTTAGCCAGGGGGTTGAAATCACTTCCTGAAGGCAAACCTTATGCTGACCACCCACAATGAGACAGTTTCGGAGGAAAGATTGGTACTGATACACTCTATTATGACTGGCCGTAAGATTAATGTTAGACGGCTCATTATCGAAGAAACCTTTAAGTGTGCTAGTAAGATCAATGAAAGTTTACTTTTTCCTCTCTGATTTCTACAATCTGTTTGCAGCATGGCATGCCATAGCTCAATTTAGACAATGTTTAAAAGAAAAAGGGAACCACCATAACCCCTGCCTTGTAGAGGCAGTTGACTTCCACGGAGGCAAATAGGAATGGCAAACAAAAGACTGTCGAGTCTGTGCTAAAGGCCAAGATGACAAGGGCTGAACCTGTGACTCTAATGCAAGCTGAATTAGTGGTAATGCTTTCCCAGATCTACCAACGCTAGGAGATCATCCTCTAAAATATAGAGAATGCCGAGGATCAGAACTCTATGTTTTGGCAGTATGTTCATGCCAGGGACTGTGCCATAAAAAATACTTGAAGGCATGTCTGCACATACATTGCCAATGTTCATTGAGTTCCTTACCGACCTCTTTGTCAAGTATGACAAGCCGGCCAGTCCTCATTCTATCTACACTCCTACACAATCTGGTACCATCGTCCCAGTCTCTCCAGTACAAGTTGAATCTGCCAAAACTGACACACCACCTGAATCTAAAGATGAAGGAATCCAAAGCCAAGCCAAGGTTGCTGCCACACCTGCAGCACCTGCCTCATCTGCTACCACTGAAGTCTCAATTGCCTCCAAGACAGTGAAGATTGTTGAGGAAGTTGTCCACGACCTTGGAGCTTCCACAATTACATCAAAGCCCAGCTTTAAGCGCAAGAAGTATATGGCTCTTAGTCGAAGAAGCTTCATCAAAAGAAAAACATACGTTTCACAGCCAGAACCCTCCGAAGGGGAGTCATCATCTTCTTAAACTCCTTGCATTTCATTTCATTTCCATTCACATGTTCGTGCATTTTAAATTTCATTTTTATGTATGTGTTGTTTTCATGCATCGAGGACAATGCACACCTTAGGTTTGGGGGTGTGGGTTGCCTTACATTTATTGCCATGACATTCATGCTTATATTTTAGTTTGCATTATGTTTGCCATGTAGGATGTAACACATGCATACCAAACCACTAATTTTTTTTGCCTTGGTCAATTTTGTAATATCCCAAATTTTGGCTAGTGACTAAATTGTAAATTTTGAAAGTTTAAGGGCTAAAGTATAAACTTTGAAAAAGTTAGGATTTCTTTAATTATGGGTTTTGGAAAGGAAATTTCCAAGGTTTAAAAGTATCATGGGATGGATAGTAAGATGAATTGGGTACTTCCAAAGTTTGATTATAATCTGAGGAAAATTGGAATGGGAATTGAAGATTCAAGTTTAGTGACCAAAATGATAAACAGACAAAACTTGTGTGGTATAAGACTAAATATGAAAAGTTAAAGGACTAAAGCTATAATTTCCCAAAATTTAGGGGTTTTTATTTTATAAATAAATAGATCATTTAAGGGTGTGGATCGAATGTGAAGATTCTGGATTGATCCGATGTTTCTATTATTGGGAAATTACAATCAAAGTTTAAATGGAATTCGGATACTCGAATTGATCCAAAAAAATTTGAGATTTTACCAGATGATAAAGGAAGGTTATAAAAGTCCGTTAGAAGTGTTGGGAATATTTTTAGTTTGATTCAAGATGAATCCTATAATTTAATTCTGAGTAAAGGGTTAAATTATCGGTATATTAGATCGAATGAAAAATTTTTAGAGACTAATCCAAAAGTTATGGAAAATTCATAAAATATTATTTTATGAATATTTTGTTGTAGTTGGTTGGATTCCAACTAGACTTGGTTGAATTTTTTACAAGAATGGTAAACTGGTAAATAAAGACTAGTTGGAGGGCAAATTGTTTATCTTTCTTGAAATATTTCTAACTAAGGGGAGAAAAAAAGGGAGAAAAATTTTCAAGCTCGACTCAAGCCCCGAAACTCGATTTTCAAGTAATCTTTCGAATTGCAAAGTTGTTCTACTCTTCAAGCTCTATATTTTGATGTAATTAATTTATGGAAGACGTGCTTGATTGATGAAAATTTTACATGAGAAGGAAATAGGGTTTATGGACTCAATTGGGGGTTTTGAGATTTTATGATTCCATGTTGAAATTCAAGTTGAAATCAAGCTTTTGTGATGTTAAAATCATGTTATTGAGTTGGGATTTAAACTCTACATGATTTGATTATTATGAAGATAATTAGGATTTATGGATTCAAGTTTAATTTGGGGTTTGTGATGTTGGATTAATGATTTAGTAAGCTTGAATTGTTATTCGGAAGCAAAACCCTAAATTTATTAGATATAGATCATTTCAGAAATCTTAAAAGTTAGAGAACCGAATCTGATTTTTTATATTGTATTTATGTTATTATTGATGTTGGAGATGTGAAATTGAAGTTAGAATGCAAAACCAACGTTAAATTGAGTTAGTGACCATTTTGACAAATTGTCAAAGTTAAGTGACCAATTCAGAAATAAGGTTTTAGAGAAAGACTAAATTTGATTTTAGTTGAAATAATAGAATTCAAGTAGTAATGTTGATTTGAGGAGTAATTTGCAAAGTTAAGAAGCTTGAATCCTTATCTTTGTATTTTTAGTGACTATTTCGGAAAGAACGAAAAATTAGAGGGAATTATTTTTGAATAATTATTTGATGAAGAAAGTGATACATTAGTGGTTTGAATCAAGTAAGGGGACCAAACTGACAAATAGCAAAGTAAGGAGAAATTAGTATAAAATTTGAAGTTATTTATGAAAGTTGTGTAGGAAAACTAGAATTTGGCAGTAAGTTTGAAAATTCACCATAAATTCTACAAAAAATGGTTAGATAGTGAATTTTATATCGATGTAAATATTTATTCATCTAGTTTTGTTTAAAACAAACAGTGATTGATTTCGATTCATATATCAAAATATATGAATCTTAAGTGTTGAAAGGTCAGAAAACAGAATAGCAATCTGTTCTGAAATTCAATACTGGAGTTCGACTTTGAAAATTTGCCATAAATCGTACAAATTGAATATGGGTTATTAGTTTTATAGTTGAAAAGCTTATCGAATCTAGTTTCGTTTCCAACAAACGAAAACTGATTTTGAGTTCCTAGTTAAAAGATATTAATTTTTAATCGAATGAAGGTCAGAAAAATTACATAACAGTTTCTGTCAGGACATCCCTGTAAATGGGAGTTTGATGAATTTTCATAATTTTTATAGATGAATTTTCATAATTTTTGTATATTTTATTAAATTATGTGGCTTATACCGTTAGAACCGTTATCAAATCTAGTTTCTACGGTATAAAGGAGATTAAGATTCAATATGTATTCTGCCCTGTAGAAGTAAATCTTTGATGGTACTGCAAGTTGACAGAAAATGGAAATTGAGACAATTTGTGACTAATGTTGGTTAGCAAGCTTGGAGGAATTATTTGAAGATCAAAATGGTCATTAAGGACCAAAAGTGAGTTTGTGAACACTATAAGGAAGGAAAGAAATTTATGGAAAATTTTTATGTTGAATGATTAAATAGTTTAATTGAAATATTGTTAGAAGTGAATCTAACAAATGTTTATTTATATTCATGTGATAAATGAAGTTGGATCCGAATCAAAAGAAGGTTCGAGGTACTATAAAGGAAAGGATCATCAGAGCTTAGTGAGGCATATTAATAAATGGCCAAGGTGAGTGCATTTCTATATGTTTGCATTATGTTGAAATTGGCATTGCATTTCTCTATAATACGCGATAAGATACATAGCTCGACATGGCAAGATTGATGGAATACCAGGTATGAATGATTGTTTACATAAATGATAATGCATTATGCATACATGAAATATGGATAATGACAAAATTAAAATAAAACAAGTTAAAATGAAACAAGATACACCTAGGGATCCACGCCCATAGTGCAAATGCACTAACAAGGTGTTTGATATAAGGAGCAAAGAGCGTCCTTATATGAGGAGAAAAGAGCATCCTCTAGAGTACATACTCAAATAGCACTACGATGTAGATAGGCTGTAGGTACCATGGGCCTTTCAGCCAGACACATTAATAATAATAAAAGATGGTTATATGATAGATCATAAGCATGCAAATGACTGCATGATGATACATGAATCACATGATAGTGATGATACATGATATTGATGATACATGATACATGGAGTATATGATATATGCTACATGAATTATATGAAATGATAATACATAGTATACATGATGTTGATGATACTTGGTTTACATGCTATACAAACGATTACATGATATAAGCATGACCATGAGATGATACATGATATTAAGAAAGTATGATATATGATGAAAATTATAAAAATGATATATGAAATTTATGGAATATGAGATACATGATAATCATGATCATTATGTTATGCTATTACGGAAATGTTTTAGGATGAAAGTATATCCATGACAGAGAATATGTTATACAATATTAGCATGAATTATATGATAGTTATAATACATGACACATGTATATTGTGATATACTTGCCTTGTTGTAGAGAAATATGAAATGCATTTTTATATGAAGTATTATATAACATCATTTCATGTGTAAATAAATAAGTTTAATTGCCTCACTAAGTTCGTACTTAGCGTGTGTTTTATTTCACATGTAGGTTCTTCAGATCAAAATTAGCAAGGAGGAGCCACTCATTTGGAAGTCAAGTTATCGGTAAATGAAAGTACGTACACTTTAAAATATTCAAGAACTAGTTGGCATGTAATTATATTTTCAAGAAAACTATTTTGCAAGCTTTAAAGTATATATTTTCAAAGTATGATAGTACAAGGATACATGGAGTATGAAAATGAAATAATGTTACCAGTAAAATAAAAGTATAATGGTTTAACCAGAATTTAAATCTTATCGCTCGGAATTTTTATAATCAAGAAAGGGTTTAGGCAACAAGCGACGTTTTCACCATGGATAATATTTTCTTTAAAATAACTAAATTTTATGTTTTATAAACCAATTCAGGGTTAAAACTAGCTACAATTGTCTAGAATTGTTTTCAGTTGAAATTTATAGAAAATGTTGTTTACCGAAGAGTAAAAAAAATTCAGTATATGTTTTTAGTAGCATATGTAATGTATATTCGTATTACGGATATACGCTATGGGTGTTACAAATTTTGTACTTATATTTTTTGCCAACATTACTAGTTTAGGAGAATTTTTGCTATATTCTGTCCGATGAAGAGACTAGAATTTACAACTTCTATGCCAGCAGGTTAGCATTACTAAGTAGCTTGGCAATTGAACGTTAGTTTATGGAACTTTAGTTTCACTATACATGAGGTATGCATCTAGTCTGCAAAACAAACTTAGGTTCACTTGAAACTGAACTCAGAAAAAAATGATGCCAGGGTAGAAAGAAAGAATAAGGCAGCAATGTTTTGCCAAAAGCTAGAAAAAAAAGTTGAGAACACTCATCTGCCTTAAGGAAGATAATTAACTTGGGTCTTCGTGGTTTTCTTCCTCTTAGTTCTCAAGCCAACATAACTTTAGGGTATGAGTGTAATATGTTAGCTTAGTGATGTAATCTGGATTAACATGGGTATTCGTGGTTTGCTCCCTCTAATGTCTCACGCCAAGCAGTACATGACGCGACCCTAATCAATTGCCAACATAATACCCTTGGCAAATAAAGGGAAAAAAGAAAAGGAAAAAATATTTATATAAAAATAAAAATTATGAGTTTGGGTAGTAAAGTTGACTAAGGGAGTTAAGTAAATTTGATGCATATTGCCTGCACTTCATGCACATTTGATGACCATAGACTAGAACTATATTGTTGCACTTGAATTTGCTTATTTTCTTGGCATTGATACACTGAATATCCGAGGACAGACCTAGGATAATATTTTGCTAGCTGGTAGGTGTTGAGAACTATGACAATTTTTGTCGAGGTATTTTTCCTATTTTTTTGTTTTTATAGATTTTTAGTTGCATTACTTGAGGACAAGCAATGAGCTAGGTTTGGTACTGATTTTTTATGCTATTCTACAATGCTTTTGCTTGCCTTTAAGTAGATATGTTTGCATTTAGTTGTTAAATTCATCATTTGCATAAGAAGTTAGGAGCTATTCTATTTCCAGTGTGAAAGGTTATTTTGCTGCCTTTGATGCAAGACACAGGCAGTCAGACATGGCAGAGAGGCGTTAGAAGAGAACGCATGAAAGAAAGCAAGAGAATTGCCGAGTAGCAGTTGGCATAGATAGACCAAACAATGCCAAGCTCGACTGGCAAAAGACTGACGTCCGATGATCGGTCAAGGTAGCCATTGGACCTTGTACACGTCAGCCCTAAGATTCAAATCGGGATAAGAGGATAATGCATCTTATCCCTTTACTCATTCAAAATTCAAACTCAAAAGCTTATCTTAGAGTTTCCACGCAGACCTATTTAAAGGAGCTCAAGCCACCACTTGAGAGGGAATAGAAGAGAGGCTGCACCGTGGTGAACCGAGAGGTGACATGGTTCGACCAGCTAAGACCGAGAGCTCTAGAGCATTCAAAGGTCTACATCGATGGATCTCTTTCTTGCCTATTCTTTTAGTTTTATTTGTTTTTATTTCAAAATGATGATGAGAAATGATGATATTTTGTGGATGGACCCCCAACCATGAACTAAGCTTTTACAATTGGTTAGGGGATGTTTGCGATTAACGCTGGTTTTATGTTTGTTTTTTAATAATCTAAATGTCTTGGCATTATTTTCTATCTGCTAGTACTTAACTTCCTCAAATCCTGCCATACAATAGTTGGCATAGTGTGCTTATTGCACCTTAATATCTTAACAGACTTAAGGGGCAACGATCAGTTGCCAGATACTAAGGCAAGAAGCTTCGACATAAGATGTTCAAGTAGATGAACTTACTTCAGAAGTGAGTCTACCCCTTAGGAGTAAAGGTTGATACTTAATCGAGTTAATTAATGAAAAGCTTCAATATAGACATATAAGGGTTTATCATGGTTAACTTAGGGTATTGATATCGACGGAGGCAATACTACCTTTAATCTGCTCGGCAATAAAATCAAGGCGGGATATTATTAAAGGCTGGCATAAGTAGCGTGAAATCCAAGCATCCCTTGCCAATGCTCATCATTCAATTGGACACGTTCGTTGCCAGAATGCTTCCATTTTCACTACTTTATTTTCGATAACTTTTCAATAAAAAATCCAAATAATTTCAAACACTTTTATTTTCTTACAAACAAGTAAACATTAAGCAAATAAGTTCTTGGTCAATCCTTGTGGATTCGATACTCAGCTTACTGTTGTATTACTTGCTGACCGTGTATACTTGCATGTATACGACTCACATTGGCATTATTTTCGTGCACTTTTACACTAAATATTCAATCGTTTGCCAAGCGTTAACAATAGTCGACAAGTGGGTTTCCCCATTACCTGAAGGTTTTGGAGGAGTGCGTATTTGTAGCAGAGTTCATTTGTTGGAGAAATATTTGTAGAATATTTATGTAGCATAGTTCTATTTTTATTTCTTTTTTTCGGGATTAGAGAGGGTCCTCCACGCTTTCTTCAATCTTGCACACAAAGGCAACTAAGGAGTGATGGTTAGCCTATAATTCGTGTGTTTTTACATTTACTCCTGGAGGACATCTACTCTAGAGGTATTCAAACAAAATCACCGTAATGGTGAGCACTAGCTACAACGGGATTTTCGACCGGGGGCACCTCTTGTGTGTGCTATCTTTACTGTTGCTTTTTCGCCTAGGGTGCGCTCAATTATTGGCCCAGGGTTGCATCTTCTTGCATCCTTTTTGGATGCTTTAGGAGTTTAGTCTCGGTGCTTTCGTGGGAGGTTCCCCAGAGTTTTCCACGTAGGGCTCTCCCATCATTACCACCGTAATAACATCCAATGTTGGCGAGAGAGGCTTACAGTTTCTGTGGGTGGGACGTGGCTACCGCTTTGTCACCTCATGTCTCTAAGGGCAGCTACTTGTCGCCATCGTCCGAGCGAGACAATATTGTTTCTCCTGTCCTCCAGTACTTCCCCATTTTTTGGTGGTGAGATATCATTGACCCATGCCATTTGCTTCTTTCTTTTTTGCATTCGAAATAACTCAAAGTTGGAAAAGATGATTCTCTTGGTCGAAAAGTGTTTTACTCTCACTGTACCAATTGTTAATGTTGATTTTTGGGCGACACCAAACGCAGAGGTGGAGATGATGGTCCAAGGAAGATTTGGGGATGACGATGTGTGGTTCACTTGTTGGGAGACAAGTCGAGAGCCACGAAAGACCATGGATGATCGTTGAGTTAGGCGGTTCACGCTTGGTTCTCTTGAGGCCGAGAGCCGCGAACAGTGTAGGGCCGATGGCCAGAGTCATTTGAGGAGAGGATAGAGGATGATCGGCGTAGAATGGGCAACAATAGCCCTTGTAGAGGGTTCGGGAGGCGTCCCCTTTGCCTTCGGTCTTGAGGGTATTTATAGCCCCTTGGTGTTGTAGATGGAAGGATGTTTGATGAGATTGTGCCAGACCTAGTGATGGTTGTTGGTAGGTTGACAGGTGGTAGCTCGGCTTTGAGGCTGCGAGCTCAGTTAAACTAGATGGTTGTATTGTTGGCGCATTGGCCGAGATTGGGAGGTCTCCGGGGGTTGTTGAATCCGAAGATGTGGAAGATGTCCATAGGGGAGCTCCGGGCTTTTGTGGTGCCTGGAGTGTGGCGCGAAGATGGATCTTGGTGGTTAACCCATTTTGATATGGGCAAAAAACCACAGTAGTTTTTCGGAGGTAATTGGCGAAGGTACAACAATACTACTCAAATCTTTCTGCACCCATAAATCGGAGAATATCGAGCGCTTAACATCCTCGATGCCACATCCTCATATATATTGTACCAATGACAATGTTAATCGATCCTTAAAAGGTGTATAAAAGAAAAATAATGATAACAAAAAAGGTAAAAATCTTTAAAGGTGATTATGAGTAATTTATCTTTTATACAAAATCTATTATTAATTTAAATGATTTATTAATTGGGTAAAATATTAATACATAGTTTGTGTAAAACTAATTTTATATAAGCATTGATATTTACACTATAAATCCCAAATCCTAAATTTCTAACCCTAACCCTAAAAACTAAACCCTAAATTTTAAACGTTAACCTTAAAGTTTACACGAACTGTGTATTAAAATTTTTCTTATTATTTTATTTATTATTTTTTAATAGATTATGTTATTTGCTTTTCAGATAAATAAAAAATGTTATCTTCCATACAATGTCAATTGCTTCTTTTTTGTTGTGAAGAAGATAGTAGGTGAGCCCAAAGTTTGAGCTATGCGCCCACCACGCATTTGAGAAGTGACGTAACAACGTTCTTACTATGAAACTAGGATGAATTATATGAATAGTCACGACAGATAACAACAACACAACATGATTTGGTCCTGCCCTCAACATGGTAAATTTCCAATGCAGGATGACAAATCAGACAAGGATTTCTAGCAAATGAGGCATGTGAAATTCAACAGTAATATCTCTTTCTACACATCCTGGAATAACCCTTTCGATTTGGTCCTGGTTCACGACACGTAGCACCAATCTGATCGGCATGTCTAACTTGAATAATCAGCTTAAAGCCAGCAGCGATAGGAGATCCCAATCACTTGCGTCAATTGCTGTCCGAGGAAACTGAATATCTACAACAAAGAATTTAAGCCTCGAATAATACTTATAAGGCCTTCTAATTCATCAATTGCGAGGCAACTAGCTCCACCAATAATACTTATAAGGCCTCGAAGCAAATTGGCTGACAGACACAATCAATAGCGTGGATCAGTTTTCTCCTCGGACCGACCGCATCTGCACCCATATCTTTGAGCTTTTGCATATTTAGATTCACCAACTGGAATTTGTTGATACTTTTGGCCTGAAAAATCCTTACAAACTGATCTAATCCAAGAGATGTTAGCCACCTGGTCAGGCCACCAGCTTGTTGAAGCTTCCTCTCAAGATTTGACACCCTCAGCCTTCGGTTCGGTAACATGCTCCCAGAAAAAGTGACACTAGGACAATGCATTGATCTCAGACTCCTGATAGTTTTTGAGGCTTCGCGCATTCTGTGTATTTTATGAGATTTTAAAGTAACAACTCCACCTGGATTCTTTGGCTCCACTCTACAAACTGGAGATTTGGCTGAAGTTGAAATTTGCTGAGCAGGAGATCTTCTAGCAATTTCAATACCCTTTTTCTAAGACAATGGAGTCGATTTCTCTCGTCCAGACTCGGATGGCAACTTGGGAGACACTTGAATGGAGAGCCTTGATTGGTCCTCCACATTATTTTTAGGCATGGCTTCTAATTGATCAGGCTCCTGGTTTGCCATTTTTGATTTCTTAGACGAAGGTAATGGTGGTATAAGAATGGTGACTCTCTGCGTTTTAACTACAACCCAACCATCTTCTCCAAGCAGGTCCAACTTGCTGTCGCAGTTTGAAGAGCTTAAGCGGTTCTTGTTTGAATGCTTTAGTCCTAACTGCCTTTGCTTTGATTTCACCATCAGTACACACCTATTTGATATGTATCAGGATAGGTTAAAAGCATTTAATATTGCAATTGCAAAATGCCAATCCCATGATTGGAAAAGAAAGAGAAAAAAGAACGAAAAACAAAAATGTTTATAAGATCACAGACAAGGAACCATGCCAGCAAAGACTTCTTAATTAATTAACTTATTTTTCATCATCTTTTTTTTTGTGAAACAAAACTGCTATGTAATTTGTAAATCACACGGATGCAATGAGAAAAAGAAGTAACTAAGTATTTCTCAACTAATTATTAAATTGTCATTTGACATAGATTACCAACTCCATGTTTCATTACTTGGGCCTTGGAGTACATATAGAATACTTTAATCATCCAAGCAAACTCTAATGTCATATTCATGTGGTGCAAAGACATACATCGCATAATCCCAAAGTTGTAAATTCATTTATACTGTCATTAATGTTACTGTAGGAAGCAGAATCTAAAAAGCAGAGATTCTCGATCATGACCAACACTTTTATTTGCAAAATAACACTGGCTAAAACGCGAAGAGGAGGAAACCTTCAAAAAGAAAAAGAAGCTGCTGCAGAAAACAAAAGAAAACCCATCAAAATAAATGGCATATTTACTGCAGGTAATAATGAATCAATCCAACATTAAGAAATATCAGGTTCAATGTAACCATAAAAATCACATAATTAGTTTCATGAACCTACACTAGTTTGTAACTCGATCATTTTTCATGAATGCATTCAGCTTCTCGAAACTAAGAAGCAGCATTTTGGATTATTCATCATAATAACATAGTGCTTATAATCAGACAAAAGGATAACGACAACAGAATAGATATTATATTTCCTCCAATGTTTTGAAAACACCTCTGGCTTATTTACATGGAAATAAAGAGAAGTTATCATGAACAAGGCAGTTCATTTGAATCTATAGCATCTATATTGGCATAATTCAGGAAATAGCTATGCCATCCGACTCGTCAATTTTCATAAATTACCTATATCGATCACCTATGTTCCACACACTCATTCATGCCTATAAGAGTATGGTCCTCCAAATATATGAAAAAAAAGTTGATACATATATGTAAGTGACAGGCATTTGCATCCAAGACTCATCCCCAAAAATGCATCAATCAGCATTTAGGTAATCCCAGAGATTCAGCGTCATTTATCTATATCAATTCTTATGCAAAACGCCTCTAGGGATTAATACAGTTAAAGCCAACTAGCTTTCAACATAATCTTTGTATATTAAACCAATAACAAAGCATGTCCCCATTCCATCAAAAAAAGAAATTAAACAAAAAATGGCATTGCAACAGTGATTTTAGTAGAGAAGTAAACCTACTGTAATACTTATTTTTTGTCCGGACCCCAAATTATATTCGAACCATTTACCCTATTCAAAAAATATATAAAAAAAAAAAGCAACAAAGGGGCATGTCGCCCCATGCCCTGCCACCCTTTCACCCATGCTTCCCATGCCCCTGCAATACTTCCCCAACACTCCACTCAACCTCACTTCATTTCCCCTCCCACCATCAATTTTAAAGCACACCAAAAATTGAGCATTAAAGGGAGGGCCAGCCATTTTGAAAAAATTGGAGAGAATTAAAAAGGGGAGAGCCGGCAATTTGAAACAAAGGGGAAAAAAAAAGATAGGGGCTCTTGACATTGAAGGAAAAAAAAAGAGAGCTCTCTATCATATTTAGGTTTGGGTATTTATTTTTTATGTATGTTTATGGTGTAATCCTTTTTTATAATCTAATGACGTTTTATTAATAATCTCTTATTTATTTTTAGTTATCACGTTTTATATGCTTTTATGTTCATATCTTTCTATATGTTGTTAGGATGTTAGATTAATTCTTGATGGTTGTTTAATATTTGTTTTTAAATTTTCTCATATGCAAATATGTGCGTTTACTTTTATCATGATGTGTAGTTGTTTATGGCTTTTATTTGTGTATATGTACGTAGTATATATGTTTTTAGTATGCATCTATGTACATTATGTTATATATATGTGTATTAAGTTGTGTATTACCTACATATGTTAAGTAATATATGAGAGTATATACTATGTTTCTTTTTAGTATATGTTTATATAATACTATATTTATATTTATTGCTTTTGCCACATTTTTTTGTATACGTATATGTTATATATTTTAGTATGTGTTATTTTAGATTCCTTATTATATTAGTTTTATTATTACTATTATTATTATATTTATACAGAATAATCTATTTTCTATATGTTATATATATTAAGATATTATTTTTATTATTATGTATATATATGTATAGTATTCTAATATGTATTTATTACGTATATGTTTTTTGGTATGTGAAACATGTTTTATATTATTATGTATATATAATTTTTTCTACAACCCATATTTTACGTATAACTTTTTATATTTTCTATGTTTTTATATTATATATATATATATATATATAAGATTTCATGTATATATTGTTGTTTGTACATATTGTTATGTTATTACGTTAATTAATATTTGTGAATAAGTTAGATTAATATTTATGTATGTATGTTTTGAATATGTTGCATTGTGGTTTTTATTTAGGTTTTATTATATGTATATATGTGGTTAATTATTTCTTGAAGTATGTTTTTCTCCTTTTTCACATGTTTTATGTCTTGTTATTGTGATATATCGTGTTTATGTTTTTTATTTGTGTTTAATGTCGTGATAGTGTTATATGTATATCATGCATTTGTTGCATTTGTATTTTTTTCTTATGTGTTTAAGCATGTTAGAATTAATTAGTTTAATTTTGGAAGCATGTCTTTTGCATGTTTATATTTATATTTTATCTTATTATTGTAACATGTCATGTTATTTTCGTTCATGCATTTCATTTAATATTCTTTATTTATTTACGTTAGATTAGTATGTTATAATGTTAGTATTTATCTTGATTATCGCATCGTATTTATTTATGTTTGTCATGTTTTTTTAAGTTTGCATTACGGATATATAATTGTCAATGCGGTGCCCTTTTATTCGAGCGTAAACGGGGTCAGTATCAGGCGTAGTGATAGTGGTTGGGCGTTTACTCTCGAATAACGGGGCCTTTAAAATCTACTCGCATTCATAATCGAATTTTAATCTAATCGTCACTTTAATCAGGAAAGTTTAATATTAATAAAGCGGTAATTATTAAAGTACCAATTTTGGGCGGTGTGGGGGTGCTAATCCTTCCCCATCCGTAACCGACTCCCGAACCCATCAATTTTAAATCTCTGGTTTTTTATGGTGTCCGGCCTACCTAAGTGGCCGGTGGCGACTCCATTTTTAAATAAAACACGGGTTTTATAAAAATCCCACTGAAGAAAATATTTTCCAAAAAAATAAAAAAATCTTTTTTAGCGAGAAAAAACATCGCTACACCTACACTGCTTATACTTAATTAACTGAAAGAATACGTTGATGCAAAGGCTTCATCAAGAACATCCATGAATTTTGAGTTTGAAGCTACTTTTCGTTATAATATAAGTACTCAACTCAAGCACAAATTAAGAAAAACATACAAAATACCTGTAAGGGCTTTTTATTGTATTATTTTGAAGAAAAATCATCAGAAATCAAATGGGTTCTTACCAATTGTGGCTTAAGAAAAACATGTTTAAGAATCTATAAATTAGGTATTCCAAAATACTACAGAATAAACCCAGAAACATAGTGTAGGTACTGAAAAGATGAAAAAAATACCAGGAATACAGGAATTATTTGGTTTCTTACCTGAGCTTTGATTTAAGAGCAAGTCTGGGGATTCAAGAATGGGATTTCCGTTTTATTTGGGAAAAAGAAAGGAACTTAACAATAATGCTTTCCTTAATTTGTAGGATAGGGGCCTACGGGCGGTTCTAATAGGGATGTAAAAACAGGTAATCAGATGGGTTTCAGGTAGGGTCTTGGCAGGTCGGGTCAAATTGAATACAGGTCATTTTAGGTTGATTTAATGTTTCGACTCGATTCGGGTCGAGTGCGGGTCAGTTTCAGGTCGGGTCAAAACGGTTCATGTTCGAACCAGTTAATTGACGGGTTAATTCGGGCTCGAGTTCATTTCAGGTCGGGCTCATTTCAGGTCGAGTTCATTTTGAGTCGGGTTCACTTTAGGTCGGGTTAATTCGGGTTTCGAATTCGTATTATGTTTGAGTTTGGTACAAATAATCGATAGACTTTGGGTAGGATCATTTCAAGTGAATTATTTAACGCCTTGCACAAACACGAATCACATTTAAAATAAATATTAGGCACTGTAATGAACAAAAATATCATCATATTTAAAAAATTGGAGTAAATTACAAAAATTAGAAATTAATAAGGGTTAATTTCGGTGAAAAAAATTTAGGGACTAACATGAACAAAAATATCATCATATTAAAAACATTGGATTAAATTACAAAAAAATGAATAGGGGTCAGTTTGGAATAAAAATAAAGTTTTAGGGACTAAATGAACAAAAATATCATCATATTAAAAACATTGGACTAAATAAAAAATGAATAGGGGTCAATTTGGAGTAAAATATAAATTTTAGCTACTAGAATAAACAAAAATATTATTGGGCTAAATTGCCAAAAATATAAATAAATATGAGGTAATTTTGACTAAAAATTAAATTGTAGGGGCTGGAATAAACAAAAATATTATTCGACTAAATTACCAAAAATAGAAATATATATGGGTCAATTTTGGCTAAAAACAAAGTTTTAAGGACTATAATGAACAAAAATATCATCATGTTAAAAACATTGGATTATATTAGAAAATTTTAAAATAAATAGAGGTCAATTCGAATCCCTCAACCCCTAAATCTTACAATCACTAAATAATTAAAGTGCAAACTGAATCCCTAAACTAATCTCATAACTCCTACCAAATTACAATCACTAATAAATAGGAGTTATGAAATTAGTTTAGGGATTCGGTTTGCACTTTAATTATTAGTGATTGCAAGATTTAGAGGTTGAGGTTTGGGGTTGAGGGATTCGAATTGACCCCTATTTATTTTAAATTTTTTATTTAAAAAAATTCATCAAAATTCTAAAATTCTAAAAAACTTATAAAAATATTTTTTAATAAAAATTGTAAATGTTGCATGATAAAACTGTAGTTTATTATGTGATAATAATATTTAAAGAAAAATATTGTCAAGGTTTAATAGTCAAAATTGATTAAAGGCTTGATTGATCTAATTTATTGGGTTAAAAAATTAATTGAGTGTAAAAAAAAAATCTGAAACTTAATTGATGTTTTTTCAAAAAAAAAAAAAAAAATCAAGGGTTTCTTACCCCTTTAGCCTAAAATAAATATGGATAAAGTTAAAAAAGTTTGCCGGACTATCTTATAATGTTTATTTTATTTATTCAAAATTTATGTGTTACAAAATAGATATTGAATTTATGATTTTATTATAAAGTGATCATTGTGTAGTTAATTGTTATTAGAGGTGAACTTGTGGAATGGCCAAGTGGTAAAAGATAATGTATTTTATTTAGGTAATTCGGGTTTGAGCATTGTATGTGCACGGTGTGTGTGCGTTATTAAAGGACTAAGAAAATTAAATTATTTAATCTTTTAATTTACACATTCAACTAATTTAATCTTAATTTGAAAAATAATAAATTTAACCCTATTGTTTTATTTTTCTATCCATTTGGTGTTATTTTTAATTAAAAATACACATTAAGATGCTCACATGAACTTTGATTTAGAAATCAAAGATTCGGTATGGAAACTATGACCCAACAAGTGTCTTAGTGGAAAAGCAGATGATGTTTATCCTAAGAGATATAAGTTCAAATTGTTTTGTCTACATCTAACTTATTCAATATATATATATAGTAGTTAGACGTATCGAAACCGAGATGTGAGTTTTGAAGAATATTTAACTTTGTAAAATCAAGTTAAAAGCTTTCTTTGACAAATTTTATTGCTTATATTAAGAATGTAAATTTTGCTTTGAATAAAATTTGTCAAAACTCAAATATTAGTCCTACAATATCTCTCCATTTAATATAACAAAAGTTTTTCCCTGAAATTTTGCTTTGAATGAAATTTGTCAAAATTTCTATAAAAATGATGTCTCCCCCTATTTAAAATTCTTTTTGGCTATTGTTAAAAAATCTTTTTGGCTAGAAGTACTTAAAAGATTTAATTTTGAAAATTTTTAACTTTACAGATTTGGATTTTTTAAAAATATATATATTTTTTACAAATTTTACACTTATATTTATCTTCTTTTTGTTAGATCAAAATCAAATTAAACAATAAAAGAAAGAACAAAATTAGTGCAATATGAAACTGAGTATACATATAGAAATCATCTAGCATTAAAGTACGGCGATATATAAGGTGAGTCTAACGTGCATGTAGCGACTAAAAAATTCGAAGATATCTCACATTTTATTAAAATTGATTTTGGAGGATTTCTTTAAAAACTCGTATATTTAAAATAAATTTTGAGAGTCGCCACCGATCATTTTAAAAAAGATAGACCGAACACCAGAAAATAAAACTAGAGATTTAAAAAAAAAAGTTCGGGAGTCGACTACGTATGAGAAAGGATTAGCACCCCCACAACACCCAAATTTGGTACCAAATCAATTGCCATTTTATTAATATTGAATTTTGCGAGTTAAAGTGACGATTAAATTAAAATTTGATTATATATGCGAGTAAATTTTAAGGACCATATTATTCAAGAATAAACAAAAAACCACCACCACTACAACTGGTACTAGTCACGTTTATTCTCGAATAAAAAGGCACAACATTAACAATTTATTCCGGATGCGATCATAATATGGCATGGCAAACATAAAGAGGCATGAAAATTAAATTAAATGAACAAACATACGAGAATCAAACATGTATTAACATACCAAAATACCCAAATCGAATATTAAACCATGCTTACGCATACGACACTACAGATAAAACTAAATAAAAAACACGATTTTAAAAACAAACAAAAATCCAAACAAAACATGCATAATGACAAATATATAACAAAATCAAACTAAATAATATACATATATAAACAAATAAGGCTGTAACGTAGCATGTATATATATACACGTATATTAGAATATAAAACTATAATATACTTAGATAAAAAAAAAAAAACAAGAACCATAATATATATATACATGTGCATATAACGTGCATAACATAATATATATATATATAAATATAAATATATAAATGGTATAATACATAACATAAATTAGACCTAGCAAACTTAAACCGAAACTCGAGACCCGAACTGATTTTACGACCTGAGACTCGATATAGACCTGAATATGATGTTCTAAATTTGACCCTAATCTGAACCAAAATCGAACTGAACCAAATCCGACCCTAATTTAATTAAACAGAAAATTAACTCGAATCGAAATTCACCAAAACTGAAAACAACCCGAACTGAAAGAAATCTGAACCAAAAATCAACCGAACCGAAAGCAACCCGAATTTAATTTCCTCAAATATGTATGTTTTATTCTCATTTTGTATTATATTACTAATTAACAACTACCTTTAGTAATAGTTTAATTGTATAATATCATTTTTTCTGCTTTAAAAGACTATCTCCATAAATTGAATCAAATTGAAAGTCGACCGATCTGATATTGACCCAACCCGAAAAGCAACCAATATGATATTGACCCGACTTGAAAAGCCAACCGATCTGATATAGTCCCGAACCAAAAAGTCAACCGATCCAGTATTGATCCGACTAAAAAATTAACTGATCTGATATTAACCCGACCCGATACCCGGCCCAATCCAAAATAACATATACCCGAACTAAATTCAAATCAGACCCGATCCAACCCGAATTAAACCTAAATAAAAAGTAACTCAAACCGAATATCAACCCGACCCGAAGTGATCCAACCCAAAACTGATCCTAATAACCCGATTGCTGCCTCTAACATAAATGCACGGTAACAGGGTTTAAAGGTAAAGAACTAAAAACAACATGGACTAAAACAACAGTTATACCAAAATATATATGAAAACCAAATAAGAGTTATAGAGCACGTCTCTTCATTTTATCTGTTTTTAAAAGAGTACAAACCCCTTTCTCTCCAACAAGCCCTAGTCGCCGTTGAGCTTCGACTGTCGTCAAGTCGTCGTTCGGCGCGTTTCTCGGCAAAACAGGGCCACCACCAAACTCCTCTTATTGTCCTCTTTTTTTCCCTCAGAATAATTTTTCAAGAAAGCTGTCTGGTCTTCACGAAAATAACCTTGAACTGTTTGACTTTTTCTCACTGGATCTCCTCTGTTTACCGTTAGATCATCGCCAAATCAAGATATGTTGCTCCCCTCACCGCCTGGAACATCTTCACCATTGGGGAATTCGCTGTTGGAGCCTCCGATTATTGGAAACCACCAAGGCCGACTGTAAAGCCCCTTTTTATTTTCTTTACCGGTTTGCTGCTGGTTTACTGAGCTTTGGTTGATGGTGATGTTTAGGTAATGCTCATTTGGGGGGTCGTGGGAGCTGCATTTTGATTGTGCAAATGGTGAAGGGCAGTAGGCAGTGAGGGATCAAGGGTCGTGGTCACTCATTTAGGGTGGTGTCTAGAGCTAATGGGAGCTTGGGGCTTGGTTTTTGGTGTTGAAAATGATGTATGAGCGTTGAAAGTTGGTGAAGAATGGATGAATGGCCATGGTTTTTAATGGTGGAGTTGAGGAATGGTCAAGTGATGATCATGGTAAGAGCTGCCGTGGAAAACAATGGGGAAGGGATCGGTGATGAGAGGTGGGGTTGCTACTCGGTTATGGAGAGTGTGACGGGGCTCTCTTTTTTTTGTTGAAGAGGTGAACAATGGTTATTAAAAATGATGAAGAGAAATGTTGGCTGTGGAGGATGGTACAAGGGTTGGTTGATAAGGGCAAGGGGTGAACAAGCATAGGGAGGGGCATGGGTGCCGTGAAGATCAACATGCATTCAATGCATGGATCTTCCCCTTTTTTGTATTTTGTAATAATAATAATAATAAACAAAAATAATATAATATTAAAATATAGTATTAATACTAGTAATACCCGGACAAAAATTAGTGCTTACAGCTGCTCCTCTTTGCTCATTTTTGTAAAACAAGAATAAAGCAAAGATTATAAGCACTAATTTTTATCTTACTTCCCTGTCTAGAGCCTTGGAATTGTAAGTTCTTCTAGAATTTTTTTTTTCCTCGGCGGGTTCTTCAAGCTGTGAATTCTTTAATGCCTCTATTTTTGTCGTGTTGGCACGAAAAACAATCTTAACATTATGCCTGAAGGTTTCACTGATGGCCCGAAGAACTAAAGAAGTGGTATCTCGCTTAGAGAATACCAAAATACCTTGAGACGAAGCCCTGATTTTTTTTTATCATTTTGGCAGTAAGACAAAGCTTAAAAAGCGGAATTTCGCTTATAGACTACCAAAATACCTTAAGATGATGCCCTGATTTCTGATCATTTTGACATCAAGACAAGACTTAAGAAGCGGTATCTCGCTTAGAGACTACCGAAATACCTTAAGATGATGCCCCGATTTCTAATTGTTTTGGCATCAAGAGAAGGCTTAAAAAACGGTATCTCGTTTAGAGACTACCAGAATACCTTAAGATGATGGCCCAAATTTTTATCGTTTTGGCATCAAGAGAAGCCTTAAAAAGCGGTATCTCGCTTAAAGACTACCGAAATACCTTAAGATGATGCCTTGATTTCTAATCATTTTGGCATCAAGAGAAGGCTTAAAAAGTGGTATCACGCTTAGAGACTACCATATGAAAATCTTTAATGTGATCTACCTCTTCAACATGAAGTTGCAGATCAAAGTCTTTGCTAGTCTTTGAATACCTGTTAAAATAAGCAAAATGCTTTTAAGTTAGCATGCCCCTAACATAGGGATGCCTAACTATATGTGATGCATGAATTGCAACATTCCCAGAGCTATTCAAATAAGCTTATATTCCTTTTTTTTAAAAAATATCTTTATAGAATGATCAAGTTAAAAGACTCATGCTTCATGAAAAATTGTCCTTATGAAAGGATTAAGTTATGAACTTTGTTTTAAGAAAGTATCCTTTTGAAATGATCAAATTAATAAATTGGTTTTAAGAAAAAATCCTTATGGAATGATCAAATTAAAAAATTTGAGTTTTAAGCAAAATATCCTTATGAAGGATCAAATTAAGAAATTTAAGCTTTAAGAAAAATATCCTTATGGAAAGATTTGATTTTTGACAAAAATATCCTTATGGAAAGATCAAATTAAGAAATTTGGGTATTAAGAAAAATATCCTTATGGAAGGATTAAATTAAGAAATTTAAGTTTTAAGAAAACATCCTTATAGAAGGATTAAATTAAGGAATTTGAGTTTTAAGAAAAAGATCCTTATAGAATGATCAAATTAAGAAATTTGGGTCTAAAGAAAAACATCCTTATGGAAGGATTAAATTAAGAAATTCTTTTGTTTTAAGAAAAATATTTTTATGAAAGGATAAAATTGAAAAATTTAGGATTTAAGAAAAACATCCTTAAGAAAAGATCAAATTCAAAATTTGATTTTAAGGAATGGACTTGCAAGCTCCATTAAGGTAAATGTAATAATGTAGACGACACGCAAGCGCGTGCTTTCTTGGTCAGTGCAAAGGTGTACAAAATTCTTGTCAAAGTTGTCTTCTCGGATTTTGCTTGTCCGACTTCCTATATAAATGCTTTACGATAAAGATGATTAAGATGATGCATTAACATATTTCATGATGCAAAGATGCATTTGCTCATGTAGGCTTTCTTCAGTTAGACATTCCTTTTCTCGTGCGATTAGAGGGTACGTCTACTTCTGGTCCTATACTTTTGAACCTCTTTGTAAAGTAATGTAGAGAAATCTTTTGTTTCGCTATAAAATCGCCGTACTTATTCTCATTTCGATGTGAAAAGCTTATTCATGAAAACATAATTTTCTTTTTAGATTATGAATATATCAAGCTATATTAGATACCTCGAATATCAAGCGCATAAGCGACACTGAAATAGCTTACCAGGGACTGCCCCAAGCATATCCTATGTCTAGGGGACCTCAAAAACTGAGTTAATGTCTGAAAATATGAAGTATATTCCGAGTTAGTTCATTTTTTAACCAATTTAGAACCACTTTTGGTATGCTTCACCTTTAAATTATTAATTCTTTGTCTCATTGCTTTTTTTATTTAGGGAATTCAATTCATCACATTCTTTTGGCCCGAGATAAATGATGAAGCAAACAACAAAACCTCGAGCTACTCAGCATTGTCATGATTTGAAAATATTATCATCACTCATGAAGCTAATGTTTTTAACTTAGATGGTGCATTGCAACCTTATTTTTCCTATCGCTTCAGCGGAGTGCCCTAAAGTTTCCACACTCTTATCCGAAAATGCCTCTTTACCAGGCTTCGAACATTGGAGTGCATTTTTATATCTCGGGATTTCATCTTATTAGTTGTTTCAATTTGTCAGGATTTGAAAATCACCCATGAAGCCAAGATATAGAGCATGAGCATAGCTACCTTATTAAATACCCAATCTTTAAGGCTACAGCAGAGTACCCTCAAGATTTTTTTTCTTTTTCGGAAGATTTTGTCACTCTCCCAAACGCATTAATTTTCCTCTACATGTGGTCCTAAATAATTGGCCAAATTAAATCAAAATATAAGTCACATATCCATCATTTTTGCAGCTTCCGATTTTAGCTAGACACACGATGCTCGAAATTAATCTTCGGGTCAAAATCAATATCACTCGTGCAATTGGTATATGGGGGCCCAATAGATAGATATATCCATAAAATAACATGTCTACAAAAATGCATATTTTATTTATTTTTTGTTTATTTAAATGATAACAAGTAGGTTTCTGCCCTTACAAAAGATTTCCTACCACCTTCGAGTTTAAGACCATAAACTTACTGGTAGGGTGTTCCGATGCCCCAATGTGGAATTACAAACATTATGTGACCCACGGCTGTAGGTTATCAAGCTCGTCATTATTTTCATCGGCTAAGGCATCCTCTTTCTTGCAAATGAATGATCCTTTATTCTGAACCAATGATGGTGATGAATGAAAAATATATGCATCTAAATGCAATGTTAATGTCTAAATGCAAAGATGATGATTCAAGTGAATGAATAATTAGCATTTTATGATGATTTAATGCAACTATCATGCAAACGAATGTTCTATGCTAATGTGATGCAAGAATCAAGCATCAAAACAAACAAGTTAGTATTAAATAAATAATCAAACTAAGACAGGAAAATTATTGTACTGAATATAAAGCGAATCTAAAATGCCTTATTTCAAAAAAATTTACCCCCATCATGGATGCCTTCTACTTTAGGATGAGCTTTTCAACCAATGATATGATATGCAGAAATAAATGCAAAAAAGAAAAGAAAATGGAAGGAAAATAAAACAAAAAACAAGTTAGTACAGGTGAAATAAATAAATGAAACAATATAGTGGAAAAGAAAATAAAACAAACAAAGCATAAAACAAAACAACCCTATTTGCATACCATCTACGACACCTAGGTTATCCGCATGGCTCTAAGAGGGGTGGGCTTTCTATATTCTCTACATGCAGTTTTGGTACTAAAAGGGTACTCAAATTATCCTCGCTGTCTCCAGCTAAGGGTAGCAAGGCTCCCGATCATCACCCATTATAGGCTCCTTTCCATCGAGTTCAATTCAGGGGACCCATTCGCTGTGTCCATACAATGAAACAATATTCCCACGAAAACATAGGGTACTCAAGCCCCAAAGGTACTTGCTAGGCCCATACGGAGGAATGATATCATCACGAAAGCACTAGCGTTTTCCCTACTTAAAACAAACGAGTTTAATGCCAAATTTTAAATGCGTTAAAATAAACTCATATTTATAAACAAATATTAACTTAATTGTCACTTTAACCCTCAACTTCTGATATTAACAAAGCAATAATTATTTTTAGGCCTGATTCTTTTTTTTTGTAAAAACAAAAAAATTGTCCCCAACGGAGTCGCCATGCTGTAGCGACTAAACAATTCGAAGATATCTTACTTTTTGTTAAAATTGATTTTGAGGGATTTCTTTAAAAACTTGTATATTCAAAATAAAATTTGAGAGTCGTCGCCGATCATTTTAAAAAGGGTAGACCAGACACCAGGAAATAAAAATAGAGATTTAAAAAAAGTTCGAGAGTCGATTACGTGTGAGGAAGGATTAGCACCCCACAATGCCCAAACTTGGTATCAAATCAATTACCATTTTATTAATATCGAATTTTGCGAGTTAAAGTGACAATTAAATTAAAATTTGGTTATATATGTGAGTAAATTTTAAGGACCCTATTATTCGAGAATAAACAAAAAAAAAACCCACCACTACGACTGGTACTAGCCACATTTACTCTCGAATAAAAGGGCACCCCATTAACAATTTATTCCGGATGCGATCATAATATGGCATGGAAAACATAAAGAGGCATGAAAATTAAATGATCATACATACGAGAATCAAACATGTATTAACATACCAAAATACCCAAATCGAATATTAAACCATGCTTACACATACGACACTACAGATAAAACTAAACAAAAAAGAACACGGTTTTAAAAACAAACAAAAAGCCAAACAAAACATGCATAATGACAAATATATAACAAAATCAAACTAAATAATATACATATATAAACAAATAAGGCTGTAACTGTAAGCATGTATATATGGATATTATAGAATATAAAACTATAATATACTTCGATAAAAAAAAAACAGGAACCATAATAAATATAACTATATATATGTGCATATAACGTATATAACATATAATATATATAATTGTATAATACATAACATAAATGCACGGTAACAGGGTTTAAAGGCAAAGAACTAAAAACAGCATGGACTAAAATAGCAGTTATACCAAAATATATATGAAAACCAAAAAAGAGTAAAAGAGCACGTCCCTTCATTTCATTTGTTTTTAAAAGAGTACAAACCCCTTTCTCTCCACAATCCCTAGCATCCGTTGAGCTTCGACCGCCGTAAAGTCATCGTCCGGCGCATTTCTCAGCAAAACTGGTCACCACCAAACTCCTCTCGCCATCCTCTTTCTTTCCTTCGAAATAATTTTTTGAGAAAACCGTCCGATCTTCACAAAAATAACCTTGAACCATTTGACTTTTTCTCGTCGGATCTCCTCTGTTCACATTTAGATCATCTCCTAATCAAGATATGTTGCTCCCCTCACCGCCTGGAACATCTTCACCGTTGGGATTCGCCGTTGGAGCCTTCGATCGTTGAAAATCGCCAAGGCCAACGGTAAAGGCCCTTTTTATTTTCTTTACCGATTTGTTGTTGGTTTACTGAGTTTTGGTTGATGGTGATGTTTAGGTAATGGATGTTTGGGGGGTTGTGGGAGCTGCATTTTGATTTTGAAAATGGTGAAGGGCAATGGGCAGTGAGGGATCAAGGGTCGTGGTCACTCATTTAGGGTGGTGTCTAGAGCTAATAGGAGCTTGGGGCTTGGTTTTTGGTGTTGAAAAAAATATGAAGGTTGAAAGTTGGTGAAGAATGGATGAATGGTTGTGGTTTTTAATGGTGGAGTTGAGGAATGGTCAAGTGATGATCATGGTAAGAGCTGCCATGGAAAACAATGTGGAAGGGATCAATGATGAGAGGTGGGGTTGCCACTCAGTTATGGAGAGTGTGATGGGGCTCTCCTTTTTTGTTGAAGAGGTGAACGATGGTTATTAAAGATGATGAAGGGAAATGCTGGCTGTGGAGGATGATACAAGGGTTGGTTGATAGGGGCATGGGGTGAGCAAGCATAGGGAGGGGCATGGGTGCCGTGAAGATCAACATGCATTCAATGCATGGATCTTCCTCTTTTTTTGTATTTTGTAATAATAATAATAATAATAATAATAATAATAATAATAAACAAAAATAATATAATATTAAAATATAGTAATAATGCTAGTAATACTCGAACAAAAATTAGTGCTTACAGTGTAATATGTCTAGGGTACGATTAAAAGACAACAAGTTTTGAAACTTGTCATTTTCGGTTAGTTTTTTGAGTTTTTTTTTGCAAGTATCGATACTTTGTTCCAAACTGAAAATTTATCAAAAAAAACTAAGTATTGATACTTACAAAATAAGTTTCGATAGTTGCAAAAAACTAAAAAAAAACAAAAAAATGTTATCAAAAAGTCTAACATTTTCAGTTCGTGAACAAGTTTCAAAACTTGCCTTCTTTTAGCCATACCCTAAACATACCACACCCTAGACCTACCCGAGATATATATCATATGAACATGCCTAAAATATTATAATGAAAAGAAACCTTGTAAAAATGTAAAACCAGAAAATAAAGGTAGTGCATAAAAGTACCAATCAAAAAAATAAAGTACCAAAGCATAAACTCCAGCAGCATATAAGATTAATGTGCTAAAACCATACAATGATGTAAATCCTAGTCTTCGAGAGGAAGAGGAGATGAAGAAAGTGGCATGAAATAGTGACGAATTGTACGAACATCACTCTTCATGGTGCTCATCCTAGCCTCTATCGAGTCCAAACAGACATCAGTGCTTTCGAAATATTGAACAATGCTATCGAATCGTACGAACATCACCCTTCATGTTGCTCATCCTAGCCTCCATCGAGTCTAAACAGACATCAATACTATCAAAATGTTGAACAATGCTATCAAATCGTACGAACGTCACCCTTCATGGTGTACATCTTAGCCTCTATCTAGTCCAAATAGACATCAACGCTATCGAAATGTTGAACAATGTCATCGTACAAGGTTTTCATGGAAATCTACACTTGAGACGATGGATATAGTTTTGAAATGGTGACGAATCGTACGAACATTACCCTTCATAGTTGTAACGACCCAAATTTTTGAGTCAACATTTGGACATTGACTCGGGTTATGGACCTACGCAATGGATGGAATAATTAGACTCTTTGGGCCAAGTTTGGGCTTTAAGGGATGAGAATTGGACCATTTAAGCTTGAGAAATGACCTTTTTGGGAGAGGGATAAAAGTTGGGGTTTTGATGGTGATTAAACCCTTTTTAAAAGTAAAGGCTGATTTTACTCCCTTTTGTTTTGGTTTTTACGTGGTTAGGGGAGACAACCATACATCATTTTCCCTATCTTTTTTCCCTCTTTTTTCCTTCTCATCTTTTTTTCAAGCACTATCTTTTCAAAGCTTATAGGTCTAAGCTTTCTCCATCAATCCTTCCATTCGAGATCTAAGATTTAGATATGTTAATATCCTCTCCATGGGCTTCAAGAAAAGCATAATATTATGGTGAAAATGTAAGGTTTGTGATTATAGGTTTTCGGAAGGTTTAAGCTTTTAGATTCTTCCCCCTCATTTTAAGGTTGATAATCTATAGCTAAACTTTTTTTTAGTATTTGGGTAAAGTCTTGATTCGTTTCCTTGTTCGTGTTGTGAAAATGAGGTATTTTGGGATCTTTCAAGTTGAAGCCAAAGATAAGATGTTGAGGATTTTGAGTGTGTGAAGCAAATTCAAGATTTCTTTGCTAAAGGTCAGTACATCTCTGGCTTCTACTCTTCTTGAAGATTGTAAAGTGGTTACTTTGCTTGGTTTTATGGTTTAAGATTGCTAGTTGAGTATTTTGGTAGCTTAAGCCTTATTAATGGTGAAATCTAGATTAGTTGTTAATAATGCATAAAAATGGTAGTAAACCACCCTAATCAACCCTCATAAGATGTAGGTTTGAGTTTAGGGATCAAAGGTTTTGTTTAGGGGATTAGGAAGTGAATTCTCGAGCCCTGAAAGCCATTTTTGGGCTTCGATATTGGTACACGAGGAGCCATACCGATACCTTATGTTATGAATGATGAACACATGCAAAAATTGAAAGGGGTATCAATACAGGCTGGAGCAGTATCGGTATGCCCTGTTCCATCCAAATTCTAGTAGCATAAAAGTGTATCGATACGCGTAGGAGCGTATCGGTACCACAAAAAGAATGAATGTGTATTGGTACGCGAGGTCTATGTATCGATACGGGGTCGACGGTTAACCTTTTTCTTGTAAAGAGTGAGTATCGATATGTTAGGGCTGGGTATCGATACCTAGAGGCCCGTATCGGTACTCAAGGTTAGGTATCAGTACCCACTAAGCAATTTTCCTGTAAATGTTAAAAATATGATTAAGGGGTTGATGATTCGAGGTATATGGCCCAATGGGCTTCTAATATGATAAAATAAATTGTAAAACTGAAAAATCGAGGTTTAACCCTCATAAATGAGAATAACGTGCAATAGCTTAGTAAATAATAACTCGATATAAATGTGATGGATATCATTATGCCTTAGGGTATTTGTTGATGGCTTGGCTTGGTGCCACTTACCTCTTGGTTAGGTGTATGAATGCTCGGGAAGTATGTGTTATCTTATGTTGTGGTAAAAGAATTCGGGTGTCCTAGAGTCAGTGCTACGGTACTTATTTAAGGGGATGCGTACTTTGGGCTGTGTGAACAAGTACATCTAACGTACCCACAGACTGAGTGATTTGGGTTCAGTTAGAAACCTATCCGTGGCTATGGTGATCCAGATAAGGTAATAAACTCAATAGGCTAAGTGAGCTCGAGTAACCTAATAGGATAAGTGACCTTAGTTAAAGATTACTTGTGGCTAATGTGATCCAAGTATGTCTAGGACGTATCAGTGGCTATGATGATCTGGATATGATCCATTCAACCCGGTGGCTGTGTGAACACGGGTAAAGTAGGGCTTTATTGGCCATTTTGTAGATGATGTATGGATGTATTTATATGATGTATGGATGGTATAGATGATAGCTTATATACACGATGGCTGAGTGATCAGGGTACGATATATATTAACTCGATGGGCTGGGTGAACTCAAATATCTCGATAGGCTATGTAACCTCGAGTATGGTAAAGCTTTGTGGAAGCATGTATGACTTGTTGGCTTAATGATACCTTGAGATAGGTGATCTAAGAACTCTAGCTAGTGTAGGCTAGATGATAATCTCGTAGATAGTAAAGCCTTATCTGTGCTCTCTAGACTATATTATCTTGCATGCTTGTTTTATGATATTCACGAATTATGGTGGAGTAGAAATATACCACTAAACTTTGTTAGCTCAGCGTGCGGATGTGTTGTTTTCTGTGCATAGGTTTACAGGTCACCCCCTTTGGAAGAGCTCATCTACGAGGATTTATCAACATCGCGTTCGCTTCAAAGTACAATACTTATTATTTTAGTTTGGGCTAATGTATTCATAGGACCTTACCATTGTTGAGTTTATAACTCTATTTGAAATATTATTTTGATATACGGTGTTTTAAAATCAGGGCTCCTGATTTGTAAACTTAACTTTAATACTTATTTACCTTCATGGATTTACAAATGTTTAATGCTTTTAATTGATGGCTAAACTTATGGTTTTAAATTGTAATTTTGATGGGTCAGTTTGTGGGTGACCCAAATATAGCACTTCGAATCTGGATCGGGATTAAGGTGTTACAATAGTAGTATCAGAGCTTAGGCTTAGCCG
This sequence comes from Hibiscus mutabilis, assembly GCA_019671005.1. Classification (NCBI taxonomy): domain Eukaryota; kingdom Viridiplantae; phylum Streptophyta; class Magnoliopsida; order Malvales; family Malvaceae; genus Hibiscus; species Hibiscus mutabilis. The sequence goes on from CM033713.1 coordinate 24,214,484, forward strand.
GTTCTAGGAAACCTCGAAGTGGTATAGAGGTTGTGGTAAGGTGTCTAGTGAATACAAGCCCCTAAATTTAAGTTGTACTTTTCCAAGATTGGGAATCCTGATGATGTTGCCTTGTTTCCTTCTGTTTTAGAAAGGCTCGATAGTGGGTGATGCGAAACGTGACCAGAGAAGTCGTGAGAATAACCATATTTCTTAAGCGGAAGACCCCAGTAAGGAGTTTATCCTGGGAATTGGGGACATGAGTCTTTCAAAAGATACTAGAAGTAGAGGGGTGAGCCACCTCTATGATCTTACCTCCACTTTCTTGCAAGTGGTGAAAGCTATCCTGAAGCAGTCTGAGACGCCTCACAAGACCCCTATTGAGAGGCTTCAGTATTTTGGGCCAAAAGATTTCGAAGGTATGGGTGAGGATGACCCGATCAAGGCTGACCAGTGGTTAAGAGACACTCAGAGGATTTTGAAACAGATGTTAGGGTGTTTGGAGGATAATCTCAATTACATTGTCTCCCTTCCTAAGGGCAATGCACATGAGTGGTGGGAGACTATTAAGTTGGGACTATATCCTACACTTCTGACATGGGATGTCTTCTTGGATGAGTTTAGAAAAAAGTAAGTCAGTGAGGTTCATATGGATGAGATGAGAGATCAGTTCTTGCATCTAGTTCAAGGGGACAAGACAGTGTTTGAGTCTGAGCAAGATTTCTTACGGTTAAGCCGTTATACTCTAGAGTTTTTTGCTACCGAAGAATTGAGGTGTAAAAGGTTTAGAAATGTATTGAAGGTTGACCTTTAGATGCACGTGACAACGGGTTCACTTGGAACATTCTCTGAGTTAGCTAATAGTGCGAAGGTACTTGAATGACTTTAGGGTTTGACACTGAGTCAGATTGAGGACTCTAGAGGCCATGTTGTGGGAACCCAAAACAATATGGTTTATTCTCTGACTCTATCTAAGGGGTTTTGTGCTTCGAGGGATACGAAGAGAATTACTTCATATCAGCCGCCAAGGAAAGGTCGGAGGTTCAGACCAAGAATTTGTGGGGGTTCATTAATTTATGCTTCTAAAGGGACATATTGTTCAGCCAGAGTGTCACTTTCACCGACTTACGAGCATTATGGTCGACATCATCTAGAGTATGCTTTTTTTTACGAAGTTGTAACCCCCTTGACCCGACCTAGCCGCCGGACCGAATCGAGGAAGTTACATTAGGTTTGGCGAAGCAAATCGAAAAGATACAACGAAACCCGATCTATTTTTTCCTTTTATATGCCAGTTATTAACCCTACGTGTTCATACAGACATTAGGTGCAACCCCCAACTCAATCGAGCATCAATTTGACATCCAAGTGATCACATTTACAAGCTAGGGACCAAAATTCAAATACAGAAAATTTTCTAATTAAAACTCACTTTTAAATTACCAATCTTTAATTAGTCAGGTTCTGAACATACATCTCAAAATTTCATCTCAATCTGATCATTCAAGCTCATACAATTGCATTGACAAGATTCAGGGACTAGAATGCAAAGATAGCAAAACTGCCAGGCTAACATTAACAGAAAACGGTCATCCGTACTGATATGGGTGAGCCCGTATCGATACGGTTAGAAATACCATGTTTCGAAACACTACCAAGTTGTTCTGAAACGTCTAACCAACTTACCAAACTTTTGAATCTTTGACAACCGTACCGATACAGCCTCTTATGCGTTTCGGTACGCGGGATTGTGTTGAAAAAGTAGAATCCAATGACTAAAAAGCGTACCGAAACACCCCTTGCCATACCGATACACTAAGGCCAAAATAGCCTTGGCGTATCGAAACACCCTTGAACTATACCGACCCCTCAAGCCAGAAAACGCCTAGCCGTATCGATACGGTCCCCCGCGTATCGATACGCCTGGACCTGTATTGTCATATTTTGCTAATTTCTCACTTCAAAAGCATACCCAAATCACTCCAACATGCTTAAGACACCACACCAACATGCTAAACATGTCTCATGCTAACTAACAACACAATTCTAATGGCACAACAAGGATTCATGCATCAAAGAGGAAATCTATAGGCATGATTCCTAATATGCATCCAACCAACACACCAAAAGGTAAACCAGGACCAAAAACAATCCTTAAAGACCATTTACAACCCAAGAGCAACCAAAATAACATGCCCAAGCAGGGAGTTCAACATAACATCTCCCAAAACCAAAATAAGTACCCCATTGCCGTTATTCATTATATTCTAGTCTTAAACGTACTTTAGAAATAAGTCTTGACAAGATCCCTTTGCTCATTGCTGCCTTTCGGAACCTCAATTATCTGCATTGATGGACAATGAGAGCGTAAGCACCAGGCTTAGTGAGGAATGCTAAAAAACAAACACCATCAATGCATTTAAAACCATACACTTAAAACCATCCTTTAAAACATCATCATGCCTCTTTAAAAACATGAACTTTACGTCATTAAAAACCAGCATACTAAAAACATATGCTACATATATCATTAACCAACAGCAAGTTACATTGCTAACCCTCCACTTAAACCTTCTCATGAATTACTACCAAATGCAAAGCTTAAGGAGAAACATGTATAAATCACATTATACAACATAAAGCATTTCAATGATACATTAACAATTATATTGGCTTTCAAGTGATCATTTAACCAGTCCAACAACAAAAGAGTTCATCGGATACACGGATTCAACAAGTGTTAACCCAACACTTCAAACAATCTCAAACTAAATAGCGATACAATCACAATCGCGGTACAATAACAACCAGGTACAATAACAACCGGATACAATCTCAACCCACAGGGATACCAATCCCTCTCATCGGTCAGATGCCTAGCCCACTAGCGGGAGTATTCACTACCGTTAAACCCCTCTACCGTTAGGGTACTTGGATGGAGTATTCGGTACACAATATAAACCCCTCAACATCCAAGGTGACTTATTTACAGTGCACTCAATCCTATGGCCGGCTAACTATATCCGATAACAATTTCAAAACTACATCACTTGCCAATATAATTAACCATTTTAACATTTACCTCACTGTTTTAAACAAGCATTAACCAAAACACTTTTCCAAAGCAACAACTATGCTTTAAACCATAAGTATAAACCACATACTTACAAGGATCACTTACCATGTGCATCCTTCAGCATTTCATGATTAAAGTCAGTATATCAAATACTTTAAAACATGCTTAAATAGTATGTAACATGTAAATTAAAACAAGTGCATAAAACCATTTCAAATGGCACGATCGAGAGAGAAAACCGCTTTATACTTACTTTCAAGTCTAGGTAAGCATTTCAAGCTATACCTTAACTCCCAAAACTCTGTTCCCAAAACATCAAAACGCTTTAAACCATGTTTTCACTCACCGAATACGCGAAACCTTGATTCACCGACGCGAAATCAAGAATTCGAACCCTCCAACACTTCTCCAATCACTTCTGGATCAACCTCCCCTGTTTTTACCATAAAACACAGAGGATTAATGCAGCATAATGCATTCTAAACACAGCAGCTACAATCCTTCTCGAATTCCCAAAAACCTTCACAATTAACCCTCCTCAACAACCGAAAACATAACCAAAACACTTCGATTCACAAACCAGCCAACATCTAACAATCTAACATCACTTTCATCATCAAAACAAGTCTAAAAACAAATTCAAAACAACCTACTACCTCCAGCAACCTTACAATCATATAAACACCACAAAACCTCAAAACTAACAACCTAAACAAATAGAGATTCTTAAGTTTCGGGATTCCATTGATAAAAACCACTTATCAACATTATTAAACATCCAAAATATGAATCAAAACAACCTCACTTACTAGAAATCAGATCCAATTCGTGAATCAACTCATTTTTCCCAAATAACTCAATTAAACATTGGAAAATCATCAAAACCAGATTAGAAACACAAAAACAAGGATCAAATGCTTGGGAATTTCAATAAAGAACCATACAATAGAGGAGATCTCAGACCTTACCCCTATTGTGAAGTTTCTCCCTCAATTGGTTTGTGAAAAGCTAAGAAAACACAAGATTATTGTAAGATTTTGTATAAACAATCTTTATAAAACAATTTGATTTAATAAAATCAAGTTAGAAACACCTCACCTCTAGAAATTTGATGAAAACCGAGTGTTTGGATGAGGAGAGAATGGAGAGAAAAGTTGAGAGAAAATAACGTGATTTTTGTTTTGGAAAAGATAACTAACTTTTTAACAAAATCCTCTTTAATTATTAATTAAACCACATGTTAAAATAAGTCAAATCAAGGGAGAAATCATCAGAAACCAAATGGTAAAATAGATCCTTAAAGATTCTAAGTATTTGACCCTTTTCATTTTAGTCACTAGAAAATCACAGTTTTCAAAACTTTCATTTTAGTCACTAACCAAAATGTCCATCTTCCAAAACCTATTTTTCAAAATTGATTCCACCATTATTAAATATATAATTAATAATGATTTTTAAACATTTTCCATAATTTTTCCAACACCAAAAATATACGATCCTGAAACTGACTCGAATTTCTACTCCGGTCCACCAGACCGTCTAATAAACCTTCTAAACCGCTAAGCCCTAAAACCAGGGCGTTACAGAAGTGTTTTCCATAAGTGCTGGGCACCAGGTCATATGGTAAAAGATTTCCCAGTTATAGATGATGGTATACTTGTTCAATTTCAGATTTTGACTTCTTCTAGGCGTGGTCAGAGTTTTGCTAGAGGTGATGCTAGGGCATTGTCTGGGTATTAGGGTAGAGGTCTTATAAGATCTATCATCAGAGTCAATGATTGAGTTGTTGCTAGACAGTCTGTCGTTTGGGCTGGGGTTGACAACTTTGCCATCGATGATATATTAAGTACATGTGTTTGTTTTGGTTTCAGTTGTTATGTTAATGAAAATTTGATCTCTCGTTCATAATGGTTTTGGTTGTTGTTAGATAAGTGTTGTGGTATGATCTAGAGTTTGATGTTGGATTGATTAGTTTGTTAGTTTTGTAAGTTTTTATAGGTAATGTTCTTATTGTAGGTGGTAAATGGAGAGTGAAAGTAACCCTTGAAGTTACCCTTGGACTAGGTTAATCGTGTGAGGTTGGTGTATGCCTTGGTTTTCGAGCGAGAGTCTCAAAGTTTTAGGGTTTTAGATGAACCATGTTGTTGGTAATGGACGCGATAAACCATTGCCTCTCTAGCGCGAAAACTGTGTTCTTGTGATGTTTGTTCAAAGAAGGTCTTGTGGGTTGCAAGACGTTTTTAGATCACATTAGATACGAGGGTTGAAAGTCCAAAGCTTTAGAGTTGCGAACGTGAGAGGTTGTTAGAGTGCTCTCCGAGGAATGAGTAGGCTTACCTCTTGGTCGTGGATTAGAACCCCATGATAGAGGTATTGTCAAGTTCGGTGTTGGTGTTCATCACCTTTTGGTATGGTACTGACTAAACTTTTAGAGAGTGGACTCATTTTTAAAAGTGAGTGGATACAGGTGTCTTCGCCAAGTGGTTTACCTTGGGACGTACTTGTACGGTCGACTAGTGTTGTTTGGCGATGAGTGTTGGCATTGTGCGTCGTAAGCTGATGTGTGACGGTGAAGGATCATTACCTATTTCTTGGGGTTGTTGATCTTGTAATTGGTTAAAGAGTTTCGAGGTTTTTGTATGACCATTTAGAACTCGAGTATCGTAATCTGAATGTTAAAGAGAAGTTGTGATAAAGATTGTGTTAAGTTGATGTTTGGACCTTAAGGATAAGTCGTGAGACGGTTTGGACTCACGAGTACGTTGGTACAATCTCAATTTAAATGATTTGAGTGTTTGCTCTATCGAGTTTTGAGATGGGTTATCTACACATTTGGTTAACACTGTAAAGATTATCAGAGTAACGCAGCAGAAATATAAGGTTATCGACTATGGTTACGTAGAACCGTGATTCTTATGTGGTAACAGATATTGTTGGAGGACCCGTTTGAAAATCCTTAAAGGGTTGTTAGAATTCTATACAACTGTTGGTTGAAATTAAGTAGTTAGATTAGAAGAGCATGTTCGAACCTACAAGGATAGTTGGGTGATTTTTTATCTTTAGTAAAAGTTTGTAAGTGGCAACTACTTTGTTCAGAATTTAGTGGCTCAAGTAGTAAAATCGCATGATCTTAAGTTGGTCGTCGTCTAAGCTTGGGGTGAGTTCTAGTAAAGTGGGGTGCTAAGTTTTGTCTTAGTTGGCCGAGATGAGAAAGAAAGGTTGTTAATTCAAGATAGATTGATGGTAGAGTTTGAATTTTAGAGTTTTGCATGTTCTTGAAATGTTTGGCCATGGTGTTGATATTAGGCAAAGAAGTGTTATACTTATGAAGAGATGTCATATTCCGAACACATATGAGGTTTGAGTTCAAGAATTTTAAACCACATGTGATGTTAGATAGGATTGTTAACCGAGATAAAATTCATCTAAAGTGAGTTTTTTGTGTTGATACTTGAACAATATTGTTGAAGTTATCCTATGTTGATCCATTTTAAGTTTTGATGTGAGTGTTGCTCGATTGATGGGAATGAATCGTTGAAAGATTCATGGTAGGGGCTTTGAGAAGTCCAGTGTTATGAGCTTTGGCCAAGAAAGTTTGAAGAGGAATTTCAGAATCAAGGAAAAGGTATATGAGATGAATAATGGTTGAGCACGAGATACTTGTATTTTCTCTTTTCATTTAAATTTCGTGGATGATTTTTTTAAGAGGGAAGAGTTGTAACAACCCAAATTTTTGAGTCAACATTTGGGCATTGACTCGGGTTATGAACCTATGCATTGTATGAAATAATTAGTTTGGGACAAGTTTGGACTTTAAGGGATGAGAATTGGACCATTTAAGCTTGAAAAATGACATTTTGGGAGAGGGATAAAAGTTTAGGGGTTTGATGGTGATTAAACCCTTTTTAAAAGTAAAGGTTGATTCTACTCTCTTTTGTTTTGGTTTTTACGTGGGTTAGGGGAGACAACTTTACATCATTTCCCCTTTCTTTCCTCCTCATCTTTCTTTCAAACATTATTTTTTCAAAGCTTAAAGGTCCAAGCTTTCTTCATCAATCCTTCCATTCGAGATCCAAGATTTAGATATGTTAATCTCCTCTCCATGGGCTTCAAGAAAAGTATAATGTTGTGGTGAAAATGTAAGGTTTGTGATTGTGGGTTTTTGGAAGGTTTAAGCTTTTGGAGCATTCCCCCTCATTCTAAGGTTGATAATCTATATCTAAACATTTTTTTAGCATTTGGGTGAAGTCTTGTTTGTGTGGTGAAAATGAGGTGTTTTAGGATCTTTCAAGTTGAAGCCAAAAAGAAAAAGTTGAGGATTTTGAGTGTGTGAAGCAAATTCGGTATTTCTTTGCTAAAGGTCAGTACATCTCTGACTCCTACTCTTCTTGAAGATTGTAAAGTGATTGCTTTGCTTGGTTTTATAGTTTAAGATTTCTAGTTGGGTATTTTGGTAGCTTAAGTCATAAGATGTAAGTTTGAGTTTAGGGATCAAAGGTTTTGTTTTGGGGGCTTGGGAAATGAATTCCCGAGCCTTGAAATCTATTTTTGGGCTTCAGTATCGATACATGGGGAGCTGTACTGATACCTTGCGTTATGAATGATAAACATAGGCAAAAATTCAAAGGGTATCGATACAGGCTCAAGCCGTATCGGTACGCCTTATTCCATCGAAATTATAGTAGCTTAAAAGTGTACCGATATGCGTAAAAGTGTATCGGTACCACAAAGGTACTGAAGGGGTATTGGTACGCGAGGTTTGTGTACCAATACGGGGTCGAAGGATAACCTCTTTCATGTAAAGAGTGAGTATCGATACGTTAGGGATGGGTATCGATACCCATAGGCCCGTATCGGTACTCAAGGATGGCTATTGGTACCCACTAGGCAATTTGCCTGTAAATGTTAAAAAAGGGATTGAGGGGTTAATGATTCGAGGTATATGGCCCAATAGGCTTCTAATATGATAAAATGAATTGTAAAACTGAGAAACTGAGGTTTAACCCTCATAGATGAGAATAACGTGTAATAGCTTAGTAAATAATAACTCAATATAAATGTGATGGTTAGCATTATGCCTTGGTGCATTTGTTGATGGCTTGGCTTGGTGCCACTTACCTCTTGGTGAGGTGTATGAATGCTCGAGGAGCATGTGTTATCTTATGTTGTGGTAAAGGAATCCGGATATCCTAGAGTCAGTACTACGGTACTTTTTTAAGGGGATACATACTTCAAGCTGTGTGAACAAGTACATCCGACGTACCCACGGGCTGAGTGATCTGGGTGCGGTTAGAAACCTGTCCGTGGCTATTGCGATTTGAATAAGGTAATAAACTCGATAGGTTGAGTGAGCTTGAGTAACCTGATAGGTTAGGTGACCTCAGGTAAAGACTACTTGTCGCTAATGTGATCCAAGTATATTTAGGATGTATATGTGGCTATGATGATCCAGATATGATCTATTCAACCCGACGGTTGTGTGAGCACAGGTAAAGTAGGGCTTTATTGTCCATTTTGTAGATGATGTATGGATGTATTTGTATGATGTGTAGATGCTATAGATGATAGCTTATATACCTGATGGCTGAGTGATCAGAGTACGACATGGATTAACTCGATGGGCTGGGTGAGCTCGAGTATCTCGATAGGCTATGTGACCTCGAGTATGGCAAAGCTTTTGTGGAAGCATGTATGACTTGTTGTTGGCTTAATGATACCTTGAGATAGGCGATCTAAGAACTTTAGCTAGTGTAGGCTAGATGATAATCTCGTAGATAGTAAAGCCTTTTTTGTGCTCTCTAGACTATATTATCTTGCATGATTATTTTACGATATTCACGAATTATGGTAGAGTATAAATGTACCACTGAGTTTTGTTAGCTCAGCGTACGAATATGTTGTTTCCCGTGCGTAGGTTTACTGGTCACCCCCTTTGGAGGAGCTCATTGATGAGGATTTCCCAGTACCGTGTTCGCTTTAGAGTACAATACTTGTTATTTTAGTTTGGGCTAATGTATTCATATGACCTTACCATTGTTGAGTCTGTAACTCTATTTGAAATATTATTTTGATATACAGTGTTTTAAACTCGGAGCTCCTGATTTGTAAACATAACTTTAATACTTATTGACCTTCATGGATTTACAAATGTTTAATGCTTTTAATTGATGGCTAAACTTATGTTTTAAATCAGAATTTTGATGGGTCGATTTGCGAGTGACCCGAATGTAGTACTTCAAATCTAGATCGGGTCGGGGTGTTACAATGGTTCTCATCTTAGCCTCCATCGAGTCCAATCAGACATCAATGCTATCGAAATGTTGAACAATGTCACCGTACAAGGTTTTCATGGAAACATCCACTTGAGAAGGTGGATCTAGTTTTGAATAGTCTTAAAGTGATTACAAGGTAGTATATGTTCATACAAATTCTTAATTCATTGACAATGCACACACACCTTACAGACAGTGCGATTTAAACCAAGTCTTCTAAGATTAACATCATCTTTTTTTTCCACTAAGACCACTTGTTGGGTTCAGACGATACTTGTTTTGAATGTGATAATACCACCAATAGTCGTGAGCGCGTATATTGGTAACTTTGTCAACGAACGAATGAAGAAGCCAATTAATAGTGAGGAGAAGATGATCAAGAAACTCAAGAGATGTAAGGCTATTGTTTGGAAAACGTTTCATAAGAACCACTTCAGAATTATTATAAGAGTCATTATTTCTTACACTTAAATGAGAAGCAGTAGATTCAAGACTCAATGTGAAGGATTGACCTATTATTTAGCCCTTGTTATTCACACATTTTTTTTAAGTTTATCATAGTTTTAATTAAAAATAATTTGATATTTTTTTCAATCAGATGAAGACATATGTCACTATCTAGTTGAATGAAAATAGATGAAATGAGTTTGGAGATAAGGAGGGTCAAATATGGCTGCGAAGAAAGAGGGGAGGGTGTAACTAAGAACTTTAATTACTTGCTCTATAGATTGTTGACGCTAAAATCTATCTTTAATTACAAATGAAAGCAATTTACTATATATGTTATGTTGTTTCGTATTGTTGAAAAATAAATGAAAGAAAAGAGGAAATAAGGGACTTAAACCTAAGTGTGAAAGAGAGAATAGGGCACATGTCTTATTTAAAAGTTAAACTAGTCTATTTTATTGTTTTTTATTTAGTCTTTTAATCTTAATGATTTAGACTACTTTATTTATTATTAATTTTTATTTAGTCTTTTAGATTTAGTAGAGTTATATTGATGTAAACTACTTTAATTTTAGCATTTTCTTGGTCTATAAATAAACACATCTCTTATGTATTTTATACAACATCAAAACAATTCAGAAAATTAATAAATATTAAACTATCTCAATTTTAGGATATTCTTAGACTATAAATAGACACATCTCTTATATATTTTACTCAACATCAACACAATTCAAAAAGTTTCTTTCGTAAAATTCTTCGTGAGAATTTCTCTTTTTTTCAATAATTTTATATTTTTCTTGTTTAGTAGTGGGAGGTCAATTGCGTTATGGTAAGTATTTGACATTCTTCTTTACCGTCTAGGTCCTTGGAGGATTAGACATTTCAATCCATATGAATTTTGTCTAAGACATGGTCATGTTTGGTAAATAACGGTTTGAGCCAAAATTAGAGGTTTGAGCTAATATTAGAGGTTTGACCGGTCAAATTCATTAATTTGGATGTTTGGTAAATAGCGAATTGGGGTGAAACATCTAATTTTGAAAAAAGTTGCTAATAGGAACTTTTGACATAAGAGTTATAAAGACCCTTTTACCCTTAACAATTATCAAAAATCTCAAAATAACCTAAATTTAATCTTTTTTATTTTAATTATTCACACTCTTACTTACATTATGGCATTTGTAAACTAATATTTTTTTTTTTTATTCTCACACATTTATATTTGTTTTTAAATTTAATAAATAATTAAATTGTATTAAAAAATAATTATATAAATAATAAATTAATATATAAATCCTTTAAATATGCTTAGTAATATTTATTACTAAATATTTTTCATAATATAATTAATATTAATAGATACAAAATATTGATAACTAATAAACTATTCAAACAAGTATCGAATATAATCATGTCCTTATATGTCATGTTGTTTGTTTAAGTAATCAAACAACTATCAATTATCAATTAATTTTACCAAACACTTTTATACAATCTGTTAGTCAAATCAACTAATGCAATCATCTATCGGCTGATGTAATCTACTATCAGCTATCTGCTAATTGTCAAACATGATCATGATCTTAGAAAAAGGTGTTGTCGTATCCAATCTATTTTATTGTTTATTTATTTTACTTTATTTTTTCCTTTTATTTATTAGTCTTCTTTTTATTTGTGCCATTTTTTTAAAATTACAAGCCTTGCTTTCTCTTTCAATCTCTATGCAAGGGATTATCCAAGTTTCTGCTCCTCTATCGTGTTTCAAAGCTTTTAGGATAGTGTACTGTAGGGTTTCAAAGCACTAGAGTGAATTTCAAAACGGACCCTGAGTTTCGGGACTCTCATGTTGTTTTGGCCACTTGGCCAAATGAGTCCGTGACTTTCTTTTGTTAGTCAACTCTCCTAAAATGAACCACCAACTCAAAGTCTAGGATCTATATAGTGATATACCTTATGAATGACCAAAATGTCGCTATGTGTTGAAAATGACCAAAAATTACAATCCTTGTTTAAGTTTAGTGGTCTAGAAATGATCAAAATACGCCTACGACTAGATAGTCGGGAGTGTGAGACCTAGTTGTTCGTAAATGCATGTGATGGTTGTGATATATATATATATATATTCAATACATAGGCAGTGAAAACAAAAAAGTTTCTACAAACTCTTGGTTTTAGGTTTAGATGTTAGGGGTTTATAATTTATGTGTTGTGGTTAAAATTTAGGGTTTAAGGTTAAAATTTAGGGTTTAGAGTTTAGTGTAATATGGTTAGGGATTTAAGTTTAACCTATAAAGCCTAAATTATAACCACAATCCCTAGATTCTAACTACAACCTATCAATTCTAAACCACTAAACTTAAACCCCTAACATTTAAACCTTAAAATCTAAGCATGAACCTAAAATTAAGACGCTTGTAAATTCTTTTTATTTCCACCTGTAGCGATCCTTTTTCGCTAAAAAAATGAGGTTTTGAGGTGTTTGGGGTCTTTTGGGTATTTAAAAAAATGTCTTCCATTGGGGTTTTAGAAAAAAACCATATTATTTTAAAATGGCACCATAAAAACTAGAGATTTTAAAAATGTTGGGTTCGGGAGTCGGTTACGGATGGGGAAGGATTAGCACCCCCACACCGCCCAAAATTGGTACTTTAATAATTACCGCTTTATTAATATTAAACTTTTCGGATTAAAGTTACGATTAAATTAAAATTTGGTTATAAGCACGAGTAGATTTTAAGGGCCTTGTTATTCGAGAGTAAACCGAAAGACCACCATCACTACGCTTGATATTGGCCACGTTTATGCTCGAATAAAAGGGCACCGCATTGACAATAATATATCCAAAATGCAACTTAAAACATGACAAACATAAATAAATACAATGCGATAAAAACATAATAAAATACTAATCTAACATAAATAAGATACTAATCTGAAACATACATACATAAATATTAATCTAACTTAAAAATATAATAATTAAGGTAAAATATTTAATACTTATACCTATCAAAAATATCTAGATATATTTAAAGTTAATAGTTTATATATGTTATTATTTTTAAAAAAAAAGGTATTTATTTATATTATATATGTAGTGGTTAAATAGAATACTATACATATTTTACAAATATATCTAAAATTATATACTTATTATATTATATATGTAGTGGTTAAATATAATAATATATTATATGTACATAATAACAATAACAATAATAATAATAATAATGATGATGCATGATTCAAACTAAAACATATAGAACATCATGGAATTAAATATTAAGGGTTAAAATGCATGAAAACTAAATTACAAGTAAGAAATAACATAAAAAGGGACTAAAATGAAACTGATGCAAAATACATGCGCATAAACATAAGTGACAATAAATAAAGGTGCTGAAAATTAAATAAACATAAAACATGTGATCACATTAAAATGAAAAGCAAACTAGAGAGCTAGAGATGAAGAAAAAACAAAAATAAGGGACAAAGAGAAAAGCGGGGAGAAAGGGAATGACCGAAAATGTAATTTGACCCTGAACAAAGGTGAAAGCGGGAAGGAAACTAGGGACCAAGGGTGTAATTTACCCATTAGAAGAAAACGCGGATCATCCCCAGGTCGGGTCACCACGTCGGGTTGGAGCCATGAAACGGTGCCGTTTTAGGCAACCAGTTTGAATAATAAACAGGGTTTTATTTTTGGGTTATTTTGAACATATAACAAACCCTAAAAATATTTCTAACCCTTTCATCCTCTCAAGATCGAACCCAGACGGTGCCGGCCTCCCTTCATTTCGATCTGATCACCGATATTCAAGCCTCCCAGCGGAGGAGCAACAACATGGCTGGTACGGGTTGGGTTGATTTTAGGGTTTATTTATTTGACCCTCGATTAGGGTATGGGTTGGTCTGGTAGATTAGGTTTATTTATGTATTATTTTTTTGGGTTGGTTTGATTTAGGGGTTGATTTTAGGGTTTAATTTAGGGTTTCGGTTGTTTGCTAGTGTTCGAGTGGTTACCAGAGATGGTGGCCGGAGAGTGAGGACCGCGACAGAGGCGACGACTGGTTAGATATTAGGGTTAGGGTTTATTTTTAGGTTAAAGGGCATTCTGGTAATTTTGGATTTGGGTTTTTGGTTCGAGTCAGGTTTAAGATCCGGGTCGAGTGTAAATGGTGTTGGGTCTGTAAACGGGTCATTACAGCTGCCCCTCTTTGCTCATTGTTGTGTAACAGCAATAGAGCAAAGACTAAAAATGACCCGTTTTGTCCGGCCTGGCTAAGCTTCTTCCCTCTTAACGTATGTCTTTTTTCTTCGGTAGATCTTATTTCTCTTGACACATGTCTTCTTACTTGACTTGGTTGATCCACCTTGTCACTCTCGGGGAAGCAAAATCTTCAAAATGGGAGGTTGTCTGTTGGGGAGGCAAAATGATTGCAACTTGCTACATTATTGATGGCGAGCTAGTTCTAAAGAAAACTTGACCCAGCTACAACACCGACGAAGATGCAGGGTTTGCAAAATTTGTTCCAGCTGCAACTCTAACGAAGCGGTAGGACCGGTGGATAAAAATTCCAATGTATGATCCAACTACAACTCTGACGAAGAGGCAGTATCAAAAAATTGAAAACTTCTTCTTTTTCTTTTTCTTTTTTGGCTTTTGCCTTTTTTTCTTTTTTCATTCATTTTTTCTTCTTTTTTTCTTTTTTTAGATACAACACTGATAAAACTTGAAAGTTAGCAAATTTTGACCAAGCTACAACACCGACGAAGAGGCATGGTCTAAAGTTAGTAGTGTTGATCCAGCTACGACACCGACGAAGAGGTAGGATCAAGAGTTAGTGAATTTGGTCTAGCTACAACACCGACGAAGAGGCAAGACCGAAAGTTAGTAAATTAGGTTCAGCTACAACACCGACGAAGAGGCAGAACCGAAAGTTAGGTTTGACCAAGATACAACACCGACGAAGAGGCAAGGTCTGAGGATTTGATCCAGCTACAACTCTGACGAAGAGGCAAGATCGGAGGATTGGTTTCTTTGCGATCAAGCTACGACTCTGACGAAGATGCATGATCGAACTTTGGAAAATTTGGTTCGGCTACAACACCGACGAAGAGGCAAAACCGAAAGTCAATCAAGTTGGATATATCCACACCATCAACGGAGGGATAAGATCGAATTTCAACATTTGGACTCCACTAAACCATCAACGGAGAAGCAAAATCGGATGACAGCAATATGAATCCTACTACGCCATCAACGGAGAAACATGGTGGATTTCAGCAACTTGGAATTAGCCTTACCATCAACGGAAGGGCTAGATCGAATAACAACAACTTGGATTCCACTAGACCATCAACGTAGAAACAGAATCATATGATAGCAACTTGATTTGATTTGATTTTTTTTAATTTTTTTTTGTTCTTTTTATGCTTTTTTTAATTTTTAGCTACAACATTAATAAAGAGAACTTGAAAGTCAATAAATTTGGACCTAACCACATCATCAACGGAGGGGTAAGATCGAATAATAACATTTTGGACCCTCCTACACCATCAACGGAGGAGTAAGATCGGATGATAGTAACTTGGACCCATCCACACCATCAACGGAGGGAAGAGAACATATAACAAATTGTATTCCACTACACCTTCAACGGAGGAGTAGAACACTAATTGGAACCCTAATACACCATCAACGGAGAAGCGGGATTGAATAGCAGCAGCTTGGACCCTAGCCACACCATCAACGGATGGACATGATCGAAAATTTGGATTCCACGACGCCATCAACAAAGAAGCAGAACACCAACTTGAACCCTACTACACCATCAACGGAGGAGCATGAATGAGTAGCAGCAACTTGGACCTAGCCACACCATCAACAGAGAGATAAGATCAGATGATAATTTGGATTCTACCTTGCCATCAACGGAGAAGCAGAACACTAACTGGAATCCTACTACACCATCAACGGAGGAGTATGATTGAGTAGCAGCAACTTGGACCTAGCCACACCATCAAAGGATAGACAAGATCGGATGATAATTTGGATTCTACCTCGCCATCAACGGAGAAGCAGAACACTAACTGGAATTCTACTACACCATCAACGGAGGAGCAGGATTAGATTTCAGCAACTTAGACCCCAGCCACACCATTAACGGAGGGACATAATTGGATAATTCAGATTCTACGACGCCATCAACGGAGAAGCAGAACACCAACTTAAACCACACTACACCATCAACGGAGGAGCATGATTTTATTTTGGCAACTTGGACCCCAACCACACCATCAACGAAGGGACAAGATCGGATAATAATTTAAATTTTACTACACCATCAACGGAGGAGCATGGTTTGTTTTCAGCAACTTGGACCCAGCCACACCATCAACGGAGGGACATGATCGGATAATTTGGCAACTTAAAACTAGCTTTACCATCAAAGGAAGGGCTAGATCGAATAATTTGGATTCTACCTCGCCATCAACGGGGAAGCAGAACATCAACTTGAACCCTACTACACCATCAACGGAGGAGCAGTATTGGCGAATGATAACAACTCTCTCATTTTGTTTCTTTTTTGTTCTTTTTATGATTTTTTGTAATTTTTTTTGTAATTTTTTGATTTTTTTTATTTTTTTTGCTACAACTATAATGAAAAAGGTAAATTCCGAGGAAGAGCTTGGTCTAGTTGTACCATCAATGGGAAAACGAAACCTTGGCAAAATTTCGATCTACTGCACCATCAATGGAGAAGCGAGATTCAGAAAATACATGATCTGCTGCATTATCAACAACGAAACGAGATCTGGAAGAAATGTTTGGGTCTGTTGCACCATCAACGGAGAAATGAGATCTTCAAAATTTGATCTGCTACATCATTAACGGTAAAGCAAAATCTGGAAAAAAAATGTTTGGATCTATTGCACCAATAACGAAGGTAAGATCCGAAAAATTTACTTCTGCTGCTCTACTGGCGGAGAGGTGTGACCTAAAAATGGGAAAAAAAAACATTAGTCAGTAAATGTTCAAAAATTTTGTTGCTGGTACCTTTTATTTAGATGTTTCAGCATCTTTTTTTGTGTTTAGTCTCCTCCAAGACTAAGGTTGGCTGTCGTGATTGCCCCCATATTAAGGATGTTTAATCTCTTTCGGGGACCTATTTATATGTACAAAAAATGCATGAATGCATCTAATTTTATGCCTAAATGTATGTCTCTATCCTAAATACAAGGTGACTTTGGTGTATGCACTTAATCTAAATGTATGACGTATGCAAAAATGATTCAATACAAGATGAATACAACTAAATGCATGAATGTGACATGATTTTCTTTTCTGGCCCTAAAAGGGATGCCCTTGACTTCTCACTGGTCCTGTCGGGATCTTGGTTTTTTCATGCGGCGGTGCCCCGACTTTGTCCTGGGTTCAATCACCTTTCTTTGAATTGACTTCCATCTGGGAGCATGCCCCAAAATTTGTTCATTTTATGCCATCGTCTGAGAATATTATTGTAGCAAATTTGAAACTGGAGTACATTTTGTTTCCCCTAACTTGGGTTCATAAGTTGGTCAATGGCAGCTCATCATTTTTTGGATCAGGTGAAGTTTTGTAGACTATGGTCGATGTAGACATTTCGGGGATGCAAAAGTCCGACTCAACAACGAAGACTGAATTTTGGCAAAGAATGCCCCCAGATTGGGCCTTATTAAATGCACACTGTTTGTAAAAGATATAAAGGGTACTTGTGGATATGCCCCAAGATTAGGCTCTTGTAAAAGGTTCTGTAAAGTGCTAGGTCGACCAACTTTGTTTTATCTAATGGGGTAACCCGGGGACCGACTTTAAAATTTTCAAAATTTATGCATGTAAATGCAAAATGCATGTCTTAGATGTGAAAGTACTAATTCAAAAATGGTTCTCGTGGCTCAACTTTCAAACTCACGTGATTCATTTGCAACTTTGAATATTGCCTTGATATCTAGAGTGTTAGATTTTCTCCCGATGATAATTTTTCAAATTGAGAACCAGTCGTGAATCAGTATTTCATGCTAGTAGAATGCAAAAATTAAAATGTTATGATATGTCATGTAGTTAGTGCAAAGATGAACAGATATGATGTGATCACAAAAATGGGTCAATTCGAAATTAAAATAATCATATGAATAAATTAAATAGCAAATAAGGTAAAATGAAAGATTCTTGATCGGGCAAACCACTTGAACCAACACTTTTATGTCATGCAATGCTAATGCAACAAAAATATGTGTAAAGTAAAAATAAAACACAAAAAAGAAATGAGTTAGTACCGAATAATCTCAATAGATACATAAATAAAAAGTGAAGTAGATAAGGCAACAAGCAGAGCAATCCTATTTATCCCATCTAAAACACCTAAGTTATCCGCATAGCTCTAAAAGGGTGGGCTTTCTATATTCTCTACATGAAGTTTTGGTGCTAAAAGGTACCCAAATTGTCCTTGTTGTCCCCTACTAAGAGTAGCAAGGCCCCCAGTCATCACCCATTATAGGCTCATTTCAACCGGGTTCAACTCAGGGGGACCCATTCGCTTATACCCATACGAAGGAACGATATCCTCACGAAAACATAAGGTACTCGAGCCCCGAAGGTACCTGCTAGGCCCATACGGAGGAACGATATCCACACGAAAGCACTAGCAATTTACCCCCACTTAAAAGGACGGGTTTATATGCCAAACTTTAAATGTGTTAAAATAAACACGCAATTATAATCAAATGTTAATTTAATAGTCACTTTAGTCCAAAATTTCCAATATTAGTGAAGCGATAATTATTTAAAAAGCTCGACTATCTTTTATTTTTAAAAACCAAAAAAACATCCCCAGCGGAGTCACCATCTGTAGCGATCCTTTTTCGCTAAAAAGCGAACAAGGTTTTGAGGTGTTTGGGGTATTTTAAAAAATGTCTTCCATTGGGGTTTTAGAAAAAAACCGTATTATTTTAAAAATGGAGTCGCCACTGACCACTAAGGTAGGCTGGGCACTATAAAAACCAGAGATTTTAAAAATGTTGGGTTCGGGAGTCGATTACGGATGGGGAAGGATTAGCACCCCCACACCGCCCAAAATTGGTACTTTAATAATTACCGCGTTATTAATATTAAACTTCCTGAATTAAAGTTACGATTAAATTAAAATTTGGTTATGAGCGCGAGTAGATTTTAAAGGCCCTGTTATTCGAGAGTAAACCGAAAGACCACCATCACTACGTTTGATACTGGCCACATTTACGCTCGAATAAAAGGGCACCGCATTGACAATAATATATCTAAAATGCAACTTAAAACATGGTAAACATAAATAAATACAATTCGATAAAAACATAATAAAATACTAATCTAACATAAATAAGATACTAATCTGAAACATACATACATAAATATTAATCTAACTTAAAAATATAATAATTAAGGTAAAATATTTAATACTTATACCTATAAAAAAATATCTACATATATTTAAAGTTAATAGTTTATATATGTTATTATTTTTTAAATGTATTTATTTATATTATATATGTAGTGATTAAATAGAATACTATACATACTTTACAAATATATCTAAAATTATATACATATTATATAAAAAAAGAGTTATTATACGTAAAAAATATGTAACCTAAATATAAACACTTATATAAACACATATCTTATATATATGTCAACATGTAATATATACAATATAATTCACTTTGTATAATAATATATAATAATAATAATAATAGTAATAATAATGATGATGATGCATGATTCAAACTAAAACATATAAAACATCATGGAATTAAATATTAAGGGTTAAAATGCATGAAAACTAAATTACAAGCAAGAAATAACATAAAAAGGGACTAAAATGAAACTGGTGCAAAATACATGCACATAAACATAAATGACAATAAATAAAGGTGCTGAAAATTAAATAAACATAAAACAGGTGATCAAATTAAAATGAAAAGCAAACTGGAGAGCTAGAAATGAAGAAAAAACAAAAATAAGGGACAAAGAGAAAAGAGATGAGAAAGGGAAGAACCGAAAACGTAATTTGACCCTGAACAAAGGTGAAAGCGGGAAGAAAACCAGGGACCAAGGGCATAATTTACCCACTAGAAGAAAACACGGATCATCCCCGAGTCGGGTCACCACGTCGGGTTGGAGCCATGAAACGGTGTCATTTTAGGCAACCGGGTTGAATAATAAACATGGTTTTATTTTTGGGTTATTTCGAACAGATAACAAACCCTAAAAACATTTCTAAGCCTTTCATCCTCTCAAGATCGAACCCAGGCGGCGCCGACCTCACTTGATTTTGAGCCGATCACCGGTATTCAAGCCTCACGGCGAAGAGCAGCAACATGGCCGGTACGAGAAGCTTTATAACCTCCTTCTTTCTCCTTTTTTAAAGCTTTGGTTTGAATAAAACAGAGTTTTATATTTAAAAAAATGAAAATGAAAAGGATTTTGTTTCAGTAAAAACTTTGAAATTTTATTGATTTCCCTTTTTGCTTTGCAAAAAAAATTTGATCTCCAATTCTCCCCCTTACAATTTTTGACTGAAAACCCCTCTCTGTTTTTTTTGAACTCCAAATCCTCCCTATGTTTACATATTTTCATGGGTTATATAACTTAAAATTACAAATTGACAACCCTATTTTTTATTGCTGTAGATCTCTGATGGCAGCTGGATTTTAGGGATGCTGCCGAGTTGGTGAGGCAGGGCATGGGTGCGGCAGAAGGTAGGAGATTGGGGTATGGGTTGGTCTGGTAGATTAGGTTTTAGGTTTATTTATTTATTTATGGGTTGGTTTGATTTAGGGGTTGATTCCAGGGTTTAATTTAGGGTTTCAGTTGTTTGCTGGTGTTCTGGTGGTTACCGGAGATGGTGGCCGGAGAGTGAGGACAGCGGCGGCGGCTGGTTAGATATTAGGCTTAGGGTTTATTTTTAGGTTAAAAGGCATTCTGGTAATTTTGGATTTAGGTTTTTGGTTCGGGTCAGGTTTAAGATCCGGGTCGAGAGTAAATGGTGTTGGGTCTGTAAACGGGTTATTACACCACCACCTGTGTATTGAATAATTACTCATATATGTGTATAGGATCAGTTTACACAATGTAAGAATTTTTATGTTTTACACATTTTTGGGATCGTTGGATGGGTAAAATGAATGGTTGAGATTAATAGTAAGATATGTGAAAATTGTCACTTGGAAAAAAAAAAGTAAGGAGTTAGTCTCAGCCATTCATTTTACCCATTCAACGATCCAAAAAAAACATGTAAAACTCATAGTTTTACATTGTGTGTAAGTGGATATATATATATATATATATGGGTTAGGATCCACTTACATAGAATGTAAAACTATGAGTTTTACACGTTTTTTGGATCGTTGGATGGGAGAAATAGATGGCTGAGATTAACTCCTTACATTTATTTTCAATTGATAATCTTCACATAACCTACTGTTAATCTCAGCCACTCGTTTAACTCATCCAACTATCCAAAAAATGTGTAAAACTTAAAAACTCTTACATTGTGTAAAAGGATCCTATCTCATATAAATATATATATATTCATTTACACTATGTAAAACTCGATTATTTTTACAATAATTCATGGTAATTGGATGGGTGAAATGTATGGATGAGATTAAAGACTCCTTTTTTTCTCCATAAAAATCTCCTTATTTTCAACTTTTAATCACATCAATCCATTTATGTATTAGTGTAAAACTAATTGACTTTTACATAATATAAGTGGATCCTAACCTATGTATGTATGTATGATACATGTACACAAACTATTAGTTATGAATATGTGTGTATGCACTTTATAAGAGTGATAAGACTTTGTGATAATCTCTTTGATACGAATTAGTTATAAAAATTTCTTATGTAAACTTAGATTTCTATGGGATTATGATTTGACAAATTATATGCTTCTTTAGGACTACGATCTTGTTAGGATATAGTAAGTACCAAGTACACAGGATGATTTGTAAGCTCGTCGTTCAGATTTGTTTTTCTTTACGCAAGTCAATAAATTTTATGTTCGAGTCCGGACAGCAACATCGATGGAGAAGTTTCAGTAGCTCTATATCAGAGTACAATACATATTACTTTTAGTTGGACATGTTTTTCCGTAGAATCCTTTCTTAGTAATTATTGCTTGTAAACTCATTTTGTTATATTTGCTCTTTATATATTTTAACTGTAGAGCTCCACTTTGTTCAAGTTGCTTTTAAACGTACATGTTATTGATTTTTAAATTTATTTTGGTTATTGAAATCTTTTCGTTTTCAGTATAAAGTTTGAAGTTTTATTTTTGGGTTGTTTTGGTGATAAGAGTGTAATACTCATGGACAGTGGAGGAGCCAAATGTAGTTTAGGGGTCAATTGACTCCACTTGATTTGCTGTGGTATAGGATTTTCAAAGAGTTAAATGGGGTTTTCAAGGAGTTAGTGTACCATTTTTCATGAAAATATTAGAATTGACCCCATTTAATTTGTTTTGATATGGGGTCAACAATATTTATATTGTAGAGCTATGGGAATACTCGTACCACAAAGTCTATTCTGACTCTACTATATGATAATCCTGACTCCGTCACTCATGAATCCGATAAACTCGGATTTGAGTGTTACAGAAAACCATTCTTATTGTTCCACTCATTGTTTATTTCACAACCTTGTTTTCTTTATGAAGGAAACGTCAGCCTGAAGTCCCTTCGACGGCGGCCAAGGGTGTGTTGCCTGCTGCACTTGCCACCTTTGTTTGTTTATTGTACCAGCTCATGAATCTAGCTATAAATTCTGCGCGCGTGCAACAAATTTCAATATAAATTCGCGTTACATAGGAAAACAAGGAAGTAGGCGAGTGCAAAATGTTTCTTTCAATTTGTTTGAATTAAATGCATACCTTCGATTCTTGAGAAAATCCTGCCGTCCTTTGTTCCCATATCATCTTCACTCTCAATCATATTTTCACCATCCCTCTCAATCTTTATTTAGTTAATAGAAGAATTAACAGAAATTAGCTCTTAATTGCAAATAATTAAGATAATTAACAGGAAAGATAAATGAAAGTGTTGGTCGATATTCTTACGTTGTATTCGGCATATAGATAATCTACTTGAGGATGCAGGCCATCGTGCAGGTGCTTTTTCACTTCTTCAACCAATGACTGTAAATTATTAAGATTGATTAAGTAAAATATTATAATCAAACATAAGACTACTAATTCAAAAAATTGAATACGCAAATAAAGCAAAATTTAAGCGACTCTGATCGGTTGGTAATTTATTGAATTTTGAAATTTTAATATTTTTCTTTTAATTTTGTTTTTTTTAGCTTTTTTACAATTACCTAAATTGGAAAGGGAAAGGAAGGTGATTGGAAATTGGGAGTAATACAATGGAAACTGAATCAGTGGAAGAGTAATTTGTGTATTTGGTATGCTAAAACATAAAAGTTTTCTAGAGATGTAATTTACTTGTGGGAACCATTCACCCTTCAAGCATCAGAACGTGATTTATTTGAAGAAATGTGGGGATTTCATGGAGTTATAAGTGAAAAATTAACTATTAGATTAGAGATGGGAATGGGGTAGGGTGGGACGGGTTTTTGATCGTCTCATTCCCGATTCGAAAACTAGAAATTTCAATTTGATCTCGCTCTGTCTCGAATTTAACATATTTTATCCCAACTATGTCCCTTTTGGTTCTTCCACTTTTAAAAATATGGGTTTAGGGTTTAAGGTTTAGAGAATTAAATGTCTTGTGTGTTTTTTAGAGTTTAACGTTTAGAATGTAGAATTTAGGGTTAAAGTTTATAATTTATCTATTTTAGTATTTTTTAGTGTAGGGTATAAAAAGGGGCAGAGAGTTTTTGTTGCTTATATAAATCCACTAAAATTACGTTATTAAAGTAATTGAATCACTTTAATGCTAAAACTGAGGTACATTGCTATGCAGTGAAGACCTGTCGCCTCTCTTACAACAAGCGTATTCCCAAAGAGATCCTGGGCAAGCACGCAGAATACTTGGCTGAATTCATTAATTTTGCAAAATGTTACTCGAGTTTTGGTTGTGGGTGGGAGACAAAGATGTATTCATCAAATCTGTTCTACAATTTCTACCAATGTATGATTTGTCTTGTTTTTTTTTTTTTTTTTTTGCAAAGAATTAAAGACTGTGGCAGCTAAGTTTTGGTGGCAGAAATCGTCTGCGAAAAGAAGGGTAGGGTTCACTGGTGTACTTGGTCGACACCATGCTTCTATAGTAAGATGGTTGTATGGGCTTTCGGGAGTTTTGTAAATTCAACATAGCACTATTGGCTAAACAGGGATGGTGTTTATGGTCAAATCCAGACTCGCTAGTTGCACGACTTTTTTGCGATGAATATTATCCTGAGTTTAAATTTTCTTAATGCTCGATTAGGTTAAAATCCTTTGCCAACATGGAGGAGTGTTTGCAGCTCTCGAGGACTTACCCAAAGGGGCCTTGAATTAGAGATGTGCAAAAATATCCGATCCAATTAGAAAATCATATTTCAATCTGATTTTTATTTTCGTATCAAGTATCTAATCTGATTTTTAATTTTTTCAGATCGAATACGGATCGCAATATTTTAAGTTTCGGATTATCCGAAGATTTAACAATTTGATGCTTATTATATTCGAAAATTCAAAAAATTGAAATTTTCATAGTTGTGAATCTTGTTATATTTAGCAATTTGTATCCGTCAAATTCAAAGAAATACTAAAATTAATTTATATATTTGGTTAATTGGATATCGGAATATCCGATACGAATATCCAAATATCCGATTTTTTTAAATCGAATACGGATCGCTATTTTACTTATCCGAAATTTTTGAATATCCAATTTTTCGGATCTAGTTTGATACAATATCTAAAAATAAACGCCCCTAACTTCAATGGTGAATTGGTAGAGGGATCTCGGTTTCTATATGGAACGACCTGTGATTGCCAAAGAGTGGGCCTAAAAGGGTTAGTCTCATAGATGGACTGAGAGATTGTCCCTAAAAATTTTAAATTCTCCTAAAGTTTTTGAGAATTTTAATCCCTCTACTTTCCTTTATATTTTTTCTTAATAATCTAATTTCGCATTTTCTATATTTTTAATATATCTTTTTAATAATTCGCACCCTTCACACAAAATCTTACATCCCTAATTAGCGTAGGTCACATATTTAATTTCATCTAAATCCAGAAGCTGGAATGTTGATTTGATTGAATCGAGTTTTGTGTGGAAAGAAAACGGAAGTTGTTCAGTTTGCAGTGGTTATGGACCACATACCGAACCAATTGTGCTGGATCCGGATGTTCATGCGATGCTTAAGCAGTTATAGCTGTTAAATTTCCCAAGTAAGATTAAAATTTTCCTCTGGAAATTTATTCCTATTTTTCATAATTTAAATTTTAAGAGAATTGCTTGGATTTTACAACAATCACACAAATAACAGAGGGCAAACAGGTTGCCTTGATAATATGTGCCTTATGGCACTCTCGAAATAGACATTCATGAAGGTATTTTGCATAATGGGCTGCGTTGGTAAGGGCTCAATTGAGGAGTTTTTTTTTTTTGCATGATGGCTTGTTTATAAATTTTTATAATGACTTTTTAGATTAATAGTACTAATTTTTCTGGTATTTAATTTTTTATCAAGTAGAAAGATATTTATATTCGCAAGATAAATGTCAGAATTCAAACTCATATAAAATGAAATATTATAAACATCATTTGTCGCTCAGCTAATTAGTAGATCTCTTATTGGTATTCAATTTAAAATACCATTTCTGATGGGTATTTTGTTAAAATTACATTCTTTGAATGTTTTATAAAAACATAATATTTTTAAAATGTATTTTATTAAAGAAAATATAATTATATACGTGAACACTTTGACTCTAATCAACAAAAAAATTAAGACTATTTAAATACTTAAAAAAAGTTAATATCTAACGAATGTGTAATTTATTAAAGGAAAATTCTACAATGCTTGACGAACACTGCTGAACACCATTAAATTAATTTATAAAGATTAAAAATCTTAAGGCTTAACATATAATTATAAATTAGTTAAAATAAAATTTTAATTAAATTATTTTTCATATATATATATATATTATATTTTAATCTTTTTTTAAATAATTGGATCAAATATCAACTTTAGTCAATTTAAAAAATAAAAACCCTAAACTCTAAATTCAAACATTCAGTTTAGAGTTTAGGGTTTATAATTTATGGTTTATGATTTAGAGTTTTGAGTTAGGGTTTATGGTTTATGACTTAGGGTTTATGGTTTTGAGTTTAGGGTTTAGTGTTTTTGATTTAGGGTGTAGTTTTTATTTTTTAAATTGACTAAGGTTGGTATTTAATTCAACTATTAAAAAAATTAAATAATATATAATATATATGGAAAATAATGTAATTAAAATTTTATTTTAAATAATTTATAATTATACCTTGAGTCTTTTAAATTTTTAATCTTTATAAATTAATTTAATAGTGTTCAACAGTGTTTATCGTTAGTGGTGTTCAGCGATATTCGTCGAGCGTGATAGACTAATCCTTTATTAAAAATAGGTATAAAATCAAAAATAACCTTTAATGTTTAATTGTGTTGTCACTTTAATTTTATTTTTTTACAAATAAATTTAAAATTTATTTTTAATAGATAAAAATTATTAAGCAATTAACAATTAATGTTATTTTATCACGTGCGATATCATACGGTACTTTACTGACGTGGGAAAGGAATAGTCAAAAGGGGAATGCCAAATTTAGTAGAAGGAAAGGTGACAGTAAACTAAATATAAAATACCCGCAATCGCAAACAACGCGTGTTATAACTATCATCACCTCCGATAAACCGCCATTCTCCAACAGATTCAATCAGCGACCGTCCATTCTGATTGGCGAGGGAGGATCAGCCGTCCATTCCATTTTAACCATTCGTTTAAATTGCTTAGCCTCATTTTCGCTTCAGCTGGACACGCAGATCGAGAGAAACCTCCAAAGCTGAATAAATCAAAGCGACCCCCAAAAACACAACCAAACAAACACCAAAAATTAAATAGTAATAATAATAATAATAATAATAATAATAATAATAATAATAATTCCCTTTTGAATTCTCTCTTCCTCTCTTTGATTTTCCTTCCCTCCAAACGCCATCGCTATTCTTACCCTTTCTACTTTCGGATTTTTCTCACCGCTCTGATTGCTTGACCGGCGATTGATGTTCTCTCATTGGACGAGTTCCTCAGCTTCAGAAATGACAAGGGATTGATTTCTTCGTTTCCGGAGGTTAATTTTCCCGGGAAAATTTGCCTCCTTTTCCCTCAACTTCCGCGGTGAGTTGCGTTCTTCCGAATCCCTCGCTCCTCTGTTCGTAGAAATTTTGTTTTCTGTTAGATTCCCCAAGAAATAACGTTTTTTTTGTTTTTTAATGTTAATTGAAAATTACCAAAATAATGAATGTTATTAAGAAATTTATTTTTTTCCCTGAAGGAACTTTAGTTACATATCTTTCGTATATTTGTTGTTTTATTGTGCATTTCAGGAACTTGTCTATGTGATTGAATGATCCAGGAGGAATTTATATAGCCGGTGGCTGGAGTCAGAAATGAAAGGAGGGAAAATTTAAGAGGATCTACAGTGTTCAAGAGAGAATAAGAAATTATTATTATTTCATTATTTAGTGTAGATTCATTCTTTTTTTTTCAACTTTTAGTAAATAATTAGATTGCTTGAGTTTGAATGCATATATTGATACATGGAGTCGGAAATATTTTCGCCTCCGGGAGATTTGGTAAAATGTTGTAATTGCAGTTGTACTACCTGTGCTTTGATTGGCGCTCCTTCGAATTCCTGGTTTCGGTCTGTGAAGCGAAAATATGATGAGTTTGAGACTGGAAACAAGTTTTTTGTTCCGGGGCTTGATCTTTATTCCAATGCCCGAGTCCAAATTGAGAATGAATGTGCTGCTTTGCGGGAGACAGTCAGCACCCAACAAGCAACAATACAGGATTTGTATTCGGAATTGGAGCAAGAGAGAAGCGCCTCATCTTCAGCTGCAACCGAGGCCATGTCGATGATATTGAAGTTGCAGAGCGAGAAGGCGGAGATTGAAATGGAGGCAAGGCAATTCAAGCGTTTTGCTGAGGAGAAAATGTCACATGACCAGCTGGAGATAGAGGTTTTGGAGGATCTGTTGTATAAGAGAGAGCAGACGATTCAAGCTGTAACTTGTGAAGCACAGGCCTACAAGCATAGGATGTTGAGTTATGGCTTTACAGAGGAAGAGGTTGAAGGTGAGAAAGATGAACAGATGTGGCATCCCAGTGTGGCTGAGGACTTCGATGCTGAAGCTGATCTTCCTGCATATGATTATCCTCCTCTAAAGTGCAATTTGAATGAGAATCCTGGTAATGATGTCGAAGATGTCGAAGACGTTGAAAAATATGCATTTGGTGAGACCCCTCGTGCCCGAGAACACTTGAGGAATCTGGAAGAAAGGATCTCCCAAATGGAGAGGAACCCCAGCGGCAGCCAGCTGGATGGAGAGATTCCTGGAACGAGGAATGTTTTTGAGAAGGTGGTAGTCGGCCACTCTCCTAGGCGACCAAGACATTCAAGGAGGCATTCAACTGATAGTACAAATTCGTTCTTTTCTAGGGAGATGGGTTCAGAGTTTATCAGTGATTCCCCCAGGCTTACCTTTGGTTCGCCCAGGTATAATACTAGCTTCAAGAAGATGGAGTTGGTTTCTGAAATGGATGAGATTTCTACCACACGAAGAATGGAAAATGTTTCAGAAGCTGGAGATTATATGAGTGACAGGGTTTATACAATTGATTCTGTCCATAATGAGGTGCCATATAATGGAACTTCTGAGCACAAACATGGACTTGGAATTTCTGATAACTATGTATCCTCTCCAAGGGAGACATTCAATCCACATGATGTTTGTGATCCTGATATCAAGAAACTCTACATGAGGCTTCAGAACCTTGAGGCTGACAGGGAATCAATGAGACAAGCACTGCTATCAATGCGAACTGACAAAGCACAGTTGGTATTATTGAAAGAAATAGCTCAACAGTTGTGCAAGGAAATGTCTCCAGAAAAACAAGTGGCTGCGAAGCCATCTGTTCTTGGAAGCCTCTTTAAGGTAATCTCTGTTTACTTAAAGTGTTGTATTATCATCGAGTTCTGTTATTGACATTCTCATGTCTGTATACTTTTCAGTCTTCAATTTCATGTTGCTTTATTGCCGACAAGTGTAATATAGTTTAGTTTCACTGTTTTGTCCATTTAATTCTGATATTATTTTAGTTCTGTAATTTGGGTTGCAATTTATCTGGAACCCATCTTTTGAATGTGAATCTTATATTGTTGGAAGCATCATAAGCATAATATGTGGTAACTATTCATTATGTTTTCCCCATGATCACAACACCTTGTTTTTGTTTTTGTTTTGATGTATTGCTGCAGTGTCACTTAAAGTTTATCGTCTTTTGATGGTTTATTTATTCATTTTTTCAGTGGGTTATATCTTCTATTTCTTTGAGGCGGAGAGCTCGCCGAAACAAGTAAGTGGAATAGTTGTCATCTTCGTAATTATTGTTGGGTTGACCAATGTTTTAAAACTGACATATTTTGGTTTCTCTTTTCTTTGACAGAAAGCATTATTTGGTAAAAACTAACCAACTTATTAATGCAATTTATGGCATAGCAAAATCGAAATTAGTTATTCTGGTGCAGTAGAAAGAAATGCAGCCTTTAACATCCATCATTTAAGGCCATAGACTCTAAAAGTTGACCCTGAAACAATAGAGATACAGATTTACTGAGGGAGCATGTACTTGATATATCTTATTTTGGAAATTGGCATTGAAGCTTATAAGCATATTATATCCTGGAGAAAAATTAATGCTGGCATTTGAAAATGGTTGTTCATATTTCTTCTTTAACTATAAAGGTACCTGTACGGATTGTCACCAAACAACGTCGGATTGCTAATGCTTTTAGACAAGGGCCCTCGACTCAGGCAGTGGAGATGCCTTTCAAGCACACAAGTGTGAAAGAATGTGAAAACCGAATCTTTCACCTTGATAAGTAGATGAAGCCTATAATCATAACTATGAATGCTGAATGGGTTTGATTGAGCTATCATGTTTTGACTTAGCATCCAGTTTTTTACGTATTCGTTGGTGCAGTGTTCTTTTATTCTACTTGTTTATTTTGTTCTTTTCTTCTTTTTGGGGGGGATTGAATACATGTTCAATGAGCAAACCATGGATTCTGGGGAGCATAGTGGCTCATATAGTTTGTTGGATTTCAGTTTGAGGTATTTTGCCCATAGGCTGTCTTTTTATATTTCAGATTCATGTATGCAGTGTTATCCTTTTATGATTCAAGCAATTGGTTATTTCCCAAGAGGTATATAATATATATATTAATATATAACATTCGTGTTTCTTTTACTGTTTTCTTCTTTGGCAATGCTGAGCATCATTCGTCTGCACGGGAGATGAAAAAAAGGGGATATTTTTCAATTCTAGAAGAAATATCCAACACAACCTTCTTTGACAAGAATGGAAAGAGGGCTAAGGTCTTGTCAGCTTATGATAGTATACAAAAAGTAACACATTTTTTTTAAAAAGGGAAACATGTTTCTTAAAAAAAAACTAGGGAATTGGGTACTATGATCATTTAAACAGTGACCATGAAAGTCGTCTTGCCTATCCCACGAATTTTTTAGAGAAAATTTTTAAGAGGGAAATGTATGTTTCTTAAGAAAAACTAGGAAATTGGGTACCTCAAAAAATATTTTTGGGACCTATAGTCGGTAACCGTGATAGGGAAATTTTTTCTTGAGAGGGAAATTTGTTCCGTCTTTCGGACGAGTGTTTCATTTCATGCATACTTTTCAAGGGAACTCGTTTAATGATTACTGTTTAAATCAGTATAAATTTCATAATTTTTCTGAAGGTACCTTAATTTTTTTTAAGGAACAATATTTTCTTTAAAAAAACCACAAAATATTTTGGAGTGGCTTAGGGAATTGTGCGTTTAGATTTACGTAATGGGAACTTTCGTTTGTCCCCAGAAGCAGCCAAATTAGGAATACACTGGGAAATTCCTCAAATCAATGACCCTTGCCATTTGCCAATGTCATTCAAACTTAGGCTTTGTTTTTTTTACGGGAGACTACGAATTTTTAGGGTTAGTGTCGAAATGACCACTGATCTTTTAATTTTGTCAAAATAATCACACAACTATTGATATGGTTTCAATATGCCACCAGCCGTTATTTTTTAATTTTGTCAAAATGACCACTCAACTATTGATATAGTTCTAATATAGCCACCAGCTGTTAAAAGAAAATATATTACACATTTAGTCCAAGTTATTTACACATTTAATCAATTGGGTCCTAATTTTAATTTAATAAAATATATCGATTATTTAATTAGGTGGTGACACGTTGGAGAGATTTATTTATTTTTATTTAATTAATTAATTTATTTTCCTCCCCAACCAAATGGTGACACATGTCACCTGATTGGCGGGGAAAATGAAATTAAAGGCTAGGAGAATTGAACCAAGGATCTCCAAAGCAATGAGAGTATTGTATGCTTACCACTGGGCCAAACCATTTTCGTGATATAAAACATAATTTTTTATATATGTTTTATACCGTTTGATGCTTAGAAAAATGAAAGGGAAAAATGGCATTAAGGGAATTTGAACACATGACCTTGTATTGTAAGGTAGTTTATACTTGCCACTGGAACAAACATATTTTTATGATATAAATACAATATTTAATATATATGGTATACAGTTGTTAATGCCTGGAAAAAGAAGGAAATATGATTTTAGGAAACTCAAACATGACATACTTATGATACACAAAAACATCTAACTCAATTAAATAAATATAATAATTAAATTAAAGTTAACAATATTTTATATATATTTTAAATTATAGTTTAAAAATTTAATATAATTCGTGAATTTGTATTCGCTAAATGAAGATTAAATCTCGGTTTCTCAGATTTATTATAATTTAAAATATATACAAAATATTGTTAACTTTAATTAATTATTAGATTTATTTAATTGGGTTAGATATTTTTGTGTATCATAAGTATGTCATGTTCGAGTTTTCTAAAACCACATTTCCTTCTTTTTCCAGGCATTAACAATTGTATACCAATATATTAATTATTATATTTTATATCATAAAATATGCTTGTTCTAGTGGCAAGCATACATTACCTTACAATATAAGGTCTTGTGTTCAAATCCCTTTTATGCCATTTTTCTCTTCATTTTTCTGGGCATCAAAACAGTATAAAACATATATAAAAAGATGTGTTTTATATCACGAAAATGATTTG
Source organism: Hibiscus mutabilis (assembly GCA_019671005.1). Classification (NCBI taxonomy): domain Eukaryota; kingdom Viridiplantae; phylum Streptophyta; class Magnoliopsida; order Malvales; family Malvaceae; genus Hibiscus; species Hibiscus mutabilis. The sequence continues at coordinate 24,246,736 of CM033713.1, forward strand.
GCCTAGTGGCAAGCATACGATCCTCCTATTGCCTTGGAGATCCTTGGTTTGATTCCCCTTAGCCTCCAATTCTATTTCCCCCTCCGCCTAATAAATAATCAATTTATTTTATTAAATTAAAATTAGGACCAAATTGATTAAATGTGTAAATAACAGAGACTAAATGTGTAATTATACAATTTTCTTTTAACTGCCACGTCATCTCTCTTTTAGGTTTTAATGGCTGGTGGCTATATTGGAGCCATATCAATAGTTGAGTGGTCATTTTGACAAAATTAAAAGATCGGTGGTCATTTTGACACCAACCCTAAAGATCGGTGGTCTCCCGTATAGTTTACCCTTGTTTTTTTGTTGCGGTGGCAAAACCAAGGTTTGAGACAAACTAAGGTTTTGCAAAAGCTAAAAAAAACTAGCTTTTGACAAACCAAAGTTTAAGAAGCTAGTTTGGGAGACAAACCAAAGTTTTGACACTCAAAAGTTGTCTGTTTTTAGTTGCTTATGGGCAAACCAATGTTTTGACACTCAAAAGCTGCCTGTTATTGGTTGCTTCTGGCTTCTCGAACTAACTTTTCCACCCAAACGCAACCAAAAACAGGGCCTTAGTGGCCGAGGGACAAGGCCAAATACAGTTCCATCAAGTTTCTTATATAACAGCTTATTCCCTAGTTTGTGTATCTGTGTGCTATGTATAATCGGAACTAGAATTTTTGTGGTAGTTACTGAAAATGAAATATAAACTTCTTGAGGATCAGATAGTAATTTTCCCAATCTATAGGGGCTCAAATAGCAATTTTACTAATGTTTAAAGAAATGTTCGTAGAAATATCAAATATGGCCAAGTCCCATGTTCTGCATGGTGGTGCTCTCCCTGCCCCCATACACGGGAAAAAAAGACATAAATTTTGTCTTTTAACTTTTTTCTTTAAGATATAGCACAAGCCAATTTATTCCTCAAAATATTACACTTTTTACGGTGTTTTTAAAGATGATAAAAGTTTTCACTATTTTTGAACAGTAATTTAATTTTTTGAATAAAAAAATATAAAGTCGGATTCAAGAAATATAGATTTTAAACTGGGAAGAATTAAAGATGATTCAAGGAGGCCTCATCTTCAAACAGTGACCTGGATGCCACGTGGCACGCCAAAAATGAAGCGGGCACTATTTAAAGATGGTGGTATTTCTCACCGACTTTAAACAGTGAACGCATATAGAGTGGTTCAGCCGGTACAGCTTTATGCAGGGGTAGGGTGGTAGCTTTGCAGCGATGCATGCATGGGGTAGTATCAGGGTGATTTTTTTATGTTTGAAATTATATGCATGCATGGCTAAAAAAAGGGTGAAGTGTTTAGGGTGTTTTTTTAAATTTATAGGGGTAGATGTTAAAAATTTATTAGTGTTATTAAAAAAGGTAGGGGTAGTTAAGGGAAAATTATACTTTTTTGTGTTAAATAGGTAAGGTTGAAGGGAAATTTTTGAGTGAAATTTAGAGTGGAGAAGAAGAAGAAATTATTGGAGAAAATATTGTAAGTAGATTCGATTTTTTAAGTTTTATTTTAGTTTGTTCGTTTTATTTTGTATTTTTGATGTAATTTTAATTTTATGCATGTAGTTTGGATATCTGGAGAGAAAAATAGGAGAAATTTGATGAAATTTTTTGGAGCCAACAAGTAAGTAAGTTGATTTATTTTTAAATTTAAAATTATGCATCCATCTCTCTTTTAAGTTGTTGTTTAGAATTTATAAATTATTCGAACAACGAAGGAAAAAATATGTAGTAATTTTTAGTATATTTTTAAAAATTAGAATAAAAAAACATATTCAAAACATATTAAAAATATATTTAAAAAATTAATTTAGTATATTTATAAAAAAAATATATTCGAAAAAAACTCGTCCTCGATGTTAGTAACAGTAATTTAAAATTCAATATGTTTAATGGCGATCACATATTTTGATTTAGTATGTTCATTTTGATTTGTGTATTCTGATTGAAAATATATATTGTTTTGAACATGCAGAGAAAATGAGCAAGAACATATAAGATGATTGTCAATTACAATGGACAAATGGTGAAAACTGATGTCGAGGTTGTATTTGAATCTGAAACCACTATGAAGATGAGATTTAAAAAGGGAAATCACGCTTCAAGAAATGAAGGAAAAGATATCCGAGAAAATTGGAGCTGAGATTCATGGTTTGCGTTACCGGTGGCTGACATGTCACAATACAGTCAGATATTTTACAATCACTCTACAAGATAATATTGATGTTGGAATAATGATTGCAGTGCATGAATCTATGAATATTCGAAATATTGAGTTGTTTTTTTAGGTGCATGGTGTTCCCGACCCATCTAGAAATGTAGTTGAAGAATCTACTCAAATGGTTTTCAGTAATGGGATTGATATGTTCGGGGGATTTTTTGTCGCAATGTTGACAAGTGGGATATCGAGCGCATTTTATCCAGCCGGGCCTTTGACATATACAGCATCATAAGGGCCGATTGTTATTCCGATTGTTGATACTGATGTAGAAAATCTACAAGGTCAATGTGGAGAAACACTTAAAGATTCCAACGAAGATGAAGATATTGGGGATCCTAATTTATTCCCTGATGACGTTGGTGATGCCTCTAATTTCGGTGTTAAAGAATTCATTTCAATCGGGGATGATATTACATGGTATGAACCTCATGCTCACATGAGCTTAGTAGATTTCGATGCGATAAGGACGCATCAATTCCTGGATATGCCCCAATTAACTTTGAGTCAGCATGGTGAATTATCTGTTATGCTTCATTTTAATGAAAAAATGAAGCTACATAAGCAGTTAAATAGTATAGCATAAAGAAGCATGTGGACTACGTTGTTGTAGAATCCAGCATGAGGACTTTCTTTGCCAAGTGTGTGAAATATAGACAAGAGTGCAATTAGAAGATCTGAGTATCGAAGATTCAAAGGAAAAATGCTTGGGATGTCACAAAGTACAATGGTTATCACACATGTTTACGACCTTCCATCGACCATGACCACCGCAAATTAGACTCGAATGTAATAAGCCATCACGTGATGAAGTTGGTTGAAGCAAATCCATGGGTTCTCGTTTTAGTGATTCAGGCAACCATTGTGCAGCAGTCTAGATATCAGATAAAATATAAGAAAGGGTGTGTGCAATGGATAAGGCAATGCAGTCGGTGCATGGTGACTGCGATAAGTCATACAATGAGCTATTGTCTTTATTACTAGTAATGACACATTTCATCCCAGGCACCATAGCGAGGTATCAAACCTTGGATGCATACGATCGAGAAGGCCAACTTGTTGAAGGGCATAAATTGGTCCAACGACTTTTTTTGGCGTTCAAGTCATGCATTGAAGGCTTTCCATATTACAAACGTATGGTCCAAGTCGATGGCACGTGGCTGTACGAGAGATACTCTCATGTACTGTTGATTGCCGTTGCGCAAGATGGTGAGAACAATGTCTTCCAGATTGCATTCGTAATTGTTGAGAAGAAGACGACATGAACTTGAAATTTCTTTTTGAGCAATTAACGTGTAACCCCCTACCCGGTCTAAAAAAGAACCGAGTAGGATATGTCATCGGAACCAAATTAGGGAAACAAGAAATTGAAATGACAACAAATCAATCACATATCATGTAGCACTTACATTAATAATAGATTTACTTAATATCTGAATAATCATTTAAGACTGGATTACAAAGTTTTATAACTTAAGGGACTAAATATAAATTTGCAAAAGTTTCAAGGACCAAATGAATGCTCATTTTATTTTTGTTTGTTATCCTTAATCTCATGTTCATCCCAAAACTTGAATTTAAAAAAACGACGACTAAATCAGAGTTCAATTAAAAAAGTTACGAAATAGTTACCAAAACGTAAATTATCAGACTTTTAGGGAAGGTTTCAAAACCTTTGTCACATATTAAAAAATTTAACATCCTAGATTGAAGGTTTCGGTACCTATTGTTATGGTTTCGAAACCCTTGCCCTGTTTCACCAAAATATACCATTTTAGGTCATTTCTAACCCCTAAATGTCAACTTTATCAACAAGTTACATCAAAACATAATCTTAAGCATCAAAATACACCTAACATGCATTAATCATAATAATTCTCAACCCTCTACTTAAACTTCAACTAAAACCAAGTTCACAAGTTACCATATACTCACTAATTATAAATTTGTTTCAAAGTTTTATCTTAAGTTTACAACCAAGCACTCAAAACATAGCATATGATCATTGTGTTTTAGTTCATACCTACCATATCTTACTTTTCCCGCATCATACATAATCACACATACTAGAATTATTATATATCACTTATCCAAAGTTATAATCTCACACAAACCACACTTATCAGATATGCAACTTATTATATTTAGTTCATATGCCACCATCTAGGAGTTTGACAAAAATAAGTACATACTCAAATGCTCAAAGAGGTTACTTGCAACTCCACTAGCACGATCCGAGCACTACTGAGTCGTGTTACCTGAAATGTATGTAATGGAACAAAGTAAGCTTATATAGCTTAGTGAGGTAGTTAACATGCAATTATATTTCAAATGCATGTCTTTAATATGAATTATCATAATAACATGTATTCTAGTAAAAAGATCAAGATCATATAACCAAAGTAATATCATATGACCTATCATAAGTCCTTATCAAGTTCATAAACAAGATTAATAAATCAAAGCCATAACAAAGTTCATAATCAATTCATAACTTAGTCCATATGCATAGTTCATATCGTAGGCATTGCAAAGTACACATTTTAGTTATTATCCTTGGATCACAAAGGACGCAGGGATATACGAATTCCCAACCAACTGCCTCCAAATACATGCAATGGCCAACCCTCCAACCGTCGCCAATAACCAAATACAACATCCCTTCCACTGTCTCCAATAAGGATCGTAATCCATAGGGTCATAATTCACCCTACACATGAGCTCAATGAATTCTATGGCATACCAATTGTATCCCAAAATATCTTGTATCCAAGGATTCCATTAGTTGTTTCCAAAGATGGTTTCATAGTCCTTAAATCATAGTCCATATCATATTGAGCTTTAAGCTCTATATCATAAGTCATAGTTCACATACTTTCATAACATCATGATTTAATATCATCAATCTATATTATCATATATCAAAAATGCATTTAGCAAATTATAAACATAAATATAAGCTTATCAAGCTTACCATACATTGTTTTTTTTTTCATTATTCTTGCTCTATTTGAGCTTTCAAAACCTATAGTAAACATATTCTATAATAACACAACAAATGCAATTGAGATGTCACCCAGCCAATCCCGAGACTCAAACTACACTCATCGAAGTTTTCAAGGTTAAGATTACTCCCGAATGACAATCCCTTGACTAATCGACTTAGCTTTACTTTGTAGATTTGACGGCCCTTCTATGGCGGATTGATCTAAAGACGAGTTAACATTGAATTCATCAATTCTTTAATCAAAGTATTTAGAAATCTCAAAACATATAACATGGTCGCTTCTATACCTTAACTTAAAATTCCAGGGTTCTCATACTTGGAATTCATAGAAAAAATACTTCTAACTTGTAGCGACATTTTAAAATTAGAAAATGTTCCCTCACTTTTAAAAAATATTTAATTGGAAATATTGGAAGAAAAAAAAGCTTGTATTCACCACCGATCATTTTAAAAAGGGTAGACCGGACACAGAAAAATAAAATCAGAAATTCAAATGGTTTCAGGAGTCGGTTACGTGTGGGGAAGGGTTAGTACCCCACCACACCCAAAATTGGTACCTAAGGGTTCGTATCACATTTATTAAGAAAATTTTAAATTCGGTTTAATTTAAAATCTAATCCCTAAAATGTATGCATGTATGACAACATAAATAAAATTACCTTAGTATTCACGGTACCAAAGAAGATGACACCCGGAGGCTGGGATGACGCTCCTACTGAAATACCAGAACAATGAGGCCTAAAGCTATATGCGACCAATATATGTATGAACAATTAATAAATGCAATGTACGAAATTAAATAAATCATGAAAGCATAAATAAAAGCATGTATATATTAAAAGAAAAACATATAATATATAAAGAAAACATATGCCATAATATACTATATGTATTTAGTTATAAAAACATAATATGTACTGACATATAAAGCAACATCATATGTAACACACATACATACATGAAAAAAAAGACATTACAATATACAACATAGCATATAGTAATATACGTATGTAATATATGTATATGTAAAATGCCACTGGTAACATACAACCCACATATTAACATATATATGATCGAACAAATATTAACATACGAACGTAAAAAAAAAAAAGAGAATTTAAATAAGCATAAAGAAGATAAAAATTAAATGCATGGTAATAAGGGTCGAATATCAATATAATAAAAGAAAAAGGACTAAAAAGGTAAAAGAAATTAATTTTGGACCAGATGCGAAAACAGAAACAAAAAGGACCAAAAAGAAATTAACCCACTGAAAACTAGTTTAAATCAGGGAAAAAGGACCCAATTGAAAACATTTTCAAACCTACAAGGACTAAAAAGGTAAATTAATCATTTAAATCTGATTTAAATTACAAAAGGACTGAATTAAAATTTATTAAAACTTTAGAGGGCCACAAGAATAATTTCCCCATGCGAAATAGTACCGGAGCAATAAGCAAAGGCGAAGGTCCTTAAAGGCGAAGGTCCTTACAGTGCTATTAATTTAGGGCAGAGGGACTTAATAATGTAATAAGACCATTTTTTAAGGGGCCAAAATTTTTATTAAAAAAATCATTTGTATTCATTATTTAAAAAAACAAAAAAAAAACCTCTTAAACTGTTTTTCATACAATCCAAAAATCGGTCGAACACCGTTTCTCGACTTCGGAAGAGTGACAGGTCACCCTTTTTCGAATCCTTTCGCAACCCTAAACTCAAATCTAAGCCTCATTTCTCTAAAAAAACAGAATCAAAATCAACAAAAATGTTAAAAACCCTTTGATTTCTGAACGCTCCGGTGACGGCCAAACACTACCAAACTGTGCCTTTTGATCTCGGAGAGATTTTTTACACCGAAAATGGCGAATCTCTCTTTACGAGTGCACGGTAAGGCCTTAAAACCCCTTTCTTTTTGTGTTTTTAATTCGAAAAATAGAAGAAAAAAATAAGAGAGAATATACCTCCGAAATATTTTTTTTTCTTGTTGTATTGATTGCGAAAATCTCAGTACATGGTTTCCTTTTACATTGCTTTTATATCTAGATCTATTTCTTTTTTATTACATTTGTTTAACTAAACAACTATTGATGATGAACTGGTATTTAATGTTTTTTGTTTTTGCACTCTTGGTGGTTGGGGGAGATGATGGTCGTACGTCAACGTGGAGGTCGTTGGAAGAACGGTGGCTGTTGATGAAGACACATGGAGGCAATCGATGAGGGCGTTTGGGCGCCTGTGGGAGATGAAGCGTCGGCGGTAGCCTCATACGCGCGTAGAAGGATCTGAAAAGGCTCTCTTGATTCGATCTGATCCAACAGTTCCAACGTGGTTGCGTCAAAAAAAAAGAGGCTGATCAGATTAGATTTCTAGGGTTTAGATAGGTCTAGGCCAAACGGGCCTTGTTAAAAAAGATATTAGGTTGTGTAATTGGACTTGAACATTAATTGGTGGGCTGTTATTGTATTATCATATCTATTTTATTTTATTTATTTTTATTTTGATTTTTTAAATAACAATAATAATATTAAATAATAACAATATTAAACAATAATAGTATAATAACAATAATATTATAAAAATTGGATAAAAATAAGTGATTACAATTTCTAATCTACGAAGGATTCCCCCTTTGTTCAAATTAATTCTTTAAACTTTGAAGAATTAATATCAATGAGTAATTAAAAGATTACGCTTACCAAAGAGGAATTCAATTCGTATAGTTGGTGACTAGTGTCACGGACCAAACTTTTTGGACCGAGACATTAGCGCGAGCAACAAATAGGGAGGTTGTGCGCAATGCAACGGGCGTGTCAAATGTGGCCCAGCACTCGGAGAATGGCGAGGACCATACCTTTGGGACCGAGGCGTTAGCGCAAGAACCAGCAAAAGAGGGTTTGCGCGGTGTAACGAGCTTGCCAAGATCATTAGACTTGGCCCAGCACTTGGAGGAAGGCGTGGACCGAACCTTTGGGACCGAGGCATTGGCGCAAGAATCAGCCAAAGAGAGTTTGCGCGGTGGAACGGGCTTGCCAAGACCATCACACTTGGCCCGGCACTTGGAGAATGCTAAAGAGCCCGCAAGCCCACAAGACTTAGCCAAATCCATGGAGGATTCAGGAGGGTAATTTGGTCAAAGCATTATCCATTTATTTGAATATAATGTGTAGATAATGTTTGTGATAATTAGAGATTTGAATTTGAGATTTGATCAGATAAGATAAGATAAGATCAATCTCGACCGTCGATGTAATTTAAACTGAGCCGTTGGATGTAGGGGAGTTCAACTATAAATAGAGGCTCCCTCCTCACTTGTAAATCATTCATTCAGTTCACTTCACTTGAGTAATACAAGAAGCATTTACTCTAAAACTCTTTCTATTGTTCTTGGTTGTTCTTGAGTGTTCTTCGTTGTTCTTTTGTCAATCTCTTTCCGTTGTTCTTTGATTAGCTTTCGCTTAGAACGATCTTTCGTTCGAGGGCTTCGAGGAGTGTTCGATCTTCCGGAGCGAGAATCCTTGTTGAGTTAGGTGTTTGTCGAGAGATCTTCACCTAAGACCGTGACAAGGTACTTCAGGGTGACTTAGTCGACGTTTCAATCGAGAAAGCGACTAAGGTCCGGCACGATTCGTCTGGCCAAGGTATAGCCCCGCGACACAAGTGGTGTCAGTGACGAGATCCATCGAGACCTGGAGTGCTGGTCGGCCGTTGTCGGCGGGAGTACTCACAAGGCTGGTTGAAGGCTGACTTAGGCGTAGGAATCGACTGATTTGCGTCGAAGGCGTCTAAGGCCGCACGGATCAGCTAGAGTCAAAATCTAGCCCCGTGACACTAGGATACGGGGATTTTAAAAATAAACTCTTGACGTTCTTTAGAGCTACCAACAATGGAGATCGTTTGCAAGGACGAAGATGAGACAAGACCCCTTTTCTCTTTTTTTCTTTACTGACGAAACGGATAGCCAATCTTTGGCTATTTACAATATTTTCCGTAATTAAAATAGAAGAATAAATATGTTTGAGACACCTGGATAGGTGATTCATTCTCTAAGGGTCCAAGTACACACTTCATCCTTAACTTTCTACCTTTTACACTATAGTCACCAACTCCTACATTCTTACGATTTGGTCACTAATTCTAGATGCTTTAGGAATTGGATTAAATATTCGAAAATCCATTTAATCAAATATTCCAATGTCTAATCTTATTTACCAAAAAGTAAATTTTCAATCATCTGAATACGATTAACTACCAAACCGATTTTAAGGGTGTTACATTACGTGAGCATGTCGTCCGAGAAGATGGGGTCTGCATTATATTCGATCGAGGGAGAAGTATCAAATCAGCAATTAATTGAGACGAAAGTCGTTGTACACCTCCGTACGTATATCCTGCGTATTGTTTTCGTCATTGGTAAGAACAATTATGAACAGTTCAAAAACCAATACCTTCACAATGAGATTTTAAGTATGGGTAAATATCATTTTTTCAAACTCCATTATATGTGCATATTCATTTATGTGTTTTGATTTTTCTCGATACTAGCAACATATATTATGACACAAGATATCTACTATTGCGATCAGATTTTAAGAGAAAGATGGACAATTTAATGAAGTACAACGAGCGCGTTTGAAGTTGGGCAAACAATATCAAGGGGGAAAGATGGGTCCAATCGTATGATGAAGGTGGTAGATGATACGAGCAAATGGCAATGAACCTTGAGGAGTGCATAAACGGAGTACTAAAAGGATCACATCATCTCCCAATAGCAAGCTTGGTGAAAGAGACGTACTACAAGTTGGCTAAAGTTTGGATCGTTAAAGGGAAGCAAATCGAGTCCTTAATAAATAGGGGGTAAAGTTGGGCTCCCGATCTTGTGACAAAAATGCAAAATAATATAAAGAATGCAACATCAATGAATATTCATGGGTTCGACCGAATGAATCAGACTTTTGATGTTGTTGGTTCCAGTCGCAATAATGAAGTAGGCCACTCAAATGTATTTCGAGTCGATTTTGGACGTAGGTGGTATGACTGTGGCACGTTCCAGGCATGGCGATATCCATGTGCTCATGTAGTTGTAGTATGTATAGTTGTAGGGGTTAACCCATACACCTATGTTGATGAATACTTCAATCTCCACGTGATGGTAAATATTTATAGAAATGAGTTCCCACCGATCTCGAATTCAAAGAATCGGCCGCCAGTAGAGCATAAAAATGGGTACCGGATCCTAGACTCCATATAACTCTAACTGTTTGACCTAGATCGAATCGCATCATACCAGTATGGATCTTCATCATAGAGAGATGGAACAGCGAAAGAGATGTACCATATGTAGGGCTGAATGACATTCGAGATCAAACTGTCCAAATGAACCAAGATACGTGGCTATGCCTTAGTGATTTCTATTTGTATTCTAAAATATTCTACTTTCCATTAGTATTAATTAGTTATTTTATAATTTCATGTTTTTACTACTATAATATTGCTTAATTCTGATTTAATAATTAAGGACTAAATTGCTAAGTATTCAAAGTTCAAAGATTAATCTATAAATTTCTAAACATTTCAAGGATCAACAGAATTTTTCATTTTATTAGTTTAAAATATTTTTAATTTCATGTTCATCACAAAACTTGAGCTTCAAAAAAAACGGCAACTGAATCGATATTCAATTGAAAACGTTATGAGATAGTGGCCAAAACGTAAAAATTCAAAAATTTAGGTAAGGTTTCGAAACCTACGTCACAGATTCACAAAATTAACATTTTGGAATGGAGGTTTCGATACCTCTTAGTATGGTTTCGAAACCTTTGTCATGTTTCACCAAAATATGACATTTTAAGCCATTTTAACCTCTAATTGTCACTTTTATTATTAGGTAACTTAATTATATAGTCTTAAGCATGAACATTTAAGTCATTTCTAATTTTTAACTTTTATCATTAAGTTACTTTATTACTAAATAATGAATTCAAGCAGTCGAATTTGAAAAGTGATTCACTAATTCTAAAGATAATTAGATTAGGTGAATAAAAAAAGTGAAAAATAAAAACAATAAAATTCAAACTCAAACTCAAATGTATTACACAAAAGAGAAAAAATCATTTTTATGTAATTTTTGCCCATGACGGGGTGTGATCGAATAATAATGTCGCAACGCTCGTCGATCACGTTGTAGCCTCTGTGGGGCCTCGAGATCCTTTTCAGCGTCCTCTTCAGTATTGGTCACCTCCTCAGTCACCGACAGAATATGAGGCGATGTTGTGAACAAATCTATGTAAATCTTTGGTGAATACAGGAAATTTTGCATTTTTTGAAAATCCATTTTCTCACCAAAGTTCGAGTAAATGGGTGACTGTGGCAGATAAAACTCGAGTATGTATAAACCAACATCATCAAACCCTTGATTATCTAAGGAGCTCAAGCCCACTTCTGGTTGTACACATGTAGGAGGCGGCTCCCTTTCCTATATAGTTGTTGGCATTACTGTGCTCATATCTACCTCCCATGTGGTTGGTCAACCTTTAACATTTCTACTCCAAATAGCGTTTCTACTCCTAGATGTGTCCGTTGCAATCTTAGATAATTCACCTTTACCAACATATTTTTTATATACCTCTGGTATTCTTCCTGTCCTTGGAGAGTAGTTAAGTACAGCTTTCTATTACTATGATAGTAGATCATGTACTCTGAACTCTTAAAATCAAAATTATCAGCTTGTATTGGACTGTGATACAACAACGATAAAGCTCTATCGTTTCACATATTAAGGTACTCGACATGTGTGACTTCCCAATCCACATCCTGCCGCGTCCATCATAGTCGTGAAGAAAGTAATGATTGACTAGAATATGTGGAATGGGCTGGTGGAAGCCAAATTGCCTCAGCACCCTATCTCTAAAGTGGAACTCGACAATAGCAAAGCGGATCAGCGGTGTAACACTATACCATAAAGCAGAATCCTTCATCAAATAATTCGGTAAAAATGTGTGGTCATTGTTGTATGGCATCCAAATAAACTACAAAAAAATATGATTATTATAATAATACATCTAACTAAAATGTAAATATTACATTTAACCAAATAAACTTTCCATTCAAATACTTGATCTTGACAATACGAATCAATCTAAGATCTACATACTCTAACGTTGTTGTGCGCCAATTCCGTGTGAGCTTTTTCCTCGCACCATCTGCATACAAATCACAATAATATTTTAAAATGAGTAAATATAATTTAAATATTCAACTCAAAATCAGGATATTTACCTTGCAACAAGAGGAAATTGTATATGTGTTCGAGTAATTGGTGTAAAAAAGGGAAGTCACTGCCAAGCCCACGCTTGCAATAACATCAGACATCCACCAATACCCCTTACCTTCTCACCATTTTCTAGTATAGCACCCTTGCACAACTCATGATACAAGAACACTAATATGACTGATTCCCAACAATATTGATTACCAGCTTTCTAGGGAGTATTCAAAAAACGTAGATACCGTTTATGGACCAAATTGACAAATTTATCTTTCATCAGTATCCCTTCAATTAGCTGCAGATTATATGCTCGACTTGTCTTATAAATCTCATCAACCGTACTATATTGATTGAGTCCAAATTCACTTTGCAACCAAGTCAATTTGACACGAGACCCTTTCACATTAGTTCCATATGGCACCTTCCCAAGGTACTTTTGGCAAATTTCTTCAGTTGAACCCTGAGTATGCTCGATCAATAACTTCCCTTTTACCGGGACCCCGATAAGAAAAACTACGTCTTCTAGTGTGATCGTGCATTCTCCACACGACATAGGGAATGTATGTGTTTCCGGTCTCCAACGCTCAATTAGAGTGATAATTAACCTTGGAACCAACTTGTACCTACGAATGAATGTCGCATAATAAAATCTCGCCATATGCAAGAAATGAATGCTTCTATATAACGGAGGCTACTGCGGTCACTGAGGGTGTCACAGTCGTGAATTTTTAAAATTTTGCACAATTTATTGTAAAACATACTGATTATAATTACAATTAATTATAATTATAAAAAGTCAATTTTAATAATTTTTAGAGTATTTTTAACACTTATGAACTTTTATTAATATGAATTTGAAAGTGAAAGTGATTTTGTTTAAAGAATTCTAGATTGTATTGTGATTTTGTTTAGTTTAGTTTGGATAATAAAATCATATGAATATGTCTAAATAAACAATGTGCGCCAATAAAAGGACTAAACATGTGAATAAACCTAAATAAAAAATTGTAAAATAAAAATAATTAATAATATAATAAATAATAAAAATTAAATAAACATATTATAAAAATTAAATAATTATAATATTATTAATAAACAATTATACCGCATTAAATATAAGTCATTATTCTTATTTATTTGATTTTCTTTTCCAATACTTATATTCAATATATACTCTAATTTTATTATTAAGTAAAAGGAAAATAAAATAAATATAATATAATGTTTAAGGACTAGATTGAACAAAAAAATCAAATCTTTAAGGACTTAATTGAAATAAAATAGAAATTTAAATGCTTAATCAAGAAGTTTTGAAAGTTTAAAGGATCAATTTGAATATGGGTTAAAGTAGCCAAACTGAGAACTTTAAAAAGTTTAATGTCACGCCATGTAATTTACCCAATTTCCCCAAAATTTTATAGGGTAAACTACACCAATAGTCACCGAACTATGGTTTCTTTCCTATTTTTGGTCACTGAACTATTTTTTTGGCAAAAACATCACTAACGTTATGTTTCCTTCCTATTTTGGTCACCGAACTATTTTTTTGGCAAAAACATCACTAACGTTATATTTCCTTCCTATTTTGGTCACCGAGAGTTAGGAATTTTATTTTATTTTTAATTTTCCATGTCATTTCTTCTCTCTCCTCGTAAGCAATATATGTTATTTTATAATATTTTTATTCAAACTAACAGGATGGTGACACGTATCATTGCCTATTAGTGGAATAAAAAGAATGAAAAATCAAGCCCCTTATGCAGCCAGATAGATGGTGACACGTGTAACTGCCTAATAGGATGGTGACACGTGTAACTGCCTATTAGTCGAATCTCTCTGGATGCATAAGGGGCTTGATTTTTCATTCCTTTTATTCCACTAATAGGCAGTGACACGTGTCACCATCCTATTAGTTTGAATAAAAATATTATAAAATAACATATATTGCTTACGAGGAGATAGAAGAAATGACATGGAAAATTAAAAAATAAAATAAAATTCAACGTCAGCAAAATCGTTAAGTTTTTAACAGTCGGTGACCAAAATAGGAAGGAAACATAACGTTAGTGATGTTTTTGCTAAAAAAATAGTTCGATGACCAAAAATAGGAAGGAAACATAACGTTAGTGATGTTTTTGCCAAAAAAATAGTTCGGTGACCAAAATAGGAAAGAAACCATAGTTCGATGACTACTAATGTAGTTTACCCAATTTTATAAAACTCGTTCTTCTTCTTCCTCACGCCGACCCTGCTCTGTTAATCTCTGTTTTCATTTTCAGTGAATATCGGATACAACGACCCGTTATCACCGTTTTTACCGTTACAGCTGTGATTGCGGCCGCAATCCGCCACGATAGATGTGATTCTATTTCCCACAGCGATTTTCGACAATACCAATTTCAGACGGCGGCGATACCGTAATATCTCGTCCGCAATCTCGGTTTCGTTCTGCGATTCAAATCCCTGATATAAACTACTACTCATTTAAAATTACATAACTAAATCAACTTATTACATTAAATTTAAATAAATAAAAACAATCATCATTAATTAAAATTACATAACTAAAATCAACTTATTAAATTAAATTTAAAAATATAAACTACTGCATGCAATTAAATTCTAAAACAAAATTTAAAGTAAATAATACACATCTACTTACCATATTAAAATACTCAAAATTTTAAAATACATAATAATACCATTAAAATTATATTAAGTATCAATACTATGTTCAAAATTAAAAATTCACATTTTCTTACTAACTATAATAATTGTCGTCACTGATTTTTAGCTTGATATAAAAAAATGGAAATGGGTCACATCAAATATGAAAAATAAAGGGAAAATCAGTTCCCAAATCAGAGTTGAATAGAGTAGGAAAAAAAAGGGGAAACCAACCCAGAATTCAAGCAATTGGTCAAGCAATTAAAGGGGAAACGGAATCAGTCAAAAAATAAATGAGGAAGAGGAATCCAAATCAGCTCATATTTGGGAAGCAATCGCCAAAATTAAGGATTTTAATTTTATTCTTCATTGTAATTTATGTATGAAAAATACCTATAAATACAACCCCTATCCCTTTTTGTAATACACAACACACCATCACCACTACAACACATTCACAACACAATTCATACAATTCCTACGTTGTATTCAATAATTCTTAGAAAATTTGTATTGGAGTTTTGGTGAAAATACAAGAAGCAAAAGTTCTTCATTTATATCCAAGTAATCTTTTAGGGGAAGAACATAGGAGTGTTCTTGGCAAAAAAAGGGTTTGATCTAAAAACTTTAAATATTTTTGGATTTGGAATATTTGATTGGGCCCTTTATTATTTACGCTATTTATTTACATTATTTATTTACTGTTAATTAGAGCCTTTAATTTATTTCCTTAGTTAGGATTCTTTTAGATAACTACAACCCTTAATTTAGGTTTATTTAAAATTAAATATAAAATTAATGCCCTTTATGTTTAAATATAAAATCATTACCATAAAAAGATTCTTAGGTTAGATTTTTTCTTAAAATGCTAGTAATAAATAAATCTTTAGATATTTCTTCAAACTTTTAGATATATATTAGTTTAAATAATCTTAGAATTAAAATTAAGTTAATATCAGTAAGTATTTTTAGGAATCTTTTGTATCACATGTTATCCTAATTTCTCTATGTTTTTATGTCATCTTTTTATTGCTTTTAATTTTGAACATATTAATTGCAAATACGGTGTCTCGCCAAAAAGAGGTAACAGGTTAGCGCTAGAGATGTTGGCGGTGATTGGAGTTTGCTCTTCGGATGGTGTGACCGTTAAAATAGAATCACATTCACAAATGGAAAACAGTTAAATTTTATACAAACTTGCAAATTCTGACATTAAAACATTTGGTAATCGCTGGGTACCAATTTTTGGGCGCTGTGGGGGTGCTAATCCTTCCCCACGTGTAACCGACTCACGAACCCGTTTTTTTTTGTTTTTCGCAGACCAAGACCGTTGTTTTAATAAAATAAAAATAATTTTATTAAAATGACCCGTTTTAGGTGATCCAATCACACATTGAAAAAGATTGGTGGTGACTCTATTTTTTTGGCTTTATTTTAAAAAATGTCGAGCCCCCTTAAAAAATGGTTGCGGCAGCTTGGCGACTTCGCTGGGAAAATTTTTGTTTTTACAAAAAGAGAGTCAAGCCACAAGACGATTACATTTTGTTTTGAATTCAGAATTTGCTAAGTTCATGTAAAAAATAATTTAATTATCCATTTATGAATATGATCACATTTTACGCATTTAAAGCTGGATTATAAGCTCTACACCCGAGCTTCGTCCCAATTGTTTAAGTGAGAGGAAAACACTTTGCTTATGTGAGAATATTGATTCTTTGTATGAGCCTAGCAAGTACCTTCGGGACTCATATGCCCTATGTCTTTGTAAGGATACTGATCATTCGTGAAGACATAGGAAATGGGTCCCCCTAAGTTGAACTTAATTCGCTTGAAACCTATAATGGGTGAGAATCAGGGGCCTTGTTACCCTTAGTAGGGGACAGGGAAAACAGCTCAGGAACCTTTATAGAACCAAACCTTTGTGTGTAAATTTAGAAGCCCACCCCAATAGAGCCATGTAAAAAATTTTAGGGTTAGAATTCGGTCAAAATTATTTCGTAAGAATAGTCCATAGAGACATGACCAGAGATGTTGGAATGTGCTGTCTAGTTATTATTCATACAATTAAATGATTTTGGACCTTTTATGTTTTCAAGAGTACCAATTCTTTCCTTTTCTTGTTTTGTATAGTTTTACATATTTTCTTGCATCCACATCTAATATCTAGAAGGGGTCGATTCTAAAGCACATTGCTCAGAGTAGAACACAAGTTTTTGCAATGGATGGAAGACTCTTTAGAAAGCGGTAGATAATACTAGTATACATCTCTGGTCTGAGGACAACCGGCGAGCACTTGTGAATAAGTAAAAGAAGGACAGTCATGCGAGAATAACAAAATAGGTTGTCAAAAAGGAAGAAGAAAACATAGCCGTATGGAAAAGGAAGGTCCATAACAACAAGGTCTGTTTGTATAAATTGTGGTGTATATGTAACTCAACCAATAAGAAGCTGATACAGAGCCAGGTCTTCGTTGCTGAGTTGCAAACCCAAGTGGCAAGTGAGAATGAAACGCTGAAAGAGCAAGTGAAGGCCATATAGAATATTGCCTTGGAATCAACAAATGGGGCAATAACCATTGGTTCACTCATCTTATAAATAACGCCATAAGATTCCAAGAGCGTGACAAGCTCGGCAAGAGTATCATGGCCCAAGTTTGGGATGTAGCTAGGTATAAAATGATAACCAAGAAAGCCGTAGCTTTGCGTCAATATAGAAAGTAGGACTGGGACTCTTATGGATGATCGAAGAGATAAAAGACCTGGTACTTAGGTCGAGAGACACTCGTAGTATAAATCAGAATCTTTCATAATAAGGAACTTCGACATCCAATGAAGAACTGCTTCTACAACAATACCTTATTGAAATCGATGGCCCTTCGCCTACATTTATTTATTTTCATTTTGTTTGTTGTTTGTTTGCATTGGTTTATGTTTTTTACATCATCGCATACATTCATACATAATAAAAAAAATTAATTATGGTAAAATTTGAAAAATCTAAAAAAAGAAAGTTTTGCATAAGCACGATACCCAAGCAATGGTCATTGAAGATAGGTCGTCAGCTTCAGAACTGAACCGCAAGAATACGCGAGCTTGTTGGGACGTTGTTACCCAGATAGCAGTCATGTTAGGGTTTTTAGGCCCATATAAAGAGAGAGAAATTGATGGCATCGAAGCCCTACCAAGAATTACCTATGCTCACTATGGGAATCAAGGAAAGAAATATGACGAGTACCCTATAGCTTGAACAACTTCAGCAGTAGAATATTGTCGGAAAGTAGATTGGTCGAGCTTTGCTGTAATTTACCCATGTTATCTCAGAATAATGATCAATGGTTTTCTTGGAAAATGGTAGAGTCATACCTAGAACCAACCCTTTTGCTTTTGCCCGCGAGCATTAGAGATCTTTTGTAAGGGCCTCTATGTTATTCTACTTGTATAAAAGATGTATTCCCTTTAATTTTCTCAAGTGGCAAACATTTCATTTTTCATATGCATTTCATCTCCATCTATTTCCCTTCCAAAATACATCCTATTGGCAGAGCCCATATTATTGATTGTATGAATGATTCTAGAATCTAATCCTGAGATAGAAGGGCAATAAAATGTGTTCAAGATTAATGGGAAAATCCTATTTTTGAATGAATTTATATCTCATACATTGTTGTTTAGGGTTTTTGAATAAAATGATAACTCTAAAACATCGACCAACTGAAGACTGCTTCTCTTTGATGATATTTGTGTGTGAAATGATATTTGGCATTCCTTCATTTCCCTTCACGAATAAGAAAAATCTTTTGTAGTCCCCTTTTGGGCTGGATATTTTTCTTGTGATTGAACCCTAATCAAGGATCACTCCCCACACTAGGGGGCAAAGAGAATGAAATACGATTTGCAAGCGAGGAAAATTTACAGGAAATCAAGTTGAATGTCCTAAATTTAAAATGAAAAAAGAAAAAATGAAAAAGTAGAAAGAAATGAAAGCTGAAATACGAAAAAATGTACGAAATCTTTCAAGGGAGACATGTCCCATAAAAAGGAAATAAACTCTAGGTGAAAACCCAAAATGGGCAGTCTAGAGCGATCCAAAGAATAACAGAACGAAGATTTCAACAAGAAAAATCGATCCTTGGTTTAATCACCCTTAAAACATGTATTCGAGCCTATATATTTTTTTGTAACCCGAGCCTAGCCTACATTACAAGCCTTAAAAGACCATTTGGATCACACATGAATATCTGAGAAAATGAGTTTGTTTGCAGAACACATTCCGCCTTATTAAGTTAACCTTTCTTTAGGGACCTCAAAACTTCTAATGTCTGATTGAGATTAGAAAAGTGGGAAAATTGAAATTTGGGGAGTGGGTGAGTTAAAGAGAGCCACTTAAAAGTGGGACACTATTCGGTTGATGGATTCATAAATCATTCATACTATGAATTTTGGAGCATCTGACTTTTTTTCATGTTTGCCATGACTTTTTCCTTTGAACCCTCATTTCTAGCCTTTTATTTTTCTTTAAATCCTCATTTCTAGCATTTTATTTTTCTTTAAATCCTCATTGCTAACCCTTTTCTTGCATCTTACAAGTAAAGTGAGATAGATTCATGAAAAAACAAAGGTTCTCTGCTATTGATTCCAAATCCAGGAGCGATTGTTTACCATCGCATAAAGAAATAATAGAGGCAACACTACCTTCATTAGTTTATGGGATAAAAGGTTGAGTTGCCAATCAAGGTTAAAATTCCATCTCTCTGTGTCTTGATGGAAGCAAAGCTAGAAGAAGTAGAGTGGGTCCAAGCAAGATATGACCAGTTGAGTTATTCAATGAAAAGGGGGTTGAAAGTCATCTACCGTGGTCAAGTGAATTAGAGAAGAATGATACGAGCTCACGACAAGAAAGTTCATTCGAGAAAGAGATTTCATATTAGGAAAAAATTTTGCCAATTCAAAGAGATTCTCGGGGGAAAATGAATGACTAACTGAAAGAAGGCTTTCTCAAAAAGAACATTGATCTCGGCTGAGATTGATAGAGATGAGCTTCATAATCTGATGAAATCAAAAGTTTTATGCCTAAAAAAGACGAAAAGAAAAAAAGGGAAAAAATAAAAATAAAATTATCGAAAGGTGAAAACTCACAAATGGCGCCTTAAATACAGAAAAATAAAAAAATAGGGTTCAAGATGAAAGCCCGCAAAAGGCGTCTTGAAACCATTGAAAACTCGCAAAGGGCGGCTCGAATAGTTTATGGATTAGGCAAGCAGCAAACGAGTCTCTTAAAAACTTGGCATCTTGGAAGGAATTTCGTGTCCTCATACCTCGTCGACTTGGCAAAGGCAGCACTGAGTAATTTCTAGTGTTCTTACTTGGGAAGTTTTAGAAAGTGGCATCTGAATTTTAAATAGGGCATGCCCAGGGTGGGGCAATTTGCATTGGCCAAGGATTTAAGGCCATCACCGTTAATAGGCATAAGAGAAAGATAAGAAAATGCCAGTATCATTCGAAGACATTCAAGGTAAAAATAAGCTTTGCTGCAAGGATTTACATGCAAGCGTTTCAAAGAGCCCTGCGGGGGTAAGCATCTGAGAACTCACAAGAAGCTTTGAGGAAGCTTGATATTATTTTATAGTAGCATGATTGCTAGACCTTCTCTCACAATGAGAACAATTTTACAGATATTGGAGAAGATGTCCAGTGATGTTAAAGCTTTCATTTAAGCTTATGGGAAGATGTGAGAGACTATGTTGTTTCAACCAGGCAAAGGCTAAAAGAGTATTAAAGAATATGAGGATAAAAAGTCAGTCTTCCCAACCAGGAATACCAGATTGAGTGAGAAAATGTGCAAAGCTTAGATGTTTTCTCTAAAGCAAAGAGATACAAAGAATAAATAGCTAGCATGGTTGTTTATCTGGGTTGAACAAGCAAATACGCATGGAAGCGAAGAGGAAGAACCTCGAAAAAAGGAAAAAAAGTAAAAAAGAGAAATAAAAGAGAAAAGTTTAAAAATAAAAAAATGAAATAGAAAATGACATGCATTCATGTGTTAGGCATCCCTAAGAGCATGCTCATCATAATCATAGCATTTGTTAAATTTCGACAGGTATAGAACTCGCATATTCGTTCATACATAAGGAGAATAGAACCCGTCTATCTGTTCAGGTATGAGGAGAATTGAACCTGCTTAACTATTCGAGCATGGGGAGAATAGAACACGTCTATCCGTTCAAGCATGAGGAGAATAGAACCCGCATATCCGTTAAGGCATGAGAAGAATAGAAGTTGCTTATATATTCAAGCATGAGGAGAATAGAACATGCCTATCCATTCAGGCATGAGGATAATAGAACATGCTTATCCTTTCAGGTATGAGGAGAATGGAACATGCTTATCTATTCGAGCAAGAGGAGAATAGAACCCGCCTATCTGTTCATGCATGAGGAGAACGAAACCTACTTTTCTATTCGAGCATAAGGAGAATAAAACTCGCCTATCTATTTAGGCATGGAGAAAATGGAACATGCTTATCTATTTAGAATGAAACATGTCTATCCGTTCAGGCATGAGGAGAATGGAACTCGTCTATCCATTCAGGCATAAGGAGAATAGAACCTGCTTATCCGTTCAGACGTGAGGAGAATAGAACCTACTTATTTATTCGAGCATAAGGAGAATAAAACTCGTCTATCCGTTTGTGCTTAAGGAGAATTACACCCGTCTATCCGTTAAGGCATGAGGAGAATAGAACATGCTTATCTATTCGAGCATGAGGGGAATAGAACCTGTCTATCCATTCAGGCATGAGGAGAATAGAACTTGCCTATCTATTTAGGCATGAGAAGAATGAAACTTGCTTATCTATTTGAGCATGAGGGGAATAGAACATGCCTATCCGTTTAGGCATGAGGAGAATGGAACTTGTCTATTTATTCGAGCATGAAGAGAATAGAACCCGCATATCCGTTCAAGCGTAATAGGGATGAAATTGATTATCTATTCGAGCATGAGGATAATAGAACTCGCCTATCTTTTCAAGCGTAATATGGATAAAATTACTTATCCATTCGTGCATGAGGAGAATAGAACCCGCCTATCCGTTCAGGTATAATATTGATGGAATTGCTCATCTATTCGGGCATGAGAAGAATAGAACTCGTCTTTTCGTTCAGACGTAATAGGGATAGAATTACTTATATATTCAGGCGTGATGAGAATAAAACTCGTCTATCCGTTCAGAAATAATAGGGATAGAATTGCTTATCTATTCTGGCATGAAGAGAATAGAATTCGTCTATCCGTTTAGGCATAACAGGGATGGAATTGTTTATCTATTAGAGCATGAGGAAAATATAACTCGCTTATCCGTTCAGGCGTAATAGGGATGGAATTGCTTATCTATTCAAGCATGAGGAGAATAAAACCCGTATATCTGTTCAGGCGTAATAGGGATGGAATTGCTTATCTATTCGGGCACGAGGAGAATAAAACTCGTCTATCCGTTCAGACACGAGAAGAATGAAACCTTTATTTTTCAGTAACTGCTTATCCGTTCAGGCGCGAGGAGAATGGAACATTTATTTTTTAGCACAACGCCAGGAGAATGGAACCTTTATTTTTCAGCACAACGTCTATCCGTTTGGGCGCGAGGAGAATAAAACCTTTATTTTTCAGCACAATGCCTATATGTTCGGGTACGAGGTGATTGGAACTTTTATTTTTTTATCGCAACGCATATCTGTTCAAGCGCGAGGAGAATTAAACCTTTATTTTTCAGTACAACGCCTATTCGTTTGGGCACGAG
Organism: Hibiscus mutabilis; assembly: GCA_019671005.1. Lineage (NCBI taxonomy): Eukaryota > Viridiplantae > Streptophyta > Magnoliopsida > Malvales > Malvaceae > Hibiscus > Hibiscus mutabilis. Next base: position 24,269,732 of record CM033713.1, read on the forward strand.
AATAATGAAACCTTTTATTTTTTAGCACAATGCCTATTTATTCGGGCGCGAGGAGAATGTAACCTTTATTTTTCAGCACAATGCCTATCTGTTCGTGCACGAGGAGAATGGACCTTTATTTTTTAGCACAACGTCTATCCGCTCGGGCGCGAAGAGAATGAAACCTTTAATTTCAGCATAACGCCTATCCGTTCGGGAGCGAGGAGAATGGAACATTTATTTTTCAGCACAACGCCTATCCGTTCAGGCGCGAGGAGAATGGAACATTTAGTTTTATCACAACACCTATTCGTTCTCGTTCGGGTGAGAGGAGAATGAAACCTTTATTTTTTAGCACAACGTCTATCTGTTCGGGTGCGAGGAGAATGAAACCTTTATTTTCCAGCACAACGCCTATCTGTTCGGGCGCGATGAGGATGGAACTTTTATTTTTCAACACAACGCCTATCTGTTTGGGCGCGAGGAGAATGAAACCTTTATTTTTTAGCAAATCGCCTATCCGTTCAGGCGCGAGGAGAATGGAACCTTTATTTTTGAGCAACTGCCTATCCGTTCAGGTGCGAGGAAAATAGAACCTTTATTTTTCAGCATGCCTATACATTCGGGCGCGAAGAGAATGGAACCATTTTTTAGCACAACGCATATCTGTTCGGGCGCTAGGAGAATCGAACCTTTATTTTTTAGTAACTGTCTATCCTTCAGGCGCGAGGAGAATGAAACCTTGCTTTGATGTCCATCAACCAATTTGCAGTGTGACTGGCTAAAATCAGTGCCTTTTGTTCTTTGCTCTATTCCTGTTTCATCGAAATGAGCAAAGTGGGGCAGCTGTTGTCACTGATTTTTAGCTCGATATAAAAAAAAACAAGGAAAGAGGTCATACCAAATATGAAAAATAAGGGGAAAATCAGCTTCCAAATAAGAGTTGAATCGAGTGAGAAAAAAGGGAAAACCAGGCCATAATTCAAGCAATTAAAGAGGAAACGAAATCAGTCAAAAAAATAAAAGAGGAAGAGGAATCCAAATCATTTGGGAAGCAATAACCAAAATTAAGGATTTTAATTTTATTCTTCATTGTAATTTAGGTATGAAAGATACCTATAAATACAACCCTCATCCCCCTTTGTAATACACAACACACCACCACAACCACAACACATTCACAACATAATTCATACAATTCCTACGTTGTATTCAATAATTCTTAGAAAATTTGTATTGGAGTTTTAGTGGAAGTACAAGAAGCAAAAGTTCTTCATTTGGATCCAAGTAATCTTTTAGGTGAAGAACATGGGAGTGTTCTTGGCAAAAAAGGGGGTTTGATCCAAAAAAATCAAATATTTCTAGATTTGGAACATTTGATTGGACTATTTATTATTTACGCTATTTATTTACGTTATTTATTTACTGTTAATTAGAGTCTTTAATTTATTTCCTTAGTTAGGATTTTTTTAGATAACTACAACCCTTAATTTAGGTTTCTTTAAAATTAAATATAGAATTAATGCCCTTTATGTTTAAATATAAAATCCTTACCATAAAAAGATTCTTAGGTTAGATTCTTTCTTAAAATGATAATAATAAATAAATCTTTAGAAATTTCTTTAGACTTTTAGATATAGGTTAGTTTAGATAATCTTAGAAGTAAAATTAAGTTAATATTAGTAGGTATTTTTAGGAATCTTTTGTATCACATGTTATCCTAATTTCTTTATGTTTTTATGTCATCTTTTATTGCTTTTAATTATGAACATATTAATTGCAAATGCAGTGTCCCACCAAAAGAAAGTAACGGGTTAGCGCCAGAGATGTTGGTGGTGATTGGAGTTTGCTCTTCGGATGGTGAGACCGTTAAAATAGAATCATATTCACAAATGGAGAATAAATTAAATTTTATACGAAATTGCAAATTCAGACATTAAAACATTTTGTAATCAGCTAGGTGCCAATTTTGGGGCGCTATAGAGGTGCTAATCCTTCCCCATGCGTAACCGACTCCCGAACCTTTTTTGTGTTTTTCGCAGACCAAAACCTTTGTTTTAATAAAATAAAAATAATTTTATTAAAATAACTCGTTTTTAGGTGATCCAATCACTTCTTGAAAAAGATTGGTGGTGACTCTGTTTTTTAGCTTTATTTAAAAAAAATGTTGGCCCCCTTAAAAAATGGTTGCGGCAATAATAATATGACTAATGAATCTAAATTAAAAATTAAAATACACATCTACTTACTATATTTTTTCTAAAAATTCAACATCAAAAATTAAAAATCGTTTTTTCTTATAGTATATAATAATAATATATAATATGATGACGTACAATTTAAAAATTAAAAATAAATCTAATGAACTTAAATTAAACAATAAAATACACATATAATTACTATATTTTCTGCAAATTTTCCTTCTTTTTCTTCTTTATTCAATTTTCTACAAACCTTCAATCACCTATTTAACACAAAAATATTCAAAACATCAAACATTAAACTTATATATCACCTATTTAACACAAAAATATTCAAAACATCAAACATTAAACTTATATTAATCATCATCAATACTAAGTTAAAAAAAATAAAAACCAAAATTTGTACTAATTACACTATAACATATAATTTTAAATTTTAAATAAAAATTAATGAAACAATTTTACTAAATTAAAAAAATAAAATACACATTTATACTTGCAATATTTTCTCCAAATCTTCTTCCTCCTTCTACTCTATAAACCTAAAAAATTTCCTTCTACCATTTTCCTCCTTCAACCTCTATTTAGCATCATAAAATTAAATCTCAACCACTATCCAACCAACACATCCTTCAATCATAAAAAAATACACTTCCCGAGCTACCACCTCACCTCTGCATGCATGCCACCAACTTGCCCCCTGCACTACCACGCTAAACCAACCTGCCATGCAGGCCGCATCACATGCGGGCACAGTTTTAAGTCGGTGGGAAATGCCACCGTCTTTAAACAGTGACTGCTTTGCTATTGGCGCACCACGTGGCAGCCCAACCACTGTTTGAAGACAGGGCCTCCTTGAATCATCTTTAATTTTCCCTTGTTTGAAGACGGCATCTCTTCAATCAGACTTCATTTTTTTATTTGAAAAATCAAATCAATGTTCAAAAATGGTGGGAACTTTTACCATCTTCAAAAACATTGTAAAAAATGCAATATTTTGAAAAATAAATTGGGTTGTGCCATATTTTGGAGAAAAAAAAGTTAAAGACAATATTTATGTCTTTTTGCCCACATACACAAATGAGTATAATGACAGATATTGGTAAAATAGTTTGAGGGACTTGAATAAATTTTAAAAATTTTAATTAGAACTTCAAAACAAATTGAGTTTCAAGGAGAATTTAAATAAATTAAGGGTTCAATTAAATTTTTGATAGTTTTAACGAAATATTTCAATAATATTAGGGGTTTATATAAAAATATTTAAAACTTGTGAGATTTAATGATATTTTTAAAATTTTGAAAGACATAATTAAAATCATTAATTTTTTTATGATTGTATGACACATTTTGGAAGTTATTGGAGGATTAGTGTTTCTCATGTTTTTTCAATATAGAAACCACTAATTTTATTAAAAGGGAAAATATTTATGATTACAATAATTATAATCACAATCATAAACTAGTCACTTGAGATCATACAAGGACCATACAAGAAAAAAGTTAAAAAATCTAACCAAGAGACTTGAACAAAAGATAGATACGAACAGATTTAACTATATCAACAAATATATAGAATTGATAAAGCGAAGTGTATAGTCAATCTCGGATAACTCGTGTCCATCCGGAAACAGTGTCTCATCTGTTTTTGTCTTGTGTGATCACCTGGACCATAAGGATGAAGTTTGCTGCCTATTGGGGTTTCTCTTTAGTTTTCCCTTCGACTCCAAATGTCTTCCTTAAATATCCCTTCTGATTTAATTTGGCATCTAATTCCTTTTGTGGTATTGTGGACATGTAGAAATGACGTAATTTTTTAAATACCCGGTTGGATGTCCTTGAATTATTCTTTGTGACGAGATATCGTTTAGCTTCATGGTTTAAGGCAAAAAATCCCTTCTCTAATATCTCCTTAGAGGATTTAACTGCTGATCCATCAATTGCGGACAAAAGATCTCCTGGTTTAAAGGCTTTGGTTGCTCACTCTTGGAAGGCCCTGCCTACTAGTTTTATAAAATTAAATGTGGATGGGACAATGCCAAAGAATAGCTCGAATGGTGGGATTGGAGGGATTTTTAAGGATTGTGATGGAAAAAAAGTAGCAACCTTTCCTAAATCAATCGGCCAGGGCCCTCCAACCAATTCTGGCAGAATTATTGGATTTACAATATGGTTTGGAGTACTACTTTCATCCCGATAGAGATTTCAAGTTGAGGCTTATTGTAGAGTGTGATAGTAAAACGGCGGTGGAATGGGTGTATATGCCCTATAGCCGTCCTTCTTGCTTTGCATCCTTGGTTCTCAACATTGCGGAATTAATTTGTGCCAAGCACGTCATCCTGCTCCACGTCCCGAGGGTATGAAATGTAGAAGCAGACGCACTGGCCAAAGAAGGGACAGGTGATTAGGCCTAGAATCTTTATCAATATAAGGCTGTACTAGTACGCTGCCTTTTAAAGCCTATTAGAGATTATGCTCTAGGTGAGTAGTGATTGTACTTTGGATGTAGTATTTTCAGTGATTAATAAACTCTTTTCTCCCTTCCTCTATTGGAGTTAAACCTAGGTTCGACTCTGGTATAAAAAAGATTTTTAATGAGTACTTATTTTTCATTAAAAAAAATGTACTAAAAGGGACATAATATTTCTACTCTTTGAAAAGGTTATTTAAAAAAATATTCATTTAAATAAATTAATTTAAATTTTATTAATTTTAACGTAAATCATGTAAACTTTATCTTTAAATATTTAATTTAAAAAATATTAAAATTATAATATCTAAATACGGTAACTTTCTTAATCTAAATTTTAAAAAGATATTTACATCTTTCATTATTAATAATTTAAAAATTCACATTTATGCTTCATGTAATAGGAGTATTATTTTTCTAACATGTCTTAAGTACGTAAACTAACAATAAATTAATTTTACTCGATAACTTTTAATCAATCACGTAATTTAATACGAACAAAGGAAGAAAATATTTTATTTATTTTTGTAGAGGTCATATTCTTATTAGAATTCTTTTACTCGTCTTTATAATTTCAAGTTTAAATTTATATCAAGTATTCTTTAGGTTATGACAAACTATTTAATAATTAAATAATACTCTTTTTGTTCTAATTAAAATGTCATTATCAAAATTATTTAAATTAAATTTTGTAAGCTTTGACTTTAATCATTTTAAATAATTAATTTTTATAAAATATATTTAAAAGCCACTTGATTTAAAAATTTTATCAACAATATATGATAACTTTAATAAGACAAAAAGTAATTACTTTTCTTCGAATTAATATTTATATAACTAAACAAAATGTTACAATGAGATCCACTAATTGATCCAATAAATAATGATGCTTATATTACCTCATTTTATATGAATTCGAATCTTAATAAGAGAATATAATATCTTTTTATTTAATAAAAAAATATACAACGACCAAACCTGTTGAGTGCTCTCAGTGGCAAAGGACGATGTATTTCATTCAAATGAATCGGGTTCAAGCACCATGTGTGCATTATTAAAGGGCTAAAAAAATTTAACAAATACTACATTGACATCGCACCAGCATATTCAAAAAATATATATACAACAATCATAAATAACAACTTCAACAACATAAGACTAAAACATAGAAGAAAAATGATCATATTTTTTATGTGGGCTTCCATTAATTCTATGAATTCATTATTTTCAATTGATAACCAAGTTTTTTTTTTAAATAACTTTAAAGTTTACAAACCAGTTTTTCAATTAAAAACCAAATAACATTGATTACACACACAGCAGATTGATTTTTAACCAAGGATTAATAAACACCATCTCACATCAAAACCCTTAAAATCTCTCCTGCAACTATGTCTACCAATGAAAATAAAAGAACAAAACCTTACAACTTATATAAAACAAATTCATTGCCAGAAACCAGCACCTTCAAGTTAATAAAGGATTCGAGCTTAAACAATGACAAAGGCATTAATAAATTACACAGTCAAGTAAGAACATACAAAAAAAAGAGCAGATTATAATTTAACAAAACAGACCAGGGAGCTGATGTAGATAATATTAGTGACAAAATATAGGGTCCCCCCTCTTCCCTCGTAGAGATGATGAGAGCATTACAATGTCATACAGGGGTGAGAGACACAATATATGAACCATTACAGTATTTCAACCCCTTCAGAAAACCAGAATTCAAATTAGGGGAAACAACAGCTTCAGGAACACCAAAGGAATACTCTGCTATTTCTTGCGTATCTTCATCGGACGTGGCTTCGGAACTGTCAGCTATCTCACAAACTTTCCCAAGTGCAATATTTAACCCAACTGACGTATGCTCAGTTGTAAAGCTGAAAACCACCCCCCATATAATATCAGGCATAAAATCGAACCTATCAATGTCGGATACATAACTGTATCCGACACTCACCCTCAAGTTATACAACAAGTTGATAACTTCAACTTCAAGGGACTGTTATCTACTATGAACAGCAAAAATGCTTCGGTAGGGTTAATTATTGATTACTCAACAGTTTTAGCTAGCAGGTTAATCTACATAATGAAGATCTATTAAGCGACCATACACAACATGTTAAGAAATCTAATAGAATGCAATAATTTGAGCCAAGGAAAAGGAAGTATAGTAACCATACCTTGCTTCAAAGCTTTGTCCTTTAGAAGTCATTTGAGCACATATGTTGCTGATGATCCAAGGAGGAATATATGAATCCTTGACTTCAATGCTATAACAAAGACCACTGGCTGAAATTGGAATGGAATGACCATCTTTCAAGATGGATCCTTGGTGAGCAGAAGCACCATGATCAGCCCTTTTAATCTCCATGCATTTAACCTTAACATCAAAATTGACATAGAAACATAAACCAGGTTATGCAAGAAGTGGCAAGAAACTATGATCAAGTTTTCTATGGTAATCCTTATTTAACAAAAAAAAACATAAAAAATAGAAACCAGGTTCTGCAAGTGGCAACAAACTATGATAAAGTTTTCTATATTAATCTTTATTTTAAATGACTAAGAAAAATATTATATATATGTCAAACAGCTTTTCTTCAGCAGCATTGCGGGGAGCAACCAGATTATTTGATTGAATAAAAATTAAAATTTGCAACCAACAAAGGCTAAAAAGAAACAAAAATATTATTTCTGGCAATGTCACTGACCTCAGGGGCAGAAAGAGTAGCATGCTGAAATGGCATAGGAGAATATAATACAGGAACATCCACAGCATTCAAAAAGGTCAAGAAAGATCTAAAGACAATTAGACAGAAAATAGTCAGATATACTGGAAACTGGCAAGTCAATGCAAATGAAAGGGAAGTACTATCCCCAAACAATTTCCTTTTTCTTTTTAATTGACAGACGGAACTCACCTATAATTTAACAAAATCTCATACAAACCATGTACATTCTGATTTCCACTGAAAGTCAGTAAAGACTGGGGAGTATTATCAATATCAGAGAAGGAATTCATGCGTCGAGTCTGCAGCAAATTCAACAGATAAGGGATGAATACTGAGCATAGCAAAAGTGAACAGATATCCCAAACAATTGAGCAAAGGGGGTAATAGTTACACTAAAGTTTTCTTTCAGTTAGCATACTCTTTAGAAACGCACAATCACGTAGAAGATGAATGCATGAGTTTCTACGAGTTTTCAGTTGCAAGTGGACAAATTTCTAAATTTGTTTCAGAATTTATGTCACAAGTCAAATAATACAGATTTAAACTTGAAATTGGCATAACCAACTTAGGGCATGCAGGAGTCAAAAGGGAAAGAAAGATGAAAATGGAAGGAGAAACGAGAATATAGCACATTTAGATCAAAACACTTTAATCTTTTAAAAGAAACGGATAACTGGTTTATATCAAGAAGTTAACATTTCCAGAACAAAAGCAAGCGGAGCAACTCAACCAAAGTATCATATTGGCTGTCTGATTTTTTGTCTCAAAATATTGCACCAAAAGGCATCCCATGGTAAAAAAACCAAGGCATTAATTCAGTCAAAAGCCAAATTACAGACTATCCGCACAAGATGTACATACCTGACCCAAATTATGCTTCTCAATTTCTGAAAGCTCTAAGAGATCCTCAGTAGTCACATGTTCTACTTGAGAATGGCAAAGAGGCATAGAAAAAGAAACATCCTACGAAACATTATTCAAAACCAGTAGAGGGAAATGTCAGCATCTCATGTTTAATAAAGCAAGAAAATTAATCAAAAATGGCTACATAAATGACCAGCATAGGAGTTAAACTAATTTCCAATTAAAACTAAAGTCGATTGGTACAACCTCTATGGCACCCAGAAAAGGGGGGGGACAATAAATTATAGGGAGAATGTCCCATTACTCATGTACCCTCATCTGCAGTCACAAGTTGGGTTGGTAACAGCTTGTATTAATTTTCAGACTTTAGGAATATTAAAACAAGTATTGCTTTGGTTAATATTGCTTTCGCTATTACTATCAGTCCAGTATTTCATTGTTACAATATCACCAGGAACACTATGATCCCATAACTATAAAACCGTGGCTAGGTGTGTTAAAAGAGACATCTTACGGTTCTCATTATGCACCTCAGTACCACCACTTCTTACAGTATAATGAATTGGATCAGAATATCATTAAATGAAGTTTAGTTTAATAGATCGGAAAGTGAAATAAAAAGAGAATTAGGATAAAGCATTTATTTACTAGCATAATCACTTTCATATACAAAATGCCAACAAGCTATATGAGAAGCATACCAGTTGCCACCATTGCAGTTAATATCACATGACCAGGATAACATTACAGAAATCTCCAAAAGGCCATGTGTAATACTATTTTCATTAAATATGGTTTTCCAGAGTTTATAGTAATCATGATTACCAACACTACCCAATAGTTTAACTAGTTAAGAGTGGCATCTTACTTGCTCCTTTAGTAATGACCTGAAACCTCTGGTTGATTGAGAGATATAAGCATGGTAAGATCTACTTCTTCCCGAGCCATCAGTAGCAGTGAACATCACCACAAAATGTGAAGTGCACACTAGAAAGTTTCAAACAATATCATTACCAAGATATAGCTTATATTTCTAAACAAATTAATACAAGTGAGAATTTTCCAACATAAAACTTCAAGCAGAATTTACAGTCACGAAAAGGAGAAAAGGCAACTTGAAATCAAGGAGGAAGCGAAGTAGGATTTAGGTCTTGGCGGACGGAAAGGGTATGTATGTATTCTTCAAAGAACTCAGTGGCCCATAGCAAATATTATCCTGATTAAGCATACACATACGATGTGCAAGGTATTTACCAACAATGAGAGAAGCAAAATATAATTAAACAAGAAAAAGCAAGCAGTTCAAGGCGTGCAATCACAGGTATGTGTGCATTAAATAAAATACCTAGATGTTCTAATGAAAAGAGAAAACATCATCCTTGGAACTTGGTTCAGCCAACAGTGCAAGATTATTGAAGCATGGTTTCATAAGCATGAAAAATATTTACCATAAAAGATGCTACAAACATTTTCCCGAAACATATAGTAAAGACTCCGAAATGATTCCTCCCATGCCCCGATCCGCTTTCTTAAGAAATCCATTTCAACTGGAGAAAAAGTGACAGCATCTGTTAAATAACTTCAGATAGGGGGGAGAAAAGGGGAAGCAACACTCTGGACATGTGTGTGTTGGTGTACAAACAAGAAGGATTGAGAGAGAATTCAACGCAAAAGTTTCATTAAACAAACCTCCGTCTGCTGCTGATGAGATCAATACTGAAATGAGAGATGGTGGTAGGGTTGATTGAGGATAAATCCAAGAATGTAATGCATTAGAATTCAACACTTGGGAAGCCAGTCTGGTCTGAGAAGCACTGCTAATATTTTGGTCTTCATAAGAACCAGAATGTGCTGTAAATTGAGGCATACCATTATATGTACCAGACATCATTGACCTGTGTAACCTGGAAACAACAAAACAATGTTAAACTTATTATATATATGTTCAAAATAAATGGCACTAAAAAAATGATCGTGGAGGTCATATCTCCAAGTAGAAGAAATATAACAAAAGTATATGAAGCAAAACAACAGGTTTATTCACCAATTCACTGAGGAGGACACCAATCGCACATAAGTTTTCAGAGTAAAATCCAGAGGAATTTTCTTCCCTGTCACATGGTAATCAGAGCAGAAGTTCCCCGTTGAAAGATCATCAAATCTTTCAGAAGAGTCAGAAGCTAAATTCGGGATTGCTTCACAAGCAGCTAGTCCTTTCAATGCTTTATCCTACAAAACAACTGGTTGTTTATTAAGGGGAAAAATAATCTAAGTAACTGAAGCTTGAAGCTGCTAAAAGCATATACCATGTCAACAGTTGCCAAGCCTGATAACTTTTGGCCCCCTAATGAAAGTTCAGTAACACTGAGAAATGTACCCTGATTGCGTTTTTCAAGTGTTAGATGGGCATTGGGCACATCATCTTTTGGAACATCAACAGAAGCAACGGAACCCTCTGGACTGTAAAGCAACAATGTATAACCAATAAAATCAAATAATAAATCTAATTAGGATATGGGGTACTAGGACAGACATACCATGAAAGTTGCTGCCCTTTCTTGGCAGCAAAATTTGAAAATGCAGAGATTTTCTTTAGGCAGCTAGGTTGATCAACTGAACTATTTTCCTGCTAAACAATAACATGATTTAACAAATCAATGAACTAGTTATCAACTTATGACTAATAAAACTTAAGCTGCATTAAGATGTTTCCATTAAATGCATTTTTTGGAAATGTAACCTTTGAATTTTCTTTTCCTGAAGGCAGTTTGAACCTTGGCTTCTTAGCAGGATATAGTGCATCCATACGGATGTCAATATATCTTGGATTCCTTTGTGGATCTGATTTTTTTAGGCCATTCTCCATATCACTACCACAACCAATGGAGAAAAACAAAGTTTTAAGGTGGTTGCAACTTAATAATAATTAAGTGTAAAAGGAACCGTAAATAAAGCGGCATAACACTTGCCAAATAACGAGGAATAACAACACCTACCTAGGGGCCAAAGATTTATGAACAAGCTCCGCAACATTTGTCATCTTTAACTGTTCCCCCTATCATATAAACACGTTGTAAAGTATAAGTCTAAAGTACAAATGTAACAATTCCTCATAAAGTTAACTAAACTATTGTCTATTTTTGAACAAAAAACTATTGTCTATTTAGCATCAATAATCCAAGTATTAAATTAAATAATGTAAAAGAAGTAAGGTTGAAAATTAAGAAAACATAAGGGAAAGGCAAATAAGGTGAAAAGAGTAACTATCACGGTCAGATTTATGATTTCGTGGAGTAAGGCAAACTCAGGCATTGAACGGTTCTATTCATTTTCTTTTAGAATTCTTAATGTGATCTCATGTTAGTATCTGATCATTTCTTAACCCTTAATAAAGGCACACCTATAAAACTGTTCGAACCCAAATCTACTAGGAAGAACAAAATTCCCTTTCCATTGGGATCATTCCTTGGGTTCAACTCAATCATATTCATAAAAGATCATCAAAAGAGAAATACCCAATCCCAACAATGCTAGTAAAAGTTAATAGGGGAAAACAATACTCTAAGTTCCGAAGGGGTCTTCCTTTTAACTGCTGTTCCAGTTTTGAGAGCATCCCCGCCAATTTGTTGCGATGTAGAAGCTAAAGCACCATGTGTAGCTACCTTTGCCATATTCGAGACTCCACTCAAACAGTAGTCGCGACTCCTTTACCTGAAACAGCAATAGCAATACCAGCAATTATGACTTTTACTTCGTGATTTGGGAAAAATGAACAAAATACTCGCATCTTTCAATTGGCGATAGAATCAGATAGATTTCATGTAAAAGCTGCATTCAGATCAGTGACATACCACGGCGAAGAAAAAATCTCGTAGAGATGCGTCAATACTGGAACCGAGAGAATCCGGGTATGGCCCAATCGGTTAAAAATCTAGGGTTTTGAAAAAATAATAATAATAATTTGCCCCAAAGCTGATGAAACCAAAAGGGTAAATCATGGAAAGGAAGGAGAAGCGGCAAAGTGGAGAAGCTGAAATATTTTGGGGGGTTTAATTGTTTTTAAAAAATTGGATGTTTCCTCCGGCACTGCAACTGACGGCGTTATTCTACCGTTATGAAATTCCCTATGATTTGTGCTCTTTGAAAATTATGGATAATATTAGATTTAATGTAAAATTAAAATTATTATAGAAATGAGGAAATATTAATTTAAGGTAATTAAATGAAACAAGCTATAACTATAATTATTTTTGTGGAGCTTAATAGAAGTAATTCATTAACCAAATAATTATAGTTTGATTATTTGGTTAGTGAATTAGTCTAAGGCCATAGAATATTAATTATTATTGACAAGAAGCATAATTTCTTTCTTTTTGACACATAATTTCAAATTTTGAGTAAGATTTCTGTCGAAAAGCTTCTTGGAATAAATCATGTAACTACATCGTGTTTTACTGGTGATACTTGATGGTTAATTTTGTGGGTAAAATTTACAAACAGTCATTAAAATATTTATTTTTGACCATACAACTTTTGATAATTATAAAATAATCATTAAACTATAATTTTTATTACAAATCAATCAATAAACCGTTAATTGTCGTTAAAAAAATAATGTGACGGTTAAGAAATTTTGTATAATAACACATTTAATCTAAATATTTATACATTTAATCAATTAAGTCATAAGTTAATATAGGATTAATGGAATTGTTAGGATTATTGGAATTGTCAAAAAATATATATAGGATTAATGGAATTTTACATTTTTTTGGACAGTTGGATGAGGGTAAATGAGGGGCTAAGATTAACAATAGAAAATGAAGAGATTTTAAGGGGGAAATTAACTCATTCAAAGATCCAAAAAATGTAAAACTAAGAATTTTACATGGTGTAAGTGGATCTTAACCATATATATAGGATTATTATCCCATTTATAGGCGGTGAAATTTTTTTTGTTTCCACTAAGCGCCTTAATTTTAGGGTTTTAGTTTAAAGTTTAGGGGTTTTAGTGTAGGAGTTTATAATTTATAGTTTGGAGTTAAGTTTTTGGGTTTATGGTTAGAATTTAGGGTTTAATGTTAAAGTTTAGGTTTTAGGGTAATATGGTTAGGAATTTAGGTTTTAACCTATAAACACTAAATTTTAACCCTAAACCCAAAATTCTATCAACCCATAAATTCAAAATTGCTACACTTCAATCCCTAAACTATAAATGAAATCCATAAACTCTAAAAGTAAGACGTTTGTATAAACAAAGTTTTCACAAGCGCTTGTGCATGGAATAAAAATATATATATATATATCAAATTGAATGTATAGTGGATGTAGTTACCAATAATAAATTGAAATTCAATTCGAGAATCACCAACAAGAACCACAATAATTGAGTGAGACCATGTGATAACATGTTATGAAATAAAACAAGAATAGGAACAAAAAACAAGAGATACAAAAATAATGAGAGAAACTTATATTATACTCTCAATATACTCTCAATATGAAGTGTATCTAATGTTTTCTCCAAACTGTATATTTATAGATATAATATGAAGTGTATATAATGTTTTCTCCAATGTAACACCCTAATTAGTATTCTATAATAAATACCAATTAGAGTATCACAATTTTTTTTATCGCGTAGAATAATTTACTGAACTTTTATCATATTAAATTAAGTCTGATTTCAGACCGCAACTTAACAATTCTTATCTATAATGTATAAAGAATATAACTGTCTAAAACAAAAATCTACCCGATTACTTTATTTCCTTTATTTGGTTATTACTCGGTTTTAAATATAGTATGATTACTCATTATCTACTATAAACATAAACTAGTCTATATATTTTTACAAACCATACATAAACTAGTGTGTAACCGGCTAATTTTAACATAAATATGCCAAATAGAAACATCAAAATACATCAAATGATGTTATTACTGATACTGTTATAATTAGCCAGTTACACACTTTGAAAACTTCCAAAAATGATCCAATTGAATCTTCTAACATTAATTTTCAGCATAATACATCAACTTTTCAACATTTGTACCTAAATCCTTAAATTTTCCAAAAATGGAGAAAGGTCCCTAGAACTTAACAAAGTTCCAAACTGGTCCAAACAACATTCTAAGCCTTGTAACATCATTTTCCCATCATTTCTAACCTTAGGAAATTTTTCCAAAATTTTCTGTATTTTTTTTCCTATAGGCCGAATATGAAGGGTCTCTACATCCAAATTTTCCAGCATGAATTCAACTTCTAAACCTCATTTCCAAGCTTCTATAATCATTCCCATATCAAAATCAATTCAAATTCAACTTCCTAAATTAACCCTAATTTTAAACAAATTAGGATTTAGATACTTTCAAGTAGTTTCAATCATTATACAAGCTTGGATATAATTCTACAACAACATCTTCATCAGAAACTAATCTTAATTCATCATATTTAAACATCCAATTCATCCATCAAGTTCACAAAACTAGGGTTTCAAGTAAGGAAAGCATGAACAAATAGTACCAAAAGATAGAGAATTTCATGTAGATCAACTTCATGTTTCATGCTTTCATCCAAAATCTAATCAAATAAGCTTGAAAAATCAAGAAGAATTTTTTTTCTTACCTTGGTGAAGGGTTTCGAATAAGAGAAGAAAAGATGGTGAAAATGACCTTTTTACCCTTATAATCCAACATTCCACAACTTGCCACACGTCTACCTACCAATCCAAGGGTCAAAAATAATCCAAGTAGTTAGTGATTACCAACTTTGCCCTTGGAATTTTTCAAATTTACCATATTGCCATTTTTCATCCAATGGCTCATATTTAACATGGAAAACCTACTTTAAATCCAATAGTCCATGTTAAATCCTACCATTTTAAGACATGAAAATAATATTTTTAACCTTGCCTTATCATCCTTTAAAATATCTTGAATATCCGATTTGATCCAATTATCCGAATATTTTTCCAAACTTTATCGCTTTATAGCAAAAAATACAAGCTCCGTACAAAAAATCCTCGAGCTAAAATTCTCACAGGTTCTTCATTATATGTAAAATTCAATTGAATCTCGATCTCTTCTGGTGTAATAACATGTGAAGGATCCGATCGATATCTCCGAAGCATGGAAACATGAAATACATCATGAACCTTACTTAACTCTGATGGTAAAGCTAATTGATACGCCACTGGACCAACCCTTTTTAAGATTAAGGACCAATGAATCTTGGACTAAGCTTTCCTTTTTGTCCAAAGCGTAATATCTTTTTCCAAGGTGAAACCTTCAAGAATACTTTATCTCCAACTTCGAACTCAATATCTTTTCTTTTAATAACTGAATATGACTTTTATCTGTCAGAAGTAGCCTTGAGATTATCTTGAATTACCTTCACCTTATTCTCCGTCTCTTGAACAAGATCTGGTCCGATGATTTTTTGATCCTCTAACTCGAACCAATTTAACGGTGTTCTGTATTTTCTTCCATATAATGCTTCATAATGTGTCATCTTAATACTTGATTGATAACTGTTATTGTAGGCAAACTCAAGTAATGGAAGATATTTTTCCCATGAACCTGCAAAATTAATTATACATGCTTTGAGCATATCTTCGAGTATCTGAATAGTTCTTTCCGATTGTCCGTCTGTTTGGGGATGAAAAGCAGCGCTGAAATGTAGCCGAGTTCCTAATACTTCATGTAGAGTATTCTAAAACCTCAAAGTAAACCTTGGATCTCTATCAGAAATGATAGACATAGGAACTCTATGCAATCTAACAATTTTCTTAACATATAACTCTGCCAACTTGTTCAAAGAGTAGTTTGTTCGAACTAGTATAAAATGTGTTGTTTTCTTCAATCGGTCCACAATCACCCAAATCGAATCTTTTTTATTTGGCGTTAATGATAAACCTGTTACAAAATCTATTGTAACTTTTTCCCATTTCCACTGTGGAATTGAGATCGATTGTAATAACCCTGATGGAACTTGATGTTCTACCTTTACTTGTTGACATGTTAAGCATCTAGCAACGAACTCAGAGATAGCTCGTTTCATGCCAGCCACCAAAATCGACTCTTTACATCTTGATACATTTTGATGCCTCCCGATGCATAGTTAAAGGACTGAAATGTGCCTCCGAAAGTATTTCCCTTTTTAACTCATCATCTTCAGGAATATATATGCGTCATCTGTAGTATAGGCACCCATTTGATTTTATTTCAAAATCTTTAGATTTACCTTGTTCCACTTCTTTCTTCATTCCAAGCATTCCTTATCCTTTGCTTGCAACTCTTTAATCATTTTTTATCAAAGTAGCCTTGATTTGAAGCTCAACCATTATTGCACCATTTTTCTGCAATCTTAATTGAGCATTCAACATTCTTAAAGCATATAATGTCTTTCGGCTAAATGTATATGCTACCACATTAGCCTTCCCCAGATGGTAATCAATGATTACGTCATAGTCCTTGATCATTTCTATACAGCTTCTTTGTCTCAAGTTAAGTTCATTTTGAGACAACAAATATTTTAAACTTTTATGATCCTTGAAGATGTAGCACTTTTCACCATATAAGTAGTGACGCCAAATCTTCAATATGAATACCACTGCACCCAATCTAAATCATGAGTAGGGTAATTCCTCTCATGAGTTTTAAGTTGTCGAGAAGCATACGTTGCAACCTTTTCTTCTTGCATCAATACACACCCTAAACCATTAAGGGATGCATCACTATATATTGTGAAATTATTCCCAGATTCTGGTTGTACCAACATAGGAGCTTCTATTAATATCTTCTTCAATTTATCGAAGCTTTCTTGGCACTTATCTGTCCAAACAAATGGCACATCCTTCCTTAATAGCTTAGTTATTAGAGCGGTGATCATTGAAAAATCTTTCACGAACCGCCGATAATAACCAACTAATCCCAAGAAACTTCTCACTTCGGAGACACTTTGCGGAACTTTCCATTCGAGTATTGCTTGAACCTTCTTAGGATCAACTCGAATTCTTTCCTCAGAAACTATGTGTCCAAGAAAAGCTACTTTAGACAGCCAGAATTCACACTTTGACATCTTTGCATATAACTTCTTTTCTCGGAGGATCTAAAGAACTACTCGAAGATGAGTATCATGAACTCTTTGGTTTTTAAATAAACCAATATATCATATATGAATACCACCACAAACTGGTCCAAATATGGCTGAAATATCCAATTTATCATATCCATAAAAGCTGCTGGTGCATTTGTAAGTCCAAAAGGCATTACTACAAACTCATAATGCTCATATCTAGTTCTAAAAGTTGTCTTTGGGATATATGCTTCCTTGATTTTCAATTGATGATATCCCGATCAAATATCAATTTTAGAAAATACCGTTGCTCCTTTAAGTTGATCAAAGAGGTCATCAATCCTTGGTAAATGATATTTATTCTTCACCGTCACTTTATTAAGTTGACGGTAATCCACACATAACCTCATTGATCCATCATTATTTTTCACAAATAAGACTAAAGCTCCCCACGGTGATATACTTGGTCGTATAAAACCCTGATCTAATAATTCTTGCAATTGAACCTTCAACTCTTTGAGCTCTGTAGGAGCCATTCTATAAGGTACTATTGATATTGGTATTGTTCTAGGAAACACACCAATACCAAATTCTACCTCTCGAGCCGGAGGTAATCCTGGTAATTTATCCGAAAAACATCTGGAAATTCTCGCACCGTTGGTATATTTTCCATATCTATCTTTGTCTCTGGAGCATTTATCACATGAGCTAAATAAGCTTCATACTCATGTGATAATAACTTTTCAGCAAAAACAACTATAATCTCATGGCTTAAATAATTCTGCATTTCTCCTTCAAATACTATTTCTGAACCATCTGGTCCTTTTAAGACTACCTTTTTTAATCGGCATTCAACCGTAGCGTCATATGCTGATAGCCAATCCATTCCAAGAATGACTTCAAACTCTTGGAAAGGTAATTCTATAAGATTGACTGGAAACTCTCTTTCTTGGATCCTTATAGGACACTTTTTACATATTCGAACTACTGTGGCGCTTTGTCCTAGGGGATTAATAGCAATTACCTCACTCGAAATTGGTTCTACTAGTATATTTCTTTCAAGTACTACTTTAGAACTAATATACGAATGAGTAGAGCCCGGATCAATTAATGCAAAAATAGATCTACCAAAGAGTTCGATCATACCTACTACAACCTCCGAATCATCACGATCATGAGCAGTCTTGATATTGTATACTCGAGCAGTACCCTTGTCTTCCCGACCAAAAATGGTTGTGGATACTCCTAGTTTGCTGTCTTTACTTTTTCTATTTTCTAAGGCGCTGTAACTGACCAATCATAGTGAAACTCTGGACACTCTCTTTTAAAATGACCAGTTTGTCCACAATAATAACAGTCTCCACCAGCAAACCAGCATCGACTAGAATGCCTCTTTCCACAATGTTCATATTCTGAAGGAGGACAAAATTTGGAACCTCGAGTACTCGTAGTAACAGTCTGAGTTTGTTTAAATTTCTCTCCTAAAAATCCCTTTTTAGCAAAAGAAGCTGATGAGGCTTGGCTTTGCTGTGGAAAACCTTTACTGCGTTTGAATGACAACGCAGCAAAAGAACTTCCCGATCTTTTTTCTAGCTGAACCTATTTTTATGCTTTTTCCTCAAGGTCTATTTTCTCTATAGCTTTTGCTCGATTCACCGCTTCTTGAAAAGTGGTGAAGTTGCGGGAAACCAATACCCTTTTATACTGAGAATCCAACCCAGATATGAATTTATCAATCCTGGATTTTTTGGTTGGAAGGAACTCCTCTGTTAACCGGCTCAATCTATTGAATTAACATTCATATTCATAGACTGTCATGCCCGATTGCTTCAAATCCAGGAACTGTTGCCTCATTTCTTCAATGAACAGATCCTCAATATACTTTTCTTTGAATTCATTCTGAAAGAATTTCTATGTAATTTGTTCTGGCGGAACTCGTGCAGTAACTACATTCCACCACACTCACTTGTTCCATTAGAAGGGACACTACTCCTTCCAGCTTTCATTGATTGTCGCTAGAAATCCTACTCAACATGATCTTAATGTCATTCAACCAATAATCAGCAACCATAGGGTCAGCATCAGTGTCACTTTAAATTCTGGTGCTTTTATTTTTCTTAATTCCTTTGGAACTGATATTGATGCTCCTCGTTTGATAATAGCATCCAATGCTTGAAGAAATAAGCCTTAGTCTTGCACATGCATATTTCTCTGTTCCTGAGCTACTGGCTCCACATTATGCTGCCCCTAAGGTAGATTCTGATTCACCTCATTACTTCCACTCTGAGCATGCATATCTTACTCAAATGCCTGACGAGATCCCCGATGATCTGGCATTTGTTAATGTCACAATCATCCTTTATAAGTAAGGAGTGACAACATTAATTACTAGGCATCCAATTATATTCATACAAATATCATTAATCTTGACATCCTAGTGGTATGTATTTAATTCCCACTATCTATATACCCGATTTATGTCCAGAACCGACTAAACCTGTAGATCTGATACCAATAAATGTAACACCCTAATCAGTATTCTATAATAAATACCAATTAGAGTATCACAATTTTTTTATCGTATAGAATAATTTACCAATTTTTTATCCTATTAAATTAAGTCCGATTCAGGCAGCAACTTAACAATTCTTATCTATAATGTATAAAGAATATAACTGCCTAAAAACTGCCAAAAACAAAAATCTACCCGATTACTCTATTTTATTTATTTGGTTATTACCCGGTTTTAAATATAGTGTGATTACTCATCATCTACTATAAACATAAACTAGTCTATACATTATTACAAACCATATATAAACTAGTGTGTAACTGGCTAATTTTAACATATACATGCCAAATAGAAACATCAAAATACATCAAATGATGTTATTACTGATACCGTTATAATTCTCCTGATAAGTGGGATACCCGCTCCTTACTCTGATTTCAGTCTTTTACCTATGCGTGAAAACCATCACACGCTAAGTATATACTTAGTGAGGCAACAATAATATTCAGTGCAAATAACATAACAATAACTAATAATATGTAACCGTTTTCATGCATTTAAATCACTAGATATGACTTATCATCATGTTAATCATATATAAATATGATATAAGCCGGATATAAACTTTCTTACATTGATACTTGCCATAATTTTAAGAGTGTATAAACTCTTTAACCCGATTATCAAATATTTACCGATTTTATAACATGTTTTCATAGCCCAAATATAGACCTATGAGGACCTTGGATACACGAGTCAAATATGCACTGAAGTGCTAATTCACGCACATTTATAAGGCTGTGCTAACCATACACTAAGTGTCATCTATGTACACTATAGTATTATCCTGAATTCCTGATTATGCAGCGTGCTGCTGAACTCTATGGCATGCCAACTATATCCCGTCCCTCAATTGACTTATTTGGGCATAATTTCCATATTATTCTATCCATGGCAATATATATCAATATAATTTAACATTGAGCAGTTCATACCAAAATAACATTCATAGCATACCATCATCAATAACTAGTGATCAATGCATTTGTTTCCAACCTTTGACATATTTAAAATATGTCAAATATATGATCAATGTCATAAACATCATGCCAATATATAAACCAGGTAGACTCGTCGTAAGTCCTACCAATGATGTATAAAACATCCATGTATCATGTAATGTATGCATTGCACTCACATGATGCCTCACTAGCAAACCTTTCTATAGCTTGTAACTTTACTCTTGAACTTTTTCCTTAGCTTTAGACTTGCTCGCAAACCGATCTTGATCACGTTCACGATCTTGAAAATCATCGTTTACTGAATACATACATTTCAAAGCATATGTTAGTATCATTCTAACATAAGCACATATTAGGAATAAAATTCCTAAAAATCCTTCACTATCCATATCCAACCCAAATTCACAAAATAACCATAAAATAAATTCTTTTATAATTCACCTCAACTTTTTAAATTATTCAAAATGGTCCATTGCCATTAAACTTTAAATTCAAGCATTAAACAACATATCCAAGTATTCCAAAATACTTTCAAGCTTAATACATAGCTTTCTAACCAATTTCCATTTTAATCCTATATTTTCCTTAATTTGCAATTTGATCCTCAACACTTTGAAAACTTCCAAAAATGATCCAATTGAATCTTCTAACATCAATTTTCAGCATAATACATCAACTTTTCAACATTTGTACCTAAATCCTTAAATTTCCCAAAATATGCGAAAAGGTCCCTAGAACTTAACAAAGTTCCAAATTGGTCCAAACAACATTCTAAGCCTTGTAACATTATTTTCCCATCATTTCTAACCTTAGGAAAATTTTCCAAATTTTTCTCTATTTTTTTCCTATAGGCCGAATATGAAGGGTCTCTACATCCAAATTTTCCAACATGATTCAAGCATGAATTCAACTTCTAAACCTCATTTCCAAACTTCTATAATCATTCCCATATAAAAATCAATTCAAATTCAACTTTCTAACGTAACCCTAATTTTAAACAAATTAGGATTTAGATACTTTCAAGTAGTTTCAATCATCATACAAGCTTGGATATAATTCTACTACAACATCTTCATCACAAACTAATCTTAATTCATCATATTTAAACATCCCCTTCATCAATCAAATTCAAAAAACAAGGGTTTCAAGCAAGGAAAGCATGAACAAATAGTACCAAAAGATAGAGAATTTCATGTATATCAACTTTATGTTTCATGCTTTCATCCAAAATCTAATCAAATAAGCTTGAAAAATCAAGAAGAAAATTTTTTTACCTTGGTGAAGGGTTTCGAATAGGAGAAGAAAAGTTGATGAAAAAGTCTTGAAATTTCATTTTTTTCCAAATTAGCCATTTGTCTTTAATATAATTAAAATGAATTTAAAATTCATTTTAATGTATAATGACCTTTTTACCTTTGTAATCCAACATTCCACAACTTGCCACATGTCTACCTACCAATCCAAGGGTCCAAAATAATCCAAGTAGTTAGTGATTCCCAACTTTGCCCTTGGAATTTCTCAATTTTACCATCTTGCTATTTTTCATCCAATGGCTCATATTTAACATGGAAAACCTACTTTAAATCCAATGGTCCGTGTTAAATCCTACCATAAGACATGAAAATGACATTTTTAACCTTGCCTTATCATCCTTTAAAATACTTGAATATCCGATTCAATCTGATTATCCGAATATTTTCTCAAACTTTATCGCTTTATAGCCAAAAATACAAGCTCTGTACGAAAAATCCAAGTAACACGAAAACATCATTCTTGGGGGTGAAATATTCATTTACGGGACTAAAATACATAACTTTTGAAAATTACAATTTAATCCCTAAACTTTTCTAAAGTTTATACTTTGACTACCAAACTTTCAAAATTTTTATTTTGGTCACTAACCAAAAATTTGGATATTACATCCAAACTCTATATTTATAGATGTAATAGTAATATCATATAAGACTAATCCGAATGTCCATCAAAGTCCTAATAATAAAATAAATCAAAATATTATTTAATACATAAATTTCTAATCATAATGAACATCTACATAAACAAATATTCATAACACTAATAGAATTTTAAAATGACTACATTCCTAATAGATTATGAAAAATATATCAAATTATAACATTATTAAATAGTGTGTCATGATATTTGTTTATTTTTACTGTTTATTTCTCGCTTACAAAATAGTTGCATACTGTTTGTTTTGTATGTAGAAAGGAAAAGGAAGGAGAGAGGAGTAATAAAGCATATGAAATATCACCACCATAGAAGCATGATTTCTTCAAGTGTAAGTATGTCCCTGAGAAATTATAACCATCTGATATTGCCCTCCAAGTTTTAACACCCACTATCCCAAATTTAATGTCACCGTCACTGAGAAATTATAACCATCTAATGAGCCATGTCGCCCTCCTTGTTTTAACACCGTCTCTAATTTGATTTGACCATCAATTTATGTCTAAAGGAGCATATGCAATGTAAGAAAGAAAGATCAATGGAATGTTGCATTACAATCATTATTTTCAAGCTAGAGATTTCAGACTGAAAAACTCAAATTACCTACCCTTAATTTCAATAGCAGTAATCCCTAATATGCAATGAGGTGAATTCCTCATCATCAGATACACAGGATTGTAGTATTTGATGAAAACAACTTCTGACCTGATCTGCTCGATTAGAATTCAAGCAGCGACAGACATTCTCGTTGTAGAATTGAATTCAATTCCCCCTTCAGCCCTCCCAGGTGATTAAGGGTTGAAACAATTAATCTTTGTGGCCTCCTTAATCCTCTTCTATTATTCATGCCCGACATCCTATAGTCAGATAAAGCTTAAGTGAGATCTATGATATCAGGAGAAAACTTGAAAATTCTTCTTTTTTGGTGCATGGTCTGACTCTATAGCTGGGAGAAGGGGTTAATAAATCTATAACCTCAACTTCTTGAGCAACATCGGAACTACGGACTTGATCTTTCACAACTGCAACTTCAATGGCTAATGGTTTCTCTCTTGTCCATGGTTGTTGTTCTCCATTGGATGATAATTGCTTCTGAATCCAACATTCCTTCTCAATAATGCTTGTATCGGTTACGTCTGCTGTCCCTCCATTGGAAATGCTAGGAACACCTGAGAAAGAAGTTCGTACTGGTGAACAAATGAAATCAAATGGCTGTGTGATATACTCCAAAAGTGGAAGAGTCCCCTAGTTTTTCATCATCAGTAGTCGATATTTTCTCTTTTACCGATGGTGATGGATCTTCATCAGCTTCCACAGAATATGTAAACCACATGCCCCCTTAAAGACTCTTTCCCAGCGATGTTCATAGTTGCAAATTCAGCGGCCTCTACCATGGGGAGGCCCGTAGCAACTGAGGTGGCCTTACTAGTTGGGGAATCAATTGAAATAGATTCTCTACATTGTGTACTCCAAGATTGGATGATTCTCCTAGTTTTCCTGTTCCATATTCTTCAATGTGTTCAAATTGTTCATGAGAAGCTCATGAACGATGCTATGCAAATTATCTGCTGAAACAGTAACCACTTCATTTAGATAAGTTTCCCAAGAAGCTTCACATGCATCACTGACTTCATCCCATTCGTCTAAGTTATCACAATCATCTTTGCATGCAGAGTCATCTAGTTCAGTATAGCAGGGGAGCTCATCCATCGGGCAAACTTTAACTTTCATCTGCTCTGGCAAACTTGGGCAACAAGCAGAATGATTTGTGTATTTGGTTGAGAAGTAGTTTACTGTGATGTTCAAGCTGATCAAATAACAGCATTACACATTGCCTAACCAATTAATGATCTAAACAAAACAGTATTAATCTGGGGTAAAAGCAAACATATACCTCTGCTAGGCAGGGAGGGTGAACATTGTATATGCAAGTTTGATCTTGTTGGCAACTCCAGAAAAAGATTTAAAAGTTGCAGCCGATTGCCTCACGGCCACTGATTCTTGAGGGTGCTGCCAGGCCCACTCAAACTGCAGACATCAAGCCATCGAAAAACATTTATATGTTAGCAACAAACCATAGGGCAGAATGGGTTTATCATATCGTATTATTTCTAACAAAATCATGAAGTTCTGAAATTTTTAAACTTAGGAAGCATTCTTCACCACTCAACAATGTCTCTGAAGGTGTAAAAAAATTATCTTTTCCGCATTTTAAAAAAACTGGCATTCTCTCTCTGTGCCTTAAGAGTCAACTTATAAACAGATTTATATATAGCACTTCATTAACTAAACGTGGACAACTTAAGACAAACAAATTTCACAATAAACTAGATAAAAAACACTAAAGGTTTCCTGCCATGGCCAAAGTTCATCTAGAGTGAGAAGATATTCTGCTGGTAACACTGGACTACGATAATCAAATACAATAAAAATCAAAGATGATAATAAAGCATGAAAAATCAAGGTGGAACTTAGCAGTTGAACCCAACAAAACCTCTTGTTACAACAAGCAAGGTAGGATTCTGAGTAATGTAACAAAAGAAAACCAACAAGGGCTAAATGATGCGACTAATGAGATAGGCCAACAGTCATATAAATGACAATTCAAGCATACCCTACCAGTTTCCTACTAAGCCCCAAAAGTGCTGCAACAGATCGGAATGCAACCATGTTATAAACAGTAGACTATACACACACATACACATATATATTACCTGAAGAGCAGAAACATTTGTTGGAAAACCATAAATGCACAAAACCATCTCCCATGGGCGTCTTCTCTTTGTCCTAAAAGCACCGCTACCTATTTCCCCATTATGCTGCCTAATCCGACGCCGTGGGTTCACAGTAAATCTGCAGTTGGGCAACACTGCCGTTAGAGAAATAGTTTAAAGCTGTTAGGTCAACTTGAATTTTTTTATTGAGAACCTCAAATCAAATGGAAACGAATGCAAGCTGACATGACTTATTAAATCAGATCAATAATAGCATTAATTCATATATGCTAAGTGGTAATGAATTAAACATGAACCAGAAAATAAAGAAATAAAGAGGGAAAGAACCAAACTTTGAATTTATAAATCAAAACCAAAGAAAAAATCGAGTTAAACTGAATTCAATCAAGTCAGGATCCAATGGTGTAAATATGAATCCAATAAAAGCATTGAAATATTATATGTAATAATTCAAAACACTCGAGTGAGAAGACCATAATCATAAAGCTGAGATAACTAAAGAAAAGGAAAAAGTAGAATCTGACCCGATATAAGTGTGGCCTTTATGGCGAGGGCTGAGAGAGGTTAACAGGTAACAAGCGAAGAACCCTTTTCCGGGCTTGCTTTTAATTTCATTTCCCGATTCTGTAATTTGTTCAAGGTTTTCTCCTTCAGAATTCCGGCATCTGATGTTTTCCGTCCTTGATTTTCTCTGCTTGAAATATGCATTTCGAGTCTCCTTTCTTGCCCCTCTTTCTCGCTTCTTTCCCCATTTCCATCGCTCTCGATCTTACTCACTCGATTAGAGCAGAGCAAATGGATTTGACTCCATTAGTTTTCCCTTTCCAAACAAACAGAAAAGAGCGGCCTTTCAAAAGTAGATTTGAAACATATGTTTTGTACTACCATAGAAATAGGGGTGGGTATTTTACTCGACCAGCACTTATCGTTTCGGATTTTTTTAATAAAAATCGGGTCGGGTTGGATTTTTAGTAAGGGTTAAATTGGGTTTAAATTTATGGTGGAAAATATTAGACTTAATCTGACCCGAAATTAATTATGTATTTTTTCTTTAATTTTTTAGAGATATTTATAATAATACCCCTCTTTATATATTTTTAATAATTAAATTCTTAAAATTAAATTTTTATTTATAATTTAGTCCTTAAAATTATTATTTTATACAATTAAGTCCTCTAAAATTATTTTTTTACAATTAGATCCCTAAAATTAATTTTTTCTATAGGTCAAGTTGAGCCGAGTTTTATAAAAAATGCGTTCGGGTCGGTCAGGTTCGAGTTTAGTATATTTATTTTCAGGTCAGATTCGGGTGGATCAAAAACCCGACCCAACCCGTATCCATCCCTACATAGAAAGCTTCCTCCCATTTGAAAATAATCGGCAAAGCATTAAAATCAGCCCCCAATATTTCACTCATTTTTATTTTAGTCCCTATACATTATTTTTTACAATTTTAATATTACAAGAAAATCTAAAGTTTCTTTCACTTTTAGACTATTAGTTGTCGAATGATTGATTTGATGATATGGCTAGAGGAGGATCCTCCAGGAAGTTAGGGAGCCTTGGCTTCTCAAATTTTATCGGGTCAAGTAATAAAATGGTAACTTTTATTAAAATAAACGATAACCAAGCTTTGTTATTAAAATAAAACGGTAACCAAACTTTAAATATTATAAAATAATATTTAAATTTTTTATTTTGTTACGAAAAAGGTAACTCTGCTGTTAGTTGGATTTAACTTTCGTTTAAGGGATGATGTGTCACATTAAATTAATTGGATCATTTCTCTTTTGGACCCTGAATTGTATCTGATATTTTATTTTAGTATTTTTCCTCACTGCCTCTCATGTCTACTGTAAATGTTGGAGCCACTTTCCTATACTCTCTCCGTCGGCCAAATCCCGTGCTCTCGTCGGCCCTTTCTCGAATCTAAATGGTCTGTTTTGGGGCGAAACACTGAATTTCTGACCAAGGTGGGGTTAGCCATCATTTCCCTACGCAGATTCTAAGAAATTTCAACGAGATTCGATTCCTCCGAATAGAATTACTCAGCGGTGAGTTAGTCCTTTTAACATGGGGAGCTGATTTCGGGTCAACCCCTGATAATTGCGTGATCCTTGAGGCTGCCTTTGCAGTTAACAACTCAAATTCTCAAGTATCAGAATATGGGAATGTTGGCGAGGACAATAGGAGTATTTCTTAGATGCTTTATACCACCCGTGGATTGAAATTAAAGGTTGTTTGGACCATTAACTCGTTAATCGAGGCATCGGCGAGGCATTATTTGCTTCAAGGGTTCATAAGACGCTTGGTTTTAATCGATTCAAGGATCAACTTGAGGAGTTGAGAATGAAGTTATCGGTTTCTTCTTCTTCGAAGAGGACGTTGGTGCCCGCGTTGATTATGAGACTTTGGTATGCTTCTTACATGGAATTGTCTGATGGGGCTCTTTTGAATGCTGATACTTTGGTTACTATTAGACCTATTTTCTTCGAAAAGGGAGTTCTCAGGTTCTTCTTGGTTATTGAATGCTTTCCATTGTTCTTAAAGAATACTGGATCAGCATTTACAGTAGGCAGGGGAGGCAAATCTTTTAGTTTTTTCCCCTTTAAATTTGCCCCATCTTTTTACAAATTTAAACGTTTTGCTTGTTGATCAAAGATTAACCGCCTTAAATGAAAATAGTTTGCTTCAGATTTAAATTAGTTGGAAAAGCTTAGGACGATGATCATGTAACGACCCGAAAATTAACTTAATGATTTGGATCTAGAATTCAAGTTTAGTAATTAAATTAAAGAATTTAAATTTAAATAAAAAGGATGAGAATTTGGGAACTTGGAAATTTTGTTAGAAAATTGTTAATCGATTTGTAGAAGGGTTCAAGATAGGGACCTTGAGTGTGATTTACCCGTGTTGGGCTTGGAAGAAACTTTGAAATAAATTGGGGTAAGAGTATCTTCCTCTATTTTATCCTCTCAAGCTTTCATGCTCGATCCACCACCATAGGAGCTACCATGCACGACACTGCCGTCGTCAAAGTATTTTTCTCGTCGTGAGGAGTTGGCCAACAGTCGTGACGTCGTCGTCAGAGTTGCGGTGAAGGAGGGTGAACGGAAAGAAATTTTGAATGTGATTGAGGAAGGAGTTCAAGTGGCCAAGACAGGATTTGAAGGCCATCGACGTGTCCACCGATGTCGAAACATCAAGAGTGGAGCTCGCCGCCATCATCTGATCACCAGAGGACGTCTCACGTGCCCCCAGCGCCACCAGTAAGGGTGGGCGTGGATCTGCCCAGGCGGGTGCACCATGCTGCAATACACTGCGCCACACCGAAACAGGCTCATCGGGTGCACATGCACTCGCCCGCATTGGAGCGCACCCCGCAGGTGTACCGAGGCTACAGTGTTTCGCGTCGTATAGGATCGTCCAACACCCTTTGACCCTTACCCCGTCGTTGATTGACGATGACTTTTTTCCGGGGACCCTACCCGGGGGTTTTTCAACGTTATGAGTTTGTTGGTGCAGTCTGTTTTGCCAAATTCGAACCCAGTAAGCTATTTTTATGCGTTTGACCTTGTGAATTACTTAGTGAAGGTGGAAAATTAATACATATTGTATTTGTATTTATTCGAGGAATATTCAGGATCAAATATCATAACCAATAGAGTAATCAGAAAGCTCGAATAAGGAATCATCGATTACCGCTTGAGGTTAGTACACCTCGAACTCCAAATGCTTCATGAGCATCATAAGTGTAATTGTTTTGCTTGCTAGTGTTTGCAAAATAGGTTAATGATAGATAAGCATGAGTTGAGACTGGTATGTATGAGATGCATGATAAGTTTGGGAATATTTCGAGACTCGCATGAGCTTCAGAGACCATGTAGGGTCGTTTGAATATTCATATAATTATCAGATTGATTGATTTACATGTTGTGTTGCTTGAGTGCTTGAGATATGAATTGACATGTTCGATGGAGATTATACTAAATGAACTAATAATTGGTAATATTTGAATAATTGATCATAAAGTAGGGAATTGATATTAAATGATTAAATGCGCTAGCAAACAAACCTTAATGACTTCCATAAGCTTTAAGGATCGATAAAAGTATAGTGAATACTGTAATTCGCCAATGTTGTTTGAGCTCCTGATTAGGGTATCGGTACGGGCTTTGGTTGTACCGTACGCTATTCGATGTTGTATCGATACGGGTCGACCCGTACCGGTACTAGGAGAAATTGGAGATTTCTAGTAAGCAATTTTGTATTAGTACGCGTGTAAGTATCAGTACTCGAGAGTACCGTATCGATATTCGTATTCGAGTACTAGTACCCAATACACTAAATAGTTTATAAATGCAAATTAAATATGAAAATTGATGTGTATATTAATAATTGACTTATGACTTAATAAATGAGATAACGTGGATTAATAGGGACAATAAATGAGATTAATCATATACTTCTCCATAATATATTAACAAGTTGGTAAACGTAAATGGGTGGCTTGACAATTGATAGAAACCATAGAGTTTGGTGATCATGTCTATGTTATGTGATGTTTGGACACTTGGTTGGTTGAGTCACCATTGATTGATGGAATCTAGATACCTAAAGAAAGAGTGTTGCAACACCATGGTTAGAGATGCCGAATGTACGTTCTCGAAGTTGTGTGGCACCGAGTCTCATTCGAAGATGCTCGAAAAAAGATTCCAAGCATGAGTGTACGTTCCCGAAGCTGTGTGGCACCAGTCCTCACTCAGAGTGTACGTTCTCGAAGCTGTGTGGCACCGAGTCTCACTCCAGGTTTGTAGTATGACTTTGTGTTTTGCTCGGATGGTCTTGTGAGATCTCAAGTATGGTTGGGCCTTGTGTGCCATGTATGATGTTTTGCTATGATGAGAACATGTGTTTAAGCGACTAGTGGTAGCGTCATGTGTTTACTTACCTCTCCTTATTGCTCATACTAGCTTGTATGCTTATGTTTATGATTAGCATGAAGTATAGTATAGTAGAAGTGTACCGTTGAGCTTTGTAAGCTCAGCGCTCGGAATCGTTGTTTTTGTGCGCATGTTGATCGTCAGATCGTGGAACCGAAGAGCATTATCAGTACGGGATTTTAGCATGTGGGATTTTCCAAAGTATGATACTTCTGTTTAATGGGCTGCGCATTCATAGGACCTTACGTGGTGGAGTCTGTAATTCTTATTTTTGAAATTGTATTAATCAAGTCGAATGTTTAGGAGCTCCTTTTGTAATGATTTAAATTATTTATCTATGTTTTCAACTATTGGATTTAATGTTTTTGGAAAATACTTTATTTAAGATAAACCATGTTGAGAATTTTTACAGAAATAGGTTGGACTTAAGGCCCAAATATAACATCCAAGTTTAAGGTCATGGCTGAAACTTTAAACCCAAATTTTCATCTCAAACCCCCAAAAAATACAATGACCATCAGAACCATCATTTAGGCTGTTTTATTACTATTTGCTCATAATAAATTTGCAGGAATATTATGAAGAATGATGATGTAGGCTTAAAAATAGCCAACATCGGATTTCCTGCAACACTTGCTTTGATGGCATCATATTGCTGCTCGATGGTGGATGATGATGGTGAAGGCATAATGACCGCAAAAAGGATTAAATTAAAGTAATTTTGAAATTTAAGGGTTAATTTTTTAAAATTAGGAGTAGATTACAACAATGTCTCAATTGAGAGTACTTTGAAAATTTTCCGTTAAGGGGTTAACGAGGTTTAATGTTTCAGTTAACATTTTGTTACAAAACACAATTTTATAATATTTGAAAGTTTAGTTATCATTTTATTTTTTATAACAAAGTTCAGTTACCATTTTAGTATTTTACCCAATTTTATATTATTTTTGTTTCATTATTCTTCAAATTTTTTAAAATTTCTTTTTATATGTAATTATTTTCAAAAAAGTAAAAATTTATCTTAATGATTTATTTTTTTTATAGTTGTTTCTATCAAAACTCAATGTCAAGATCTGTCCTAGATATGACATAATTTTATCGTATCATAATTGGAAAAAATATTATTGAGGGATGTTATTTTATTTTATTAATAAAAAATTAAAATGTTAATTAATAAATAAATTTTATGAAAAAATATATTAAATTATATATTTTATATATATTTTTAAAAAATCTCAATAAGAATTGTCACTTTTTCTCGACTCATTTCTTACCGTTAAATGAAAAATCTTTTTTTCTTCTTGTCAACGTCTCCGCTAACTATCACCACCGCTGGTGTTTTTGGTTTTCACACATTAACAATACTAATATGAGTGAAATTTGATTTGAAAAGAAAATATTGTTATTTTTTAATTTTAAGTTATTTGTGTCAATTTAATTAAGTCATATAAATTTTGAGTTCGAGTTGAGTTTAATTTTGTTAATTCAAAAAAATTGAATTTTATTGTTTTTTGATTTAGACTTTAAATTCTTTTTTCTTCAATTTTTTTCTTCATTTTAAGTTTATTTTGACAAAATTTAAACTACATGCTCGTAAACTGTATAATACCTATTTAGCTTCAATTTAGATTTTTCAAAACAAGTTTTTTTTCTTTTTTTAATTTAGTCTCTCAACTTTGTATGATTTTCTTATTTCTTTAATTTCTCTTTCATTTTAAGTCTATTTTAGACCAAATTTAAACTACATGCTCCACTACCCTATATAACATCTAGGTAATTTCAATTCATATTTTTAACAAAAAAATATTATTTTTTAATTTAATTCCTTAACTTTGTATTTTATTCAATTTGGTTCTTCAACTATATTTTTTTGTAAATTCTTTTTTCTCATCAATTCATTGACTTCTTTATACTCTCACCAATACTTTGTCCTGAAAAATTCTTTCTTTAAAATGACATTATAAATATATTTTATAATTTTAAATAATATTTACTTTATTAAATAGCATTACAAATCTTATTTACACAAGTAAAAATGAAGAAATATATGTTTATATCTTATATAATTAGATAAAGTCATTTTTTTACGATATGAATTTATTTGAAATGGATACGACATACTAATATGATAACAAATGTCATGACAAAATTAATGACTTCTTTAGACTTTCAGTTGATTTCTTATGAAGATACTTTTGTACTGATCTTATTGATAGAGATGTATTTAGTCCCCTGTAAAATGAATATTAGGGATGGCAAACGGGTGGAGCGGGTGCGGATACCCCTCCATACTCATACCCACCTAAAATTTTTATATTAACTACCTATCCACCACCCACGATGGGTACAATTTTTAAATCCACACCCGCCTACGCAGGTACATTCTTAAATCCATCCCCACGCCCATTACTCAACTAGACATCCACCACCCAACCCGTATCCGCCTACAAGCAACCACTAATATCGAATTATGTAAAAATAAACTATAGGCTTTTGCAAAAAAGAGTAAAACTTCGTATATTTTATTGATTGATCAAGTGTATATATATAATACATTTATGCCGGTATAAATTTAACTACAATTAACTAACTAATGATCGCTAACTTAACTAAAACACATTTTTATAAGTATAAATTCTACTTAACTACAGCTAACTAATTAACTATACCTAACTTAACTAAATCATATATACACCAGTAAAATTCTACTTAACCACACATTATAAATTTACAGCCTGATTAATTCAAGCTCGATCATAAACCATCATTTTTTTTCAAACTAAATTAATTGAGTTCAAAGTCTACAAACTTAAGGATTAACGTAGATTTTAAAACAAACCAATATCTTAGTACATAAAACACTATAATAAAAGGCATAATCAAAGTCTACAAACATAAATAGTCCAAAATTCATATGGTGGGTAGTTAGTGGGCGAGCGGGCGGATACGATGCGGGTAAGGTCTCAAACCCATCACCTACCTACTACACATGAAGGGTGTGACTTTTTACATCTACACCCGCCCACTATCCACTAAACTCATACCCATCTCCACCCCAACTGAGGCGGGTACGGTGTAAAATTCGCGAAACTGCACTCGTCTACCATCCTTAAAAACGATTGTGGTCTCTTAGCTCTTGTGTTGAGCTTCCTTTATATTCATAAAAATAGAATGCGACCAAATTATATTAAAACTAAAATATAAGGATTAAACTCTAGTATTATTCTTGTAGGATGCTCCTCTATCGTTAATAGGTAATAATAATGGAGTTATAAGAATTATCAATTTGTTAAATTAGGTTGAAATGGTCCTTTTATAGTTTTTTTACGGTATACAAGTCAGATTATTTAATTCGTAAATCGGATTGGGGTGGTTATAAAAAACAGATTTTACTAAATTCAAACCAAACAGAGAAATAATGTTTAAAAGATGCAGAAGTAGAACGATCAAAACCTATACACCATTTACTATTACTGCTATCACTTCAGTAACATCTAGCTGGCTAGTAGTAACATTTTCAGCTATTAATTAAGAAATTAAACGTACGATCTGTGCACAAGCTAAGAAACGCAGCCATGTCGGAGACAGTTCAAGAATTTGGTCACCATGTTCCACCCCATTAAAAGCCAGCTTCGACATTTCTGCATCGAACACAGTACTCGATGACGACGACCTCTTAGTCATCTTGGCCGGTGAGGCCACCGCCACGTTCCGAGAAGACAGCGATGGCTGTCGATCATACGATTCATCCCTCGATAACGAGTCCTTCCCAGTAAGTCGTTGCACCAGGCTCATGAACTCCTCGGATCTAACGTGGATAATCTTTGGCGACCTCAGATAGATTGCCACGGGGTTAAGTTGCGATGATTTCTTGATCGTCGACGAAGAATCGCTAACCTTTAGCGGCGAAGGTCTTGGACCCTGTATCCAAGATCTCCCACTGATAGAGTGCTTGATTTCACGACTTTCACTTACAAAACTCATCTTGCTTCTTCTTGGAGACTGAACTTATAGCTTGTGGTAGCTTTAGTGAATAGCGGCCATGGATTTATATATGTTATAATGATAGTGCAGGAGTAAGAAAGAGTCCAAGCATGTGCAAAAAAGCCATGAAAACTGGGTCTTATTTGACTCGATGAGATTAACTTTTTCTAAAAGATTAATTTCTATTTAAACCGCTGCACAACTAAATAAAACATCAGTGATAAACACTATGACTGCACCAATCAAATAATATCGCATGTTTTATTGTGTTTAGTGTAAAAAGCTTGGTCAATGAAATGAAGTTCACGAGCTTAATCCAATAATAAATGTCGTTGGGTTGGTCGGGCAATCTATCATCGAATAAGGCTCATTATGACCAAAAATAATGCAGAACTTATAATTTTTCAGATCAAAAGTGCTTTTCAGTTTAATTTAGAAAGTATTTTTTAAAAGTTAGAATTTTTAGTTTTTAGCTTTTTTAAAAGTACTTTTAAATAAAATTATTCTTTTATCCTTGTTTATATCACCAACCCTCTCATATTTTTTTAAAAATATTTAAAATAGATATTTTATTTACTTAAAAATACTTTTTGACAATAATATTAATTTAAACCAAATAATTTAAAAATATTTTTTAAAACCACTTTTCAAAAGTACTTTCTCAGTACTTCTCAAAAGCAATATCAGCCCTAAACTAATAATTTGATGTTTACCTAATCAAGAATGAGTAATGCTTATCATCATCAGAAACTTTCTAGTTGAAGCCAGCTGGTCATTTAGCAATTATTAAAAAAATAATTTTATGAAAATTAATATTTTATCTATTTAGTTTTCTTTTAAGTATGTCTAATAGTTTGGGTGAAAATTATTTGATAGATTTTTTATGATAAATTTTGAAAAATAATAATTAAATAAAGAATTAATATGTTCAATAAATTTTATTTTCTTTTTGATATTTTATTATATTTTGAAACTTACATTTATCAAACAATTTTATAAAATAAATAAACGAGTTATGACTACTTGGATTTTTGGTCGTCTCGACCCTAATCTAAAAATTAAAAACCTAATCGGATTTGTCTTAAAAAATTAATCAAATATTAAATATATTATATAAAAATACAATATATATATATAATTAAAAATATATCGTGTCGGGCCGAGAAATTTCACCCCAAACCCATACTCAAATCCGCCTCGATCCCGACTCAATCTTTACAAAAACTCGGCCCGCCCCTACATGGGGTGGGGATAATTTTTTTCTTTACATTTGTCCCTCTATATATTTTTTTAAAAATGGTTTATTTATGAATTCCCCCACTTTTAAACATTTATATTTTGCCCTCAACCCCAAATCCTGACTCCTTCCCTGCCCGCCCCGAACCCGAAATTCAAGAGAAAAAAGTGTTCGGGTTGAGACGGATTCGGGTAATTTTGTCGTCCCTCCCAGTTGAGACACTATGAGATAAATAGAATATAGAATCCTATTACCCTGGTAGGTGTACAGAGATTTCAATAAGATCCCGAAAGATGAGTAAAAGTCTGAAGGATCTCTAAGAAATCTATATGAGATGAACATATTCCAACAAGTGGTTCATGCCAACTGCCTCCATAGTTTGGGCTATAATGGTACATGTGGTCAAGTTAAAGAGAGGGAGGTTGTAATGAATGATGGAAAGTGCTCGTTGTTTGTAGAAGTGGAAGTTCACCAAATAGTATGGAGTATGGACAGGGTTGGATCATTGTCCATCGGTGCTCACAACCGAGAACAACTCCAAACCACCAACAGCCGGAGAGGGTCAACACTAAAAAGTAAAAGGTTCTTCTTCGAGACTAGTTGGGAAAAGAATAGACTATGTGCCAGCAAACTACCAGGTATAACATGGTTGAAAGAATAAGAGTTGCTGTGACGAAAATTAACCTTGAACGCGAAGACCAAGACAAGTGTTGTTGGCTACAAGCAATGGTTAAAAGTGGGGAATAGGAACGCAACCAAAAAGGCACCGGCGGATCCACACTATGTTTAGGTGGGCACATGCCCACTTTAAAATTCAAATTTTCTTCTATTAGTTATTTATTTATTGATGGTGTACACCCTAAAATTTTATTTATACCCGCTCTAAAATTTTATGAAAAGTTTGTGTCCACTCTGAACTTTTACTTATCCTCATCCACATAAATTATAATAAAATACTGACTAAAGATGTATATAAGTAGTAACTTATTCTTTCTTAAGAGTCCACAAACAATTCATTTGAGCTCAGTTCGTTTACAACCTTATATAAATGTCCAAAAATAATAATCAATTACAAGAGAAACTGAAACTCATAAAAAATAAAAATTATCCGGGTTCAAATCCTACTTTTTGTTGGAAAAAATATAATTTTGGAGCTTTGAATGAGAAATTGATACATAGGTTGTTGAGGAAAATGTGGAACCAATTGTTGATTCGTAAATGTGCAGACGTGCACGACGTGGGTAGCGCAAATGTCTGAACTGGTATGGTCCTCCATGGGCCTGCGGATATTTTGACCCAAAATTTGAAATAATTTCTCCTCAAATAAGAGCATATATTTGCCAAATTATATTTTGGAATTAAAAGGATAAATATTAAAGTTTCTTTTAATTCAGACAGTAATTTTAGAAATTGCTCTTTAAATACTCATTAATTCTCAAAATCATAAATGCTTCATTAGGTCAATGTTTCCACTTATACCCTCGTGAAAGTCCTATAAATAGGGTGTAAACCTTTTAGGTTAAACACAACTAAAAAACACAAAGAAATTTTTATTGTTTTACTCTGTGATTTTCAAAAGTAGTTTTTGGTGAAATGAGAAGGCAAAGTTGTAGTTTGTGATATCTGCAGTTGTGCTACCATAGCTGATCATCTAGTTGTTGTATCATAGGAGATAGACAACAAAAAATCTCAAGCACCAAAGAGTGGCTGAAAAATCTGTCTTAAGGAAACTGTGTGGCTACAAGCCTCAACTTGTTCCTAATCAATTTGGTTTTAGATATGTTGTATCTATATTTGTTGTTCTGTTCGTTCAATATTTTAATATAATATTTATATTTTATTAATTTATTATTTCTTGCATTAATGATTTTCTAACATTTTTGACACTTTTTCTTCATCAAACACAAAATTCTCAGTTTTCAAAGTTCAAGACTCTCAGACCTCTCAAGTCTGAAGGTAGGTAATTTTTATTTTTATTTTAAATCTTCATTTATTCAATATATGGGGAAAGCAAATGTTTGCATAAATTGTCCACATCATAAAGATGTTATACAGGTTCGTCTCTGTTCATTGTAACATAATACATTGTTTTATACTTTTTAAACAAACCTTAAATTATATGAGTGTACGTTTTAACCACAGTGGCAGATCCTCCATATAATTAGGGTGGACAAGTTATTTACATTGTTTTTTTCCCGATTCACTAATGTGTGCATTGATAACTTATTTACAGGGTTGCAAATAACCATTGTTAATATATTTACACCTAATCGTTTATGTTTGGAAACACTAAACGAACATTTTCGAAAACACAAAACAATAATGTTCGCGAAAACTAAAAGAATCGAGCCCAAACACACTAAATAATAAATGAACCAAATTTGAACATAATGTTAATATATATGTGCCCACCCTCAAAAATATTTTTGGATCTGCCACGGCAAAAAGGAAGGGATCAAGAAACTTGCGGTGAGGCATTTCCAAGATCTGTTCATGACACAAGACAATCAAGTTGAAGAAAGCACTATCGACTTGATTAAAGGGTGTGTGTCGAGGAGTATGAATGGAAATCTCTTGCTTGAATTTACGGAGGAGGAAACTCTACCTGCCATCAACAAACTAAACCCTACTAACAAAGCACTAGCACCGGATGTCGGATGGTATGTCGATGCTTTTCTACCAAAAGTAATGCTCCAGCATTGGAAAGGGAATATATTAGTCTTGAAGGTATTTATCCAACCCATTGTTTCAATTACCAAGGTTGATTTTACTTAATTTTGACCCATAAATCTATGTAATGTGTTGTACAAGATTGTTTCCGAAGTATTTGTTAACAAGCTTAAGAAGATCCTCTGGTAGTGCATTAGTGACTTTGTAACGGGTAGACAAATAACCATGTGATGATGGCATACGAATTAATCCATGCGATGAGACTGTAGAAGAGAAGGAAAATGGATACTTCGCAGTTAGCACTCAATCTTGACACGTGGAAAGTTAATGACCAAGTTAAGTGGAAGTTCTTTGAACTAGTTGGTTATCATTAGCGGGGGGAAATAAAAAAGAAATGATAGCAGTCGCAGAGGCCAACCCAGACGACTGTTATTCACGCTATTAAAGAGGGTGTTATTGCTTTAGATTCTTTGAGGGAATGTGGATTTCCCAACCAATCGACAGTGAAGTTGACAGGATCGTGAAAGCCTGCAAAACGTTGGGAGATAGAGGACTTTGATAGATTCATCACAGTTGTGGAGTGTGGAACTGCAAGCACAATCAGACAATTGAGAATGCAGCAAAATAAACAAGGACTCGTATTCTTCTGACATAGGCTGCGCGTGTTGGAGGAATGTTACAGAATGACAGATGACTTTGGATCACCAAAAGTCTCCTTATACATAACATGAGAGCTTGCCAAAGTATGTTGTAACAAAATTGATAGCTCAAGATGGTTTTACCCTAAAAAATTACCCAAAAACATATATCTATCTATACTAAACAATAAGATAAGGTTTTTATAAAGTTTATAAAAATATATTTGACATATTATATACACTTGGAGCTGGTGTGTCTTGTGTTTGTAAATTAATGGAACTCATAGGATCTGTATTCTCTTTTGTATAAGGCATTACATTTACACCAAACAACCCACTTTATCCTCTATATCACCATGTTTCCTTTCACCCGGCCATTGAAAATTAGAGATCCAAATTTGCCCACCATAGAATTTCTTTTTAAAAAATATCCATATCACAATTGAATAAATGACGAATATTCGGTC
The DNA here is from genome assembly GCA_019671005.1 of Hibiscus mutabilis. NCBI lineage: Eukaryota > Viridiplantae > Streptophyta > Magnoliopsida > Malvales > Malvaceae > Hibiscus > Hibiscus mutabilis. The sequence goes on from CM033713.1 coordinate 24,309,242, forward strand.
ATTTAAGCAGTGAGATGCATGCAAAAGTCCATTTTCGTTGTCATGTCATTTTCTAGGGGATGATGACCTTGATCTGCTGTCACATGTCAACTTCATCTCATCAACTTAAATACACCATCTCAGATTTTTTAACTTAATTTTCAATATTATCTATCACAAAAAATTATTATTATACCAAGTATAATATTGATGTAGTCTGGATAAAAATTGTGTATTTATTTTTTTAAAATTTTAAATAAATATATAGCATTTTATAAAAAAAATTTGTGGAATTTAACTAACGAAGGTTGATACAAGTGGTAAGCAGCTTGGTATTGCTTAAGTAAGATCTCGGGTTCGAGGCGTTGTGCATGCAAAAAATCCTTGCTGAGAGACTCACCCACCAAAATTAGGTGTGTGACTTGAGTCGGTCTAGATTAGTCAAGGCGAAACCTTGAAAATCAGAGGACAAACCAAAAAAAATTATAAATTAAAAAAAAATACATCAAATTTCAAATTTAATTTCACAAATATTGAAATAGGGAGAAAAACAAAAGGTCTGGTTGGGGAATGCCAGCTCAGCTACACCTTTTTCTTGATTGCTTCCTCTTGATGTAGCACAAAACAGCTGGGGCGCACCTTTTTTCTCTCCCTCTCTTTACATATGAAATAATTTTCACAAATAATATTAATAATTTTCATAAACAACAAAACTTTCATCGAGTTCACTGTCATTAAAGAATAATTTTCATTGTTATCAAGTTCATCTATATTTTTTTAATACGTGTCATTATCTAATTTAATTAATAAAAAAAATGTGGGGACACTTAGTGGGAATAGAGCCCGGAATCCTTGTCAATGGGGGTCCATTGCTTGTTGTATCATGCTAAGTAAATATTACATTATCGACAAATATAATATTTAATTTAAATTGTGACTAAAATTAGTTAAATTTGTTTTATGGAAACTATATTAATTATAACATGTTAACTTGGTTGTCGTTAATATTAGTGATTGAGTTGAAATTATTTCGTAATGATCATGACTCAAATGAAAAAATTTTAATTTTAGTGGTAAAATACAAATATTGTCTTATAAGTTCAACAATCATTAGTGCAGTTTACCCTTATTATACATTTAAGAATTTAAAAAACTAATAAATGAGACATTTTGCTATCATTTTATTTTTTTAAAAATGTTTTACCAATATTATACTAAATAATGACTATACATAGAAACTTTTAAATAATAATAATAATAATATTATTAGTATTATGGTTTGAATAATCTGTTTTTATTCAGTTAAACATTTGATTGGAGAAATTTCAATTAAATCGCGTTTTCAATTTTCATCAAATAAAATTTAATTGAGGTGAAATATATATATGTGCTGGTTTAAATAGATGAAAATAGATTTCTACATAGAAATGAAAATAGATATTTAAACAATAAGTGAGGGAGAGAATTCACGTTTAGTTCTAAAAAAATATTTTCTGTTTTTTTTCTATTTTTATTTTCAAATTTCAGAAAACAGAAATCATATTTAGTTAATAGAAATGAAAACTTATGTTTAGAAGTGAAAATATGTTTGATATACAGTTTTTCAAAATAGAAACGAACAAATAATTATTCAATAATTAAATTAAATATAATTATAATAAAATATGATTAAATAAAACAAAGTTTTAAAATTATAAACAAGAAAATAATTTTTAATCTTAATAAAAATATGACATTCGGACGATCCATTTTGGTATGTTATTTGACTTTATACTAAGTGAGAAAATAATTCAATTCATGCATCCTTTAATTTTGTGTTTTTATTATGAAATGTGAACAATTGATTGTGTGAAGCAACGATTTTGGTTTGACTTAGTTGTTTTGTTAGACATTTTTAGGTTTTATAAGATTTATTTTTTTTGCTTCAAGGAGTTATTGTGATAGTTATGTTGCTAAGGTAAATTAAATGGTGCTTGGATTGACGGAGATGATGATGATAGAAATATAAAGATGAAGAAAAGAAGTGAACTAGGGATAAATTAATAGAATATTGAAATGTTAATGGTTATTTTTTTAGAGTTAAGATTAAATTAAAATAAAGTGTGAAATTGAGGACTAAATTTGTTATTACGTTAATTTTATTAATTATCACATCATTTGCCGTTAAAATTTTAACGACAAAAGACTATTTTGTTAATTGTTTTAAGTCATGTGGCTCTTTTATTAATTTTTCATAGTCAGTGACTTAAAAAAAGACCTTATAGTTGGAGAACTATTTGTGTATTTTACCAACAAAATATTTTTACAATGGTTTAAACTATGCTAAAACAAAATAGTTAAATATCATTAAAATAAAATAAAAATGTTGAAGGATTTGATCTCATGTCACTTAAGCCTTGTTTCAAAATTTCCAAAACAAGTTTAATGAAAATATTGAAAAACATTTTTTATGTTTTCATATTTTCACTTATTTTTGTTTTTATTTCTTAGAATTCATTTTCTGATTTTACAATCAAACACGTTTTTTTTAACGTTTTCTATTTTCTAAGAAAAAAAGATGGCCTTTATTTTCTAGAATCAAACGAACATGTTTTGAATTAATTATAATAAACTATAAAATCATAAGGAATTAAAGGACTATTGAGTTTAACTTCAAATGACCTTTTATATCATGAAATAGTTCTTAAGCATGGATTTATGTACTTACTTCTAATGCAATCTAAATTGATTTTATTTAAATTTAAAATGTTTGAAGCTTTTGAACTTTTAAAATTTTAATTTAGTTCTTGATTTTTTCATTTAATTAATCTTTTAAATTTAGAAAAAAGGGTAATTTGAATTTTTTTTAGTAACATTGAATTTTAGTTTCAACAGTTTTTTTATTATTTGTGCCATGTGTCGTGATAGAGTGCTATCACATGGTCTTTTCGTTTTTCTATTTTATTTTAAAAATTATTCAAAATCTTAATAAAAACTATTTTTTGAAAAAAAAAGTTTATCTTATGAAAAAAATATTAAATTCTTTATTTTTTAGATTTCCAAATTTAAAAAAAATATTAAATAGTGTGGAAAACTGTAAAAAATTATTGAAAATGCTAAAATATTACAAAATTGTTTAAAAATATAAAATTACATATTATTAAAAAATATTAAACTTGCAATGTCATTTCAAAAAAATATAAAAAATAGAATTATTCCCGGTTGTGGAAGGCACTAAGCATTATTTGGGGTGATGTTCGGCAAAACATTATTTGAAGTATTGGTAGTTGGACGATGGTTGATTTCTGGTTTGATTCGTGGGTTGGGGAGATTAGCCCTTTGGTTAACTTAGCCTTTGATGGGGTCTACCTTGCCGCATGTTTCGGTTGCTGCCATGGCGGATTCATCCGGCAACTGGCAGTGACATCTCTTCCAGTATATGTCGCCGCATCATGTGCTCATGCACATTGCCGCGATCAAGGGACCCGTAGCATCGGTAGGGAGCGATGTTGTGGGTTGGAAAGGTGGAGTCGTGAACCGATTCTCAGTCAAGTCGGCTTACTTTGTTAGTTAGGGAAGCTCACACTTTGTCGCTGACAATGTTTAGAAAGTGGTGCATAAGCATAAGGGGTTGCAACGTGTTCGTGATTTCTTGTGGCTTGTGTGTTTGGATAAGCTTATGACAAACGTTGAGCGTGGGAGGTGCCATTTTACAACCGATACCCATTGTTCGATTTTCCACGCTGTGCCCGAGGATGTGGATCATGTCCTTGTTATTGTTCGTCGACGTCTGCGATATAGTGCTCTTTTGTTAAGCCTGCTCGGTTATCTAAGTTTTTTCCCTTAAGTTTGCATGACTGGATTGTTGTTAACATTAGTAAACTGGATTTTTTTTCTTCATAAGTCGATTTGGGATATTTTATTTGGGGCGCTTATTTGGAATTTTTGGAGAGATCGAATGTGATTGTCTTCAATAACCCTGTGGAGGGCTCGGGATCGGTAGTCGAGCGGAGCAGACAAAACCCTGTGGAGGGCTCGGGATCGGTAGTCGAGCGGAGCAGACAATTGTTGGCCCTTGCACTCTGAGCTTTGGCTTCGGTTTATCAGGTTTCGATAGAGGCTAATCCGATTCAACGCGGTGCGTCGAATTGGCCGCTCCCTGAGACAGGTTGGGTCAAGTTGAATACTGATGGGGCGAGGTATAACACTATCGGGATTGCATCATGTGGCGGTGTACTCCGTGACCATGATGGTAGTTGGATTCTTTATTTTTCCAAATTTATAGGTTTTGTAGGGCCCTTGATGCTGAATTATGGGTGCGTTGCTTGGATTGAAGAGTGCTTAGGACCGGGGGGGGTTTCTTCAGGTGATTCTTGAACTTGATAGCTTGGAAACTTTACGCTTGCTTTGTTGTGATTTATCGGTACAACTAGGTTCTTCTTTGTTGATGCACTTGTATGATTTTCGTAATTGAAGGTGGACGGCTCAGATTCAACATGTCGACAGGGAAGGAAATAAAGTCGCAGATGGTCTTGCGAAGGTCGTGTGTTCCCATAATTTAGATGTGGTTTATTATCAGACACCTCCCCCTATGACTGTAGGGATTTTAAGTGAGGATTGTTGGATAATGCTCAAGTCAAGTATCCCACATTGGGTGGGAAAGTACCTTGGGCTTGGTTTATATAGAGGTCTTAATAGCCTCCCTTATTGAAGATTAGTAGGCAAGGCTCTCACATGCGCTTGCCGCCACCACCGTTCAGTCAATTCGGTTTGTGTTAACACGTGTCTTCGACACATCCATGGGTGTTCTATCTTTTTATAAAAAATTTGGAAGATTTTTTACAGTATTCTATATTGAACTCACTGGTTTCAAAATAAATTAACCGTCTATAAATGGTTGCAATTATTTGAATTAAAAGCTGTGTGCACATTATCTACAGGAATGAATGTAGATGCTTTTTCATTATGAACCTGGACATGCATTTGTCCAGATTCATTATTGTAATCACTCATTTTTATCCGGTGTATAAATATTGTGTTAATCTATGTTAGTTTAATAATTAATATATATTTGTTGCATGTATGCATGTTATATTATACTTTTATTATGTATATGTGATTAATGTGTGCGTAAACTATGTGTGTGATGTGTCATGTATGCATTAGTAACTATTATGTGCATGTTTATATATGTTTGCATGTGTGTATTATTAATGCCCTTGTTATTATTAAATGTATACGAATGAGTATTGCATGAATTGTATGCATTACTATTACGTGTATTTGTATGTGAATGTGTTTTATCACAATTATATGTATATGTACGTAATCATGTATGTGTATGCTATATATGTATGTGTGTCCATGTATATGTGTGTTTACTTTTAAATATATATGATATATGTAAATATTTGAACGAATGTGTATTTTATATATGTATGTGTGTCCGTGTATATATACATGCATGTGTATGTATTATCGTATTACTATAGTATTATTATTATTATTATTGTTATTATTATTATTATTAGTTATAATATGCATGTAACAGATCTAAAATGTATAAAACCCATTTATAATATAACAGTCCATAGTCCATATATTACAAACCCAAAATATAAGTTACAAGGCCCATTTTGGGCAGACCCAACCAAACCCTAACCCATATCCGAAAACCTTAATTACATGACTAACCCTAACCCTTCTTCCTTGCGCAACCTAATCTGAGCTGTTGGATCAAAATTTGATCCAACGGCCATGATCGAAAGGAGAGAACCTTCCAGCTGGCGCGTGTGGCTCACTCCCGGGACTGTTGGACTTCCACGTGGCATCATCGGGTGCAATCTCGCCCGTTCAAGCATGCATCTGAGACGTTCGATCTTCAGGGCATCTCAGCCGTTGGATCTGATCTGATCCAACGGCTGAGAACAGATCTGGGCGGATGGTCACCTCCCCCATACCTCCACTATACCGGTTCGCCAGCCACCGTGTTCAAAATTTTGCCAGAAAACACAAAAAAGTAGAGATCATGTCAGTGACCAAATCACAAAAAATACGTATTTTGTGTCATATCTTCTACCAAACAGGGATCAGGATATATGTATCAGACCAATATTTTGTAAGACAAGTTATCAGTTTCAAAAAAAATACAAGTTTCCATCAGTAATCTCTTCCCTTCTTTTTTCGAATCTCATACATGCATGAAAAAATAACAAGTAAAAAATAAAAAATACATAGTTTACCTAAGGAAAAATCTTTCCTTGCCGGCGATAAACTCCGAGGAGTGAACCACTAAAGGGGATTTTCTTTTGTTTCTTTGTTTCGAAATATCATAGATCTAGGGTTTTGGTGATCTCAAAATAAGAGGGTGATAGTTTTGGGAAAGGTTTTGGGGTTCAGTTTTTTCAAAAGTAGAGGGTTTTTTGCTTTTGAGAGGTGTCTAGGTTAGGTTTTGGAACGTTTTGAGTGTAGAGGGCGGTGGCCGGAGTAGCCGGACTACCGCCGGCCTCTAGAACCACAGCGACTGAGGGATTTGGGGGTTGTATTTTCTGGGAAAACAGAGAGAATATGAGAGCTTTATCTCTTAAGGGCTAAAAAAATGAAAATGAGGGAAAGATTTTGCCAGTTAGGGTTTTTTATAAACAATTTTTTTAAAAAACGGTATAATTACTCATTAAGAAGCCTCGTGTTTTTGTTCTTTTCAAATCGGGCTTGCCCCTTAGTAGATTTACAACATTAATCCCCCTTCATTTTTCAAACTTTTCAATATGGCCCCTAAATTAAACAGATTCTGAGTTTAAATGGTGAAATTACCGCTTTAGTCATTCCGCGTTTTCAATGTTTTCAAAGCTATCTCCGCATGGGTTTATTACAAGTTTGGTCCTTGCAAGTTGATTCCAGTTTACAATTTGATCCTTAAATGTGCCTTTTTGTTCTTTTAATTTCTGCCCTCTTCTTTTCTTATTAATACATTTCGGTCCTCTTTCATGTTTAGATATTTATGTCCTTTTTATCATGTTTTAGCATGTTCGTGTCGTTCTCTTGGTGCTTGTATGTGTTTTATAGCATGATTAATTTATGTCTTTGTAACATGTGTTATCTTGTTTCCATGTCTTATTTTATTTATTCATGTTGTATATATGTTCGTCTCATGTTATGTTTTGGTTTAGTTAGTGTGTTATGTATGTGCATTTACATGTTTTTATCCCTTTTGTCTTTAGGTTATATGTTAGTATGTTTTTTTCTTTTTTTACATGGTGTATGTTTTTTTTATTGTATTGTGATGTGTGCAAAAAAATGCCATATGTAAGTTTTAATTATATTATCATGGCATTGATGTTTCATTAATCTAGCATCATGTTATTTATGTCATGCACGTGTTTTAGTTGTGGATCGTATTTATGTAGCTAGACATGTTAGATTTAATTAATTAATTTTGGAAAGCATGTTTTTCTTTCTTTATGTTTATGTGCATACTTTGTTTTATTATTGCGATGTATTATGTTTATGCATTTAATTATTTTGTTTAAATTTTGTAATACTCATATTTTATGTTTTTTAAAATGCCATGTCAGTGTAAATTGTATGTTTTATGTTTTGTTTTTAAGATTGCATAACGAGATATTAATTGTCAATGCGGTGCCCTTTTATTCGAGCGTAAACTTGGCCAGTATCAAGCGCAGTGATGGTGGTTTATCGGTTTACTCTCGAATAACGGGGCCCTTAAAATCTACTCGTAATTATAACCAAATTTTAATTTAATCGTCACTTTAATCCGGAAAGTTTAATATTAATAAAGCGGTAATTATTAAAGAAACAATTTTTGGGCTGTGTGGGGGTGCTAATCCTTACCCATCCGTAACCGACTCCCGAACCCAACATTTTTAAAATTTCTGGTTTTATGGTGTCCGACCTACCTAAGTGACCGGTGGTGACTCTATTTTTTAAATTAAAACGCGGTTTTTCTAAAACCCCACGAATGATTTTTAAAATACCCAAAAAGACCTCCAAACACCTTAAATCCATTTTTAGCGTAAAAAGAAAGATCGCTACAGATGACGACTCTGCTAGGGACAATTATTTGTTTTTCAAAAACAAAAAAGAGAGAAGATTTTTCAAATAATTACCGCTTCAGTAATATTAGGAGTTCCAGATTAAAGTGACTATTAAATTAAAATTTGGTTATAATTGCGTATTTATTTTAACGCATTTAAAATCCAGCATATAAACTTGTCCTTTTAAGTGGGGGAAACACTAATGCTTTCGCGAGGATATCGTTCCTCCGTGTAGGTCTAGCAAGTATCTTCGGGGCTCAAGTACCTTATGCTTTCGTAAGGATATCGTTCCTTCGTGCAGGCACAAGCGAATGGGTCCCCCTGAATTGAACCCAGTTGAAAGGAGCCTATAATGGGTGATGATCGGGGGCCTTGCTACCCTTATTAGGGGACAAAAATGACAATTCAGGTACCTCCTAGCACCAACACTGCATGTATATAACATATAAAAATCCACCCCTTTAGAGCCATGTAGATAACCTAGATGTTTTAGACGGGATATAAGTAGGGTTGTTTTGTTTGTTTACCTTATCTAAATTGTTCTTTAATTATGTATTTATTTATTTTATCCGGTACTGACTTGTTTTCTTTTTTGATTTGCTTTTTTGTATACATCATTGCATTTGCATTAGATAAAGGTACTGGATCAAGTGGTTTGCCCGATCAGAAAATCTTTCATCATGAAAAAAAGGTATCTTAAGAAAGAAGAACTCAACCCAACCGTCAGACACTGGTCAGAAGTCAATCAGAGAACCCAAGGTAACAGCTTGCCGAGAGAGCGCATAGTGGCAGGATACACTTTTGTGAGTATCCAACAGAATGATTTACGGGAGCTTAAAAGTATTTGGGAAGGATGGGATCGAATACTACAAGACTTATTCTGTGATAGTTATGGCGACATAGCACAGTTGATATATATTTGGGTTAACCAACCTTTGCTCTGAGCCATCTTCCAGTTTTGGAATCCTGTTTTTTGTTGTTTCACATTCAATGGGCAGGACATGATGCCTACAGTAGAGGAGTACACCGCTTTACTTAATCAAAAAAATGTCCAGAAGGATTGGATCTATGCGAAGCCGTCAAGGAACCAGAATTACACTTCGAAGCTCAAAACTTTTGCCAAGATGAGTGACGATTGAGTTAATGGCCTGGTTCGACTTTGAGGAGACAGCTCAGTCTTTGCATGAGAGAGTATCCGAGACATCATATCCTCGCACCCAGATGAGGGGAAGAAAATGGACATTTTCTCATTAGGAATATATGGCTTAGTCATCCTCTTGAGGGTCCTCGGAAACATCGATGTAGCTATCCTAGACCTATATGAGCGTATGAAGTGGGAGGCGAATCCAGTACCAGTAATCTTAACTGAAACTTTCATTTCTTTGAATGCGAGTCGAAAACACGAAGAGAGACGTTTCTGAGGGTGTGCACAATTGCTACAGGTTTGGATTTAGAGCCACATGTGGAAGACAACCACATGGGTTTTGCCGGGAATATTATTTTGGGACTTTTCGCCTTTGCGAGAGTACTTAGAAAAGGAATGGCGAGGAAACTTGAAAACGAAGAAATGGTCTTGTTTCTTTGGGAACCTTCAAGACGAAGACATAGTGTGGAGAGTTCCTTGGCTCGGCAGGGTTAGTTACTTTCTATATAGCTGTGGCGATTACGACTGGTTAATGATGTTAAGACTAAATGGTGGAATTGCTTGTGCTCCGCTTCTTGTGTCCCGACAATTCGGGTCGTGACAGTTTGTTCCTGTCACTACCGGTTTAAGCCAAAGTGAATTTCTTTTCAAATGTGAGTTCCGGGCGAAAGTTCACACCGTCATGAGAGCTTGGGATCATTGTTATCGGATAAGGGTAGAAGAAGACACCGAGTTCATGATCACCCCAGATTATGACGTTTGGAGGTGTTTGAGGATTAATGATAAGATTCTGAAACCTAACAAAGGGCCAGCTGTGTCACTTAAGGAGCTTATGAGGATAGTAATGTCCGTGGATGACATTCTGCGAAAAGAACTCGAGGAAGTCAAGAAGAAGATTGAGGCTTTACAGACTCAGCATATGGATGAGCTCTACAAGGCAGGTTTAGAGGTCGACGAACGAGACGGGGCCATTAAGCAGTTGAAGAAGCTGAATGCAGATCTAAGTGAAAAGAATGCTATTTATCAGAAAGATACTTTCCAATTCCAAGCGAAGGTGCAGAAGGCCGGCCGAAGTTAGTTCTTAGCCGTGGAGAAAGAAATGATGAACGATACGCGTCTAGTCGAAGAAGAACAAGAGAAATGCAAACGAACAATTGAGAAAGAGGTAGAAAGTTACAAGTTAGCCATCGATAGTGAAATGCGGTCTTTTAGGGATGCCATTAATCAAGAGAAATGAAGAACTAGACAAGAGATCGAAAAAGGCAAGCAAGCAATCATCTACGAAAGAGAGAACACTGTCATTTAGAAGAGAAAATCCATGAGAGTATGAATAGACTGCTAGAGATGAAAAGCTTGTACAATGACATTGTTCAGAGCTTGAACCAGAGTTAGGATCAGAATGTCGAGTTAGAAGGGAGGTTGGTAGAGTTGGAGCAGTCATTTCAGACTTATCGTCAAATGAATGGTTTCATCGAACTACAAGAAAGGGAGCATGAAATTGGTATGTTACGGGCCCGGATTGAGTCGCTTGAAGCAACTATTCAGGATTACAAGGAGAGAACTAGGGTGTTCGAAGAAGATTTAGTCGATGAAGATAGCTATTGGCGAAGAAGACTTTGTGATGCTGCCCAGATGGTTCAAGACAGAGACCAATATTACGCGACCCTGATGATGGACATACAACGAGTTGCAAGGCATGCGAATGACTTAGCTGCCGAAGCCGAAGCTCTCTGACCTTACGTTGCCGCAGATATAGGAGAAGTACCTAGGTTTATCAAGCTACTCAGGGCTATCGATAAGCTAGGAGATAGAGATAAGGCTTATGTGTAGAACTTTGTGTTGTAATCAGGACTCTTTTTAATAGGGACCCTTTTGTAATCCGGACCTTTTGGAATCTGGACTCTTTAGTTCCCATGAAAGTAGTTCAAAAAGGTGATTACCAGCGGAATCAGTACCTTTATTTGCATACATTCTTGCATTGCATCATGACATTTACATTATTATACATGCATTTATTCATTTTTACGATTATATTAATAGTGTAAATATTGTGGCAGTGAAATTAAAAGTTAAGCCGTAACCATTCAGCATCCATACTTCACACGGTTTCAAAGTAAACTCATGGAAGACGGAATAATCAGTCTGGAAAATGGGCAGAAAGATCTAGAAGCACATTTTGATAAAGCCAAGAAGAGTCTCATTGATCAGATCGCTCAATCGCAAGCTGCAATAGTATCTGACATAGCAACATTGCTGGCAAAAAGCCTTGAGAAAGAAAAAGCTGAAGACGAAGTCGCCCAAGAGCCATAAGGTATCACATCTCACAGGAAGGTTCAACCAGCGACGCCAAGTTCGGCAAGAAGAGTATTCATTGACCCTGCCTGGATATCTGCTAATCTTCAGGCAGGGGCATCTGAAAGCCAACCCATAGATACAAAGGTATTTTACGAAGAAGAGGTGCCATATCTGAATTTGGTCGAGAAAATTAGAATAGAAGTATAAAAAAAGTGGGAAGAAAGGTTATGTTTTATGGAGGAAACGTTTAGAGCGCTGCAAGCTATAGACGAATCGAGGAATGAGGCTAGTGATCTGAGCCTGGTATCTGACCTTGTTCTACCGCCAAAATTCAAAACTCTAGAGTTCGATAAGTATGATGGAACTACATGCCCTTCTACACACGTGACCATGTATTGCCGGAAGATGGCGGCCTACCTCAAGGATGAAAAGCTTTTGATCCATTGTTTTTAGAACAGTCTGACTGGGGCAGTACTTCGGTGGTACACCCAATTAAGCTGGGCGAATATTAAGTCCTGGAAGGATCTTTCAAGGGCATTCATAGAGCAGTACAAACATGTGACAAACATGACACCAGCAGGATCATGTTAGAAAACATGGGGTGGAAGTCCAATGAAAGTCTGTGACAAGTAGCCCAGAGGTGGCGAGAAGTGGCCGCTCAAATCCAGCCACCATTTCTCGAGCACAAGATCACGCCTCTTTTCGTGAACACTCTAAAGGGGACATTATTCGATCGCCTTATTAATAATACAACTCAGAGCTTCGCCGATTTGATCAGGACTGGGGGGTCTCTTGAATTGGTCATCAAGAGTGGTAGGATTGATAGAGGGGAGAGTTCTCGGAAGTACAACAAGAAGAATGAGGTAAACACTACGAGTACTTATACTGCTCCAAAGAACTTCACGGTCTCTCAACCACAAGCATCTGCGGGGAAGGCTCAGAACCCAAACCAAAGAGAAGGGAAAGCTCTGAGAAAGGAACAAGAGAAAGCATTATTTACTCCGTTGCCAGTTTCGTATTCTGAACTTTACTCTCAATTGCACAAAGCTGATTTAGTCCACCCATACTATGTCAATCCGTTTAAACCTTCGTTCCCGTCCTGGTATGATCCGAACGTGCATTGCGATTATCATGGTGGTGCCCCTGGTCACCCCACAGAAAATTACCTTGCATTTAAGAAGCTTGTGCAGAGTTTGATTAATTTAGGGGTGTTGAAATTTGAAGAACCGAATGTGGCTGCTAACCCGTTGCCCAATCACGGGAATCATAGAGTGAATGCTATCGAGGAGTACACTGCTAGGAAGGTTAAGGAAAACGTATCAGAGATTAAGACTCTATTACGGTGGGTGTTCCAATAATTATGCATGGCCCGTTTGATCGACAAGGGCATAGTAGTGGTACATGAAGGATGCAAAGCTTATTGCGAGTTCCATCAGGATGGGGGCATGATATACAACAATGTGAAGAATTTAGGAGATTGGACCAGCAGATGATGGATAGTAAAAAGATAGAATTCTTTGAAGAGGCTGTAGGAAGGCAGGGGCTAGATGTATGTGCGTCAGACAACCCCAACCTCAAATATGAGAGAGACGGGCATTTCATTATCTCTTACAGATCTGAGGGAGCAAGCTCATCTCAAGGAGAAGCTACAAAAGTGGCTCCCAAAGTCATCATCTCAGCACTGCCCCAGTTTTCGTTCAAGGACATGCGGCAAACTCCTTGGAGTTATGCCACAAACGTGACCATACCGGAGAAGTCAAAGCCTGATGAGGAGAAAGAAAAAATGATGGAAGAAGAGCCAACACTAAAAGATGAACAAACAAAGAATGATGAAAGTATCGATGAAGTAGGCCATTTCACGAGGAGCGACATGTGCTACTCTTTGAAAACTTTGAAGACTACTGAAGATACCGAGGGTAAAGGAAAAGGTACATCAACCGGCTCTGCTCAGATATTTGGCGAGGAACCCTATTCGAAGATAAATGAACCAGTAACCGAAGCTCAGGCAAAATTTTTTTTGAAGTTCCTGAGGCACAACGAATACAATGTAGTAGAGCAGCTGGGAAAGCAACGGACAAGAATTACAGTACTGGGTTGCTTCTGAGCTCAGAAAAACACCGCGATGCCTTGTTAAAGGTGCTAAACCAGACATTTGTGCCCAACGACATTTCTGTATCCAAGCTGGACATGATAGTGGGCCATATCACCGCATATAACAACATCACATTTAGCAATGACGAGATCCCGAAAAGGAGTATGGGGTCCACCAAATCTCTCAACATCACGACCCACTGCAAAAGGTATGTGTTACCAGGAGTACTTGTTGATAATGGGTCGGCATTAAACATGCTACTGATGTTGACTTTGCAAAAGCTACCAATAGATGATTCTCACATGAAACCCTGTCACAACTCCGTGAGAGGCTTTGATGGTACACAAAGGGGAACACTTGGAAAGATCGAGGTGCATTTATTGATTAGGCCGACTGAGTACACGATTGACTTTGTAGTGATGGACATAAAACCAACCTACAGCTGCTTATTGGGAAGATTATGGATTCACTCTGCAGAAGCTGTTCCTTCATCACTCCATCAAAAATTGAAGTTTGTGATTAAAGGCAGGTTGGGAATTGTAGAGGCCGAACATGAGATTATCGCTTCGGTTACGTCAGACACCCCATATATCCAAAACGATAAAGATGCCGTGGAATGCTCTTTTCGAGCATTAGAACTTGTAAATGCGACATTCGTGGAAGAAGGTAATCGGATCCCCAGCCCCAGGTTATCTAACTGTACCAAGATGACCATGTTTGAAACTTTGGGCCTAGGAGCCAAAACCGGAAGAGGGCTAGGGAAAAGATTCCAAGGAAGCTTACGAGCGAGAAGCGCCATCACCAAGAAGGATCATTTTGGGCTTGGTTACAAACCGAGTATCCAGGAGAAAAGAGAAGAGTATAAGAGGAAAGAATAATGTCTTTCCCTCATATGAAAAATATTTTTGTCTCTAGAGGATTCGACCGTACATGACAGAGGGTCGAGAAAGAAATTAGAGAAAATGATAGGCTGAATCAAAATGAGATGATTAGTGAATCGCTCGAAGGGATGTCTGTCAACATGATAGCTGGAAATAACAATGGCAGCAACGTGTTGACCAACATCTGCCCTTGTCGTCCCGGGGAAACTCTTGATAACTGGAGCTACGTTGATTTACCTGTAGTCTTTAGGGCCATATCAGAGTAATGCTCTGAATTAACCCTTTTTTTTGCACATAAGCAATGAGGATCTTTTGTATAGGGCATCTATGTTAACTTTTTGTTTGCAATGAAAGAATATCTTCCTCATTTTCTCAAATGGCAAACATCCCATTTACTTCATTAATTCATTTTATTCATATTCATTCACTAAACTTAAAATCATTCTCTTCCCAATACATTCGTTCTCATTTTATGCAGGGTCCCCATAATTAACTGTATGAATGATTCGGAATTCAATCATGAAATAGATTTTGAATGCCCCGAGATTTCGGCAGAAATTGAAGAGGAAGATGATGAGGCAGAATGCGAGGTCCCTGAAGAATTAATAAGGATGATGGCCAACGAAGAAAGGCAAATCACGCCCCACCAAGAAGAAAAAGAAATAGTGAACTTAAGAACCGATGAGGGGAGAAAAGAAGTGAAAATCGGGACTACATTTTCCTCAAAAACCATGCATGAACTGATAGCACTGCTCCAAGAGTTCAAAGACGTCTTTGCTTGGACTTATCAAGTATGATAGGCTTGAATACAGTCATAGTGGTGCACAAGCTGCCAACGAGGCCAGAATGCAAACTAATCTAACAAAAGCTTAGAAGAATGAGGCCTGACATGCTGTTAAAGATCAGGGAGGAAGTAAAAAAGTAGTTTGATGCTGGCTTTCTAGAAGTTGTCAAATACCCTAAATGGATTACGAACATCGTGCTGGTGCTAAAGAAGGATGGGAAGGTCCGCATGTGTGTAGATTACAGGGATCTCAACCGAGCAAGCCCCAAAGACAACTTCCCTCTACCACATATTGACACACTGGTTGACAATACTGTGGGACACTCATGGTTTTCATTCATGGACGGTTTCTCAGGATACAATCAGATAAAGATGAACCGGGAAGACATGGAGAAGACTACATTTGTAACCATGTGGGGCATATTTTGTTACAAGGTGATGCCTTTCGGACTCAATAACGCAGGAGCGACTTATCAGAGGGCAATGATGACTTTTTTCCATGATATGATGCATAAAGAGATAGAAGTATACGTGGATGATATGATCACTAAGTCCCGAACAGAAGAATGACATCTTTAAAATCTGAGAAAACTATTCCAAAGACTACAAAAGTCTCAGCTGAAGCTTAACCTGGCTAAATGCACATTCGTAGTCACATCTGGAAAACTCTTAGGGTTTGTAGTGAGTAGAAAGGGGATTGAGATCGATCTAGAGAAAGTGAAAGCCATACAGGACTTACTACATCCCTATACTCAGAAAAAAGTTCGAGGTTTCCTGGGAAGGTTGAACTACATCTCCCGTTTCATCGATCAGTTGACGGATAAGTGCGATCCTATCTTCAAACTACTCAAAGAGAAAAACCCGAGGGTCTGGGATGAGAAATATCAAGAAACTCTAGAGAGGATGAAAAAGTACTTGACAAACGCTCTAGTTTTAGTCGCGCCCGTACCAGGCAGACCCTTGATCCTTTGCCTAACGATTTTTGAAAACTCGATGGGTTGCGTGTTAGGGCAATATGA
Organism: Hibiscus mutabilis; assembly: GCA_019671005.1. Taxonomy (NCBI): domain Eukaryota; kingdom Viridiplantae; phylum Streptophyta; class Magnoliopsida; order Malvales; family Malvaceae; genus Hibiscus; species Hibiscus mutabilis. The sequence goes on from CM033713.1 coordinate 24,325,469, forward strand.
CGAGTCTGGGAAGAAAGAAAGAGCTATCTACTACCTAAGCAAGAAATTCACTGATTGCGAAGCGTGGTACCCTCCAATTCAAAAACTATGTTGTGCTTTGGATTGGGCTACCAAAAGGCTCAGACAGTACATGTTGTACCATACCACATAGTTGATGTCCAAAATAGACCCCTTGAAGTTTCTAATGGAAGCACCGGCATTAACAGGGAGGATAGCCCGCTGGCGATACTGTTATCCAAGTTCGACATTGTATATGTGAGCCAGAAAGCTGTGAAAGGAAGTGCTATAACAGATTTCTTAGTTAGTCGGGCTTCAGAGGATTATGAATCGCTGAATTTTAAATTCCTAGATGAGGACCTGATATGCATTACAACTGGGGAAGACGTTTCAAAGGACAATTCGTGGAAGTTTTACTTCGATGGAGCCTCTAATGCTCTTGGCCACGGAATAGGAGCAATGTTAATTTCTCCAGAAGATGTCTACTATCCCTTCACCAGTAGTTTAGAATTATTTTGCACGAACAACATAGCTGAGAACGAAGCCTGTGTCATGGGGCTGAATGCAGCCATTGAAATAAAGATCAAGGAACTTCTAGTATTCCGGGATTCATCCTTAATGATCTACCAGTTGCGAGGAGAATAGGAAACTAGGGATCCGAAACTAGTCAAATATTACGAGTTGATTCAGGAGATCATCAAAGAATTTGAAAAGATCAGTTTCGCATACATTCCTAGAGAAGAAAACCAGATGACAGATACATTGGCAATCCTGACCTCCATGTTCAAAGCAAATACGAGAGCAGAGATGAAGCCCATTGAGATGCAGATTTTTGAATGGTCGGCTCATTGTTGTGACGCGCAAGAAGAAATAGACGACAACCCTTGGTACTATGACATCTTGCAATATATCAAGTTTCAAAAGTATCCCGAAGGGGCAAATGAAAATAACCGAAAAACACTTAGAAAGATAGAACGGGATATGTTCTGGATGGGGAGATTCTGTACAAAAGAAGCCATGATAAGACATTGTTGAGATGTGTAGATGCCCGGAAGGCGAAATAAATTTTGGCAGAGGTGCACGATGGTTTGTGTGGAACGCACGCCAATGGTGTGTCGATAGTCTGAAAAATCATGAGATATGGCTATTTTTGGTCGACTATGGAGGGAGATTGCATCGATTATGCCAGGAAATGTCACAAGTGCCAAGTATATGCTGACAAGATTCATGTTCCTCTATTACCTTTACACACCATGAACTCACCATGGCCGTTTGCAGCATGGGGCATGCATGTCATTGGACAAATTCATCCAAAGACTTCTAACGGGCACCATTTTATTTTGGTCGCCATTGATTACTTCACCAAATGGGTAGAGGCAGCATCTTACGCCAACATCACAATGACGACGGTGTGCAAGTTCCTAAAGAAAGATATCATTTACCGATATGGGTTACCGTAGAGGATCATCACCAACAATACTTCCAATCTGAATAACAAATTGATGACTGAGGTGTGCAACCAGTTTAGGTTAACACACCATAATTCCACGGCTTACTGCCCTAAGATGAATGGGGCAGTAGAAGCGGAAAACAAGAATATAAAGAAAATCATTGCGAAAACGGCGGACACCGACAAGGATTGGCATACAAAATTGCCATTTGCTCTGTTCGCCTACCGGACATCTGTTCGCACATCAACAGGTGCAACACCTTGTTCTCTAGTGTATGGCATAGAGGCGGTACTACCCATTGAGGTTGAGATTTCGTCACCCCGGGTCCTGAATGAAGTGAAGTTGGAGGAATCAGAGTAGGTCCAAGCCAGGTTCGACCAGTTAAACCTCATTGAGGAAAAGATGCTAAAGGCCATTTGCCACGGTCAAATGTATCAAAAGCGAATGATGCAGGCATATGATAAGAAGGTTCGCCCGAGAGAATTCAGAGAGAGAGATCTGGTGCTTAAGAAGATCCTCCTAGTTTAGAAAGACTCTCGAGGGAAATTGATGCCTAACTGGGAAAAGGGCCATATGTTGTCAAGAAGGCATTTTCAGGGGGAGTGCTGATTTTAACTGAAATGGACGGAGAAGAATTGAAAAATCCTTTGATTTCTAATTCAGTTAAGAAATATTATGTTTGAAAGAAAAAGAAAAAAAAGAAAACCTAAAAAGGTGTTTCATCAAAAAAATTGAAAGCTCGAGGCAAAAACCCGAAAAAGGGCGTCTTGAAGCAAATGAATGATCCGAGTTGAAAACCCGTTAAGGGTGACTCAGATAAATTTTGAGGTTGGACCTCCGGTAAGAAGAGTTATCCCCACGGGTACTAGAAGGAGTTCCAGGCAAAGATTCTACTCCAGTTGACAGGATCACGCATCATTCATACAGTGGATATTTGGGGGTCTTGCTTTTCATATTTTTCTTTCCCTTTTCCTCGTGTTTGCCATGACTTTTCTAAAACTGTTCCAAGTCCTTAATGATAATAAAATCATTTTTTTGTGTCTTCTCTTTCTGGTCTTCTCATTTGTTTTTATAAGCATCATGCAAACAGGTTAACATAAACTTATGATAAGCAAAAGATTTCTGAACATTACTATGATCTAACCTTGAGAATGCAAGTGATTAGGAAACAAAATTAACTTTGATCTCAAGCTTTCTACATAATGTATGTCGAGGCACGACGAAAGGAAGACTTCGAGCAGCAGGATAAGATAACCAATGTCACATACCATTCATACTTTTCTGAAAAAGTATTCGAGACAACAATAGAGATCTCCCAAGTGAAAACTCGTAAGGGCACCTTCAAAAAAACCCGCAAGCGAAAACCCGAAAGGGCACTTTAGAACTTCAAACCAAAAACTCAGAGAAGAAAGGGTAAAATGGTTGAATCTAACAGTGAGATGGGGTACTGTCACCTGAAGAAGAGAAAGAAGAGAAAGTGAGTAGAGGGTCGAGATTGACTGATTGCAAAAGCAGAAGCATCGAGATATTGACACTCATGCATCATATATAGTTAGGCATCTCTAGGATCAGAAACATGCTAACTCATTTATTACAACATATTGCCCATTTTAAACAGGTACTTACAGATTGCCAATGACATGTGATCTACGACTTTGTGGTGAAGAAGTGATCATTTGAAGAAAGATTCCGGCAGCCTTAGTAGCGTGAGTCTAGAAAGATAGGTAGCCATTTTTGACATGAATCCCCAAATTTGAAGAAAGACTTCGGCAGCCTTAGTAGCGTGAGTCCATAAATGTCAGTATCCATTTTGACGTGAATCTCAAATGCAAAGACGGAAGTTTTATATAGTTAGGGCCTATATGTTCGAACACTCACAGCGAGAGGTTCTATATAGGAAGAACTCGCAGCTATGAGATTTCAGAAGCTAAAAGTTCTATATAGGAAGGACTTGCAGGTCTAGGGTTTGAAAATTAGTAGTTCTATATAGAAAGAACTCCTAGTTGAAAAATCCATCTGTGACGTAGAGGGTTTTATATAAGAAAGACCCGTCGCGTTGAAGGCGATGAGTTCTATATAGGAAGAACTCCAAGCTTTACCGTCTCAAAGTGAAAGGTTCTATATAAGAGGGACTCGTAACTCAAGACTTCAGAACGAAAAGTTCTATATAGGAGAGACTTGTAGTTCTAAGATCGGAAGGTGAACAAGTTCTATATGGGAAGAACATATGAGCCTGAAGATTCAGCCGAGGAAAAGCGAAGAGTTCTAGAAGAACACGTGATTCCAAAGCTACAAACAGGGAAGTCAGACAAAAATGAGTGCTTATGATCTTTGCTTTGTTCTCGTTTCGCAAGAACAAGCAAAGAGGGGCAACTGTAATCACTCATTTTTATCTGGTGTATAAATATTGTGCTAATCTATATTAGTTTAATAATTACTATATATTTGTTGCATGTATGCATGTTATATTATACTTTTATTATGTATATGTGATTAATGTGTGCGTAAACTATGTATGTGGTGTGTCATGTATGCATTAGTAATTATTACGTGCATGTTTATATACGTTTACATGTGTGTATTATTAATGTCCTTGTTATTATTAAATGTATACGAATAAGTATTGCATGAATTGTATGTATTACTATTACGTGTATTTGTATGTGAATGTTTTTTATCACAATTATATGTATGTGTACGTAATCATGTATGTGTATGCTATATATGTATGTGTGTCCATGTATATGTGTGTTTACATTTAAATATATATGATATATGTAAATATTTGAACGAATGTGTATTTTATATATGTATGTGTGTCCGTGTATATATACATGCATGTGTATGTATTATCATATTACTATATTATTATTATTATTACTATTATTATTATTATTATTGTTATTATTATTATTAGTTATAATATGCATGTAATAGATCTAAAATGTATAAAACCGTTTATAATATAACAGTCCATAGTCCATATATTACAAACCCAAAATGTAAGTTACAAGGCCCATTTTGGGCAGACCCAACCAAACCCTAACCCATGTCCGAAAACCCTAATTACATGACTAACCCTAACCCTTCTTCATTGCGCAGCCCAATCTGAGCTGCTGGATCAAATTTTGATCCAATGGCCATGATTGAAAGGAGAGAACCTTCCAGCTGGCGCGTGTGGCTCACTCTCGGGGCTGCTGGACTTCCACACGCGGACTCCTCAGATATCAAGACGCCACGTGGCATCATCAGGTGCAATCCCGCCCGTTCAAGCATGCATCTGAGATGTTCGATCTTCAGGGCATCTCAGCTGTTGGATCAGATCAGATCCAATGGCCGAGAATAGATCTGAGCGGATGGTCACCTCTATCATGCCTTCACCATACCGGTTCGCCAACCACCGTATTCAGAATTTTGCCAGAAAACACAAAAAATAGAGATCATGTCAGTGACCAAATCACGAAAAATACCTATTTTGTATCACATCTTCTACCAAACAGGGATCAAGATATATGTATCAGACCAATATTTTGTAAGACAAGTTATCAGTTTTAAAAAAAATACAAGTTTCCATCAGTAATCTCCTCCCTTCTTTTTTCGAATCTCATACATGCATGAAAAAAATAACAAGTAAAAAAATAGAGTTTACCTAAGGAAAAATCTTTCCTTGCCGGCGATAAACTCCGAGGAGTGAGCCACTAAAGGGGATTTTTCTTTGTTTCGAAATATCATAGATTTGGCGTTTTGGTGGTGTCAAAATAAGAGGGTGGTAGTTTTGAAAGGTTTTGGGTTTCAGTCTTTTCAAAAGTAGAGGGTTTTTTTTTGTTTTTGAGAGGTGTCTAGGTTAGGTTTTGGAACGTTTTGGGTGTAGAGGGCGGTGGCTGGAGTAGCCGGACCACCGCCGGCCTCTAGAACCACGGCGACTGAGGGGTTTGAGGGTTGCATTTTCTGGGAAAACAAAGATATGAAAGCTTTATCTCTTAAGGGCTAAAAAAATGAAAAAGAGAGAAAGATGAGGTCGGTTAGGGTTTTTTATAAACAAAAGTTTTTTAAAAACGGTATAATTACTCATTAAGGAGTCCCGCGTTTTTGTTCTTTTTATATCGGGCTTGCCCCTTGGTAGATTTACAACATTAACCCCCTTCTTTTTTCAAACTTTTCAATATGGTCCCCAAATTAAACAGATACTGAGTTTAAATGGTGAAACTACCGATTTAGTCGTTCCACGTTTTTAATGTTTTCAAAGCTATCTCGCCGCATGGGTTTATTACAAGTTTGGTCCTCGCAAGTTGATTCCAGTTTACAATTCGATCCTTAAATGTGTCTTTTTGTTCTTTTAATTTCCGCCCTCTGCTTTTCTTATTAATACATTTCGGTCCTCTTTCATGTTTAGATATTTATGTAATTTTTATCATGTTTTAGCATGTTCATGCCGTTCTCTTGGTGCTTGTATGTGTTTTATAGCATGGTTAATTTATGTCTTTGTAACATGTGTATTAAAGTATGATATATCTTGTTTCCATGTCTTATTTTATTTATTCACGTTGTATATATGTTCGTCTCATGTTATGTTTTGGTTTAGTTAGTGCGTTATGCATGTGTGTTTACATGTTTTTATCCCTTTTGTCTTTAGGTTATATGTTAGTGTGTGTTTTTCTTTTTTTTACATGGTGTATTGGTTTTTTTATTGTATTGTGATGTGTGCAAAAAAAATGTCATATGTAAGTTTTAATTATATTATCATGGCATTGATGTTTCATTAATCTAGCATCATGTTATTTATGTCATGCACGTGCTTTAGTTGTGGATCGTATTTATGTAGCTATGCATGTTAGATTTAATTAATTAATTTTGGAAAACATGTTTTTCTTTCTTTATGTTTATGTGCATACTTTGTTTTATTATTGTGATATATTATGTTCATGCATTTAATTATTTTGTTTAAATTTTGTAATACTCATATTTTATGTTTTTTAAAATGTCATGTCAGTGTAAATTGTATGTTTTATGTTTTGTTTTTAAGATTGCATAACGAGATATTAATTGTCAATGCGGTGCCCTTTTATTCGAGCGTAAATATGGCTAGTATCAAGCACAGTGATGGTGGTTTATAGGTTTACACTCGAATAACGGGGCCCTTAAAATCTACTCGTAATTATAACCAAATTTTAATTTAATCGTCACTTTAATCCAGAAAGTTTAATATTAATAAAGCGGTAATTATTAAAGTACCAATTTTTTTTGCGGTGTGGGGGTGCTAATCCTTCCACATCCGTAACCGACTCCCGAACCCAACATTTTTAAAATCTCTGGTTTTATGGTGTCCGACCTACCTAAGTGGCCGAAGGCGACTCCATTTTTAAAATAAAACACGGTTGTTCTAAAACCCCGCGGATGATTTTTAAAATACCCAAAAGACCTCCAAACACCTTAAAACTGTTTTTTAGCGTAAAAAAAAAGATCGCTACAATTATGAACCTGGACATCCATTTGTCCAGATTCATCCATATCTGTAGCTGTTTTCATGAACGTTTTCCAAGCTTTATTGAGCCGTTTCTAAGGCTTAATTAACAAATTAAAATTTGATTTAATACTATTTTTATTTGGACTATTTTACCCTTTGTTCAAAGCCTATAAATAGTGCTCAATTTCTTATTTTAAATTGTAACAAGGCCATTCCATTTGGTGACAAATTCAGATTTGATTTTACATATTTTACAAGCCATTTTAAACCTTTTGTGAGTTCTTTTGGTTTTAAAGAGAGAAGAGCAGTACCACCGGATTCTACTCCGAAATTTGGGTGTACAAATTGTTAGAGCGACCGTGCTAGCCTCGGGAGACAATCCACCTATACTAGCAACTACACCAGTTGGGGCGAATCTGTTTCTAAGGCAGTGGATTTTATCCATGACACGATTATTTTAATCTTTTTTATTATTTTATATTACTTCATCCTGTCAGTTCTAACGCCCTGTTTTGCAGTGATTTTTCCAATTAGAAACAGATTATACTGCAAAAGTATGATGATTCCAGTCAGCAAGCTTTGAGAAATCTACTGCTGAAAATTTGGACTGTAAAGCGAAATGGTGGTTTGCTAAAAATCAGTGTTAATCTTCTGGATAGTAAGTATATATCCTACGATTATTCTTACACTTTCAAGTACTCTGCCAAAATACAAAAAAAAAAACGTTGGTTATTGATCTTTACTAAAATGAGTTTTGAATTTAGTAGCAAAATTAATGTTAAATGGCTGAGTTAATCATGTAACACTTTTTGAGCATAAGTGTTTTGGTTCACTATATTTAATGCATTGTTAAATGTTTTCTTATTAAACGTTTTTTGGCTGAAACAATGCATTAAACAATCATTAACAAATGTATTAATTATAGTTATGTGATGAAAACAAATGTTTTTTTATTATTACACCGTTTTATTATTTTAATGCATTGTTTTAATTGAGATATAAATACAATGTATTAATAAAACGTTTGAATTTTAAATGAAAAAATTCATGTCTTTAAATGTTAGGATTAGTATGATTATAACTATTTTTTAAATGGCTTTTAGGACAATGATTTTTTTTTTTTGTTAAATGGCCATTAAATAGCTTTAAGTGTGAGTAGCTATTAAAAGGTTATATTTCCTGACATTTTTAGTCTTTAGTTTGAAACGGTAGAAGATTAAACGGTTAAAATCTCTTGAATTTTCAATACTAAGTACTATTTTTGTGTGTGTTGGCAAACGCAATTTTTAGTATTGAAATGTCAAGAATTGTACCATTTAATTAGACTTAAATTGATGTATTAACCATGTGATTTGGTAGGTTAATATTGGATTAGTTTGTTATCACGAAGTTGCAATATTTTAAATAACATTTACCCTTTGTGATAGTTGGCTTGTGGGGGTAAAATTATTTTACTCCTGATAACCAAGGGAATAAATATATTGCAACCATTTTGTCATACTGATAATTTCTTTTGAGAAATTTATTAAGGAACCAGGACAGTTGTAAATTTTGGAGAGATACGAAGCTGATGATGCTGGAAGGGAAAATCTCCAATATCCTGATCAAGGAACTATGGTTCAACCTACGAGGTCAGACTTTTTAGACTTATTGCCTATTAATTTGTGCTTTAAGCTAGTCTGTAAACCCAGTAAGAAAGTTTTGACTAAACTGTACTCTAAGGCTAGATGACCTTTTCTGAATAGAAAATGACATCATGTGTATGCTTAATAAAATACTTCTATAAAGTAAAAATATTAAAGCATAATTTTTGAAGAGACCAAAATAAAGGAAAAATTTTCATAAGTATCTAATTGGAAAAAGGGTAAAAAAAATGCATGTCTAGGATTGGTTTAATGAAAGGCTTGATATTTAAGCATGCTTCATGCACCACCTCTCTTTCCAAGAAAGATTCTATTGAGTCATAGTAGATGAAAATTTATAGTCTCTTTACACTAATATAAAGAGAATTTAACTGGTGCTACTCAAGGGAGTTTTAGTAGCGATTAATTTTTTGGAATCCTTCTCTTCATAAGAGGGTGAAGAAGGAAGAAAAGAATTGTCTATAGAAAGAGTGTATTGAAATATCCTTGTAAAAATTCTCTTAAGGGAAAAGATGAAATATCTTTAATATGTCAATACTCTAGTATGATTGAGTAAAATAAGACATTAGTCTTTGACATATAAAGATAATTAGTGGTATGGCATGCTAGGTTAGGGCATGTGAATTAAAATAATAACTAATGTAGAAATTAATAGCTTTAACAAAATATGAGTTTTGTTTAGAAGCTAAAGCATACTAAACCTTTTTGAAGACGGTTTTCTAAACTTAGATTTGAACTCCTTTATACATTCTGATCTAGAGAACTTTAGAAACTGTGGGGATAAGGAAGAAAAATACTGTTACATCACCTTTGTAGATATCTTTTTCTAGATATACAAAGGTTTATCTCCTTGGTCTAAAAGTGAAGCTGGGAACTTCTTTCTTAAAGAAAAAAGTTGAGTATTTAGGTTCGGTAGGGGTAATAGATATGAGTCTAATTTCTTTAAAGAAGTGTATGAGAAGAATGACATAATTCATAAAACCTTTGTTCAAATTTTTCTGTATAGAGAGAAAAATAAAACTTTAAGAAGAGATAATGAATTCTTAAGTCATGAGGAGAAAGTCATTCTCTCGGTTAGTCATGTTTTAAACCGAGTACCTCATAAAATTAGACTATACTCCATACGTTTTGTGCAACATGTTTGCATTACCTGAAAGTGTGGGGGTGTCTGGCAAAAGTAGTTTAGTCTGACTTTAAGAAAACCTCTACTGAATCTAAAATCGTTGATGCAATATTTGTACGGTATGTTATATATACTGCCATATCGGTTTATGTCCTTACATGATTTCTCAAATTTGTAAATCTACGTTTGATGTGAGAACTTCTTTCCTCTAAATAAGCATAGATTAAGAGTTGCAACACACCAAGAGAATCATGTCTTTTCTTCTAGTACTCCTTCCAAGGATACTCTAGAGTTTGAATTAGAGCCTAGAAGAAGTAAAAGATAAAAGGTAGCTACTACCTCTAAACCAGATTTTATAAAACTTCTTTTATTACAGAAATAAGTGATTTAGACTCTATATCTGAACATATAGCTCAATCTTTCCTGATAGAAGAAGACTCTAAAACCTATGGTGAAGCTATAATGTTCAAATTGTTGCTAGTTTTTGAATAAGTTCAGTTTATGATAAACTATAATCAATATTTTCTAATCACACTTGAAAGAGATTAATGTAATGTTAAGAGTTAAGGGTACCTAAAAAATAGAAAAATGTTTTTTCTTTTAAAGAAAAACTCTCTATTTTGAGAAGGTGTTAAAGAAATTTGACAGTGTTAATGTCATCCCTGTTTAAAACTCCTTATAACTCTAGATTACATCTCTTTAAAAAATAAAGGAAGTAGTGTTTTCATGATTGAGAATGCTAAAGAAGCCTTATGAACTATATTTGGCCTGATATTGCCTATGTAATGAGTAGGTTAAGTAGATATACTTATAATCCTAGTGATGAGCACTGAATTACACTCTAAATGCTTATTGTAAAATCTTAAAGGTATTATAGATTGACAGCTCGAGTTTGATGGCTTTCCTTCAGTTTAGAGGGATTTTATGATGCCAACTGAGTTACCAATAATGATGAAGTAAGATCAACGAGTGGGTATATCTTACCTTAAATGGTGAAGCGATTTTTAGAAGTCTATAAACAGACTTGTATCGCTCGCACTACCATGAAGTAAGAATTTATCGGTCTTAACCTTGCTAGGCAAGAAGTTGAGTGGCTCAAAAATTTATTAGCAGAATTTCCATTATTGGAAAAGACTGACTACTTTGGTATCCTTATTGTGTGATTCATGAATAGCGATATGTATGGCTGAAAAACCAAACTTACAATAGTAAGAAGAGACTTATTCGCATAAGGTATGAATCAGTTAAACATTTAATAAGGAACGGAGTACTCTTTTTAGAGTATGTGAAGTCGGAAGGGAACCTAACTTATCCGCTTACCAAAAAGTTAAGTCAGAAATTGGTTCTGGATTTGTCGAGGGGGATGGGTCTAAAGCCCATTGGTTGAGGAATTCATGGTGGATACCCAACTTAGTTATCTAAGTTCAATGTGGTCAAACGAAACCATGAAGAGTACTCATAGTGTACATTTATTACTACATATCCCTATGATGAATAATGTACATGCCCACGTTGAGTTTAACTACTCTTAATAAATTCGTAGCCTAGGTTTTGGGTGGTCTTAGTGAGAAAGACTTGATGAATTTACCGATTTTGGTTGAATAACTACTCTTAATAAGTTCATAACCCAATGTTGAGTTGGTAGTCCTATTGCGAAGGACTGAATGAACTTGCCGCTAGACAAGATGAGTTATATAACTCTTAATGAATTCAATCCCAAGAGTTTGGGTTGTTCTATTGAGAATAACTTATTGAATTCACCGATTAAAGAGGTTGAGTTTTTATTCTTAATGAATTCTTATCTTAGAGTTTGGCTAGTTCATTTTATAAATGAACTTGAAGAATCCACCTATTTATTAGAGAGGATGAGCTTGATGAAAAGGCTCTTAATTATTTCATAGCTCTTATTTGAGTGGTTTATAGCGTGATAAACCTGATGAAATGACCTATGTAAGTGAAAATGATTAGCCACATTCTATGGAAAACATTGGGCTGTTTTTCTAGTACACTTACTAGAATCCTGATTTAGATGGCTATACTTGTTTACATCTGCATATTTATACATTTGTATATTTTCTGACACATCGAGGATTTCAGTGGATGAAGGGGTTAGTTGTGTGTTATGAGTTCACCCCTATCTTAGAAAGTTTTAGATTCGTTCACTTATCTAAGAGAAGAATTACTCATTCCATTTTGTACTAGTTCCATATACGTTCACTAGTGCTTAAGCAACTAATCTCGCTATTGCTCTTTTTTTTAACTTTTTCTTATCACTGTTTTAAAAGATTCTTTTGCATTTTTTGGGGATTGTTAGATAATGCTCAAGTCAAGTATCCCACATTGGGTGGGAAAGTACCTTGGGCTTTGTTTATATAGAGGTCTTAATAGCCTCCCTTGTTGAAGATTAGCAGACAAGGCTCCCACACGCATTCGCCGCCACCACCGTCCGGCCGGTTCGGCTGTGTTCGAGTTAACACGTGTCTTCGACACGTCCGCGCGCATTCTATCTTTTTATAGAAAATTTGAAAGAATTTTTACAGTATTCTATATTGAACTCACTGGTTTCAAAACAAATTAAACATTTATAAACGGTTGCAATTATTTGAATTAAAAGATGTGTGCACATTATCTATAGAAATGAATGTAGATGCTTTTTCATTATGAACCTGGACATGCATTTGTCCAGATCCATGTGTCCAGATTCATCCATAACTACAGCTGTTTTCATGAACGTTTTCCAAGCTTTTATTGAGTCGTTTCTAAGGCTTAATTAACAAATTAAAATCTGATTTAATACTATTTTTATTTGGACTATTTTACCCTTTGTTCAAAGCCTATAGATAGTGCTCAATTTCTTCATTTTAAATTGTAACAAGGTCATTCCATTTGGTGACAAATTCAGATTTGATTTTACATATTTTACAAGCCATTTTAAACCTTTTGTGAGTTCTTTTGGTTTTAAAGAGATGAGAGCAGTACCACAGGATTCCACTCCGAAATTTGGGTGTACAAATTTTCGAAGCGACCGTGCTAACCTCGGGGGACAATCAACCTATAGTAGCAACTACACCAGTTGGGGCGAATATGTTTCGAAGGCAGTGGATTTCATCCACGACACAGTTATTTTAATCTTTTTTGTTATTTTATAGTACTCCATCCTGTCAGTTCCAACGCCCTGTTTTGTAGTGATTTTTCCAACAAGGATGTGGTTGTTTAGTTGAATAACTAGTTTGCTTGTATTGACTTTAATTATTTTCACGTGCACTCTTTTTTCACCATTTAGGCTTAGAGAATTTTTTAATGAGTCACGTGTGAATAATTTCCTTTTCACCTAAAAAATATATTATTAAAGATTATAAAAAATATTAAAATTTAAAGTTCTAACAACTATTTAAAACTTTTGATGATAAAATATAGTTGCAGTGTGAGTTGCTTATTGTTAGATCAATTACAAAGTTTAACAATGTTTTATTGAAGTTTTGTGCTCTAAGTAAAATAATTTATGTAATTGTTTAATCATTTGAACTGAAATAAAATAAATAAAATTTATATATTTTATGCATTTACTTTTTGCGTACATTATCGTTAAACTTGATATTGTACGTTAAAATGATAAAATATAAAAAAGTATTGACTCATTGATTACTTGGCATTTAATTGAATATAAGTTGTATTGTAAGATTGATTATAATATATGAGACTACTTATATTAGATGATAATCTTAATATATCTATAATTTATATAATTACCATGAGAAATAATTCATAATGATTGTTACGTTGTTTAAAGTCTAAATGAGAGGATAATTTATATTGATTATCAGAACAAGTTGTCTCCCCAGTAGAGACGTAAATGTGTTGGTCTAGATTAAAAACATATTAACATATATATGTCATAGCTCAATTAAAGAATTAATGTTATTCTCTCGATACATAAATACTCCTATTTTTTCTCTTATAACTATGAATTCAAATTGATATAGAATGACATCTTAAGATATATGATATATTTTTTTTATTTTTTTTATTTGATTGAGTAATTAAAATGGACTAATAATCCTAGGAAACTCTTTTTTTTATTTGATTGAGTAATTAAAATCTTTTGATGTGAAACTTTAAAATTCATATAATTTCATTATTCCAGACATCACGGTGAAGTTGAATTTCAAAAACGAGATCAATAAAGGGATCCGAATGCAAATTGACAAACCACTAGAGATTTTGATGCAATTTTTAGATTTTTGTCCAGTGGCCTATGAATTTCAAATATATTAATTTGGTTTAAAATTATAAAATTTTGCATCAAACACAATTTAATATAAATATTTTTTGTCAACTAAAAATCATATATAGTTTGATTTAGTGATTAAGTGTTGTACTTAGTTCTTAGGTTTAAATCTCCCCAAACTTATTTTCATTTTATAAATTATTGTCTATTAACTACAGTTTAAATAAACATACATACACAGACGGAGCTATTAAGGAGTGGGGAGGGACAATTGCACCCCACCTCCGAAAAAATTTATTTTTTCACTTTGATCATCCTATATAAATTGTTTTAAAAATTGGTTTATTTCTAAATGACTGTTAATACATTAAAATTAGAACTAAATTGATAAAATTTATAAGTAATGCACATCAAATATTTTATTATACAAACTTACTTAACTGTCAAGATTTGATTGAAATCAAATTGAAAGTTTCATGACTTAATTAAGAATTTTTATTAGTTTAGTGGTCTTGAAAATCATTTACCCTTAGTGAAGTGTTTGTCTGTAATTGATCTTAGCTGTCATGTCAACATACATGGATTCAATTTAGAGGTGGAACGCCACAACGACGCATGTGCTACGGCGGTTCGCAGCCACATCTTACTTACGTGCAACCAGTAGATTTAAGATTATGCACGTGGCAAACGATTGATGGCCTAAACTTCTTTATACAAAATGTGTTTTTCTTTAAAACAGATCGTTTTTTCCAACGGAATTCCATTTCTTTTATTTTAAAAATATGAATTTTGGAAAGTAAAATAAAAATAAAAATAAAAATAAAAATAAAAATAAAAATGATTAAAAGGATATAAAAAAAAGGAGAAATTAAGAGCCTCCATTGATAGCAACAAACTGCCTGATCCTCACGTTCAAGTCCTTATCACGTGACTTGCCCTGTATTGGGCGGCACCGCCCTTCCTTTTAAATTACAGGGTGGCCTTTTATCAAAAAAAATTACAGGGTGGCCTTTAATTAGGCTTATTTATGTAAAAATTCATTTTTAATAGTTATCTAGAAAAATAATCCATATATAAAGTTATCTAGAAAAATGACCCTCAAATGGTCAATTTAAGAAGACCTCGTTTTTTACAAAAAGCGAGTTCGAATCTCGTTTTCTAAAAAAACGTAAATTTCGCGTTGAATAAGCTGGTAAAAAAAAAAAAAAAAATAATTTCCTACGTTTTTTAATATGAAATTTGCTTTTTATAGAAAGCAAGGTTCAAACTTTCTTTCTGTAAAACGATAGGTCTTTTTACATGAACGATTTGAAGGTCATATTTTTAAATAACTTTAATAAGTTTTTTACATAAATAAGCCCTTTAATTATGTTCAAAATCAAGTTGTCAAAGTACAGCAGAGATATTTGTGCTATTTTAGCTCCTTTTGTTTTTGTTTTATGGACAAAATTACCTTTTTGAAAAAAATAATAATCTCATATTTTCCCAAAAGGGGAAATACAATCTATTTATGGACAAAATGTCAATGCTTGTATACAAAAACTATTTTATAAAATAAAACAAATTAATTACTTTAATAAATATGTTTATGCCATATAAATGTTAGTTTAAATATTTTTTGAACTAATAAAAATATAAATTATTTATTTTATTGTTGTTGATGGTAAAAATGATATTGTGATGGTTTTAGGCGGTTCACTCCTGTTGATTTGGGTGGAGTATCACATGCCATGAAAAAGTGGAGAAAATGAGAGAAAAGAGAGGTTGGAGAAAAAGATGAATAGTGAAAGTAGGGTTATAAAGAGAGCTCTATTTCAATCTAACCAATGTGAGTATATAAATTTCTTGGCTAGTAAGTGGTGTCAAGCTTAAGTTTGATAGGTATTGATGGGTTAGTAGGGGTAAACCTAATTGTCAAATAGTAGAGTCAGCTAGTGGCCCAAGGTTTGACAGTGACTTGACATAATTCATGTCGAGGGGAATTTTCGTAAGACTCAAAAATCACAGGTACAACACTTGTCCCCCTTGGTTGAGGGATGCCATGAAGTGACATGAAATGAGGCTTGCGATTGGTGTCTAGTTTGGGATCGGTGTGCTAGCATTTGTTGTTGGAATTTACGCAGGATTGGCGTATTTGAAAATTGTTTTCTTTTTTACATTTAGTCGGTTCAATGGGTTATTAGATTTGTCAATTCTCAAAGTAAAAAAATGATGTCGCTTAAATTTTTTGTTAATCATTAGGACTGAGGTATCTCGATGCTGAATAAGCGGAGTATCTCAATGTCATTGGAGAATAGAAGTCCTCGAAGTGAAGCGAAGACATTTCGACATCGAACATATTGTTGGAAAAATGTGAGAAAATGATAACTTTGAGCCATATTTTGAATAGGTAAAGGTGGAGATTAGAATAATAATTTTATTGGATCTAATTATACACCACGAGACCTTTACAACAGTATCTCATATGCTCAAAATAGTTGAGTAATGAATGAGAAATTGATGCTCAAAGTAGGGTAGTTGTGAATTGAATAAAGAAGTAAAAACCCCCTATCCCACATTGATGGGATAAATTGAATGGGAAGTGTTTATATACACTTACCCACTTGGTGGTTATTGAATGGAAATTGTGCTTCGCACGCAAATGCAAAGGGTGCGGATTGAAGCTTATCGAACCCATTCGAGTTGGGGTGCACCCACACAACGTGGGCGATGCGAATGTCCAGATCGGTCGGGCCCTTCGTAGACCTGCATATATTTTACCCACTTCGAATTAATTTTTCCTTATTATTAGCATATCTTTTTGAATATTTCGAATTTAAAAGGATAATTTATGGTTTCCTTTAAATTCAGATATTAAAAGGTAATAAGTGCAATTCACGAGAATGTTCTGTTTTAATATGTATTAACAGATTGTTACCGATTTAATTTGGTTAAATGGTTAATGATTATTAATTTAGAATATTATGATTTTCACATTTAACCTAGCTCACTCCCCTATAAATAGCATGTCATTCATTTGATTTCAACATAACAAAAACCACAGAACTTTTCTATGGTTTTACTCTGCGGGTTTTTTAAAAGTTGTTTTCGGTGGTAGACAAAGGCAAGAGTAAGTTTGTGATGTCCACGGCAGTGCAACTTTGGCTGATCATCTATTGTTGTATCCTGGGAGACAGACGACCAACGAACTCGAGCACTATAGGAGTGGCCGAAATTTTGTTTTAAGAAAACTGCATTCGTGCAGGCCTCAACACGCTTCATTTCGGTTTGCGGTACATAAATTGTATCGTTCTATATTTTATTATGTTTGTTTAATAATAAATCAATATTAAATTTATTGTTTATTATTTATTCTTGGATTAACGCTATTTTTTTAACAATCTTAAGACAGATTTGAGATTAATCTGAGATGAACAGAAAGATGAACGATTTTGATCGATGCTTAGAATAATCTCTCATCGGTACAAACTTGGAAAGGAATGAGGCATACTACCATGGAAATAGAAATTTCAGCATTAATTCTTTTCGAGAATTTCTGTAACCATCGCCATACTTTAATCTTGGAGAGATTAAAGTTTAACTCTCCAACATGGAATTTCATATTGCTAAGGTTAATTGCTTTAAACATGGTATTAATTTTTTGTTGAACATGGAAGCTAGCTTTTTATGGCGTGAATACCTATAATTTATTTTGGCCTTAATGTTTTGGCCATAAATATGGTATATTGCCTTATTAATCGTATGTGCGTGTATTATGGCAATATAAAAACCATTAATTATGGTATTTTTATGGCATGCATTTTAAGATAATATTTAATTATTCCTTAATTGATTTTGGCCTGAATATGGAATATGAAGTAAATATGGTATATCATGTGTCTTGTATAATAATTTATATAATTATTATTACTTGTGTTTTGGAAACACTATTGATTATTATTTCTACTAATAATTTTCTTTGAGAAATTTTATAGTGACGAACAAGATACTCAGGCGAAATTTTAGAAAAAAAAGATCTCGTAAATAATTTGTTTCAGGAATTTAATTCATGCCGTTTTAACGGATTTACGTGATCTTCTCCAAAAACAAGAATCAACAAAATTAAAGGATCAATTTCCTTTGTTGCCTTGATATCTTTGTTTTGGGTTTTAGTGCTACTAATTTCAATGTATAACTGAAGATATAAGGGAAATAAATCATTGAATATATTTCTCCGTTAGAATGTTGCGTTGATTCTAATTTGGTAAGGAAAATAAAGCATTGAATTTATTTTCGGGGAATCAAGTATGATTTTATTTTGAAAATAAATCAGTGAATTTATTTATGAAAGTAACATTGGTTACCAAATTCAAAGCGATGCCGACCGAGGTCTCGAATCAAAGCATAGAAGAACTTTGTTCTCTATGTCAAAATTAAATTCTTAAAGCTTATTCTGATGCATGCTATGAAGTGCACAGTGTTTAAAAATGGCTAAAGAATTGTGATGGTCGTTAGACCATAAATGAAAGATGTTGGTGCTAAGAAATTCTTAGTTACCAAATTCTTAATGATTGATTCCAAATTTTTGTGAATCAAAGACAGTGATTTTAATTGATCACTCATGCTTGGAATGATTTCAAGAATAGAATCCATAAATGGATGATTCAAAGACAATATGAGAGTGCATGCCTAGGATTGGTTTTTTGAAAGACTTGGTATTTAAGCGTGCCCAGTGCACCACCTCTCTTTTCATAAGTTACCTACCTGGTGCACTACTCATTATTGTTCTTTCTATTAGACCGTTGGAACTTTTGTTTCAGGTTTTAGTTTACTAAATTCCTGACGTCTAACAAAAGTTAGAAATTGTGTCTCTGTTTATGGATTTAGGTTATGAATAAATTCCTGACAATGAACAGATTTATAATATTTCGTTTCTGATTTGTGACTATGTGACACAATAGAAAAATCAGTAAAATTCATTTGAAAATTTTCAAAATATGTTGCATATTTGACCATGATAAACTTGGTCAAAATATCTAGAAAGGAATATTCTTCCTATTATTCGAGAGGATAAGATAAATATTGTTACTATCTTCAAATATTGCTAAGGCAAATATTGCTAGGGCAAACATAGTGGAGGTCAAAAATGACTTTAAACCATAAATTAGGTGGTGTGGTCAAGAAGCTAAATTTCATGGGAAATGCTTTAATTGCCATAAGATAGGAAATAAGTCTTCAGACTATAGACTTCCAAACGAGATCAATGTTGTGACAAAATTTCGTCATATCAATTGATATGGCAAACAATTATTTGAAGGAAAATTGTATTACCTTCATGATAGCACAAACTAATGTTATGTGCATTTGCTTAAAAGCAAATGTGCTATAGAGAAAGCAGCATGTTGAAGCCCAAACTTAATAAATTGATTAATTTGGGGAGAAACTCTATGTGAGTAACGATACAACATCCAAGGGTACAAATGACTTTAAAGATAACATCTGAAAAGGATTGAATCTTCAAAATGTGCCTGATTTGTGGGGGAAGTTGTTCTATCAACTAATTACCTTTAAATAAGGTATCTCAAAACAAAAGAGATAAGACACCAAATGAGTTATGGAAGGAAATAAAATCTTCCTACAACTACATAAAAAATGTGAGGGTGTCCTGCAAAGGTAATGTTTCCATTACCAAAGTAAATGGAAATAAGTGGACTATATTTTCATTAACTATGTAGAAACATAGCAATGGATATCAATTTCTTGTGTGCAAACAGATTCACAACAATGTGATATAGAAATAAAGAATGACTCATTCTTTGAAAATATATTTCTCATATGATTAGAGAAGTTGATCCAAGTTTAATGAAACAAACTTTGGAGACTATCAATAAAAATAGTTTATACGTTCAACAAAAGGTTGAAACCAAGATATTATCATGATGACAAATAAGTGTGAAAAATGATTGTATGTCAATATTAGGATACATGATCCTATGTTAAGGACATACTCATTGTTATAAGTAACAATAAAATGGTAAACGTACCAAAGGCATGAAAAATATGAGAATGACATTTAATTTTGGGTATCCAAATCTAACGATTGCCTGATGATCTCATATTGACACGGTCACACTATGTTGAATAAAAGATTAACAGTAAGATATTAAGAGTGTGACAAATACGTGTATGTCAAAACTAGGATATATGATCATATGTTGATGACGTACAATGAAATGGTAAATATACCAAAGACTTGTCAAATTCAAGATTGACATGGAAAATATGAAATTGATAGATTTGATTTTGGGCATCCAAATCAAACGGTCATTTGAAGGTCTCATATTGACACAGTCACACTACGTGGACAAAAAAATTTGGCAAGGATATTTTCAGTATAGCCAGAACTCCAATAAAGACCAGCCAATATTTGTTCAAATGGAATATGCAAGATGGTGTTTTCACTGTGAGCAGATTAAGCAAGTTTCACAAGATGTTCAGAGCTAAAAGCTCTGAATAACGATAGTAAGAGTACTGGATATACCAGATACACTCAAGATTATAACTTGTATTATTCTAGAGATCCTACTATTTAGAAGAATTCTTCGATGCCAGTAAGATATCTAATTTTTAAAGATATCAAAGGTACAAGTGAATATGTTTCACATAAAAAAAAATGAGCTATGTCATGGGATTTCTCAAGACAAACGGTTACAACCAGATTTATAATGGAATCTGAGTTTTAGGTCTAGACAAGTCTGGAGAAAATTTTAAATGACTTTAAAATGTCTTGGAAGATATTCTTGAGTGGCCAAAGCACGTGCCAACAATATTCATATATTGAAAACGAAAAATTGGTAGAGCACAAAGCTTTATGTACAACCGTAAGTCGAGACATATGCGTCATTGACATAATACCGTCAGACAACTGATCTCAAATGGAGTTATCAAAGGATAATGTTGCAGATCCGCTAACCAAAAGGTTAAATCGAGATCAAGTTGAGAAAACATCGAAATGAATGAAACTAAAGCCTAGGAAAATTTAAGGCGCTATGTGAAGGAAAACCCTACCTAGTTGACTGAAGATCCCAAGATCTAGGTTCAAAGAGACAACCTAATTGCATAGACCTGTGCAGTTACTGTGGTGGTTCTTCGCCTAAGTCCGTTCCTATGATGTAAACAGTGATCAAAAGTGTTATAGGCTAAGCAAAGCTTTAAATGACCATTGTATGCTTCGGTGAGCCGAGCAACATAAGTCACCTATGTGAGAATGGAGTGGGGCCACTTCAAAGATATTACTGGGCATAGTTTTCTCAAACTCTTGCAGAACCGGGCGATGTCCACGGCTATATGGACATAACCATAAGAACTAAAACTCTTGTCAAAGAGATAGTTGTGTGTAGTATATCATCGTTTACACAAATGGCTGAACAGTTCAAGGAAATCTCGTCTACTGGTTAGCTAGTAAAGTAAATATACTTTAACAAGAGAATGTTCAAATGAGGAAACCTACCTATCCTATGCAGCTGTCGACCGTACAACTTATCACCACATCGAGTCAAAATGTTTTTGATAAAATCATCAATTTCATTCATGTGGGGGATTGTTGAAAAAATGCGAGAAAAAAAGGTATATTTGATCCATATTTCGAATGGGTAAAGATGAATATTAGAATAATGATTTTATTGGATCTAATTCTACTCAATGAGACCTTTACAAAAATATCTCATATGCTCAAAACGGTTGAGTGAGGAATGAGAAATTGATGCTCAAAGTAGGGTAGTTGTGAATTGAATAAGGAAGTGAAAACCCCCTATCCCATATTGATAGGATAAATTGAATGGGAAGTGTTTATATACACTTACGTACTTAGTGGTCATTGAATGACTTGAATGGAAACTGTGCCTCGCACGCAGGTGCAGGGGGTATGGATCGAAGCTCGTCAAATCGCTTCAGGTTGGGGTGCACCTATACGACGTGGGCGACGCGAAT
This sequence comes from Hibiscus mutabilis, assembly GCA_019671005.1. Lineage (NCBI taxonomy): Eukaryota > Viridiplantae > Streptophyta > Magnoliopsida > Malvales > Malvaceae > Hibiscus > Hibiscus mutabilis. Next base: position 24,347,343 of record CM033713.1, read on the forward strand.
GTCCGGACCTGTCGGGCCCTTCGTGGACCTGCAAATATTTTACCCACTTCGAATTAATTTTTCCTTATTATTGGCATATCTTTTTGAATATTCTGAATTTAAAAGGATAATTTATGGTTTCCTTTATATTCGGATATTAAAAGGTAATAAGTGTAATTCACGGGAATATTCTGTTTTAATATGGTATTAACAGATTGTTGCTGATTTAATTTGATTAAATGGTTAATGACCATTAGTTTAGAATATTATGATTTCCACATTTAACCTAGCTCACTCCCCTATAAATAGCACGTCATTCCTTTGATTTCAATATAACGAAAACCATTGAACTTTTCTATAGTTTTACTCTGTGGGTTTTTCAAAAGTTGTTTTCGGTGGTGGGCGAAGGCAAGAGTAAGTTCGTGATCTCTACGGCAGTGTAACTGTTGCTAATCATCTGTTGTTGTATCTTGGGAGACATGCGACTAACGAACTAGAGCACCATAGGAGTGACCGAAAATCTATCTTAAGGAAATTGCGTTTGTGCAGGCCTCAACATGCTTTATTTTGGTTTGCATTACATAATTTGTTTCGTTCTATATTTTATTTTATTCGTTTAGTAATAAATCAATATTAAATTTATTGTTTATTATTTATTCTTGGATTAACACTATTATTCTAACACATATGACAGAGGATCTCAACGCTCTTATAGAAATAATATAATGACTCATCAATGTAGAACGGAGGCATCTCGATGCCATATATATATGGAAACGGTTATCGACGCTCTTGTAGAAATAAAGCTGAAGTGGAGGCAAGCTAGACTCTCTCGTAGAAACAATGTCGAAACTCTTAAAGACAGCAAAGACATCTCAAATAGTACAAGTATAATGGAGGATCTTAAAACTCATTGTGCGGAGCGGAGGTATCTTAACGTTATAAATATAAGGGAAGATCTTGATGCTCGATGGAGGATTCTATAGACGGAGCAAATGCATATGCAATGCTATATATTGTTAGAAAAGGATTTAAATGTTCAACGTTTCACTCCTTTTTGCGGAGTAGAGACATCTCAACTCTATAAATCATACGGGAGGATCTCAATGCTGGACATGAGAGTAGATGCATCTTACAACTATAAACATAAGGGGAGGATCTCAACGCTCGACATAGAAATACAAGAACTACGACGCTCTTGTAGAACAGATTGACATGCTTGGGGAAACACTGCAGAAACCTTTGGTGCAGAGCAGGGGCATCTCGATGCCATACATATGATAAAGAATCTCAACAGTCTTGTAAAAACGAAGTATAAATACTCGATGCGGAACGGAGGCATCTCGACGCTTTTGCAGAAACAAAGTAGAAACCCTTAATACGAAACAGATGCATCTCGATGACTTATTCAATTTATTATTTTCTTACATACGATAGTATTTATTATTGGTGGGTGAACTACCATGTTTAAATTTCTAAATCTGCCCTGCCTGACAGAACATCTTGGGTACCGGAACACGTGTGCGAGAGCTTGTGTGTAAGGGTCAAAACTTGTGATGTAGGCGATGCGATTTAATACATATCTTCAAGGATAAATTATACAATTAATCATTAAATTTTTAGGTTTGTCTCGTTTTGATTACTGAATTATAAACCGTTTTAATTTTTCATTGAATTTTTTTAACTAAAATTGTCATTAAATCATTAATAGTCATATGATATGACAATTTTGTTTTATAAAAAACATCAATATTTAGGATTTTCACTCTTTTTCAGTCGTTGCAAAAAATCGTCATTCTCTAGCATTATTTGCCACCTCTCTTGATACCGATGATTTTTTTTATCATTCTCTACCATTCTATCTATTTAGATTTTTTTAATTTTTTTTAAACCCACAAAGTTAAAAAAAAAATAGGATTTAAGGGATTTCTCATATTTGAAAGGTTTGAGGTTTTTATTCAAAAATCTGAATGATGAGAAACTTTCTCTCAAGAAGACAAAAAATATACTTGGAACTACCCTCATCGGAAGACCTTCGGAGGAGATCAAAGCATCAAAAGATCAAAACTTTAGATGATTTTTTTGTTGATTTTGAATGTGTTTCATGAAAAACAATTCGAGAACAAGAAAAAAGAGTAAAATGCAAACGTTTTTATATCGATCTTGCCATAAACGACGATTGACGACGAAAAACGATTGACGAATGACGACTTCCAAAGAAGTTGACCTTTTTATATAAAAAATTTAAAAAGCAATCACACCATCACATCGTTAATTAAAAACCACTAACAAAAAACCACAATTCAAAATGTTTAGTGACAACTAAATATTTTTATAATTGAATGACTAAAATGAGATAATGCTTGAAATTTAATGACTAGTAATGCAATTTATCCTAACTTCAAATTTTCAAACTATTCCTTCGGTTTGGGGATTGCTTTTATTGTTTATGATATTTACACAATTAAACCGCCAATGGAATCAAATAGTCTATATGTTGGCTTGACCGGGGTTACTGAGAAAAAACATGTGTCAAAACTTATTTAATGAACTTAAAGACTTTCGGTTTTAAAAGTGTGATATTGTTTTTTATTCCGTTAATGTCATAATAATTAGGGAAATAAAAAAGTGTGGATTTAATAGAAAGAAAAAATGGAGAAAAGACAAAAAATATTGTCTTTTTTTTCTACAATATGGTAGAACCCAATTTATTTTCTAAAATATTTTACTTTCTACAGTGTTTTTGAAGAAAACACTATTTGCTACCGTCTATGAATAGTAATTTGATAAACTCGAATAAAAGATTCAAAAACGATATCAAAAAGCATCATTTATGAACAGTGTCAATATGAAGATGATACATGCAGGTACTGTCTTCAAACAGTGACCATTGTGCCATGTGGCACAATGGTCAACGAAGCTGGCACTATTTAAAGACGGTAGCAAAAGCCACCTACTTCAAATAGTGCCCGCATATAATGCGGCCTGCATGGAGGGCAGCTTTGGTTTAGCGTGACAGGTGGTATGCATGCAATTTTTTTAAGCTTGAATGCATAGCTAAAAAAAGTGTGTTTAGGGTGTTTTTAAAATATATAGAGATATAGGTTAAAATTTTGTTAGTGTTATTAAAGGAGGGTGGGGTAATTAAGGGGGAAATTGTAATTTTGGTGTTAAATAGGTAAGGTTGAAAGGAAAATTTTGAGCGGAGAAGAAATTATTAGAGAAATATTGTAAATAGATTCAATTTTTTAAAGTTTTGTTTTTAAGTTTTATTTTATTTTGCATGTTTGATATAATTTAAATTTTATGCATGTAGTTTGGATATATGGAGAAAAAAATAGGGGAGATTTGATGAAAATTTTTGGAGCCAACAAGTAAATAAGTAAGCTGATTTAGTTTTTAAATTTTAAATTATGTATCCATCTCCCATTTTAAGTTGTTTAGAATTTAGTAATTTTTAGTATATTTTTACCAATTAGTATATTTTTAAAAATTAGAATTAAAAAATATATTCAAAATATGGTTAAAATGCAGGCAAAAATAATTTAGTATATTAAAAATATAGATTCGAAATATATTTTAAAAAAATTAATTTAGTATATTTTTAAAATATATATTCGAAAAGAACTCATCGCCGATGTTAGTAACAATAATTTAAAATTTAGTATGTTTATTTTGATTTATTATGTTCATTTTGACTTGTGTATTCTGATTGAAAATATATATTGTTTTGAACATGCAGAGAAAATGAGCAAGAACAGATTTATGACGATTGTCCATTACAATGGACAAATGGTGAAAACTGATGTTGGGGTTGTATTTGAATCTAAAAGTATTACGAAGAAGAGATTTGAAAAGGAAGCCACTGTTCGAGAAATGAAGGAAAAGATATTCGAGAAAATTAGAGCTGAGATTCATGGTTTGCGGTACCGATGGCTGACGTATTACAATCCAGCCAGATATTCTACAATCACTCTCTAAGATAATACTGATGTTGAAATAATGATTGCAGAGCATGAATCTATGGATATTCAAAATATCAAGTTGTTTGCTGAGGTGCGTGATGTTCCCGACCCATTTAGAAATGTAGTTAGAGAATCTTCTCAAATGGGTTTTGGTAATAAGATTGATATGTACAGAGGTAGTTTTGTCGCAATGTTGGCAAGTGGGACATCGAGTATATTTCATCTAGATGGGGCCTTCGATATATGCATCATCATAGGGGCTAATTGTTGATCCAATTGCTGATTCTGATGTGGAAAACCTATGAGGTCAATGGGGATGGACACTTGAAGATTCCAGTGAAGATGAAAATATTGAGGATCTTGATTTGTTCCCTTATGACGTTGGTGATGCCCCTAATTTCAGTGTTAGAGAATTCGTTTTGACTGGGGACGACATTACATGGTATAAACCTCCTACTCACATGAGCTTAGTAGATTTCGATGCGATGAGGGTGTAACAATTCCCAGATATGCCCAAATAACTTTGGGTTAGCATGGTGAACTATCGGTTGGGCTTTAATTTAATGAAAAGAATGAAGCTACATTGGTAGTTAAAAAGTATAACATCAAGAAGCATATAGACTACGTTGTTGTAGAATCCAGCTAGAGGACTTTCTTTGCCAAGTGTGTGAAATATGGAAAAGAGTGTAATTGGAAGATTCGAGTGTCAAAATTTAGAGGAAAAATGCTTGAAAGGTCACAAAGTACAATGTCGATCACACATTATGAACTCCCATTGACCAAGACCACAACAAATTAGAATCGAATGTAATAAACCATCACATGATGAAGTTAGTTGAAGTAAATCCCAAGGTTCCCATTTTAGTGATTTAGGCAACCATTGCGCAACCGTTTGGATATCAGTTAAAATATAAGAAGGGGTGACGTACATGAGATAAAGCAATATAGTCAGTGTATGGTATCAGCCTTATCAGATAAAATACAAGAAGGGGTGACTTATTAGATAAGTCATACAATGAGCTATCAGCTTTATTAGTAATAATGACACATTTTATCCTAGGCACCATAGTGAGGTATCAAACCACGAATGCATACGACAGAGAAATCCAAAGTTGAAGGGCATAATTTTTTCATCAACTTTTTTTGGCGTTCAAGCCATGCATTGAAGGCTTTCCAAATTGCAAACATAAGGTCCAAGTTGATGGCAAGTGGTTGTACATGTGATACTCTTATGTACTGCTGATTTCCATTGTGCAAGATAGTGAGAACAATGTCTTTTCAATTATATTTGTAATTGTTAAGCAGGAGACGAAGAAAGCTTCAAAAAAAATTTTGAGCAATTTACGTGAGCATGTTATCCGAGAAGATGAGATCTGCATTATATCCGATCGAGGGTCAGGTATCAGATTAGCAATTAATCGAGACAGAAGTTGTTGGACATCTTCGTACGCATATCCCGCGTATTGTGTTCATCACATTAGTAAGAACAGTTATGAACAGTTCAAAAACCAATACCTTCACAGTGAGATTTTAAGCGTGGGTAAGTATCATTTTTTAAACTCTATTATATATGCATATACATTTATGTGTTTTGATTTTTCTCGATACTAACAATATATATTATGACACATGATATCTACTACTGCGGCTAGATTTTGAGAGGAAGATGGACAATTTAATAAAGTACAGCGAGCGCTTTTGGAGTTGGGCAAACATTATCGAGAGGGAAAGATAGAGCAATCATATGATGAAGATGGTAAACGATACGGGAAAATGACAACCAACCTTATGGAGTGCATAAACGGAGTACTAAAAAGATCACATCATCTCCCAATAGCAAGCTTGGTAAAAGAGATGTACTACACGTTAGCTAAAGTTTAGAATATTAAAGGAAAGCAAATCGAGTCCTTAATAAATAGGGGGCAAAGTTAGGCTCCCGAGCTTATGAGGAAAATGCAAGATAATGTGAAAAATGAAACGTTGATGAATGTTCACGGGTTCGACTGAATTAATCAGACTTTTGATGTTATTGGTTCTAGGCGCAACAATAAAGTAGGACACTCAAATGTACTTCAAGTCAATTTCGGACGTAGGTGGTATGAATGTGGTGTGTTACAGGCATGACGATATCCATGTGCTCATCGAGTTACAACATGTATGGCTGTAGGGGTTGACTCGTACACCAATGTTGATGAATGCTTTAATCTCCACATGATGGTTAATATTTATAGAAGTGAGTTCCCACCGATCGTGAATTCAAAGTATTGGCTATCAGTGGAGCATGAAAAATGGTTACCGGATCCTAGACTCTGTAGAACTCCAATTGGCCGACCTAGATCAATTCGCATCTATACCAGTATGGATCTTCATCATTGAGAGGGAACAACGAAAGAGATGTACCATAAATAGGGCTGAAGGACATTCGAGATCAAACTGTCTAAATGAACCAAGATACGTGCCTATGCCTTAGTGATTTCGATTTGTATTAAAAAATATTATACTTTTTATCAATATTAATTAGTTATTCATAATTTTATGTTTTTACTACTATTATATTGTTTAATTCTTATTTAATCTTTATGAACCAAATTGCATTTTATTAGTATGAAGTATTTTTTAATTTCATGCTTATCATAAAATTTGAACTTAAAAAAAACGATGACTGAATCGGAGTTCAATTGAAAAAGTTATGAGATAGTGACCAAAACGTAAAAATTCAATAATTTAGGTAACTTAATTCCCGATCTTAAGCATGAACATTTAAGCCATTTCTAATTTTTAAACTTTTATCATTAAATTACTTCACTGCTAATTAATGAATTCAAACAGTCAAATTTGAAAAGCGATTCACTAATTACTAAAGATAATTAGATTATGTGAATAATAAAAAATAGTGGAAATAAAAACAATAATTTTCAAACACAAATGTATTACAAAAAATGGCAAAAAGACAAAAAATTATTTCTTATGTAATTTCTGCCCATGACGGGGGGTGGTCGAATAATAATGTCGCGACTCTCGTCAATCATGTTGTGGCCTTTGTGGTACCTCAAGATCTTTTTCAGCATCTTTTTCAACTCATCTTCAGTGTTGCTCACCTCCTCATTCACCGAGGGCATATGAGGCGGTGTTGTGAACAAATCCATGTAACTGTTTTGCCATCCCATATTATCTGGTGAATACAAGAAATTTTGCATTTCTTGAAAATCCATGTTATCAAACCCTTGATTATCTAAAGAGCTCGGGCCCACTTCTGGTTATACACATATAGGAGGCGGTTCTCTTTCCCATATAACCGTCGACGTTACTGTGCTCATATCTACCTCCCATGTGATTGGCCAACTTTTAAGGTTTATACTCCAAAAGTTTCTACTCCTAGATGCGCCTGCTGTAGTCTTCGATGATTCACCTTTACCATCATATTTTTTCTTATACCTCCGGTATTCTCCCCATCCTTCGAGAGTAGTTAAGTATGACTTTTCATTATTAAATAGTAGATCATGTACTCTAAACTCCCAAAATCAAAATCATAAGCTTGTATTGGACTGCGATACGGAAATGATAAAGCTCTGTCATTCCACATATTAAGGTACTCAGCATATGTGACTTCCCAATCCACATCCGGACTGCCGCGTCCATCAAAATTGTAAAGAAAGTAATGATCGATTGGAATACGCGGAATAAGCTAATAGAAGCTAAATTGCCTCAGCACCCTATCTTCAAAATGGAACTCTACAGTAGCAAAATGCATCAGCGGTGTAATACTACACCATAAAATATAATTCTTCATCAAATAATCTGGTATAAATATGCAGTTATCGTTGTACGACATCCAAATAAATTGCAAAAAATATAATTATTATAATAATACATCTAACTAAAATGTAAATAATACATTTAACCAAATAAACTTTCCATTCAAATACCTAATCTTGACAATACGAATCAATCTGAGACCTACACAATTAACGTTATTGTGAGCCAATCCCGTCTGATATTTTTCCTCGCACCATCTACATACAAATCACAATAACATTTTAAAAATAAGTAAATTGATTTAAACATTCAACTCAAAATCATGATATTTACCTTGCAACAAGAGGAAATTGTATCTGTATTCGAGTAATAGGTGTAAAAAAGAGAAGTCGCTGCCAAGCCACAATCTTGCAACAACAACGGACATCCACCAATACCCTTTACCTTATAACTATTTTCTAGTATAGCAACTTTGCACAACTCACGATACAAGCACGCTAATACGGCCGATCCTCAACTATATTGACAACCAATTTTCCAAGGAGCATCCAAAATATGTAGATACCGAATATGAACCAGATTGTCAGATTTATCCAGCAACAACATCCCTCCAATCAGCTGTAGAATATATGCTCGACTTGCCTTATAAATCTCATCAACCGTACTATATTGGTTGAGTCCAAATTCACTTTGCAACCAACTCAATTTGACACAAGACCATTTCACATTATTTTCATATGGCACATTCTCAAGGTATTTTTGGCAAATTTCAGCAGTTGAACCCCAAGTACGCTCGATCAATGACTTCCGTTTACCGGGACTCCGATAAGAAAAACTATGTCTTCTAGCATGATCGTGCATTCTCCACACGATATATGGAATGTATGTTTTTTCAATCTTCAACGCTCAATTAGAGCGGTAATCAACCCGAAAACCAACTTGAACTCACGAAGGAATGTCGCATGATAGAATCCCGCCGTATACAAGAAATGAATGACTCGATCGTCTAGGGGAGTATCTGCCATACTCCGATGATGTCTAAATGTATCCTCCATATCCTGTAATTAATGCATTATTTAAATATAATTATTAACAAAAATACAGAAGTGACTGATTTTGTAATAAATAAATTATTAAAAAAATTATATCATCTCATCAACCCTAAGACTAATAATGTGTCAATCTTGTAAATGCAACAAAGGAGCTACACAGTCATCCTACATGACAAGTAAGAAAATATTAGTAACCCAAGACTAAATCTACTACATTAAAAAATAATAATCATAATCAAATAAAAAATAAACCGGGACAATTCTACTAGGCCTATTTCTACATATATGCAATTTAAACAAAAACTACTACATAACTAAATGGATAAATCAATCAACTTATTAAATTGAATTTAAATCAATCAATCATTATGATTTAAAAATGACATAATTAACTAAATCAACTTATTAAATTTAATTTAAATAAATAAATAAATCATCATTAATTAAAATTAAATAACTAACTAAATCAACTTATTAAATTAAATTTAAAAATATAAACTACTACTACATGCAATTAAATTCTAAAAAAATTATATTAATCATCAATACAAAGTTCAAAATTAAAAAAAAAACATTTTCTTACTAACTATAATAATAATATGACTAATGAACCTAAATTAAAATACATATCTACATCTACTTACTATATTTTCTCCAAATATTCAAACATCAAAAATTAAAATTATTTTTTCTTGTAGTATATAATAATAATATATAATATGACATACAATTTAAAGATTAGAAATAAATCTAATGAACCTAAATTAAACAATAAAATACACATATACTTACTATACTTTCTTCAAATATTCCTTCTTCTTTTTCTTTACTCATTTTTTTCACAATTTTCTCTAAACCTTCAACCACCTGTTTAAGACAAAAATATTCAAAACATCAAACATTAAACTTATACTAATCATCATCAATACTAAGTTAAAAAATAAATCACATTTTCGTACTAATTGCACTATAACATACAATATAAAATTTTAAATTACAATTAATGAAATAATAATAATATTATTAAATAAAAAATACACACTTACAATATTTTCTCCAAATCTTCTTCCTCTTTCTTCTACTCTATCAACTCAAAAAATTAAATACGCGTCTATACCATTTCCCACCTTCAACCTCTATTTTAATACCATAAAATTTAATCTCAACCACTCATCCAACAAACCCCCATCCCCCAATAAAAAAAATTAACTCTCGATGCCCCATTACACTGCCACCCTGCATGCATGGATGACGCTGACCAAAGTTGCCCCTGCACACTGTCACGTTGACCAAAGTTGCCATGCAGGCCGCATTATACATGGGCACTGTTTTAAGTCAGTGACATTTGCTACCATCTTTGAACAGTGTCAGCTTCGCTAGTTACGTGCCACGTAGCATAGTGACCACTATTTAAAAACGATACTTGCATGTATCATCTTTATATTGACACTGTTCATAGACGGAGTCTTTTAGTATCATCTTTGAATTTTTATTCGAATTTATTAAATTATTGTTCATAGACAATGACCAGTGATGTCATCTTCAAAAATACTGAAAAAAGTATAATATTTAAAAAAAATAAATTGGGTTCTATCATATTGTGGAAAAAAATTAAAATACGATACTTTTGTCTTTTCTACAGAAAAGGAGGTATTAAATAAATTGATAAGAATGGACATGTGGCTGGTGATGGTGAACCAAACAATCTCACCCAATAAAGACAGACAGACAGATGAAGTAATCCACCAAACATGTTCTTTTGGGTCAAAACCCTCTCTTGTCTTTGGTCGACATTGGACACCTCATGGCTTAGCCACTCATCTTCCCTTTGGAACACATCTCAGTGCATTTACAATCATACCCTTCGTTCCATACTCGAATTATGTTCAAGTATTTATATACGGTTATACGGAATAATGCATCCTGTATATGGATCAGATTGGATTGTATCGTTTTATGATTAGAATGTTTTGTTTTATTAGTTTGGATATGTTCTTGACTCGGATTGGTATGATATATTATTTAAAATAAATTATTTGTTATGTATTAATAGCTTCTCGCACCGCTTTATAAATTTTAACGATTTAATCAAATTGTTTTAGTCGGTAATATCAATTCAATCAAACATTTAATCTATAATATAAATTATATTTATGATGATAATAATATGCATACACAACTTTAACGATTCAATGTTTACCGCTTTATATTCTTAGTGACCGTTTCACATATACGTCCATGTAGCATTCACATATTGTTGATAATTAACTACAAATAATTAGTCATCACATTGACAAGAAATAACAAAATATGAGCACTGAGGACGTGGGAGATGAAAGCAAAAATGATTACAATTGCAAATATATAATTATAAGGTTCAAATTCAGACATTAGTTTGAGTTTGCAAGAAGGAGAAGAAAGGAAACAAATCCCAAACAAAACAAAAATATTTGGTATATGTACAAAGCCTCCAAAATTATTGCCCAATGAAGAGGCAATGTAGGACTACGTCGCAGCCTCATGCTCCACAGGTGCAAGCCTAAAAGCCGTTTTGTTGGCCTGAACGAAAATTCAAAAATAAATTTCTATAAAATGAAATAATATCTCATTATATTAAATGTCTTTAACATATAAATTGTGTATCTCTTAGTTGTTACAAAATGATCATTAAATTTTATAAATGGTATAAAAAGATCATTAAACTATTTAATTGTTACAATTAATAAATTATTTTAATTATGTGGACACGTGTAGTCAGTAATTACCGCTAAATATATGAAAAGTTGTATAATTATCTCGGGTCGGGTCCAAGTCATATACCTATCCCTAACAGTCAACCGATTATTAACTATTAACATCTCGTGATTTAATGTCTATTTTGTAATAAATTGAATGTTTAATTTTATTTTGTAACTTTTGAGAAAATTCAATAGTCAAAAAAGTTATTTCAGATTAATTTAGTCATCATTTGTGACGTTTACCCAAACCAAAACCATAAGTCTGAAGCTCTCCAAACACGTGTACGCATTGAGTGTGATGGGTGCTACCGAGATCCATCGTATCTCCTTAGGGTGTGCATTCGGTTAATTTGGTCGGTAGCTGAATCAAATTAGTCATAATTGAATTAACCGAAATTTTTAGAATTTTAACCGTTAACTGAACCGAATTAGCCTTAACCGAACATAAATTATTTTGGTTAATTCGGTCGGTTTTTAAATTAACCGAAATTTGTTATAAAATTTTGGGTAAATCACACAATTGGTCACTAAACTATGGTAAAATGACATTTTTAGTCACTGAACTTTCATTTTAACTAATTTGATAAAAGTTTAATGATCATTTTATAATATATCAAAAAATTTAATGATCATTTTATAATTTTTAAAAGTCCAATGGCCAAAAATAAATATATGTAATATATATATAATATTTAATATATAATAATTTCAGTTAATTCGGTTAATTAACCGATTTCGAGCCGAATTAACCGATAACCGAATTTTCCAAAAAAATTAACCGTTAACTGAACCTATCTAAAATTAACCGAAAAAAATTCGGTTCGGTCGGTTAATTCGGTTAAAACCGAATAATGCACGCCCTATTTCCAATCTTTACAATCGGTTATTATCAGCATTATGGTATTACGTGGGTGTGCATTTGTAATTTGCACTACTTCAGAGGACGTTTCGGTAATTCAAACCTCTCCCTTCTTTAATTGCACCTTATATTATATATATGCATACATACTAGTGGTGCTGAGGATTGTTACAGTTGAAGCACCTACACAAACACAAAAACTCATTTAATTTCCCTTTTTTCCCACTCTAGTTCATAAAACAAGGTACGTGTACGATCTTAACATGGTTGATTATTCGAATATCTGAAACGAAAATAAAAGTATCATTCGTTTTTCATTGGAAAACATGGTTTTTTCTCAAGCAATTTCCTGTTTCCAATGAAACTGCCTTTTCTCTTTGCATTTTCTCATCAACCAAACAAGGCTTTGCTTGTCTTGCCTCCTTATGATGAACATTACAAATCCAGTCACTTTGTTTTACATGATTCTTTGCAATACATTTGAAGAAATTAAAGTCTGAGTTATATGTCTCCATGCAGTTGTTCAATGGAGAAACCGAGTACTTCGACCACTTTGGCGCGAACGAAATCGGACCAACTGGTGGAGGCCCTGGATGCGGCTTTCAAGTCACCGCGGCAAAGCGAAAACCAGTCACCGGGAACCTCCGAAAGTGGTGGAACTCTCTCGAGGAAACGGCTGATGATCGGTGCATCGCCAAAGCGGAGCGGCGGCGGCGAGAACAACACTTATATTACGAAGTCGAGGAGTGCTCAGATGAAGCAGGAGTTGGAAGAACTCAGCAGCGGGGCGGCTCTCAGCCGTGCCTCTAGTGCTAGTTTGGGGTTGTCTTTTTCGTTCACCGGCTTCACTTTGCCGCCGGATGAGATCGCCGATTCCAAACCCTTAAGCGACGATGATATACGTAAGTTCCCCCCCCCCCCTTACAAATACGTTTTTTTCATGCACAAACTGCTGCTTTAACCTTAATTTGTGAGTCTGGAATTAATTACTATTAAATTCAGAAATGGATTGGATATTATCACGACAATAATTAATATTTATATTATTTTGGCAGTACAAATATCAAGAGACGAATACAAAATTTTATATTAGGTTACAATCTTTTAGAAAGTTAAATTAAACATCCAAGCGTACGAAATTATAAAATTTTAAGGGTGAAAAATTAGATAATTAATAAAAAATCTAAATTATATAATAATTTTAAAATTACAATCGCACCCTAATATCTCTCGGTCCATCCTGCAAATATATGTGATAATATATCATATCATATATAATTTAAAAATGAGCAATGCAATTTTGGTCATAAAGGTAGGATAGAGAGATCAATGATGGCCAAGGTGTGTCAAAGAAAATGCATTGGCTTTTGTTAGATAGAATTTTTTTTGAAAAATAGAAAAGTTGGACTTAAGTAAAAGTGGAGGCATTCAAAACCAAAGGACTGACTACTTTAAAAAAAAAAAAATTGAAGCCAATTCGTGGGTCCCCAAAACATGGAAGATTGAATGCAGATAACAGAACATTAACATAATGATGGAACAATTGGACCCCATGTGGTTGAAATACTTGCTTCTTCTCTGGTGTAGCAATTCCCACACCTACATGCGACCAAGGCCATGTCAAATTGATTGATATTCCGAAACAGTTTGAAGGTTCCATTTCATTACAAAACATATCATGTAGCTTGACTTATGAAACTAGTATATGGTCAATGGAGTCTGAATTTTAAAAGAAAACTGGTCGCATTTTTTATTCCTCACCTTGCCATCTTTACTGCAAAATCTTCTTCTACTATGAGGAGAATTATCAATGATAATGGTGAGAATATGTTATAGACATTGTTATATATATATATATATATTATTGTTAAAACAAATTAGTAAAATCTTCATTTGCAGCTGAAGATGTTGAAGCTGGAACCTCTAAGGTGAAGTTCCAGACAGAACCTACTTTGCCAATTTATCTCAAGGTAAACAGACAATCAAAAACATGCTTTTTTTTCCCATTATCATCATTAAGTTTAATCTGCAAACACAATCTTCAGGTTTTGAGAAAAAAAAAGAAGCATATGTGCTTGTTTATGGTGTGTGGATTGATTTTGGGTGCCATATGTATTTGGACAGGCAAAAGATGGGGGATAATTGTCTAAAGATCAACGCAAATCCCATAGAACATGGCTAACGTTGTCAGGTTCTGTCTTGTACGGAGTAGTCTCATCTTACATGGACATTTTTGTACAAGACTCTTCCCTTCTTTCCAACAAATGACACCACCATATATATATTTTATAAAAGCATGGATTTAGGTTAGAAAGTCTTAGATCATTGTCCAAATTAGGACATGAAAGTTACATAGAACAACCATCTGGAGCACAAATTCATTGAGGAAAGAAGGGTATGGGCTATCTGATATATTCTGTTTTTAGAGTTTTACGTTTCGAGCTCTTTTGATGGGGAAATATTGTTATCACACTGAGAATAATGTTATGTTTCGAACTGCGTTAAAGGACTCGGGATGAATATAATGTGCTGAATCAAGGTTTGTTCATGTGTTGCAACTGCAGTTCACAGATGTGATCTACAAGGTGATTGTCAAAGGAATAACAAGTTGTGAAGAGAGGGATATCTTGAATGGGATCTCTGGTTCTGTGAATCCTGGGGAAGTTTTGGCTCTTATGGGACCTTCAGGAAGTGGGAAGACCACACTCCTTAATCTGCTCGGAGGCCGATTAGTTCAGTCCGCTGTCGGTGGTTCGGTTACATATAATGATCAGCCTTTTCCCAAGTTTCTTAAAAGCAGGTAAGAATCTCAAACTTAATTCGCCATGTCTTGTTTAAAGAATTTTAGTGTAAACTGCAGAGGCTAGCAATGTAGTCTAAATGGTGAATATTGGATGGATAACATTTAATCATATATGGCAGGATAGGATTCGTTACTCAAGACGATGTCTTGTTTCCGCACCTTACGGTGAAAGAAACATTGACATATGCAGCCCGCCTTCGACTGCCAAGAGTGTTAACGAAACAGCAGAAGGAAAAACGAGCCATCGATGTGATTTACGAGTTAGGCTTGGAAAGGTATACTCTCTTTTCTCGTACTACTGCCTACTGGTATGGAATCTCATACTATGTGTTAAGCAGCCTAGCGTGGCCTTGAAATGCTGATATGCAGATGTCAAGACACCATGATCGGTGGATCTTTCGTCCGAGGAGTGTCCGGTGGGGAAAGGAAAAGAGTTTGCATTGGAAATGAAATCATAATCAACCCTTCTCTTCTGTTTCTTGATGAACCAACCTCTGGCTTGGACTCAACAACTGCTTTAAGAACCATTCAAACATTACAAGACATAGCCGAGGTTCGAGTTTTGACATCCTCAATCTAAATACTTTAAGTCAATGGACTCAATGCTGTTATTTGAAAGACAGATTCAGAACTGTGAAACAAAAACATGGTTTTATTCAGTTTTTAATAGCTTCACCTGTAATGGCAGGTTGGGAAGACAGTTATAACAACAATCCACCAGCCATCAAGTAGACTGTTCCACAAATTTGACAAATTGATTCTTCTTGGGAAAGGCAGTTTACTCTACTTTGGGAAAGCTTCAGAAGCAATGGTTTATTTCTCATCCATAGGATGTTCCCCTCTAATTGCAATGAACCCTGCAGAGTTTCTGCTTGACCTTGCAAATGGGAACATAACTGGTATTTCTGTGCCATCAGAGCTAGAGGACAAAGTTCAAATGGGGAATTCAGAAGCCGAAACCGGAAACGGCAAGCCTCCACCAGCAGTTGTTCATGAGGTAAACTTCAAATCAACTCTAAACTTTCCAACATAGAACCTTTCTTTGTTTTTTCAGTACAAGAGGAGCTGTATGACTCGTATATAGAATCTGAGGAAGCTCAGGTAATATGGACTGCATTTTGGAGTGTATTAATATACTACACTTAAATGATTTTAATAATGTCCTAATGATATGCTTTCACTTGAAAATAGTATCTTGTGGAGGCCTATGAGTCGAGAGTTGCTGATAGTGAGAAGAGGAAACTTATGGCTCCTCTTCCATTGGATGAAGAGCTGAAGTCGAAAGTGTCTTCTTCGAAGCGGCAATGGGGCTCAAGCTGGTGGCAACAGTATTGCATCTTGTTCTGTAGAGGGATCAAAGAACGAAGCCATGAATATTTCAGCTGGTTGAGGATCACACAAGTTCTTTCAACAGCAATCATATTGGGATTACTATGGTGGCAATCAGATGGTAAAACCGCCAGAGGCCGTCAAGATCAGGTAAAAATCGATTTTTTTGCATTAGAGATTAAAACAAATAAATATCAATTTGTCATAAAAAAGAATGTTACTTACACTCGCATCAATCGGACCTTGGAACAATGCAGGCAGGGCTGCTGTTCTTCATAGCTGTCTTCTGGGGCTTCTTTCCTGTTTTCACTGCAATCTTCACATTCCCTCAAGAAAGAGCCATGCTTGGTAAAGAAAGAGCAGCTGACATGTACCGATTGAGCGCGTATTTTTTAGCTCGGACGACAAGTGACCTTCCACTTGATCTGATATTACCAGTACTTTTCCTTCTGGTAGTCTATTTCATGGCAGGCTTGAGACTGAGTGCTAGTCCCTTCTTCCTCAGTATGCTTACTGTTTTTCTCTGCATTGTTGCTGCCCAGGTATGTCCTTTCGCAACTACTTGTAACGTCGAAACCGTAAAATTGAACAATTGTTTAAACTTCAATGGATGGCATTGGCTGCTTTTGCAGGGTCTTGGACTAGCCATTGGTGCCACACTAATGGACTTAAAAAGAGCTACCACTTTGGCTTCAGTAACTGTGATGACTTTCATGCTGGCTGGTGGCTACTTTGTTAAGGTAAGCAACCAAATCTTTGCTCAAATTTTCGAAGAACTGCACAAAATTCTCTTATCATTACCATTCTTGGATGTCGCAGAAAGTACCGGTATTCGTAGCCTGGATCCGGTATATGTCATTCAACTATCACACTTACAAGCTTCTTCTAAAGGTACAATACCAAGGCATCCTGCCTACGGTAAACGGCATAAAAACAGACAATGGGTGGAACGAAGTCGGTGCCTTGGTTGCAATGATTTTTGGCTACCGTTTCTTGGCTTACCTCTCGTTGCGAAGAATGAAACTTCATTTTGGAGCCTAAAATGATAAACTAGCAACATTTCATGAATGAAAAAGGCTTGAGATTGCCATTATTTCAAGGGTAATCTTGAGTTGTAAAACTGAGTCAGCAAAATGGAATACATCTAGAGCTATTTTCAGGGTATTTTTTTACCTTGAGAATTTGTCCTATGTTGTCAATTTAACCATGTACGTGGAATTTAGTATCTGCAGTGGTGAATCCTTTGCAAATGCTGTTGAATATTATGCTAGAAAAGCTTAAACTTGATGGGGTTAGTCATGTTAAAAGGCAGCCTTTCAGTATTAACTAATCATAATTTTGAAAGAGCTGCAAGGTGGAAATGTAGTATTGGGATTTTTCAACTTTATAACAATATAGATGCTCATGCATGCTATAGTTGTGTTGGGTTCACCGTAAGCCTCTACTTTAAAATTGTTAAAACATATTGCTTTTACCTATGGCTTAGCAGTTTCGTGTTCATCGTAGAATAAAAATTCTCTGTCGTTCTTGGTGTTAGCTATATATGTCTTCACACTAAAAAAAATAGTTTTGAGGTTTATGATTTATTATTAGAGTTCAGAGAATTGGGTAGGATATATTTTGTAGGGTTTAGGGTTTAAAATTTAAAATTTAGAGATAATACTTAAAATTTAATTTTTTTAATATTAAAAAATAATAAAAGACAAAAAAGAGACTTAGAATTTATGCTTTAGTTTTGGGCATAGAAAGGGCATTGAAAAGGTTTAGGGTTAAGGTTTAAGAAATTAGGGGTAATGTGTATTTTAGGATTTAAGGTTTATGCTTTAGTATTTAAAATTTAGGATTAGGCCTTAGAATTTATTTTTTTAGTTTTGGGCATAGAAAGGGCATTGTTTAAGGGGCAAAAATTTTCTATCCGGCTTAAGGGTGCATACCGCACTTGAACTTTTGAAAAAAATCAATTAAGTCTCAATATTTCTGCACCCTATTAAGTCCTGAAACAATAAATTAGATCAATTAAGCTTTTTGACCATTAGTTTTTGAAGTTTTTTTTTCTCTTGAGATATTACTGCCGTGTGACATACTACAGTTCTGTTATGTGACATTTACAGATTTTTTAAAAAATTATTTTTTATAATTTTTATAAGTTTTTTTATAGAATTTTTAAAACTAAGGCCAAGTGACAATACTGTAATACGACACGTTGTACCAACTGATAAAAAATTACTAGATTTAATAATTAACGTTGGTCAAAGAAGTGAATTGGCGAAATTTTGGAGTATAATAATTTAATTGAATATAAAAAAGTTCAATTTTTTTTTAAAAAAAAACAAAGATTTACGATACTCTTAAGCCAATTATTATTGATGCTAGTTCATTTGTTTGCTTGACTGAAATATCATGATTTATAAGACATGCTAATAATAGAATTTGTAAAATTTGTATGTTAAATCAAATAGTGTAATTGATTCATGGCTTTGGTGAAAAATAATATGATGTTCATCTTAAAAAATTTATGGTTGATGGAAATTCTATCAATATATTTTAAAAAAATAATTAATTCATAAAATAGGATATTAAAATGCAAGCTAATATAAACAAAATACTATTATGTGATAATATTAAAATATCGATTACTAAATGTCCAAAATCTATCGTGAGGAAAAAAGTAATAACACTCATAATAACCCGATCTGAAAAACGAATATCGTATTTTCAGATCGGATAGTTGGATATTCAAATATTTGAATTTATGACTTGATTTAAGTTTTTTTTTTAATTTGGTGGTCTTATCTACGAAAATTTTGAGTTTTCGAATATAACAATCAACAAATTATTGTATATAACAAATTTGTATCTATAGAAATTTTAATTTTTCAGATATAACAAGTAAAAAACGGAATATAGCAAGATTCATATCTATAAAAAAAATAAATTTTCAGATTTCAGATAATCGGATATTCCATCTGAATGTGAAATAACTATTCCTATCCGATCCAAAATTTTAGGATATCAGATCTGAATTATTCAAAAAATAAAAAAATGAATCAAATATCTAAAATTTGAATCGGATCAACGAATAAACAAATCGGATCGGTCAGATTTTTTTGCACACCCCTAATAACAAGGGAATGAACAGGCTCAGATGTACTTGAATCTTTTTGTGAAAGAAAATTTACTTGCATGTCATTTATGTATATTAGATTCTTTATATGAAAATAATTAGACATTTATGTTTTTGATAATAATTGATTCTATCTTAAAATGTTTGAAAATTCAACCATCTTTAAGGGGTAAAGTACACAAATGATCACTAAACTATCCTTAAAAATATAAAATGGTCATTGAACTTTCAAAAGTTACATAATAGGCATTAAACTTTATTTTTTATTACAAAATGGTCATTGAGAATTTAACGGGGAGACGTGGCAGTTATGACAATTTGTATAATAACATATTTAATTCTCAATATTTACACATTGAATCAATTTAGACATCAATAATGAGGGTTAAATTAGGAATAAATTGATTGAATGTGTCAATATGAAGGATTAAATGTTCTATTATTCAAATTTCTATAACTGCCACTCACCCACTTAACGACAATTAACGGCTCAGTGATCATTTTCTAACAAAAACTAAAGTTTGATGCCTATTATGTAACTTTTGAAAGTTTGATGACCATTTTGTATTTTTAGAGATAGTTTAGTGATCATTTGTGTACTTTACCCAATCTTTAAAGTAGGTGCTTAAAAGCTCTCAATTGACACCCTCCTATCTCCTCTTAGGTTGTGAGTTCATTACCCATTAAGAGAAAGTTTCCCCTTCCCTCTCCCCTAGGTAAGAATTGTTAAAAAATAATAATTAAATGTTTGAAAATTTATAGTGTCAAAAAATTGTGTATTTTTTAACATTTCTTACTTAAAGGAAGGAAGACAGAAAATATATTCTTAATGAATATTAAATCTACAACTTAAGGAAGGGGAAGAGTATCGACTGGGTAACTTACCACTGCACCAAAATTTTGTTGACCTAAAAATTGTGTTTTTAATCTTAAGGAAAGGAATATGAGTTCTAAGTGGACGCTTAGGCCAAATTATCTCTATAAAATAATTATACAATGACTTTTCCTTGTGATCACAAGCAGAGACGGAACTACGCGATTAAATATTTTTTTTACCTTTGTTTTCCTATTTTATTTTTTAAAATTTATTTATTTATGAATTTGCCCCCCACTTTCAAACATTTATAGTTTACCTTCTTAACCTTAAATCCTGGCTTCATCCCTGATCTCAAGACTTATTTATGTTCTCATTGTCGACCTATTATGAACACCGCTACTATGAGTTATGATATTCTAGTCTGTAGATTTTTCATTGTATAGAAAAAAAATACAACGATGTTAATCGAATTTAAGATAAAATGGTTATGCCGTTAACCTTTGAACAATTAGCCAAATAAAATCTCATAGGTCAGACATGTTTTTCTAAGACATAGTGTGATTAAGTAGCTACAAAAATCATATTCATGTATTGCGTGAAGTTGAAGTTTTTTTGGGGGCTAAAGTTCTCTAACTAAACATTTGGGAAAATTGATAAATGAAATATCGAGTCTCCTATTTTTTAATTCAATTCATTGTAGTCCTATTTGATTTAAAATGTAGCCCTTAATGTTAGTATTAATTCAATTTGGTCCCTAACTTATGCTTTAATTAATTTTTTTTTTTGCTAAAGACAAAGAACTATTATTACTCGCAACAACAAGATTTTACAAACTATATCATTGTCATTAAATTAATGAATTTGAAGGCCTACATGTCTGTAAAGCTTGTAATGCCTTCAAATGAACTATTATGGTTGTTGTACTTTTATGTGGCCTTAAAAATATTCAATCATTATGATCACCTTTGAACAACATTTGGATAAATACAATTGTTTCGACACCTGGCCCTGAAGGTGCAAGACTAATTCAGGGCACCAAACTTCTGAGACATATATGAAGCTACAATATTTTACTTATGCAACCAGGGATGAACGGAGGGAACTACATATAGGGGTGTTTATAACTGACTCAATGGGTATTTAGAGGCCCAATAAGTTTAATATCACTACCATAGTATTATTATTTTTCATCATCCCTTTTATTTTATTAACTTGCATTATGAGCTTATTGGGCCTCTAGGTACCTATTGGGCCAATTATGAACACCCGTAACTGCAGGGGTAATCGCCCTTGAAAAATTTTCAATGCATTTTCTTCTATTTAAAATCTATTTTCGCCTTCTAAAATTTTATAAGTTTGTCTCCCTAAAATTTTATAAGTGTGCTCCCCTAACATTAAGTCATGCGCTCGTCCCTGTATGCAACTGCAACATCTACCCATGTATGTTTTTGTTAATAATAACAATTACAACATTATGTTGATGCAACGATTCATCAGTAACCATAATCATTTTGTGAAAATCAAGTTTTTTTGTGATGGCTCATTTGATCTGATTTGTGTTGTGATCAGAATTGGGTTATGGCATTGCATGTCTTACTTTATGTTAGCTTGTTTGCATTACTTGTATCATGTGGTATATGTTAAGTAGTTTTGTATTATTTTTTTGAATATGAAACAGAAATTCATTGAAACTAAAAGAGAAGTACATTGGATGGCAACCGGAGGCCATAAATCGGACAGAACAAATACCCAAAAACAACATAAACGGTCGAACAATGGACAGAGAAATAAGCTAGGAAACATGTGTTGAAACAAAGGCCTTCGAAGGTGGAGGAGCAAGCGCCGCCAATCATGACCATCAAAAGGTTGACACTGGAAAGTCCTTGGTCGCTAAAAAAAACTGGCATGTATTGTAACATCTCTTTCTCGGTCTGGTAGAGAACCGGGCCGAAGATGTTGTCAATGATCAATGTCGGTAACTGTACAGTGAAAATCGATGCTATTTGTACGATGATTCAAATAATGAATGCCAATGCTGCAAAATTTCATCAAACATATCCATAAGGAATCCAATTAATTAATCAATTTATTACTAAGGGCTAAAATGACATATATTCAGTGTTCAGGGATTAAATTGTAAAATTTAGCAACTTAAGGTCCTTATCAGAAATTTACAATATCAATGTTAAGTTAAAGTCATGTTATACAAGCATGCCAAATTCCACTGAGTTTGAGGTCAATAACCTATTCAATTAACCCAGTCAATTTTAAGGACTAGTTTATAAAGTTTATCAAACCAGTTCAGGCCAATAACAGGATTACCTATTGTAACGACCCGAATATCGAAATTCAAGGGTTGAGTTTAACCGAGGCATGGGCCTCGTAATTGGGCCATGTTAATTGGGCTTATAGAGCCTTTTGGGCTAGCCTAGTGTGTTGGGCTTGTGGTTGGGTTTGATTAGTTGGAGGTTGAAGGATAGGAGTGTAAATTCACTCTTGGGATGAAAAAGAGGGGGAAAAGGATTAATTTTTCTGCTCAAATTGTAAGAGCTGACCTCATTTGTTCCTACCCTTTTCTCTCATCTTTTTCATTCCTCTTTCATCCACAAACCAAAAGAAATGTCTCATCTTTCACCATTTTCTTTTGAAATCTCGTTTGGGTGTAGAAGGGAAGTTTATTCAGCCTCTTAAGATCTATATTTCAAGATAAGAATGTCTTGGTTTGGTGAGGAAAACGTTTCTATTAAAGGTTTTGGAGGATGAGCGGGATTGAGTATTGGGAGCTCAATCCTTGAGTTAAATTAGTATGTTTAACTCTCTATTTTCCCCAATGGTGTAGTGACATGTTTTGTTATTCTCCAATTGTAATCAAGGAGGTGGGAGAGTCATCCAAGGCTCTAGAGAAGAAGAAAGCTTGAAGGTTGGTGGGGAGCTTTTTCTACAACATCTTAGTTCGAGGTTAGTACACTACTAACTCCTATAGTTTCCTAGAAAACATAAAAATAGGCTTTGATGCATGATTTTGGTGTTTTTGGCTTTGATATAACTTGGTTGATCTCTAATGGTAATTTATGGAATTGGTGCTATTAGGGCCTAAAATTGGTAGTAACTTACCTAATAACTCCACCATAACTTGTAGGAGCGATTTGAGGCTTAACCATATAGGTTAAGCAGGATTTCTGAGTAAAATCTGAACCCAAACTTTGAAATTCTAGGCACGCGTACTGATATTGGGTGTCTAGTATCGGTACGCATATGTAATAAAGGGGACAGCTTGTGAGAGGCATATCGGTACTATTAGACGTGTATCGGTACCTCTTGCTTAATAGGAATTCCAATAACATTTTCGCGTATCGGTACGCTAGGGGACGTATCGATACTAATATTCTATTGCCTAAGAAAGGCTTTCGTGTACCGGTACGTAAAGGTGGGAGTACCGGTATGGGTGGGGATCAGTACGGGGTGGTTAACGTACTGATACTAAGTACCGATACGGGGTGAGCGTATCGGTACGGCTTGATGACCCATTTTTTAACTTAATTTGAGTATCGGTACTCGTGGAGGAGTATCGATACCTAGAGAGGCGCACTGATACCCATATAGGAGTATCGGTACTCGCTGGGCAATCTGCCCAAGAGATTTAAGTTTGCGTTCGAGGGTTCTATAATTCGAGGCAAAAGGCCCAAGGAGTCTCTTAAGGTATAAAATGAATGTTAAAACTGAGAAATGGAGATTTAAACATTGTATGTAAAATAAAAAGCTAATGATTCGGTAAATATTGGGTGAATTGTGTGAAGTAGTAACCCATAGGGATCCTAGGTGGATCGGTTGATGTAGTGTGGTGGCTAAGGCCCTTGCTGTGTTCCTATGGGTTGCCTGGATAGTTGAGTCATCCCTTGTTATTGGGATTTGGATACCCATAAAAGTGTGTTGCAACACCTTAAAGACTCACGAATGTAGGATCCAAATGCTATGTGGACGTGAGCCTCACTCAAAGATGTTTGATGAGAGATTCCGTGCATGGATGAAGAAATCTGATGCTTTGTGGATGTGGGCCTCATCTTCACGAGTATAGGATTCCGATGCTTTCTGGACGCGGACCTCACTTAATATTATTGGTATTATCTATGTGATGTTGTGTGAACTTATGAGGTATATGTATATGTTGTGTGCGAGATCATACATTCATAATGCTATGTGTTTAGGCAATTATGGTAGCTCCATCGTTATATTGCCATGATATCATTCATATTGCATTGCTTTATTTATAATTTGCATGAAACATGGTTGAGTGGTGGTGTATCCACTGAGCTTTGTTAGCTCAGTATTCGGAATCGTTGTTTCCATTCGCAGGTAAGTAGGTTGATGTGTGGCTTGGAGGAGCGCCATTAAGGCTTGAATCTCAGCATCAACCTTAGTTGTTAGTACAATTGCTAGATGTATTGGGCTATGTATTTTGTAGGACCCTATATGTAATTTGTAACTCTTATTTTGTACTAAGTGGTCAAAGTCGAATATTTTAAGTATTTGTAATTGGAGCTCCATCGATACTGTTTTAAATACTTGGATTTTATCTATGTTTTAAATGTATTGACTTATGTTTTATTGGACTTGTTGCATTTTTTGGCTTGAAAACGAAAATATTTATTAGTAAGGGTTTTGGGCTTAGGGCCCAAATGTGATATCGGGGTCAAGGGTGTTACACCTACCTCGGTATCGATACTCAAGAGGTCGTACCGGTACGCCTGACCGTTATTTCTATTAGGATTAAAGTAGATATTGGTACGGAACCGTCCGTATCGATACACAATGCAACCCTCAAATTCTAGTAACAAAATTTAGTATAGGTACGGACTAAGCCGTACTGGTACCAGGCTGAGATTAAAAGGGGGATCGGTACCAGACCATCCCGTACTGGTACCCCGGACATATGCCAAATTACAGTAGTGAGATTTCATACCGATACTCTTGGTGCAGTACTGGTACCCTATTTATCCATTTGGTTCAAATATGCACACCTGTACTGATACGTAACTACCCGTATCGGTATGCCTTGTTCTGCAATTCTATACTTTGTTGGTTTTCGCATCATTTACCTAACCAAAACATGTCTCATGTTTCCTTAAGCAATACCAATGGTCTCCAATAAGTTCTATGACCTATGTATCTTGCTTATGTCTCATTTTAACGTTTTTAGCATCATGTAAGTTAATGGAGTGCATTTTGACCATCTATGCAATCTTAATAGGCATTCCAAATTCCAAAACATACCATATAAGCATACTTTAAACTTACATACTCAAAACATGTTCATAATGCCATTCAAAACATGTGAGAACCATATGCCACCATTCTAGGAGTTCAAAGGGTAAATGTACATTACAAAATGGGACTCGGAGGTGACTTGCAACCGGCTATCCATGATCCACTTCACGAAGCTATAGAACCTGAAAACGTACAATGAACTATGTTAAGCTTACATAGCCTAGTGAGGTAGTTATCAACAATAATAAATTAAGTGGTAATGCATGCCAATGAGTTCAATGTTATAAGTGTCAATGTAAAAACCATATTATAACATATTAAGCATGCGATAAACATAATTTAACAATGTATATACATACTATGAACTTTGTATTCAAGATACTCAGTTTTCTTAGATCAAAGTGACCGATGGATACACGAATTCCCATCCAACATCGTCAAGATAAGAAATCAATAAACGATCTATCCTTCCACATCGCCAATGACCAATACACATACATCCCGCCAAAATCTCCAATAATGGTTTTAACCCAATGACTGTAGTCCACTCGTACATGAGCTCAATGAATTCTATAGCATGCCAATTGTATCCAATGTCTACCGTTATACAAAGATTCAATATATATGCCAATAATATTCATGTAAATCGATATTTACCTTGTTCAATGTTATCGATATCAATAATGACTATAGCATTTAACTTACCAATGCTTACCACAAGGATGAACAATGCTTACCATAATGATAAACAATGCTTACCACAATGATGGACAATGCAAAGGGACGACACCTAGCCAGTCCCATGACACAACTACACTCACCAATGGCTCTGAAGCTATTGAGGCTCTCGAATTACAATTCCCTTGCTAGGAGGCTTGTTAGGTGTCGGTGAATCTTCCTCACTAATGGATTGAGCTATATAACAATGTATGGAAATTTTTCTAATTCTATTTTTATGAATTTGATGATTATAGACAATATCTATAATTATTTCTAAATACAAAAAAGCATACAAGCTTAAGAATCCATAGAAATTAGCTAGGGTTTCGATAGGTTCGATTTCATGATTTCTTTATGAATTCATCATGGAAATAAATAGATATTCAATGGTTTTTTCTTGCTTAACTGATAGAAACTAACTAGGATCGATTAACCGAAGAAAATCAAAGCTTTGCCAAAGCTCCAATGGTGGTGCTTACTTGTTCAAATAGGAGGAAGAAAATGGTGAGGTGCATGCTTAGCATTTACCCGATATAGTAGTTTGTGTTATTTTTTTTTCTATATCTTTTAGTTAATTAACAAGGTAATTTAGGAAACCTTTGGGTGAAGTAGTCTCATCCTCATAGTCCACGTATAAGATGTTTAATCCCTTGAGGGGTTAATCACTTAATTAATCCTCTAACTTCTCACTCTTTGCTCTTTTACCTCTTAAGACTTAATCTTTGTATTTTAGTCACTATACAATGTTCCTTAAGCTTTTAATATTGACAATGTAATCCAATTTCAATGACAATATCCCAATAACTATCAATACATGTGGAATTAAACCACATGGTCAAAGGTCAACGATCATTATGACTTGCAGAAACATAAATTTTCGGTCACTGAAATTCGGTTCTTAACTAGGCCGATTTTAGAGGTGTTACAGGTATTTCAAGCAGCGGGATGACTTGAACGGCAAAGAGAAGTTCGTAATGGTCGTATGAACAATAAAACTTCTCATTCTCGTTGGAAAAACTACTAAAGCGGTCGGACCCCAACGTGAGAGATGCCATGAAGGCAACAAAACCTTTGAGTCTTGCCACTACCTGCAAAAGAAAGACCACACAGCGAAGAAAAGAGAAAAAACAAGGAAAGCCAAACCCTGTTACTAAGCCTCCCAAAACTATTGTCAAAGAAGGGGAAGCTCCGACCATCACATGGTGTCAGTCGCCATCGATGTTCCCAAGGCCGTCGTTCTTTCTTCTGCTACTTTCACGTCGTCGATATTTTGTTCGCCTTCCCTCATATACATTTTTTCTCTCGCGAACTTCACTTCTACCATGGTTGTCATTTCTTACTTCACTTTCTTTCGCCTGACGATTCGTTCAGTAATGTCACCGTTGATCCTGAAGTCGCTTCCACTATTGATGATTGATTTCCTCAATTGCGCACGCTTCTTTTGCGATCTGCTGTTCATATCGTATTTGTCGCTAGCCAACGATGTCGCTGTCAATTATCAGATTTGTTTCCCTACCGTGTTTCCTTCATCTGCTGGTTGTCTTCAGCTCTAGAAAACTTCAAAAGGTGTTTCGATCGATGATCTTGTTTTCATTTTAGTGTCACATTTCAGGTCTGATTTTTTTTTTCGATTGTTAATTTTGATTTTCTGCCGCTGGTCACTATTCTCATCTTCGATTAGTGTTGTTACTGCTATTTTTTGGAGACTATCGTTACATTAGAGAATCTACTGGTTATCATCTGATGTGAAGCCCTAGAGGTTGTCACCATTTGTTCGTTAGTGCTTTGTTGACACGTTCATTTGGCAAGATTTGTTGCCACACTTCTTGGTTTAGTGCTTCGGGTTCTGATAATGGATGAATTGATTTGGTGATTCCTAGTTGATTTGATTGTTTTTCTGATTGCAACTTATTGATTAGTTCAGCATGTTTTCAACGAGTTACTGGGCGTCTGTAGTTTGATTCGGTTTGCAGATTCTTGTTAAGAGTAATTACTCTGCTATTTGACGTTTAGTGCTAGTTTGTTCTTTGTTAGGCTGTTGGATTGTTCTAGATTTTCTGTCTGGTCTTGAAATTTGTTGCTGATGCACGATCGTTGAAAGCTGGAATTTTGTTCAAGAAAAAGTGAATTCTCATTTCTTCATTGTCTGTCTCCATACACAAAGTGTATATGAAACATAGGCTTAACAATCAAGTTTAC
Source organism: Hibiscus mutabilis (assembly GCA_019671005.1). Classification (NCBI taxonomy): domain Eukaryota; kingdom Viridiplantae; phylum Streptophyta; class Magnoliopsida; order Malvales; family Malvaceae; genus Hibiscus; species Hibiscus mutabilis. The sequence goes on from CM033713.1 coordinate 24,375,949, forward strand.
ATGTGAAGAAAATCTCTGGGGGAGTATAGAGTTTAACAGCCTTCTCTCCATAAACCGGACACGAGGGTGTTTTCTTGCTCGAAGAAGGGCTTCAGATTACACTCGAGGGCTTGTAGTTTTACCGCCTTGCTCCTAACAAAACGAATGATCTAATAATTGATGAAGGAAGACAATGAAGAGGGAGAAAAAAGAGTTTTTGAAGGAATTTCGAATGAGAAAAATGTAGGACAGAAGGGTGAGTTAAGAAGAACGAAAGGATGAAAAACACCTTCGATTCTCAATAAATCACCAAATAAGAAATATAAATTTTGTCTTCGAAGAAATTTCGGGTGAAAGAATGGTGAATAAAGAAAAAAATATTTTCTTTCAGCCTTTACCAGTTTCTACTTTGTTTCAGCTTAAAAAAAATAAAAATAGGGAGAATGCTATAAATAAGTTGTAAGTAGTAGTTAATTAGTTGTTACTTGTTAGTTTCTTAATTAGGTGGGCCATAGTTTGTTGGGCCGTTTCTGATTAGGATGGGTATGGGTTATAAATACCCATCAATGTAATATGCTGGAAATGAGATAATTCAATTAGTTTACATTTTTAATAAAATTCAGATTATTGTTTTTTTGTTCTTTAATTCTCTAAAAATCATCAAAACACTAACCACCGTCCATCCCTTCTCCAATCACCATGCTTGAATTCTCACACCCTGAAACAAAAGAAGGGAAAAATAATCCCAAACGAGCTTCAAAAGGGCACTCTAAACAACCTGAAGAGGAAAAAATAGCATCCATTCAAAAACGACAAGAGGATCGAGAAGAGAGAAAAAGGAAAAAGGAAAGTCTGAGTGGTACCCGGCGACGTCGGAGCCATTGGCGGAGCTTCCTGAAATTGCAAAATGAAAGAGAAAGTTAAGAACAAAAGTTAGAAGCTTTTAGGGAAAGTTGGCAAAAGGAGGGTGGTTGTAGTTTTGTATTACTTAGCTTTCTAAGTTTATTATTCTTATATTTTTCAACTGTGTTGTTAGTTAAACTTTGTTTAGATTGAGTAAATGCATCAACATCGTTTCAAGAGTTCCAGTGACATTGTATCATAGTATAATACTTTATCACTCATTTGGACATGCATTATTCGTAGGACCCTTGTGGATTTGATAGGTAAACTCGTGTTTACCTACGGAGACGAGGACAAGTAAAGTTTTATCACCGAAACTCAAATGAGATGAGGTCGGGGATTGATATATTCAAACTGTCGGGATAACCGGACTATAAATAACTGTGGGAATCTCAAAAAAATCCGCAAAGATCCCGATATTTTACAAGAGTTTTAAAAAATATACTTATTTATTTATATACCCTAATATATATCTTAATAAAAAAATCTTAACTATATTATTGTCTCTTTAACTTGCTTTCAAACATATCAACACTCAAGTTTCTCAACATATTTCTTAGTTTTTAGATATAAGCTAAAACCATCGTCTAAATCTTCCCCAACACAACACCCTTTCAATCTTCATCATCTCGTAACTGCTTCCAATCGAATTATCCAAAATTTATATTTTAAACTGAATTGATCATTTATTTTAGTTAGTAAAATAGTAATTTTATTTAAGTTTTGTGGGGATGAGGTTCCCGAAAACCATAGGGATCCACATAGATAGGGTATGTGGAAAAAATCTACGAAACATTTAATGAGAATTCTCTAAAATCATAACCGTAAGTATTAAAAACATAATTAAAAACATAGGTCGGGGTCAGGTTTAAGGTATTTATTTTTAGACCGGGTCGAGTTCAGGTTTAAGGTAATTATTTTCGGGTCGGGTTCGGGTGGGCCAAAATTTGACCCGTGCCGATCTCTACACCCTCCTCTTCCCCTAAGTTGTGGGTTCAAGACCTAATAGGAGCAAAATTTCACTTCTCCCTCCTCTAGGTAGAAATTGTTCAAAAAAATATAAAAAGATAAAAAATTGAAAATTATATAATACTATAAAAACATTTTTTTCAAAATTTATAAAATTTTACAATATTCTATGTTTTTATTTTTGTTGCATATTTTTCTTCAATGATCGGACTTGTTTTTTTTCTTCCTTTTTTAAATTTAATTAAGTTTTTAGATTTTTCAAAAAAAAATAACTTTTATGATTTTTCTTGGAAATTTATTTAAGTTTTCAAGTTTAAATATCAATTTATATAAGGGTAAACTACTCAGGTGACCACCGAACTATTTGGAGTAACTATTCTGACCACCGAACTAGACAACTTGTCAATCAGACCATCGAACTTTTAAATTGGTCCTATTTTGACCACCGTCGTTAAAAAACTAACGGATGGGCGATGTGGCAGTTAACAGAAATTTATAAAATTACACATTTGGTCCCTGTTATTTACCTATTATATCAATGTGGTCTTAATTTTAATTTAACTAAAAAAATTTAACCAACCAACCATATGCCGACATATGTCCCATCTTTTTTTAATTCTAATTTATTTAGTTTAATAGATTTTAATCAATCAACCAGATGGTGCACCGTCTAATTGGACGTAATCAAATGAAACAAGTAAAATGGGAGACAAATGCAAGTAGTGAGATTCAATCCCACGCCTAAGAGAATCAATACAAAAATAATTTTAATCTAGTTTATTTTTTCACAATTTCATTTTCATAATTTAAATCTCCAATATTACTTAAAAAAATTAACATCTCATTAGGTTAGAACAACTTATATATATATATATATATATATATATTATTTTTAAACAACCTAAGTACAACTCATACGGTCAAATCAAACAAAGTCTCACACGTACCATTCCAATCGTTCAATTAAACACGTAATCCAAGTTTATATTAAGGCTGCGTTTAGCATTGCTTTTCAAATCAGCTTTTGGTTTTAAAAGCTGGTTTGAGACCAAAAGCAATGCTAAACAGATAACTTTTGGAGAAAAAATTGCATTTGAAAAGTGTTTTTCAATCTAAACTCAAAAGCTGAAATTTTTAGTTTTTATGGTTGGAAAAATGCTTTTGGGAGTCAAATTACAATTTGAACATTCATTTGCTATTGTTTTATTTATAATTTATAAACATATTTTTTTACAAATATATAATTATATGATTCATTTATTAATATTTTTTATATTTTATCATAATTTATTAATATTTTTCAAAAGCACTTTTGGAGAAAAAACTGATTTTCAACCCAAACGTAAAAGCTAAACTTTTTATTAATAAAAATATTTTTATATTTTTATAATAATTTAAGCTAATATATTTAAAATATTATAACATTAAAGAATTTGAATACCATATATATATATACACACATACACATATATAACTTACAATATCATGTCCAAAATGGTCATTTATCTTCTTAAAAGCACTTTTTGACAGCAATGTCAAACACTAAAATCTTACAACTAACTTTTTAAAATTTCTTTTCAAAATCTCTTTCTGACAGCACTTTTAAAAATCACTTTTTAAAAGCAATGCTAAACTAGCCCTAAGACATTGTTAAGCTATTCAACTTCAACATATTTTAAATCCTTTTCTTGTGGGCTTTTTTTCCCTCCCTTTCCCTAAATGTTATGTTTAAATATTTTTCGGGTCCTCAATTCAAAAAATAATAATAAATTCAGGCCTTAAAAGAGAGGTAAAGACATGAGAAATAAAGATATTATTTTTATATCAAAAATAAAATAAAATATAAAAATATTAATGTTATACATTCTATCAAATATATTTTGAAAAGTGATAATAACCACTAACGTATTTATATAGTAATATTTATTATTATTATTTATTTGATATGTTCTTTTGTTTAGGGTAAACTATACTGGATGGAGCCGCATGGAGGGTAGGATGAATAATTGTCCTTTAATGTTGGATGATTTAATTGTTTTTAGGCCATTGAGAGTCTTAGAACTATTTTAATTAAAGTTTTTGTCTCTTCTAATATTTTTGCTTTATTAATTTTTAAGACCCTTTAAGTTAAAATTAATAAAAATAAGCCTTGACTCTTCATTTTCTGGTTTAATCATTTTTTAATACCCTTCAAATTTAAAATTTGTGTAATTAAACCTTAGTTTTCTTAATTTTATGATTTAATTACTTTTAGTACCTATTTATTTTAAACTTAATAAATTTGTTCCCTTATAGTTCAATCCTAGCTCCACCCTTGCTGGTAGTGCATGAACTTTTAAGGCACTTACAATATGGTCAATGAACTTTTAAAACTTTGCAGTACATTCATTGGACTTTTAATTTACTTCTATTATTGCCATTATATAAGTTGAAGTGACATGTTAACTTAAAAAATGTTTTCATTTTCAATTTGTCACTTAACTTTTAGTTAACTTTCATTAAGATCATTGAATTTTTAATTCACTTTGTGAAAGAATATAAGTAGGAAAAATTCGACAGCGATTCATAATCACCTTGATTTGCATATTATGCTTACTTTGTAATGATTTTTGGTTCATGGTTAAGAAAAGTTTATTGTTAGAATTCTTATTGGGTTATTATGTTAGTTGTTGATTTCTTACATCTTCCGGCTCCAGCATAATGTTTATCTTTTAAAATCATATGGGATCACAAGGTAAGCCTCAATTCAGTAGTTGAAATTAAAAACTGATAATAATAATAATAATAATAATAATAATAAGTGAATTAAAATTTAATGATTTAATAACTACTATATTACAAGTTTTATAAAGTTGAGAGATTAATGGTATAATTTAGCTATGTTTTATCGATAAAACAAAAGAAAAATAATAGATTGAAATATAATGGTATAATTTAAAATTTGTTTTTGACTATGAATTTATCTTACGTTAACTGAAAATGGTACATAATTATTAACGGGTATATTTCTAATTAATTTCAAAAAAGGGAATAATCCCTCGATTTAGCTTGAGATTTAATTGAAGAAGTTTGTAGGTGATTTATATCTTTTAAGTATATTAAATTAATTAAAGAAACAAGTGGATTTATAGTGTAAATTTTTAATTTCCTTTATGATAAATAAAATTGACATTAATCTATTAATTATTTATTATCTAAGTTTTTGGGGCATTTATTATTTTGCTTCTTATATTAGAACTCAACAAATGATTTTTAATATATCATTAAAAAAGTAATTATGCCAAAATATTATTCCATAAAATTATAAAATTTTATAGAAAGAAATCAAATCATTAATAATAAATATAAAAATTATTTAAACTATTTAAAATTTAAAATTCTTAAAGATATGAGCACTCTAGCACCTTCTGTTCATTCCTCTCGCCGTTAGATTACTTTTGGAAGCATTTATTGTTTTTTGTTTTTTTTTAAATGATATTTGTTTTTAGAGTTTTGTCCTGATTAATTTAAATCAATTTGTATTATACATAATTTTAATAAGTGAGTCTTCTAGTGATTTTTTGTATACATAACGCTTCAAATTCGAAAATTTTTAAGCGATATCAAATTATTTATTATTTAGACTAATTTCTTTAATAAAATAATATTTAATTTTTTAATTAGGTGTAAATGAAAAGTTCAAATTCTCAAGTTCTTCTATTATTGTAGGCCCTTTAATCAAATTATTCTAGACCTTTACTCGAGTTATGAATTTAGTCATTATATTTTAAAATTTATTTAATTCCGATCTAGTTGGTAATTATTAAATAAGTTAGATCATGTTATTAATTTATGTATATTGCGTAAATTATAGGTTTTGATCATATAATTTAATTCGACCATTAAGTATATTTGATTTATTTATATTTACCACAAAAAAACAAGATTAAAATTTTAGATTTAAAAAAAGTATATAAATTAAAATTAATCAAATTAACCATGAGATGTGGTATAGTGGTTGTTCACCTCATTTTTTAACCATGAGGTTATGAGTTTAATTCCTACCAATAGAAATGAAATATGTTTCATAACTAGTCGTTTACCTCTTAGTGAGAGCACTCGCGGCGAAAGGATTAATGACTGTTTACATATGGACCAATAAAATGTATACTGCAAAATCTAGCCAATAAAAAACGCTAGTGTATATATTTTCAAGAGTAAACTATACTTTTAGTTCTCAACTATTTTTTTTTCTTTAATTTCATTACTAACATTATCAACTTTATTTTCTAGTCATTATTTTGTTCACTCATTAATAGGAGAATGAGTTTACATTTTTTTTAATTCCTATTATGACAAATTTAGCTTCAACATTTACACCTTCTTTAATTTTTTATTATTTAAAAATTATAAAAAAATGTTAAAAATTAAAAGATATAGAAAATAAAATAAAAATTCAAATAAATGATAAAAAGTAAAAGAAAACCGATAGAATCCTTACACCATGTAAACTGTAACACTCTAAATGCGAGTAAATCAAAATTGATACTTTAATAATTACCGCCCAAAATTGGGGAAAGATTACGGATGGGGAAAGATTAGTACCTCACACCGCCCAAAATTGGTAATTTAATAATTACCGCTTTATGAATATTAAACTTTTCGGATTAGGGTGACGATTAAATCAAAATTTGGTCATAAATGCGAGTAAATTTTAAGGACCCCGTTATTCGAGAATAAACTGATAGACCACCATCACTGCGCTTGATAGTCACCTCGTTTACGCTCGAATAAAAGGGCACCGCATTGACAATTAATAATTCGTTATGCAATCTTAGTAAACAAAAATAATAAACATTTACATTGACATGATATTAAAAAACATAAACACATGAATTTTACAAAATTACATAAAATTAACAATAAAGTACATAAAAAACATAACATATCATGATAATAAAAAAAACAAAACAAAAATATGAACAAGAAAGAAGACATGCTTTCAAAACTAAATTAATTAAATAAAACAAGCCAAGACATATAAACGAACCGCAAATGCAACATATGCATGACACATACAAAACTTATCATATGACACATCATGGATACATAAACATCATAACGTTTACATGTAACAAATAATATCACACTAATATGCAACCTACAACGCAAACAAGGCAAAACATAGTATACATGCTAACACATATCTATACCATGAACAAACAAAGACTATATAACATATTAACACGACATTACCTATAAAAACATAAATACACATATATAAAAAAACACATGAAACAAAACAAGAAGAATAAAAAAACATGCTAATATATATATAACACGAATAAACAAACTAAATAAAATATTAACACAATGGCACACATAAAAAAAGGGACAACAAATATACATAGAACACATGTGTGAAAACATAAAGAGCAAAATGAACATGGAAAAAAACTAAACATGCTATAAATTAACATGTAGTGTAATGTACAAAATAAACATAAAAACTAACATAAGGACATGACATGTAATTTAAAATATGACATAACATGTAAAATAAACATGTACAAAAAAAAAATAAAAAAATAAAAACATAGAGAACACATAATAAAACATAAATGGATATGGTATAGACACAACATGTATATAAATATGATGCAACATAACATGCTAAAAACAAATAAAAACAAAAGACACAAGAAACACCAGTGGGACCAAAATGAAAAAAACAAAACCCGAAGACAAAAATTAAATAAACAAAAGACGTAATTAGGGACTTAATTAAAAATTGAATTAAACTCTAAAGGACCTATTGTGTAATATGACCAAGGGGCAAGCTCGAAGTGTAAAATACCAAAACGCATAATAACTGGGAGAGTAATTTCACCATTATAAGCTGAATCAGTTTAATCTGAGGATGAAATCGATATTTTTGGAAAATAAATGGGGACCAAAGTTGTAAATAGACTAAGGGGCGAGGCAGAACTGAAAATTTTAAATGCAAGGTAAGATTTATGAAACAATTTGCCCATTTTTTTAAATAAAAACAGTCTATAAATTGATTATATTAGAACCGATTTTAAACTTTTGGCCATTTTTCAAAATCTGTCTAAAATTAAACCCTTTTTTCTTTTCCTTTTCTCTCAAAAATAGAATCCAAAACTCATATTCTGGTAGTGGTCGGCCACTCCGGCCGCCATCCGCCACCACCAGCCGACCAAAAAAAACCCTAAAGCCGAAACCATATATGTTTTAAAACCCCAAAACCATTGCGTTTTTTTAACAAAAACAAAACATTTTGAACACACCCTTTTTCTTAAAACTTAGCATCCAACACTGATTCATCGGGTTCGGCCATAGGGGCCAACGGCTTGTCATCGGTGATGGATGGCCGACCGACAAAGGGTAAACTTTTAAACTCCCTTTTGTTTGTTGTCTATTTTTTATTTTATTATTATAGATGCATGGAATAAAAAGAAAAGAAAAGTGAAAGAGAGATTACTAGTGAAACTCTGGTTTTTTTTGTTATTATTTCGAATGTTCTCTCTCTGAGTACAAAATATGGATACATCTGATGTATATAGGCTGCCTTTTTTATTTTTGTTTCCTTGCAAGATTGGACAAAATGGCATGATTTTTTAGTGATTTTGACTTGTACTTCTCTGGTTTTGCATGTTCAGTTTGGTGAGAGGCCGGTGAGGGTGGTTGTATGGCGGGCAAGGGTGGAGCAGCCACGTGAGGGGGCTGGTGGATGTGAAAGGTTGCAATCGGCCATATCCATTCTTAGCCGTTGGATCAAATCTAAACCAACGGCTAAGATTGTATGAAGATCTAACGGCTGAGATTCGATTATGAAGAATGACGTGGCAGCCCCTGATATTGGCACGTGGTAGATGGCAGCTAAAGAGTTTACGTGTGGATCATACGCGTGCGTGGTAGCCGAACGGTAGGGATGTGTGATGCACGCGGCCAACTGGATGATCATCTTGACTGATCTGGGGTCGTTGGATCAAGATCTAATCCAACGGCCCATATTGGACTGCGCAAGGGATAAAAATAATTAGATTTTTTTGTATCAGATGTAATTAGGGCTGCTTAGGTTTTGGGTTGGCCGGTTCGAGCCTGGTGTAAACATTTTTTGGGGTTTCAATATGTAAATTGGACTTGGACTCTTATATTATAATAATGTATTGGATATGTTTTCAATTTAAACCCACTAATAATGATACATGCATATATTAATCATACACATGCAATATGTATAGACATATACAAACATGCAATACCTACATAAATGTACACACATACATACTTACACATACCTTAATACGTAGATACACATAATATATTAATACAAACATTCATGCAATATAAAACACATATATAATATATTAATATTTCTAAAAAATCAAACCTTAATAACACATATATACTAGACACAGACATAATATTTAAATAACATGTATACACATATATGCAAATTATTATATATATTACATACGTTTAAACACATAACACACAAACATATATATATCCGTTCACATATTGTACATATACAAACAATGGATATATAAAATATATACAAACATATGGCCCACATATACCATAATATATATTAACATAAACACATACATAATATGTATAATATACACACACTCACACATATCATACACATATTTTACGCACATATTAATACACGTACTTAATTTAATATATGCATACATGCAATAATAATATCTATTAATTATTATACTAATATATATTAACACAATATTTACAAACCAGATAACACCACGGATGCAATCATTCCTGCCAACCCCTTGCTTCCCTTCCTCCAGCGTCACCGACGTTGGCAGCAGAAGGAGAACCTCCTCCGGGGACAGTGCCAGTTTCGGGGAGCTTTGTGGGGGAGCCACAGCTGAGTGTATGGCTATTTGTTGCTGTTTCCCTTTGGCGATAACCAACTTTTTAGTTTTAGCAATTTACAAGATCCCAGCAGGGCTATGCCGCCGTGCTTTCCACCGGATGCGGCAGCGGAAGCTGCAGAAAGAAGGGTTGATTCAGCCGTGCAATGAGCGGGGTCATGATGGATGGGAAAATATCTGCTTTCCGATTCACGCCGGGGATAGTGCGGAGGAATTTTCCCCGCCGTGGAAGGCTGAGGAAGAACTGGAAAAAAAGATGTGGCAAAAGTTTATTGGGACTGGGTTTTGGAGAAGTCCTTCTCAAAGAGAGGGAACTCTTTCCTGACACAAATTTCCAAATACCTTAACATTAATGTGTAAATTATCCCATCCATAAGATATTTGTGTCGTGGGAAACATAAATTTCAGGATAAAGGCAAAACCTTATTCGGTGGAACATTACAGTTTGACCGTTGAAATGGTCGGTTTGATTAGTAATCGAATTTAACGGTTCAGAATCGTTTAAGTAAAGTTTCAATTAACCATTAATTGAATCTATATTTTTCAATAATCATTAACTGAGTGGAACTAAATTCCGTCGGTTTTTGTATTAATAAAAAAATTAATATTTTTTTATTTTAATTTAAAATAATAATTTAAGTAGCAATAAATTGAAAATAAGTTTTTTTGTTAGATTTTTTTATTTGTAGATTTTATTTTTTTTACCTTTGGATCGAGCTTAATATTCGTATTAAAATATAAATATTGAGTTTTAAATATTATAAGTTATTATTATATGTGGGTTTAAAATTAAAATTATATATATATATATATATTAAAATTTTAACTAATTTGATTAATTAGTTAATTTTAAACTGAATTAACGGATAACTAAACTTTAAAAAATATTAATTCTTCACCACCAAACACTTCGTATGAACAACCGACTGACAAACCAAACTAAATTTTGATTCGGTCAGTTAATTTAATTTTAACCAAACAATAAACATATATTAATCACATTAACATTGAGCTCAGTCTTGACCATTAAAATTTGAGAATAAAAATTCGTATAACTTAAATTTATTTTTAATTAAATTTTACAATCCAACTTGAATCAAAATTTAATGTACCAAGTCAAGTTTGAGGTCTACTCCTTTTGCTGATGTACAAAGATATAACTCCTTGGGCAGTCCAGTCCTCAAGACATTTCGAAGCAGCCCAATCAGTATACTATCATCAACAATTGGTACATACCATGCAAGTAAATTTCAAATCGATTTAATATTTTTATCAGTTAAGGGGAGGGAAAGAGAAATTTTGTTCTTAATGGGTCTAAAACCCACAATTTAAGGGAGAAAAATGTATCAACTGAGAGCATTTAATCACTTGCTCTAGATATTGTTGACTAACTTACTCAAAACTTAAATATATGATCTATATAAATGGAACATAAAATATGACGATCGGATTGTTGAAATATTACTTGAATGAAAAGTTACGCAACCTCACATTTGTTTGATTTTTTGTGGATATTCATTTAAACCCTTTGATCTATCTTTGTGACTCATTTGGTTGTTGAATTTAGGGATTTTTTTAAAATGTTTACATGAAGGTCAATTGCTTGGCTGATTGGCAACGCCACCCTCCAACGAGCGCGACGGTCACGTGTAACTTTTTCGGCATGGCGCTTTCCGACAGTCCCATCTGCCTCCCTTCTTGGTGAGAGTTGCAGGCTTTGGGGTTTCTGGCATTTGTGCCCCTGTTTTGCACGAAACTTGGACCTTGAGGGTTTATATTATAAGGGTAAACTACAATGGAGGTCACTCTATTATGAGTAAAGTTGCATTTGGTCACTCAATTATTAAAAGTTACATTTGAGTCACTCAATTAATATTATAGTTACATTTGGGTCACTCTATTTAATTGCAAATAACCATCAAATGTTGTCGTTTAACTGAGTATAATGATAGCTTTAGTCCTCTATTGGGTCACTCAATTATTAGTAAAATATTAATAATATTTCAATATTTTTAAGGGTAAACTATATAATAGACACCAAATATTTAGGGTGCTTTCATTTTAGTCACCGATCTTTTAAAATTTGTGATATAATCACTAAACTTTTAATTCATTTTCATTACGGTCATTGCCGTTAATTACAATTAAAAATATTGACGTAGCAGTTTCTTTCTTTCTTTCTTCTCTCTCTTTCTCTTCCTCTGTTCTCTTTCTCCTCCATAGCTGAATCTTTCAACCTTTCCATTTTAAATATAATCTGAAGTTTTATTAGAAAACAAGACAAAACAAGGGTTCCATCTATTTTCCAAGAAAACCATGGAAACATTATGTTGCAGCTTCCTGGTTCTTTGACATTCCGTAGCTACTCACGACACAGATATGGCAGGGCCGTTTTTGAGATTTTAGTGGCCCTAGAGCGAACCTAAAAATTGGGTCTTAAATTAGAAATTTAAATTGCGGTTGCGATCTTATATTTGGTCATGTTGTGTTTATTACGGTTGCAGACATAACGAATGTTATTTCTATCACTGCGGGTATCGCAATTGTGAAATTTTTTAGTAACATATGCTATTGTAGACAAAACGGTTGTATGTATTGTAGTTTTGGATGGTGTCTTTACCGCTATATAACGATCATTGTTGCGGTTACATACCCCTATTTCATGTCTATAATATCAAGTATTGAAAAAAAATTAAGAGTACATCTATAATAACAAATATTAAAAAAATAAATTTTAAGAGTGCTCATAATAATAAATAGTGGGAAAAAATAAGTCCCTTGATAACAAGTATTAAAAAATTTAATTTTAATATTTATTATTACGAGCATACTCTTAAAAATTGAATTATTTTTAATACTTATTATTAGGCCCATATTTGTCCCTAATATTTATTAATATGAGCATACTCTTACGATTTAATTTTTTTAATACTTGTAATTGGGGCCCTCGAAACTTATCCAACTATATATATGTTCATCACTAAATTTTTTTTATCCACCCATAAAAACTAAAAACTATATTTTAATTTTTTTGGGGTGGACCCTGGGCGGGTGCCCCTATTGCCCTGGCCCAGGGACGGCCCTGAGCTATGGTCACGCTCCAATGGTTTGAGCCTTGAGGGTTACTTGTTCAAAAGGTTTGAACTGTTCCTATTGTAGTTTCTTAACTTCACTTTGGAACACAGCCTCGACCGGAGCAATTGAGTCGATTCAATTAACCTGGAAACATGCCAGAGCTGAATAAAGCTTCTTTATTTCTCAATTTTGGAACACTAACCTTGATCAAAATAACAAAATGACCTCCAACTTTAAGGAAGTATGATGCATTCAAAGCAACAACCTTTGCCTGCAAATAAAGTAAAACGAAAGAAGATTACATCCATGTTATTTGGACTTGGTGTGAGTATCCAATATAAAAATGTTGAATTTTGTATATTGCATAATCAATTTTGAATATACAAGAGTTTCTCAGGGATATTTTAAGGTGAAGAGGAAGTATCTTTTAAGTTTCAACTCAATTTTTTAGAAAGGAATCTTTTTGTAACAACTGAATTTGCAAACTATTCAAAGTTGGTCACTGCATCACCCATAAAGTCTTGAAGGGGAATCCGAGTAGAGTTCATCATCTGCATATGATAGATAAAGCTGTGGTTTTACAAATGCCTACTGATTGGAACGGATTCCAAACACGATATTCAACTTTAGTCCCATCTTTATTATGCTAAAGCAAAATCATGAAATACCCTCAATTTCTCGTAGAAAATGTAACCGTATATGATTGTCCACAAGTAAAAGATGAAAATACCCAAGTAGCCAAAAACTATAACACATTATGTTATTGCAGAAGCTTAAACCAGAAAGAAAATGGTGAGAAAAAAATGATCCTTTTTTCATTGTAAACAGTTCACCATGACCATATTCTTAGTACCAGATTCAGTTATGGAGGAGAAAGAGATGAGAAGAAAAGAGAGAAAAGAGGAAGAAGGACAGTTAACATTCACGTCAGCCTTTTTTAACGGTAGATAACGGCAGTGACCGTAATAGAAGAAAATTAAAAGTTTAGTAACTATATTGTAAGTTTTAAAAGTTTGGTGACAAAAAAGAACTCTAAAAGTTTGATAACTATTTATGCAGTTTACCCTATTTTTAAATATTTTTACAATAATAAAATATTAAGGGTAAACTACTCAGGTGACCACCAAACTATTTAGGCATACCTATTTTGACCACCGAACTAGGCAACTCATCAATCAGATCACCGAACTTTTAAATTGGTCCTATTTTGACCATAGTCAATTTAGTCCCTATTATTTACCTATTTTATTAATTTGGTCCTAATTTTAATTTAGTTAAATAAAATTAACCAACAAACCAGATGGACATGTCACCTTCTAATTGACTATAATCAAATGAAGTATATAAAATGAGTGGCAAATGTAAGCAATGAGAATTAAACTCACACTCAAGAGCAAGAAAGATTTAAGCCCCAATCGCTAGGTTACCACCATTTACATGATACGAGATGATAACATATTTTATTAAAGGGTTACGTTGTAGGCACCCATCTTCACATCCCACAGCCCAGAAGTTCGCATTTCCAGCTAAAACATAATTTTTTTTCAGAGATACGATCATACCAAAGAATTTGATACCCTTCTGTGCAAACAATATTTGTTTCTTTCATCATACGTGCATGTCCTACACCAACAATGTCATTCACAACATGCTTCCAAGCAAACTGGAGTCATTTCCTTACCTTCTTTCTTGTCAAAAACTCTAATTGAAAGAGACGTGGTAGAGAAAGCAGTGGAACTCGAAGGCTTCATGCTCCCAGACTTCTCCATATTGACACCATGCTCTTGACCTGCAGAGACAGAAACTTTCTCAATAAACAGGCTGTCGGTAACAGTTGCCCTGGCAGTGACCCTAGAAGGCTCCTTCAAATCCAAGCTTCTACCAATGGTTCCCCTGAAAGAAGCTCCTGTGATCGGAAGATGCAACAGGGAAATCTAGTGCACGAGATTGAGCATTTCCACAACATTTTTCTGTTGAATAGGCATACCGACTACTTCAGGAATGATCCTCTTTCTACCATCAGTGCGTCTATATTCTCTTTGTTTCACGGGACTTGAAATTCGAGTAGGACTCGATTCTTTATTTAGTCCATCACTAGAAGCAGTCTCGCTCTTCTTTTCATCATCATTCTGAGGCTCAGCAATTTTGTTTGTGACCCCTAACTCAACAGAAGGTTTTGCAAGTATCTGATTCTGCTAAACATCTGAAGCTACTTTTTTGCTAATACTTTGCTTAGCTAAAGCAGCTTCAACCAATAAAGTAACCCTTTAATGAAATATGTTATCATCTCATATCATATAAATAGAGTTAATCTAGTGGTTGGGGCTTTAGTCCTCCTCGTTCTTGGGCGTGGGTTTAATTCCTATTACTTGTATTTGCCTCCCATTTTATTTGTTTCATTTGATTATCTTCAATCAGATGGTGACATGTGGCACTATCTGGTTGATTAAATATATTAAATTAAATAAATTAAAATTAAAAAAAGATAGAACACATGTCGTCATCTAGTTGGTTGGTTAATTTTATTTAATTAAATTACAATTAGGACTAAATTGATATAATAGGTAAATAATATGGACCAAATATGTAATTTTACAAATTTCCGTTAACTGCCACGTCACCATCCGTTAATTTTTAACGGCGGTGGTCGAAATAGGGCCAATTTAAAAGTTTAACGGTCTGATTGACGAGTTGCTTAGTTCGGTGGTCAAAATAGGTACGCCCAAATAGTTCGGTGGTCACCTGAGTTGTTTACCCAAATATTAATGATATCTAAATATTTTAAGATATACAATCATATTATATTGCACAAAATGAATACTATAATTCATAACACAATAAAATATATGAGCACAAAACAATACACGAATACCTGATGGTTACAATAACAATAAGCATAAAAAATGAGGATAAAGACAGCAGCATGGGATAGGTTGAGATCAAAATTGTATAAATCAATAATTGATTCTTCCAGCAAACAGTCTTCTTAGAAAGGGTGTTTGTCTGTATACCTTAACAAAAAAAACATGAATTTGCATAATCTATCTCCATCTCAAGCTCCAATTTGTGCATTCGCCAATCCTGGAAGGAAAATATTATAAACATGAATTTCCCAGAATATCATCACCCACCTAATGCTAGTAAGAATTCAAAATCATGCACCATATAGCAGTTAACAGCGAAGATTGAGCAAATGTTCATGTCACCGATGGATATGTTTTGCCAAACAATTTTTAGAGAAAGAGAATCCTGCCAAGAACTTTCAATTGAACTTAACAAAGGAAATATGATTGCAATAACTTGTTGATGCATATATAACTTATATAATGTTGTATAATAACCCTCCAAAAAAATATCATGATCAACTTACAAATACTATTCACAACAACATGAAACTTGAGATTAATAAGTACAAAAATGAAGCTATTAACACAAGGCAGGAGAATCATGATCTTCAACCTCCGACCGTGACTGGATGGGGTATTATATCGGGGTTGGCCAAACTTGGCATCGGCCCACCATTCTGAGCAGGGTTTATTTCTTCAGCTTTAGTTACAATATCCTCGGGTTGGGGAAGGTTGATGGGACCATTCTGGTTTTCTTCAGTCTTCCCAACACAAGCATCCTTCACGGGGTTCTCCGCCTTCTTCGTTTTCGATTTTGACTTTCCCGGTTTTTCTTCAGATTTGGTGGTCTCCTTAGATTGAAGCTTAGGCTGGGGTTTCTTTACAGTCTTCTTGAAAGCAACATTATCTTCATTACCATTGGTTTGAGTTCTTTTGGTTGAACTATTGCGTTCCTGGTTAAACGATGGGCTAACACCAGAACCATCACCTTCTGAGGGGTTGTTTGTTCCAGCAGCGCCGCTCTTGTGCCTTCCAAGCTTCGGGGATATTGCACGCGTAGTTGGTATCTGTGACAATTACAGCAGATATCAGATAATTAGAGTATAGATGAGGTACCACAATAAATTAGAAGATAAACATATAATGCTGTAAGATGAATAAATTTGATCCATTTCTAAGAGTCTACCAATGTGTACATTTTCCCATTTATCCACGGTTATTTGCCAATGCCACTGCATGAAAGTGCTCTAGATTTGTATTCATCTATTAGATAGTTTCAAGAAGAAAATCGCCATCATAGGAAGCTGATTAATTGGGGAATAGATTGTGTTGAAGTGCTTGATCAACAGATAAAGTGCTACGTTTACCGTGAAAATGCATCATTTTTACCAATATGTCAAGGATAAGTAGAAGCACAAAAATCCCAGTAAACAGCCTGCAACATTTTAAGTATTTTCTTCACCTACAGCAGTTTCTATCTAGACAGAAGTCATTTTCTCAACCTTCAAATGAAATGAGAAATGAGAAAGTTGTAGTTCTTAATCGTTCACGGTATAGTGGTAAAATAATTCAAAGTTCACAGTACAGGATTCACAATTATCAACATTATACTACAAAATAAAATCATCAAACAATATGATAAAATAATAGGCATATCCCAAGTGTGGCTTCGAAGAGATAAAATGACTATAACAAAGAAATTAAAATTTTCCGACCGAAAATACATGCCAGCATGAAATAGTAATAATGAAAAGAAGAAACAATCAAATTACCTTCTTCAGTTCAGCTTTTGGTGGAGGTTCTTTGTAGAAACTTGGCATTGGTGTAGCTTTAAAAGTCAAGCTCTTCCTTAATTGCTTGATTTCTGCCTCCTGGTTCTCCTGCACGATGCAACAAACCTAAAAATTAATGAAATGACGGATAGAATGAATTGAAGCAGAAAACTTGGAAAGCATTACTTGATGGAGTAGAAAAATATGTTCATTCAAGTAATAGTTATGAAGTCATTTCCAAGACCTTTGATTTTGCCTGCAGGTTATTCTTTTCAACTTCCTTAGCATGGATCTTCTCTTCTAACTTTGAAAGAAACTGGAGGAGAAGTTCATGAACAATCATTTATCAAACTAATCTAATTAAGGCTACCGGAAATTAACAGATTGGTGAATATTCCCAACCTCCTTTCGCTTTTCAGCACGTTCCTCCAACCTAAAGGTGAATCCTGACCCACTGCTCCTCCTAGTGCTACGAGAAGTGGCACTGCTAATAATCACAACCAAAAACAACAGACATCAATAAAAAGAGAGTAATTCATAAAATGGGTTGCATAGCAAAAGGAAGTTAAAAGTTATGATAGTACTAAGTAGTGGAATAAGCATCGTCATCCTCTTTGCTCAGAGCTGCAGTTGTTATTGGCTTGGAATCAGCTGATCTGCAATCATACAGGATTTGTTCACATTATATTTAAATAAGAAGAATTAAACATTTGAGTTATACATAATTGTTTCTTGTCCGTTTAATTTCCAACTCCGCACTTTTTAATTATCATGAAGTTGGGGTGTTCAAAGGAACAAAGAGATTTATTCCGCATCCAAATTTTGAGCAAATGTACCATGAACATAAATGCATTATAAGTATACAACCAAAGTATAAGAGGTTGAACATTGTGCATCTCAGTGATGATATGGCAACCAAGACTTACTCAAACGATGAAGAGGGCTTAGCAGCTGCATTACCAAGATCAGATTCCGCAGGCTGGTAAGCAAACACAAAGACAAACCAAAAAGCATTGTTTAGAAAACCAAATAGTAGAATGGAAAATGGAAACTGATGATACCACAAATTCATACCACAGTTTGCTTATTGCTAGGTAAAGATGCTAAAGTAGTCCTCCTAGAAGTAGCTCCACCACCATTCGCATTCTTTGAGTCGACATGGACGGATCCCCGCCTGTTCGGATGACTCAAACGAACCGATCCATTGAAAGAAGAGCCATGAACTTCTGAGCTTTTTTGCTGGGCATGTTTAGGATCAGCTTTCTCCTTATATCCATCAATGCTCTTTGCAATAGCATCGCCATGGACTCTTCTCGCCGGAAACGAAAGACTCTGGGACAGCACAGGCCTCTGATTTCGAGTAACTGGATTTGCACTTCTCATATTAGGTTTATCCTTTGCCACCTTAATGTTCTTTGCATTACCACCACTCAGATTACCAGGCTCCTACACATCGTTATAGAGAAAATAAAGGGAATGTCTAAGCTAAAAGAAATTATACTAGTAATCAGAACCAATAGAACAGCTTGAATAGATGAAACATGGTACCTTCAAGGTTTTTGAGATTTGACTTTTGGAGACATTTGCAGGAGCTTTACTTGCCTTGCCTTCAGATTTTGTTCCCTGCTGCTCCGAATCTTCCTTCAAATTTGAAGCTTCTTCGCCATTAATGACAACAGTGGGTTCCACTTTCTTTTCCTCTGCAGCAAATTCTTCAACATCTGCTTTTTCACTGACAGTTATCTCATCCTCCATTGTTACCCCGTTTTCAGACTCCATCCTACAGTTAAAAGGAGAAAATATCCTGCTAAAATTACAAATCATCGGCATCGACTTAAAACCACAAAAAAATCAAAAGGGTTTTTTTTTGTTGCAAAAATCCAAGAAAATCAATGGCATTGTTACATTAGAATATGAGACTAGAGAATTCAAGCAAGATCTAGCTTTAATGATTGGTCATTGTACTGAATCTAAATGACATGTAAGGTCATCAAAACTGCAAAATCTGGTTAAAATATACTCAAAAGTCGAAATGAGAATCATCTCAGAGAAGAAAAAAAACAATTGAACAAAGATCAAACTAAAATTATACAATTAAACTCTCTGGCCCAAAAACGAAAAGACATCACTGTCATAAAAATTAAACCTTTACGAACATAACCAGACAGAATTCGCATGAACTCAAAGAGACGAGAAACCAGTTATTATTATTAATATTTATAAAGATGTTACCTTTCTCGCAAAGTTTAGACTCAAAGAGCAGAAAGGAAACCAAAAGAAGAAAACGCTGAATTTGAAAGCAAGTGAAAGAACAAAACAAAAGAAGAAGAAGAAGAAGGTACTTTGAATGATAAACAAAAAAAGTGACAAAACCAGAAACTAAAAGCTAAATATCCAAACTGAATTTCGATTGAGAATCTATTTCATACAAAGGGACTGGCTTTGGCTTTGGTAATCTTTAGAGAGAAACTGTGTGTAAATTACTAAATTTTGGGTTTAAAGGACGAGTCATTGAATGAAGAGGAATGGCATAGGATAGGAAGATTGATGAAATGGAAATTCAGATGACTGTATCGTGGGAATGACAATTTTTGTCATCTTAATAATACATACGTTAAACTAACCGCTATACTTTCAATTTGTAAGATCACGTAATTATTGAAATAGTATCAATTAAATCATTTTAACAGACAATGCTTGGATAATTGATTTTTTAAGCGGTTATTAACAACCACACTTGAAATTAAAACAAAGATTATTTTTATAAAAAAAAAATACTTTAAGTACCTAAAGTTTAGAAAATGTATAATTTAGATAATATATTAAATAAGCCTTTTTTTAATTTAAAATATGAGTGTTAAATTCTCTATTTTCCGGGAACCCTAAACTCCTTCCTTTCTCTTCCTCCGGCGCCGAAGTTTTCATCCCCCACCTGCATGCTGGTTGATTGTTGCCGCTAATATATGGTGCTTGGTTTAGAAAGAATGAAAAGAAAATGAAATCCTGAAGACAAGCACTTTCTTCTTAATTGGTAATGTAGCTATTGATTTAATTAGAAAGTGATCTGGATAATACCCTAAATCACCAGATAATAATATGGATTAATAATAGACTAACCAATAATAGGTTTTCCGCTGTCCAGAGTCAATTGTTGCAGAGCATTCTACACCCCATTTGTTTCTATTTCTTCTTCACAGTTGGCAAATCATGGTCCCAATAATTTCATTCTTTTACATATATTTTGAAATATAATTAATTGTATATCGAGTTTTTAATAATTATTAAAAAAAATTATAATATATAACAGTGTGTAACGTTAATATTGTGTTTAGACTCAGCCTATTTATTATTAAATAATTCGAACTCAAATTACAAAACACCTTATCCAAAACTTCATCTAAACAAGTAACATGGCGAAATTTATATATTTTTGATTTTATTAATATTTGAATAATAGTGACGACGACATGAAAGACAAATTAATTTGAACTTAAAGTACTTTCAACAAACGATGGTTATCACCTTAACGAAGGAAGGTTTGACACTAAAATTGGAAGCATTGAATAAGAAAATGACGAGTCAAGAATGAAGATGTTGGAGTTGTGGGATGGTTCAAACAACAAGGTAACATGTGGAAATAGCAAAGTGGTATGGTTGAATTATTGAACGTGCAGTTTTGAACTGTTTGAGGACAACTTGTTTTCGTCGTCTAATTTTTATATTGTCTCATTTTATATGTGCTCGAATCTTGATATTTACTTTAAAAATGTAATATATTTTCATTTAATTAAAAATATTTTATCTCAGAATATGTACATGGATTAAATTAAGTCGTATTTTTTAAAAGGTTTCTTTAGCTACTTATTTTTCCGTTTAATATATGACATAATGTCAAAAACTGAATTATCACTCTGACCCTTTTTTTTGAAGCAACTCAACATTTCATTTTAAGGCAAATGGTCATTTTGCAGATGGAAACTGTTAGTCAACTAACGGTAAATGAATTAAAATGAGGTAACAAACATACATGACAATACACGCTGACATAACAGTACCATATAGACAAATGTGCTAACTTGAAAGATTTTTACATCAGTCAAAAATAATTTTATAAAATTATATTTTTTCTGCTGACGTGACATTCAGTCAAGTCATTTTAAGTACTTTAACTTTAGTTGATTAATAATTTTTGTCCGTAAAAAAGTTATTTTGACCCAAAATAAAACGTTGAGAATTAAATTGCTTCAAAAGTATAGCAGCCAAAATCATTATTTAGTCAAATATTAGAGATTTTTTTTTACTTTATGCCTTTATAGTTTTATGTATAATGAGTATATATACACACATTTCAATATATACAACTTTTTTAAAACTCAATCTGAATAAAATAATTAGATATTGAACTGATATGATCTATCAAAAGAATATTAGCAAGAATCTGACAACTAACGAGCATTCAAAAACTCTGTGAAATAAAAATTGAATTGATCGAGCTTGTTCAATTAAACTTTGAATTTAATTATTTTGTTCAAGTTTAAGCTCGAGTTTAAATTAAGATTTTCAATGACATCCCAAAAATTTTGAGAAAAATATTATATATATATATATATTATATAAAAAATTGACACCACTTTTAATTTAAAAAATATTGAGATCCTTTAAAAAAATTAACATTCATCATTTGACTCCAATTACTTTTAATAAAATATGAGTTAATATCTAAAATTTTAACACTGCAATTAAAATTTTATGGCTTCGTCCCGGCACGTTATTAAACCTAAATATCAAGGTATTTGAATTTCACCCATTCAATATCAAGGTAATGACCTAACTCATCAACCACAACTTCTCATCTTAATCTCGATTAAGTGGTCATTGAAATCCTCTTAACACCTAAATCTGTCCTTAAGCAAAGGCATTCTAGTCCAAATGTAAACAACAAAGTTGATTGCTTAAAATGGATTTAAGTCCCAGAAAAACAACAGTCGTTTCACAACCAACCAATAATTGAAACCGAAATTGGGCTAAGTTTAAATGATAAAATAAATATTCTCTAAGGAGAAAATATCTCATGTACCGGTGACGGAAACTTTTATATTTCTACGGGTGCCCTAATTTTAGGGTTATAAATCTAATTTATAATTTAGAAATTGTGGTTAGAATTTATAGTTTTGGATTAAAATTTTAAGTTTAGAGGTTATAGTTTATGTCACGGGGCCATTACCCTCTTTCTCAAAAACATGCATGATAAAATGTATAGCATCACCGTTTTTATATTACAAGACTTCTATTTTTCTTTTCGATGTGAGATTATTGTCCCCGCCTCTTTATATGTATGACATTTATATTTTAAGATAATATATCATAAATTTAAGTTTTAACGTATAAACTTTAAATTCTAACTTTAACCCTAAATCATAAACTAAATATCTAATTATATAATAATTCAGATCTCATTGATAGTTGGAATGGGAGGATTGGTGTATGACGTGGCCAGACCGAGCAACGTGATTGGTCTCACGTTGTTCACAGCTGTCACAGAACATGGACAGTAACAATCACAAGATTTGTTCCTGTGGCTGGTTTGGAGAGGTCTTTTTTTAATCGTTGTGTTAAGGTATGGGATAAATCTCAGCCGTTGGATTAAAAAGATGGTGGTGGGTCCCAATAACAGCCTAAATATATTCTCCTTTTATTGTAAAGGAAATGTTGCGGGTGGTGCGTTGCAATCGCAGCTGAAAGAGGTTGGCTTTCAAATATTATATTTTAATTTTATTGGATATCATGCTGTATGTTTTTTGTTATGATTATATTTTGAGAATCCAATGCAATTTAGCGGTGAGGAGAAAAGAACAATTACGAGGGTGTAGACAAGAAAATAAGACAAGCTTGTTCTCACATGTTCCTTTTAGCTTCTATGCAGATTATTGAAAAATTTGATCATTAAAAACTGTAAAATTTAGATTATTGAAAAATATATTGCTCAATTAATGATCGTTTTTTTTGTTCTAATAAATATTGATGGTCAAACTGATAAAAAAGCTAAACGTAGGACTAAAACAATTATTTTGGTTTTTTCTCATTGTGAAGCCGATATACGATACGATCAACATCGAGGTGACGAGAAGCAAAAACGGAACATTTGCAGGTTTAATATCATAATGGATGATTTTCTTAAGGCTGAAATGATGTAAATACTCGAGCCCTCTAGCAGCCCCAATTGCTATCTCGTATAATCTCAAGAGATCCATTTCCCATGTATTAATAAAATCGAATAAGAATATCTATTATCCTATCATATTTAATAATTATTTAAGGTAATTATGGATAAATGGTTTCAAAATTATTTTTAATTAAAAATATGACCAAATTTAAGTAATGAGGATTAAATTTATTATTTTTTTAAACTATGACTAAATTGTTTGAATGTACAAATTTGGTGGACTAAATGTATTATTATACAAAATTTCTTAACTACCACGCCACTCTTTATCGGTTGTTAACGGCTCAGTGCCCAATTTGTAAGAAAACTAAAAGTTCAATCCCTAAATTAAAACAATTAAAATTTGGTTACCAAATTAAACAAATACTAAATTATTGATTCTTTCTATATTATATTAGTAGAACTCTACTAATAATAAAAAGGAAAAGTATTTTATGCTAGTGACAGAACTTAGAGTAAAAGATTGAGGGTTTAACTAAAATTTTTAATAATTTTGAGAGATTTAACGAAAAAGTTAAATAAAAAAGTTCAGAAAAAATTTAATTAAAAATATTCAAAATTTTGAAACTTAATATGAATTTTTAAAAATCTTAAGAGGGCAACTTAAAATTTTATAAAATTTTAAGAATAAAATTTGAATTTCTTAAAATTTTGGGGCACCGTAGCCCTCACCGGCCCTCCAAAGGATCCACCCATGTTTTATGCCCTATGAAAATTTTATTTTCCTTAAACGCTTAATTTTTAGAATTTAGAGTTAATAGTTTAAAGATATGTAACAGCTTTAAGCCCATTTGTAAAAAAAAAAAAAAAATCATAAATGATTATAATTAGCTTGCCGGCATCCATTAGTTAGGTTTTATGTCAGCATACGGGTGTGTAAAATAAATCGTAACCATCAATCGATAATTGTTCGATTAATTAATTTATCATTAAAATTAAACAATTTTAGTTTTCTAACTATTAAAAATAATGATTAATAGTTAATCTATTAGTTAATTATTTAGATATAAAATAAAAATTGTGATTAATTTTTTTATTTAAATATTATTTTTTTAAAATTTTGTAACAGATGACATGTTAGCCTATAACTAAAATGTTAAGTAATTGTTAACCGCTATAACAGTTAACTGTTTAAATATTTAACAATTAACCGTTTCTTAATAGTTAAGTTATGGTTTAATAACCGCTATAACGGTTAACCAACTATTTATGCTAAATGATACAATCTACCATGAACACCTCTAAGTTCATAAAACAAGATTTGTATCTACTCCTCTGTTATTATTTGAAATATATTCAACAAATGAGCAGCCCAACACAAAAATCCCTCTGAAACCAACCCATATCAACATATGAGACCAGCAAATTACTTCTCTGAAATACACGAGAAACAGCATGTCCCAAACTCCAAAATACCATTCCACTTCTTTATACATATCCCATGTTTCTCAAGAAAATTGAAGGAAACAAGATGATGCTAGGTCTTAGGGGAAAAAAAACTTCAAACATCTTTAGCTAAACCTGACAAATCGATATCCCCGGATTCATTGGGTTTAGGAGAAGCTTTCTTCTGAGGATGATCTTCAATGGGTATTCCTCGCCTTGTAGATGGTAGTGACGAAGATCCCCTGCCATAAAAATCTCCAAAAGCATCGAAGAAGCCATTTTTCATCTCCTCGGCAGCATCAAAGAAACGATTAACCCCACCAAAGAACTCGCGTTCGATTGCCTCCAAGTCGCTGCGTAGCCCGGGAAAATCAAATGTGCCTTCCACGTGTGATCCTGATGAGAAATTCCCTTTTAACATTTGCTCTGTGACATCCTCCTCGGTATACTCTTTGTTGGACTGCAATACTTCGACAGGCCTAGTTCAAACATACAGAAAAATGTAGTAAGAAATCACACACTGATTAAATCTGAACTGTGAACGAAAAAGTTGCAGCAAACTTTACAAGTTCCTGTATCTAGTTTCAAACATAAACGGCAAAATAGACCCATCCAGAGGGATATTAACCATTTGCACAGAAAAAGAAAGATATTATCCATTTTCACCCAAGTTCCACAGCAGTCTCCACAGAGAACATTACAATTGATATGTTACAGTGGAAAATGGAAGAAAATCGAAACTATCTTATAATTGACACTATTGATACAGGCATTTGCATCCTCAAAATTTTATCAACATGTCATATACTTCAAATTTCAACATTTTATTCGCAGCCTTTCTTACCATCTCTTCTATGGATGATAAAGCATCAAATCTCTTACATAGATAGTTCATATTCCATTTGTTAGTAGATAGTTCATATTGCACTTGTTAGACCAAAATTAGCTAGAATTTTCACAATCTCAAAGCCAAAGTTCAAATAACAAACACGAAAAAAGAAGCACAGCTTCTTCTTTTTCTTTTTTTTGAAAAAAGAGAGCTACAAGCACATTTTTTACACAGTTCTACAAGTTCAAACAATAGTTAAACTCTCGAAAAGAAGTTCCGTGCACAAATGTTACAAACAAGTCACCATCTCCGTTGGCCAACAAAATCAAAATGAAATTGAAACAAAAATGTTTTAAAATACATTTGTTCTTTATGATCGGAAACATGAACTTGTAAATTTAGATTTGAATTTCATTTGCTAAATGAAACGTACAATGTACAAATCAGGTATAATTAGCTAACATTCAATATTATTATATATTTCGGTAGTATAAGAACATGCATCTCAAACACAAAACTATCTATAAGAACTTTAAAGTCACCACTAAATAGGAGGCATATAACAAATTAATGATTCATTAATGTTCGATTTATATTTATCAACAGAAATACTATTTTAAAATCTAAGTTCTCCAAGGCAGCCTTATATAACTACAATATTTGCCTAAATCAAGTTCACGTTATTCAATTCTTCGGAAGCCATACAATTCAGCGGAATGCAAACTTTGCAGCGAATTGCGAGTTTATTTAGTTCTATTCCAAAAAAAAAAGGTTTTTCAAATTGTTTCAGAAATTCAATATAAAAATTAATTAATGTAAATTAGGGTTCATTTTCTGATGAAAACAACAGATTATGGATCTCAACGTTAAAAAAAATCCAACAATAATAAAAAAGAAAAAAGTGGTTAAATGTTCGAATAAGTTACCTTCCAACGCATTCTCTGAGAACTTCTTCAGTTTTCTCGCACTTTCGAACTAACTTTCCAGGCCCGACTTCTTCCGTCTTGCAGTTCGATCGCACCACCTTCCGGGTAGAGCATCGATCGCCGTCGCGAGCGGTTGCTTCAACGGCTTCGTTCTGTTCGTCTTTCCACACCCAACCCATTTTTTTTCTTTTTCGTCTTTTTGGCGATTCTGTTCAGGACTTTATTATATATATCTGTTAGTTTTTCTGCGCAAGGTACTGGAAACATCATTTGTTTTATTGGGCCAAGCGTAAGGCCCAATAATATGAACGGTTGAGATTTAGATAAATTAATGCCCAAATCCCAAAAATTTGATACTTGCTTTTCTCACATTTTTTTTTGGATAAGTTGATTTTTATTTATTTAAGAAGCAGAAAAACTGCTATAAATACTTTCATATTTAATTTACTTTAGAGTAAATTACCTACTTGGTACCTTATATATTCTATATTTTTTTTGTCATATAACTATTATTTTTAGAAAAATCGTACCTAACATTATATTTTGATTCTATTTTGGTATCATGCCGTGAAGTTTTTTGATCGTTGATTTAACGAAAATGGTAATATGACATAGTATAATAATAATTTTAATCCTTGAACTTACAATTTCTATCAAATTGATCATAATTTAAAACAATTCAATAATAACCGATATTTAAAAATCCTATTAATTTGGTCCTCATTTTATTTTAAAATAATTAAAAAAAAATAACAATAGAAAAGTGAAGAAATCAAAGAACACCACAGTCGTGAATCCACAAAATTTACAACTCATGTCTACATTAAATTGTCATTCTTTAATTTCTCTACTAGCTGGTAAATACTACTATTGTAAGCAAATTTTGTTTTGCAACATTAATTCTAAATTTGATTTGAAATCTACTAATAATTTTGCAAGCTGTCGGTTCCGCTTCATCAACCGGAATGCAAATCAGGTCGCCCGTGCACTTGCTAAGGAAGGATCTTCTGCCCCCCCCAGGACCGCTATTGGGTCGAGGAAGCACCGCCAGCGGTGATGGCTCTTGCAGCGGCAGATCGTCGAAATTTGGAGCCACCATAGTTGGGTAGAGTTTTATCTGCCTTTTTTCGAGATTTATTGCTTATTTTTCCCCCGATCCTTTCATACATTCGTCTTTTCTTGACCGTGGTTAGTTCTGATCCGTCAGTAAAGGCTTGTTTAAATAATCAAAAAATTATACGTTAATTTTAACAAATAATTTTATCCAATCAACTAATACAATTTGCTAGTCAAATCAGCTTATGCAATCAGATATTCACTATCAACTACTCATTAATTGTCAAACATGGTATTGTTTGGGTTTTGATTATAATAATAATAATATCAGTCGGCACTTTTATCAATTTTTTTAAAATTTTTATCAAGTTAGACTCGGTTTAGCAATTAGGGGATAGCTGATAGCGGATTACATTAGCTAATTTGACTAGCAGATTTTATTCTGATTATATAAAATTTGGAAAAATTAACCGATAGTCTATAGTTGTTTGAGTATTTAAACAAGCATAATGACATATAAGGACACAATTATATTCAATATTTGTTTAAATAGTTTAATAGTTATCAATATTTTGTATCTATTAATATTAATTAGATTTATGAAAATTAATTTTTTAAATATAACATTACTAAGCATATTTGAAGGATTTGTGTATTAGTTTATTATTTATATAATTATTTTAATACAATTTAATTCATTATTAAATTTAAATAAATATATGAGAATAAAAAGAAAAAAATTAGAAGGTGAAAATTAAAATAGAAAAGGTTAATCTTAACTTATTGGAGATTATTGGTAATTATTAAAGGTAAAAGAGTCTGTACAACTCTTATGTCAAACCTCTAATTTTAAACGGCTCATATTAGCAACTTTTTTAAAATTAGAGGTTTCACCCCAATCCGCTATTCACCAAACATCTTAATTAACAAATTTGACTGATCAAACATCTAATTTTAACTCAAACCTCTAATTTTAGCTCAAATCGTTGTTTACCAAACATGACCTTAGTATGATATTACCATCATTTAGAGAAATTATCTTTTATCAAATTAATGGGATATTATAATAATGGTAAACTACCGATTTAGTACCCAACTTATTACTATATTTTTGTTTTGGTATTCCACCTATTATTTTTGGCAAAATGGTACCTAATGTTACGTTTTTATTCTGTTTTGGTACCTCGACTGTTAAAAATTAACGCAGATGATGACATTGTTCATTTTTAGTTGGATAATAGCAATTTTAGTCTAAAAAGCTTATGCATTTTTATCAATTTGGTTCAACTCTATCAATTTAATAATCATCTTAAATGTTTAGGTTAAAACTGCAAATTTTCCTATTTTTTTTCTTTCTTTTTCCCCGAAACCTTAGCCCTCTTTTTCGCTTCACCGTCAGGCATAGGGGTGCTTAACGAGTTGAGCAGCTCGTGAGCTGCTTGAACTCGACTCGGTCAAAACTCGGTAAACGCTCGACTCGAACTCGACTCGAGACCTTAACGAGTTGAGTCGAGTAAAGTCTAACTCGCCTCGATAAGTTCGCGAGCAACTCGTTAATTTTTTAAAATATTTTTTAGTAATTACTTTAAAATTATTTCATTCGAAAAATAAATCTAAATAATAATTATTAATTTGTTAATAAATAATAAAAAATAATAAATTAACTAATCTATTAATTTTCTAATAAATAATAAAATATTATTAATTAATAATATTATTTTACTACAAACAAAAAAGGATAAAGGTTACCACTTTGAACCTATAAGTTGGTGGAAGGATCAATCTTTGAAGTTTTGTATTTTGTCAAGGATGACTATTGATGTTTTAGCAATTCCGACAACAACTATAGCTTCTGAGGCTACATTTAGTGCTGGGAGCCGTGTGATTGATTCTTATAGAGCTTCACTATCTCCGGATACCGTGCAAATGTTAATTTGTAGTGGAGATTGGTGTCGATCTTTCCATGGAGAGAAGAGAAAGAATAAAGTAAGACTATTTAAGATTAAATATATTAATTGATTTAGTTTTATATTATTCATGACAAAGTAAGAAAATTTATTTTAGTTTCTTATTATAAGATATTATAACAATTTTTATTGACAGGATAACTATGTTGATCAAGCAAAGGAAAATTATTCTCCCAAGTTTGTAGTTTGGTGATTGCAAGCAACAATGAATGGAGTGAAGAGATGTTGATTTCTTTATTTTCAAGATTGGTTATGGATCGTTGAACTTTTTTTTCTTCAATAATGCTTTTAATATGTTAGTTTGATGTATTTGTGTATTGTTACTTTAGTTTTAATATGTTAGTTTGGTGAATTTGTGGATTGTTACTTTAGTTTTAATATGCTAGTTTGTTGTATTTGTGGATTGTTAGTTTGAAATTTAGACTTTGAAAGTGCTTTATACACTCTTTTGATATTTTTTGGTTAAATTTGTTAATTTATGTTAATATTAAGCCCTATATAGTATTATTAAATTTTACTCTTAGTTAAAAATAAGTTAAATTTTTTAGTGAGCTTAACGAGCAACGAGTCGAGCTTAACAAGCAATGAGTCGAGTTGAGCAACAAATTTTTTAACGAGCACGAGTCGAGCACAATTTTAACGAGCAACGAGTCGAGCAACAAAATTTTTTAACGAGCACGAGTCGAACACTGCCCAACTCGCAATCGACTCGCTCGATAAGCACCCTAATGCAAATCAATGCTTTAATTCATGTGTTTTGCCCCTTCATATTTGATAATATAGTCTAAGACGTTTTCATTGTTAGAAGACATTACCGTAGGAGATGGAATCTGATAAATCTGTAAAAGGGATGTTAAAAGTGTATAATCTCTTTTAAATCTGTAATATGTAGAATCATCAAATTACACTATACCTCTATCTTTTTTCGTGATTTGAACTCCCCAGTCTCAACCACTGCTCATTCCACTTCTACCACTTTTATTTGAATTGATTTACGTCGCCTATTTTTTCAAGCCTATAAAAGGAATCACTTCCATTAATTTTAAAGATCGTACGTCAACAATCTTTAGAGTAAGTGAAGCTCTCAGTTGACACACTCTTTTCTCCTCTAATATTTAGGATCAAAATTCATCCCCTTCCCTTAAGTAGAAATTGTTCAAATAAAAAGTGTAAAAGGCAAAATTGCTCAAGAGAAAAAGAGGGTTAAAGTTTTGGGGAAGTAGAAAGAAAGAAAAAAAAGGACATTTCCAATTTAAACTCAAATATTTAAGATAATGATTAAATTGACAGTAATGTATAAGTATTAAGGACTAAAATTATTATTATTCTAATTAAAAATAATCTGCATCATCATCTATGTTAGTTTTTAACGGTCAAGGTACCAAAACAAAACACAAACATAATGTTAGGTACCATTTTACCAAGGCATAATGTCAAAAAATATCCCTAACGTTTGACTGAATAGTCATTTTGGTCTCTATTTTTTAATTAATTTAACCCCAAACGTTTTATTTTGGGCCAAAATGGCCCCTTTGCGGATAAAAACCGTTAGTCAAGTAGGGATAAACAGTTTGAAATGACGTGACAAACCGACATGACAATACACGTCGCGATAATAGTGTCATATAGACAAATATGTTGATTTTACATAATGACACTTCAGTCAAAAAATATTTTTATAAAATTGTATAAAATATAAAAAATTATGACTTGTCATCCTGTCAAATCATTTCAAGTTGTTTATAACCACTTAACTAACATGTTTCATCCGCAGATGGGTCATTTTGACCCAAAATAAAATATTGAGAGTTAAATTGATTCAATAAAGAATATGAGCCAAAATAACAATTCAGTCAAACATTAAGTTTTTTAACTTTATGCCTTTTACCAAAGATAATAGATGGGATAACAAAATAGACTAAATAGGTATTTTACCCTTATATTATTTATCACTTGCTAAGAAAGAGATCTAAGTACCATTCTTCACTTTTTGTTGTTTTACCTTTATGACTCATAACGTGGATATGGAGGTAATGGAAATGTGGCTCCTATATTAATTCCGTTAAATTTTATTTTTTATTAAAATTCTATTTTTTAATATCATTTCAAATTTGATTATAAGATCAGTTAAACATTAAATTTTTAATGGGTATTGAATTTACAATCTAGAGAATAGAAGAAGATGTCAACTGATAATTTTTAATCATATACTCTAGAGATTGTTGACACGTGCTATTTTACGTACACTTTATATTAACATAACATTTTTTTTTCTTATATACAAGGAGTGAGCAAAACTTGACTTGACTCGAAAAAAATTATTTTTTTTCAATTTCGACTTATTTGAGTCAGCTAACTCGAGTGAAGTTTGAGTTATATGAGTCAACTAATTCAAGTGAATTTCGAGTTCGAGTAGAATTCGATTTTGTCAACTCGAAAAAACTGTTTTTTACTATTTTGCGATTTAGTATATGGTTTCCTTTTTCTTCAATTCATCTTTCATTTTAAGTTAGTCCCTCAACTTTATATGGTTTCTTCATTTATTCAATTCCTCATTCGTTTTAAGCCCAATTTAATCAAATTTAAACCACATGTTCTACTGCCACTATAAAATATCTATGAAACTTTAATTTACATTTTAACATAAAATTATTATTTTTTCAATTTACTCCCTTAACTTTACACTTCATTTAATTTGATCCTTGAACTATAAAATTTTATAAATTCTTTATTCTCATCAAATTCTTGAGTCCTTTATATTCTCATCAATATTTTTTTCCTAAAAAAACAATCATTCTTTAAAAATAACATTATAATATATTTTATAATTTAGATGATATTTGTTTTTATAAAATAATATTACAAAATTTATTCACACAAGTGAAACATAATACAAAAAAATGTATATATTATATGATTAGAAAAAGTCGTTTGAATTAGAATCGATACATACTATAACATTATAAATAATTACAATTAGATTTGTAAAGAAATTTCGTAACTCGATTGACCTCGAATTTCATAAACCGAGTCACAAAATAGGACTAGTCAACTCAACTAACTCAAAATTTTTACTCGACTCAATCAAATTCTCACCCCTATTATATACCACACCAATAAATAATTTAAAAGTATAACAAATACATATAAATTTCAAAATAAATATAAAATATTATATGAAATAAACATAGACTACTATGTGGTATGCCATATTAATAACCTTAAAATTTTAAAGTTTTAATCAATATTTTTGTTAAAAGTTTAGTGATTCAATTCTTTTAGAGAGGTTGAAGGTCAAATACGATTCTTTTTAGTCAAAGTTAGATAAAAAAAAAGACTAAAATAACATCTTATAAATGTTATGCTCAAAATTATCTTTATGCCAAGCGAGTAACATAAGGTAAAAACATACATCACTGATTCACAATGTGAGTAAATGGAAACATTTTATATAAAAATAAATTTGTAAAAATTATTTATAAAAATGATTATAGATTAAGGGCTAGTTTAGCATTATTTTTAAAAAGTGATTTTTGAAAAGTAATTTTGAAAAGTAATTTTAAAAAGTATTTTTAAATTATTCAGTTTAAAATAAGAATGTTTAATATTGCTGTTAAAATGTGTTTTTAGTAGATAAAATGTATATTTTAAACATTATTTTTGAAAATATAAAATGATTGATGATATAAACGAAGATAAATGAGTAATTTTGTTTAAAAGTGTTTGAAAAAGCTAAAAGCAAAAAATTTCAGCTTTTGAAAAATATTTTTGACATAAAAAAACTACGTGTGTTGCATTACTTTTAGTCCCAAAATCACTTTTGACCCCAAAAGCACTTTTCAAAAACATTAAAAAACAGAACCAAAGTGGTAAGGGTTTTATATATGAACCTATTAGTTTTAGGTTTGACTCTCAAATCATGGTTTTTAGTAGGGGTGCTTATCGAGCGAGTCAGTTACGAGTTGAGCAGTACACAACTCAACTCGAAAACTATACGACTCGTGCTCGACTTGATACTAGATAAATTTGATAAAATCTTGCTCGGCTCGTTAGAAAAAATCGTTGCTCGTTAAGCTCGCCAGAGTTTTTACCTTGTTTTTTTTAATATATATAAAATCTAGTAATACTATATCGAGCTTAATATAGACATAAATTAACAAATTTCACAAAAAAGTGATCAAAATATTGTGTGAAACAATTTTAAAATCTAAACTCCAAACTCCAAAGTAACAATCCACAAATACACCAAACATAGTATAAAAAAAGTAACAAGATCTCGAGTTTGAGTCGAGTCAAGTCAACTCGAGTAAAATATTGATCAAGTTTCGACTGAGTCGAATTAGAACTGCTCGCGAGTTGCTCAACTCAATTAGCACCCGGTTTTTAGTATGAAAAAACAATATCAGATAATATTAATTACCAGAACTAAATTGGTTTTGACTTGGGGGTCTTCATATATGGTATACAATAGGCGCCTATCAACTTGTAAAACATATCTCGGTTCATTAAGGAGCTTAGCAAAGTTGCAAACGAGTAATAAAATTTCTAGGGTTTTAAGTACAGCCTATGAAGCCAATAAAATATCCCATGAAATGATCCGCTACTGTCACAAGCATTTGAAGTTTGATCTCTGAACTGCGATTGGATATTTGCTAGGGAAAACAAATACCAAGACCTAATCAACTAGTCCAGCTATGAAAAGATCAAAAAATCTGATGGTAATTAAACCCAGGTTTTGGCCTTAATCTTTTATTTTCTTCGTGTGTGTGTGTGTGTGTGTGTGTGTGTTCAACTTACATATTATGAACGAGTCTTCAACCAGATGTTCAATCATATCATACCTGAAAAAAGCCATCAAAGATCAAACATAAATGACCAGTTATCAAACTAAAATGTTACAAATTATAAGGGATGCCTGTCCAGCAACAATTATCCTTACCTAAAAGAGTTGGCAGTTTGCGGTCTAGAAACTGATTCTAAAATGGTTATCATAGTTACTCTTGTTTTAAGATGATGGGTGCCAATGGGATTAATAACCAAATCCTTTTAATCTTTAAAACAGATGAGATCCTGTAGCCAATTATCAAGTGTGCCAACTGAGAACTTTTTCTTCTTCACTATTACAAAGATTTTTTTTTTGACATTCACTATTACAAAGATGCATATAAACTAGCAAACACGAGACAAAAAGGAGGTGGAGCATACGAAACTTTGAAGTTCCCACTATCAAAATAAAATTTACTCACATCCGTTATTATCATCTCCTTAATCCTTAAGGTTGCCGGTCCCATAATAACATTGCAAGATCTGCATAAACCTGAAATTAACATGAAATGACTTAGAAGTGTTACCGAAATAACCTAGAACTTGGTGATT
Source organism: Hibiscus mutabilis (assembly GCA_019671005.1). Lineage (NCBI taxonomy): Eukaryota > Viridiplantae > Streptophyta > Magnoliopsida > Malvales > Malvaceae > Hibiscus > Hibiscus mutabilis. The sequence goes on from CM033713.1 coordinate 24,411,163, forward strand.
TCTAAGGTAAGAACTGAAATTTCCATTCATAATTCATATAAAAGACTCAAAACCAAATCCCAAAGGGATAACTCAGAAATCAGAATGGCCTTATCATTTAGCATGGAATATTGAATCCATGACATGACGAGTGTGATATTTTGTCTCAGCCACAGGTTTCTTTAACATATCCATCTAAATAAGTAGACATTACATAACTTCAGGAGTAGACAACAACCCAGCATGAAGGAAATTGTTAAAACAAGGGACAAAAAGAATGCATTACCTCTATCAAAGCTTCTTCAAAATTTCTTCACTTGCACGCTGATAGTAAGTCATCTTCTGGATACAAGCCACAGCTTCATCAAAATTCCTTCTTCGAAATGCATTTGCAAAGGAGTTAGATGTTTCTTCAAATTTCTCCTTCATCTGCCAAAGACCAGAAAAGAAATGAATAAGTTTGCTAAAATATGTTAAGGTATGCAAACTTTCAATGAAGTGGCGCTTGAAACAATATATTAACTTGATACATAGAGTTTAAGCAAATGAAGGTTGTAAACAGTGAGATCTCCCACATTTAAGCAGGCATAGCCATGCCGGGCACCAACATTGCTCACTTTGCTTTTCCCCCTCATGTAAAGGAAATGGAGGTTGAATCCAATATTTCATTATGTGCAGGTAGCTCAACTCAAATTGGAAAAGAACTCCAAAGCATGTACAATTTAAGCATGTATTAGGGCAGTTGCAGGTAGCAGTCCGATGCAGGAAACCTAAAGAACCCAGTGAGTTCAACGTATAGCATTGAATATTGTCGAACTAGCATTATCTCCCACCCTTCCTCTAGCAGGCCAAAAGTATTATAGTTTTAAACATACATATTATTTATGATTGCCATTTTGGTAACTGCGGTCAGCCTCGCTTAGAAATGAACAACCCAAATGATAGCTAGAGATAAACATCATGATTGTCTAACGCTGATGCAACTACCCTATTCATACAAGACATGCATGAAGATTGAGAATTCTGTCATACCCGAGACTGAATCTGATTCAGAGCTTGTGAATCTGGAGCCTCTTCTACAGCTTCCCTGATTTCCATAATCTGTATAAATAGAAACTCAGAAACATGGATCATTAAAAATAAAATAAAATAAAGCCACCTAGGAAAGCTAAGCATCTAAAGAATAATTTTCAAAAAAGTTTCAATTACCTCAGTGAGCAACTCTGGATCCGAAACTGTCTGTTCTTCATCAACATCTACTCCTTCAAGCCTCAACTAATGAAAACAGGAAATATCAAATTCACAAAAATATTCAAATACCAGATTTTTTTTTAAAAGACAAGTGCCAGAAAATCAATATAGAAAAAGGGGGTCAATGAAATAAAAGGGTTCAAAAGAAAGCATGATCAAGAAAATCTACTTTCTTTTGGCATAATTCAAATAAATTGGACCATGAAACAAATGCATCCATGTCAATCGACTTATTAACAAAAAAAAGAAGATTCAACAACAAGCATATTTGATCTAAGGTTGTATTCTAAAGCCATTTCTCAATTACACTGATAATATCACTCCAAATCATCTTGATCATATTTACTATGCAAAACAATCACTTCAAGAAAATTAAAATATCAGGACTATGCGTGCTAACGAAACGTCAGAAACCGTATAGCTACATGTTACCTAAGATTTAAAGGAACACTTACAATGTATATCGCCCTAGACAACGGCTTGCTAAGCGTGCGATATGCATCAATAACACGGGCAGATTGTTCAGCAGCATATTCTCTCTCTTTCTAACAAATCCACAAAATAATTATAAATCTAAAAATTGATATGAATCCTAAACCAAATTATTTGTTTGGAATGAGCAAACCTCAGATTTTGAATGAACAAGGTCAGGATGCAATTTCTTCTGCCAATCCTTGTACCTCCCTTCTAAGCCATCAACCTTAATTTCATACTTTTTCTCTCTGTTAATATAGATTTTTTTTTTCAAATTACGGAACAAACAAGGAAATAAAAGAAATAATTAGGGGAAAATGAAACTAGCGGGAAAAAGCACTTACAGTCCAAAAATATGAAAGTAATCGATGGATAAATCAAGAGGCTGAATGCTCCGGCAGGAATCGCAGTACAAGAACGGCGTCGAGCCGTCGGCGACGCAGTTCCAACACCGTTTCGTTGTAGAATCGAGTTTTGCGAAGGATTGCGAGCAGAAACTTAGAAGTGAAAATTTAGAATCAGGGAAAAAATCGAGGGCGTAGCGTGGAGGAACCCTAGAAGAAGATTGGAGGTGAGAGGACAAAGATTGAATTTGTGAATTTGCAGAGAAAGGTTCCAAACGGCATGTCGTGGGAAGAGCTCTGCGGAAAACGGTGAAGAGAGGATTCCATAGTTGCTTCGTCTTGTACATTTTCCCTTTCGCTTTTACTTCTAAACCCAGAAAGGAAGCACAAAGATACCTGACTGACCTCCTTGTTCTTCAGTTACTTATTTTTAGAGAACAAGTGTTTGCGAGTTTGATAGCGTTTAAACATTAATCTCCTCCAATTTACTTGAAAGCAATTTTCTTTTCTATTTGTTTATCAAGTATATTATAGGCCGAGGTTCGAATGATAAAATTAATGACATAAAAAAATGAGTGTCTGTGCGTATTTACTAATTTTAGGGTTATATTTTAATTCACAATATATGTTAAAAATTTATACTTCATATTTAATTTAAACTATAAAATTTAAAATCTACATCCCTAATCTAACATTCAAAAACTTAAATAATAAACTCTAAATTCTAACTATAAACCTTAAATTCTAAACCATACAACCTAAAGTCTAAATCACAACCTAATTCTTTAAACCTTAAAATTAAAAGGCTTGTGTATAAAAGTATTTTTCTTAATTTTAACACTTTAATAAATACATATCAAACAAGGATTATTATCATATACATAAGCGCCCTAATTTAGGGTTTTAGTTTAGGATTTTAGTTTAAAATTTAGGGTTTAGGGTTAAGCTAATATGATTAAGGATTTATGTTTTAATTTATAAACCCTTAATTTTAACCCTAAACCTAAAATTTTATCAATAACCCTTAAATTCAAAACTATTACATTTAAACCCTTAAACTTTACAGAGAGTCTCATTAATTAATTAGCAGATACCGTCATAACATGGGATTGATTTGTTTATATCTTTTGAGAACATAAAACTAGCAAATATGCGAACGCATTTAGTGTCTTCAGTGAAAAAATTACATTCCAAGCTACAATATTCGTATGCTCACTTATCGGAAAAGCAGAATTCCACAAATTTTATTCTTCCAATATTATCTCTTTTTTTTTTCTCAAAAAAAATCTACATCTTGAAACCCATTTCCAGCCATTGAAAACTATATTTGGTGCACCCATCTGGGGCTAGTTCAAGGTTTGTTATGCCTCCAGAGCTTCACACCTATACAAAGTTAAACAAATAAAGACTGCAATCTCATACAGCCATGCCATTTGGTTCCCGGCTGCTGCCTTTGCGATACCAAATAGGAGTGGTTTCAATAAGCTCAAGGGGTACCGGTCGTTTTTCGCGCTTAGACAGCTAGCGGAATTTTCTTACCCTCAGCCTCCTCTTCTGGGGTCATCTCCCTCACTACAACACTTCGTCGGCACTCAGGCTTCTCTTGAATTCGGATTGCCCTTTACCATGATAGGAAACTCTCTGCAAAAATAACCCCTTCACGAAAAATGCCTCTGCTGTTTAAAATTAAACTAAATTGAAGAATGAATACAAGCACAAGAATTCCAAGTCATATAAGCATGCTCATTCCCGTTGCTTACCAACCAGCAGACGGTCCGGATCCAATCCAGGATTATGAGTAGCATTTGCTCGAGCTGAGTGAATATCCTGCATTGCAAGGTGTTATGTACTTGTAAAAAATGTTAAAATTCTATTGCCCGCTGACAATGCAAAAGTAAACAATACCAAAAATAAAGATGATATTGGAAAAACATGATCAATTTACCTCAAGCAGAATTTAGGCAAATGAAGATGATATTGGAAACTCGTAAACTAGCATCCTCCGTCAGTTTTTGTAAAGGTATATTGACAACAAGTAGTTGCACGGACATTCTATGATATGTTATCAAGCATGATATCGAGCACAGAAGTTAGTAACAAGTCTGTTTCAGCAGAATTTCGCTTTAATCTCCAAAAGCATGAGAGCAAGCGATCTGTGTTTTATGCTTGCATTACCAAATTCATCTATTTGCCTATAGCTTTGGATCCCAAGAAAGTTCCCCTCTGCTTAACTATGTCCTATAAAAAATTTATACAAGGTTCATTGACTCGAGGACTCATAATCCCAATTATTTCAACCAAACCAGAATGAGATTTCTGTTCAGAAGTGAAAACCAAACATAATGTTTTCCATCAATTAGGCTAAAACAAACTCAAGTAAAGATGGAGACGAACCATTTTTAGAGTGCCTATGTAACTCATAAAAGTAATTTTCCAAATGTAAAAGGGTTTTCTTCTTGTTATTTAACATTGGCAACTATTACAGGTAGAGAGGATCATGGGTCAAGGAAATTATAAAATTTAATCATTCTTTGTATTTTCATTATATAAACTGGATATTTAATAGCACCCTACCTGCCTCTTTTCTTACCTTCAAGTGACACTGCCTTCATAAATTGAAATAAACAAAAAGTTTAAAACAATAAATTTTGGGTTATTGTTCAGGAGGTAACCTGTTTTATCTTCTTTAACACAGCTTGAACTTTCATGCGATTAGGAGCAACTTTCTTCTCTTTTATTGCCAAAACAGAAGTTAATGGTGATGCAATCGGTGAAGTGGAAATTCCCTATGCATGAAAAACAAAAGACAACTTATTCAAGGATAAACAAAAAACATAAAAATAAGAAAAAGGGAAGTTTTGTTTGAGAAGCTTGAGATGAAAATCCAAATATTTAAGAACCAAATGAGAAGATATTGGATATAGTATACAACCTGTGTTGGATCAGATCAGTTAATGTAAACAAGGAAAAGTATTGCGCAAATAACTTTAATATGATACGCCCAGCGGGGAAAAATAGAACAAAGACATGAGAGTAAAAACTATGTGGCACAAAACACTATATAGACAATTCATTTAACATTGTTGAATTTTTATTCAATCAGTTAGAAGCACCCTACTGATCTTCAATAAGTTGACACCACCTCAAACAAGGGCAATGCAGGTCATTTCACAACAATGATAATCAAAACCATAACAAATTGAAAAGAACAACTTGGCATTACCAACTTTTGAAAATACTGATACAGAGGCGTTGAGATACTTGCAGAAGGTCATCTCCACAATCTCTGATAACTAGGCAGTTCACCTGCATACATATTTCATTACTTTTTTGATACTCAAATTCAATTCCCTAATCACTTAAAATTCAGCTTTTTTTTTTACATAAAACAAAAAATACCCATGTTTTCTTTCTCGGTCTCAATCCCAAATTTGCCCTTAACACTACCAATAAAAAGAAGAAAAAGAGAAGGAAATAAATTAACCAGGTAAGGCATAGGAGTTTAAGCGAGAAATAGAAGAAGAATAGTCGTCAGAGCGAGCATAATTATATTATAATCTTCTTCCAACTTGACGAAGAGCACATTGTAAATGTCTCTGCCACCCCATCATGTTGAAAAGATCTTCTCTTTTAGGTCTTTCTCAAAATACAAACAAAAACCAACAAACAAAATGCATTAGTACAAATGAGAATTAGGAGGCCAATTAAATATATATATATATGTATGAAGATCAAATGCAAAAGAACTAATAAAAAGTTGAAATTAAAAGAAACAAGATTAGATACTGGTTGGATATCGCATGAAGCTGATAATGAGAGTGAGGAGTGTTGCGGAAAACCATAGTCAGATAGAGCAAAATCGCAACTGATAATTTGAGAAAATAACAATAAAGATAAAGAAGACACAAATTTTAGTAGGAAACCCTTAAATAATATAGGGTAAAAACCACGAACAAAGGTAGAAGAATTTCACTATGAGAAATTAAGAATTACAACTTCTCTCTATCTAACAAGGAGAAAACAATGACAATTCTCTACTGATAAAAGACGAAATCAACTTTATGAAAATATTCTAAAGTTTAGGACCAAATGATTTACACCATGCCAAATTTTCAACCAAAATGGTTGTTCTCTGCAACACCGTTGAAATTGTTTCACCTGCACCAAGAGGTGCATTAATGCACCGAAAGTGCATTGGACTTTCAACAATCTTCCACTTGAAGATTTGATTGAAATAATCATATCTTCATACCATTCTTTCTACCTTGTACCATCCATGTTGTTTATGTCTCTAACAGGACACAAGAGGATCGACACCATGCAAACTTATCAATATTGATTGCCTTTGTCATGAAATCTGCTATGCTGTCATTGGTATGAATCTTCTGTATATCTACATTCCATTCTTCCACTTTCTCACGGATAAAGTGGTACTGGACCCGAATGTGTTTTGTTCTTGAGTGAAAAGCGGGATTTCTTGCAAGATGCAAGACGCTCTGACTGCCACAAAATAAAGAGACATTTTTTTGTTTGTGCCAGAGCTCCTCCAATAGCATTTTCAACCATATTGCTTCTTTACTAGCTTGTGCAGCTTGTACATATTCTGCCTCCGTTGTTGACGTAGCCACAATCGACTGCAGTTTTAAAACCCAGCTTATAGCACCACCAGCAACTGTAAACTCATACCCTGTTGTAGATTTGCTTTTATCCAAATATCTTGTTTAGTCAGAATTGATATACCCGCTAATAAGAAAGTATGATCCTCCGTAACATAATGCAACATTTAAGGTTCATTTGATGTATCTCAAGATTCTTTTCACAACATTTCAATGCTCTCTGCCTGGATGTACCAACTAACCACTCTCATTGCTTGTTGACGAGTGTGTAAAAGATCTATTTTTGTACCCTTTTTACTTGTCTTTTGAGTGTTTTCAAGTTCATATAGTTGCATTTATGTTAGATTGTATATAGTTTGCATGTAGATAGGGAGTTACACTGTTTGTGCTTAATTGTTATATATTTTGGTACGTTTTATGGGAAATGTGGTGTTTTTTGGTGCATATGCAGGATGCTGGTAGATGCTGGAGGAGTGTTGGACAAGAAGAGTAGCAGATCTCATGGCTGGAGCTGACAAGACATAAAGAGTAGAGATGAATATACTTTTGCCCACGTGGACTTTCTCCTTGATACAGAATGTTAAGTATATCGGGAAATCAATGGTCTTCTTTAATGAAGCTGCACGTACTTTAGGTACTTAAACCCTAGTTTCACCGTCTATATAAGAGAGACTCAGACGCTATTTTAGACAACAACCCTAGTCTAAAGCTTGTAGAGAACCACCGGGGTAAAAGCTAGAGAAATCTCCTCACAATAAACATCATCGAGAGAGGTTAAATAAGTGGGAGACTTACATCAACAATTGTATAGCACGAGGGAGTTTATCGAGGACGCTCGTCTCTTTTCTTTGCTTGATCAATTGTCGTCCTATATTAATTTTGTTATGGATGTTTTATGCTCAGACATGAGCTAAATACTTTAGTTAAGATTATTGCTTTGCATGATTTTATGCTTTGATTACTTTATTTTAATGCTATAATTGTTTTCCCTTTATCTATTTTGTCCATTACTTTTCATGCGTAGTTATTGTAAGAGCTATCAGAGATGCCTTTTAACTATTGATCTATGGCTTAATATCGAGAGAGTTAGGTTATACAAACGTGAACAGTGGGGCTAAGCTGTTAACTTAGTCTTAATCTGGCTTAGATATAAGTTTAGGGGTTTCAGTGACTAAAAAGGAGTTTTTAAACAAATAATAGAGTTGTTAGGGTTCACGCAGACATATATTGCCTTAGCTTCAATGTTATTAACTTCTAGGCATCGAGAGAGTCAGAAGTTTATTAGAAAATCATGTCGAATAGATAAAGATCTTAATGGTTTACGCAGACATGTATTGCCAGTCGCTATAGCATTGTAATAAGTATTCAAGCATATATCCTTAGCAATAATCTCAGCTTTCATAATTATCTGTTATTTGCTATAGTTGTTCGTCTTAATCATAGCTATCTTTAGTTTAAATATTTTAATTCTAAATAATTTAACAATCACCATTACTTGCAAACTCATTCTTAAGCCTAGTAACTTTGTAGTTATGGATCCAATCCTCGTGGTTTCGACACTCTACTCATCACTTTATTACTTGATTCGACGAGTATACTTGCTCTAAAGTGTATCACTATTCGACAAGCATCAAGTTTTTGGTGTCGTTACCGGGGATTGACAATTGATAATTACGTTGTAAATGCACTTAAGACTTTATTTTATTTACATTTACATTTAATTTTTATTTTATTTTTATTTCTTAGGTACATTCCAATGCATAACCAGAAGCTTCGCATCAGAACCTATTTTTCCATATAACCCATAGATCAAAAGAACTTTGAGAAATTTACGCAAAAAGAAAAAGAATATAGTGAATGAGAACGTAGCAGACGACCATGAAAATGCGCTAAACCGAGGTGTACAACCAGCAAATGAACAAGGAGTCGTTAACATAGTTCATAATAATGGCCAAATACGACAAGAGAATCTGCCACCTGTCAGACTTAGAAGGCCCATCAAAATGCATATTGAGCCTGTTATCAACAACCTCAACCCATCCATAGTTGTACCAGATCTAGGGATGACTCACTTTGAGTGAAAGCCCGTTATGTTCAACATGCTCAATACCAATGGACAATTTGGAGGATCAGCAAGAGAGGATGCTCAAGAGCACATTCAAACTTTCTTGGAAGTTTGTGACTGTTTTCGACAACCAAGGATTCCACATGATGCTTTGAGACTCAAGTTATTTCCCTATTCCTTGCGAGATCGGGCCAGAGCATGGTTGAAGACTTATTCCTCAAGATCTATTGTATCCTGGGATAACTTGTGCAGTAAGTTTCTGCACAGTTATGATCCACCGAACGTGCATAATCAAAAGAGGAGTAACATTATCTTATTCCAACAATATGATGATGAATCTATATATGAAGCTTGGGATAGATACAAAGACATGCTACACAAGTGCTCGATCTTTGGATTCTATGATTGGCTACAGATCATGACATTCTATAATGGCGTCAATGCACCTACAAGGATGATGATGACTCATCGACCAATGAAACTTTGCTTGACAAAGAACTTGATGAGACCTTTGACACACTAGACCAGTTAGCCAACACTAACTACTAGTTCCCCATGGGAGATTGAAGCCAGACCTAAACTTTTTAGAACACTCCAGTTGGATGACTCTCAGACAGTAGCGGCTCAGCTCTCCACCATCAAAAACTTGCTCAAGAATATGCAAGCAATGTCCAACGTTTGAGAGGCTAAAGTAGTGCAATACACTTGTGAGCACTATGATAGGGAACATCAGTCGAATGAATGCCCCCAACAACAAGAATCTGGATGCTACGCAGGGAACACCAATCGCAGCAACAATCCATATTTCAACACTTGCAACCCAGGGTGGCGACAACATCTAAATTTTTGTTGGGGAGGCAACAAGGAAAATTCAGGACATAACAAAATGCCAAAAACAAACCTCTTGAATTTCAACAAAAGACTCAGAGTCATAACCAAGGAGCTTCTAACTCCAACTCTAATTTTTTTTATAGTTCCCATCAAAATTTTATGGAAACTGCCCGAGTTATTTTGCAGGATCAAGCAGCCCATTTGAAGAACCATAGCAACATGCTCACAACGCAGGCTGCCATATTGCGAAACCAACAACCGATCATGCAAAACAATGCCATGTTGCAAAACCAACAACCGATCATGCAAAACAACACCGCCTCTATACGATCCTTGGAAACACAAGTTGGGCAGATTGCTCAGATGTTGAAAGTGCAACAACCAAGCGAATTACCTAGTGATACTGAAGTCACAAAAGCCTTTAATGAAGAGCAATACAATGCCATCATACTACGTAGTGGCACGCAACTGAGGACAGAAGCCAAGTATGGGGGAGATTCCCACGTAACTCTCACTCCAAGTAAGCCATCCATCGATGCTCATGCAGCTTAAAAACCAGCTCACGTGTCTGATACAGTGAATGACCTTGCTACTGATGGCAAGGAAACTAAATCTAAGGATGTTCCTATATCCAGTAACCCACACAATGATCCCAGACCACTACCTACATTCCCACAATGATTGAAAGCTCAAAAGCAGGATGTCCAGTACCATAAGTTTCTGGATATGCTCAAACAGTTATACTTTAATGTCCAACTCTTGGAGGCCATTGATCAGATGCCAATCTATGCTAAGTTTCTGAAAGAAATCTTGACAAAGAAAAGAATGGTAGATGGAGTTGAAATTGTTGCTATTGGGGGTGAATGTGTGGCTGTGCTAAGTGATTTTTCACCCAAGATGAAGGACCCTGCTAGTTTTTCCATGCTCAATAGGCCATAACTATTCTGGCCGTGCTTTTATGTGATCTCGGTGTAAGTGTTAATCTGATGCCGAAATCTGTGTTTAAAAGATTAGGAATAGGAAAAGAAAAGCCTACATCGGGGATCCTTCAATTGGCTGATCGACCTCAAATTCGACCCATGACCTAAGAGAAATGATGGAATAAAGATGAACAACTTGACCAAATGTGTTTACTCATTTTTAAAAAATTGAATCGATACTTGATTAACGGGTAACATTAAACTCATTTTGAGAAAATTCAATCAGATTCTTAAATATAATACATATATAACATCATGACGTGGGGTTGCTTAAATTTGATCGTATAATTGTATGTCTCAAACTATTTAATCCAGAATCTAACTATTGTTTTAGCAAATGGTGTGTTCTTTTTTCTTATTCTTTTCCTCTTCGAAAAAATGGATAATAGACGTTATTTTCAACACATATTTTTGAATGTTTTTCAACATATTATTTTGAATATTTTTCAACACATCTTTAAAAAGAATGAGTAGAGGATTTAAGCCTACCCAACTTTTGAAGGAAAATAAATCACATGGAGCACATGCAAAGACCAATGGCTAATAATAATAATAATCAAAAGAAACAATAGTTGATTTCATGTGTTTCAATGCTGTCTTAATAACACTATGTAATTCTCAAGAGTGGGCACGTATTTAGCCAATATCTTCCACATTTTTGAATACTTTTATTCTTTAGGGTAAACTACACTTGTGGTCACTGTTATTTTGTTTTCATCTTATTTTGACCATTCAACTTTTAGAATATCGTTTTATCACAAAATGGTTGCTCGGACATTAACTCTCATTACATGGATGGCGTGACATGTTAATAAAAAAGGTTAATTTTTAATTTGACCTTTAAAATTTAGCTAAAATATAAATTTTGTATTTTTTTAATTTTTAACTATATTGCTAAAAATCTTTTAAAAAATTCTAAAAATTTTAAAAATATTAAAAGTTTATATAAAATTTTAATTATTTAAAATCTAAATCAATATATGAAAATTTAAGATATGTATAAAATTCAAAATACAAATTTCAATAGCTCTCCCTTTCGACACGAAGTTGCAAAGTGAGATTAAAATTTGCATGTATTTTTCTCCATGAGCTAATAGAATTTGTATTTTGAGTTATATATATATATTAAGATATTATATATTTATTTAAATTTTTTTAAAATTAAAATTTTATACAGTTTTTAATATTTTAATATTTTAATATTTTTATAAAAAATTTAGCATTATAGTTAAAAAATTGTAAAAGCATTAAATTCATATTTTGGCTAAAGTTTAGGGGTAAATTTGAAATTAACCTTTTTTACCGTGTCACGTCATCAATGTAGCTCGAGTTAATGTTCGAGAGACAATTTATTTATAAATCGATATATAAGTGATAAAAATGTAATTAAAAGTAGAAAAAATGAATACAAATGTAGTTTACCGTATTCTTTAGCTAATAAAGCCATTTAGATCACATTTTATGGTGGAATTACTTGTAATTTCACAGATACAATATGCTTGGCCAACTAATATAATTTAAGAGTCCCGTTAAATTGAATGTAATTGGAGGTCTCCAATTTTACTCTTCAATTCTCAGGGGATGGTGAAAATTGATGTAATTATGCATATGATTATACTATTTAATTTTATAATTAATATTATTTTAAAATTTAAACTTATGTAACTATTTAATTATAATTTGTACTCTCAAACATATCATACAAAATTAAGATATAATTACGCTTTGTTAGTCAAATATGTCTAAAAAATTAGAATTTCTTATAATTACACGCACACATATATTTCTAATTTTATGGCCTAAAATTACACTATAATGTCTAAACACGCTCTAAAAAATCAAACTTCTCAGGAAATCTTGTACTATTTCTAATTTTATTACGTAAATTTCAAGTCTTGATAGGAAAAAAAATCAAGAATGTTCCGATTTCCAATTTCACGGAAAAAAAAACTAAATTTTGAAGCAAAAGTTTTGAAAATAGAAATCAAAAGAAACTACAATTTTATAATAAAATTAACTTTATTTCCCGGAGAGAAGTATAAAGAGATCAAAACACCAGAAACCAGTATAACAATATAATTATTATTTAAAAATAATTATTTTTAATTAAATTAATATTTGAGTAATTCACAATACCGATTCAATAATAAATTATTATAATAAAAATAAATATAATAATTCATTTTTTGTAATCACTATACAAAATTTATCAGGTTAATGATTTATACTATTAATATATCTATATATTTATGACGTCACACACGATATTTTTCTTTAATTTATTTATCATATTCATGTCATGTTTAAAATTAAACGGATAAAAACGGGAGTGGATACAACGGAAGTCAATTATATCCCGTTACATCTGGCCCCCGTTGATACTGGTATCATACTCTCTCCCTAGTCCCTTCTCTTTTATTATATAAAAGGGACCCTTTCCCTTCTGTCTCTGTCCCGCAAGAGTTATTTTCCCCTTTCAAAATCAAATCAACTCCCCTTCTAACAATTAAACTAGCCATTTTTTTTCTCTTTTTCAACTACCTGTTTCTTTTTTTCCTTCTATATTTTGGTTCAAGAATCCCAATATTGTTCTTTTTTGTTTGGTCTTTTGGGTTCTATATTTCAATAAACCCAGAAAGGTATCATATAAAAATTCTTGGTTTTTTGGGTTTTCCTAGAAAATTAACAATTCGAGGAGTTTAAGGTTGTTTCTTTGTCGTTGTCCTTTTTTGGGATTTGGAAAATGGTGGTGAAGATGATGAGGTGGCGACCATGGCCTCCCCTGGTCTCCAAGAAGTATGAGGTGAAGCTAACTGTAAGGAGTTTAGAAGGGTGGGATCTGAAAGGGGAAGGCGAGGAGAAGCCGGAGAAATTAACGGTGGAGATTCGATGGAAAGGTCCAAAGGCTTCCCTTGGTTCTTTAAGACGAACGGTTAAGAGGAATTTCACTAAAGAAGTCGAGGGCGTTGGTCGGAACGGCATCGTTGTGTGGGATGAGGAGTTTCAGTCCCTTTGTAGTTTGTCGGCTTATAAAGAGAATGTGTTTCATCCCTGGGAAATCGCTTTCTCTGTCTTCAATGCAAGTCTCACAAGAACATCTTTTATTTTCTGGGTTTTATGAAACAAAGTTTCTGTCTGTGAATGTTTTGATTTTGTTTTTCCTGCATTTCGTTTGGTATGTTCTTTTGATTGTTTGATTCGTCTGGAATTTGAACGAACAATTTCTGATTTTATACAAACCCATAGGATTGAATTTAGCTTAGAACCGTCGTTTACTATTAATCCGGTTGTCTTGTTTCCTTATGAAAGTTGACTGTAGGAGAGTTTGACACGTTTTGAAAGATTGCTAATTATATTCCGTAGAAAACATCCGAAACAGCTGTTTCCATCCTTGTTTTTCATGTTTGACTTACTACCGTATGAACTTTTTGACCCGTTGAAACTATGGTAGGTTAGCTCTGTCTTTTATCATTGTCAATGTTGTACTGGATTTTGTTTCAACAAGTTGTCTTTCTTGATGCAGGGATTGAACCAGGGACCAAAGAACAAGGTTACTGTTGTTGGGTCGGCGTTTTTAAATCTTGCTGAATATGCATCCGCTGCTGAAGATAAAGAGTTTGAGCTAAAAATACCTCTCGCACTGTCCGTCGGTGTTGCTGAGCATGTTCCCCAACTCTGTGTATGTGCCCTCTTGAAAAGCTCTTCATTTTGGAACTCTTATATGTCTGATTTCTAGGTTTCTTTTATGTATTCGGATAATCTAATTTTTAAGTTATCCTTTTACGTGCAGATATCACTTAGCCTTTTGGAACTAAGAACTGCTCAAGAAACCACCGAGCCTGAACAGAGAGCTATAGTGCCTATCGCATCACCTCTCCAGTCTGGAGAAAGTGTCGCAATGGAAAAGGATGAGCTTTCTGCGATTAAAGCTGGTCTTAGAAAAGTGAAAATCTTTACGGAATATGTTTCTACCAGGAGAGCAAAAAAGGCCTGTCGAGAGGATGCTGTCAGTGAAGGAAGGTGTTCTGCTGGAAGTGATGATGGTGAGTATCCAGTGGACACAGATTCACTTGATGATTTTGAGGAAGGAGAATCAGATGAGGTAAAAGATGACACGGCCACAAGGAAGTCATTTAGTTATGGTACTCTTGCACATGCGAATTATGCCGGGGGATCATTTTACTCCAGCATGGGAACCAGTGAGGATTGGGTGTACTACAGCCATCGGAAATCAGATGTTGGCTGCTCAAACTTTGAGAATTCTGCTGCATTGATGTCAGAGCCATCTATCCTGCAGACTTCAAAGCGAAGCATTTTGCCTTGGAGAAAAAGGAAGCTGAGTTTCATGTCTCATAAAGTGAAAGGGGAACCACTGTTAAAGAAAGCCTATGGAGAAGAAGGTGGAGATGACATTGATTTTGACCGCCGTCAGCTTAGTTCAGATGAATCATTTGGGGTAAGAATAATTTCTTGAATTTTTAGTTTAATTCGTATTTAACCTTTCTGATCATTGATGTTTCCAATTGCTTATACGAACATTTCTTTTTTTTATTAATCTTGAATGTTGTCAATTTATCACGTGATTTTCTTACAAATTCATGCATATGTGAAGATGCTATTATTTCTGTATCAAATTGGGGATTTGGATATCTTTCGTTAACATAACAGCTCGTTTATTTACAATCTCATCTAGTTTGAATGGTTCCCTTTCTTCACTGACTTAATACTTTTTGAAGACCTTAGTTGGATTATAACTTAGTATTATCAACTCCAATTGTTTGTTTCTGCACAACTTTTACTGGAGTAAAGTGCATTATGATCTAAAGAGAAGTTCTTTTGTTTTAGCAGTGGCACAAAACTGACGAAGATTCTTCTGCAAATCGTTCATCAATTTCTGAATTTGGGGATGACAATTTCGCCATTGGCAGCTGGGAACACAAAGAAGTGGTAAGCCGTGATGGACACTTGAAGTTTCAAGCTCATGTCTTTTTTGCGTCTATTGATCAACGGAGTGAACGGGCAGCTGGTGAAAGTGCGTGTACAGCCCTTGTTGCTGTTATTGCTGATTGGTTTCAGAAAAACCCTGATTTGATGCCTATTAAGTCTCAATTTGATAGTTTGATTAGAGAAGGTTCATTGGAATGGAGGAACCTCTGTGAGAATGAAATCTACAGGGAGCGGTTCCCTGACAAGCACTTCGATCTTGAGACAGTTCTCCAAGCTAAAATACGTCCTCTTTCTGTAGTGTCAAGAAAGTCTTTTATCGGGTTTTTCCATCCCGAAGGTATGGATGAGGGAAGATTTGACTTTTTGCATGGTGCAATGTCTTTCGATAACATCTGGGATGAGATTAGTCGTGCAGAATGTCCGAACAGTGCTGAACCTCAGGTTTACATAGTTAGTTGGAATGATCATTTTTTTATCCTGAAGGTTGAACCAGAAGCTTATTATATCATAGATACCTTAGGAGAGAGGCTTTATGAGGGATGCAATCAAGCTTACATCTTGAAATTTGACCGTGATACGGTAATCCACAAGCTACCGACTGTTGCTCAATCATCAGATGATAAATCAAATGGCAACCAGCAAATAAAAGCAGCTGCTGCTGAACCAAAAAATCCACAGGTTCAACAGGTCAATGCTAAGGAGGGTTCCATGGCAGAGACTGTAGTTACCAAACCCGCTGAATCAGTCAAGAGTGAGGGCACCGAGGAGGTTGTTTGCGGAGGTAAGGAATCCTGCAAGGAGTACATAAAGAGCTTCTTGGCTGCTATACCTATTAGGGAGCTGCAAGCAGATATCAGGAAGGGTTTAATGGCATCTACACCACTACATCATCGACTACAAATTGAATTCCACTTCACCGAGTTCTTGCAACCTCTACCCGAGACTTCTGCTATTCAAACCACAACGACCTTGCAACTCTCAGATGTTCAGTTATCCAAAGTTGCTGCAAAGGAATTAGTGTAAATTTTAGGAGAAAGTGTGATTACTCTTAACTTGTTCTTTTTTCTTTTGATGTGAATTGGGTTAAACAAAGAGGAACCCATTTGAGCCTTTTGTTTTTTTGTGTTTTCACACAGTATGGAGAAATAGAGTTGTGTTTCTCCTAAGTTTGCTGGAAATAGAACATTAACCTTTCTGATATTTTTGGGGACAATGAAGTGAATTTGCGTCTATTTTGTTTTCTTTTTCTCATACGATTAGAAGCTGTCAATGGCATATGAAAAGGTAGCTGATAGTGGAGTTAAAATCAAGGCATTCTTTTCTTTTTCCTGCACAAAGGCAAATCAGAACTTTTCAAGGGGTGTTGAAGGTTGAGAAAAGGATTCTTTGAAACATATGGCTTTGTTTTTTCAGAAGGAAGCTTCCTTCTAAAGTTCATCCATCTTATTTTGTTGCCAATGTAAAATGTGGATCACTTAAAAATGATTTATGGTCTGAATTTCTCAAGCAAAACTTTAATTATGTCATTAACAGCAAACCAATGACGAAATAAGATTTGACTTGTTCTTGCCAACACGTTGCTTTGACTTTAAATCAAATCATGCATTCCTTAAATGATGGGCGCATGCCTTGGGTATTTGAATGTTTTGTCAAAGAAAAAGAAACAAAAACTTGTTGATTCACAGTCTTTGATTATACAAAATCCATGATTTTTAAGATATTATGAAGCTGGTGGTGGGGTGTAGTTTGAGTTAGAGATTTGGTTTCATAAGGCATGTTGAATGTTTTGATGTGGGCTATCCATAACTCTGCTGCTCTCCGACCTGCTTATTTAGTCATATCAAATTTAGTTTGATGACATTACAATAACTATCCCTCCAATCAAATTTATTTGCTCATATTATATGTCTCAAAATTAATAAGCCAAAAATGTTCAATCAAACATTTTATTGTTGAAGTTGAGACAGACAATCTTGAAGTCACAAGGATTCTAAATGGTTCGTCCAGGGTATTGGCTGAATTTGCATTGGTTAAATCGATATATTCGTTGGTTTCACAAGATTGGTTCCTAAGGATTCGCCATATTCGACGTGACCCGAATTCCGTTGCGGGCAAATTGGTTGTGCTTGCTAAGGGTTTACCTGTTGGGGGAGATTTTCCATTCGACTCCACCTGCATGTCTCAAACCTTTTTTAAAGGTCTCCACGTATTTTTAAATAAAGCAAAAAATAACGGACTCATCATCAAATTTTTTTATAAAGTATGATAGTTCACCTAAAAACGGGTTATTTTAATAAAATTATTTTATTTTATTAAAATAATAATTTTGGTCTGCAAAAAAACACAAAAACGAGTTCGGGAGTCGGTTATGCGTGGGGAAGGGTTAGCACCCCATAACGCCCAAAAATTGGTACCAAGTCAATTACAAAATACTTTAATGTCGGAATTTATAAGTTCGTATAAAATTTAACTTATTGTCCGTTTATGGGTATGATTTTATTTTAACGTCCCACCATCCAGAGAATGAACTTTAATCACTGCCAACATTTCTGGCGCTAACCCGTCACCTCTTTTTGGTAAGACACCGCATTAATTAGGTTTCACTTTTATTAACAAACAATCAAAGAAAAGATTAATGTGTTAAAACTTTTATTATTCTATTTGGTTATTAGACCTAAGAATTGTCTAAGTGAATTTTATTTATTTGGGTTAAAATATAATTAAGCTTATTTTATGACTTTTATTGTGCGAATAGTTTTTTTTATTAAATTTTAAGGCTCTAACTAGGCTTTTAAGAACCTAAACCTTGAGGTTTTACCTAAACTAATAATTTAATTAAAAGACAAATAATTAAAGATTTTAGCAGAGAAATAAATTAAATTAACGAGATAATATAAAAAGGTAACATTAATTCAATTTTCAAAATTAAATAAAATAACAAAAATGGAAGAGAATTTAATAAAATTTTAAAATGTGTATCCTTCTTGAAGTCGAGTCAACATATGATATTCAGATTAATTTTATAAAAAAAAATAATTAAAATTCAACTTTAAAGAATGTGATAAAAATGTGTTTAACAATTAAAAATTGAAGTTAATAACTAAATTAAAACAAATCAAAATTATGTGCCAAGTTTAAAGAATATTTAAAGTGATTTTATGGAATGAAAAATGGTGTAGGGATTTAATAAAATTAAACCACCCAGTTTTGTTTGAAAATGTGTACAAAGCTCAAAAACACCATTATTCAATTTTCAATAAGAAAATGAATTAAAACAAATCTTTTTTACAAGTTCATCAAGTGTTCATAAAATAAAAAAAGAAGAAACAAAAGTGAAGAATCACCGTGCCAGCCGCCGTTCACAGAGTAGAACTTTCCGAAAAACTCTCTTTCTTATCAATTAGAAACTCCCAAAATTAAAGAAAGGTAAAAAAAAAGTATTCGAAATAAATTAAAAAAATAAGAGCAAATTACTCAAATAAATTTTTTTTGCTTCTTGTATTTCCACCAAAACTCCAATACAAATTTTCTAAGAATTCTTGAATACAACATAGGAATTGTGTTGTGAGTCTGTGTATGATTACAAAGGGGGTGGTTTATATAAATTTTGATCCTGAAAATACATGGAAATTCAACCCAAAAAATTTTAAAATTCGGGAGATTTGATTCTAACATTTAATCAGAATAATCGACTCCAATTTCCCTTCCAAATTTGTTGATTCTTGGTTATCTTTTTCTTATTTATCCATATTCGAGTTTGACCGAATAATTTAAGGCTTTTTCATTCAAATATGCAACTCCTTCCTTTTTCTTTCTTTTTTTTCATTCCATCATTCTTTCTTTTTTTTTTTTTTTTTTTATTTTGTTCCAGAAAAATCAGTGACAACACTGCAGTTGCTCTGATTTCGAGCGAAGGAGTGGTTAGTTAGATTCTATTGCTTCTGTATAATCGGAAAAAAAATCCATTAAATTGGCAAACAACTCGAACAAAATCAACTCTAACCACCCAAGCTTAACAAATGACGTTGACAAAAATTGAACTTTCACGACAAGAACTTAAGAGATAATAATTCATAATATCTAAGATTACGAATAATATTTTAGATTTCAATATAATATTGTTGTGTTTAATTCATGAGCATTATATGCATGTCGTAATCTCGTAGCCTTCTATTTCTTGAGTAAATATGAGATTATAAGTGTAATTTTAAATTTTAAAAATAATGTATCACTTATTTTTATTATTTTAATAATTTATTTTCTCAAAAAATATGAAAATCACCAGAAAGTATAAAGTTTATAAAAAAAAAATCGTAGTAAAATATGCTTCTAAATGATTTCTGTCTCAGTGGAGTAGGTTCTCATCCTTGAGTTTAGTTGTCGATTTTTTAGCTAAATTTAGTCTGTTTTCTGGCGAATTTTGGAGTTCGGAGGTAAAGAAGAGGGTTATCGGTTTTCTTGTTTTTTGCCTCCATTACCGTAATGTAATGTTTATTTAAACAATCTAAAAAAAAAATTGAAGTACAAATGTGGAGCCCAAAGCCAATCTAAAACAAATGGGCCGAATATCCATTTCTTCTTTGTGGCCCAAATTAACATTTCAACTTCTTTTTTTATTAGTATTAGCTTTTTACTTCCTAACCACTCCGATTCCTTCTTCAACTAGTTCAGCAGATGCATCCACCCAAAACAACAAATTTAAAACCTATGTCGAAATCGGCGGTCTACTCTCTTCTCCTCCTGCTGACGGCGCTGCCGCTGTTGGTGGAATCAAGCGACGACACGAACCGCGCGTACTTGCCTTGTTCCGACACGAGAGTCCAGATATCGGATGGGTTCACTTTTGGGATCGCTTTCGCACAAAGGACATCTTTCATCTTCAACAACACGCTCCAGTTGTCGCCTTGCGATCGTCGGCTCTCGCTATCGAGCTCCGGTTCTCGCCTCGCTCTCTTTAGACCGAAAGTTGATGAGATCTCTCTCCTCACCATCAATACATCTTCTTTTTCTCCGGTCAGCCCTCACTATTATTCTATCTTTTTTAAGACAATTTCTCGATTTTTTACTACAAAATTTATGGTATGATGGGATCTGAGGATCCAAGGTTAGAATTAACGTAATTTGTGAGTTTGCTTCGATCTTTAAGGCCCCGTTTTTGTGTTTTCTTATAGCGAAAAATCAAATGCGACACTTACTGAAAATAAATTATGCTTGTAGCAAGTAGTAAAAGTGACAACCAAACAGTGCCCAAATTGACACATTTTTTCTTAACAAGCCAAATCATGAATTTGTAGCATTTCCTTCATCTTGGGAAGTCACATACTTCTAAATTCTATCACATGAATACGATATAATAATGTTTGAAAGCTTTGGAATTTTCAGGACTCAGTTGGTGGGTATATGGTTGCATTTGCTGGTCGAAAATACGCTGCAAGGTCCCTGCCTGCTTTTGTTGCAAACGGCACCTACACTGTAACAAGCTTCACTCTTGTAAGAAACTAAGAATAGTTCATTTTTCTTTTTCTATGGTATTTGTGTTTTTTTTTTTTTTACCTTGGTTGAGGTCTTCAGAAACTGATGGTGCGTTCGTTTATGCAGGTTCTTGAGTTTAAGAAAGGCAGGCTGCAAAACTTGTTTTGGAAAAGGGATGGTTGCGCACAATGTTCGGGGAAATCAAATTTTGTGTGCCTAAACAAACAAGACTGTGCAATTAATACAAACAGCTGCAAAAACCGTGGAGGTTCTGTCGATTGCAGTATCGGCATACAGCTAGCATTTTCTGGAACAGATAAGCATCTTTCTGCCCTGAACTCATGGTATGAAGTTGAGAACCTTCGGCAGTACTCACTGTTTGGTCTTTATTCTAATCTCAGAGATTCTCTCACTAGCCAATATAACAAGATCTTTTAATGGTGCTTTTGATAGTTGGTTGCATTTTCTTTTAGTTGTTCGTTTTGATGTAATTCCTTTTCCCTGTGCTTTTCAATTGATGTTGTGTTTACATCTATCGTCGCCTCTATTCCTTTCGGGTGAAACTGCTGCTCTTACAGTTCGAAGAGAGTTATGTGGGTATATTATGTACAGTTGTGTTTTCTTTTTGTTTGTAATTACAAATATGATCCATATGGATGCTTTGTTCTTCATGCTATCTAGCTTTTAACTTTTGACATCGTTCATGTTACCTAACTTCTCGAAAGAGTTTTTCATTTGGTTGGAATTTGGTATTCTGTTTGTTATTAACTGATGTTGCAGTTAGTCTTTATGAAGCTGCACTTTCTCACAAAGCTAGCTTTACTTTTTTGTTTTATTTGTCTGTTTTTTCCCTTGTTCAATGTGGGCATGTTTCGTAGGCCTCATCTTTTTACATGAGCAGTTTTAGGCGATGGTCTCTCTTCTTGTCACCTTATTTTTTATGGTAAAATACACTCCAGGTCACTCAATTATGTGTTCGGTTACAAACAAGTCACTTTTTTCTCCCCTAAAAGTTAAAATTTAGTCGCTCAATAATTTTTTTGTTACAAATTAAATTGAACATACCCATTATGATCCTAACGGCACCTGCTAGTAGATACAATCACTTCACTATAGTTAAGTTTTTTAATAATTTCGAATTAGGAATGTATAAGCTTTGGAGACTAAAACTATTATTATACCTAGTCATGTTAGACATCTGTTTCAATTTTAAGTGACGGTTTTGTAACAAGATTTTAATTGACTGACAAAATTGTAAATTTGTTTTAAAAAATGTCACCCATTTTTAACACACATAATTTAGTGACCTGGGATGTATTTTAACCTATTTTTTGTTATTCGTTTTATCATACCTTTTCTTCCAACCATGTAATATCGACATCTGAAGTATACTTTCGTTTATAGCCATAAAGTGCTGCGATTATTTCTTCCATCTTGCAGATGATGTTTGTCAAATTCATTTTTCTTCTAAATGACTTGGTGAAAATCCCAAAATCACTACACTATTTTATCTTGCCATCTAATTCTCACCAAAGCTGAATTATCAAGTTTACTCCCCTCCTCCCCCCTCTTTCTTTTCTCTTCTTTTAGAAAAAAAGGACCTGCCTAAACTTCATATCCACAATTCAAGGTAAGTGGTAATAAATACTAATAGCACCAGTAGTATTTTACATTCTGGGAGAATACAAGCACTAGTATTTTACATCCCAGGACAATACAAAAACTTCTACTTTACATTGTATGAGAATACATGCACAACTGGTATTTTACATTCTAGGACTATACAAAAATTAGTATTTTATAGCGCTGGAGAATAGAAGCAGTGGTGGTATTTTACATCCTAGGAGAAGAGAACAAAAGTGAACTTTGCATGAGTACCCGTTCATCTCACTTGGTTAAAGCTTTGTCTCTCTCCTCTTTAGTGTTGGTTTGCAACCGTGCTTTAAAGCTCTATAAAAATCTCAGGAAGTCTATGGTTGTGGGTTCTTTCTCTTGCATGGAAGTTGGTTTCAGAGTCAATCCCAAGTTCATGTTTAGACTGGGTGTTTCAATATTGTAGCACCCTATAACTTGAGAATGGCTGTGGAAAGTCGGTGTTCGCTTCTTGTTCTTGCCGGAGCTAGTTGCAGCAGTCATACCCCTGGTCGTAGTTGGTTCCAGAGTCAATTCTAAACTCAAACTCAGTCTAGGCCTTTTCTTCGTGTATCTTGTTATATATTGGGAACCGCTATGGGTGGTTATTATGTGCTCCTTGTCAATCCTGGTGGTTGTAGTTGCAGTGGTTCGACCTAGTTCATGGTTTAGGACATCGGCTGAATGATCCTTGGGAGGATGGAAGATAACTGTTGATTCATGGGAACTGTTGTGGCTGGCTGAACCCTTGTTTCCATTAGGGTTTTGGTCCATAAAAGGAGACCGACGTGTTTCATGGGGACGGGTACGTTTCTCCACTTTAATCCTAAGCTGCATTGAACCCGTTTCATCTTGCTCTTCATAGATGATCACTCTGTCACCCACGCAAAGCTCCTTGCTTTGAACAAATGGAATCCATTCTTTGATGAGAACAGGCTTAGTATGTTTTGGCTGATCCAAATCGTCTCCGATATTACGTATAGAGCAGCGAAGGCTCCAATTGCATCTGCTCTCATCTTTGACATCAAAATCCGCCCAGAGATTGCCTTCTAAACTTGGCCTCGGCCTCGGGAAACCTTCCATCCTGAAGTACTTCATTGGAACTGTACATCTCTTGCGGGTATCTGTCTCGCTGAGCGTCTTCGAGAATATTATCATTTCTAAAGAGCTATCCCAGACTTCACTGCAAGGGTTCTTGTTGAAGCAAAAGATGCAGTAAATGCTGTATTTATAGAAATTGGATGGCCGTCATGAGCAGGTAGTGTTGTAGTAGCGCGAGTGGACATATAAAGAGTATTTTTTATGTTAATCCGACGCACTCGAGAAAGTGTGATTTTCAGTCGATTATCCCCTCGCGGACAGGGGTGCGAGTGTCGTTATGTAAGAATTGTAGATTGCTTGTTTCTTTGGTCACACTAGAAAGAGAAATCCAACTTTTTCTTTTGGATCGCGCGGCCCTGCATTGATGCATTAATAGAGCGATGGTGCTGGCATCAACCTTCAGTTAATCGCGCGGCCTTTCGAACGCTTGTTGCAGCGTTAGTGTTAGTCAACTCAACACCAATATGTGCAGATTTTGGAGAGATTATGATTTGAATAGATTACATATATGACGACCATATTTCATACAATTCTTGACTCTTTTTTTCAATCATCTCTTCATACAACGCCAATATTCGAACTTCTAACATTGTTTAAAAAATTTAGTACCTTAATTTACTAGACCAACTGGTTGTTGGTACTTAATGTTATTGTCTTTAATATAAAAAAAGTCCCAAATCATAAATTAATAAAACAAATATAAAACGCTTTTACCTAATTAATGGTATGTTTTTATACCCATTTTGAAATGATATAAATTTCTTGGATGTACGCTTGAATTTCGATTACAGCAGTTTAATCTGTCAGTACATTTCATGTAGGAATGTCTTTAATGCACTAGTAGTTTGGCTAAACTACACAAAAGTTACTTTTGTTTCATTTCCCCTCTGATTACTCTACCTTCAAAAGTTACATTTATTAATCTTATTTTTTAAATTGTATATAATTTTAAGAATTCTAGTTAAAAAATTATAAAAAGTACTAAATTAAAGAAAATATATTTATATTATATATATTTTTATAGTTTTATATAACTTAGATATATATTTTACATTGAACAAGCATATTTGATCGGTTGACCAAATTGCTTATTTTTGTTATCTTATATTTGCTTAGGTCATGAGTTCTAAATCTATTAAAAGCACCTCTTTCTTCCTTTAGAGTTTCATTTTCTCTCCCCTCTAAGTAGGATTAAGATTAGAATTAGGATTTATTAAAAAAAATATATTATACTATTTTTGGTGAAAAAGAAGAGAAATAAAAAAAGCTTAAGGGATATTTTAGTTTTTTTTTTTGAAAAAAATGAATTAAGCATCTTTGTGAAAAATACACCATTGACCCCTCGAGCTTGAAAAATGTATTAATTAAGTCATTTAACCATTCACGTGTAAATAGTGATTTAATTAATTTTTATTAAAAATAAAAATACTATGACAATTTTGAAAAAGTTAAATAAAAATTATAAAAGATACAAAAAATATCAGAAGCAATAAATAATGTGAATTATAAAAAAATAAAAAATTATAAAGTATTAAATATTTTGAACGAAGATTAAAATAGTCATTCAAAGGCTTTCCGTTCAATATTCACAATATCAATCACAAATCCACAAGGGATTCATCCATGTAATCGACCTTTTTTTGTTCCGAAAAGAGAGCAACTTTAATTAAAAAAAGGAAATATTACCAAAAGCTCCGAAGAGCAAGAGGAGGGTCAGCAACCCAATTCGCAGGACAAGTGCAAATAAGCTTTGTGGCACCTCCACAATGCAGCCCCCAGAGTATCTGGAAGAGACATCTCTAAAAGCATCGCATGAGATTTTGATAGAACCAACACAAGGATGAGACCAAACTAAACAAACGTTGGGGGTAAAGGCGAAAGAAAATTCTTTGAACTCAAAAAAAGCTTTCTCAGTAGCAATCCAAATGTTGGAGGGATCTTCTAATTTCCCATTGAAGATCAGACTGTTTTGAGATTTCTATATCTGCCAACAAAGGTATGCCATTTTGGGAGGTCATCCAGGTTTAAAGTCAGAGCACAAACATTTGCCATAGAGAGCCACCATTTTGGAAAACCCGAAAAACCGCAATAATTGAAACTAGATGCTCTCCAAACAGCCTGAGGTTAATGCTTTCATCTTTGACAAAACAACGTCTGCAAGTTGGAGAGATGTGCTTTAGTCTTCTATGCATGTTGAGATTAGTGGCGATAACATTATGTCCCACTTTCCACAAGAAAGATTTCAGTTTTTGATGAACTTTAAGGTTCTAAATGGATCCCCAAAGTTTTTTGAGTAAGAAATACTAAAATTCGAGAAAGCCTCTTCACCACGAATCATGTGTTCCCTTAAGAAATTATACCCAGATTTGACAGTGTAAAGGTCAGACCAAATAATGCAATCCGAGATTAAGGGGCCACCATTAGGATACATTCCACTTCAAAATCAGAAAACTAATTATGAATATTCCATTCGTTTCCATCATTTGAAAGGAGGTGAGAAACTCGCCATTCATGACAATTTGCAGGTCGTTGGGAGAGGATAGATCCATTTGGAAGATTTGGAACCCAACGATCTTTCCAAATTGAAACTTCATTTCCTTTTTCAATAGTCTAGAGAAGTCTATCATTAAGTGTAGAAATACCATCAAGAATGCTACTCCACCCCCATGAAGGGTTACTGCATTTCTTGACATGTAAGAAATCACAATTTGGGAAATTCCTTTCAGAATCTTGAACAGAAGGGCACTTTTATCCTTTAAGATTCGCCATGACTGTTTTGTCATTAAAGTTTTGTTGAAAGTAAAGAGATCCCGAAAGCCCATTCCACCCAATTCTTTTAAGTTGCACATCTTTCTTGGCTTAATTGAATTTCCCCAACAAGAGAATTCAAATCATTGCAGAAGGTTTTTGGTAAGACAAAACTCTGCATAATGTAAGAAGGGATTGCAGTGGCTACCAACATGAGAAAGAAGCTTGCTAAAATTCTTTCATAGAGAACCTCTGCCCCAAATAGAAGGGATACCCAGATATCTACTACTCTCTTCCATTTGGGCAAAGCCAATGACATTTAGAAGGTGTGATCTTATAGGAACACTTAAATTAGCGGGGAAAAAACTTCAGACTTATTTTTGTTAATTGTCTAATTGGTGGCCCTTTGAAAATCATCCAGAATAGTCGAACAATTTTTCTCATTCGCCTTGGTGGAAAGGATACAGTCGTCAGCAAAAAGCAAATGATTCAAAATTGGACATCTTCTACTTATTCTGTAACCTGAGAGATTACCTTGTTCTTGTTCAAAGTTAATAATCCAGGAGAAAATATTTGAGACCATAAGAAAGGCCCCTTGTCGAATCCCTCTGCCAGGTAAGAAAATATCAAATCTAGTTCCATTAACAATAACAGAGAAAGATGGAAAGGAGATACATTTCAGAATTCTATCATTCCACCACTGACAGAAACCCAAACCCGTCTTCTTCATAATTTCATGGAAAATTTCCCAGTGCACTTTATCATAAGCTTTCTCAAGGTCCAGTTTGATGGCATAATGCCCATCTTACCTTTCTTTCTTCGTTTTATAACATGGAAAGCTTCATGCGCTGTGCAATAAGGATATTGTCTTGGATGGTTCTACCCTTGACAAAAGCAGCTTGCATAGGGGAAATACTATGATCCAAAATTCTTTTAAGTCTCGAAGCAAGGATTTTTTAGATAACTTTGTAGACAAAGTTACAAAGACTAATTGGTCTAAAGCGGCTTGCTCAACATGATTGCCATTTTTTGGAATAAGAACAATGTCAATCATGTTGAGATCCACATGCATAACATCATTCTCCATGAAATCTTTCATCATCTTGAAGATGTCCTCCTTAACTACCTCTCAACAAGATTGGAAGAAAATACCTGAGAATCTATCAGGTCCTGGTGCTTTGAGGCCACCCATGCTGAAAACTGCTCCTTTGACTTTTAAATCAGAAACATTTTTACTAAGTTCCCTGTTCATATCA
This sequence comes from Hibiscus mutabilis, assembly GCA_019671005.1. NCBI lineage: Eukaryota > Viridiplantae > Streptophyta > Magnoliopsida > Malvales > Malvaceae > Hibiscus > Hibiscus mutabilis. Next base: position 24,438,859 of record CM033713.1, read on the forward strand.
TCATCTATAATGCTTCGGATAAGATGAGCAACATGATTTAAGTTCACAGAGGGATCCTTTGTAAACAGAGTTTGAAAAATGCTTCTTTAAAGAGAGGATAATTATTTCTTCCTCTTCAATCCAATTAACATTGTTGTCTTTAATTTTTAGAATGACATTCTTTCTTCTGTTTTAGGGCGTTGTAGCGTGAAAGAGAGAGGTGTTTATGTCCCCAAACTGTAACCATTTTGTTATTGCTCTTTGATGCCAATATCGTTCTTCCCCTTTCCAATATGTGTTAGGTTCCTCTGAAGGGATTTTTTCTTCTGTAGCTGATTCTTTTGTTAGGGGAACACGTTGAATTTTAGCGATCCTTTTGATTGCTTTTTCCTTATTTATTCTGTATTTCCATTGACTCTAGCTTTGAAGTTTGATACGAGTGCTTCTTAATTTCCAAACTAAATTTGATGATATGTTTGATTGAGTTTTTTGTTTGCAGGCCTTTTCGATGGTGGGTTCGCAATCCTTCTCAAGAAGCCACTTTGATTTGAATTTGAAGAGTTTCTTTCTTTTCTTACTGATTCCCATACTGAAGCAAATAATGGGGTTATGGTCGGACCCAATAGCAAGCTTCATAGAGCAGAAAGCAGAATTGAATAGAGTATTCCATGGGACTTTGAAAAGAACTCTATCAAGCTTCTCCAAAATAGCACCATCATCAGTTCTTTTATTAGACTATGTGAAGTCTCCTCCTTTAATAGGCATATCCATGAGCCCACATTCTTCGACAAAGCTATTGAACCAGTCTGCTTGAATTCTATCATAGAGATTTTCACCCGATTTTTCATTTTGACATTTAGCAATGTTTGAGTCCCCAATGATACTCTTTCTATAAACTGTGTTTTTCTTCTTTATAAGGAGGGGCATAGACAAAGGAGCAAAACCAATGTGAGAGTTTTGGAAAGAGATTCTTGTATCAATCGGGTTTTTCGCATATCCACCATTCAAGTTTTGCTCTCTTTTGCTTTGTCTCACGATATTTGAGAGAGCTCTCCTAGTTCCCTATTACTTAACCCCCTTACATTCCATGAGAGACACGCCATATGATTCTAGAAAAAGAACAAATGGAAGACCAGCAAAACCACGTTGCAAAGAAGATTTGAAAAAGGCCAGAAGGAAATAAAACCATAAACAAACGCAAAGGAGAAGGGAAACAAAATAATATAAAGAGAAAAAGGAGAGGATTTAGAACCCGATCCACTGCTGGCAAAACCAAAACATCTCGATGTTCCAAGATCCATAAAAAACCGTCGAGCACCCAGCAGGAAACGATGATGTTTACTCTATGAAAAGAGGAAGAGGGAAATCCAAGAATCAAAACAATCAAGCAGAAAACCTCTTGATGTAGAGATCGAATATTCAGGGGAGCAATGTTTTTTACGTTTTAATATACATACATACCAAGGTAATGTTTGATTTAGAGTTGAAACTCTCAATATTGAAATTAGACGTTCTTTAACGAGTGGGAATTAGAAAAAACAACAACCAATGATTTTCAGAAAACTCTCAACTGTCCAACCACACTTTTATTTTATTTTTCATTTTGTACTCCCGAGGTAGTCCATCTTTGATGGTTCCTTCATTGCCCGCCCTGTCATGACCTTCTCCTCCGTTTCTTCTCGCCTTTGATTGTCTTTTCTTTACTTTCCATGATTGAGTTCTTTCTTCGAGGTCCCATTTCATTGTTATTTGGAGTTTCATCCTCTAGACGCTTCTCGGTTTCCCCTCCGAGCCTCAAAATGGTGGAGGGTCAAAATTTTCAACTTCTGCCTAGGGATTTGAAGGGCCAAAAGGTCGGTCCGAAGGCCGTTCAAGAGGTGAACCCTCTCCCATCGCCCCTCTGATACGCTGCCATAGTTTTTTGTCGCTCCCACTTTTTTGCCTCCTCTATCATCAAGGAAAGTTGGCTTGAAGGCCTTTGTGACCCTTTCTTTACCGTGATCGTTATCCAGGCTCTTAGAGTACATGTCAGTGCCATCGATAGCCGTCGCCAAGTTTGCCATTTAGTTTAAGGCAAGGAGTGTTGGTTCTGCTCCCCCCATGACGTCTGTCTTATCAGAATTTGGTCACCTTTGTGGCTTGTCCGGCAAGAAGAAGATGTACCGTGTTTTAAATGGCAGTTTTGGGCTCGTTCTTACCGTCCATGTCATCCCGCCCCTTGGAATACCAGTCAATTTTTCTGGCCGCCAAGGATTCTCTGGGTTCGACCTCTTACTGGTCATGACAAACGGTTTTCTTCCTCCGACCCTCGTAGGGCCTTGCTTCAGAATTTGTTTTCTGATTTATTTCTTGGTCTATTGTTTGACTGTTCTTTTTGGGCTCTTGTTTTGCCCTGTTTTTGCTAGCTTCTGGTTGCCATGGCTTATGAATGTTTATCTTGAATGAGTTTTCGGTTTATGTAAAAAAAAAAAAAAAAAAAAAAACTGTCAATATTGAGCCGAAGCTCTAGATGTTGTATAACATAAATTTAACCACACATTCTACACTCACACACATAGAATCATTCAATCTCACAAAATCAATAACTAACCTTAACCCGTATTTACGAACTATTTGAAACATTAGATTATTCGTAAATAAATTTAAGGTTTAGGATTTTACTTACGCATATTGAATGACAACACAAACGATGTCAAAATGCAGAAAAAATTTTGGGCTTCACAATCAATACTTAATTTAAGGTTTTGGAATCCTTAAATCAATTGAATCCATAATTTTTAGTTTAGGGTTTTAGATAAAGTACTTTAGTAGAATAAGAGAAGTTACCATATAAAAGCTAAGGATGATAACTTTCTAAATGTGTAATCAATTTAGGGTTTTGATGGTTAGAATTGCTTTTATGGTTTTACTAAGCTTTTAATAATGGAGATTTTCATTTCTTTGAGGGATATGGACAAAAACGTGTCCTCTTTTCTACAAAGCGACATGTTGATGAAACACACCTTAAAGGCTTTCCATTTTCCTTCATTATTAGCGTTTGATAATTAGGACTAAGATGTAATAGTTTGTCACCCAGCATGCTTATTCACCATTTTTCATAATGGTCTAATTAATAATTAGTTATCCTATCAATAATCTTTAGACCAAGTGTGTAACACCCCCTACTTGGTCTGGAAGAAAACCAGATCGGAAGTGTCACCGAAAATTAAATCGGAACAATCAACATTCAAATTAAGGTCAAATAAATACAAAACATTCATAACACCAAAAAAATCAACATTTATCAAAGATCATAAGATTTTTAATCCTAATTTATTGATTAGGGGCCAATTTGCAAAGTTTGAAAAGTCTATGGACTAAATTGTAAATTTGAAAAAGTTTAGGGCCTTATTTATAAATTTCTATCAACTCATATTCTTATAGTATTGGGTCTGTTACGGCTTATACAAGAAGAAAATTATCAGTACATACATCAATTTTTAACACTTAGGAACTAAATAATGAAGTTTCAAAACTTTAGAGACCTATTTGTAAATTTCTAAAAGTTTCAAGGAACAAAGTAATATTCATTTAATTAATAGGATTAATTATTATTCTCAATTTCATCCCAAAACTTCAATTAAAAAAACGGTGACTGAATCGAAGTTCAATTGAAGAAGTTATAAAATAGTGACTAAAACATAAAAATTTAATATTTTAGGAAAGGTTTCAAAACCTATAGGAGTGGTTTCGAAACCTATATCCTAGATTCATAAAATTAACTTTCTGGAATAAAACTTTCGATACCTATCAGTACAGTTTTGAAACCTTTGTCATGTTTCACCAAAACAAGTCGTTTTAGGTCATTTCTAGCCCCTAAATGTTACATTTATCAATAGGTAACTTCAAAACATGATTTTAAGCAATTCTAACTATATTCAAACCATACCAAACATCAAAATATTATTCCATCCAAATGTTATCCCAACCATGATAAATAACAAGCAATCATGGAAACAAATATAACTCTCACATAAGCATCACAATTCATATGACCTTATACATCTTCTTTAACATCAAACTAAATTACCATACAAGTTACCAAGTACATTTTATATGTCTATTTTATCATTTACCTTATTTCACATATTTTCATAAGCAATCATACAAAATCCTAGCATAGAGCTTTCAGTTATCAACTTGTATAAGCTTATCTAATACTTTACTTACCTTTCAATAGCTTGCTTTGTTTCATTTACTTACATATCCAAACATATAAGCTATAACATAAAACCATCTTAACATGATTGATACCTTTCTTTATTAAGTCATTATATTAAACTTATAAACATAACTCAAACTATTCTTTCTTAGCAATCATATCATATTCGTTTCGTACCATATATTTGAATCATAATATCAATCCAAAATCATATTCATCTTATCCAAATGCTTAGTTCATGTGCCGTAGGAGTTTGACAAAAGAACTTACCCAATGCCTTAGGAGTGACGTGCAACCCCTAAATACGATTCTGAGTGTTTACGGAGACTTAATACCTAAAATGTATGCAAGGAAACACGATAAGCTTACATAACTTAGTAAGGTAGTGACCTTAAAGAAATGTCATATAAATATTTCAATGATAAATGATGATATGAATCAATGTAAATAAAGCATATAATGTTGTTCAATGTATATAAGTTAAGAATGGTACAGTTCAATCTTATTCCTCCAAGTCATATCTTATATTAGCTTCTTTTATGAAAGCTTTATCAGAGTTCAAGAGTTTTCATAGCTTTCATTAGACATACTTTTGCATTTCTTTTCATGTCCTACACTTATCATATCTTATTGATATTTATCGGAGTTCTTAACGGAATTCTCATTAGAGTTTATATCTGAGTTCATGTATTTTAACAATATTTGCCTTGGATTATATTGGACATAAGTAGCATTGGTCCGTGTTTAACCATATTGGTCCGTGTTAGACATAACACAAAGCAATGACTAGTGTTCAAGTATATCACATATATGGGATCGTCATCCCTGAGCCGTAGCTTGTGGACAGTATTTTGAATATACCATTGTACCATGCCAAAGCGTCCAAGGGCTTCCAATGTTTAAGCAACTTATAACATTTTAAGCTTTGTTATTAGGAGAGAAGTCTTATGACAGAAGTGAGCTTTTAGCTCCAATGTATCATATTCATATCACAAGTGAATCTTAAAGTTTCATAGCTTGATCTAGCATCATAGTTTAGCTATACATGAACTCCATAGTTTAACACATCATAATATTTTTTCATTACTTACCCTGCTATCTTAGTTTCATTTAAAACATAAATCATATTAAAACTAAACCATTATACTCACAAGAGCAAATATCAAAAGGTTAAGCTTACTGAGCTTACCTCCATGCTATACTATATCATCAAAATGCTCTAACTGAGCTTACAAACAAATCACTTAACATGTTATATGTAATCAAAATCGTCAAATACAATCGAGATGGTACAAAACCAATCTCGAGACTCATAACTGCACTCACTGACATAGTCCGGAGCTAGAATTGATCCAAAATGGCAAACGAGCTTAATCTTCCATAATTCACATTGCCAAAGTGAGAATTCCATGATCGAAGCTTGATCTAATCATAAATTTAACATAGGATTTCATCGATGAACAATATACCGTACAATCTCCAATAGTCATAAATTTCCTAACTTAAAGTGATTAGGCTTTGATCCTCCAAAGCCTTAAAAATCATGGAAAATTTACCATTATTCTTAAGATTAATATTTTTTCACTTTTGAAGCCTTAATTTCATATAATCCTCAACTTTAGGGCTTGAGATTCATAAACATATATGTTCTAATATTAATGAAATTGGTACCAAAAGAAAACTAGAGGTGAGAACTTACCAAACACAGAATTGAATCAAAGGGGGAATAGCTAATTTTTAAAGAATTTTGATTTTAGTAACTAGGGTTCTTCCCAAGCTCTCATCCATGGAAGAACAAATTTGGGGAGGAAGATGAACACATGCTTCCTTTTTCCCTTACCCACTTCGTAAGGAGTATAGCCAATATGGCTTATTTCTTTATTTGTTTTTAGTTAATAAAACAAGTAAAATTTGGTTAAAGGACACATGGATGATGACTAATATAAAAAAGGGTCCAAATACATAATTAATCATTAAGCTTTCCACCACTTGCACTAAGGCCATCCATCTACACTTTCTTTCAATTTAGTCACTAACTTCTAACATTTCATATTATAAATTTGCATTCTAGTCACCTTTACTTATCTTACACTTTAATCTCACAGGTTCACATTCTTGCAATTTATCCTTAACTGTTATAAATGTTGGAATTTAAAATTAATTAATATTAATCATATTAAATAGTTAAAGGGACAAAAATTTAATTACCGGAAAATAAATTTCGATCATCGAAAATCTACTGAGTCTGTTTTAGGGTATTACAATTCTCCACACATTAAGAAAATTCGTCCTCAAATTTTCTCCGTAACTGAGAAGATGAAATTACTAACTTTTCATGCTTATGGTCTTTGAAAGGAAATTTTCATAGGTCAAATTAAGCTACTCTTCAACAAAATTAGGCATATGGTAAATTATGATTTTAACTGAGTTTGATACTAAGTTTCCCTTTTTATTCAAACCAGTATATTTTTTCATACGGAGAAAGCCTTTAACTTATCATATGTCAGAGTGAGCTTAACCAGAAATATAAGGGTTTGTTTCATTTGGCAGAAGAAAATACAAAATTTGATCGTCTTGAACATGTCTTGCAGAGTTTTATCAAGGAATATCTTGAATCGAAATTAGGGTTTACTTGATTGACAAGTTACTCAAAATAACTTGTTCAAAAAGGAATAAAGACTAATTCTAAGAGCTTAGGGGAGTATTAAACATATTAATCTTATCTTAATAACATAACATCCATAGTGTATAGTGAGCATCATCGAATTATCTCGGATTAATCTCTGCTTACTATATTCATAACGGAGTCATTTGTGTTAAACACCATTCAATGAGAGATTCTTAAGAGTCTGTATTTACTTCTGACTACTTATAAATAGGGTAATCTTAATGATTATACTTTTGAAACATCTCTCGTTAACTGAGAGTATTTCAACACAATTATGAAATAATCACAATTTTTTTATGTTCAAAATTCTTATGAATTTAAAGGGTCTTAATCGACTTAATTATCTCAAAATAATCATAAAATATACCATTATGACTCTAAGACTTAAGTCAATGTCTTGGAAGTCAATCAGAAAGAATAAGATCGTATCAGTTGCTCGTCTCAAATATAGTACAAATTTAAACTCCTAGGTGGTATATGCAGAACACAAACATAATGTAAGCTTTCGTTTAGTCTGAGAATCGACTAAACTCTAGCTCTGATACTACAAATGTAACACCCCTACCCGATTTAAAAGAAAATTGGATCGAAAGTGTCACCGAAATCACAACAATCAACATTCAAATTAAGGTCAAATAAAAACAAAACATTCATAACACCAAAGCAAATCAACATTTATTAGAGATCATAAGTTTTTTAATCCTGATTTATTGATTAGAGACTAATTTGCAAAGTTTCAAAAGTTTATAGATTAAATTGTAAATTTGTAACAGTTCAGAGACTTGTCTATAAGAATATGAGTTAATAGAAATTTATAGATAAGTCCCTAAACTTTTGCAAATTTACAATTTAGTCCATAGACTTGAAACTTTGCAAATTGGTCCTTAATCAATAAATCATGATTAAAAAGCTTATGATCTATGATAAATGCTGATTTGCTTTGGTGTTATGAATGCTTTGTATTTATTTGACCTTAATTTGAATGTTGATTGTTTCAATTTGATTTTTGGTGACACTTTCGATCCAGTTTTCTTTTAGACCGGATATGGTGTATTACAAAGTGGTTAAAGCTTTCAGTTGACACCCTCCTCTTCCCCACCCTCCCATAGGTTTTGGGCAGGGGTGCATCCTTTAATGGACTAGTAGGTTCCATGACCCCCCAAAATTTTGAGAATTTTGAATTTTATCCCTAAAATTTTTGAAAATTTTAATTCGGCCCCCTCAATATTTTTAAATATTCACATTAAGCTTCAAAATTTTGAATATTTTTAACTAAATTCCCTCTCTAGTTTTTAATTTTTTGTTAAATCTCTCAAAATTATTAAAAATTTTAGTTAAACCTTCAAAGAATTTTAAATTTGTTTGTTTAAGCCTCCAAATTTAAAAAAAATTAAGTTGCCTCCTCAAACTTTTACACAAAGTTCCTCCACTGGTTGTGAGTTATAAACCCATTAGGAGCAAATTCCCTCTCCGCCTCCCCTAGGTAGAAATTGATAAAAATAGTTGTTCCTTTATTTCTTATTTTCACTTGAGCACCTAAGTTTTCAATTCACACTATAGCCATCGAATTCTTCACTTATCACGTTTTAATCATGGTCAATTCACACTCGTATACTTATATAATGCTCACTACCTTTAAGGAGTGCTCGAAGTGTTATGATCTAAAAAGAATAGCGTATAAAAATACTTCGAAGTAGGGGTGTTCAAAACAGGCCCAATGAGTACTCAAAGGTTCAATAAGTCTAATATCACTACTATATTATTACTATGTTTCATCATCCGTTCTAGTTTTTTAACTTACATTATGAGCTTATTGGGCCACTAGGTACCATGGGTGTTCAAAAATATTCAATCCGACCGATCTGATTATCCGTTGATCCGATATGAAAATTCAGATATCCAATTCAATTTTTATTTTCGGATCGGATATCCGGTCTGATTTTAAAGTTCTCAGATCGGATATGGATCACAATATTTTAAGTTTCAGATTATCAGAAAATTCAAAAATTTCATGAATATTAATCTTATTATATTTAACAATTTGATGCTTGCTATATTCGAAAATTAAAAAAAAAATCTAAATTTTCATAGAAGCGAATCTTGTTATATTTAGCAATTTGTTATTTGTTATATTCAAAATTCCAAAATTTTCATAAATACGACCTTCAAATTCGAAAAAATAGTTAAATCAAATTATATTTTATGATAATCAGATATCCTATCCGAATATCCGGATATCCAATTTTTTTCGGATTGAATACGAATCACTATATCGTCAATTTGAAAAACCGAATATTAAAAAAACTTGGATCCGATCCGATTTGATATCCGACAATGAACACCCCTACTGAGTACCCATTGAACCGGTTTTAAACACCTCTACTTCGAAGCATACATGACTTGGAAAAGTACATATATATGGTCATTTAGTTATTAAACATTAAACATGTTAAATCTTTCTTTAAGGTTTTATTTGGTAAGAAGGAAAGAGAATGAGAAAGATGAAAAATTAGAAATGTAGAAAAACAGAAGGATGAAAAACATTTTTTTTTCATTTCTGCGCTTGGTTGAGAAGATAGAAAACTAGAAGAAAAATATATTTTTTCTCCCTCATTGCTTGGTACAATAACAAAGTGGGAGAAAAAAATCTAGTTTACCATTATAACCTGTACTTATACTTATTTTATTGATAATTTTTATTGTGTTATTATTTAATTATAAATTTTATGACATTTAATTGTATTTTGGATATTATTTTTTTAAAAAGTTAATCTTAATACAATAAAATTATAAAATAAGAATATTTAAAATAAAATTAATTAATTAAATTATTATAAAAACATTTATGACATCATACATGTTTTTTGTGATTATTTTATATGTTACATAATATAATTTGAAGTCGATGTATATATATATATATATATATATGAGAAAAGAATTGTTCGAATTATAAATTTAATCCAAAAAATTAAATTATAATAACATTTTATTAATAATAAAATGAAAAATAAATATAAGAAAATAATATACATATTTTTTGACAAACTCTAATTCTAATCCTAATCCTGTCTAAATGGGAGGGAGGGATGGCAATGGGGAGGGACGGGTTTTTGGTCGACCCAAAATTTGGAAGGCTTCACCCGCCCCCGTCCCGCCCCGATTCTTTTTAGTGTTTTACCCACCCCGAATTTTAGAGTAGAAACTTAAACCTAATCTGACCCGACCCGAGTTGATTTCATTTCCCAGATTTTCTTACATTTTCTTGGCTAATATCAGATTTTTTTAAAAAACCACCAACAAACTCTAAGAAAATTAAAATCATAACACGGAATGAGAGAGTTAGTAGAAAAAAAAAAAAAATGCTAAACCCAACAAAATCAAACATAAAAAACCGTGCAAACAACAACAAAATCAAGCATTAAAAATGACACATCTGAAAAAAGAATACATGTTTTTTGGGAAAAGAATTAAGATATAAGTAAATGAATACATATTTTTGAAGAAAAAAATTATGGAAATTTGATAGAAAGTTGATTCCCAAGAATCGGACAACTCAACTAGTTCAGATCTCTATTGTAGGTTTCTTTGATGACTTTTCTTTTGTTATTCTCTTAAAGATTGAAATGGAATTCAATATAAAAGAAAGAAAATGAGAAAGAAAGAAAATGAACAAAAGAAAGGAAAAAAACGAAAAAGAATCTCTAAAAAAATGTTAAGAAAGAAGGAAAATAAATAGAAAACAAAGAGAAATGGAAATGTTGAGAACGACAGCTGGAGAGGGGAAATGAAAATTTTAAAACCCTAAATGTTATATTCAGTGACATTCTTATAAATATTAAAATATATTATAATACTACTCGGGTTGGGTAAAGTATGATATTTTAAACCTTAAACTCGTCTATGACCGACTTAAAAAAATTTAAACATGGACCCAACCCGCCTCAACCCAAAACCCAATTTTAGTAATAAAAAACCCACCTCGAACGAGTCAGATCGAGTCGAGACCCGTCAGGGACGAGTATTATTGCCATCCTTAAGGGGAGGGGAATGAGGCTCTAGGGGAAAAGAAGGAGTTTTCCTGGTGTATCTAGAACTCATAACCTAAAGGAATATGAGGGAACATAGATGAATAGCTTGACCAACCAACCAAATGTGCTTGTTCACATAAAATAAAATTTAAAAATTACAATATAATTAAAGACAATACAATAAGTTATCCAAATTAAAAGAAAATCATAATATAATATAATATATTTATAATAGCAAATAAATGTGACATTTGAAAATAATAACTTTATCCACCAATTCTATATCTTTATCCTAAAATAATAAGGCTATGCTTGGTACAACAGAAAGTTGGAAAGAAAATGAAGAGAGAAGGAAAAACGGAAAGAAAACAAAAGTGGAAGGTGCTTGGTAGAACAAAAATAGAAAGGAAAGAAAAGTGGAGGGGAGGCTTTTCTCTGCCCCTGTACAAATTCGAATCCATCCAAGTTCTAAATGTTTATTTGATGATCCAAGTATACTTTCTATTGAGATTTTTATTTTGATATAGTTCAATGGAAAATGTTTTTGGACTTAAATAAATTTGTAAAATAATTTAAAGTTCAACATACTCAAAAAATATGTTTGAAATTGTTTTTGACTTAAACAAATATTTTCAAAGGCATTTAAAAGTCAAAAACAAGCCTTTAGTACCAATATAGTCCTCCTAGTATAGATACGAATTCCATACCGGTACGACGACTATGCCTTATACCTATACGCTTTTTTTTTTAAGTTTTCCAGTGAGCACTTCTCGTACCGATACGAACACCTCCACATCGATATATAAAGTACTGTACCAATACGGATGTATTGTATACTAGTATGCTCTGCATTTATATGCAACATGATCTTTCTTGTTTTGGTAGGTATCGATACTCAAGGTTGCAGAAATGCATTTATGGCTGGAATTAAAAAGTCTAATTTTCAACGACTAATTTTTCCAATGGCTAGTTTTCATCTCCAACGGCTATAAACAGCTAGTTTTTCATTCCACTCTATAAATACAAGCTAAAGACACTTGAAGAATATGAAGATAGACATCCAAGCTTAAAGATCAAGAGATAAGAGTTTTTTATTGTTTTATTTCTTTTGTAATCTCTTGTGTTTCTTTATAGTCCAATCCTAGTAAGCCAAATTGTGTAAACACCCACCTAGAGAGGTAATTGGTTTATATTGTCAAGACCTCATAATTGAGGGATATGTTCTAGTTGATCCTTATAAAAACTAGGGAAAGGGTTCTATCTTGGCCCGTGAAAAGATAGGGATGTAAAGTTACCTCTTGAGCCTGTAAAAAGGAAGAATTCATTGTTAGTGAATTTGAAAATCCTTAGTGTGGATGCTAAGGTAGTGGATGTAGACATTGATTAGAAGGTCGAACCACTCTAAAATCGATCGTGTCAAAATGTTCATCTCTTTTTGTTTTTGTTTTCCAAAATTTGAAGAAACCTCTACACTCTTCATTGACGCTAATTTTTGTTGAAGACATCGAGCCTTTCACTTTCATATCACATTTTAGGTATAGTTGATGTTCATGTGAGTTGCATTAAGTTTTTGGTTGAACCAATAGTGTTTTAGAGCCTCTAAAGATTATCAAAAGCCTAAAAATTCAATTTACATAAAAACATGAGGCTCAAAATGATATCTATACCACTACTCAGGATATCGACACCACAACTTAAAGTGGTCAAAATATGTTTTTTTTTTTACTTTTTGCTTGCCTAATTGCCAAGTAGACCCCAAGTCTTGGTAAGTGTTTAAATTGGTTTCGAACTTCATAAAAAAATATTTGTTTTACATATGAAAAATTCGAATGTTTGCGAGGAGGGTAATTAAGTCAGTTAAAGGTTAATATATTAAGTCAGTTAAGGGGTGTTACACTTCCAAAGCTTCTTCAAGAACTCGAAACAAGAGACATGAGCATTCAAAGAAAAAAATCAAGATCAAACTTCTTTATTTCATATTTTCTCTTGTAAACACTTTCTAGTCTTTCTTTCCTTTTATTTCTTATGTGTTTTTATTGGGTTAGTGATTGCAAACACCCAAATTCCAAGGTCTTTTCCAATTTGCCCATTTGAGTAGAAATGTGAAGGGAATTGTGTAAGGTTAAATCTTGTCTTTAAAAATTAAAAAATAGTGAATTTGAGAAAATTCGTAGTTTAAAAAGATAAGGCAATGGGGTAGATAATTGAGACTAAATCGCTCTAAATTTATTGTTCCATTGAGCCGATATATATTTAATAATTGAAAGGATGAGCCTATCACGTGCAACGAACACCGCTGAACACTATTAACGCTGAACATCGATGAACACCATTAAATTAATTAATAAAGATTATAAATTTCAAGGACTCAACATACAATTAATAATTATTTTAAAAAATTCAATTAAATTATATTCCTTATATATATATATATATTAAATTTTTGAATTTTTTTAATAAGGGTAAACTACATATTTAATGCCTCACCTATTTCTGTATTTCTATTTTGGTACCCAAACTTTTTTTTGGCAAAATTGTTTTTATTTTGGTACCCCGACTGTTAAAAATAAACGAAAACAGTGACGTTACTTGGTCAAATAATAATTTTAGTCCCTAAAACTTATACAATCTACCAATTTAGTCCAAAATATTATCAATTTAAACATCATTTTTTATTTTTGTATTAAAAATGTAAATTTATTCTTTTTTTTTCCTTCCATTCGAAGTATGAAAAATTAGGTATCGAGCATCTTCTTCATTGTCATTATAGTTTCCTGCAAATTTTAATCGATTACTTTTTTTTAATTCCTCCAAAACAATATCGACTTTAATAACAACCAAAAAAGCAAAGTATGAAAAAGTGAAAATAAGCTAAAATATGCGAGAGCAAGAAGAGCAAAAAATAATATCCACTACGCTGTCATAGCCGATTCTCCAATGGCGTTGGGTTTCTTCGAAATTAAAATGAAATTTAATTGCTGTTAAAGCCCCCATCTTTTTTTAACGAATTATTGTTGTTTCTTTCTGGTTTCTCGTTTTAACAACAACGGTTTGGTAGTTTGATAGAACTGTTTTAAGGGGAGAAAATGGACCCAGAGCCTGAGAGATGTCGAAGAAGTGATGGGAAAAAATGGAGATGCTCGAAACAAGCTTACATCGATTCCAAGTACTGTGAAAGGCACATGCACAGAGGCAAAAACCGTTCAAGAAAGCCTGTGGAACATAGTGCTGCAACAATGGTCTTGTCTTCCTCCGACAACCAAAAGGACCGCCATGGAATTGGTTACATTGGGTTGTCACTTCAAGCACATGCTACTGAGCCTCATAGGAACTTCTCAGGTTCATCAATAGAGGATTCATGGCAATTTACGCTAGGGATTTAAATCTTGGAATGATACCGAGATTGCGGCCGGTATATTGCGGTACCACCTTCAGCCGAAACTGTTTTTGGCGAAAATCACGGTGATAATTCGATTCACATTTATCGCGGCGGATTGCAGCCACAATCGAGGTTGTAACGGTCAAAAACGGCGATAACGGGCCGTTATATCCAATATTCACTGAAGAATATCGAAATCGGGCTCTGAAAGTTGAAACAGAGCATCGCACACGGCGAGGAAGAAGAAGAAGAAAGGGTTTATAAAAATTTTGGGAAAATGGGTAAATTACATGGAGTGACATTGAATTTTTTAAAGTTCTCATTTTGGCATCAATACTTTAACCTATATTCAAATTGATCCCTTAAACTTTTAAAACTTCTTGATTAAGCCTTTAAATTTCTATTTTATCTCAATTAAGTCTTTAAAGATTTGATTTTTTGTTAAATCTAGTCCTTAAACATTATATTAATTTTATTTTCCTTTTACTTAATAATAAAATTAGAGTATATATTGAATAAAAGTATTGGAAAAGAAAATCAAATAAATGAGAATAAAGACTTATATTTAATGTGGTATAATTGTTTATTAATAATAATATAATTATTTAATTTTTTATAATATGTTTATTGTTTATTATTAGTTTTTATAATATGCTTATTTAATTTTTATTATTTATTAATAATATTAATTATTTTTATTATACTAATATTTTTTATTTAGGTTTATTCACATGTTTAGTTCTTTTATTGGTGCACATTGTTAATTTAGAACATTTATATGATTCTATTATCCAAACTAAACTAAACAAAATCACAATGCAATCTAGAATTCTTTAAACAAAATCACTTTCACTTTCAAATTCATATTTATAAAAGTTCAAAAGTGTTAAAAAATACACTAAAAATTATTGAAATTGACTTTTTATAATTATAATTATAATTAGTATATTTTACAATAAATTGTGCAAAATTTTAAAAAATTCACGACCGCGACACCCGCAGTGACCGCAATAGCCTCCGTTATATTCGAAAATGCGATAACCGCGACGCGACCGAAAATGCGACCGCAACCGAGATTTAAATCCCAGATTTACGCCATTAACAACGAGCTCATCTTATTCAAACCATATGACAAATACAACCCATCGTTTCTTTGATGAATGGCCACCAAAACATAGAGACTCATCATGAGTTGATTTGGATGACAAATCATCAAACAATTCATCTTCATCATCACCTTTAAGAACCAGGCTCTCAATCTCCATCTTCAATTTAAGACGAGACAATGTTACATATTAAAGACATGAGTTGAGACATATGCAAGGTGTTTTGGTTTTAGCCGGTTGTAAGAATTAATATAAATTTTTGTTTCTGCAGGTGGTTGAAATTTGAATATTCCAGTTTTGGACCTTTCTGCAAACTAGAGGACAAGAATTTAGTCAGTGGGGATCACTCGTTTTTCGGGATTCTAACTGTTTTAGTGTCTTGTTTATCATTTTCTTTTGGCTTTTGTTGGTGTGTTTTTTTAATGAAACAATGACATATATCTTTCTGGTTATTGTTGTTTCCTACAACAAAATTTATAGTAGTTCATAGAAGTAAGATTGAATGGCTCATCTAAATGTGTGTTGATATGTTGTTCTGGGTTTTAATTTCAAGCAATTACTCACCCTGCTGCTTTATTTGGTTATAATCATCTACATCAAACTATAAACAATACGTTACGTTAGGTACCATTTTACTAAAATAATTAGTTTGGGTACAAAAATAGAAATATGGAAATAGATTAGATACTAAATATGTAGTTTACCCTTATTAAAAAATTTTGAAAATTTAATATATAAAAAAATAATTTAATTGATTTTTTAAATAATTATTAATTGTATGTTGAATCCTTGAAATTTTTAATCTTTATTAATTAATTTAATTTAATGATATTCAACGGTATTTAATGTTAATAGTGTTCGTCACACGTTATAAAATTTTTCTAATCGAAAAGTCAGATTAAAGACGAGAAAGTTACATAGAAGGAAATTACCTTATTTTTAGAAAAGAAATGAACATGCACGTATTCAATCTTAATTTAATAACTCGGTAATAATAATGATGACGTGAATAATTTAAAATTTTGTTATATCACTTATATCTAATTATTTATAATAGTTCTGATATGAAGTCTCCATATTAATAGTTTATAATAATATTTATAATAATTTATGTGTATATAAAAATAATATGAAATTCTTTTAGAAATTTAATAATAGTAATAATAATATTTGTAATATTGAATACAAAAAAATCGTGTAACATAAGATAAACAATCAATATATATTACTTCTTCCGTCCCATAAATTATGTCTCACATTGATTTTTTTACATAATTTTAAGAAAAAAATTGTATGAAAAATATAATGTAAAGTAATTAAAAATAATTTTCTTTTTTAAAAAATAAATTTTCTTTTTGTTGAAAAACTAAAAAAGTTAAAAAAAATTATGACTTGTAAAAGTCATTGAATTTTTAAAAAACAATTTCAATTGAACAAATTTAAAACAAAAACAAAAAAACAAATTTAGTGAGATTGATAGAGTATATAATAAGATACATGCTTACATGTACACCTTCTTTAATTAACATGTATCAAGGGCCGACCATAAGGGAGGGCAGGAGGGGCACTCGCCCAGGGCGCACTGTCCACCCGGGGCCTATTATATATATTTTAATTATATATAGTTTTTTAATAATTAAATTTTTATTAATGGAGTTCACTATCTCCAATTAAAAAATTATTTAGTCTAAACATTAACGAGTCTTAATGTCATAATTGAGATTTTAATGATAGTTTAGTTTTTTTAATATTTGTTATTAGGGATTTATTTTTTTTTCAATACTTGTTGTTTGTAGCTTATTTTTTTCAATACTTTTTATTAGAGGTTCAATTTTTTCTCAATATTTGTTATTAGGGGTCTACTCTTAAATTTTATTTTTAATCTAATTTTTTCAATACTTGTTATTTAAGGCCCAATTTTTTAAATTCTTATTATTAGAGGCTCATTTTTTCCTGATATTTATTATTAGAACCTACTCTTAAAATTCAATTTTTTCGATATTTGTTATGAGGGATTGCTCTTAAAATTTATTTTTTTCAATATTTGTTATTAGGGGTCTAAATTGTTCAATATTTGTAATTTGTGGTCCAATTTTTTTAATATTTGTTATTTGATGTTCAAATTTTTCAATACTCGTCATTAGAGGTTCATTTTTTTCAAATATTTGTTATTAGGAACATACTCTTAAAATTATTATTTTTCAATAACTGTTATTAAGGGCCTACTCTTAAAATTTTATTTTTTAATATTTTTATTAGCGGCCAAAATTTTTCAATAATTGTTATTAGAGGCTCAGTTTTTTTCAATATTTGTTATTAGAGGATTATTCTTAAAATCTAATTTTTAAATATTTGTTATTATGGACATACTCTTAAAATTTATTACATTTCAATATTTATTATTAAAAACCTACTCTTAGAATTCAAAATTTTCAACATTTATTATAAAATGCCTAATTTTTCGGTTTGCCCAGGACCTCCAAAATCTCAAGATCAGCTCTGCATGTATCGATACAAAGATCGAGTTTAGACCGTTCATAACATTTTATCTCCTTAAATCAGGACAATGAGATACTAAAATCTGAGTGTGGTTGTTAGAGTTTGCTAAAGTGAAAATGTAGGTTAATTTGAGAGAAAATGACTTGGTGGAGAGTTGGAAGAAGATTGATTTTTAAAATCTCAGATTACTTACTTCTTATCATTAGATTTTTAGTAACTTAATTATGTTAAATTAATTTAATATATTTTAATTTATATGTATAAAAAATTCGTGCATCGCAAAAAAAAAAAAGTTAACAATTTTATTTTGTTTGATCGGCAAGGAAGTATGGCTTTACTGACGAAAAAATTATACATCCACAATACATGATCATGAGCCTTATTAAAAACCTCTTCACCTAAAAAATGGAAGAAAAGAGCACTCCTAACCATGGCAACAAAGACAAAACACACACCAGGACAACAACACCATGACTGACCCTAAACAACCAAACACCACACAAATAAACCCCATGCACCAAACGCACAACATTAGCTCCCTAACACACTGCCTCCACAAAACCAGTTGCCAAGGTTAGTGCCGAAACAAGCACGCACCAGCCATCAAACCCGAACCATGACAGTTCCAAACCAAGCACTCGCAAGCCAACAAAACACTGCAGCAAGCATGACGGACTGCAGCAAGCATGACCGCATCCCACATCAATTCCAAACAGCAGCGCGCAACCATGGCTGAAGCCAACAACACACAACTGCACTTGCAAACCAGCAACAAACATATCCGAACGATCAATCCCCTCCTTCGCCAACACATCAGCGATCCCATTAGCCTCTTTATATATGTGCAAGAAGCAAACACAACACAAATCTGTACACGCTGCATCAATCGACACAAAAATATTCCACAACTACCAAGGACGACGATCTTTTTGTAGCACCCAATCAATCGCCATACACGAATCCGATTTGAGGATCAAACTCCCCACACTACGCCATTGAGAACAAAACACTAACTTCAATGCACATTCCAAAGCTCGAATCTCAGCTTTATTCGAGTCGACAACACCAATAGGGCCAGAAAAGACACCCAAAATAGTTTATTGAGCATCCCGTAACACCCCCAATCCCAGCTGGACCCGGCTTCCCACGCGCAGCCCGTCTACATTAAACTTCAACGCTGACCCTGGTGGAGGCGACCAAACTACTCCCAAACACACACCCGATGGGCAAGACGACACAGAGCACAACCGAGGACAACTCTACCATTAAGCTTCCTCCAGATTAGTCGCAGCAGTCAAAGTTCGCACCCAGTAAAATGATCGAAATTGAACTAGGAAAAACACTTCTTGAATCAGCATCCTCCTATCATTAAACACCGCATCATTCCTAGCCAACCAAACCGACCACAACAAGGCCGATACACACAACACCTATCATCGGTGAAGATCACCTGAGAAGGCACAATGAAAGCCCGAAATCACCAAGTCCTTCAAAGACTGGGGTAACGGTAAAATCACTCCCCACCACCTCAACGAGCAGTCCCACAACACATGCACAATCGGACAAGAAAACAATATATGGTCAGCCTCATCATCACCAATACCGCACCAAATGCATCGACCTTGATCTTCACCCACCGGAACTCCTCTTTGACGCAAGACATGTATGGTCGGTAAACGCTTTAACCAAACAAACCAAAGAAAGGACTGAACTTTCGGCGGAACACAAATCTTCCACACAAAACTCACACCAATATCACCATCTCATGCACGGTCCAACATCAAACGTTGTGTCAGTGCCTTAATCGAGAAACAGCCTTTAGCATCATGTTTCCAAATTAAAGTATCCATCACCCCATGATGTAAAACTATTGATACAACCAATGAATATAACTCTTGCAACATCGAAACCTTAAACACTGTCAAGTTCCTCCGAAAAAATCGCCCCAAAGCTCTTTGCGAAATATTATAAAATTATGTTTTTTATTTTATTTAAAAAAAACTCAATCTCGATTGGACACGTATTATGTAATGATAAAAAATGTCAACATCATCATAGAGTATTCTTATTTACTTATTTTTAAAATGTTCATCGAATAAATTACTCTCATTTTTCAAGAGGGACCAATTTGCTTAATTTCAAAATTGATGGTGACTTAAAGGGTGTTTAAAACAAAATATTTAAGCCAACTAATTATAACTTAAAAATTTTAGACTAAAATATTTACTTTTCAAATGTTCAGGGGCTAAAATGTCTCTTTTGACAGTAGAGAGACTAAAATGAACTCTTAAATATAGTACAAGGATTAAAATGTTATTGTTTTTTATAGTAGAATAACTAAAATGGACTTTTTAGTATAGCACAAAGACTTTTAATAGACTTTAACCAATTATTTTTGTATAAAAACTAAATAAAAATAAACTAAAAGATTAAATAGGCTTGGACTCAGACAAAGATTTTTTTGAACAATGTCACCTGAATTTTATTAACCACCATGAAAGATATTACAAATATAATACATCAAAAAGAGAGAAAAGGGAAACTAGTCCACTAAAAATCTCAGATAAATGTGCAAAGAAAAACAAATACTTTCATGGAGATTAACATACCATCAAAACCTAGAAACCTTCATGAATCACCTTGTCTCTAGCCAAACGAGACGCTTTACAATATGAAAAATGAGTGTGAGCGAACCAAACTTTCAAGCATATTGATCCGCTACATAGTTCTGATTACATCGGCTAACAAACCATAGAACGAGTGGGGATCAATCTTTTCTATGACCACCGACAGAATCAAATCAGAAAACTGACACTATGAGGATCTCTATATAAGCGCCAAACGTCCGCTAAGATATGCTGAAATCGTGACAAACGACAGATAAAACGAACCACATAAGTCAATGAAAAGCGTGCCACAAAGGTAGAGGAAAAGCGTGCGACAAGAGTAGAAATTCTTATTAAAATTGAAACAATTTAAGAAAATTAAAAATAAAAACAAAATATAAAAAGACAAGAAAAATAATAAAAACCGATGATCAACGACCAACACTAAAGTTTATGTTGATGTTGCCGCCGATCAAGCAAAAGGAATATGAAAAAGCTTAACGACTCTTATGAGAATAGAGAGAAAAAAATTAGGTTTAGTTTCGGGAGTAATTGTCTAGATTTATAAAAACTAGTTATATATAATGTTTCAATTATCTAGATTTTTTTTCTTTCATAAATTGGATGATATTTCATGCTTAATGCATACCTGTTTTTTTTTTTTGATAAATATAAACCCATACTTAATTTACATTCGATTACCTTAAACTGAGTTATCATACGATGAGATAACAATAACATCAATTAAACTAAAATTTGATTTCCTTAAATTGGACTGAACTTAAATAAATATTTATGACGTTAATACCATGCTAATTGATTTTTTGGTGACGTGTCTCGGCTAATTAAATTTTTAATTGACGTGATAAAAGGCGTAATAATATACTAATAATTTTTAAGTTAATTTAATTATAATTAACCTGCTAATATTTCTATTGATTTTCATTAATTTATCCATTCTTAATTCACTCACTTAACACATTAAGCAACTATCCCCACTTGCTTTATTGGCCTCTCCAATAACAAAGAAAGTATCTCCTATTTTAATAAAGTTAGAGAAGATTCAACTCTATATTTTTTTAATTAATTAATATTAGCCATAATGTATAATCAAAATCTAATCTCACCACTAAATTGGAAAAAAACAAAGTTTATGCAGAATCTAATCCATGGCATTTGTTAGTGGTAATCCCATTTAGTCCACCTCACGTTGCTTTTTAATTATCCACCATTTTAGGTTCTCCAAAAAGTGTAGGAAAGCTTTACAATTTCCCAGTTTTAATAATTGAAGTCATTAATCATGCAACGGATTGTGATTCTCATTGTTCTTTTAATTGTTTCTAATCGTTTTGTATCTGTGCATTTTTATTGTGTCATAATCTTAATTGTTAGTAAAAACTTGTTATGGACATTATAATTCAAATATAAGGTAGTACTTAGTTTGGTTAAGAATTTATATAAATTTACACGCACTTGTAAATTTCAATGCTCAAACCTGAGTTACCTAGGAGGAACAAGATCATCCTTTGACACTAGGACCACTCAATGGGTTTGTTAGTAAAAACTTTTTTTTTACTACAAATGAGTTTGTAATTGGACAAAAATTCTGTCTTTTTTTTGTGCCCCAACACTCAAAAATCAAATTCTAAATCATAATCTTAAATTCTAAATCTTAAACCATAAGCCTTAAATCTTAAAAATTACATCATACATTCAACACTCTAAACCCTAAACCCAACGTTAAACCCTAAACTTAAATTTTTTAATAATAAAGCATAAATAAGGTTACCGAAAAGGAACAAACGATTTCTCCTTGCTATAGTTTGGGATAAAAAGTAAATATTGGGATTTAGATACGAAAATGAATCAAATTCCAAAATTTATTTTATCCATATTTATCTCAACGGCAATTGTTTAGTGAAGATCTGTCATTGAGATAATTGTCTAGACAAGCACTAATTACACTTTGTAAGGCAAACCATGAGATCATTGTATTCAACTTCATCATTCACAATGGTAAAGGGGTTTCGCACGTTTCCACTTGTACAAATAACATCAGCCACCTTTTTGAAGGTGCACATCTTTTTCTCTCTTGTTTTCCTTTTGTTTTTCAAGCGGTGACGGAGCTGTGTGAACCGTGAAAGGAATAATTGTCTCCAGTCTCTTAATTTTTTTTTTATTTTTATTTTTATACAAAATTTTTAAAAAAATTAGGTCATTTATGAATTTGTTCTATACTTTCAAATCTCTAAATTTTAACTTTGTCCTTATTTTCCAGTAAACAAACACACAGAGAAAATAATAATAATAAAGCTGAATCCATCTGACGTGGAATGCAAAATCTAAGGACCAAAAGTAGTTTGCTTTTTCTGTGAGATTTTCACTTGCCTATTTATGTCTTACCTTAAAAGAATAAGTTTTAAATATTAAAGTTTAAGATTAAAGTTTAAGATTTAAGATATATAATAAGATTTATTTTTTTGAGTTTATAATTTGGGACTTAAAAATTAGAATTAAAGTGTAAAGTTTAATTTTTTAATGTTAGATCATATAAAGAGGGAAAAAAGGGGTCGAGAATTTGTTTTTTGTTTGGACCACCTAAATTTGCTTAAAAGAGGAAATATCGAGAGTCCCACAATAATTACAGCTATTTATTCATTCTTTTAACACTTTTAAATGATGAAGAGGAGGGGGACCAAAAGTGTATTGGACCTTAGTAATTTTTACATACTGTTTAATATTTAATTTTTTTTTGAATAACTTAAGTTTTATTTTTTAGTTGCAGAGATTTAGATAATGGGATTTGTTTGCATTAAGTTACTTTACCTTTGTTTAAATATATATAATTAATATTTAATGTACCGACAATATTTAATTTTATGTATTACATGTGAATTAGACGATGATATAACATTATAGATCGAAGAGGTTAGAAGCTACACTTCAACTTAGTTCAATAGTTTAAAGAAACTTAAATTTGAAGAGAAGAAAAATGGGCCATTTCTAATTTTAAATTGATGGTTCAGATCAATTGATTTTTTTTAAAAGGAAAAAAAGTTAAAAACCCCTCTAATCTTATATAGGGGGGAAAGAGGGTCCAAATTTATTAATCAAATGGAGAAGTACACAACATTACAAATAGCATTTGTCACACAGTAACCATAGTCCCATACTGCATCAGTAAAAACTCTAACACCCATATACTCTAGCATGAAACCCAAACACCCAACCCACAAGAACTAATTACTCATTAACCCACATGAAATCAACTACCATTTGCACTCCCTGTTGTGCTAAAACATGTGCAGCGCCATTCCTTTCTTATATGCAAAAGTGATTTTTCATAGGGGCTTTGAACACTGTAGCCTGCGTTGCGAAACTAAATCGGTAAAAGGAGCAGGAACCTGACTAGAACCAGAAATCCAATTCACTGCCAACTGGCTATCGGATTCAATAACCAGTGGACAAGACCCATTCCAATTTGTTTCAGTAAAAGGATGGAAAGCTTTCAATATAGCATTCAGTTCCGCACTAGTTGGGTCAGAAAAACCGATGGACAAGGAGAATATTAACAAAGGAATACCCAAGTGATCTCGAAGAACACCCCTAATTCCGGCTTCACTAAAACTACCTTTCCCCGAAGCATCAACGTTGAACTTAAGGGATCCCACAGGGGGGCTCCCAACTCCCTTGAGGGGGTCTAGATTGGTCACCAAATTGAACCCTGCACAAATTTGGATGTCGAATATAATCCCTGACTGAATATGAGAGCAATGGCCATTTGTTTTTGCACCAAAACTCGATTCTAGTTAAGGCCAAGTCAAAGATGAGATCCACATTGCAACACTTATCATTAAAGATAAAATCATTTCTGCATAACCAAATGGTCCAAACAATCCCGAAAAAAGCTACCCTCTAGACAGGTTTGACAGTAGATTCGATCCACTGACTATTTCACATAACAAGCAGAGATTTTAGATCGCCTAGCATAACCAACTGAATATTTTAAATTCGACTCTATCTCTGCCAAACTCTCCAAGCAATATTACATTGACAAAATAGATGATCCACCGATTCAGGAGATTTGGAGCACAACACGCAAGAGCTGGAATGTGTAAAAGAAACACCAAGCTTATGGAGCTCGGTAAACGTTGGTATTCTAATTTATGGATAGGTTATGTGACATCGATTATGAAAAAGCTTCGTGGATCATATAAGACTTGTAGACTTAATGATACCTTGAAATAGGTAATTCAAGAACTCTAGCTTGTGTAGGCTAGATGATATGGGCCTAATCGACAATTGAATGCATTTTTTTTGAAAATAAAGAAGAATGACATTTTTTTGTTCAAAATATGGATACAAAGCGCTCAATATATGGACCATAATTAGGGCTAACTTCAAGATTCTTTCTTATTTTTATTTTGGAAGAACTTTCTTTTTATTCGTTAGCATCTATTTTTTTTTTTTTTTTTGCAATACAAGCATCGTATTACTTATGTTTTAATTATCAAATGCGGCATTGCAAGTATTGTTTACATCTGTATACAACTTATATAATAAGGAATACTGATATAAAATACTAAGGTTTGCGGTCCTCCTCCCTAACTAGCATTTTTTTTTCATTTCTATTCTGAAATGATTAACCTTCAAAATTCTTTGAATTCATATCCAAAGTTCTATCACAATTCATTTTTAATATATCTCTGTGAGGTTTACTTCGTTTCACTTTTTAGAAATAAGTCGATGTGGATTTAGAAATTTTTTTGAGAGTGAACAAACATATTAATAACACATTTTTTATGCGAGTTGATATAATAAGATCTCGAATGGAAAATTCAAGCAACCTCTTTCCTTAACCTAATTTTTTTATACAATTTCTAGCACCGCAATCTCTTTTTTTTTTTGTTTTTTAGCCGATGGTCGGCAACCAATTTTAGTATTGGTTGTCGACCACCAAATTTATTATTTTTCTTGTTTTTTATATTTTTAATAAGAATTTCCGCCTTTGAGGCACGCTTTTTTGTTTTATGATTTCGTTTTATTTGTCGTTTTGGCATGATTTTAGCATACCTTAGTGGTCGTTTAGTGTTCGCACAGATACCTTCACGACGGTAGTTTCTGATTATGATTTTGTTGGTGGTCATAGAAAGATAGATCCGCACTCGGTTGATGGTTGTTTGCCGGTGTAATCAGTCCGGGTAGCAGAGCAATATGCCTGATAGTTTGGCTCGCTCACCACTCCTTTTACACCCCGTAATGCGTCTCGTTTGGATAGAGATAAGGAGATTCATGAAGGCTTCTGAATTTAGACAGTATGCTAATCTTTACGAAAGTATTTACCTTTCTTTACATTTTTAGGTTTTTGTATGAAATTGTAGTGGACTAATCATATTATTCTCTGTTTTGTATACGTTGTATTTATAATATCTTTCATAATTTTTAAATAAAATTCAATTTCTATTATAAAAAATATTAACCTTTAATGTATATTAATTTTTCTAAGCATTAAAAAAAATTAAAGGTAAATTAAGGAGGAATCTAATCTCATCATGGAAGCGTCTTTCCTAAGTGAAGTTAAAGGAGTTAGAAAGACGCTGTCTAAGCATATTTATTTATAGCATAAACTACAATGGCAATCACTAAACTTTTAAAACGTTTTTATTTTTGTCAATTAAATCAAAAACTTTCATTACAGTCCCTAAATTTTTAATTCACTTTCATTGTAGTCACAAAAATTTTGATTCGCTTTTATTACGGTTAATGTTGTTAAAAATGATGACATAGCATGTTAAAGTCTTCTTCCAAAAAAGAACCTTATTTTTTCAAATTTACGGTCACTACCAAAGTCGAAATTTTGATGACCAAGCCGTCACCGGTCAATCACAACGGTAGGAAGGATCCGTTTGGTCATAAATTTAACATAATTTGGTTTCAAGCTGACCTTGCAGTTAACAATAACATATCAATTTTTTTTTTAATTTTTTACTTTTCATTAAGATTTTTAGTTCCAATTCACCATTGTTAATCGTTGGACCAACTTAAACCAAACTATATTAATCTTCTAGCCAAACTGATTTTTTTCACCATTAGAATTGGCTGACAATCATTTCATTCATCGGAACTTTGACCTTGGTGGGGACTATAAATTTGGAAAATCAAGATTCCTTTTGGAGAATACTTTAATGTGTCATATCAACATTTCTTATCGTGAGATAACAATGGTAACCATAATGAAAGTGAATTAAAAGTTTAATAATTGTAATGTAAGTTTTTCGATTTTAGTGACAAAAGTGAAAATACCTTAAAAATTTAGAAACTATCAATATAAATTTACCCTTATTTCTATTGTAGCTTTAATTTGTGGCAAAGAGAACAAACATAAAGGTTTGAATTTCTAGGAATCATCCATTTCAGAAGAGATTAAAACATACGGTCGCAAGAGATGATGCATTTGATTAAATATATTTCTTGGTCCAATAGAAGATAATGTCACATTACAACCAAGTTGTATATTAATGGAACTATAAAAATGAAGAAAAATAAAAAAAAGTTAATGCTAATAAGTGGACAAAGAATGAAATAATTAGCAGTGTACACTTTCAAAACTTTAATCTCCGAAAAGCAATTTTCTCCCTACCCAGAAAATAAGATTAATGCTATGACATATCCATCACTACCTACCATTTATATAATATTCAATTAATTATGACTTATTATTTCATCTATTATCAACAAGATGTTTAGTACCCTAAAATATCTTTCAACAGTATAGTTTTACCTAATTGAGTTCATATTGTTATTATTCTCAAATATTTTTTATTTTTATTCAAATCAAATATAGAATTAAGAATTTGTTTAAATTCTAATTTAAGATTAAGACATTCCATGAAATATACAAGTTAAGTCGATGGTTTATGTTAATATAAATTAAAATTTTATTTAAGTTTTATATTACTAAAATTAAATTTATAAATATTTTAAAAATTACAAATTTTAATTAGAACAAGAGTTATAATTAACCTTTATCAACTGTATCACGATTTTATTAAAATGATTATAAATTTTAAAATAAGTAAGACATTCAATATAATTAGAATATAATTATTTAATTCTAAAAGAAACCAATAACTGAAACTTAATAAGTTGTCTCAATAAAAAAACGAATGATATTTATTTTAGGAGACTCGAGTTCGATCGCTTTATATATAGGTTGTGTATGAATTTTTATTTTAGTAATTTGTCATAGGTTATTACCTTCTTTCCGCTCATCACATGCTATTATCCATTCAAAAAAAAAAACCACATGTACGATGGAGTGTACGTAATTACTGTTTTTATATTTTATAATTTTTTTTTAATGTGAGATTAATTTTACGAATGAGATCGAGCTCCGACCCTATTACTAAAAAAGTAATGTGAACAACTATAGTATTACACATCTTTATTGAACCAGATAGTTTAAACTTAGAAAATTGCTTTTTATCTAATACAGGTAGGATATTAGGAACCGAAAGATTAGGTTGTCCGTACAAGCGCCTTCGGATAAACTTGAACCCGAAAATTTATAGTTTATTTTAGCAGGTAAAAAAAATCCAAAGCAATACAAGTTAAAGCAGACAGGTATGGTACAACTTTTTTCTATTAATAATGATAGAATAGGTTTTTGGATGAGTTTAAAATACGGCAGGATCTAGATGTAGTTATGGTACGATATTAATTAAAAATATCATAAAATATAAAATTAAAAATTAAAAATATTATATTTTTTAATAATATTTTAAGTTAATAGTTAAATATTAAAATTTAGTTCTGAATATTGATTTTTATAACTTTTGATAATATTTTAAGTTTTTGTAAGTATTAAAATTTATCTATAAGTACATATACTTATCGTAAAATCACTAACTTAAAATATTATAATAAAATATAACATTTTAAGTTGATAAATAATATTCTAAGTTATATATTTTATAATATTTTGATTAATACCG
The DNA here is from genome assembly GCA_019671005.1 of Hibiscus mutabilis. Taxonomy (NCBI): domain Eukaryota; kingdom Viridiplantae; phylum Streptophyta; class Magnoliopsida; order Malvales; family Malvaceae; genus Hibiscus; species Hibiscus mutabilis. Next base: position 24,467,322 of record CM033713.1, read on the forward strand.
TATCATAGTCGCACCATGCTACATTCTATACCTACCTTTTTTTTTTTTCAACGAAGAAGGGTAGAATAGATTTTTTCTTTGTGTGTGTGCACGTTAGAATAGGTTTGGTTTGTTTTATTTGATGTTTGTTGATACTGTATTGCACTATGGTACAAAAGAGTTGCATGATAACTGGAGCTGATTGGTAAGTAGCGTGTAGTTCCATTACACTTGTACCGCTTCCATCAGCCCTCTCTCTGTCCCCATTTCTTTAAACAGTCTCTCAAATTCGTTGGCTTGAAATTGTGCCGACATGGCTCCTAACAAATGGGGTTTCTTTGCCTCTCTCTTCAACTAAGAAACTACTCCACCGCCTGCTTCTTCTCTTTCATTTTACTACTCTTGTGTGAGTTATTTCATCTTTTTTTTCATAATTTTCTCTCAAGTTGCATGTTATCATCATCTGAATCTCTTCTTCTTCTTCTTCATCTTTGGTTCAGTCTCCGATCATCTCTATCTGTTTTATTTTTATTTTTATTTTTATTTTTGACCCTTTTTTCCTCCATCTGAGATTTTAGCTTCTTTCCCTTTTACCTTTGTTTTTAGCCATGGGGTTTTTGCCCTTTTTCTATTTTCTAATTCTGGGTTTGTTTTTGGCTTGTGTAGCATATAGAAATCCAAGTTACTGTTTTGGAAACTGTGAACTTTGTTTGACAAGGAAAAATTCCTTTTCCTTGTTTGGCTTTATTTTCTTGATTTTGTCTTAAGGTCTTCTCTGTCACTGTGGTTACATGGGATCTTAAGGAGATCAATAAGATCCTATTGCTGGAAGTCGAAATCTTGTGATTCATGTTCAATTTTATGTTCTATATTTCAGGAACTACCTGATACTTTGAGAAATTAGGATGGCCATGCAAACTCTGTATCTTAAAGAACATGATGGGATTGTACATAATCCCATGGGGCAGTTGGCACCAGTACCATCACAACCTTGGTGGACTGCTCTTGAATCTCAGCCGTCCATTTATGGAGAATTCTGTGGCCAATTGAAGCCCTTGTTGATGGAACATCCTTCTAATGGAGACCAAGTCCCTTGTGCTAAACAAGCTGAACAAGGAGGGAACAAAGGGCATCCTGCTCAGTTCACCGCATTCCCTGGTAAATCTCATCTCAATTTTTAGGTTTATCTCTTGAAATCAAGTGGTTTTCTATTATTAGATTTGCCTAGAAAGTTTACATTATTAAGATAAACTATATCCATATTTTTGTCACAGTTTGGTTAGAGAAAAACAAATTGTGGCAAATAAGTTGATTGAGTCTTAGTTCGATTGGTACAATTACTGTTGCAACATTTAAGAGTAGGTGGATTCTCGTGCTCAAATTTGCCGATACAAGGGGTTTAGCAAAGTATAATTTATGGCTTCCAAAGTTATTTTCTTTCCATCTTTTTCACTAGGCACAACAAATGAAAAAATATATGTTTCCATCTTTTCACTTTTCACCTTCAGTTTTCCACTCATCCATTAAAGTAAAGCAATTCTTTTACTTTTGAAATATGAATGGTCCTTTTGTCGTATTACATAAAGTAGTTAGAAGCTGCACTGATGTCTTAGGATATTGGAAACTTAAGGACAAGGCAACTTAAAGCATCTTTGAAATGTTTTCTTTTTCATAATATTTTGTATTGTTTACTGATCTTCATGACTCAGGTGATGCTTCACTGAAAAGTAAAATTATGGGTTAATATCTGAACTGGGAAAGTACATAAGGCCATTGATCTTTGTGTTTGTCCTTTTTTCAATGATTTATTTAACAATTTAACTTGGTTTAATTTGTGACCACCTTGGCTACCAAGCTTTAACATGCAGAAACTTAGATTATTTATGTGTGATGCGTTGTTGGTTTATTTTTTTTATAAACTTATAGTAACTATGTGTTGTCATATATCAAAAGATAATTTATTTGTTTTTAAAACCTTTTACGGGGAGATGGCATTGTTTTTCCATTCAGGTGATGGCAAAAGTTCAGGGGATGGGCAGAAACCTCTGGCCGTCATATCTCTGCAATCAGCTGCATCAGAACAACATGCTCGCTTTGAACTAGGATTTGGTCCGCCAATGGTAATAACAGTATTTGTTTGGAACTTTCTTCCATAAACTGAATCATTTTCTCTTTTCTAACATATTTCATCCTTGCTTAATCCAACCATAGGTCTGTGCAAAATACCCTTACATGGATCAATGCTATGGAATTTTCTCAACCTATGGACCTCCGATTTCGGTTTGTCTTCCATTATTTCTAAGCTAAAACGTTGTCTGGATTTATGTCTGTCATTCTTGCGATATATCTTTAGTGCTTGGAATGGTTGCTTATCCTGATTTTATGTATTCCATATGAATAGGGCCGTGTTATGCTGCCATTGAACTTGGCATCGGACAATGGACCAATTTACGTAAATGCTAAGCAGTACAATGGAATCATGAGGCGTCGGCAATCCCGTGCAAAGGCTGTTCTTAAGAATAAACTCACTAAAGCTCGGAAGGTATTCTCTCCCTTTTCTCTTGGTTTGGAAAGTTTTGGCCAAAGTCTTTGTAGTAAGTTTATTTTCCTTCATAATTGCTTGATTATATGCATGTGAATGTATGCATGGTATGTTGACCCCAAAAAATACATGACATTTATAGATTTTTTGGTAAACTACACCAGTAGTCACCAAACTATTTTTTTTTTTACAAAAACATCACTAACGTTATGTTTTCTTCCTATTTTGGTCACCGACTGTTATTTTTTAAAATTTTTCATGTCATTTTTTCTCTCTCATCGTAATCAATATATGTTATTTTATAATATTTTTATTCAAACTAGCAGGATGGTGACACGTGTCACTGTCTATTAGTAGAATAAAATGAATGAAAAATCAAGCCTCTTATGCAGTTAGATAGATGGTGACACGTGTAACTGCCTAATAGGATTGTGACACGTGTAACTGCCTATTAGTCGAATCTCTCTGGCTGCATAAGAGGCTTGATTTTTCATTCATTTTATTCCACTAATAGACAGTGACACGTGTCACCATCCTGCTAGTTTGAATAAAAATATTATAAAATAACATATATTACTTACGAGGAGAGAGAAGAAATGACATGGAAAAATTAAAAAAATAAAATTTTTTAACACTTGGTGACCAAAATAGGAAGAAAACATAACGTTAGTAATGTTTTTGCAAAAAAAATAGTTCGGTGACCAAAATAAGAAGGAAACATAACGTTAGTGATATTTTTGCCAAAAAAAATAGTTTGGTGACCAAAATAGTAAAAAAACTATAGTTCGGTGACTACTAATGTAGTTTACCTTAGATTTTTAGTTTTATGACAATCAGTTAGATAAATAGCTAATATAATTTGTAATCAACTATTTAATTCGTTATCAACTATCAATTATCCATTAGTTGTTAAATAGGGCTTATATTTTATTTTAGCTCAATCATGAATGTTTCGAATGCTTTAGGTTTCTCACATGCCAAATTTATGATCTAGTTCGTTGAACTAGATAAAAAAAAAAAAAACTAAACGAATGAGTCTAAATTTTAAGCAACAAATATTATGGATATGGTCGGTTTTATGTCTTCTTATGCCAGAAATATTTAGGCATCTGCTTTTGTTCCACAGCCATATATGCACCACTCTCGCCATCTACACGCAATGCGCCGACCGAGGGGATCCGGTGGCCGTTTCTTGAATGTGAAAGCTTCGAACAGCGGCAAATATGGAACGGAGATGAAGAAAGCAGGTGAAGGACAAATTTCTCGCCCTACAGGCTCTCAAAACTCTGAAGTCTTGCAATCCGACAGTGGAACCTTGAACTCATCCAAGGAAGCCATCGGAGGAGGCTCAACAGTTTCGGGTTCAGAAGTCACCAGCATGTACTCAAGGGAAGAACTTGAGCACAATTTCCCAATCAATCATCTCGGACTGTCTTTCCACTCTTTCCCGGGGATGATGGAAAACGGGCGTGGTCTGTTATGCCCAACAGTTGGGTTGCACCAGCAGATCACTGTTTGCAACCTCAAAGTTTGATACCGAGGGATTAGCGGGTTTGGTTCGACCAAACCCGCTTTTCTCTTTAGCAACCGAATCGAACTGTCGTTGCATTTATGCCACAGATTTTGGTTGCTAGGCAAATCATTCTTGGCTTATCTTTACTTAAAGCTCTTCTTTACCAGTCCTGGAAGCACTGATATCTTGGAAGATGCTCAAAACGGTAGTATGTAAGAAATGTTGGATCAGACCATAAGTAGTCCAATGAAAACCTAGAAACTTGGCTTGTGTGTTTTGTAATCATAAATCTTTTAAGGGTTGTGGTGTTCTTGAAACCGTGTTACTGTTACCTGCATGTTTGTTTTCCTTGTGAAATGCATGTATTGCAGAATTGTCAGTTGCCGTGTTCTTAGCATTTATCTTTTCACCCTGCATGTTTGTTTTCCTTGTCAAATAATGTACTGAAAAATTATCCGGTGCCGTGTTCTCAGTCTTTTATCTTGTAGGACCGCAGATATCCAAATATAGTTTGAGATGAAACTAAAAAATTAAATTTTAAGTCTTAACTTTAAATTTTAATCTTAAATTATAAATTTTAGAAAATACAGTCCACTTATAATTTTTTAAATCATAACCTTAAATTTAATTTTTTTAGTGTGGGACTATAAATAGGGACACCGAAAAGAGTAGATTTATATTCTCAAATATGTATTTAAAAATTATGATGGAAATGGAAAAGTATTTTTGGGTTGTTTAGTTTAAAATTAGTTTAAGGTTACAAGAAGTCTTTGAATTTTTAAAAAAATCAATTAAGTTTTTGATTTTTTTTTTGTATTTAATTAAGCTCTCAAACCAATAAATTAAATCAATTAAGCTATTTGCCGAATATTGATTGTTGAATCTAACAATTTTTTCGGGTCAATTGGTGCAATGTGTTGAACTACAGTGTTGTCACTTGAAATTTTAAAAAAAGTTATTTTATTTAAAAGCCTTAAACAATTAAAAAAAACTTAATAAAAATATAAGAAATAATTTTTAAAAAAACTATAATGTCCACAATAGAACTATAATTTATCATATAGGAATAATATCTAAAGAAAAAATATGTTAAGATTGAATGGTCAAATAGCTTAATTGATTTAATTTATTTGTTCAATAGTTTAATTGAGTGGAAAAAAAAATAAAAACTTAATTGGTTTTTTCAAAAGTCTAGGGGCTTTTTTGCATCCTTAAGCCTTTAAAATTTGAGTGTTTAGTTAGCATTGTTATTAGAGTGTGTTTTTAAATAGATAAAAGGATAAGTACATAAATGATCATTAAACTAAGTAAAAATAATCTTTTCGCTCACTTAAATTTTAAAAGTTATAAAATGATCATTAAACTTATCAAATTATTACAAAAAGGTTACTAAACTTTATCGAATTATTAAAAATAGTCATTAAATTTATCACATGTAATGACCATTTTATAATAGTTCGATGAGTTTAATGACAACGTTATAACTTTTGAAATTTAAGCGGCCGAAAAGATATATTTTTGCTTAGTTTAGAGACCATTTGTGTACTTTACCTTATATACAATGCATATTTTAAACATTGTTTTTGAAAAACATAAAAGAATTGGTGATATAAATGATGACAAATAAATAATTTTACTCAAAAGTAATTTTGTCAAAAATTAAAAACTTTAACTTATAAAAAGTATTTTTTTTAACTCGTCCCTAAGCAACCACATTTGATCCATAGTGATTTCTAAAGTTCACTAAAGCATCTATGAACATAATACGGCAAATTTCTCACATTTTTAACATCAATTTTTCACTTTAGATCATCCTATAGGCTTAGCAACCAAAACACCCAACATACACAACGCATTCATGCAAAACAATCACATTTATGATAAGCATGAAACACTTCAAAGTTATTACTTTTTACAAAAAAAAAAAAAAACTGAATTGCACTCCCTTGGCCACTTCTCTTCAAATTTTCTCATTTCCCTTGGTGTTTGTAGCTTTTTCAAGCTCTTTCACTAGTCAAACATGTGTAAAAACGAATTATTACACTCCTAATTGATTAACAAAGAATAAATCTAAATTAGTAAAATGAGTTTGAATCTTCAAAATCCTTTTTAAAACTAAAAACCTCCTAAAACCTTAATTTTCTTTTTACCACTTTTTTTTTTTTTTTTATCAATGTTGGTCTCAAAATGAAGCCATTGATTTGTGGATTTCAATTCTTGAACTCATGATTCTTGGGATGAGGGTTAGAGTAGAAAAGATTAAATTTTTAGGAAAGAAATGCTATAGTTTAGGGGGAAAAAGAATGAAAAGAGAATAGAGAGAGGATATTATGAAGTAAGCAATGGGGATTTGGTCCCCTCTTTCCCAGGCCAAAAAACAAGAAGAAATTAAGAGGATGGCAGCCTCTTTTTCTTCAAGGGTACAATTGCACCTCAAGCCCTCAATTTTCCTCTTTTCTTAGAAGTGCCCCGTTTTTTACAAAAAGCGTAAATTTACATCCATCCATTCCCAAATTTAACTCAATTGTTCTTAATATCCAACTAAGTCTTCGAGTCCAAGACTTGAATCAACACTAATTCATTGACTCAAAATTCGGATCGTTACACATACAATTGGACTAAAGAGGAGAACCAGAGAACACGTGACATTATAGAAGTCATTAGAATAACTTATATTAAACAATAAACAATCATTAAGAGGCATAGAGAAAAAAGATGATAAGTTAAATCAGAGACCTTTGATATCGGTGCAATTTCATAGCACATGGATGCTTGTTTCAGTAGTTATTTTCACAAAGTTGTATGTTGAGTATTTGATAGACCACGCCTACACCTTTCTAAGGCTAGTTTAACATTGCTTTTGAAAAGTGTGGTGGAAAAGTATTTTTAAAAAGTAATTTTTAGAAGTACTTTTGAATTTTTGAATTTGAGATTTAAGTTTTTAGTATTGCTGTAAAAAGTGATTTTAAGAAGGTAAATGACCATTTTGGACATAATATTGTAAGTTATATATATATATATATAATTTATATCTAAATTCTTTTTTTTATGACAAAAGGGATACTATTGCAAGTCTCATTAAAAACCTCCCTAACCTAAATGGAGAAAAAGAGTACTCACAACAGCATTGCATGAAAAAAAAACTTACACAGGCAAGGAAAGCAAAGCGAACACAAAAACACTCAGAACGCCATCCTATTCGCCAACTAAATCAGCATCAACCAGAGCCGCCACCTCTAAAGGTGGTGTATCAAAGAGAACCTCCCTACACTGTTGATTCCGAATCACTTTTGCTAGCTTATCCGCCACAACATTACCCTCCCTTCCAACATGACTCACACGCACTTCCCAATCCCGGAAAAGCATATCACATACCCTCAAGAGAAGACCATTCATAGCCATGAACATAATGTCGCCCTGCAGTAAATTCACGACCTTCAAGTTGTTAAGGCAAAGCTCAACTTTAATGTAATCCTAATCTCCACTCATGTACAAGAGCATCATGTGCCGCCCAAAGTTTTGCTAAAAATACCGAGCAAGACCTGATGTTCTTTGCAAAACCCAACAGTCACTTCCCGTCACTGTCACGTATTACTCCCCCAATAGACGCCAAATTCCCATGTCCTCCAACTGCTCCATCCGCATTAGCCTTCACCCAACCCAACTCCAATCTAATCCATTGTTGAATTATCATCCCCCTTCGATGCCTCAAGGATGGTCCCCTACTAACTCCAACCAAGTCATCACGCAACCTCCGGCAATACCCCACCACGTCCCAAATTAGCTCACGCCCCTATTAAGGACATAAGTACATCGACGCTTCCATAAAGTCCAACATAGAAGAGAAAAGAAAATACTCTAATGTTGATCAACATTTTGTAACCCACTATTACCTCTCAGATTAGTTTCAAACCATTCTACGAAAGGGGTGACCATAAAAACCTGTAAACAGTCCCTCGGTATTACCTGTGCCCAAAGCTGCTTCGCATGTTGACAACGTCGTAAAACATGGTTGACGTCTTCCTCCCCATTCAAACATACACTGCACAAACTATCCGAAGTAAGGTGACATCGCCGGTGCTCCATATTTGTCAACAAACGCCCATAATTCACAAGCCATATAAAAGATCTCACCGTTGCTGTACATTCATCTTCCAAATAAAGGTCCAAATATTATTATTCGGATTAACTCTAGTATGCGCAAGAGCCTTATAAGCAGAAGCAGATGAAAAAACTCGAGAATCATCCTAACACCATGCTGGCATGTCCTTACCAAATGAAGCATGTGGCGGCACCACACAAGCTATCTTATCAATAATCTCTTGCGGCAACACAATGTGCAACCTCGTCCAATCCCATTCCACGGAGAGAGCAACCATAGCTGCAATCGATAATTTAGGCAGCGGCGTAGGAAGTAAGTATGAGGTTGCTAGTGGCTCCATTCCATCTAGCCAAACATCCCACCAAAAGTCAGTGCTCCACCCATACTGAATTTTCCAACATACCCCTCGTTTCACCTCGTCCCATATATTACTAAGCCCATTCTATAGCAGCGAGCAGTTAGGCCTAGTAATGGTCGAAGGCACACATCCACTCTATTTATACTTATCCTTAAGAACACGAACCCAGAGTTTATCTGTATCCCCCACTAAATGAAAGCCAATCTTCATTAAAAGCGCATAATTTTGTTGTACCAAGTCTCTGAATCCCAAACCTCTCATCTCTATAGGCAATTTAACTAAATCCCAACGTATTAAACTCAAAGCCGAGGAACCAGTCGACGAACCCCACACAAATCTTCTACTCAGTTTTTCCACCTCATCACAAACATTCTTAGGTAACAAAGTAGTTTGCATGATATAAGTAGGAATAGCCTGTAACACTGCTTTTGCTAGAGTTATCCTTCCAGCAAAAGATAAAGTTTTTGCCGCCCATCCAGATAAACGAGCCTCAATTTGCTCCAACAGGTGACAATAAGTATCTTTTGTGACGCGTTTGTGCAATAAAGGTACCCCAAGGTACTTTCCTAGATCCTCCACAATTTTAAAACCAAACCTGTTCGTTATCATATGCTTTCTCTCATTATCACAATTTTATGAGAAATATATTTGAGTTTTTGTTACACTTACTTGATGCCCGGAACAAGCACAAAACTCAACCATTACATGCTTAATTATCTCCAATCGATTAGTAGAGGCTTCCCCAAACAACACTAACTCATCAGCAAAAAATAAATGAGATATCCCTAGACCTGTCCGGGAAAGACAAATATGTTTCCAGCTCCCATCACCCACTTTCTTATTAATAGCATGCGATAATCTCTCCATACACAACACAAAAAGATAAGGGGAAAGAGAATCTCCCTATCGAATACCTCGTGTTAGAGTAAAGCTCTCGGTAACCTCACCATTCCTGATAATCTGAGTCGAAACAGAGCAAACACATTCCATTACCCATGTTATGAACTGAGTAGGCATGCCGAGCTCATGCAATGTCTCCAGAATAAAGCCCCATTCAAGACGATCATACGCCTTTTCTAAATTAACCTTAATCGCCATCCACGATTTTGATTATACTTTCTTGCTCATCGTGTGAATGATCTCCTGAGCGAGAATAATATTGTCAGTTATCTGTCGGCCAGGTACAAAGCTGGTCTAAGTTTGCGCCACCCACTCTGGTAAGAATGGTTTTAATCTATTAACCAAAATTTTCGTGACCACCTTATACAACATAGTACACAAGCTAATGGGTCAAAATTGTTGAAGACTTTCAGGGCTTGCTACCTTCGAAATTAAAAACATAAGTGTTCGGTTAGCCATTGTACCCAACTCACATGTCTCAAAGAAATTCACCACGTACTGAAACACCGACTCACCAACAATCTCCCGATTCCGCTGAAAACCCCGCGTGAAACCCATCAACCCCAAGAGCCTTTGAAGGGTTCATATTGAAGACAACCGCGTGCATTTCTTCTTTAGAAACCGATCAAATAAGTTGTTGTTGCATATTCGATAGCGGCACAAACCCCCACAGAAATCGGTACTAGTTGCCTGCCTTGTTTCAGCTGAGAAAAGAGTTCGAAAAAATTCAATCGCACTCGCTTTTAACTGCCCCTCATCCGAACACCAAACCCCATCCTCATTTTTAAGCATGCGAATAGTATTTCGCCTCCTCTGATTCAGCATCGATGCATGAAAAAATTTGGTATTGCAGTCCCTCATTGTGAGCCACCGACTACAAGATTTCTGAAACCATAAACTCTTTTCCTGATCAAGCACCACATTTAGCTCATTTTTTAAATTAGCCTCAAGTTCCATAAGAAAAAGTGAACGATTTCTTTAAAAAGCCACCTCAACACCATGAATACGAGCCAAGAGACGAGCCTTATGACGCCCAATATGCCCGAAGACCTCAACGTTCCACACTCGGCTTTCGTCTTGGAAGGCAAAAAGATTTTCAAATGCCGACTTATCATCCCTCCAATTTTCCTGTAGTAAGCGCTTGAAATCCGGATGTTCATTCCAAGCGGCCACAAACAGATAAGGTCGATTGCCCTGATTGACTGTTACCTGCTCTGTCGTGAGAAGGATAGATCGATGATCTGACCCCAGCATTGGTAAATGAGATATTTCTGAGCAAGCGAACATGTCATACCACTTCCGGTTACACAAACACCGGTCTAATCTTTGAATCAAATCCTCACGTGACCAAGTAAATCTCGGACCATTGTAGCCCATATCAAATAACCCAAATGAAAAGAGAAAATCACAGAACTTAGCACAAACCCCCGAATGACGTTGAGACCCCCTTGTCGTTCATCTGCACTACAAATTGCGTTAAAGTCCCCTCCTAAAACCCAAGGCCTATCATCTCCAGATTCTAATGCAATGAGTTGATTCCAAAGGCAACTTCGACGACCGTACTCCGGACTTGCATACACAAAAGTGATAAAAATATGGCGACTCGAGTTCATCTCAACGCCCACTCCATGTAAGAATTGATTTGACACCGCAACCATATCAATCTGAATAGAGTTCTTCCACAAAACCCATATGCCACCTGAAAAACCATTCGCTTCCACCCTGTAGGAAAAATCAAAACGAGAACGCCGAATAAAAGCATCCACATCACCCCCGCTCACTCTCGGTTCCATTATTGCTACCACATCAGGATCATGCGATCTCACCAAAAGTCTAAAATACCGATTAAAAGCAAGGCCTAAAGTGCCTTGAGAGTTCCAAAAAATGACCTTAACCATTTAAATCAATAAAATAGAGACAAACAAACCTCTAAACACTATTTTCTTGTAGGCTTACCCTCTCCTTCAAAGGACACATTCTGAAACCATTGAACCTTGGCTCGTCCCTTATTCCTAGCCTTTGCTTCCAAGCTCTTACCATATTCTGTAGAGGTACCAGTCGTGAGTTCCTGAGACATATTAGACACTCACGTTGATACCTCGATTTGTTTATTTCCATCATCGCCCTTCTTTGGCCTCCCCGATTTACGGTTTACGCCGACGACAATATTCAAATTTTGGTTAGCTCCATTCGAACTAGCTTTCTGAATTGGACCATACAATGGTCTACCATTATTATCCTTCAAGGTTCTTTTCGACCCTTCTTCAATAACCCTTATAGCTTTATGTTTCTCATTTGGCAAGGATGTTTGCACCATAACAACCTGATCCTTTGTCGCCACCACAACTCCTTCTCTATTACCTGTTTTCTCCACTTTCCGTATTCGCTCTCTTGGTTGTGACCTCAGAAGCCCTTCCTAATACAACACTCGTATCAGCAGTATCCATAGCATACTGCTGTTATGTATTCAAATCTTGGACACCTTTTATCGGCTTCGAGCTATAAACCATATCCCCCATTGCAGCCTTACCATTACATGCCTCCCCAGAATCTGCCCCACCATTCTTTACAACCTCCTTGTTATTTGTATCAGCCAACACAACATCACTTAGATTCCCCATACCTGATCGATGTATCTCTCTCTCCGACATTTGTTTCCCCTCATCATGCAAGTTATTAAGAACACCAAACCTAGACCCTCCTTGTATACTCGGTTCTCCTTATCAAGTTGCCTCCTCTCAGTCCTTGTAGTCGCGCGACGTCGCCTTCGTTGCACTTGCATCCACGGCCCATACATATCCTCACAAGACGATTTAGGTGCTGGTGCCACAACAACCTCCACCTCAATATTATCCACCGACATGCACATTTCCTTCGTATGGCCATATTTAATAAATACATTTTGTTCTAACAATTGTACGTGTTCTATGAAAATATAACAAATTTAAAATATTTTATTTAAAAAACTTGACATGAATAAATATATATAAGTTTTAAACTAAAAATAATTTATTAATTATATAATTATGTCTTCGTAAAAAATTATAAATTTATAAATTATAAATAAACACAATAGTAAATGAAGGTTATGATTATAATTTGGCTCCCAAAAGTACTTTTTTAATCGCAAAAGCTAAAAATTTTAACTTTTGTGTTTGGGTTGAAAAGCACTTTTCAAACGCAGTTTTTTTTCTTCCAAAAACTAGCTGTTTAGCATTGATTTTGAGTTTCAAACCAACACTTTAACCAAAATCCCGTTTAGAACTCATTCCTAAACGGGACCTAAGTTTGCCAGCAAAGCGATTTCGAATGCAAGTCCAAAGAAAAAAGATGCACTAGTTGAGGAACTTGGAGTTGCCAAATGAGAAATGCTTATTTTCATATTTTATTTTTCATCTTATTTTCCCTACTTAATTTTCATATTTAAAGATATTTACAGCTCCTTATCAAGATTCCATGTTGATAAGTGCACTTCTTTATATAAACACGCACATATGCACATAATTAAGAACTGCAGTGTCTTCATTTTCTTCAACTTTTTGATGACATTCATTTTCAAGAATAAAAAAGGGAAATGCATGATCCAAGAAGCGCACGGTCCCAGAAATCCTCTATCCAAGTTACCAACCATTAACCGACTAAAGAGACATTCCTCCTTCAAGGAACACACCCACCGTGTGCATCTTTTTCTTATTTGACATATTCAAACTCTTTTTAGTAGCGTTAGAGGAGGGAAAATGAATGGCTGAAATTAACAGTGCCTTATACAAAGATTATCGCTTGAAAAAAATAAAGAATTGACCTTAACCATCCATTTAACTCATCCAACAATCTACAAAATGTGTAAAATTATAAATTTTATGGATCTTATCCTATATATATACATATTCATCTTCATATCTAGGTTGTCGACTCCCGAAACAAAACCAGATTGTGCCTCTCGAGACATTTGCTTCCTAAGCCCCCTTCATTACACCGACACAACGGATTAGCCTGCGGGACTAACTCCACACAAGCAGTCACCCTTACCGGCCCCAATCTCATGCACGTTCTCAATGCCAGATTTCCATTTCATTTTCCCCTTATAACTCTATTCAGATTGTTTGTTTTTCATCAATTGAACCCCCCTTCTCTAGCTTTCATTGATGGAGAGAGGGTGGAATACTAGAATGGAGATGTCACCAAATTGTCCGAGATGTGGTTCTTCCAATACCAAATTTTGTTATTACAACAATTATAGCTTAACACAACCGAGGTACTTTTGCAAAGGCTGTAGAAGATATTGGACTAAAGGAGGGTCACTTCGCAACGTGCCGGTTGGCGGTGGTTGCCGCAAAAACAAAAGAGGTAAGTCCTTAAGCCTACCGACCGATGGTGTCCGCTCTAAGAGTTTATCGTGCGATTCGATTAGGCATTCCTATGCCTCTGCTGAGTCTAATTGCTCCTCAGCTGTGTCTGAGGGCTCTCATATCGATATGGCACTCGTTTATGCAAACTTCTTGAGTAATCAACAACCGGAAAACAAGTCCAGCTTCGAAGTCCCGAAGTTGAGTAGGGAGTTCGATCCGTCTCTAGAATTTTCAAGATTATCGAACACCAACATGGAATCAAGTATTCAGTAAATGGTCTAATTGGGTGCCTTACTCGTTCAGATTTATCCACTGAAAACCATTTGAACAACAATGAACAGATACACTCTTCTGGTAACTACACATTGCCACCATTTCCTGGTGATGATCTCTCGACTCAAGAAATATAGTGGTCCAACTCTCAGTCCTCCATGAGTCCATCCTTGCAAGCAACAGAAGAACCAGTCCTAGAACCGGAAACGCATGATCCGAATCAACTGTTTGGTAAATGGAATCCATTTGATTTGTATAGTGATAATACTTTCTCCAGGGCTTGATCAGGGAAATGCATGTGCACTACGCTTTGGTATATCACTGTTTCTTTCTTATATTTACGTATCAAATCAAAATATTTGTGATTAAACAATATCAGTATATGAACAAAGCATAAGCTATGCTACTATACTCGGATGAATGCCGGATATCTGTACATTTTCTATATGAGTTTATGTCCAGACACAGTATGATGAATTTTGCTACCACTGTTTCTTTTGTTGCTTTTGCTATTTAATTTTTTCAATGAACAATTATGTACAGAAGTATGTTGGTAATTGAAAATAATGAATCTATCTGTTTTTTTTTTTTCTACTGATCAAGCTGGATAAGAAGAGGACAAATTGGTAGGTATGCAGGGGGAATTCTTCCACACTGGCATGCAATTTCAGCAATTCTCTAGTCCTCTCTTTAGTCTTGTATCCACAATCCAGTTGAAGCACCAAGCACAATTTAGCCACAACACCTAATTGCTGACTAGACAAGCCCAAGATAACGTGGAGCAAAGCCCAAACCCAAAGGAATTTGATTGCCATGCAGAGATTAAAGAAGAATTAAATTCCAAGAAGATAGGAGAAGTTCTAGTAGGAATACAATTATAATAAAGAATTATATTCTTTAAAGATAATTTAATTCCAACTTAAACTCCTCCTCAAAGAAGGACTTTGGCCTAGCCCTATAAATAGCAAGGAGATTTCAACAATCCATGGAGAGAGCAAGAGGGAAATTTCGACAAGTCCATCTACTAGAAGAGGAGAGAATTTTCGACAAGCATCTAGGGCAAGGAGGATTTCGACAAGCCTCCTCCTTCATCCTTTTTTTTCTTGTTCGATTGGGTTCATGCTAGGCATTGTTTATCTTGTGTTTCTTTGGAACCTAGCCATGAACTAAATATACTTGGCTATGGTTATTGTGTTTTGTGGTTGTGAGAAACTATTGGTTTTTGTTTAGGTAATAAGAGTTTGCACTTTTCTATTTCAAGGTTTATTCATTCTTGGTTCTTATTCTTGTTTGCGAGTGAATTGGAAGAGGATCTCGTAATTTCATCTTTTTATCTAATATCGGGAGAGTTAGATTCAAGAAACGAATGAATATGATCTTTATTCAATCTATTGATGGTGAAGATTAATCCGCTTAGGAATAAGTTAAGGATTTCAACGGCAAAGAGGAGCGCAAGATTGGTTGTTGTTCACCCTTGATTCACGCAGGGATGTATTATCAAGGCATGCACAAGTAGCTAGAGTTTCAACTTAGGGATAAGAAGAAATCATTGAAGAACGCTCTGCGAACCTTGAAGGTTGCTGCCCGTGACGCCCAAGTAGTTGCCCAACTAGTTGCCCAGGCAACCATCGATTAGTTACCAAGGCAACCCACAGCAAGTTGCCACGACAACTGAGTTGCCCATGCACTCTTTTACCAAGACAATCCAATCGGCTATCACACCTCAACTCACAATAACCTGGCCTATCTCTCTCTCATTTAAATTCATCTTTTCTTTTACTTTATTGCTTTCTAGATTAGTCATTAGTTAAACTCCTATAATCCTTTACTTGTGTTTTTACTTTTTACAGTGCAAGAGACTAGATCCTTGAAGTGGCACCAATCCCTATGGAGATGATATCTTTTATACTATAACTTGCGACGTGTATACTTGCACATTTGCGTAGCACTTATTACGCGCAACAAGTTTTTGGCGCCGTTGCCGGGGATTGGCAATAGCGACTTTGTTTTTTATTTTCTTGCACTTTCTTTTTATTTTTCTTGTTTAAAATTCAAAGGGCTAACAAACTTTGGTTTTGCATTGGTATATGACTGGCGAGACCGACTTCACCGTAATATCCCTTTGATCCAAAAATCGAACGAACCTTACAAAGACTTTAGACGAAGGATAAGAGAAGCAATGGCAAATCAAGACGGCAATATGAATCAAGATGTTCGGCGGGAGGAGGAGTGATTCTTGCACTAAACAGAACTATTCAAGACTATCTTGAAGAAGATCTTGATGGACTTAACCCCAGAGTTGTCATACCTGAAATTGAAGCCGACCACTTTGAGTTGAAACCGGTAATGTTTAATATGATCAACACAATTGGTCAATTTTGGCTCAAGAATCGAAGATGCACGGCAACATCCGAAATCTTTCCTCGAGATTTACAACTCGTTCAAGATACACTGAGTCACCCCCGATGTCTTACGATTAAGATTATTCCCCTATTCACCGAGGATAGGCGAAAGCATGGTTGAATAGCATTCTGCCGGATCAATAGCATCTTGGATTGATCTTTGTCGTGATTTCCTTGCTAGATTTAATCCTACAAATTTGGTGATAAGCTTCAGAACGACATTACTTCTTTTCGGTGAGCGAGACGATGAATCCATGTACGAGGCTTGGGAGCGATATAGAGAACTTCTACACAAGTGCCTCCTACACGGATTCCTGATGTGGACTCAAGTAACAATATTTTACAACGCCGTGAATACACCAACAAGGAGTTAGACGCTAAGCCACAATACATGAACTAGGATCATCAGATTCAATTTCGGCACAATTAGCCACTTTAACCAAGATGGTCCAGAACATGCAAAAACCAAACAATACACATGAAGTCAAGGTAATGGATTCTTTTTGTGAGTTATGTGGTGATAACCATAATTCTTCTGAATGTATGCAGAATCCGGAATCCAGCTTCTATGTGGGGAATTACAATCGGAGCAATAACGTGATGTCCAATACATACAATCCAGCTTGGAAGAAGCACCTGAATTTCTCATGGAGTAATCTCAACAATGCTCTAAACCAGAACAATCAGAATGCACAAGCATCGGGATTCCAGCAAAATATGCCACGGCAATAGATGCCACAGGAACAATCGACAACATCTAGTTCTTTAGAAAATTCTCTAAATACTTTTATGATGAAAACTGAATCTTATATTGCCGAGAATAGTAACTTCATAAAAAGAACTGATGCTTTTATTAACAGGACCGAGATGAGATTGCAAAACCAAGAAGCTGGATAAGAAGAGGACAAATTGGTAGGTATGTAGGGGGAATTCTTCCACACTTTGGCATGCAATTTCAGCAATTCTCTAGCCCTCTCTTTAGTCTTGTATCCACAATCCAATTGAAGCACCAAGCACAATTTAGCCACAACACCTAATTGCAGCATCTCTTGAAGCACATTAATGGTAGAACAGGACTTAGATATCGATAGAAAAATCTTCACTGCCCATTCACTTGCAACGTGAGAGACCCTAAGTATCTTCTTTGAAACAATTGCAATCCCTGCTCCATGGCTTAGCAGTTCGGATCTGCCTTCGGCACATCCGCATACTGCATCCAGCACTGTTAGAATCATCTCACAATCCATTTTCTTTGATGAATCGAGAAGCAAGTCGATCAAGATCAGTACTGCCCCTGCTTTAGCTGCCTTGATCTTGTTTCGTCCCTGTGGACAGATATGTACCAACAGTTGTAGAGTAGCTTTTGAGGCTTGTCGAGATTAAAAGATTAAAATCACTAATTTTGTCCCCTTTGCTCATTCTTGTGTTAACAAGGATAGAGCAAAGATTAAAATCACTAATTTTGTCCCACTTCCCTATTTGGAGTTTGAATCATCATGCACTGAAGGTCCTACTGATGGTCAAGCACTGGGGGCTTTTTTGACAACTCTAATCACCACGCACTGAAGGTCTTACTGGTAATTTGGATAATTAAAGTCATACATTGAAGAATTTATAGACGATCCAGCTCACCGTGCACTGGAGGTCTTACTAATGCCAGAAAAATGAAAAGTCCAACACTAAGGATTTGCGGACAACTTAGCTCTCCATGCACTAAAGGTCTTACTGATGAAGTCAAACACTGATGGATTTACTGACAATCTGGCTCACCATGCACTGGAGGTCTTACTGACGGCTGGAAAATAAAAGTCCGACACTGAAGGATTTGCGGACAACCTAGCTCGCCATGCACTAGAGGTCTTATTGATGAAGTCAAACACTGAAGGATTTAATGACAATTCTGCTCACCATGCACTAGAGGTCTTATTGACGACTAGAAAATAAAGTCAAACACTAAAGAATTTATTGCCAGTCCGACTTACCATGCACTAGAGGTCTTACCGACGGCTGAAAAATTAGAGTTAAGCACTGAAGGCTATTGATAGATTGATCATCTAACAATGAAGGTTGTTAGTTCAAAAATGAAACCATGCACTGAATGCTTTGATAGAGATCTTGAAGTAATATATCCCTTGAACTTTACTGGATGAGTTTTTCTCGTTAGAAACTCTTGATTCTTTGTTGTTATTCACTTTTCACGAAGTCATGGACTGAAATTTTTGCTTGGTTTCACAAAGGTGTGAATTGAAATCTTGCTAAAATCTACTTCTTCCATTGTAAAGCTGCAGATTATGATTTTTTTGAATCTCTGAATACCTGTCAAAAAAGGATAAAATGATTTGATATATGTGTTAGCTTGCCCCCTAACCTAGGGATGTCTAACTATGTATGATGAATGTTTGAATACCAATTGGGGACCACTTGAGCGAGTCTTTTTCTTCAAGGAAGTCAACAAAAAAACTTGGCCTTGTTTTTTCATTGGGCTCTATTGCGGCTAGAATAACCTATCTCACACTCAGGTTCAACCTTTCAAAGTGTATCTTGAATTTTGCTCAATTGCTTAGTTTTTGTCTCAGAAGGATCTCGACTAATTTGTTATCTTTATGCCCCAACAAATTTTTTTTCCTTTTGTTGCTTACTCTTGTTCTCTTGCTGCTAGTAAAATTTCGACTTCTTCATAAAACAACTGGATTAAAAGTCTTATAATCAATTCTGACTTGGACTCTCAAGTGCAAAAGAGTGGCCCCCACTTCTTCAAGAGACACCTTGTCTTCTCGTATCACAAAAATGCCCCTTCATGTTTGGGATTTATCAATCATTGTCAACCTAAGATGATCATTTGCATCGAAAACCTTGCCGTTTGAAATCAAGTTTTGAATAAAAAATCTTTTTGTTCCCTATTTTGAAATATAATAAATAATGTTATATAGATTAGTATTGATAGAAAAATAAATGAATAAAAGGAGTCCAAGTTACAAAATTGAAAAGTAAAGCTTTGACAAAATTAATGATTACAGCTGCCCCTATTTACTCATTCTTGTGTTAACAATGATAGAGCAAAGACTAAAATCACTAATTTTGTCCCACTTCCCTATTTAGAGTTCGAATCATCATGCACTTAAGGTCATACTGATGGTTCGAAAGACTGATGATCAAGCACTGAGGACTTTGTTGACAACCCTAATCACCACGCACTGAAGGTCTTACTGATGACTTGGATAACTAAAGTCATACAATGAAGGATTTATAGACGGTCTGGCTCACCGTGCACTGGAGGTCTTACCGATGGCCAGAAAAATAAACGTCCAACACTAAAGGATTTGCGAACAACTTAGCTCACCATGCACTGAAGGTCTTATTGATGAATTCAAACACTGAAGGATTTACTGACAATCCGGCTCACCATGCACTGTAGGTCTTACTGACAACTGGAAAATGAAAGTCCGACACTGAAAGATTTGTGGACAATCTAGGTTGTTGGATCCGAAACAAAACCAGATTGTGCCTCTCAAGGCATTTGCTTCCTAAGCCCCTGATAAGTGTTCAAAAGTACTATTTTTCTTACCCTTTTTACTCATATTATTATTAGACTTAGGCTCATATTAGTTGCATAGTTAGCCATTCATACATTAATCCATGTTTCCTTCAATCGTTGAGCTTGATTACATAACTTGGTAGTTTTTGTGGAAAATATGTTGTTTTGGTGTGCTTTGTGTGTGTATGTGCAGGATCACTTGCCAAAGCAATGCCGAGCTAGTTGTCAGGGCAATGCATGAAGGAGACGTCGAGCCAGTTACCATGGCAATTGTTGACAAGAGTAAAGGTGATATGGTAGTCGAAATTGATGACTAGACAAGCCCAAGATAATGTGGAGCAAAGCCCAAACCCAAAGGAATTTGATTGCCATGCAGAGATTAAAGAAGAATTAAATTCCAAGAAGATAGGAGAAGTTCTAGTAGGAATACAATTATAATAAAGAATTATATTCTTTAAAGATAATTTAATTCCAACTTAAACTCCTCCTCAAAGAAGGACTTTGGCCTAGCCCTATAAATAGCAAGGAGATTTCGACAATCCATGGAGAGAGCAAGAGGGAAATTTCGACAAGTCCATCTACTAGAAGAGGAGAGAATTTTCGACAAGCATCTAGGGCAAGGAGGATTTCGACAAGCCTCCTCCTTCATCCTTTTTTTTCTTGTTCGATTGGGTTCATGCTAGGGATTGTTTATCTTGTGTTTCTTTGGAACCTAGCCATGAACTAAATATACTTGGCTATGGTTATTGTGTTTTGTGGTTGTGAGAAACTATTGGTTTTTGTTTAGGTAATAAGAGTTTGCACTTTTCTATTTCAAGGTTTATTCATTCTTGGTTCTTATTCTTGTTTGCGAGTGAATTGGAAGAGGATCTCGTAATTTCATCTTTTTATCTAATATCGGGAGAGTTAGATTCAAGAAACGAATGAATATGATCTTTATTCAATCTATTGATGGTGAAGATTAATCCGGCTTAGGAATAAGTTAAGGATTTCAACGGCAAAGAGGAGCGCAAGATTGGTTGTTGTTCACCCTTGATTCACGCAGGGATGTATTATCAAGGCATGCACAAGTAGCTAGAGTTTCAACTTAGGGATAAGAAGAAATCATTGAAGAACGCTCTGCCGAACCTTGAAGGTTGCTGCCAGACGCCCAAGTAGTTGCCCAACTAGTTGCCCAGCAACCATCGATTAGTTACCAAGGCAACCCCCGTTGTAAGTTGCCACGACAACCGAGTTGCCCATGCACTCTTTTACCAAGACAATCCAATCGCTATCACACCTCAACTCACGATAACCCGCCTATCTCTCTCTCATTTAAATTCATCTTTTCTTTTACTTTATTGCTTTCTAGATTAGTCATTAGTTAAACTCCTATAATCCTTTACTTGTGTTTTTACTTTTTATAGTGCAAGAGACTAGATCCTTGAAGTGGCACCAATCCTCGTGGAGACGATATCTTTTATACTATAACTTGCGCGTGTATACTTGCACAGTTTTATTACGCGCAACAAGTTTTTGGCGCCGTTGTCGGGATTGGCAATAGCGACTTTGTTTTTATTTTCTTGCACTTTCTTTTTATTTTTCTTGTTTAAAATTCAAAGGGCTAACAAACTTTGGTTTTGCATTGGTATATGACGGGGCGAGACCGACTTCACCAGAATATCCCTTTGATCCGTAAATCGAACGAACCTTACAAAGACTTAGACGAAGGATAAGAGAAGCAATGGCAAATCAAGACGGCAATATGAATCAAGATGTTCGGCGGGAAGAGGAGTGATTCTTGCTCGAAATGTAACTATTCAAGACTATCTTGAAGAAGATCTTGATGGACTTAACCCGGGAGTTGTCATACTGAAATTGAAGCCGACCACTTTGAGTTGAAACCGGTAATGTTTAATATGATCAACACAATTGGTCAATTTGGCGGCTCAAGAATCAAGATGCACGGCAACATCTGAAATCTTTCCTCGAGATTTACAACTCGTTCAAGATACACGGAGTCACCCCGATGTCTTACGATTAAGATTATTCCCTATTCACCGAGAGGATAGGGCGAAAGCATGGTTGAATAGCATTCTGCCGGATCAATAGCATCTTGGACTGATCTTTGTCGTGATTTCCTTGCTAGATTTAATCCTACAAATTTGGTGATAAGCTTCAGAACGACATTACTTCTTTTTCGCAGCAGATGATGAATCCATGTACGAGGCTTGGGAGCGATATAGAGAACTTCTACACAAATGCCCCCTACACGGATTCTGATGTGGACTCAAGTAACAATGTTTTTACAACACCGATGAATACACCAACTAGAAAAGGAGTTAGCAACGAAAATTTTAAATAAGCCAAGAACAAGACATGAACTAGGATCATCACATGAACTAGGATCATCGATTTAATTTCGCACAATTAGCCACTTTAACCAAGATGGTCCAGAACATGCAAAAACCAAACAATACACATGAAGTCAAGGTAATGGATTCTTTTTGTGAGTTATGTGGTGATAACCATAATTCTTCGAATGTATGCAGAATCCAAATCCAGCTTCTATGTGGGGAATTACAATCGAACAATAACGTGATGTCCAATACATACAATCCAGCTTGGAAGAAGCACCTGAATTTTTCATGGAGTAATCTCAACAATGCTCTAAACCAGAACAATCAGAATGCACAAGCATCGGGATTCCAGCAAAATATGCCACGGCAATAGATGCCACAGGAACAATCGACAACATCTAGTTCTTTAGAAAATTCTCTAAATACTTTTATGATGAAAAGTGAATCTTATATTGCCGAGAATAGTAATTTCATAAAAAGAATCGATGCTTTTTATTGCAAAACCAAGGACCGAGATCAAAGATTGCAAAACCAAGAGGCGTTTGCTCAAAATCAAATCGAGGCAATAACGTGATGTCCAATACATACAATCAAACCTCAAACCCGCTCATCAAACAAAACTCCACAAAAGATCAAGGGAATTGCCTCGGATGCTGAAACAGAATTGCCATCAGAATCGGGCAATAAGCATGCCTCGGTAACCGACGATAAAGATACCTCGGCAACTGGCGATGAGCATGCCTCGACAACCCCAATTGATAACGCCTTGGCAACTCTAGTTGTCCCGGCAATGCTGTCAATCAGGTTCCAAACCAATGAAAGGATCGAAGATATCTGACTTCCACCACCATTCCCACAAAGGTTGAAGCGACAAAAGCAAGAATACCAATTCAAGAAGTTTCTTGATATCCTAAAGCAAGTCCACATCAACTTACCATTGGTAGAAGCAATTGAATAAATGCCAAACTATGCCAAGTTTCTTAAAGACATTGTGTCCAAGAGAACAAGGCTAGGAGAGTTTGAAACAGTTGCCGCAACAGAGGGATGCATGGCAATGTTGCACAATCGTATGCCACCCAAGTTGAAGGATCCCGGAAGTTTCACAATACCTTGTTCCATTGGAAATCACTATGTCGAGAAAACATTATGCGACCTTGGGGCTATCATAAACTTGATGCCTAAATCGATTTTCCGTAAACTAGAATCGGGAAGGCAAGACCTACAATGATTATGTTGTAGCTAGCATACATATCCTATGTGCATCTAGAGGGAAAAATCGAGGACATACTTGGTAAAAGTTGATAAATTTATTTTTCCGCTGACTTTATTATTTTGGATTGTGAAGCGGATGAGCATGCACCTATCATTCTCGGGAGACCATTCCTAGCAACAGGGAGAACCTTGATCGATGTTGAAAAAGGAGAACTCATAATGAGGGTGAATGACCAGCAAGTTAAACTAAATGTGTTCCAAACACTAAGGCATGCCGATGATCCGTAAGAATGCCAACTTCTTCATGCCACGTGAGTTTAACTTCGACGAGGAATTTAGTTGCCTCGGGAACTACATTGCCGATCAAGAGGAACCTGAGGAGTATGAAGAACCGGTCGATGAGGAACAACCAGAAGAGGCAAATTGGCTAGTCAATCGACCAGGTACATACTTTGAAGCACTGGATTACTCAGGTAAAGAAGGTAAGCTCGAAAAACCCTCTATTGAACAATCACCGACTCTTGAGTTGAAACAATTGCCAGAGCAACTAAAATATGCATACTTAGGAACCGATAATACATTGCCTGTAATTATTTCTTCTAAGTTACAGCCTGAGCAGGAAAAGAAGCGGATCAAGATGTTGAAGCTACACAAAAAGGCAATAGGGTAGACAATTGCCGACTTGAAGAGAATTAGCCTGGCAGTATGCATGCACAAGATTTTGTTGGAAGATGATCACAAACCTTCAATTGAGGCCCAGAGAAGATTGAATCATGCCATGAAAGGGGTTGTAATGAAAGAAATCATCAAGTGGCTTGACGCCGACATTATATACCCTATCTCCGATAAGTACGTAGGTAAGTCCGTACAATGTACGAAAAAGGAGGTATAACAGTGGTAAGCAATGAAAATAATGAACTTATCCCAACTAGGACTGTGACCGGTTGGAGGGTTTGTATGGACTATCGAAAGCTAAACAAAGCCACTAGGAAAGATCACTTCCTATTACCCTTTATTGATCAAATGCTTGACCGTCTTGCAGGTAAACCCTTTTATTGTTTTCTTGATGGTTATTCAGGTTACAATCAAATTGCCATAGCACCAGAAGATCAAGAAAAGTCAACCTTCACATGCCCATATGGTACTTATGCCTTCTGAAGGATGCCGTTCGGATTGTGTAACGCCCCTGCAACCTTCCAAAGATGCATGATGGCGCTCTTTTTAGACATGGTCGAAGACTTCCTTGAGATCTTCATGGATGATTTTTTTGTTTTTGGTAATAACTTCGACAGCTGTCTCGGCAATTTAGAGAGGGTGTTGGCAAGATGTGAAGAAACGGATTTAGTCCTCAATTGAGAGAAATGCCATTTTATGGTAGATGAAGGAATAGTGCTCGGCCACAAGATTTCATCCAAAGGAATTGAAGTAGACAAAGCCAAGGTGGACGTGATCGAGAGATTACCCCCACCAAGTTCGGTTAAAGGAATTCGAAGTTTTCTCGGACATGCAGGTTTTTACAGGAGGTTCATTCATAATTTTTCTAAAATCACTAAACCCTTGTGTAATCGCTTGAACAGGATAAAGTCTTCGATTTTGATGATTCTTGCAACCAAGCATTCGAAACCCTAAAGAAAAAGCTTACCTCGGTACCCATTGTCGTTCCACCAGATTGGACGCTACCTTTTGAGCTCATGTGTGATGCAAGTGATTTTGCGGTAGGAGCAGTCCTAGGCCAACGCACAGGTAAGACCTTTCATGTGATATACTACGCTAGTAATACTCTTAATGGTGCTCAAGTGAATTACACAACAACGGAGAAAGAGTTACTAGCTGTAGTTTTCGCATTTGACAAGTTCCGATCCTATTTAATTGGTACAAAGGTAATTGTTCATACGGACCATTCGACAATCAAATACTTATTTGCTAAAAAGGATGCTAAACCTCGTTTGATTCGTTGGATATTACTTTTACAAGAATTTGATATTGAAATTAAGGACAGGAAAGGAACAGAAAATCAAGTGGCCGATCACTTATCACGTTTAGAACGCAATAGGGAGGAGGACACGGATCTAGAGATATGCGATGCATTCCCGGATGAACAAATTTTAGTTGCCTCGGCAACCCTCGACAACCCTCGACGCCTCGGCAACCATGGATGCACACGCCTCGGTAACTCTCGACGCCGCAGTAGTCTTTGACGCGCACGCCTCGGCAATTCTGGGAGCAGTCGCCACCGCAGCACATGCCTCGGCAATACCCTGGTACGCGGATTTAGTTAATTTCCTTGTTTGTGGTATTTTTCCTTATGGCATTACTCACCAAGGGAAGAAGCGGTTCTGCCATGATACTAAGCATTACTTTTGGGACGAGCCTCTTTTGTTTAAACAATGTGCAGATCAGGTTATACGCCGATGTGTCCCTGAAGAAGAGCAACATAATGTACTCCGGCAATGCCATTCTTCACCCTATGGAGGATATTTTGGAGGAACTCGTACCGCGGCCAAAATGTTACAATCCGGTTTGTATTGGCCAACATTGTACAAAGATGCCCAAGACTTTTACAAGCAATGTGATCGTTGCCAGAGGACGGGCAATATCTCTAGACGACAAGAGATGCCGCTCCAGAGCATCATCGAGGTGGAATTGTTCGATGTATGGGGGATCGATTTTATGGGACCTTTCCCATCTTCATTCGGCAACCTCTACATTCTACTTGCCGTCGACTACGTGTCTAAATGGGTTGAGGCAGCTGCAGTTCCCAACAACGATTCCAAGACCGTGCAAAGATTCTTGCAGAAAAACATATTTACATGGTTTGGGATGCCGAGAGCAATTATCAGCGTCGAAGACAAGCATTTTGACAACAGACTAATTGCCAAGATGTTGCAATGCTTCGGCATATCACACAAGATCGCCACGGCATATCACCCACAAACCATCGGGCAAGCAGAAATTTCCAACCGGGAATTGAAGGGTATACTCGAGAAAGTCGTAAATCCCTCAAGGAAGGATTGGTCATTAAGACTAGATGACGCACTTTGGGCATATCGCACTGCATTCAAAACACCCTTAGGTATGTCCCCCTTCCGACTTGTCTATGGCAAAACATGTCATCTACCAGTGGAAATCGAGCACAAGGCATATTGGGCAATCAAGACCGTGAATATGGATTGGGAAAGTGCCGGACAAAAGCGTTTAATGGACCTCAATGAGATAGAAAAATTCCGTGCACTCGCCTATAACAATGCACAAATCTACAAGGAGAAAACAAAGCGATGGCACGACAAGAAACTATTGCCGCGACAATTCACGCAAGGGCAACTAGTTCTCCTATTCAATTCTCGGCTAAAACTTTTCCCGGGAAAGCTGAAATCAAGATGGTCGGGACCATTCAAAGTCGTCAAACCATTCTCCCATGGTGCCGTGATAATCAAGTCCATCTCTGACAACCATGAATTCAAAGTTAATGGACAAAGATTGAAGCACTACAATGGTGCCCATGTGGAACGTAACAAGGAAGTGGTCAATTTAGGAGATGCATGAGCATGCTCTCCCTTTGATAATTTATTTTTATGCTTATTTTTATTTTTATTTTTTTTCTCGATTAATATTTTTTTTTTTCGATTTTTTTTATTTTTTATATTTCCGATTATTAGTAATTTTCTTTAGGATATATTTTTTTTAGTTTAAGAATCTTATTACACATCTTTATTTATTTTCTTTATTAGTTTATCTTTAATTTTAATCCTTATTTGATTTGTCTTTGAATTGTAGGAAAAGGAGTTCAAGATAAAGAAGGAATTCTAAACCAAGTAGGAAAACATCTTCAACAAGGAAACTAACGGGCTGAATCTAAGGCTTATATAAAGCCTCCAATTCATCCTAACCAAAACCCCTTGTCGACAACTTCTACCAAACCCTAAATCCTTTTTCGTTTTCCCCTAATCCCACCCACCTATCTTTTCTATAAAACCCATCACCCTTAACCTATTCCTACTTTCTATCTTGCAACTTTGTAGTTTCTTTTCTTTTCTTTGTTTTTACTCACAACCAAGATCATCCATGGCATCCAAGATTAAACTTTTAGTTCATCCAAGTTCCTCCAAAGAACCAAGATACAAGAAGTTTGCTACACCGGTGGTTCAAGAAAGATTTCAATCCAAGTTTGAAAGCCGGAAGATTCATGAAGAACAAGGCTTTGAATACTCCAACTCTCATCAAGATTTCGGCCTTGAACCATTCATCTTCGAGAGGATTGCACATCAAAAGTGGCAAATCTTTTGCCATCAACCGGAACCGGGTAACATCTCATGGGTAAGAGAATTCTATTCTCACTCACCTAACCCGAATAATCCTTATGTTTTTGTTCGTCACAAGGCCATACTTATAAGTCCCGAAAGCATCAACACCTTTTACGAAATTTACATTGAGAAGGACGAGCATCAAGCCTTCGTTGACCAAATCAATCTCAAGCAACTCGACAAGGTGCTTCAAGAACTCACTCAACTGGGAACTCATTGGAACGACGGTAAATACAAGGGCAGGCACGGTAAATTGCCTTCGGCTTAAACCCGAGGCAAAACTATGGAATAAGTTTGTTAAAACTTCTTTAATGCCCACCACACACAATTCTACCGTTGATATACCACGTCTTTTGCTCATACATTCTATTTTGCATAATCGCATCATTAACATTGGAAAAATTATTTGTGATGAGATTTTTGTATGCAGTTCAAAAGATAAGGGTTCTCTTTTCTTCCCTTGCTTAATTTCTAATCCTTGCAAGGAGATGCATGTCCCGAGTGAGTCCACCGATGAAAAGGCCCTACCCAAGTCTGGTTGGAATCAAGCACTAATCCGAAAGCTAATGGGAGAGGCACCGGGAGATTCTTCAAGGCCTCCAATTGCCACGGCAACTCCTGCCGCCGCGGCAATCCCTAATGCCCAAGCACCTAACGCCAGGGCAACTCGGCCATTAACCTCGGGACACTTTGAAGCATTTTTGCACCCATTGTCAAGCCACCTAAGGCAAATTGAAGACCGGCAACTAATGTTTATGTGGTACATGAAGGAGCACAACAATGCCATCACCCAAGTCATCCTAGAAAAGTACCCGGACAATCGCGTGCCGTTCCCAATCTTTCTCGCCGAGATCCTTTCCCCGGCAACCAATGAAGCAGTCGCCATAGCAACCTCAACAGATGATGCCACGACAACCTACTTCGTGCATGCACAAGCTGACGCCACGACAACCAACCCTGAAGATGCCACGGCAACCAAAGCTAAAGACATCCCGGCAACCACTGCAAAAGCCAAAGGTAAAGCACCTATGCCCGAATCAACTCCTACGGAATCATTTTCTGATTTTTCAGATTCGGACGAGTCCTCCATTGAACCAATAAAGACCGCACCAATTGAATCCTCCAAGCGGAAAGCCATTGACATTGATGAAGAGGACGATGAGGACAACCCCGTATGAGGATCGATTCTACCACCGGCAACAAGAAAACAACCATCGCGTTTAAGCAAGAGAATCAAGACACCGACTAGAAGGAAACTAATCATCTACGATGATGAACTCTCGGAGTAAGTCCTCGTATGCATTTTTATTTTTATTTTTTCGGTATTTTTATGCATGCATTGAGGATAATGCCTCACTCGAGTTTGGGGGGGATTGTTATTAGTAGTTACCATGTTTAGTTTCATTCATCTTAAGTATTACATTTAGAATACATAAATTGCTTGCCATGCCTTTAATTGGAACAAGAATTGCTTAGATTTGATGAATATCCGATGATGACTTTGCCAATGCACTTAATTGATAGAATTTTTATTCTAGGATAACCATGGAAAAACTTAGAATTTTACTATGATGCTAAATTTGATGAAACACTGTTTTGGTTCGATTGATTTAAGGAATTCTAGTAAACTTAGGTTGATAATTAACAAATTGGGGGATTAGAATAAAAATTGGATGAATGCTAGAGGTGCCCGAAATTGGCTCTAGCGTGTGCTAAAAAAATTGATCACTAGAGGTGCCCGAAATTGGCTCTAGGATGTGTTAAAAAAAATTTAACTAGAGGTGCCCGAAACCGGCTCTAGTCGATTAAATTAACTTAAGAAAACTAAAAACAAAACACTAGAGGTGCCCAAAACTGGCTCTAGTTAAAACATGTTAAAAAGAACCCAATGAAGTAATTTAAAACCTCTTGTTTGCATAGAATCCAAAAAATCAACTTGAACACAACTCCGCACACACTCACAAGCATTATAGTTTGATTCCGAGTAACTCCTAAGTTTTCCGAAAAATAAAAAGCCAATCACAGTGTGCCCCGGTTCAGAGAATTGAAATCAATTTCAAAGCTAAGTTTGTGAAAATTGAAGTCTTGGCAGGCAATTATGAGTTTGCATTGCTTGAGGACAAGCAATAGTTCGAGTTTGGGGGTGTGATAAGTGTTCAAAAGTACTATTTTTCTTACCCTTTTTACTCATATTATTGTTAGACTTAGGCTCATATTAGTTGCATAGTTAGCCATTCATGCATTAATCCATGTTTCCTTCAATCGTTGAGATTGATTACATAACTTGGTAGTTTTTGTGGAAAAGATGTTGTTTTGGTGTGCTTTGTGTGTGTATGTGCAGGATCACTTGCCAAAGCAATGCCGAGCTAGTTGCCAGGGCAATGCATAAAGGAGACGCCGAGCCAGTTGCCATGGCAATTGTCGACAAGAGTAAAGGTGATATGGTAGTCAAAATTGATGACTAGACAAGCCCAAGATAACGTGGAGCAAAGCCCAAACCCAAAGGAATTTGATTGCCATGCAGAGATTAAAGAAGAATTAAATTCCAAGAAGATAGGAGAAGTTCTAGTAGGAATACAATTATATAAAGAATTATATTCTTTAAAGATAATTTAATTCCAACTTAAACTCCTCCTCAAAGAAGGACTTTGGCCTAGCCCTATAAATAGCAAGGAGATTTCGACAATCCATGGAGAGAGCAAGAGGGAAATTTCAACAAGTCCATCTACTAGAAGAGGAGAGAATTTTCGACAAGCATCTAGGGCAAGGAGGATTTCGACAAGCCTCCTCCTTCATCCTTTTCTTTCTTGTTCGATTGGGTTCATGCTAGGGATTGTTTATCTTGTGTTTCTTTGGAACCTAGCCATGAACTAAATCTACTTGGCTATGGTTATTGTGTTTTGTGGTTGTGAAAAACTATTGGTTTTTGTTTAGGAAATAAGAGTTTGCACTTTTCTATTTCAAGGTTTATTCATTCTTGATTCTTATTCTTGTTTGCGAGTGAATTGGGAGAGGATCTCGTAATTTCATCTATTTATCTAATATCGGGAGAGTTAGATTCAAGAAACGAATGAATATGATCTTTATTCAATCTATTGATGGTGAAGATTAATCCGGCTTAGGAATAAGTTAAGGATTTCAACGGCTAAGAGGAACGCAAGATTGGTTGTTGTTCACCCTTGATTCACGCAGGGATGTATTATCAAGGCATGCACAAGTAGCTAGAGTTTCGACTTAGGGATAAGAAGAAATCATTGAAGAACGCTCTGCCGAACCTTGAAGGTTGCTGCCCAGACGCCCAAGTAGTTATCCAACTAGTTTCCCAGACAACCATCGATTAGTTACCAAGGCAACCCCGTTGTGCAAGTTGCCACGGCAACTGAGTTGCCCATGCACTCTTTTACCAAGACAATCCAATTGGCTATCACACCTCAACTCACGATAACCTGGCCTATCTCTCTCTCATTTGAATTCATCTTTTCTTTTACTTTATTGCTTTCTAGATTAGTCGTTAGTTAAACTCCTATAATCCTTTACTTGTGTTTTTACTTTTTACAGTGCAAGAGACTAGATCCTTGAAGTGGCACCAATCTCTGTGGAGACGATATCTTTTATACTATAACTTGCGACGTGTATACTTGCACATTTGCGTAGCACTTATTACGCGCAACAGCCCCCATCATAACACCAACACAACGGATTAGCCTACGGGACTAACTCCACACAAGCAGTCGCCCTTACCGGCCCCAATCTCATGCACGTTCCCAATGCCACATTTCCATTTCATTTTCCCCTTATAACTCTATTCACATTGTTTGTTTTTCATCAATTCAACCCCCCATTCTCTAGCTTTCATTGATGGAGAGAGGGTGGAATACTAGAATGAAGATGTCACCAAATTGACTGAGATGTGGTTCTTCCAATACCAAATTTTGTTATTACAACAATTATAGCTTAACACAACCGAGGTACTTTTGCAAAGGCTGTAGAAGATATTGGACTAAAGGAGGGTCACTTCGCAACGTGCCGTGCCGGTTGGCGGTGGTTGCCGCAAAAACAGAAGAGGTAAGTCCTTAAGGCTACCGACCGATGGTGTCCGCTCTAAGAGTTTATCGTGCGATTCTATTAGGCATTCCTATGCCTCTGCTGAGTCTAATTGCTCCTCAGCTGTGTCTGAGGGCTCTCATATCGATATGGCACTCGTTTACGCAAACTTCTTGAGTAATCAACAACCGGAAAACAAGTCCAGCTTCGAAGTCCCGAAGTTGCGTAGGGAGTTCGATCCGTCTCTAGAATTTTCAAGATTATCGAACACCAACATGGAATCAAGTATTCAGTTACCAGGAGAAAATGGTCTAATTGGGTGCCTTACTCGTTCAGATTTATCCACTGAAAACCATTTGAACAACAATGAACAGATACACTCTTCTGGTAACTACACATTGCCACCATTTCCTGGTGATGATCTCTCGACTCAAGAAATACAGTGGTCCAACTCTCAGTCCACCATGAGTCCATCCTTGCAAGCAACAGAAGAACCAGTCCTAGAACCGGGAACGCATGATCCGAATCAACTGTTTGGTAAATGGAATCCATTTGATTTGTATAGTGATAATACTTTCTCCAGGGCTTGATCAGGGAAATGCATGTGCACTACGCTTTGGTATATCACTGTTTCTTTCTTATATTTACGTATCAAATCAAAATATTTGTGATTAAACAATATCAGTATATGAACAAAGCATAAGCTATGCTACTATACTCGGATGAATGCCGGATATCTGTACATTTTCTATATGAGTTTATGTCCAGACACAGTATGATGAATTTTGCTACCACTGTTTCTTTTGTTGCTTTTGCTATTTAATTTTTTCAATGAACAATTATGTACAGAAGTATGTTGGTAATTGAAAATAATGAATCTATCTGTTTTTTTTTCTACCGATCAAGCTGGATAAGAAGAGGACAAATTGGTAGGTATGCAGGGGGAATTCTTCCACACTTTGGCATGCAATTTCAGCAATTCTCTAGCCCTCTCTTTAGTCTTGTATCCACAATCCAGTTGAAGCACCAAGCACAATTTAGCCACAACACCTAATTGCAGCATCTCTTGAAGCACATTAATGGTAGCACAGGACTTAGATATCAATAGCAAAATCTTCACTGCCCTTTCACTTGCAACCTGAGAGACCCTAAGTATCTTCTTTGAAACAATTGCAATCCCTGCTCCATGGTTTAGCAGTTCGGATCTGCCTTCGGCACATCCGCATACTGCATCCAGCACTGTTAGAATCATCTCACAATCCCTTTTCTTTGATGAATCGAGAAGCAAGTCGATCAAGATCAGTACTGCCCCTGCTTCAGCTGCCTTGATCTTGTTTCGTCCCTGTGGACAGATATGTACCAACAGTTGTAGAGTAGCTTTCGAGGCTTGTCGAGAGATTTGATCACGCAGAACTCGAACTAACTCAACGAATAATTCTGGTCTCAAGTTGATAAGCTGCATTGGATCAGCTATCTCCAGCATTGATTTCAACAACAGCACCGAAAAAACACGAGACTCGTAGCTTCCAACTTGCATTACTCTCGTTAAGGACACTACGAAATCACCATTCGTGCCCATAAGATTCTTCAGACCAGCTTCCGAGAGCTGGAGACAGTAGAGAATGCTTAAAGCCTCATCAATCGGTCTTATTGGATCAGCTGCAGAGTCATTATTACTCACAATCGAAGCCAAGAACTCAACTGCGCCCGAAGATTCCATGATTCTTTTGTTTGTAACATTCTGAGAAGCGATTGATTGAAGCCTCTTGAGACTCTTTACCTGTTGGCGTGGCGACTTGGCATCATCGAGAAGCTTGATAATCTGGGGTTTGCTGATGGGTGGCTTTGGCGTTGGGATCCTTTCGATTCCATGGGAAGAATTCAACAAGCACCAGGACTGAATCAATCTTCTGAGGGTATGGTTTGGGGTAAGCTCACAATCAGAAATAACTTGCTTTGTAACCGGACATGTAGTGCTCTTGCCTGAAAACAACCATTTCTCGATGCTGTCCCGATCGTACGTAATCCCTGTTGAAACCGTTACCGGATCCTTCATAAACTCGAGAGAAATGGGGCAGATAAAAAATGGAGGAACTTCGATCTCATCCATGTAATATATAGATTATAGACCAAAAAAGAAAGATTTCAAGAACAACCCAGAGAAGAAAAAGTTTAGCTTTGTTTGGAAACAGGAGTTTGAGGATTGGATTGAAAGTAGAAGAAGTGAAGCAGATGAAGATTTAGTTGTGGTTTGGTTTGGACATTGAAGACAAATTGGAGGATTATATATAGATTGGAAGGGGAGAAAGTCCAAAGTCAAAACACGGAAGAGATGGAGATTTTCAAAGCTTAGCTACTGGGTCGTAGTGAATGGCTAAGACTTTGACTGCCGCTCGCTCACTCTGCTTACAAAATACTGGATCTTCTTCTTCTTACATGTTTCTCGTTCCAAACACGTGGGTTTTTTTTTTTTTTTTTTCCATTTCTACTCGTAACGTCTCAATTGCCGACAAAGTCAAATAGGGACAGAAAGCAGTGGCGAAATTGCGTATTATAGTAATTGCATCTACTAATTTTCTAGTTTAATTGACTTTCTAATTAATATTAGATTCTAATTTGAATTTCAAGTTAGTTTTATATATGAATAATAAAGTTTGAAAATCAACACAAAATCAAGTTTTTTCTTTTGGTTGTCCTTCCGGTTTTCAACATTTTGTCCTTATTAATTTAGACCAACTCTCGTCGTACACTTAGTTTTGGTGAGTGAGTCTCACAGCGAAGATTTTTTGCATGCACAATGCCTCGAACTCAAGACATGCTTAACAGAATCGAGTTTAATTCAACCTCATCAAATAATTTTATTTTTATCTTAAATCAATTCTATTAAAAGAAAAATCAATTGAAATTTAATTAAATTCAAACATTAAAATTAAAATAAAACTCAAACTTTTTAAATTCAGGGTATGTAATAACTTTAATTTTTGAAAAATATTTTCAACTTTTTCGGTGCTTGGTTCTACAAACGCTTATACCACAAATAAGTAACTAAAGTATATAAATTTTAGGAAAAACTACATGAATACTACCCCACCTATTCTCGCGCTACTGTTTTGGTACCCCAACTATTATTTTTGGCAAAATGGTACCTAACGTTATATTTTTGTTCTATTTTGGTGCCCCGACCGTTACAAACTAATAGAGATTATGATATGGCTTGGTATAATCACAGTTTTAGTCCAAAACACTTATTTATATTATCAATTTAGTCCAAAACACTTATATATATTCTCGTTGATAGAGAATTGCAAAGCTTTGATCCCATTTTGTCCCATCCCTTTCCCACCCCTCGTATTCTTGCCGGTATCTCAATCGTAGAGTTTGGATCCTCTAATGGACCCCACATTATCCCCTCATTGATCCCCAAATCCTAAAGTTTTGATTGTCCTTAGCGTATTTTTTAAACCCAAAACCGAAAAAAGTGTTTGACTGGAAGAAGAAGAAAAATAAGGAATTTACAATTTTAATATAAAAATTAAAATAATGTTTAAATTGATAGAACTTTAGACTAAATTGATAAATTGTATAAGTTTTTGGACTAAGCTGTTATTAACCCAAGCTACGTCACCTTTTCTGTTAATTTTAAACGGCGAAGGTACCAAAATAGAACAAAAACGTAATGTTAGGTACTATTAATGTAGTTTTCCCTAATTTTTTTTATTTAGGTAGCTAAAGTATACTTTTTGGTCAAATTAATTACTTAAAGTATACTTTTTAGTCAAAATAGGTACTTAAAATATTTTTTGCCAAAGTATGTACCTAAAGTATTTTTTAAAATAGGTACCGAATGTATTTTTTAATCAATGCCACATGACAACTTTTAGGAACCTAGATGAAAAATATATATACTTTACGTACCTAGCTATTTTGACCAAAAAATACATTAGGTATATATTTTGACAAAAAAATATTCTTTAAATACTTATTTTGACAAAAAATTACTTTAGGTACCTAAATAAAAAAATAGTATACTTTAAATACTTATTTGTAATATAAACCTTCTAGAAAATAACTCAAGTTGACAGAAAATGTTGTGTTATTCAATTGAGAAAGCATGGCATTTTCTAGAAAGCAAATGCAAGAGGCTTTTTGTGTGTGTGTGTGTGTGTAAAGATATATATTAAACTCGATTAGGTTCTGGGTTTTTGATGAAAGCATGGCATTTTCTATACACAAGTTTTTTTGAAAGCATGGCAGTTTTGTATTAAGGTTGGTAACTTCGAATGAAGTTTACGGAGAATAGAGTTTTTTTGAACCATATTTTTATTCGACATATCTACCAGTAGAATGTGGAAAGATGGACTTACTATTGTAGATGTTAATGTTACAGACATTTTTGGTCGATGGAGAGAAATACTTGATGATAATAACGATGATGACAAATGTGAGGAACCGGTTTGGTCGTGATGGCCTCTCTTTGCATCAATATTTGTCTCAAATGCACGAAATTGATTATGATGCGATGTCGAATCTTGAATTCTTTAATAAAAAATGTATTGTTCAAAAAAAAAAAAGTGTTGAGTTCGCAGTGGATAAGTATTGCATCAAAGGTCATATAGATTGTTATGTAGATGAAACAAAGGAGATGACATTTTATGCAAAATGTATCAAATATGAAAATGGTTGTAATCGGAAGGTAAAGGTTTCCAAAAAGAAGAGGATGGATGTCTGGGTAAGAATGATAAAATTATTCGAATTCGACGAGTCCTGACCCAACGTAATAGGGGCATGTATCTTTAATTTGGGTTCAGGTCAGATTTTGAGAAAATTTGAGTCGGGTTTAACTTTAGAGTATAAATATTCTAATCAAACTCGATATATTAAAAATAATTTAATTTATTTACGATATTGTCATTATATATAAATATATATTATTTAGGTTAGTTTCCTACTACTTCTGCAAAATAACACAAGAAGGTGACCAGAACAACGGTGACAGTGAGGATGGTAGTGTGAGCTAAAAGAGAGGCTGAGAAAGTTTAAAGGTTAAACTGATATTTTATTTGAAGTTAAAGGGTCAAATTAAAAATTTACCATTGTGCCATGTCAATTTAGAGTTAACGGTTGTTGACCAAAATGTAATAAATCGATACGTAAGCGACTAAAACATAACTTTTTCAAGATTACTAAAATCAAACATACTGAAAACAAAAGAGACCTTGTGTGTAGTTTACCTTTTCTTTCTAATTTTGAAAAATTATTTTTAATTGTCAAATTAGGTTAATCAAATTCATGAATGTATGGATAATAATAATAATAATAATAATAATAATAATAATAATAATAATAATCCACATTTTAAAAAAATATTTCTAAAATATCAAATTAATAATATATTAAAAATAAATAGTGTTTTACTTTTAATATATCTTTCTCAACTATTACTTATATATATATATATTAATGGATTATATACGTACTTCTGTAGATTTTTATGAGCATAAACAATAAAGTTATATTTGAGTTATTCAATTAATATTGTGGTTATATTTTAGTCGTTCAATTAAAATTATAGTTACATTTGGGTCATTCAACCGTTTAATTTCAAACAACAGCTAAATGTTATCGTTTAATTGGGTATAGTGACAGTTTTAGTCCTCGAAGCTCTAATATTCTATCAATTTAGTCACAATTCAAAATAATTCAATGAATTTAACCCTTCAAATTAAAAAATATATCAATTCAGTCAATTTTTTCAAATCACTTTTATACCTTCATTAACACTAGAGTACTTTATTTGAAATCATTAATTAATCTAATACACAAATTTATAAATGTAAAGATATTTATAATTAATTTTAAAGTTAGATTTGTAATTAGTATCTACATTAAAGTTAAACTCATTGATCTATTTAAAATTATTTATAAAAACATTCAGGTTTTAGTTACGGCTACCACGTGAGTTACTGAATTT
The DNA here is from genome assembly GCA_019671005.1 of Hibiscus mutabilis. Classification (NCBI taxonomy): domain Eukaryota; kingdom Viridiplantae; phylum Streptophyta; class Magnoliopsida; order Malvales; family Malvaceae; genus Hibiscus; species Hibiscus mutabilis. The sequence continues at coordinate 24,505,142 of CM033713.1, forward strand.
TTATTATAAAATAAATTTCTTAAGTTCTCTGCAAATATGTGAATTTTCATTAAAAAGTTGTATAATTTTTGCAATAATTTTATGACAAACATGTCATTATGCAAAATTGAAACAATAGCTTGGTATAATAACAATTTTAGTTCCTAAAACTTATTCATTCTATTAATTTGGTTCTAATTCAAAATAGTTCAATAAACTTAACCCTTTATATTTAAAATTTTCGACAATGTACCATCCTTGCACGCCCTCCGACCACTTACCACACCCCATGCTATTGTCCATCAGTCCGATAATCAAAAGATGTGATAGCTCGATAGACACAATCACTTCACTACTCGACAATTGGCAGACTAATGGAATAGACTCATTATGACCTTAACAACGCCTGCTAGTAGACACAATCGCTTCACTAATGGTAAAACCTCTTTCTTTTGTTTAAAAATTGAAATGGTAAAACCCCTTTTCGGCCGATTCACGTCACTCGATCCCGAAGGAAATCACGACGTTTATCATTGGAAGAGGAACTGTCCCCGGCTATTGCATGCGACGGCGACTTATATGGGTCAAAGGTAAATGATTTGATATATGTGGTAGCATGCCCCCTAACCTAGGGATGTCTAACTATGTATGATGGATCTCTGAATACACTCTTATATTTACGTATCAAATCAAAATATTTTGATTAAACAATATCAGTATATGAGCAAAGCATAAGCTATGCTACTATACTCGGATGAATGCCGGATATTTGTACATTTTCTATATGAGTTTATGTCCAGACACAGTATGATGAATTTTGCTACCACTGTTTCTTTTGTTGCTTTTGCTATTTAATTTTTTCAATGAACAATTATGTACAGAAGTATGTTGGTAATTGAAAATAATGAATCTATCTGTTTTTTTTCTACTGATCAAGCTGGATAAGAAGAGGACAAATTGGTAGGTATGCAGGGGGAATTCTTCCACACTTTGGCATGCAATTTCAGCAATTCTCTAGCCCTCTCTTTAGTCTTGTATCCACAATCCAGTTGAAGCACCAAGCACAATTTAGCCACAACACCTAATTGCAGCATCTCTTGAAGCACATTAATGGTAGCACAGGACTTAGATATCGATAGCAAAATCTTCACTGCCCTTTCACTTGCAACTTGAGAGACCCTAAGTATCTTCTTTGAAACAATTGCAATCCCTGCTCCATGGCTTAACAGTTCCGATCTGCCTTCGGCACATCAGCATACTGCATCCAGCACTGTTAGAATCATCTCACAATCCCTTTTCTTTGATGAATCGAGAAGCAAGTCGATCAAGATCAGTACTTCCCCTGCTTCAGCTGCCTTGATCTTGTTTCGTCCCTGTGGACAGATATGTACCAACAGTTGTAGAGTAGCTTTCGAGGCTTGTCGAGAGATTTGATCACGCAGAACTTGAACTAACTCAACGAATAAGTCCGGTCTCAAGTTGATAACCTGCATTGGATCAGCTATCTCCAGCATTGATTTCAACAACAGCACCGAAAAAACACGAGACTCGTAGCTTCCAACTTGCATTACTCTATTTAAGGACACTACGAAATCACCATTCGTGCCCATAAGATTCTTCAGACCAGCTTCCGAGAGCTGGAGACAGTAGAGAATGCTTAAAGCCTCATCAATCGGTCTTATTGGATCAGCTGCAGAGTCATTATTACTCACAATCGAAGCCAACAACTCAACTGCGCCCGAAGATTCCATGATTCTTTTGTTTGTAACATTCTGAGAAGCGATTGATTGAAGCCTCTTGAGACTCTTTACCTGTTGGCGTGGCGACTTGGCATCATCGAGAAGCTTGATAATCTGGGGTTTGCTGATGGGTGGCTTTGGCGTTGGGATCCTTTCGATTCCATGGGAAGAATTCAACAAGCACCAGGACTGAATCAATCTTCTGAGGGTATGGTTTGGGGTAAGCTCACAATCAGAAATAACTTGCTTTGTAACTGGACATGTAGTGCTCTTGCCTGAAAACAACCATTTCTCGATGCTGTCCCGATCGTACGTAATCCTGTTGAAACCGTTATCGGATCCTTCATATACTCGAGAGAAATGGGGCAGATAAAAAATGGAGGAACTTCGATCTCATCCATGTAATATATAGATTATAGACCAAAAAAGCAAGATTTCAAGAACAACCCAGAGAAGAAAAAGCTTAGCTTTGTTTGGAAACAGAAGTTTTAGGATTGGATTGAAAGCAGAAGAAGTGAAGTAGATGAAGATTTAGTCGTGGTTTGGTTTGGACATTGAAGACAAATTGGAGGATTATATATAGATTGGAAGGGGAGAAAGTCCAAAGTCAAAACACGGAAGAGATGGAGATTTTCAAAGCTTAGCTACTGGGTTAACAAGGATAGAGCAAAGATTAAAATCACTAATTTTGTCTCACTTCCCTATTTGGAGTTTGAATCATCATGCACTGAAGGTCCTACAGATGGTTCGAAAGACTGATGGTTAAGCACTGAGGCTTTTTTGACAACTCTAATCACCACGCACTGAAGGTCTTACTGATAACTTGGATAATTAAAGTCATACACTGAAGAATTTATAGACGATCCAGCTCACCGTGCACTGGAGGTCTTACTAATGCCAGAAAAATGAAAAGTCCAACACTAAGGATTTGCGGACAACTTAGCTCACCATGCACTAAAGGTCTTACTGATGAAGTTAAACACTGATGGATTTACTGACAATCTGGCTCACCATGCACTGGAGGTCTTACTGACGGCTGGAAAATAAAAGTCTGACAGTGAAGGATTTGCGGACAACCTAGCTCGCCATGCACTAGAGGTCTTATCGATGAAGTCAAACACTGAAGGATTTAATGACAATTCTGCTCACCATGCACTAGAGGTCTTATTGACGACTAGAAAATAAAGTCAAACACTAAATAATTTATTGCCAGTCCGACTTACCATGCACTAGAGGTCTTACTGATGGCTGAAAAATTAGAGTTAAGCACTAAAGGCTATTGATAGATTGATCATCTAACAATGAAGGTTGTTAGTTCAAAAATGAAACCATGCACTGAATGCTTTGATAGAGATCTTGAAGTGATATATCCCTTGAACTTTACTGTATGAGTTTTTCTCGTTAGAAACTCGTGATTCTTTGTTGTGATTCACTTTTCACGAAGTCATGGACTGAAATTTTTGCTTGGTTTCACAAAGGTGTGAATTGAAATCTTGCTAAAATCTACTTCTTCCATTGTGAAGCTGCAGATTATGATTTTTTTGAATCTCTAAATACCTGTCAAAAAAGGATAAAATGATTTGATATATGTGTTAGCATGCCCCCTAACCTAGGGATGTCTAACTATGTATGATGAATGTTTGAATACCAATTGGGGACCACTTGAGCAAGTCTTTTTCTTCAAGGAAGTCAACAAAAAAACTTGGCCTTGTTTTTTCATTGGGCTCTATTGCGGCTAGAATAACCTATCACACACTCAGGTTCAACCTCGTCTTCTCGTATCACAAAAATGCCCCTTCATGTTTGGGATTTATCAATCATTGTCAACCTAAGATGATCATTTGCATCGAAAACCTTGCCGTTTGAAATCAAGTTTTGAATAAAAAATCTTTTTGTTCCCTATTTTGAAATATAATAAATAATGTTATATAGATTAGTATTGATAGAAAAATAAATGAATAAAAGGAGTCCAAGTTACAAAATTGAAAAGTACAGCTTTGACAAAATTAATGATTACAGCTGCCCCTATTTACTCATTCTTGTGTTAACAAGGATAGAGCAAAGACTAAAATCACTAATTTTGTCCCACTTCCCTATTTAGAGTTCGAATCATCATGCACTTAAGGTCATACTGATGGTTCGAAAGACTGATGATCAAGCACTGGGGACTTTGTTGACAACCCTAATCACCACGCACTGAAGGTCTTACTGATGACTTGGATAACTAAAGTCATACAATGAAGGGTTTATAGACGGTTTGGCTCACCGTGCACTGGAGGTCTTACCGATGGCCAGAAAAATAAAAGTCCAACACTAAAGGATTTGCGAACAACTTAGCTCACCATGCACTGAAGGTCTTATTGATGAATTCAAACACTGAAGGATTTACTGACAATCCGGCTCACCATGCACTGTAGGTCTTACTGACAACTGGAAAATGAAAGTCCGACACTGAAAGATTTGTGGACAGTCTAGGTTGTTGGCTCCCGAAACAAAACCAGATTGTGCCTCTCAAGGCATTTGCTTCCTAAGCCCCTGATAAGTGTTCAAACGTACTATTTTTCTTACCCTTTTTACTCTTATTGTTATTAGACTTAGGCTCATATTAGTTGCATAGTTAGCCATTCATGCATTAATCCATGTTTCCTTCAATCGTTGAGCTTGATTACATAACTTGGTAGTTTTTGTGGAAAAGATGTTGTTTTGGTGTGCTTTGTGTGTGTATGTGCAGGATCACTTGCCAAAGCAATGTCGAGCTAGTTGTCAGGGCAATGCATGAAGGAGACGCCGAGCCAGTTACCATGGCAATTGTCGACAAGAGTAAAGGTGATATGGTAGTCGAAATTGATGACTAGACAAGCCCAAGATAATGTGGAGCAAAGCCCAAACCCAAAGGAATTTGATTGCCATGCAGAGATTAAAGAAGAATTAAATTCCAAGAAGATAGGAGAAGTTCTAGTAGGAATACAATTATAATAAAGAATTATATTCTTTAAAGATAATTTAATTCCAACTTAAACTCCTCCTCAAAGAAGGACTTTGGCCTAGCCCTATAAATAGCAAGGAGATTTCGACAATCCATGGAGAGAGCAAGAGGGAAATTTCGACAAGTCCATCTACTAGAAGAGGAGAGAATTTCGACAAGCATCTAGGGCAAGGAGGATTTCGACAAGCCTCCTCCTTCATCCTTTTCTTTCTTGTTCGATTGGGTTCATGCTAGGGATTGTTTATCTTGTGTTTCTTTGAAACCTAGCCATGAACTAAATCTACTTGGCTATGGTTATTGTGTTTTGTGGTTGTGAGAAACTATTGGTTTTTGTTTAGGTAATAAGAGTTTGCACTTTTCTATTTCAAGGTTTATTCATTCTTGGTTCTTATTCTTGTTTGCGAGTGAATTGGAAGAGGATCTCGTAATTTCATCTATTTATCTAATATCGGGAGAGTTAGATTCAAGAAACGAATGAATATGATCTTTATTCAATCTATTGATGGTGAAGATTAATCCGGCTTAGGAATAAGTTAAGGATTTCAACGGCTAAGAGGAGCGCAAGATTGGTTGTTGTTCACCCTTGATTCACGCAGGGATGTATTATCATGGCATGCACAAGTAGCTAGAGTTTCGACTTAGGGATAAGAAGAAATCATTGAAGAACGCTCTGCCGAACCTTGAAGGTTGCTGCCCAGACGCCCAAGTAGTTGCCCAACTAGTTGCCCATGCAACCATCGATAAGTTACCAAGGCAACCCCGTTGTGCAAGTTACCACGACAACTGAGTTGCCCATGCACTCTTTTACCAAGACAATCCAATCGGCTATCACACCTCAACTCACGATAACCTGGCCTATCTCTCTCTCATTTGAATTCATCTCTTCTTTTACTTTATTGCTTTCTAGATTAGTCATTAGTTAAACTCCTATAATCCTTTACTTGTGTTTTTACTTTTTACGATTGCAAGAGACTAGATCCTTGAAGTGGCACCAATCCTCGTGGAGACGATATCTTTTATACTATAACTTGCGGCGTGTATACTTGCACATTTGCATAGCACTTATTATTACGCGCAAAAAGTTTTTGGCGCCGTGTCGGGATTGGCAATAGCGACTTTGTTTTTATTTTCTTGCACTTTCTTTTTATTTTTCTTGTTTAAAATTCAAAGGGCTAACAAACTTTGGTTTTGCATTGGTATATGACCAGGGCGAGACTGACTTCACCAGAATATCCCTTTGATCCAGAAATCGAACGAACCTTACAAAGACTTAGACGAAGGATAAAAGAAGCAATGGCAAATCAAGACGGCAATATGAATCAATATGTTCGAGCAGGAGGAGGAGTGATTCTTGCACGGAACAGAACTATTCAAGACTATCTTGAAGAAGATCTTGATGGACTTAACCCAGGATTTGTCGCACCTGAAATTGAAGCCGACCATTTTGAGTTGAAACCGGTAATGTTTAATATGATCAACACAATTGGCCAATTTGGCGGCTCAGCAGCTGAAGATGCAGGGTAACATCTGAAATCTTTCCTCGAGATTTGCAACTCGTTCAAGATACACGGAGTCACCCCTGATGTCTTACGATTAAGATTATATCCCTATTCACTGAGGGATAGGGCGAAAGCATGGTTGAATAGCATTCCTGCCGGATCAATAGCATATTGGACTGATCTTTGTCGTGATTTCCTTGCTAGATTTAATCCTACAAATTTGACTGATAAGCTTCGTAACGACATTACTTCTTTTCGGCAGGCAGATGATGAATCCATGTACGAGGCTTGGGAGCGATATAGAGAACTTCTACACAAATGCCCCATACACGGATTCCTGATATGGACTCAAGTAACAATGTTTTACAGCGCCGTGAATACACCAACAAGGATGATGCTAGATGCCTCGGCAAACGACATACTCCTAGAAAAGTCGCCGGAGGAAGCAATGCAAATTTTAAATAGACTGACCAAGAATGATTATCAATTCCCATCTACTAGAAGAGGAGGAGTTAGACGCCAAGCCACAATACATGAACTAGGATCATCAGATTCAATTTCGGCACAATTGGCCACTTTAACCAAGATGGTCCAGAACATGCAAAAACCAAACAACACACATGAAGTCAAGGTAATGGATTCTTTTTGTGAGTTATGTGGTGATAACCATAATTCTTCTGAATGTATGCAGAATCCGGAATCCAGCTTCTATGTGGGGAATTACAATCGGAGCAATAACGTTATGTCCAATACATACAATCCAGCTTGGAAGAAGCACCTGAATTTTTCATGGAGTAATCCCAACAATGCTCTAAACCAGAACAATCAAAATGCACAAGCATCGGGATTCCAGCAAAATATGCCACGGAAATAGATGCCACAAGAACAACCGACAACATCTAGTTCTTTAGAAAATTCTCTAAATGCTTTTATGATGAAAATTGAATCTTATATGGCCGAGAATAGGAATTTCATAAAAAGAACTGATGCTTTTATTAACAGGACCGAGATGAGATTGCAAAACCAAGATGCGGCAATCAAATCATTGGAAAATCAAGTCGGACAGTTTGCTCAAAATCTGAATACTAGACCGCAAGGAGGTTTACCTAGCGATACTGAAGTCACAAGAGAAACTGCCCATGAGCAATGTAAGGTGATCACCACTAGAAGTGGCCAACAACTTAGAGAGGCTCAAACCCGCTCATCAAACAAAACTCCACAAAAAGATCAAGACGAACTTAGCGGCAAAGCCTCAGATGCTGAACCAAGAATTTCCACGGCAACCGGCAATAAGCATGCCTCGGTAACCGACGATAAAGATACCTCGACAACTGGCGATGAGCATGCCTCGGCAACCCCAGTTGATAACGCCTCAGCAACTCTAGTTGTCCCCGGCAATGCCGTCAATCAGGTTCCAAACCAATGAAAGGATCGAAGATATCTGACTTCCGCCACCATTCCCACAAAGGTTGAAGCGACAAAAGCAAGAATACCAATTCAAGAAGTTTCTTGATATCCTAAAGCAAGTCCACATCAACTTACCATTGGTAGAAGGAATTGAACAAATGCCAAAGTATGCCAAGTTTCTTAAAGACATTGTGTCCAAGAGAACAAGGCTAGGAGAGTTTGAAACTTGATTGCCATAATGAGAGGATGCATGGAAATGTTGCACAATCGTATGCCACCCAAGTTGAAGGATCCCGGAAGTTTCACAATACCCTGTTCCATTGGAAATCACTATGTCGAGAAAGCATTATGCGACCTTGGGTCTAGCATAAACTTGATGCCTAAATCGGTTTTCCAGAAACTAGGAATCGGGAAGGCAAGACCTACAACAGTTATGCTGCAGCTAGCCGACATATCCTATGTGCATCCAGAGGGAAAAATCGAGGATATACTGGTAAAAGTTGATAAATTTATTTTTCCCGCTGACTTTATTATTTTGGATTGTGAAGCAGATGAGCATGCACCTATCATTCTCGGAAGACCATTCCTAGCAACAGGGAAAACCTTGATCGATGTTGAAAAAGGAAAACTCACAATGAGGGTGAATGACCAGCAAGTTAAACTAAATGTGTTCCAAACACTAAGGCATACCGATGATCCAGAAGAATGCCAACTTCTTCATGCCACGGCGAGTTTAACCGACGAGGAATTTAGTTGCCTCGGCAACTACATTGCCGATCAAGAGGAACACGAGGAGTATGAAAAACCGGTCGATGATGAACAACCAGAAGAGGCAAATTGGCTAGTCAATCGACCGGTACATACTTTGAACCCTTTGGATTACTCGGGTAAAGAAGGTAAGCTCGAAAAACCCTCTATTGAACAACCACCGACTCTTGAGTTGAAACAATTGCCAGAGCAACTAAAATATGCATACTTAGGAATCGATAATACATTGCCTGTAATTATTTCTTCTAAGTTACAGCCTGAGCAGGAAAAGAAGCGGATCAAGATGTTGAAGCTACACAAAAAGGCAATAGGGTAGACAATTACCGACTTGAAGGGAATTAGCCCGGCAGTATGCATGCACAAGATTTTGTTGGAAGATGATCACAAACCTTCAATTGAGGCCCAGAGGAGACTGAATCATGCCATGAAAGGGATTGTAATGAAAGAAATCATCAAGTGGCTTGACGCCGGCATTATATACCCTATCTCCGATAGTACGTGGGTAAGTCCGGTACAATGTGTACCGAAAAAGGGAGGTATAACAGTGGTAAGCAATGAAAATAATAAACTTATCCCAACCAGGACTGTGATCGGTTGGAGGGTTTGTACGGACTATCGAAAGCTAAACAAAGCCACTAGGAAATATCACTTCCCATTACCCTTTATTGATCAAATGCTTGACAGTCTTGCAGGTAAACCCTTTTATTGTTTTCTTGATGGTTATTCAGGTTACAATCAAATTGCCATAGCACCAGAAGATCAAGAAAAGACAACCTTCACATGCCCATATGGTACTTATGCCTTCTGAAGGATGCCGTTCGGATTGTGTAACACCCCGACAACCTTCCAAAGATGCATGATGGCGCTCTTTTCAGACATGGTCGAAGACTTCTTTGAGATCTTCATGGATGATTTTTCTGTTTTTGGTAATGATTTCGACAGCTGTCTCGGCAATTTAGAGAGGGTGTTGGCAAGATGTGAAGAAACAGATTTAGTCCTCAATTGGGAGAAATGCCATTTTATGGTAGATGAAGGAATAGTGCTCGGCCACAAGATTTCATCCAAGGGAATTGAAGTAGACAAAGCCAAGGTGGACGTGATCGAGAGATTACCTACACCAAGTTCGGTTAAAGGAATTCGAAGTTTTCTCGGACAAGCAGGTTTTTATAAGAGGTTCATTCATAATTTTTCTAAAATCACTAAACCCTTGTGTAATCTGCTTGAACAGGATAAAGTCTTCGATTTTGATGATTCTTGCAACCAAGCATTCGAAACCCTAAAGAAAAAGCTTACCTCGGCACCCATTGTCGTTCCACCAGATTGGACGCTACCTTTTGAGCTCATGTGTGATGCAAGTGATTTCGCGGTAGGAGCAGTCCTAGGCCAACGCACAGGTAAGACTTTCCATGTGATATACTACGCTAGTAAAACTCTTAATGGTGCTCAAGTGAATTACACAGCAATGGAGAAAGAGTTACTAGCTGTAGTTTTCGTATTTGACAAGTTCCAATCCTATTTAATTGGTACAAAGGTAATTGTTCATACGGACCATTCGACAATCAAATACTTATTTGCTAAAAAGGATGCTAAACCTCGTTTGATTCGTTGGATATTACTTTTACAAGAATTTGATATTGAAATTAATGACATGAAAGGAACAGAAAATCAAGTGGCCGATCACTTATCACGTTTGGAACGCAATAGGGAGGAGGACGCGGATCTAGAGATATGCGATGCATTCCCGGATGAACAAATTTTAGTTGCCTCGGCAACCCTCGACACCTCGGCAACCCTCGACACCTCGGCAACCATAGATGCACACGCCCTGGCAACTCTCGACGCCGCAGCAGTCTTTGACGCGCACGCCTCATCAATTCTGGGAGCAGTCGCCACGGCAGCACATGCCTCGGCAATACCCTGGTACGCAGATTTAGTTAATTTCCTTGTTTGTGGTATTTTTCCTTATGGCATTACTCACCAAGGGAAGAAGCGGTTCCGCCATGATGCTAAGCATTACTTTTGGGATAAGCCTCTTTTGCTTAAACAATGTGCAGATCAGGTTATACGCCGATGTGTCCCTGAAGAAGAGCAACAGAATGTACTCCAGCAATGCCATTCTTCACCCTATTGAGGATATTTTGGAGGAACTCGTACCGCGGCCAAAATGTTGAAATCCGGTTTGTAATGGCCAACATTGTACAAAGATGCCCAAGACTTTTACAAGCAATGTGATCGTTGCCAGAGGACGGGCAATATCTCTAGACGACATGAGATGCCGCTCCAGAGCATCATCGAGGTGGAACTGTTCGATGTATGGGGGATCGATTTTATGGGACCTTTCCCATCTTCATTCGGCAACCTCTATATTCTACTTGCCGTTGACTACGTGTCTAAATGGGTTGAGGCAGCTGCAGTTCCCAACAACGATTCAAAGACCGTGCAAAGATTCTTGCAGAAAAATATATTTACACGGTTTGGGATGCCGAGAGCAATTATCAGCGACGAAGGCAAACATTTTGACAACAGACTAATTGCCAAGATGTTGCAATGCTTCGGCATATCACACAAGATCGCCACGGCATATCACCCACAAACCAACGGGCAAGCAGAAATTTCCAACCGGGAATTGAAGGGTATACTCGAGAAAGTCGTAAATCCCTCAAGGAAGGATTGGTCATTAAGGCTAGATGACGCACTTTGGGCATATTGCACTGCATTCAAAACACCCTTAGGTATGTCCCCCTTCCGACTTGTCTATGGCTAAACATGTCATCTACCAGTGGAAATCGAGCACAAGGCATATTGGGCAATCAAGACCGTGAATATGGACTGGGAAAGTGCCGGACAAAAGCGTTTAATGGACCTCAATGAGATAGAAGAATTCCGTGCACTCGCCTATAACAATGCACAAATCTACAAGGAGAAAACAAAGCGATGGCACGAAAAGAAACTATTGTCGCGACAATTCACGCAAGGGCAACTAGTTCTCCTATTCAATTCCCGGCTAAAACTTTTCCCGAGAAAGCTGAAATCAAGATGGTCGGGACCATTCAAAGTCGTCAAACCATTCTCCCATGGTGCTGTGATAATCAAGTCCATCTCTGACAACCATGAATTCAAAGTTAATGGACAAAGATTAAAGCACTACAATGGTGCCCATGTGGAACGTAACAAGGAAGTGGTCAATTTAGGAGATGCATGAGCATGCTCTCCCTTTGATAATTTATTTTTATTTTTATTTTTTTCGATTTTTTTTATTTTTTTATATTTTCGATTATTAGTAATTTTCTTTAGGATAGATTTTTTTTTAGTTTAAGAATCCTATTACACATCTTTATTTATTTTCTTTATTAGTTTATCTTTAATTTTAATCCTTATTTGATTTGTCTTTGAATTGTAGGAAAAGGAGTTCAAGATAAAGAAGGAATTCTAAACCAAGTAGGAAAACATCTTCAACAAGGAAACTAATGGGCTGAATATAAGGCTTATATAAAGCCTCCAATTCATCCTAACCAAAACCCCTTGTCGACAACTTCTACCAAACCCTAAACCCTTTTTCGTTTTCCCCTAATCCCACCCACCTATCTTTTCTATAAAACCCATCACCCTTAACCTATTTCTACTTTCTATCTTGCAACTTTGTAGTTTCTTTTCTTTTCTTTTCTTTGTTTTTACTCACAACCAAGATCATCCATGGCATCCAAGATTAAACTTTTAGTTCATCCAAGTTCCTCCAAAGAACCAAGATACAAGAAGTTTGCTACACCGGTGGTTCAAGAAAGATTTCAATCCAAGTTTGAAAGCCGGAAGATTCATGAAGAACAAGGCTTTGAATACTCCAACTCTCATCAAGATTTCGGCCTTGAACCATTCATCTTCGAGTGGATTGCACATCAAAAGTGGCAAATCTTTTGCCATCAACCGGAACCGGGTAACATCTCATGGGTAAGAGAATTCTATGCTCACTCACCTAACCCGGATAATCCTTATGTTTTTGTTCGTGACAAGGCCATACTTATAAGTCCCGAAAGCATCAACACATTTTACGAACTTTACATTGAGAAGGACGAGCATCAAGCCTTCGTTGACCAAATCAATCCCAAGCAACTCGACAAGGTGCTTCAAGAACTCACTCAACCGGGAACTCATTGGAACGACGGTAAATACAAGGGTACGATAAATCGCCTTCGGCTTAAACCCGAGGCAAAACTATGGAATAAGTTTGTTAAAACTTCTTTAATGCCCACCACACACAATACTACCGTTGATATACCACGTCTTTTGCTCATACATTCTATTTTGCATAATCGCATCATTAACATTGGAAAAATTATTTGTGATGAGATTTTTGTATGCAGTTCAAAAGATAAGGGTTCTCTTTTCTTCCCTTGCTTAATTTCTAATCTTTGCAAGGAGATGCATGTCCCGAGTGAGTCCACCGATGAAAAGGCCCTACCCAAGTCTGGTTGGAATCAAGCACTAATCCGAAAGCTAATGGGAGAGGCACCGGGAGATTCTTCAAGGCCTCCAATTGCTACGGCAACTCCTGCCGCCGCGACAATCCCTAATGCCCAAGCACCTAACGCCAGGGCAACTCGGCCATTAACCCCGAGACACTTTGAAGCACTTTTGTACCCATTGGCAAGCCACCTAAGGCAATCGCGTGCTGTTCCCAATCTTTCCCGCCGAGATCCTTGCCCCGACAACCAATGAAGCAGTCGCCACGACAACCTCAACAGATGATGCCACGACAACCTACTTCGTGCATGCACAAACTGACGCCACGACAACCAACCCTGATGATGCCACGGCAACCAAAGCTAAAGACATCCGGCAACAACCTTTGCAAAAGCCAAAGGTAAAGCACCTATGCCCGAATCAACTCCTACGGAATCATTTTCTGATTTTTCAGATTCGGACAAGTCCTCCATTGAACCAATAAAGACCACACCAATTGAATCCTCCAAGCGAAAAGCCATTGACATTGATGAAGAGGACGATGAGGACAACCCCGTATGAGGATCGATTCCACCACCGGCAACAAGAAAACAACCATCGCGTTCAAGCAAGAGAATCAAGACACCGACTAGAAGGAAACTAATCATCTACGATGATGAACTCTCGGAGTAAGTCCTCGTATGCATTTTTATTTTTATTTTTTCGGTATTTTTATGCATGCATTGAGTATAATGCCTCACTCGAGTTTGGGGGGGTTGTTATTAGTAGTTACCATGTTTAGTTTCATTCATCTTAAGTATTACATTTAGAATACATAAATTGCTTGCCATGCCTTTAATTGGAACAAGAATTGCTTAGATTTGATGAATATCCGATGATGACTTTGCCAATGCACTTAATTGATAGAATTTTTATTCTAGGATAACCATGGAAAAACTTAGAATTTTACTATGATGCTAAATTTGATGAAACACTGTTGTGGTTCGATTGATTTAAGGAATTCTAGTAAACTTAGGTTGATAATTAACAAATTGCGGGATTAGAATAAAAATTGGATGAATGCTAGAGGTGCCCGAAATTGGCTCTAGCGTGTGCTAAAAAAATTGATCACTAGAGGTGCCCGAAACCGGCTCTAGTCGATTAAATTAACTTAAGAAAACTAAAAACAAAACACTAGAGGTGCCCAAAACTGGCTCTAGTTAAAACATGTTAAAAAGAACCCAATGAAGTAATTTGAAAACCTTTTGTTTGCATAGAATCCGAAAAATCAACTTGCACACAACTCCGCACACACTCACAAGCATTATAGTTTGATTCCGAGTAACTCCTAAGTTTTCCGAAAAATAAAAAGCCAATCACACTGTGCCCCGATTCATAGAATTGAAATCAATTTCAAAGCTAAGTTTGTGAAAATTGAAGTCTTGGCAGGTAATTATGAGTTTACATTGCTTGAGGACAAGCGATAGTTCGAGTTTGGGGGTGTGATAAGTGTTCAAAAGTACTATTTTTCTTACCCTTTTTACTCATATTATTGTTAGACTTAGGCTCATATTAGTTGCATAGTTAGCCATTCATGCATTAATCCATGTTTCCTTCAATCGTTGAGCTTGATTACATAACTTGGTAGTTTTTTTGGAAAAGATGTTGTTTTGGTGTGCTTTGTGTATGTATGTGCAGGATCACTTGCCAAAGCAATGCCGAGCTAGTTGTCAGGGCAATGCATGAAGGAGACGCCGAGCCAGTTGCCATGGCAATTGTCGACAAGAGTAAAGGTGACATGGTAGTCGAAATTGATGACTAGACAAGCCCAAGATAACGTGGAGCAAAGCCCAAAGCCAAAGGAATTTGATTGCCATGCAGAGATTAAAGAAGAATTAAATTCCAAGAAGATAGGAGAAGTTCTAGTAGGAATACAATTATAATAAAGAATTATATTCTTTAAAGATAATTTAATTCCAGCATAAACTCCTCCTCAAAGAAGGACTTTGGCCTAGCCCTATAAATAGCAAGGAGATTTCGACAATCCATGGAGAGAGCAAGAGGGAAATTTCGACAAGTCCATCTACTAGAAGATGAGAGAATTTTCGACAAGCATCTAGGGCAAGGAGGATTTCGACAAGCCTCCTCCTTCATCCTTTTCTTTCTTGTTCGATTTGGTTCATGCTAGGGATTGTTTATCTTGTGTTTCTTTGGAACCTAGCCATGAACTAAATCTACTTGGCTATGGTTATTGTGTTTTGTGGTTGTGAGAAACTATTGGTTTTTGTTTAGGTAATAAGAGTTTGCACTTTTCTATTTCAAGGTTTATTCATTCTTGATTCTTATTCTTGTTTGCGAGTGAATTGGGAGAGGATCTCGTAATTTCATCTATTTATCTAATATCGGGAGAGTTAGATTCAAGAAACGAATGAATATGATCTTTATTCAATCTATTGATGGTGAAGATTAATCCGGCTTAGGAATAAGTTAAGGATTTCAACGGCTAGGAGGAGCGCAAGATTGGTTGTTGTTCACCCTTGATTCACGCAGGGATGTATTATCAACGCATGCACAAGTAGCTAGAGTTTAGACTTAGGGATAAGAAGAAATCATTGAAGAACGCTCTGCCGAACTTTGAAGGTTGCTGCCCAGACGCCCAAGTAGTTACCCTACTAGTTGCCCAGGCAACCATCGATTAGTTACCAAGGCAACCCCGTTGTGCAAGTTGCCACGGCAACTGAGTTGCCCATGCACTCTTTTACCAAGACAATCCAATCGGCTATCACACCTCAACTCACGATAACCTGGCCTATCTCTCTCTCATTTGAATTCATCTTTTCTTTTACTTTATTGCTTTCTAGATTAGTCATTAGTTAAACTACTATAATCCTTTACTTGTGTTTTTACTTTTTACAGTGCAAGAGACTAGATCCTTGAAGTGGCACCAATCCCTGTGGAGATGATATCTTTTATACTATAACTTGCGACGTGTATACTTGCACATTTGCGTTGCGCAACAGCCCCCATCATAACACCAACAAAACGGATTAGCCTACGGGACTAACTCCACACAAGCAGTCGCCCTTACCGGCCCCAATCTCATGCATGTTCCCAATGCCACATTTCCATTTCATTTTCCCCTTATAACTCTATTCACATTGTTTGTTTTTCATCAATTCAACCCCCCATTCTCTAGCTTTCATTGATGGAGAGAGGGTGGAATACTAGAATGGAGATGTCACCAAATTGACTGAGATGTGGTTCTTCCAATACCAAATTTTGTTATTACAACAATTATAGCTTAACACAACCGAGGTACTTTTGCAAAGGCTGTAGAAGATATTGGACTAAAAGAGGGTCACTTCGCAACGTGCCGGTTGGCGGTGGTTGCCGCAAAAATAGAAGAGGTAAGTCCTTAAGGCTACCGACCGATGGTGTCCGCTCTAAGAGTTTATCGTGCGATTCGATTAGGCATTCCTATGCCTCTCTGCTGAGGTCTAATTGCTCCTCGGTGTGTCCGAGGGCTCTCATATCGATATGGCACTCGTTTACGCAAACTTCTTGAGTAATCAACAACCGGAAAACAAGTCCAGCTTCGAAGTCCCGAAGTTGCGTAGGGAGTTTGATCCGTCTCTAGAATTTTCAAGATTATCGAACACCAACATGGAATCAAGTATTGATTACCGGAGAAAATGGTCTAATTGGGTGCCTTACTCGTTGATTTATCCACTTTGAAAACCATTTGAACAACAATGAATGAGATACACTCTTCTGGTAACTACACATTGCCACCATTTCTGGTGATGATCTCGACTCAAGAAATACAAAGTGTTCCAACTCTCAGTCCACCATGAGTCCATCCTTGCAAGCAAATGAAGAACCAGTCCTAGAACCGGGAACGCATGATCCGAATCAACTGTTTGGTAAATGGAATCCATTTGATTTGTATAGTGATAATACTTTCTCGAGGGCTTGATCAGGGAAATGCATGTGCACTACGCTTTGGTATATCTTTGTTTCTTTCTTATATTTACGTATCAAATCAAAATATTTGTGATTAAACAATATCAGTATATGAACAAAGCATAAGCTATGCTACTATACTCGGATGAATGCCGGATATCCGTACATTTTCTATATGAGTTTATGTCCGGACACGTATGATGAATTTTGCTACCTTTGTTTCTTTTGTTGCTTTTGCTATTTAATTTTTCAATGAACAATTATGTACGAAGTATGTTGGTAATTGAAAATAATGAATCTATCTGCTTTTTTTTTTTTCTCTTGATCAATTTGGATAAGAAGAGGACAAATTGGTAGGTATGCAGGGGGAATTCTTCCACACTTTGGCATGCAATTTCAGCAATTCTCTAGCCCTCTCTTTAGTCTTGTATCCACAATCCAGTTGAAGCACCAAGCACAATTTAGCCACAACACCTAATTGCAGCATCTCTTGAAGCACATTAATGGTAGCACAGGACTTAGATATCGATAGCAAAATCTTCACCGCCCTTTCACTTGCAACCCGAGAGACCCTAAGTATCTTCTTTGAAACAATTGCAATCCTGCTCCATGGCTTAGCAGTTCGGATCTGCCGCCCGGCACATCCGCATACCGCATCCAAAGACTGTTAGAATCATCTCACAATCCCTTTT
Organism: Hibiscus mutabilis; assembly: GCA_019671005.1. Lineage (NCBI taxonomy): Eukaryota > Viridiplantae > Streptophyta > Magnoliopsida > Malvales > Malvaceae > Hibiscus > Hibiscus mutabilis. Next base: position 24,522,612 of record CM033713.1, read on the forward strand.
CTTTGATGAATCGAGAAGCAAGTCGATCAAGATCAAGATCGCCTCGCTTCACTGCCTTGATCTTGTTTCGTCCCCGTGGACAGATATGTACCAACAGTTGTAGAGTAGCTTTCGAGGCTTGTCGAGAGATTTGATCACGCAGAACTCGAACTAACTCAACAAATAATTCCGGTCTCAAGTTGATAAGCTGCATTGGATCAGGTCAGATTTTGAGAAAATTTGAGTCGGGTTTAACTTTAGAGTATAAATTTTCTAATCAAACTCGATATATTAAAAATAATTTAATTTATTTACGATATTGTCATTATATATAAATATATATTATTTAGGTTAGTTTCCTACTACTTCTGCAAAATAACACAAGAAGGTGACGGAACAACTTGGATAAAGTGAGGATGGTAGTGTGAGCTAAAAGAGAGGCTGAGAAAGTTTAAAGGTTAAATTGATATTTTATTTGAAGTTAAGGGGTCAAATTAAAAATTTACCATTGTGCCATGTCAATTTAGAGTTAACGGTTCAGTGACCAAAATGTAATAAATCGATATGTAAGGACTAAAACATAACTTTTTCAAGATTACTAAAATCAAACATACTTCATTTGAAATCATTAATTAATCTAATACACAAATTTATAAATGTAAAGATATTTATAATTAATTTTAAAGTTAGATTTGTAATTAGTATCTACATTAAAGTTAAACTCATTGATCTATTTAAAATTATTTATAAAAACATTCAGGTTTTAGTTACGACTACCACGTGAGTTACTGAATTTTTATTATAAAATAAATTTCTTAAGTTCTCTGCAAATATGTGAATTTTCATTAAAAAGTTGTATAATTTTTGCAATAATTTTATGACAAACATGTCATTATGCAAAATTGAAACATTAGCTTGGTATAATAACAATTTTAGTTCCTAAAACTTATTTATTCTATTAATTTGGTTCTAATTCAAAATAGTTCAATAAACTTAACCCTTTATATTTAAAATTTTCGACAATGTACCATCCTTGCACGCCCTCCGACCACTTACCACACCCCATGCTATTGTCCATCAGTCCGATAATCAAAAGATGTGATAGCTCGATAGACATAATCACTTCACTACTCGACAATTGGCAGACTAATGGAATAGACTCATTATGACCTTAACAACGCCTGCTAGTAGACACAATCGCTTCACTAATGGTAAAACTTATTTCTTTTGTTTAAAAATTGAAATGGTAAAACCCCTTTTCGGCCGATTCACGTCACTCGATCCCGAAAGAAATCACGACGTTTATCATTGGAAGAGTAACTGTCCCCGGCTATTGCATGCGACGGCGACTTATATGGGTCAAAGGTAAAAGGCTAACCCTAACCTTATGTTTGCATTTTGTGTATTTTTTGAATTAGAAAAATGAAGCAAGATGGAAATCATACATCTGAAATCTTTTTGTGTTGTTTTTTTATTAATCTCTAAAATCCCGAATGGGTTACAATGATTTAGGGTTTTCTTTTTTATACCCAGATATTGCATGATATTAGTATTTAAAAAATGAAAATCTACTATTTTATTCTGTTTTTCTAAAATTCTCTCCTTGTTTTTATTCACGTATTGCTCCTGACACCTGATTTTTGTTTTGTGGTTGGTGGTTGTGTGAGGAGGACATTGTCCTATTGTTAGGGTGGCCGACTTCCTACGGCCTGGTATAGCAGAGGTGGCAAAGGAGGGACCAACAAAGGGAGGGGACCAGTGAAGCGATCGGTCTTGCATGGCGCATGGGCACGACGCGGCAATTGAGGAGCCGAGAGGTGAGTTCCACGCGCGCGTAGGCAGCTAAAGGTCCAACTTGCACAGGCGCAAGAGCGCATGGTGTCTCCAGAAGTTTCTTCACATTGATCCTGGATCGTTAGATCTTATCTAATCTAACAGTGGGGAGCTAGCTGCGCAGAAGATCAAAAAAGCTGTTAGGGTTAGGGTTTAATTGTTTTTTGGGCCTTATTGGGCCTGGTGATATGTATTATACATTTTTTGGGTTTTTAAATTTGTGTAATGGACTTAAATAATATAAACTTGTGCTTTATTTATTTTATTGTATATTATTTTTTGTTCGAATTTTGTTTTTGTTTGATAATAATAATAAATAATAATATAATATAATAATATAATAGTGGGAGTAGTAATAATATTAATAATATAACAAATAAATAATGCTATTTTTTTAGTTTTGATTTTTTATAACATATGACCGTAATAGTATAAAAATTCAATAACACCAACAATAATTAATAAGGATAATAATATAATAATATTAATAAATAAATATGATATTAATGTAAATAAAAGAAATCATGTTATATAGATTAGTATTGAAAGGAAAATAAATGAATAAAAGGAGCCCAAGTTACAAAATTGAAAAATAAAGCCCAGACAAAATTAGTGATTACAGCTGTCCCTCTTTGCTCATTCTTGTGTTAACAAGGATAGAGCAAAGATTAAAATCACTAATTTTGTCCCACTTCCCTATTTGGAGTTTGAATCATCATGCACTGAAGGTCCTATTGATGGTACGAAAGACTGATGGTAAAGCACTGGGGGCTTTTTTGACAACTCTAATCACCACGCAGTGAAGGTCTTATTGGTAACTTGGATAATTAAAGTCATACACTGAAGAATTTATAGACGATCCAGCTCACCGTGCACTGGAGGTCTTACTAATGCCAGAAAAATGAAAAGTCCAACACTAAAGGATTTGCGGACAACTTAGCTCACCATGCACTAAAGATCTTACTGATGAAGTCAAACACTGATGGATTTACTGACAATCTGGCTCACCATGCACTGGAGGTCTTACTGACGGCTAGAAAATAAAAGTCTGACACTAAAGGATTTGTGGACAACCTAGCTCGCCATGCACTAGAGGTCTTACCGATGAAGTCAAACACTGAAGGATTTAATGACAATTCTGCTCACCATGCACTAGAGGTCTTATTGACGACTAGAAAATAAAGTCAAACACTAAAGAATTTATTGCCAGTCCGACTTACCATGCACTAGAGGTCTTACTTACGGCTGAAAAATTAAAGTTAAGCACTGAAGGCTATTGATAGATTGATCATCAAACAATGAAGGTTGCTAGTTCAAAAATGAAACCATGCACTGAAGGCTTTGATAGAGATCTTGAAGTAATATATCCCTTGAACTTTACTGGATGAGTTTTTCTTGTTAGAAACTCTTGATTCATTGTTGTGATTCACTTTTCACGAAGTCATGGACTGAAATTTTTGCTTGGTTTCACGAAGCTGTGAATTGAAATCTTGCTACAATCTACTTCTTCCATTGTGAAGCTGCAGATTATGATTTTTTTGAATCTCTGAATACCTGTCAAAAAAGGATAAAATGATTTGATATATGTGTTAGCATGCCCCCTAACCTAGGGATGTCTAACTATGTATGATGAATGTTTGAATACCAATTGGGGACCACTTGAGCGAGTCTTTTTCTTCAAGGAAGTCAACAAAAAAACTTGGCCTTGTTTTTTCATTGGGCTCTATTGCGGCTAGAATAACCTATCTCACACTCAGGTTCAACCTTTCAAAGTGTATCTTGAATTTTGCTCAATTGCTTAATTTTTGTCTCAGAAGGATCTCGACTAATTTGTCATCTTTATGTCCCAACAAAATTTTTGCCTTTTGTTGCTTACTCTTGTTCTCTTGCTGCTAGTAAAATTTCGACTTCTTCATCAAACAACTGGATTAAAAGTCTTATAATCAATTCTGACTTGGACTCTCAAGTGCAAAACATCTTGCTATTTTGCAAACAGAGTGGCCCCCACTCCTTCAAGAGACACCTCGTCTTCTCGTATCACAAAAATGCCCCTTCATGTTTGGGATTTATCAATCTTTGTCAACCTAAGTTGATCATTTGCATCGAAAACCTTGTCGTTTGAAATCAAGTTTTGGATAAAAAATCTTTTTGTTCCCTATTTTGAAATATAATAAATCATGTTATATAGATTAGTATTGAATGAAAAATAAATGAATAAAAGGAGTCCAAGTTACAAAATTGAAAAGTAAATCTCTGACAAAATTAATGATTACAGCTGCCCCTATTTACTCATTATTATGTTAACAAGGATAGAGCAAAGACTAAAATCACTAATTTTGTCCCACTTCCCTATTTAGAGTTCGAATCATCATGCACTTAAGGTCATACTGATGGTTCGAAAGACTAATGATCAAGCACTGGGGACTTTGTTGACAACGCTAATCACCACGCACTGAAGGTCTTACTGATGACTTGATAATTAAAGTCATACACTAAAGGATTTATAGACGGTCTGGCTCACCGTGCACTGGAGGTCTTACCGATGGCCAAAAAAATAAAAGTCAAACACTAAAGGATTTGCGAACAACTTAGCTCACCAGGCACTGAAGGTCTTATTGATGAAGTCAAACACTGAAGGATTTACTGACAATCCGGCTCACCATGCACTGTAGGTCTTACTGACAACTGGAAAATGAAAGTCCGACACTGAAAGATTTGTGGACAATCTAGGTTGTTGGCTCCCGAAACAAAACCAGATTGTGCCTCTCAAGGCATTTGCTTCCTAAGCCCCCATCATAACTCCAACACAACGGATTAGCCTACGGGACTAACTCCACACAAGCAGTCGCCCTTACCGGCCCCAATCTCATGCACGTTCCCAATGCCACATTTCCATTTCATTTTCCCCTTATAACTCTATTCACATTGTTTGTTTTCCATCAATTCAACCCCCCATTCTCTAGCTTCCATTGATGGAGAGCGGGTGGAATACTAGAATGGAGATGTCACCAAATTGACTGAGATGTGGTTCTTCCAATACCAAATTTTGTTATTACAACAATTATAGCTTAACACAACCGAGGTACTTTTCAAAGACTGTAGAAGAAATTGGACTAAAGGAGGGTCACTTCGCAACGTGCCGGTTGGCGGTGGTTGCCGCAAAAACAGAAGAGGTAAGTCCTTAAGGCTATCGACCGATGGTGTCCGGTCTAAGAGTTTATCGTGCGATTCGATTAGGTATTCCTATGCCTCTGCTGAGTCTAATTGCTCCTCAGCTGTGTCTGAGGGCTCTCATATCGATATGGCACTCGTTTACGTAAACTTCTTGAGTAATCAACAACCGGAAAACAAGTCCAGCTTCGAAGTCCCGAAGTTGCGTAGGGAGTTCGATCCGTCTCTAGAATTTTCAAGATTATCGAACACCAACATAGAATCAAGTATTCAGTTACCAGGAGAAAATGGTCTAATTGGGTGCCTTACTCGTTCAGATTTATCCACTGAAAACCATTTGAACAACAATGAATAGATACACTCTTCTGGTAACTTCAGATTGCCACCATTTCCTGGTGATGATCTCTCGACTCAAGAAATACAGTGGTCCAACTCTCAGTCCACCATGAGTCCATCCTTGCAAGCAACAGAAGAACCAGTCCTAGAACCGGAATCGCATGATCCGAATCAACTGTTTGGTAAATGGAATCCATGTGATTTGTATAGTGATAATACTTTCTCCAGGGCTTGATCAGTGAAATGCATGTGCACTGCGCTTTGGTATATCACTGTTTCTTTCTTATATTTACGTATCAAATCAAAATATTTGTGATTAAACAATATCAGTATATGAACAAAGCATAAGCTATGCTACTATACTCGGATGAATGCCGGATATCTGTACATTTTCTATATGAGTTTATGTCCAGACACAGTATGATGAATTTTGCTACCACTGTTTCTTTTGTTGCTTTTGCTATTTAATTTTTTCAATGAACAATTATGTACATAAGTATGTTGGTAATTGAAAATAATGAATTTATCTGTTTTTTTTTCTACTGGTCAAACTGGATAAGAAGAGGACAAATTGGTAGGTATGCAGGGGGAATTCTTCCACACTTTGGCATGCAATTTCAGCAATTCTCTAGCCCTCTCTTTAGTCTTGTATCCACAATCCAGTTGAAACATCAAGCACAATTTAGCCACAACACCTAATTGCAGCATCTCTTGAAGCACATTAATGGTAGCACAGGACTTAGATATCGATAGCAAAATCTTCACTGCTCTTTCACTTGCAACCTGAGAGACCCTAAGTATCTTCTTTGAAACAATTGCAATCCCTGCTCCATGGCTTAGCAGTTCGGATCTGCCTTCGGCACATCCGCATACTGCATCCAGCACTGTTAGAATCATCTCACAAACCCTTTTCTTTGATGAATCGAGAAGCAAGTCGATCAAGATCAGTACTGCCCCTGCTTCAGCTGCCTTGATCTTGTTTCGTCCCTGTGGACAGATATGTACCAACAGTTGTAGAGTAGCTTTCGAGGCTTGTCGAGAGATTTGATCACGCAGAACTCAAACTAACTCAACGAATAATTCCGGTCTCAAGTTGATAAGCTGCATTGGATCAGCTATCTCCAGCATTGATTTCAACAACAGCACCAAAAAAACATGAGACTCGTAGCTTCCAACTTGCATTACTCTCGTTAAGGACACTACGAAATCACCATTCGTGCCCATAAGATTCTTCAGACCAGCTTCCGAGAGCTGAAGACAGTAGAGAATGCTTAAAGCCTCATCAATCGGTCTTATTGGATCAGCTGCAGAGTCATTATTACTCACAATCGAAGCCAAGAACTCAACTGCGCCCGAAGATTCCATGATTCTTTTGTTTGTAACATTCTGAGAAGCGATTGATTGAAGCCTCTTGAGACTCTTTACCTGTTGGCGTGGCGACTTGGCATCATCGAGAAGCTTGATAATCTGGGGTTTGCTGATGGGTGGCTTTGGCGTTGGGATCCTTTCGATTCCATGGGAAGAATTCAACAAGCACCAGGACTGAATCAATCTTCTGAGGGTATGGTTTGGGGTAAGCTCACAATCAGAAATAACTTGCTTTGTAACCGGACATGTAGTGCTCTTGCCTGAAAACAACCATTTCTCGATGCTGTCCCGATCGTACGTAATCCCTGTTGAAACCGTTACCGGATCCTTCATAAACTCGAGAGAAATGGGGCAGATAAAAAATGGAGGAACTTCGATCTCATCCATGTAATATATAGATTATAGACCAAAAAAGAAAGATTTCAAGAACAACCCAGTGAAGAAAAAGCTTAGCTTTGTTTGGAAACAGAAGTTTGGGGATTGGATTAAAAGTAGAAGAAGTAAAGCAGATGAAGATTTAGTCGTGGTTTAGTTTGGACATTGAAGACAAATTGGAGGATTATATATAGATTGGAAGGGGAGAAAGTCCAAAGTCAAAACACGGAAGAGATGGAGATTTTCAAAGCTTAGCTACTAGGTTAACAAGGATAGAGCAAAGATTTAAAATCACTAATTTTGTCCCACTTCCCTATTTGGAGTTTGAATCATCATGCACTGAAGGTCCTACTGATGGTTCAAAAGACTGATGGTCAAGCACTGGGGGCTTTTTTGACAACTCTAATCACCATGCACTGAAGGTCTTACTGGTAACTTGGATAATTAAAGTCATACACTGAAGAATTTATAGACGATCCAGCTCACCGTGCACTGGAGGTCTTACTAATGCCAGAAAAATAAAAAGTCCAACACTAAGGATTTGCGGACAACTTAGCTCACCATGCACTAAAGGTCTTACTGATAAAGTCAAACACTGATGGATTTACTGACAATCTGGCTCACCATGCACTGGAGGTCTTACTGATGGCTGGAAAATAAAAGTCTGATAGTGAAGGATTTGCGGACAACCTAGCTCGCCATGCACTAGAGGTCTTATCGATGAAGTCAAACACTGAAGGATTTAATGACAATTTTGCTCACCATGCACTAGAGGTCTTATTGACGACTAGAAAATAAAGTCAAACACTAAAGAATTTATTGCCAGTCCGACTTACCATGCACTAGAGGTCTTACTGACGGCTGAAAAATTAGAGTTAAGCACTGAAGGCTATTGATAGATTGATCATCTAACAATGAAGGTTGTTAGTTCAAAAATGAAACCATGCACTGAATGCTTTGATAGAGATCTTGAAATAATATATCCCTTGAACTTTTCATGAAGTCATGGACTGAAATTTTTGCTTGGTTTCACAAAGGTGTGAATTGAAATCTTGCTAAAATCTACTTCTTCCATTGTGAAGCTGCAGATTATGATTTTTTTGAATCTCTGAATACCTGTCAAAAAAGGATAAAATGATTTGATATATGTGTTAGCATGCCCCCTAACCTAGGGATGTCTAACTATGTATGATGAATGTTTGAATACCAATTGGGGACCACTTGAGCGAGTCTTTTTCTTCAAGGAAGTCAACAAAAAAACTTGGCCTTGTTTTTTCATTGGGCTCTATTGCGGCTAGAATAACCTATCTCACACTCAGGTTCAACCTTTCAAGGTGTATCTTGAATTTTGCTCAATTGCTTAATTTTTGTCTCAGAAGGATCTCGACTAATTTGTCATCTTTATGCCCCAACAAAATTGTTGCCTTTTGTTGCTTACTCTTGTTCTCATGCTGCTAGTAAAATTTCGACTTCTTCATCAAACAACTGGATTAAAAGTCTTATAATCAATTCTGACTTGGACTCTCAAGTGCAAAAGATCTTGCTATTTTGCAAACAGAGTGGCCCCCACTCCTTCAAGAGACACCTCGTCTTCTCATATCACAAAAATGCCCCTTCATGTTTGGGATTTATCAATCATTGTCAACCTAAGATGATCATTTGCATCGAAAACCTTGTCGTTTGAAATCAAGTTTTGAATAAAAAATCTTTTTGTTCCCTACTTTGAAATATGATAAATAATGTTATATAGATTAGTATTGATAGAAAAATAAATGAATAAAAGGAGTCCAAGTTACAAAATTGAAAAGTAAAGCTCTGACAAAATTAATGATTACAGCTGCCCCTATTTACTCATTCTTGTGTTAACAATGATAGAGCAAAGACTAAAATCACTAATTTTGTCCCACTTCCCTATTTAGAGTTCGAATCATCATGCACTTAAGGTCATACTGATGGTTCGTAAGACTAATGATCAAGCACTGGGGACTTCGTTGACAACCCTAATCACCACGCACTGAAGGTCTTACTGATGACTTGGATAACTAAAGTCATACAATGAAGGATTTATAGACGGTCTGGCTCACCTTGCACTAGAGGTCTTACCGATGGCCAGAAAAATAAAAGTCCAACACTAAAGGATTTGCGAACAACTTAGCTCACCATGCACTGAAGGTCTTATTGATGAATTCAAACACTGAAGGATTTACTGACAATCCGGCTCACCATGCACTGTAGGTCTTACTGACAACTGGAAAATGAAAGTCCGACACTGAAAGATTTGTGGACAATCTAGGTTGTTGGCTCCCGAAACAAAACCAGATTGTGCCTCTCAAGGCATTTGCTTCCTAAGCCCCTGATAAGTGTTCGAAAGTACTATTTTTCTTACCCTTTTTACTCATATTATTGTTAGACTTAGGCTCATATTAGTTGCATAGTTAGCCATTCATGCATTAATCCATGTTTCCTTCAATCGCTGAGCTTGATTACATAACTTGGTAGTTTTTGTGGAAAAGATGTTGTTTTGGTGTGCTTTGTATGTGTATGTGCAGGATCACTTGCCAAAACAATGCCGAGCTAGTTGTCATGGCAATGCATGAATGAGACGCCGAACCAGTTACCATGGCAATTGTCGACAAGAGTAAAGGTGATATGGTAGTCGAAATTGATGACTAGACAAGCCCAAGATAATGTGGAGCAAAGCCCAAACCTAAAGGAATTTGATTGCCATGCAGAGATTAAAGAAGAATTAAATTCCAAGAAGATAGGAGAAGTTCTAGTAGGAATACAATTATAATAAAGAATTATATTCTTTAAAGATAATTTAATTCCAACTTAAACTCCTCCTCAAAGAAGGACTTTGGCCTAGCCCTATAAATAGCAAGGAGATTTCGACAATCCATGGAGAGAGCAAGAAGGAAATTTCGACAAGTCCATCTACTAGAAGATGAGAGAATTTTTGACAAGCATCTAGGGCAAGGAGGATTTCGACAAGCCTCCTCCTTCATCATTTTCTTTCTTGTTCGATTGGGTTCATGCTAGGGATTGTTTATCTTGTGTTTCTTTGGAACCTAGCCATGAACTAAATCTACTTGGCTATGGTTATTGTGTTTTGTGGTTGTGAGAAACTATTGGTTTTTGTTTAGGTAATAAGAGTTTGCACTTTTCTATTTCAAGGTTTATTCATTCTTGGTTCTTATTCTTGTTTGCGAGTGAATTGGGAGAGGATCTCGTAATTTCATCTATTTATCTAATATCGGGAGAGTTAGATTCAAGAAACGAATGAATATGATCTTTATTCAATCTATTGATGGTGAAGATTAATCCGGCTTAGGAATAATTTAAGGATTCCAACGGATAAGAGGAGCGCAAGATTGGTTGTTGTTCACCCTTGATTCACGCAGGGATGTATTATCAAGGCATGCACAATTAGCTAGAGTTTCGACTTAGGGATAAGAAGAAATCATTGAAGAACGCTCTGCCGAACCTTGAAGGTTGCTGCCCAGACGCCCAAGTAGTTGCCCAACTAGTTGCCCAGGCAACCATCGATTAGTTACCAAGGCAACCCCGTTGTGCAAGTTGCCACGGCAACTGAGTTGCCCATGCACTCTTTTACCAAGACAATCCAATCGGCTATCACACCTCAACTCACGATAACCTGGCCTATCTCTCTCTCATTTGAATTCATCTTTTCTTTTACTTTATTGCTTTCTAGATTAGTCATTAGTTAAACTCCTATAATCCTTTACTTGTGTTTTTACTTTTTACAGTGCAAGAGACTAGATCCTTGAAGTGGCACCAATCCCTGTGGAGACGATATCTTTTATACTATAACTTGCGACATGTATACTTTCACATTTACGTAGCACTTATTACGCGCAACAAGTTTTTGGCGCCGTTGCCGGGGATTGGCAATAGCGACTTTGTTTTTATTTTCTTGCACTTTCTTTTTATTTTTCTTGTTTAAAATTCAAAGGGCTAACAAACTTTGGTTTTGCATTGGTATATGACCAGGGCGAGACCGAATTCACCAGAATATCCATTTGATCCAGAAACCGAACGAACCTTACAAAGACTTAGACGAAGGATAAGAGAAGCAATGGCAAATCAAGACGGCAATATGAATCAAGATGTTCGAGCATGAGGAGGAGTGATTCTTGCACGAAACAGAACTATTCGAGACTATCTTGAAGAAGATCTTGATGGACTTAACCCATGAGTTGTCGCACCTGAAATTGAAGCCGACCACTTTGAGTTGAAACCGGTAATGTTTAATATGATCAACACAATTGGTCAATTTGGCGGCTCAGCAACTGAAGATGCACGGCAACATCTGAAATCTTTCCTCGAGATTTGCAACTCGTTCAAGATACACGGAGTCCCCCCCGATGTCTTACGATTAAGATTATTCCCCTATTCACTGAGGGATAGGGCGAAAGCATGGTTGAATAGCATTCCTACCGGATCAATAGCATCTTGGACTGATCTTTGTCGTGATTTCCTTGCTAGATTTAATCCTACAAATTTGATTGATAAGCTTCGTAACGACATTACTTCTTTTCGGCAGGCAGATAATGAATCCATGTACGAGGCTTGGGAGCGATATAGAGAACTTCTACACAAATACCCTCTACACGGATTCCCGGTGTGGACTCAAGTAACAATGTTTTACAACGCCGTGAATACACCAACAAGGATGATGCTAGATGCCTCGGCAAACGGCATACTCCTAGATAAGTCGTCGGAGGAAGCAACGCAAATTTTAAATAGGCTGGCCAAGATTGATTATCAATTCCCATCTACTAGAAGAGGAGGAGTTAGACGCTAAGCCACAATACATGAACTAGGATCATCAGATTCAATTTCGGCACAATTGGCCACTTTAACCAAGATGGTCCAGAACATGCAAAAACCAAACAACACACATGAAGTCAAGGTAATGGATTCTTTTTGTGAGTTATGTGGTGATAACCATAATCCTTCTGAATGTATGCAGAATTTGGAATCCAGCTTCTATGTGGGGAATTACAATCGGAGCAATAACGTGATGTCCAATACATACAATCCAGCTTGGAAGAAAAACCTGAATTTTTCATGGAGTAATCCCAACAATGCTCTAAACCAGAACAATCAGAATGCACAAGCATCGGGATTCCAGCAAAATAAGCCACGACAATAGATGTCGCAGCAACAACCGACAACATCTAGTTTTTGGAAAATTCTCTAAATGCTTTTATGATGAAAACTGAATCTTATATGGCCGAGAATAGTAATTTCATAAAAAGAACTGATGCTTTTATTAACAGAACCGAGATGAGATTGCAAAACCAAGAGGCGACAATCAAATCATTGAAAAATCAAGTCGGACAGTTTACACAAAATTTGAATACTAGACCGCAAGGAGGTTTACCTAGCGATACTGAAGTCGCAAGAGGAACTGGCCATGAGCAATGTAAGGCGATCACCACTAGAAGTGGCCAACAACTTAGAGAGGCTCAAACCCATTCATCAAACAAAACTCCACAAAAAGATCAAGACGAACCTAGCGGCAAAGCCTCAGATGCTGAACCAGGAATTGCCACGGCAACCGGCAATAAGCATGCCTCGGTAACCGACGATAAAGATGCCTCGGCAACTGGCGATGAGCATGCCTCGGCAACCCCAGTTGATAATGCCTCAGCAACTCTAGTTGTCCCGGCAATGCCGTCAATCAGGTTCCAAACCAATGAAAGGATCAAAGATATCCGACTTCCACCACCATTCCCACAAAGGTTGAAGCGACAAAAGCAAGAATACCAATTCAAGAAGTTTCTTGATATCCTAAAGCAAGTCCACATCAACTTACCATTGGTAGAAGGAATTGAACAAATGCCAAACTATGCCAAGTTTCTTAAAGACATTGTGTCCAAGAGAACAAGGCTAGGAGAGTTTGAAACAGTTGCCGCAACAGAGGGATGCATGGTAATATTGCACAATCGTATGCCACCCAAGTTGAAGGATCCCGGAAGTTTCACAATACCCTGTTCCATTGGAAATCACTATGTCGAGAAAGCATTATGCGACCTTGGGGCTAGCATAAACTTGATGCCTAAATCGGTTTTCCAGAAACTAGGAATCGGGAAGGCAAGACCTACAACAGTTATGCTGCAGCTAGCCGACAGATCCTATGTGCATCTAGAGGGAAAAATCGAGGACATACTGGTAAAAGTTGATAAATTTATTTTTCCCGCTGACTTTATTATTTTGGATTGTGAAGCAGATGAGCATGCACCTATCATTCTCAGGAGACCATTCCTAGCAACAGGGAGAACCTTGATCGATGTTGAAAAAGGAGAACTCACAATGAGGGTGAATGACCAGCAAGTTAAACTAAATGTGTTCCAAACACTAAGGCATGCCGATGATCCAAAAGAATGCCAACTTCTTCATGCCACGACAGAGTTTAACTTCAACGAGGAATTTAGTTGCCTCGGCAACTACATTGCCGATCAAGAGGAACCTGAGGAGTATGAAGAACCGGTCGATGAGGAACAACCAGAAGAGGCAAATTGGCTAGTCAATCGACCAGGTACATACTTTGAACCACTGGATTACTCAGGTAAAGAAGGTAAGCTCGAAAAACCCTCTATTGAACAACCACCGACTCTTGAGTTGAAACAATTGCCAGAGCAACTAAAATATGCATACTTAGGAACCGATAATACATTGCCTGTAATTATTTCTTCTAAGTTACAGCCTGAGCAGGAAAAGAAGCGGATCAAGATGTTGAAGCTACACAAAAAGGCAATAGGGTAGACAATTGCCGACTTGAAGGGAATTAGCCCGGCAGTATGCATGCACAAGATTTTGTTGGAAGATGATCACAAACCTTCAATTGAGGCCCAGAGGAGACTGAATCATGCCATGAAAGGGGTTGTAATGAAAGAAATCATCAAGTGGCTTGACGCCGGCATTATATACCCTACCTCTGATAGTACGTGGGTAAGTCCGGTACAATGTGTACCAAAAAAGGGAGGTATAACAGTGGTAAGCAATGAAAATAATGAACTTATCCCAACCAGGACTGTGACCGGTTGGAGGGTTTGTATGGACTATCGGAAGCTAAACAAAGCCACTAGGAAAGATCACTTCCCATTACCCTTTATTGATCAAATGCTTGACCGTCTTGCAGGTAAACCCTTTTATTGTTTTCTTGATGGTTATTCAGGTTACAATCAAATTGCCGTAGCACCATAAGATCAAGAAAAGACAACCTTCACATGCCCATATGGTACTTATGCCTTCCGAAGGATGTCGTTCAGATTGTGTAACGCCCCGGCAACCTTCCAAAGATGCATGATGACGCTCTTTTCATACATGGTCTAAGACTTCCTTGAGATCTTCATGGATGATTTTTCGGTTTTTGGTAATGACTTCGACAGCTACCTCGGCAATTTAGAGAGGGTGTTGGCAAGATGTGAAGAAACGGATTTAGTCCTCAATTGGGAGAAATGCCATTTTATGGTAGATGAAGGAATAGTGCTCGGCCATAAGATTTCATCCAAGGGAATTGAAGTAGACAAATCCAAGGTGGACGTGATCGAGAGATTACCCCCACCAAGTTCGGTTAAAGGAATTCGAAGTTTTCTCGGACATGCAGGTTTTTACAGGAGGTTCATTCATAATTTTTCTAAAATCACTAAACCCTTGTGTAATCTTCTTGAACAGGATAAAGTCTTCAATTTTGATGATTCTTGCAACCAAGCATTCGAAGCCCTAAAGAAAAAGCTTACCTCGGCACCTATTATTGTTCCACCAGATTGGACGCTACCTTTTGAGCTCATGTGTGATGCAAGTGATTTCACGGTAGGAGCAGTCCTAGGCCAACGCACAGGTAAGACCTTCCATGTGATATACTACGCTAGTAAAACTCTTAATGGTGCTCAAGTGAATTACACAACAACGGAGAAAGAGTTACTAGCTGTAGTTTTCGCATTTGACAAGTTCCGATTCTATTTAATTGGTACAAAGGTAATTGTTCATACGGACCATTCGGCAATCAAATACTTATTTGCTAAAAAGGATGCTAAACCTCGTTTGATTCGTTGGATATTACTTTTACAAGAATTTGATATTGAAATTAAGGACAGGAAAGGAACAGAAAATCAAGTGGCCGATCACTTATCACGTTTGGAACGCAATAGGGAGGAGGACGCGGATCTAGAGATATGCGATGCATTCCCGGATGAACAAATTTTAGTTGTCTCGGTAACCCTCGACGCCTCGGCAACCATGGATGCACACGCCTCGGTAACTCTCGACGCCGCAGCAGTCTTTGACGCGCACGCCTCGGCAATTCTGGGAGCAGTCACCACGGCAGCACATGACTCGGCAATACCCTGGTACGCGGATTTAGTTAATTTCCTTGTTTGTGGTATTTTTCCTTATGGCATTACTCACCAAGGGAAGAAGCGGTTCCGCCATGATGCTAAGTATTACTTTTGGGACGAGCCTCTTTTGTTTAAACAATGTGCAGATCAGTTTATACGCCGATGTGTCCCTGAAGAAGAGCAACAGAATGTACTCTGGCAATGCCATTCTTCACCCTATGGAGGATATTTTGGAGGAACTCGTACCGCGGCCAAAGTGTTGCAATCTGGTTTGTATTGGCCAACATTGTACAAAGATGCCCAAGACTTTTACAAGCAATGTGATCATTGCCAGAGGACGGGCAATATCTCTAGACGACATGAGATGCCGCTCCAGAGCATCATCGAGGTGGAATTGTTCGATGTATGGGGGATCGATTTTATAGGACCTTTCCCATCTTCATTCGGCAACCTCTACATTCTACTTGCCGTCGACTACGTGTCTAAATGGGTTGAGGCAGCTACAGTTCCCAACAACGATTCCAAGACCGTGTAAAGATTCTTGTAGAAAAATATATTTACACGGTTTGGGATGCCGAGAGCAATTATCAGCGACGAAGGCAAGCATTTTGACAACAGACTAATTGCCAAGATGTTGCAACGCTTCAGCATATCACACAAGATCGCCACGGCATATCACCCACAAACCAACGGGCAAGCAGAAATTTCCAACCGGGAATTGAAGGGTATACTCGAGAAAGTCGTAAATCCCTCAAGGAAGGATTGGTCATTAAGACTAGATAACGCATTTTGGGCATACCGCACTGCATTCAAAACACCCTTAGGTATGTCCCCATTCCGACTTGTCTATGGCAAAACATGTCATCTACCAGTGGAAATCGAGCACAAGGCATATTGAGCAATCAAGACCGTGAATATGGATTGGGAAAGTGCCGGAAAAAAGCGTTTAATGGACCTCAATGAGATAGAAGAATTCTGTGCACTCGCCTATAACAATGCACAAATCTACAAGGAGAAAACAAAGCGATGGCACGACAAGAAACTATTGCCGCGACAATTCACGCCAAGGCAACTAGTTCTCCTATTCAATTCTCGGCTAAAACTTTTCCCGGGAAAGCTGAAATCAAGATGGTCGGGACCATTCGAAGTCGTCAAACCATTCTCCCATGGTGCCGTGATAATCAAGTCCATCTTTGACAACCATGAATTCAAAGTTAATGGACAAAGATTGAAGCACTACAATGGTGCCCATGTGGAACGTAACAAGGAAGTGGTCAATTTAGGAGATGCATGAGCATGCTCTCCCTTTGATAATTTATTTTTATGCTTATTTTTATTTTTATTTTTTTTCTCGATTAATATTTTTTTTATTTTTTATTTTTATTTTTTTCGATTTTTTTTATTTTTTATATTTCTGATTATTAGAAATTTTCTTTAGGATAGATTTTTTTTTAGTTTAAGAATCTTATTTCACATCTTTATTTATTTTCTTTATTAGTTTATCTTTAATTTTAATCCTTATTTGATTTGTCTTTGAATTGTAGGAAAAGGAGTTCAAGATAAAGAAGGAATTCTAAACCAAGTAGGAAAACATCTTCAACAAGGAAACTAATGGGCTGAATGTAAGGCTTATATAAAGCCTCCAATTCATCCTAATCAAAACCCCTTGTCGACAACTTCTACCAAACCCTAAACCCTTTTTCGTTTTCCCCTAATCCCACCCACCTATCTTTTCTATAAAACCCATCACCCTTAACCTATTCCTACTTTCTATCTTGCAACTTTGTAGTTTCTTTTCTTTTCTTTTCTTTGTTTTTACTCACAATCAAGATCATCCATGGCATCCAAGATTAAACTTTTAGTTCATCCAAGTTCCTCCAAAGAACCAAGATACAAGAAGTTTGCTACACCGGTGGTTCAAGAAAGATTTCAATCCAAGTTTGAAAGCTGGAAGATTCATGAAGAACAAGTATTTGAATACTCCAAATCTCATCAAGATTTCGGCCTTGAACCATTCATCTTCGAGAGGATTGCACATCAAAAGTGGCAAATCTTTTGCCATCAACCGGAACCGGGTAACATCTCATGGGTAAGAGAATTCTATGCTCACTCACCTAACCCGGATAATCCTTATGTTTTTGTTCGTGACAATGCCATACTTATAAGTCCCGAAAGCATCAACACCTTTTACGAACTTTACATTGAGAAGGACGAGCATCAAACCTTCGTTAACCAAATCAATCCCAAGCAACTCGACAAGGTGCTTCAAGAACTCACTCAACCGGGAACTCATTAGAACGACGGTAAATACAAGGGCACGGTAAATCGCCTTCGGCTTAAACCCGAGGAAAAACTATGGAATAAGTTTGTTAAAACTTCTTTAATGCCCACCACACACAATACTACCGTTGATATACCACGTCTTTTGCTCATACATTCTATTTTGCATAATCGCATCATTAACATTGGAAAAAATATTTGTGATGAGATTTTTGTATGCAGGTCAAAAGATAAGGGTTCTCTTTTCTTCCCTTGCTTAATTTCTAATCTTTGCAAGGAGATGCATGTCCCGAGTGAGTCCACCGATGAAAAGGCCCTACCCAAGTCTGGTTGGAATCAAGCACTAATCTGAAAGCTAATGGGAGAGGCACCGGGAGATTCTTCAAGGCCTCCAATTGCCACGGCAACTCTTTCCGCCGCAGCAATCCCTAATGCCCAAGCACCTAACGCCAGGGCAACTCGGCCATTAACCCCGGGACACTTTGAAGCACTTTTGCACCCATTGGCAAGCCACCTAAGGCAAATTGAAGACCGGCAACTAATGTTCATGCAGTACATGAAGGAGCACAACAATGCCATCACCCAAGTCATCCTAGAAAAGTACCCGGACAATCGCGTGCTGTTCCCAATCTTTCCCGCCGAGATCCTTGCCCCGGCAACAAATGAAGCAGTCGTCACGGCAACCTCAACAGATGATGCCACAGCAACCTACTTCGTGCATGCACAAGCTGACGCCACGGCAACCAACCCTGAAGATGCCACGACAACCAAAGCTAAAGACATCCCGACAACCATTGCAAAAGCCAAAGGTAAAGCACCTATGCCCGAATCAACTCCTACGTAATCATTTTCTGATTTTTCAGATTCGGACGAGTCCTCCATTGAACCAATAAAGACCACACCAATTGAATCCTCCAAGCGAAAAGCCATTGACATTGATGAAGAGGACGATGAGGACAACCCCGTATGAGGATCGATTCCACCACCGGCAACAAGAAAACAACCATCGCGTTCAAGCAAGAGAATCAAGACACCGGCTAGAAGGAAACTAATCATCTACGATGATGAACTCTAGGAGTAAGTCCTCGTATGCATTTTTATTTTTATTTTTCAGTATTTTTATGCATGCATTGAGGATAATGCCTCACTCGAGTTTGGGGGGGATTGTTATTAGTAGTTACCATGTTTAGTTTCATTCATCTTAAGTATTACATTTAGAATACATAAATTGCTTGTCATGCCTTTAATTGGAACAAGAATTGCTTAGATTTGATGAATATCCGATGATGATTTTGCCAATGCACTTAATTGATAGAATTTTTATTCTAGGATAACCATGGAAAAACTTAGAATTTTACTATAATGCTAAATTTGATGAAACACTGTTGTGGTTCGATTGATTTAAGGAATTCTAGTAAACTTAGGTTGATAATTAACAAATTGGGGGATTAGAATAAAAATTGGATGAATGCTAGAGGTGCCCGAAATTGGCTCTAGCGCGTGCTAAAAAAATTGATCACTAGAGGTGCCCAAAACTGGCTCTAGGATGTGTTAAAAAAAATTTAACTAGAGGTGCCCGAAACCGGCTCTAGTCGATTAAATTAACTTAAGAAAACTAAAAACAAAACACTAGAGGTGCCCAAAACTGGCTCTAGTTAAAACATGTTAAAAAGAACCCAATGAAGTAATTTGAAAACCTCTTGTTTGCATAGAATCCGAAAAATCAACTTGCACACAACTCTGCACACACTCACAAGCATTATAGTTTGATTCCAAGTAACTCCTAAGTTTTCCGAAAAATAAAAAGCCAATCACACTGTGCCCTGGTTCAGAGAATTGAAATCAATTTCAAAGCTAATTTTGTGAAAATTGAAGTCTTGGCAGGTAATTATGAGTTTGCATTGCTTGAGGACAAGCAATAGTTCGAGTTTGGGGGTGTGATAAGTGTTCAAAAGTACTATTTTTCTTACCCTTTTTACTCATATTATTGTTAGACTTAGGCTCATATTAGTTGCATAGTTAGCCATTCATGCATTAATCCATGTTTCCTTCAATCGTTGAGCTTGATTACATAACTTGGTAGTTTTGTGGAAAAGATGTTGTTTTGGTGTGCTTTGTGTGTGTATGTGCAGGATCACTTGCCAAAGCAATGCCGAGCTAGTTGCCAGAGCAATGCATGAAGGAGACGCCGAGCCAGTTGCCATGGCAATTGTCGACAAGAGTAAAGGTGATATGGTAGTCGAAATTGATGACTAGACAAGCCCAAGATAACGTGGAGCAAAGCCCAAACCCAAAGGAATTTGATTACCATGCAGAGATTAAAGAAGAATTAAATTCCAAGAAGATAGGAGAAGTTCTAGTAGGAATACAATTATAATAAAGAATTATATTCTTTAAAGATAATTTAATTCCAACTTAAACTCCTCCTCAAAGAAGGACTTTGGCCTAGCCCTATAAATAGCAAGAAGATTTTAACAATCCATGGAGAGAGCAAGAGGGAAATTTCGACAAGTCCATCTACTAGAAGATGAGAGAATTTTCGACAAGCATCTAGGGCAAGGAGGATTTCGACAAGCCTCCTCCTTCATCCTTTTCTTTCTTGTTCGATTGGGTTCATGCTAGGGATTGTTTATCTTGTGTTTCTTTGGAACCTAGCCATGAACTAAATCTACTTGGATATGGTTATTGTGTTTTGTGGTTGTGAGAAACTATTGGTTTTTGTTTAGGTAATAAGAGTTTGCACTTTTCTATTTCAAGGTTTATTCATTCTTGGTTCTTATTCTTGTTTATGAAAGTGAATTGGGAGAGGATCTCGTAATTTCATCTATTTATCTAATATCGGGAGAGTTAGATTCAAGAAACGAATGAATATGATCTTTATTCAATCTATTGATGGTGAAGATTAATCCGGCTTAGGAATAAGTTAAGGATTTCAACGGCTAAGAGGAGCGCAAGATTGGTTGTTGTTCACCCTTGATTCACGCAGGGATGTATTATCAAGGCATGCACAAGTAGCTAGAGTTTCGACTTAGGGATAAGAAGAAATCATTGAAGAACGCTCTGCCGAACTTTGAAGGTTGCTGCCCAGACGCCCAAGTAGTTACCCTACTAGTTGCCCAGGCAACCATCGATTAGTTACCAAGGCAACCCCGTTGTGCAAGTTGCCACGGCAACTGAGTTGCCCATGCACTCTTTTACCAAGACAATCCAATCGGCTATCACACCTCAACTCACGATAACCTGGCCTATCTCTCTCTCATTTGAATTCATCTTTTCTTTTACTTTATTGCTTTCTAGATTGGTCATTAGTTAAACTACTATAATCTTTTACTTGTGTTTTTACTTTTTACAGTGCAAGAGACTAGATCCTTGAAGTGGCACCAATCCCTGTGGAGACGATATCTTTTATACTATAACTTGCGACGTGTATACTTGCACATTTGCGTAGCACTTATTACGCGCAACAGCCCCCATCATAACACCAACAAAACGGATTAGCCTACGGGACTAACTCCACACAAGCAGTCGCCCTTACCGGCCCCAATCTCATGCACGTTCCCAATGCCACATTTCCATTTCATTTTCCCCTTATAACTCTATTCACATTGTTTGTTTTTCATCAATTCAACCCCCCATTCTCTAGCTTTCATTGATGGAGAGAGGGTGGAATACTAGAATGGAGATGTCACCAAATTGACTGAGATGTGGTTCTTCCAATACCAAATTTTGTTATTACAACAATTATAGCTTAACACAACCGAGGTACTTTTGCAAAGGCTGTAGAAGATATTGGACTAAAGGAGGGTCACTTCGCAACGTGCCGGTTGGCGGTGGTTGCCGCAAAAACAGAAGAGGTATGTCCTTAAGGCTACCGACCGATGGTGTCCGCTCTAAGAGTTTATCGTGCGATTCGATTAGGCATTCCTATGCCTCTGCTGAGTCTAATTGCTCCTCAGCTGTGTCTGAGGGCTCTCATATCGATATGGCACTCGTTTACGCAAACTTCTTGAGTAATCAACAACCGGAAAACAAGTCCAGCTTCGAAGTCCCGAAGTTGCGTAGGGAGTTCGATCCGTCTCTAGAATTTTCAAGATTATCGAACACCAACATGGAATCAAGTATTGAGTTACCAGGAGAAAATGGTCTAATTGGGTGCCTTACTCGTTCAGATTTATCCACTGAAAACCATTTGAACAACAATGAACAGATACACTCTTCTGGTAACTACACATTGCCACCATTTCCTGGTGATGATCTCTCGACTCAAGAAATACAGTGGTCCAACTCTCAGTCCACCATGAGTCCATCCTTGCAAGCAACAGAAGAACCAGTCCTAGAACCGGGAACGCATGATCCGAATCAACTGTTTGGTAAATGGAATCCATTTGATTTGTATATTGATAATACTTTCTCCAGGGCTTGATCAGGGAAATGCATGTGCACTACGCTTTGGTATATCACTGTTTCTTTCTTATATTTACGTATCAAATCAAAATATTTGTGATTAAACAATATCAGTATATGAACAAAGCATAAGCTATGCTACTATACTCGGATGAATGCCGGATATCTGTACATTTTCTATATGAGTTTATGTCCAGACACAGTATGATGAATTTTGCTACCACTGTTTCTTTTGTTGCTTTTGCTATTTAATTTTTTCAATGAACAATTATGTACAGAAGTATGTTGGTAATTGAAAATAATGAATCTATCTGTTTTTTTTTCTACTGATCAAGCTGGATAAGAAGAGGACAAATTGGTAGGTATGCAGGGGGAATTCTTCCACACTTTGGCATGCAATTTCAGCAATTCTCTAGCCCTCTCTTTAGTCTTGTATCCACAATCCAGTTGAAGCACCAAGCACAATTTAGCCACAATACCTAATTGCAGCATCTCTTGAAGCACATTAATGGTAGCACAGGACTTAGATATCGATAGCAAAATCTTCACTGCCCTTTCACTTGCAACCTGAGAGACCCTAAGTATCTTCTTTGAAACAATTGCAATCCCTGCTCCATGGCTTAGCAGTTCGGATCTGCCTTCGGCACATCCGCATACTGCATCCAGCACTGTTAGAATCATCTCACAATCCCTTTTCTTTGATGAATCGAGAAGCAAGTCGATCAAGATCAGTACTGCCCCTGCTTCAGCTGCCTTGATCTTGTTTCGTCCCTGTGGACAGATATGTACCAACAGTTGTAGAGTAGCTTTCGAGGCTTGTCGAGAGATTTGATCACGCAGAACTCGAACTAACTCAACGAATAATTCCGGTCTCAAGTTGATAAGCTGCATTGGATCAGCTATCTCCAGCATTGATTTCAACAACAGCACCGAAAAAACACGAGACTCGTAGCTTCCAACTTGCATTACTCTCGTTCCAAACTCGTGGGTTTTTTTTTTTTTTTTCCATTTCTACTCGTAACGTCTCAATTGCCGACAAAGTCAAATAGGGACAGAAAGCAGTGGCGAAATTGCGTATTATAGTAATTGCATCTACTAATTTTCTAGTTTAATTGACTTTCTAATTAATTTTAGATTCTAATTTGAATTTCAAGTTAGTTTTATATATGAATAATAAAGTTTGAAAATCAACACAAAATCAAGTTTTTTCTTTTGGTTGTCCTTCCGGTTTTTAACATTTTGTCTTTATTAATTTGTTGACCAACTCGCGTCGTACACTTAGTTTTGGTAGGTGAGTCTCACAGCGAAGATTTTTTGCATGCACAACACCTCGAATTCAAGACATGCTTAACAGAATCGAGTTTAATTCAACCTCATCAAATAATTTTATTTTTATCTTAACTCAATTCTATTAAAAGAAAAATCAATTGAAATTTAATTAAATTCAAACATTAAATTTAAAATAAAACTCAAACTTTTTAAATTCAGGGTATGTAATAACTTTAATTTTTGAAAAATATTTTAAACTTTTTCAGTGCTTGGTTCTACGAACGCTTATATAAAATGTCACATGACAACTTTTAGGAACCTAGATGAAAAATATATATACTTTAAGTACCTAGCTATTTTGACCAAAAAATACATTAGGTATATATTTTGACAAAAAAATATTCTTTAAATACTTATTTTGACAAAAAATTACTTTAGGTACCTAAATAAAAAAATAGTATACTTTAAATACTTATTTGTAATATAAACCTTCTAGAAAATAACTCAAGTTGACAGAAAATGTTGTGTTATTCAATTGAGAAAGCATGGCATTTTCTAGAAAGCAAATGCAAGAGGCTTTTTGTGTGTGTGTGTGTGTAAAGATATATATTAAACTCGATTAGGTTCTGGGTTTTTGATGAAAGCATGGCATTTTCTATACACAAGTTTTTTTGAAAGCATGGCAGTTTTGTATTAAGGTTGGTAACTTCGAATGAAGTTTACGGAGAATAGAGTTTTTTTGAACCATATTTTTATTCGACATATCTACCAGTAGAATGTGGAAAGACGGACTTACTATTGTAGATGTTAATGTTACAGACATTTTTGGTCGATGGAGAGAAATACTTGATGATAATAACGATGATGACAAATGTGAGGAACCGGTTTGGTCGTGATGGCCTCTCTTTGCATCAATATTTGTCTCAAATGCACGAAATTGATTATGATGCGATGTCGAATCTTGAATTCTTTAATAAAAAATGTATTGTTCAAAAAAAAAAAGTGTTGAGTTCGCAGTGGATGAGTATTGCATCAAAGGTCATATAGATTGTTATGTAGATGAAACAAAGGAGATGACATTTTATGCAAAATGTATCAAATATGAAAATGGTTGTAATCGGAAGGTAAAGGTTTCCAAAAAGAAGAGGATGGATGTCTGGGTAAGAATGACAAAATTATTCGAATTCGACGGGTCCTGACCCAACGTAATAGGGGCATGTATCTTTAATTTGGGTTCAGGTCAGATTTTGAGAAAATTTGAGTCGGGTTTAACTTTAGAGTATAAATATTCTAATCAAACTCGATATATTAAAAATAATTTAATTTATTTACGATATTGTCATTATATATAAATATATATTATTTAGGTTAGTTTCCTACTACTTCTGCAAAATAACACAAGAAGGTGACCAGAACAACGGTGACAGTGAGGATGGTAGTGTGAGCTAAAAGAGAGGCTGAGAAAGTTTAAAGGTTAAACTGATATTTTATTTGAAGTTAAAGGGTCAAATTAAAAATTTACCATTGTGCCATGTCAATTTAGAGTTAACGGTTCAGTGACCAAAATGTAATAAATCGATACGTAAGCGACTAAAACATAACTTTTTCAAGATTACTAAAATCAAACATACTGAAAACAAAAGAGACCTTGTGTGTAGTTTACGTTTTCTTTCTAATTTTGAAAAATTATTTTTAATTGTCAAATTAGGTTAATCAAATTCATGAATGTATGGATAATAATAATAATAATAATAATAATAATAATAATAATAATAATAATAATAATCCACATTTAAAAAAAATATTTCTAAAATATCAAATTAATAATATATTAAAAATAAATAGTGTTTTACTTTTAATATATCTTTCTCAACTATTACTTATATATATATATATTAATGAATTATATACGTACTTCTGTAGATTTTTATGAGCATAAACAATAAAGTTATATTTGAGTTATTCAATTAATATTGTGGTTATATTTTAGTTGTTCAATTAAAATTATAGTTACATTTGGGTCATTCAACCGTTTAATTTCAAACAACAGCTAAATGTTATCGTTTAATTGGGTATAGTGACATTTTTAGTCCTCGAAGCTCTTATATTCTATCAATTTAGTCATAATTCAAAATAATTCAATGAATTTAACCCTTCATATTAAAAAATATATCAATTCAGTCAATTTTTTCAAATCACTTTTATACCTTCATTAACACTAGAGTACTTTATTTGAAATCATTAATTAATCTAATACACAAATTTATAAATGTAAAGATATTTATAATTAATTTTAAAGTTAGATTTGTAATTAGTATCTACATTAAAGTTAAACTCATTGATCTATTTAAAATTATTTATAAAAACATTCAGGTTTTAGTTACGGCTACCACGTGAGTTACTGAATTTTTATTATAAAATAAATTTCTTAAGTTCTCTGCAAATATGTGAATTTTCATTAAAAAGTTGTATAATTTTTGCAATAATTTTATGACAAACATGTCATTATGCAAAATTGAAACAATAGCTTGGTATAATAACAATTTTAGTTCCTAAAACTTATTCATTCTATTAATTTGGTTCTAATTCAAAATAGTTCAATAAACTTAACCCTTTATATTTAAAATTTTCGACAATGTACCATCCTTGCACGCCCTCCGACCACTTACCACTTACCACTTACCACAATCCAGTTGAAGCACCAAGCACAATTTAGCCACAACACCTAATTGCAGCATCTCTTGAAGCACATTAATGGTAGCACAGGACTTAGATATCGATAGAAAAATCTTCACTGCCCTTTCACTTGCAACCTGAGAGACCCTAAGTATCTTCTTTGAAACAATTGCAATCCCTGCTCCATGGCTTAACAGTTCGGATCTGCCTTCGGCACATCCGCATACTGCATCCAGCACTGTTAGAATCATCTCACAATCCCTTTTCTTTGATGAATCGAGAAGCAAGTCGATCAAGATCGGTACTGCCCCTGCTTCAGCTGCCTTGATCTTGTTTCGTCCCTGTGGACAGATATGTACCAACAGTTGTAGAGTAGCTTTCGAGGCTTGTCGAGAGATTTGATCACGCAGAACTTGAACTAACTCAACGAATAAGTCCGGTCTCAAGTTGATAAGCTGCATTGGATCAGCTATCTCCAGCATTGATTTCAACAACAGCACCGAAAAAACACGAGACTCGTAGCTTCCAACTTGCATTACTCTCGTTAAGGACACTACGAAATCACCATTCGTGCCCATAAGATTCTTCAGACCAGCTTCCGAGAGCTGGAGACAGTAGAGAATGCTTAAAGCCTCATCAATCGGTCTTATTGGATCAGCTGCAGAGTCATTATTACTCACAATCGAAGCCAAGAACTCAACTGCGCCCGAAGATTCCATGATTCTTTTGTTTGTAACATTCTGAGGAGCGATTGATTGAAGCCTCTTGAGACTCTTTACATGTTGGCGTGGCGACTTGGCATCATCGAGAAGCTTGATAATCTGGGGTTTGCTGATGGGTGGCTTTGGCGTTGGGATCCTTTCGATTCCATGGGAAGAATTCAACAAGCACCAGGACTGAATCAATCTTCTGAGGGTATGGTTTGGGGTAAGCTCACAATCAGAAATAACTTGCTTTGTAACTGGACATGTAGTGCTCTTGCCTGAAAACAACCATTTCTCGATGTTGTCCCGATCGTACGTAATCCTGTTGAAACTGTTACCGGATCCTTCATATACTCGAGTGAAATAGGGCAGATAAAAAATGGAGGAACTTCGATCTCATCCATGTAATATATAGATTATAGACCAAAAAAGCAAGATTTCTAGAACAACCCAGAGAAGAAAAAGCTTAGCTTTGTTTGGAAACAAGAGTTTGAGGATTGGATTGAAAGTAGAAGAAGTGAAGCAGATGAAGATTTAGTCGTGGTTTGGTTTGGACATTGAAGACAAATTGGAGGATTATATATAGATTGGAAGGGGAGAAAGTCCAAAGTCAAAACACGGAGGAGATGGAGATTTTCAAAGCTTAGCTACTGGGTTAACAAGGATAGAGCAAAGATTAAAATCACTAATTTTGTCCCACTTCCCTATTTGGAGTTTGAATCATCATGCACTGAAGGTCCTACTGATGGTTCGAAAGACTGATGGTTAAGCACTGGGGGCTTTTTTGACAACTCTAATCACCACGCACTGAAGGTCTTACTGATAACTTGGATAATTAAAGACATACACTAAAGAATTTATAGACGATCCAGCTCACCGTGCACTGGAGGTCTTACTAATGCCAGAAAAATGAAAAGTCCAACACTAAGGATTTGCGGACAACTTAGCTCACCATGCACTAAAGGTCTTACTGATGAAGTTAAACACTGATGGATTTACTGACAATCTGGCTCACCATGCACTGGAGGTCTTACTGACAGCTGGAAAATAAAAGTCCAACACTAAAGGATTTAATGACAATTCTGCTCACCATGCACTAGAGGTCTTATCGATGAAGTCAAACACTGAAGGATTTAATGACAATTCTGCTCACCATGCACTAGAGGTCTTATTGACGACTAGAAAATAAAGTCAAACACTAAATAATTTATTGCCAGTCCGACTTACCATGCACTAGAGGTCTTACTGATGGCTGAAAAATTAGAGTTAAGCACTGAAGGCTATTGATAGATTGATCATCTAACAATGAAGGTTGTCAGTTCAAAAAAGAAACCATGCACTGAATGTTTTGATAGAGATCTTGAAGTAATATATCCCTTGAACTTTACTGTATGAGTTTTTCTCGTTAGAAACTTGTGATTCTTTGTTGTGATTCACTTTTCACGAAGTCATGGACTGAAATTTTTGCTTGGTTTCACAAAGGTGTGAATTGAAATCTTGCTAAAATCTACTTATTCCATTGTGAAGCTGCAGATTATGATTTTTTTAAATCTCTGAATACCTGTCAAAAAAGGATAAAATGATTTGATATATGTGTTAGCATGCCCCCTAACCTAGGGATGTCTAACTATGTATGATGAATGTTTGAATACCAATTGGGGACCACTTGAGCGAGTCTTTTTCTTCAAGGAAGTCAACAAAAAAACTTGGCCTTGTTTTTTCATTGGGCTCTATTGCGGCTAGAATAACCTATCACACACTCAGGTTCAACCTTTCAAAGTGTATCTTGAATTTTGCTCAATTGCTTAATTTTTGTCTCAGAAGGATCTCGACTAATTTGTCATCTTTATGCCCCAACAAAGTTTTTGCCTTTTGTTGCTTACTCTTGTTCTCTTGCTGCTAGTAAAATTTCGACTTCTTCATCAAACAACTGGATTAAAAGTCTTATAATCAATTCTGACTTGGACTCTCAAGTGCAAAAGATCTTGCTATTTTGCAAACAGAGTGGCCCCCACTCCTTCAAGAGACACCTCGTCTTCTCGTATCACAAAAATGCCCATTCATGTTTGGGATTTATCAATCATTGTCAACCTAAGATGATCATTTGCATCGAAAACCTTGCCGTTTGAAATCAAGTTTTGAATAAAAAATCTTTTTGTTCCCTATTTTGAAATATAATAAATTATGTTATATAGATTAGTATTGATAGAAAAATAAATGAATAAAAGGAGTCCAAGTTACAAAATTGAAAAGTACAGCTTTGACAAAATTAATGATTACAGCTGCCCCTATTTACTCATTCTTGTGTTAACAAGGATAGAACAAAGACTAAAATCACTAATTTTGTCCCACTTCCCTATATAGAGTTCGAATCATCATGCACTTAAGGTCATACTGATGGTTCGAAAGACTGATGATCAAGCACTTGGGACTTTGTTGACAACCCTAATCACCACGCACTGAAGGTCTTACTGATGACTTGGATAACTAAAGTCATACAATGAAGGATTTATAGACGGTCTGGCTCACCGTGCACTGGAGGTCTTACCGATGGCCAGAAAAATAAAAGTCCAACACTAAAGGATTTACGAACAACTTAGCTCACCATGCACTGAAGGTCTTATTGATGAATTCAAACACTGAAGGATTTACTGACAATCCAGCTCACCATGCACTGTGGGTCTTACTGACAACTGGAAAATGAAAGTCCGACACTGAAAGATTTGTGGACAATCTAGGTTGTTGGCTCCCGAAACAAAACCAGATTGTGCCTCTCAAGGCATTTGCTTCCTAAGCCCCTGATAAGTGTTCAAAAGTACTATTTTTCTTACCCTTTTTACTCTTATTATTACTAGACTTAGGCTCATATTAGTTGCATAGTTAGCCATTCATGCATTATCCATGTTTCCTTCAATCGTTGAGCTTGATTACATAACTTGGTAGTTTTTTTTGGAAAAGATGTTGTTTTGGTGTGCTTTGTGTGTGTATGTGCAGGATCACTTGCCAAAGCAATGCCGACCTAGTTGTCAGGGCAATGCATGAAGGAGACCCTGAGCCAGTTACCATGGCAATTGTCGACAAGAGTAAAGGTGATATGGTAGTCGAAATTGATGACTAGACAAGCCCAAGATAATGTGGAGCAAAGCCCAAACCCAAAGGAATTTGATTGCCATGCAGAGATTAAAGAAGAATTAGATTC
Source organism: Hibiscus mutabilis (assembly GCA_019671005.1). Lineage (NCBI taxonomy): Eukaryota > Viridiplantae > Streptophyta > Magnoliopsida > Malvales > Malvaceae > Hibiscus > Hibiscus mutabilis. The sequence goes on from CM033713.1 coordinate 24,552,572, forward strand.
CAAGAAGATAGGAGAAGTTCTAGTAGGAATACAACTATAGTAAAGAATTATATTCTTTAAAGATAATTTAATTCCAACTTAAACTCCTCCTCAAAGAAGGATTTTGGCCTAGCCCTATAAATAGCAAGGAGATTTCGACAATCCATGGAGAGAGCAAGAGGGAAATTTCGACAAGTCTATCTACTAGAAGAGGAGAGAATTTTCGACAAGCATCTAGGGCAAGGAGGATTTCGACAAGCCTCCTCCTTCATCCTTTTCTTTCTTGTTCGATTGGGTTCATGCTAGGGATTGTTTATCTTGTGTTTCTTTGGAACCTAGCCATGAACTAAATCTACTTGGCTATGGTTATTGTGTTTTGTGGTTGTGAGAAACTATTGGTTTTTGTTTAGGTAATAAGAGTTTGCACTTTTCTATTTCAAGGTTTATTCATTCTTGGTTCTTATTCTTGTTTGCGAGTGAATTGGAAGAGGATCTCGTAATTTCATCTATTTATCTAATATCGGGAGAGTTAGATTCAAGAAACAAATGAATATGATCTTTATTCAATCTATTGATGGTGAAGATTAATCCGGCTTAGGAATAAGTTAAGGATTTCAACGGCTAAGAGGAGCGCAAGATTGGTTGTTGTTCACCCTTGATTCACGCAGGGATGTATTATCATGGCATGCACAAGTAGCTAGAGTTTCAACTTAGGGATAAGAAGAAATCATTGAAGAACGCTCTGCCGAACCTTGAAGGTTGCTGCCCAGACGCCCAAGTAGTTGCCCAACTAGTTGCCCAGGCAACCATCGATTAGTTACCAAGGCAACCCCGTTGTGCAAGTTACCACGACAACTGAGTTGCCCATGCACTCTTTTACCAAGACAATCCAATCGGCTATCACACCTCAACTCACGATAACCTGGCCTATCTCTCTCTCATTTGAATTCATCTCTTCTTTTACTTTATTGCTTTCTAGATTAGTCATTAGTTAAACTCCTATAATCCTTTACTTGTGTTTTTACTTTTTACAGTGCAAGAGACTAGATCCTTGAAGTGGCACCAATCCCTGTGGAGACGATATCTTTTATACTATAACTTGCGACGTGTATACTTGCACATTTGCGTAGCACTTATTACGCGTAACAAGTTTTTGGCGCCGTTGCCGGGGATTGGCAATAGCGACTTTGTTTTTATTTTCTTGCACTTTCTTTTTATTTTTCTTGTTTAAAATTCAAAGGGCTAACAAACTTTGGTTTTGCATTGGTATATGACCAGGGCGAGACCGACTTCACCAGAATATCCCTTTGATCCAGAAATCGAACGAACCTTACAAAGACTTAGACGAAGGATAAAAGAAGCAATGGCAAATCAAGCCGGCAATATGAATCAAGATGTTCGAGCAGGAGGAGGAGTGATTCTTGCATGAAACAGAACTATTCAAGACTATCTTGAAGAAGATCTTGATGGACTTAACCCAGGATTTGTCGCACCTGAAATTGAAGCTGACCACTTTGAGTTGAAACCGGTAATGTTTAATATGATCAACACAATTGGTCAATTTGGCAGCTCAGCAACTGAAGATGCACGGCAACATCTGAAATCTTTCCTCGAGATTTGCAACTCGTTCAAGATACACGGAGTCACCCCTGATGTCTTACGATTAAGATTATTCCCCTATTCACTGAGGGATAGGGCGAAAGCATGGTTGAATAGCATTCCTACCGGATCAATAGCATATTGGACTGATCTTTGTCGTGATTTCCTTGCTAGATTTAATCCTACAAATTTGACTGATAAGCTTCGTAACGACATTACTTCTTTTCGGCAGGCAGATGATGAATCCATGTACGAGGCTTGGGAGCGATATAGAGAACTTCTACACAAATGCCCCCTACACGGATTCCTAATGTGGACTCAAGTAACAATGTTTTACAGCGCCGTGAATACACCAACAAGGATGATGCTAGATGCCTCGGCAAACGACATACTCCTAGAAAAGTCGTCGGAGGAAGCAATGCAAATTTTAAATAGACTGACCAAGAATGCTTATCAATTCCCATCTACTAGAAGAGGAGGAGTTAGACGCCAAGCCACAATACATGAACTAGGATCATCATATTCAATTTCGGCATAATTGGCCACTTTAACCAAGATGGTCCAGAACATGCAAAAACCAAACAACACACATGAAGTCAAGGTAATGGATTCTTTTTGTGAGTTATGTGGTGATAACCATAATTCTTCTGAATGTATGCAGAATCCGGAATCCAGCTTCTATGTGGGGAATTATAATCGGAGCAATAACGTGATGTCCAATACATACAATCCAGCTTGGAAGAAACACCTGAATTTTTCATGGAGTAATCCCAACAATGCTCTAAACCAGAACAATCAAAATGCACAAGCATCGGGATTCCAGCAAAATATGCCACGGAAATAGATGCTACAGGAACAACCGACAACATCTAGTTCTTTAGAAAATTCTCTAAATACTTTTATGATGAAAACTGAATCTTATATGGCCGAGAATAGTAATTTCATAAAAAGAACTGATGCTTTTATTAACAGGAACGAGATGAGATTGCAAAACCAAGATGTGGCAATCAAATCATTGGAAAATCAAGTCGGACAGTTTGCTCAAAATCTGAATACTAGACCGCAAGGAGGTTTACCTAGCGATACTGAAGTCACAAGAGGAACTGCCCATGAGCAATGTAAGGTGATCACCACTAGAAGTGGCCAACAACTTAGAGAGGCTCAAACCCGCTCATCAAATAAAACTCCACAAAAAGATCAAGATGAACCTAGCGGCAAAGCCTCAGATGCTGAACCAAGAATTGCCACGGAAACCGGCAATAAGCATACCTCGGTAACCGACGATAAAGATACCTCGACAATTGGCGATGAGCATGCCTCGGCAACCCCAGTTGATAACGCCTCGGCAACTCTAGTTGTCCCGGCAATACCGTCAATCAGGTTCCAAACCAATGAAAGGATCGAAGATATCTGACTTCCGCCACCATTCCCACAAAGGTTGAAGCGACAAAAGCAAGAATACCAATTCAAGAAGTTTCTTGATATCCTAAAGCAAGTCCACATCAACTTACCATTGGTAGAAGGAATTGAACAAATGCCAAAGTATGCCAAGTTTCTTAAAGACATTGTGTCCAAGAGAACAAGGCTAGGAGAGTTTGAAACAGTTGCCGCAACAGAGGGATGCATGGCAATGTTGCACAATCGTATGCCACCCAAGTTGAAGGATCCCAGAAGTTTCACAATACCCTGTTCCATTGGAAATCACTATGTCGAGAAAGCATTATGCGACCTTGGGGCTAGCATAAACTTGATGCCTAAATCGGTTTTCCAGAAACTAGGAATCGGGAAGGCAAGACCTACAACAGTTATGCTGCAGCTAGCCGACATATCCTATGTGCATCCAGAGGGAAAAATCGAGGAAATACTGGTAAAAATTGATAAATTTATTTTTCCCGCTGACTTTATTATTTTGGATTGTGAAGCAGATGAGCATGCACCTATCATTCTCGGAAGACCATTCCTAGCAACAGGGAAAACCTTGATCGATGTTGAAAAAGGAGAACTCACAATGAGGGTGAATGACCAGCAAGTTAAACTAAATGTGTTCCAAACACTAAGGCATACCGATGATCCAGAAGAATGTCAACTTCTTCATGCCACGACAGAGTTTAACTTCGACGAGGAATTTAGTTGCCTCGGCAACTACATTGCCGATCAAGAGGAACCTGAGGAGTATGAAGAACCGGAAGATGAGGAACAACCAGAAGAGGCAAATTGGCTAGTCAATCGACCAGGTACATACTTTGAACCACTGGATTACTCAGGTAAACAAGGTAAGCTCGAAAAACCCTCTATTGAACAACCACCGACTCTTGAGTTGAAACAATTGCCAGAGCAACTAAAATATGCATACTTAGGAACCGATAATACATTGCCTGTAATTATTTCTTCTAAGTTACAGCCTGAGCAGGAAAAGAAGCGGATCAAGATGTTGAAGCTACACAAAAAGGCAATAGGGTAGACAATTGCCGACTTGAAGGGAATTAGCCCGGCAGTATGCATTCCCAAGATTTTGTTGGAAGATGATCACAAACCTTCAATTGAGGCCCAGAGGAGACTGAATCATGCCATGAAAGGGGTTGTAATGAAAGAAATCATCAAGTGGCTTGACGCCGGCATTATATACCCTATCTCCGATAGTACGTGGGTAAGTCTGGTACAATGTGTACCGAAAAAGGGAGGTATAACAGTGGTAAGCAATGAAAATAATTAACTTATCCCAACCAGGACTGTGACCGGTTGGAGGGTTTGTATGGACTATCGAAAGCTAAACAAAGCCACTAGGAAAGATCACTTCCCATTACCCTTTATTGATCAAATGCTTGACCGTCTTTCAGGTAAACCCTTTTATTGTTTTCTTGATGGTTATTCAGGTTACAATCAAATTGCCATAGCACCAGAAGATCAAGAAAAGACAACCTTCACATGCCCATATGGTACTTATGCCTTCTGAAGGATGCCGTTCGGATTGTGTAACACCTCGACAACCTTCCAAAGATGCATGATGGCGCTCTTTTCAGACATGGTCAAAGACTTCCTTGAGATCTTCATGGATGATTTTTCTGTTTTTGGTAATGATTTCGACAGCTGTCTCGGCAATTTAGAGAGGGTGTTGGCAAGATGTGAAGAAACGGATTTAGTCCTCAATTGGGAGAAATGTCAATTTATGGTAGATGAAGGAATAGTGCTCGGCCACAAGATTTCATCCAAGGGAATTGAAGTAGACAAAGCCAAGGTGGACGTGATCGAGAGATTACCTACACCAAGTTCGGTTAAAGGAATTCGAAGTTTTCTCGGACAAGCAGGTTTTTATAGGAGGTTCATTCATAATTTTTCTAAAATCACTAAACCCTTGTGTAATCTGCTTGAACAGGATAAAGTCTTCGATTTTGATGATTCTTGCAACCAAGCATTCGAAACCCTAAAGAAAAAGCTTACCTCGGCACCATTGTCGTTCCACCAGATTGGACGCTACCTTTTGAGCTCATGTGTGATGCAAGTGATTTCGCGGTAGGAGCAGTCCTAGGCCAACGCACAGGTAAGACCTTCCATGTGATATACTATGCTAGTAAAACTCTTAATGGTGCTCAAGTGAATTACACAACAACGGAGAAAGAGTTACTAGCTGTAGTTTTCGCATTTGACAAGTTCCGATCCTATTTAATTGGTACAAAGGTAATTGTTCATACAGACCATTCGACAATCAAATACTTTTACAAGAATTTGATATTGAAATTAAGGACATGAAAGGAACAGAAAATCAAGTGGCCGATCACTTATCACGTTTGGAACGTAATAGGGAGGAGGACGCGGATCTAGAGATATTTGATGCATTCCCGGATGAACAAATTTTAGTTGCCTCGGCAACCCTCGACACCTCGGCAACCCTCGACGCCTCGGCAACCATAGATGCACACATCCCGGCAACTCTCGACGCCGCAGCAATCTTTGACGCGCACGCCTCATCAATTCTGGGAGCAGTCGCCACGGCAGCACATGCCTCGGCAATACCCTGGTACGCGGATTTAGTTAATTTCCTTGTTTGTGGTATTTTTCCTTATGGCATTACTCACCAAGGGAAGAAGCGGTTCCGCCATGATGCTAAGCATTACTTTTGGGATGAGCCTCTTTTGTTTAAACAATGTGCAGATCAGGTTATACGCCGAAGTATCCCTGAAGAAGAGCAACAGAATGTACTCTGGCAATGCCATTCTTCACCCTATGGAGGATATTTTGGAGGAACTCGTACCGCGGCCAAAGTGTTGCAATCCGGTTTGTAATGGCCAACATTGTACAAAGATGCCCAAAACTTTTACAAGCAATGTGATCGTTGCCAGAGGACGGGCAATATCTCTAGACGACATGAGATGCCGCTCCAAAGCATTATCGAGGTGGAATTGTTCGATGTATGGGGGATCGATTTTATGGGACCTTTCCCATCTTCATTCGGCAACCTCTATATTCTACTTGCCATCGACTACGTGTCTAAATGGGTTGAGGCAGTTGCAGTTCCCAACAACGATTCCAAGACCGTGCAAAGATTCTTGTAGAAAAACATATTTACACGGTTTGGGATGCCGAGAGCAATTATCAGCGACGAAGGCAAACATTTTGACAACAGACTAATTCCCAAGATGTTGCAATGCTTCGGCATATCACACAAGATCGCCACGGCATATCACCCACAAACCAACGGGCAAGCAGAAATTTCCAACCGAGAATTGAAGGGTATACTCGAGAAAGTCGTAAATTCCTCAAGGAAGGATTGGTCATTAAGACTAGATGACGCACTTTGGGCATATCGCACTGCATTCAAAACACCCTTAGGTATGTCCCCCTTCCGACTTGTCTATGGCAAAACATGTCATCTACCAGTGGAAATCGAGCACAAGGCATATTGGGCAATCAAGACCGTGAATATGGACCGGGAAAGTGCCGGACAAAAGCGTTTAATGGACAGCAATGAGATTGAAGAATTCCGTGCACTCGCCTATAACAATGCACAAATCTACAAGGAGAAAACAAAGCGATGGCACGACAAGAAACTATTGTCGTGACAATTCACGCAAGGGCAACTAGTTCTCCTATTCAATTCTCGACTAAAACTTTTCCCTGGAAAGCTGAAATCAAGATGGTCGGGACCATTCAAAGTCGTCAAACCATTCTCCCATGGTGCCGTGATAATCAAGTCTATCTCTGACAACCCTAAATTCAAAGTTAATGGACAAAGATTGAAGCACTACAATGGTGCCCATGTGGAACGTAACAAGGAAGTGGTCAATTTAGGAGATGCATGAGCATGCTCTCCCTTTGATAATTTATTTTTATTTTTATTTTTTTCTCGATTAATATTTTTTTATTTTATTTTTTTTCGATTTTTTTTATTTTTTGTTATATTTCCGATTATTAGTAATTTTCTTTAGTATAGATTTTTTTTTAGTTTAAGAATCCTATTACACATCTTTATTTATTTTCTTTATTAGTTTATCTTTAATTTTAATCCTTATTTGATTTGTCTTTGAATTGTAGGAAAAGGAGTTCAAGATAAAGAAGGAATTCTAAACCAAGTAGGAAAACATCTTCAACAAGGAAACTAATGGGCTAAATCTAAGGCTTATATAAAGCCTCCAATTCATCCTAACCAAAACCCCTTGTCGACAACTTCTACCAAACCCTAAACCCTTTTTCATTTTCCCCTAATCCCACCCACCTATCTTTTCTATAAAACCCATCACCCTTAACCTATTCCTACTTTCTATCTTGCAACTTTGTAGTTTATTTTCTTTTCTTTTCTTTGTTTTTACTCACAACCAAGATCATCCATGGCATCCAAGATTAAACTTTTAGTTCATCCAAGTTCCTCCAAAGAACCGAGATACAAGAAGTTTGCTACACCGGTGGTTCAAGAAAGATTTCAATCCAAGTTTGAAAGCCAGAAGATTCATGAAGAACAAGGCTTTGAATACTCCAACTCTTATCAAGATTTCGGCATTGAACCATTCATCTTCGAGAGGATTGCACATCAAAAGTGGCAAATCTTTTGCCATCAACCGGAACCAGGTAACATCTCATGGGTAAGAGAATTCTATGCTAACTCACCTAACCCGGATAATCCTTATGTTTTTGTTCGTGACAAGGCCATACTTATAAGTCCCGAAAGCATCAACACATTTTACGAACTTTACATTGAGAAGGACGAGCATCAAGCCTTCGTTGACCAAATCAATCCCAAGCAACTCGACAAGGTGCTTCAAGAACTCACTCAACCGGGAACTCATTGGAACGACGGTAAATACAAGGGCACGGTAAATCGCCTTCGGCCTAAACCCGAGGCAAAACTATGGAATAAGTTTGTTAAAACTTCTTTAATGCCCACCACACACAATACTACCGTTGATATACCACGTCTTTTGCTCATACATTCTATTTTGTATAATCGCATCATTAACATTGGAAAAATTATTTGTGATGAGATTTTTGTATGCAGTTCAAAAGATAAGGGTTCTCTTTTCTTCCCTTGCTTAATTTCTAATCTTTGCAAGGAGATGCATGTCCCGAGTGAGTCCACCGATGAAAAGGCCCTACCCAAGTCTGGTTGGAATAAAGCACTAATCCGAAAGCTAATGGGAGAGGCTCCGGGAGATTCTTCAAGGCCTCCAATTGCTACGGCAACTCCTGCCGCCGCGACAATCCCTAATGCCCAAGCACCTAACGCCAGGGCAACTCGGCCATTAACCCCGGGACACTTTGAAGCACTTTTGTACCCACTGGCAAGCCACCTAAGGCAATCGCGTGTCGTTCCCAATCTTTCTCGCCGAGATTCTTGCCCCGACAACCAATGAAGCAGTCGCCACGACAACCTCAACAGATGATGCCACGGCAACCTACTTCGTGCATGCACAAACTGACGCCACGACAACCAACCCTGATGATGCCACGGCAACCAAAGCTAAAGACATCCCAGCAACCACTGCAAAAGCCAAAGGTAAAGCACCTATGCCCGAATCAACTCCTACGGAATCATTTTCTGATTTTTCAGATTCGGACAAGTCCTCCATTGAACAAATAAAGACCACACCAATTGAATCCTCCAAGCGAAAAGCCATTGACATTGATGAAGAGGACGATGAGGACAACCCCGTATGAGGATCGATTCCACCACCGGCAACAAGAAAACAACCATCGCGTTCAAGCAAGAGAATCAAGACATCGACTAGAAGGAAACTAATCATCTACGATGATGAACTCTCGGAGTAAGTCCTCGTATGCATTTTTATTTTTATTTTTTCGGTATTTTTATGCATGCATTGAGGATAATGCCTCACTCGAGTTTGGGGGTGTTGTTATTAGTAGTTACCATGTTTAGTTTCATTCATCTTAAGTATTACATTTAGAATACATAAATTGCTTGCCATGCCTTTAATTGGAACAAGAATTGCTTAGATTTGATGAATATCCGATGATGACTTTGCCAATGCACTTAATTGATAGAATTTTTATTCTAGGATAACCATGGAAAAACTTAGAATTTTACTATGATGCTAAATTTGATGAAACATTGTTGTGGTTCGATTGATTTAAGGAATTCTAGTAAACTTAGGTTGATAATTAACAAATTGGGGGATTAGAATAAAAATTGGATGAATGCTAGAGGTGCCCGAAATTGGCTCTAGCGTGTGCTAAAAAAATTAATCACTAGAGGTGCCTGAAACTGGCTCTAGGATGTGTTAAAAAAAATTTAACTAGAGGTGCCCGAAACCGGCTCTAGTCGATTAAATTAACTTAAGAAAACTAAAAACAAAACACTAGAGGTGCCCAAAACTGGCTCTAGTTAAAACATGTTAAAAAGAACCCAATGAAGTAATTTGAAAACCTTTTGTTTGCATAGAATCCGAAAAATCAACTTGCACACAACTCCGCACACACTCACAAGCATTATAGTTTGATTCCGAGTAACTCCTAAGTTTTCCGAAAAATAAAAAGCCAATCACACTGTGCCCCGGTTCAGAGAATTGAAATCAATTTCAAAGCTAAGTTTGTGAAAATTCAAGTCTTGGCAGGTAATTATGAGTTTACATTGCTTGAGGACAAGCAATAGTTCGAGTTTGAGGGTGTGATAAGTGTTCAAAAGTACTATTTTTCTTACCCTTTTTACTCATATTATTGTTAGACTTAGGCTCATATTAGTTGCATAGTTAGCCATTCATGCATTAATCCATGTTTCCTTTAATCGTTGAGCTTGATTACATAACTTGGTAGTTTTTTTGGAAAAGATGTTGTTTTGGTGTGCTTTGTGTGTGTATGTGCAGGATCACTTGCCAAAGCAATGCCGAGCTAGTTGTCAGGGCAATGCATGAAGGAGACGCCGAGCCAGTTGCCATGGCAATTGTCGACAAGAGTAAAGGTGATATGGTAGTCGAAATTGATGACTAGACAAGCCCAAGATAACGTGGAGCAAAGCCCAAACCCAAAGGAATTTGATTGCCATGCAGAGATTAAAGAAGAATTAAATTCCAAGAAGATAGGAGAAGTTCTAGTAGGAATACAATTATAATAAAGAATTATATTCTTTAAAGATAATTTAATTCCAACTTAAACTCCTCCTCAAAGAAGGACTTTGGCCTAGCCCTATAAATAGCAAGGAGATTTCGACAATCCATGGAGAGAGCAAGAGGGAAATTTCGACAAGTCCATCTACTAGAAGATGAGAGAATTTTCGACAAGCATCTAGGGCAAGGAGGATTTCGACAAGCCTCCTCCTTCATCCTTTTCTTTCTTGTTCGATTGGGTTCATGCTAGGGATTGTTTATCTTGTGTTTCTTTGGAACCTAGCCATGAACTAAATCTACTTGGCTATGGTTATTGTGTTTTGTGGTTGTGAGAAACTATTGGTTTTTGTTTAGGTAATAAGAGTTTGCACTTTTCTATTTCAAGGTTTATTCATTCTTGGTTCTTATTCTTGTTTGCGAGTGAATTGGGAGAGGATCTCGTAATTTCATCTATTTATCTAATATCGGGAGAGTTAGATTCAAGAAACGAATGAATATGATCTTTATTCAATCTATTGATGATGAAGATTAATCCGGCTTAGGAATAAGTTAAGGATTTCAACGGCTAAGAGGAGCGCAAGATTGGTTGTTGTTCACCCTTGATTCACGCAGGGATGTATTATCAACGCATGCACAAGTAGCTAGAGTTTAGACTTAGGGATAAGAAGAAATCATTGAAGAACGCTCTGCCGAACTTTGAAGGTTGCTGCCCAGACGCCCAAGTAGTTACCCTACTAGTTGCCTAGGCAACCATCGATTAGTTACCAAGGCAACCCCGTTGTGCAAGTTGCCACGGCAACTGAGTTGCCCATGCACTCTTTTACCAAGACAATCCAATCGGCTATCACACCTCAACTCACGATAACCTGGCCTATCTCTCTCTCATTTGAATTCATCTTTTCTTTTACTTTATTGCTTTCTAGATTAGTCATTAGTTAAACTACTATAATCCTTTACTTGTGTTTTTACTTTTTACAGTGCAAGAGACTAGATCCTTGAAGTGGCACCAATCCCTGTGGAGATGATATCTTTTATACTATAACTTACGACGTGTATACTTGCACATTTGCGTAGCACTTATTACGCGCAACAGCCCCCATCATAACACCAACACAACGGATTAGCCTACGGGACTAACTCCACACAAGCAGTCCCCCTTACCGGCCCAATCTCATGCACGTTCCCAATGCCACATTTCCATTTCATTTTCCCCTTATAACACTATTCACATTGTTTGTTTTTCATCAATTCAACCCCCCATTCTCTAGCTTTCATTGATGGAGAGAGGGTGGAATACTAGAATGGAGATGTCACGAAATTGACTGAGATGTGGTTCTTCCAATACCAAATTTTGTTATTACAACAATTATAGCTTAACACAACCGAGGTACTTTTGCAAAGGCTGTAGAAGATATTGGACTAAAGGAGGGTCACTTCGCAACGTGCCGGTTGGCGGTGGTTGCCGCAAAAATAGAAGAGGTAAGTTCTTAAGGCTACCGACCGATGGTGTCCGCTCTAAGAGATTATCGAACACCAACATGGAATCAAGTATTCAGTTACCAGGAGAAGATGGTCTAATTGGGTGCCTTACTCGTTCAGATTTATCCACTGAAAACCATTTGAACAACAATGAACAGATACACTCTTACGGTAACTACACATTGCCACCATTTCTCGGTGATGATCTCTCGACTCAAGAAATACAGTGGTCCAACTCTCAGTCCACCATGAGTCCATCCTTGCAAGCAACAGAAGAACCAGTCCTAGAACCGGGAACGCATGATCCGAATCAACTGTTTGGTAAATGGAATCCATTTGATTTGTATAGTGATAATACTTTCTCGAGGGCTTGATCAGTGGAAATGCATGTGCACTACGCTTTGGTATATCCTTTGTTTCTTTCTTATATTTACGTATCAAATCAAAATATTTGTGATTAAACAATATCAGTATATGAACAAAGCATAAGCTATGCTACTATACTCGGATGAATGCCGGATATTTGCACATTTTCTATATGAGTTTATGTCCGGATACGTATGATAAATTTTGCTACCGCTTGTTTCTTTTGTTGCTTTTGCTATTTAATTTTTTCAATGAACAATTATGTACGTAAGTATGTTGGTAATTGAAAATAATGAATCTATCTGCTTTTTTTTTCTTGATCAATTTGGATAAGAAGGCGACAAATTGGTAGGTATGGGGGAATTCTTCCACACTTTGGCATTCAATTTCAGCAATTCTCTAGCCCTCTCTTTAGTCTTGTATCCACAATCCAGTTGAAGCACCAAGCACAATTTAGCCACAACACCTAATTGCAGCATCTCTTGAAGCACATTAATGGTAGCACAGGACTTAGATATCGATAGCAAAATCTTCACTGCCCTTTCACTTGCAACCTGAGAGACCCTAAGTATCTTCTTTGAAACAATTGCAATCCCTGCTCCATGGCTTAACAGTTCGGATCTGCCTTCAAAGCACATCCGCATATCGCATCCAAGACTGTTAGAATCATCTCACAATCTCTTTTCTTTGATGAATCGAGAAGCAAGTCGATCAAGATCAGTACTTCCCCTGCTTCAGCTGTCTTGATCTTGTTTCGTCCCTGTGGACAGATATGTACCAACAGTTGTAGAGTAGCTTTCGAGGCTTGTCGAGAGATTTGATCACGCAGAACTTGAACTAACTCAACGAATAAGTTCGGTCTCAAGTTGATAAGCTGCATTGGATCAGCTATCTCCAGCATTGATTTCAACAACAGCACCGAAAAAACACGAGACTCGTAGCTTCCAACTTGCATTACTCTCGTTAAGGACACTACGAAATCACCATTCGTGCCTATAAGATTCTTCAGACTAGCTTCCGAGAGCTGGAGACAGTAGAGAATGCTTAAAGCCTCATCAATCGGTCTTATTGGATCAGCTGCAGAGTCATTATTACTCACAATCGAAGCCAACAACTCAACTGCGCCCAAAGATTCCATGATTCTTTTGTTTGTAACATTCTGAGAAGCGATTGATTGAAGCCTCTTGAGACTCTTTACCTGTTGGCGTGGCGACTTGGCATCATCGAGAAGATTGATAATCTGGGTTTGCTGATGGGTGGCTTTGGCGTTGGGATCCTTTCGATTCCATGGGAAGAATTCAACAAGCACCAGGACTGAATCAATCTTCTGAGGGTATGGTTTGGGGTAAGCTCACAATCAGAAATAACTTGCTTTGTAACTGGACATGTAGTGCTCTTGCCTGAAAACAACCATTTCTCGATGTTGTCCCGATCGTACGTAATCCTGTTGAAACCGTTATCGGATCCTTCATATACTCGAGAAAAATGGGGCAGATAAAAAATGGAGGAACTTCGATCTCATCCATGTAATATATAGATTATAGACCAAAAAAGAAAGATTTCAAGAACAACCCAGAGAAGAAAAAGTTTAGCTTTGTTTGGAAACAGGAGTTTGAGGATTGGATTGAAAGTAGAAGAAGTGAAGCAGATGAATATTTAGTCGTGGTTTGGTTTGGACATTGAAGACAAATTGGAGGATTATATATAGATTGGAAGGGGAGAAAGTCCAAAGTCAAAACACGGAAGAGATGGAGATTTTCAAAGCTTAGCTACTGGGTTAACAAGGATAGAGCAAAGATTAAAATCACTAATTTTGTCCCACTTTCCTATTTGGAGTTTGAATCATCATGCACTGAAGGTCCTACTGATGGTTCGAAAGACTGATGGTTAAGCACTGGGGGCTTTTTTGACAACTCTAATCACCATGCACTGAAGGTCTTACTGATAACTTGGATAATTAAAGTCATACACTGAAGAATTTATAGACGATCCAGCTCACCGTGCACTGGAGGTCTTACTAATGCCAGAAAAATGAAAAGTCCAACACTAAGGATTTGCGGACAACTTACCTCACCATGCACTAAAGGTCTTACTGATGAAGTTAAACACTGATGGATTTACTGACAATCTGGCTCACCATGCACTGGAGGTCTTACTGACGGCTGGAAAATAAAAGTCTGACAGTGAAAGATTTGCGGACAACCTAGCTCGCCATGCACTAGAGGTCTTATCGATGAAGTCAAACACTAAAGGATTTAATGACAATTCTGCTCACCATGCACTAGAGGTCTTATTGACGACTAGAAAATAAAGTCAAACACTAAATAATTTATTGCGACTTCCGACTTACCATGCACTAGAGGTCTTACTATTGATGGCTGAAAAATTAGAGTTAAAAATCAAGGCTATTGATAGATTGATCATCTAACAATGAAGGTTGTTAGTTCAAAAATGAAACACTAATTTTGTCCCCCTATATATAGTTCGAATCATCATGCACTTAAGAAGGTTTTTGATGGTTCAAAGATCGATGATCAAGCACTTAACCGGGACTTTGTTGACAACCCTAATCACCACGTCAACAAAAAGGTCTTATTGGGATGACTTGGATAACTAAAGTCATACAATGAAGGATTTTTATAGACTAGTCCGGCTCACCCGTCAAGTTTTGAATGGAGGTCTTACCGATTTTTTTAAAAAATAAAAGTCCAACACTAAAGGATTTGCGAACAACTTAGCATGACCCCATGCCTATTTAGGTCTTATTGATGAATTCAAACATTTGAAGGATTTATCGACAATCCGGCTCACCATGCACCTGATTTGTAGGTCTTATTGACACTTGGAAAATGAAAGTCCGAAGGATTTAGAATAACCTATCACACTGGAGGTCTCAACCTTTCAAAGATTTGTGGACAATCTAGGTTGTTGGCTCCCGAAACAAAACCATATTGTGCCTCTCAAGGCATTTGCTTCCTAAGCCCCTGATAAGTGTTCAAAAGTACTATTTTTCTTACCCTTTTTACTCTTATTATTATTAGACTTAGGCTCATATTAGTTGCATAGTTAGCCATTCATGCATTAATCCATGTTTCCTTCAATCGTTGAGCTTGATTACATAACTTGGTAGTTTTTGTGGAAAAGATGCTGTTTTGGTGTGCTTTGTGTGTGTATGTGCAGGATCACTTGCCAAAGCAATGTCGAGCTAGTTGTCGGGCAATGCATGAAGGAGACAACCTAAGATTACCATGGCAATTGTCGACAAGAGTAAAGGTGATATGGTAGTCGAAATTGATGACTAGACAAGCCCAAGATAATGTGGAGCAAAGCCCAAACCCAAAGGAATTTGATTGCCATGCAGAGATTAAAGAAGAATTAAATTCCAAGAAGATAGGAGAAGTTCTAGTAGAAATACAATTATAATAAAGAATTATATTCTTTAAAGATAATTTAATTTCAACTTAAACTCCTCCTCAAAGAAGGACTTTGGCCTAGCCCTATAAATAGCAAGGAGATTTCGACAATCCATGGAGAGAGCAAGAGGGAAATTTCGACAAGTCCATCTACTAGAAGAGGAGAGAATTTTCGACAAGCATCTAGGGCAAGGAGGATTTCGACAAGCCTCCTCCTTCATCCTTTTCTTTCTTGTTCGATTGGGTTCATGCTAGGGATTGTTTATCTTGTGTTTCTTTGGAACCTAGCCATGAACTAAATCTACTTGGCTATGGTTATTGTGTTTTGTGGTTGTGAGAAACTATTGGTTTTTGTTTAGGTAATAAGAGTTTGCACTTTTCTATTTCAAGGCTTATTCATTCTTGGTTCTTATTCTTGTTTGCGAGTGAATTGGAAGAGGATCTCGTAATTTCATCTATTTATCTAATATCGGGAGAGTTAGATTCAAGAAACGAATGAATATGATCTTTATTCAATCTATTGATGGTGAAGATTAATCTGGCTTAGGAATAAGTTAAGGATTTCAATGGCTAAGAGGAGCGCAAGATTGGTTGTTGTTCACCCTTGATTCACGCAGGGATGTATTATCATGGCATGCACAAGTAGCTAGAGTTTCGACTTAGGGATAAGAAGAAATCATTGAAGAACGCTCTGCCGAACCTTGAAGGTTGCTGCCCAGACGCCCAAGTAGTTGCCCAACTAGTTGCCCAGGCAACCATCGATAAGTTACCAAGGCAACCCCGTTGTGCAAGTTACCACGACAACTGAGTTTCCCATGCACTCTTTTACCAAGACAATCCAATCGGCTATCACACCTCAACTCACGATAACCTGGCCTATCTCTCTCTCATTTGAATTCATCTCTTCTTTTACTTTATTGCTTTCTAGATTAGTCATTAGTTAAACTCCTATAATCCTTTACTTGTGTTTTTACTTTTTTTACGATTTGCAAGAGACTAGATCCTTGAAGTGGCACCAATCCGTGGAGGCGATATCTTTTATACTATAACTGCGGCGTGTATACTTGCACATTTGCGTAGCACTTATTACGCGCAACAAGTTTTTGGCGCCGTTGCCGGGGATTGGCAATAGCGACTTTGTTTTTATTTTCTTGCACTTTCTTTTTATTTTTCTTGTTTAAAATTCAAAGGGCTAACAAACTTTGGTTTTGCATTGGTATATGACGTGGAGAGACTGACTTCACCAGAATATCCCTTTGGTCCGAAATGGAATGAACCTTACAAAGACTTAGGAAAGGATAAAAGAAGCAATGGCAAATCAAGATGGCAATATGAATCAAGATGTTCGGCGGGAGGAGGAGTGATTCTTTTCGAACAGAACTATTCAAGACTATCTTGAAGAAGATCTTGATGGACTTAACCAGGATTTGTCGCACCTAAAATTGAAGCCGACCATTTTGAGTTGAAACCGGTAATGTTTAATATGATCAACACAATTGGTCAATTTGGCGGCTCAAAGAATGAAGAGATGCGGTAACATCTGAAATCTTTCCTCGAGATTTGCAACTCGTTCAAGATACACGGAGTCATCCCTGATGTCTTACGATTAAGATTATTCCCCTATTCACTGAGGGATAGGGCGAAAGCATGGTTGAATAGCATTCCTGCCGGATCAATAGCATATTGGACTGATCTTTGTCGTGATTTCCTTTCTAGATTTAATCCTACAAATTTGACTGATAAGCTTCGTAACGACATTACTTCTTTTCGGCAGGCAGATGATGAATCCATATACGAGGCTTGGGAGCGATATAGAGAACTTCTACACAAATGCCCCATACACGGATTCCTGATATGGACTCAAGTAACAATGTTTTACAGCGCCGTGAATACACCAACAAGGATGATGCTAGATGCCTCGGCAAACGACATACTCCTAGAAAAGTCGCCGGAGGAAGCAATGCAAACTTTAAATAGACTGACCAAGAATGATTATCAATTCCCATCTACTAGAAGAGGAGGAGTTAGACGCCATGCCACAATACATGAACTAGGATCATCAGATTCAATTTCGGCACAATTGGCCACTTTAACCAAGATGGTCCAGAATATGCAAAAACCAAACAACACACATGAAGTCAAGTTAATGGATTCTTTTTGTGAGTTATGTGGTGATAACCATAATTCTTACGAATGTATGCAGAATCCGAATCCGACTTCTATGTGGGGAATTACAATCGGACAATAACGTTATGTCCAATACATACAATCCAGCTTGGAAGAAGCACTGAATTTTTCATGGAGTAATCCCAACAATGCTCTAAACCGAACAATCAAAATGCACAAGCATCGGGATTAAAAGCAAAATATGCCACGGAAATAGATGCCACAGGAACAACCGACAACATCTAGTTCTTTAGAAAATTCTCTAAATGCTTTTATGATGAAAACTGAATCTTATATGGCCGAGAATAGTAATTTCATAAAAAGAACTGATGCTTTTATTAACAGGACCGAGATGAGATTGCAAAACCAAGATGCGGCAATCAAATCATTGGAAAATCAAGTCGGACAGTTTGCTCAAAATCTGAATACTAGACCGCAAGGAGGTTTACCTAGCGATACTGAAGTCACAAGAGAAACTGCCCATGAGCAATGTAAGGTGATCACCACTAGAAGTGGCCAACAACTTAGAGAGGCTCAAACCCGCTCATCAAACAAAACTCCACAAAACGATCAAGACGAACCTAGCGGCAAAGCCTCAGATGTTGAACCAAGAATTTCCACGGCAACCGGCAATAAGCATGCCTCGGTAACCGACGATAAAGATACCTCGACAACTGGTGATGAGCATGCCTCGGCAACCCCAGTTGATAACGCCTCGGCAACTCTAGTTGTCCCGGCAATGCCGTCAATCAGGTTCCAAACCAATGAAAGGATCGAAGATATCTGACTTCCGCCACCATTCCCACAAAGGTTGAAGCGACAAAAGCAAGAATACCAATTCAAGAAGTTTCTTGATATCCTAAAGCAAGTCCACATCAACTTACCATTGGTAGAAGGAATTGAACAAATGCCAAAGTATGCCAAGTTTCTTAAAGACATTGTGTCCAAGAGAACAAGGCTAGGAGAGTTTGAAACAGTTGCCGCAACAGAGGGATGCATGGCAATGTTGCACAATCGTATGCCACCCAAGTTGAAGGATCCCGGAAGTTTCACAATACCTTGTTCCATTGGAAATCACTATGTCGAGAAAGCATTATGCGACCTTGGGGCTAGCATAAACTTGATGCCTAAATCGGTTTTCCAGAAACTAGGAATCGGGAAGGCAAGACCTACAACAGTTATGCTGCAGCTAGCCGACATATCCTATGTGCATCCAGAGGGAAAAATCGAGGACATACTGGTAAAAGTTGATAAATTTATTTTTCCCGCTGACTTTATTATTTTGGATTGTGAAGCAGATGAGCATGCACCTATCATTCTCGGAAGACCATTCCTAGCAACACAGGAAAACCTTGATCGATGTTGAAAAGGAGAACTCACAATGAGGGTGAATGACCAGCAAGTTAAACTAAATGTGTTCCAAACACTAAGGCATACCGATGATCCGGAAGAATGCCAACTTCTTCATGCCACGACGAGTTTAACCGACGAGGAATTTAGTTGCCTCGGCAACTACATTGCCGATCAAGAGGAACCTGAGGAGTATGAAAAACCGGTCGATGAGGAACAACCAGAAGAGGCAAATTGGCTAGTCAATCGACCAGGTACATACTTTGAACCACTGGATTACTCAGGTAAAGAAGGTAAGCTCGAAAAACCCTCTATTGAACAACCACCGACTCTTGAGTTGAAACAATTGCCAGAGCAACTAAAATATGCATACTTAGGAACCGATAATACATTGCCTGTAATTATTTCTTCTAAGTTACAGCCTGAGCAGGAAAAGAAGCGGATCAAGATGTTGAAGCTACACAAAAGGCAATAGGGTAGACAATTGCCGACTTGAAGGGAATTAGCCCGGCAGTATGCATGCACAAGATTTTGTTGGAAGATGATCACAAACCTTCAATTGAGGCCCAGAGGAGACTGAATCATGCCATGAAAGGGGTTGTAATGAAAGAAATCATCAAGTGGCTTGACGCCGGCATTATATACCCTATCTCCGAGTAATGCGTGGGTAAGTCCGGTACAATGTGTACGAAAAAGGGAGGTATAATAAAGTGGTAAGCAATGAAAATAATAAACTTATCCCAACCAGACTGTGACCGGTTGGAGGGTTTGTATGGACTATCGAAAGCTAAACAAAGCCACTAGGAAATATCACTTCCCATTACCCTTTATTGATCAAATGCTTGACCGTCTTGCAGGTAAACCCTTTTATTGTTTTCTTGATGGTTATTCAGGTTACAATCAAATTGCCATAGCACGTAAGATCAAGAAAAGACAACCTTCACATTCCCATATGGTACTTATGCCTTCGAAGGATGCCGTTCGGATTGTGTAACACCCGACAACCTTCCAAAGATGCATGATGGCGCTTTTTTCGGACATGGTCGAAGACTTCCTTGAGATCTTCATGGATGATTTTTCATTTTTGGTAATGATTTCGACAAATTTGTCTCGGCAATTTAGAGAGAGTGTTGGCAAGATGTGAAGAAACGGATTTAGTCCTCAATTGGGAGAAATGTCATTTTATGGTAGATGAAGGAATAGTGCTCGGCCACAAGATTTCATCCAAGGGAATTGAAGTAGACAAAGCCAAGGTGGACGTGATCGAGAGATTACCTACACCAAGTTCGGTTAAAGGAATTCGAAGTTTTCTCGGACAAAGGTTTTTTTATAAGAGGTTCATTCATAATTTTTCTAAAATCACTAAACCCTTGTGTAATCTGCTTGAACAGGATAAAGTCTTCGATTTTGATGATTCTTGCAACCAAGCATTCGAAACCCTAAAGAAAAAGCTTACCTCGGCACCCATTGTCGTTCCACCAGATTGGACGCTACCTTTTGAGCTCATGTGTGATGCAAGTGATTTCGCGGTAGGAGCGAGTCCTAGGCCAACGCATGTAAGACCTTCCATGTGATATACTACGCTAGTAAAACTCTTAATGGTGCTCAAGTGAATTACACAGCAACGGAGAAAGAGTTACTAGCTGTAGTTTTCGCATTTGACAAGTTCCAATCCTATTTAATTGGTACAAAGGTAATTGTTCATACGGACCATTCGACAATCAAATACTTATTTGCTAAAAAGGATGCTAAACCTCGTTTGATTCGTTGGATATTACTTTTACAAGAATTTGATATTGAAATTAAGGACATGAAAGGAACAGAAAATCAAGTGGCCGATCACTTATCACGTTTGGAACGCAATAGGGAGGAGGACGCGGATCTAGAGATATGCGATGCATTCCCGGATGAACAAATTTTAGTTGCCTCGGCAACCCTCGGCACCTCGGAAACCCTCGACACCTCGGCAACCATAGATGCACACGCCCTGGCAACTCTCGACGCCGCAGCAGTCTTTGACGCGCACGCCTCATCAATTCTGGGAGCAGTCGCCACGGCAGCACATGCCTCGGCAATACCCTGGTACGCGGATTTAGTTAATTTCCTTGTTTGTGGTATTTTTCCTTATGGCATTACTCACCAAGGGAAGAAACGGTTCCGCCATGATGCTAAGCATTACTTTTGGGACGAGCCTCTTTTGCTTAAACAATGTGCAGATCAGGTTATACGCCGATGTGTCCCTGAAGAAGAGCAACAGAATGTACTCCGGCAATGCCATTCTTCACCCTATGGAGGATATTTTGGAGGAACTCGTACCGCGGCCAAAATGTTGCAATCCGGTTTGTAATGGCCAACATTGTACAAAGATGCCCAAGACTTTTACAAGCAATGTGATCGTTGCCAGAGGACGGGCAATATCTCTAGACGACATGAGATGCCGCTCCAGAGCATCATCGAGGTGGAACTGTTCGATGTATGGGGGATCGATTTTATGGGACCTTTCACATCTTCATTCGGCAACCTCTATATTCTACTTGCCGTCGAGTACGTGTCTAAATGGGTTGAGGCAGCTGCAGGTCATAACAACGATTCAAAGACCGTGCAAAGATTCTTGCAGAAAAATATATTTACACGGTTTGGGATGCCGAGAGCAATTATCAGCGACGAAGGCAAACATTTTGACAACAGACTAATTGCCAAGATGTTGCAATGCTTCGGCATATCACACAAGATCGCCACGGCATATCACCCACAAACCAACGGGCAAGCAGAAATTTCCAACCGAGAATTGAAGGGTATACTCGAGAAAGTCGTAAATCCCTCAAGGAAGGATTGGTCATTAAGACTAGATGACGCACTTTGGGCATATTGCACTGCATTCAAAACACCCTTAGGTATGTCCCCCTTCCAACTTGTCTATGGCAAAACATGTCATCTACCAGTGGAAATCGAGCACAAGGCATATTGGGCAATCAAGACCGTGAATATGGACTGGGAAAGTGCCGGACAAAAGCGTTTAATGGACCTCAATGAGATAGAAGAATTCCGTGCACTCGCCTATAACAATGCACAAATCTACAAGGAGAAAACAAAGCGATGGCACGACAAGAAACTATTGTCGCGACAATTCACGCAAGGGCAACTAGTTCTCCTATTCAATTCTCGGCTAAAACTTTTCCCGAGAAAGCTGAAATCAAGATGGTCGGGACCATTCAAAGTCGTCAAACCATTCTCCCATGGTGTCGTGATAATCAAGTCCATCTCTGACAACCATGAATTCAAAGTTAATGGACAAAGATTAAAGCACTACAATGGTGCCCATGTGGAACGTAATAAGGAAGTGGTCAATTTAGGAGATGCATGAGCATGCTCTCCCTTTGATAATTTATTTTTATTTTTATTTTTTTTCTCGATTAATATTTTTTTTACTTTTTATTTTTATTTTTTTCGATTTATTTTTATTTTTTTTATATTTCCGATTATTAGTAATTTTCTTTAGGATAGATTTTTTTTTAGTTTAAGAATCCTATTACACATCTTTATTTATTTTCTTTATTAGTTTATCTTTAATTTTAATCCTTATTTGATTTGTCTTTGAATTGTAGGAAAAAGAGTTCAAGATAAAGAAGGAATTCTAAACCAAGTAGGAAAACATCTTCAACAAGGAAACTAATGGGCTGAATCTAAGGCTTATATAAAGCCTCCAATTCATCCTAACCAAAACCCCTTGTCGACAACTTCTACCAAACCCTAAACCCTTTTTCGTTTTCCCCTAATCCCACCCACCTATCTTTTCTATAAAACCCATCACCCTTAACCTATTCCTACTTTCTATCTTGCAACTTTGTAGTTTATTTTCTTTTCTTTTCTTTGTTTTTACTCACAACCAAGATCATCCATGGCATCCAAGATTAAACTTTTAGTTCATCCAAGTTCCTCCAAAGAACCAAGATACAAGAAGTTTGCTACACCGGTGGTTCAAGAAAGATTTCAATCCAAGTTTGAAAGCCGGAAGATTCATGAAGAACAAGGCTTTGAATACTCCAACTCTCATCAAGATTTGGCCTTGAACCATTCATCTTGAGAGGATTGCACATCAAAAGTGGCAAATCTTTTGCCATCAACCGAACAGGTAACATCTCATGGGTAAGAGAATTCTATGCTCACTCACCTAACCCGGATAATCCTTATGTTTTTGTTCGTGACAAGGCCATACTTATAAGTCCCGAAAGCATCAACACATTTTACGAACTTTACATTGAGAAGGACGAGCATCAAGCCTTCGTTGACCAAATCAATCCCAAGCAACTCGACAAGGTGCTTCAAGAACTCACTCAACCGGGAACTCATTGGAACGACGGTAAATACAAGGGTACGGTAAATCGCCTTCGGCTTAAACCCGAGGCAAAACTATGGAATAAGTTTGTTAAAACTTCTTTAATGCCCACCACACACAATACTACCGTTGATATACCACGTATTTTGCTCATACATTCTATTTTGCATAATCGCATCATTAACATTGGAAAAATTATTTGTGATGAGATTTTTGTATGCAGTTCAAAAGATAAGGGTTCTCTTTTCTTCCCTTGCTTAATTTCTAATCTTTGCAAGGAGATGCATGTCCCGAGTGAGTCCACCGATGAAAAGGCCCTACCCAAGTCTGGTTGGAATCAAGCACTAATCCGAAAGCTAATGGGAGAGGCACCGGGAGATTCTTCAAGGCCTCCAATTGCTACGGCAACTCCTGCCGCCCCGACAATCCCTAATGCCCAAGCACCTATCGCCAGGGCAACTCGGCCATTAACCCCGAGACACTTTGAAGCACTTTTGTACCCATTGGCAAGCCACCTAAGGCAATCGCGTGCCGTTCCCAATCTTTCCCGCCGAGATCCTTGCCCCAACAACCAATGAAGCAGTCACCACGACAACCTCAACAGATGATGCCACGGCAACCTACTTCGTGCATGCACAAACTGACGCCACGACAACCAACCCTGATGATGCCACGGCAACCAAAGATAAAGACATCCCGGCAACCACTGCAAAAGCCAAAGGTAAAGCACCTATGCCCGAATCAACTCCTACGGAATCATTTTCTGATTTTTCAGATTCGGACAAGTCCTCCATTGAACCAATAAAGACCACACCAATTGAATCCTCCAAGCGAAAAGCCATTGACATTGATGAAGAGGACGATGAGGACAACCCCGTATAAGGATCGATTCCACCACCGGCAACAAGAAAACAACCATCGCGTTCAAGCAAGAGAATCAAGACACCGACTAGAAGGAAACTAATCATCTACGATGATGAACTCTCGGAGTAAGTCCTCGTATGCATTTTTATTTTTATTTTTCGGTATTTTTATGCATGCATTGAGTATAATGCCTCACTCGAGTTTGGGGGGGGTTGTTATTAGTAGTTACCATGTTTAGTTTCATTCATCTTAAGTATTACATTTAGAATACATAAATTGCTTGCCATGCCTTTAATTGGAACAAGAATTGCTTAGATTTGATGAATATCCGATGATGACTTTGCCAATGCACTTAATTGATAGAATTTTTATTCTAGGATAACCATGGAAAAACTTAGAATTTTACTATGATGCTAAATTTGATGAAACACTGTTGTGGTTCGATTGATTTAAGGAATTCTAGTAAACTTAGGTTGATAATTAACAAATTGGGGGATTAGAATAAAAATTGGATGAATGCTAGAGGTGCCCGAAATTGGCTCTAGCGTGTGCTAAAAAAATTGATCACTAGAGGTGCCCGAAACTGGCTCTAGGATGTGTTAAAAAAAATTTAACTAGAGGTGCCCGAAACCGGCTCTAGTCGATTAAATTAACTTAAGAAAACTAAAAACAAAACACTAGAGGTGCCCAAAACTGGCTCTAGTTAAAACATGTTAAAAAGAACCCAATGAAGTAATTTGAAAACCTTTTGTTTGCATAGAATCCGAAAAATCAACTTGCACACAACTCCGCACACACTCACAAGCATTATAGTTTGATTCCGAGTAACTCCTAAGTTTTCCGAAAAATAAAAAGCCAATCACACTGTGCCCTGGTTCAGAGAATTGAAATCAATTTCAAAGCTAAGTTTGTGAAAATTGAAGTCTTGGCAGGTAATTATGAGTTTACATTGCTTGAGGACAAGCGATAGTTCGAGTTTGGGGGTGTGATAAGTGTTCAAAAGTACTATTTTTCTTACCCTTTTTACTCATATTATTGTTAGACTTAGGCTCATATTAGTTGCATAGTTAGCCATTCATGCATTAATCCATGTTTCCTTCAATCGTTGAGCTTGATTACATAACTTGGTAGTTTTTTTGGAAAAGATGTTGTTTTGGTATGCTTTGTGTGTGTATGTGCAGGATCACTTGCCAAAGCAATGCCGAGCTAGTTGTCAGGGCAATGCATGAAGGAGACGCCGAGCCAGTTGCCATGGCAATTGTCGACAAGAGTAAAGGTGATATGGTAGTCGAAATTGATGACTAGACAAGCCCAAGATAACGTGGAGCAAAGCCCAAACCCAAAGGAATTTGATTGCCATGCAGAGATTAAAGAAGAATTAAATTCCAAGAAGATAGGAGAAGTTCTAGTAGGAATACAATTATAATAAAGAATTATATTCTTTAAAGATAATTTAATTCCAGCTTAAACTCCTCCTCAAAGAAGGACTTTAGCCTAGCCCTATAAATAGCAAGGAGATTTCGACAATCCATGGAGAGAGCAAGAGGGAAATTTCGACAAGTCCATCTACTAGAAGATGAGAGAATTTTCGACAAGCATCTAGGGCAAGGAGGATTTCGACAAGCCTCCTCCTTCATCCTTTTCTTTCTTGTTCGATTGGGTTCATGCTAGGGATTGTTTATCTTGTGTTTCTTTGGAACCTAGCCATGAACTAAATCTACTTGGCTATGGTTATTGTGTTTTGTGGTTGTGAGAAACTATTGGTTTTTGTTTAGGTAATAAGAGTTTGCACTTTTCTATTTCAAGGTTTATTCATTCTTGGTTCTTATTCTTGTTTGTGAGTGAATTGGGAGAGGATCTCGTAATTTCATCTATTTATCTAATATTGGGAGAGTTAGATTCAAGAAACGAATGAATATGATCTTTATTCAATCTATTGATGGTGAAGATTAATCCGGCTTAGGAATAAGTTAAGGATTTCAACGGCTAGGAGGAGCGCAGGATTGGTTGTTGTTCACCCTTGATTCACGCAGGGATGTATTATCAACGCATGCACAAGTAGCTAGAGTTTAGACTTAGGGATAAGAAGAAATCATTGAAGAACGCTCTGCCGAACTTTGAAGGTTGCTGCCCAGACGCCCAAGTAGTTACCTACTAGTTGCCCAGGCAACCATCGATTAGTTACCAAGGCAACCCCGTTGTGCAAGTTGCCACGGCAACTGAGTTGCCCATGCACTCTTTTACCAAGACAATCCAATCGGCTATCACACCTCAACTCACGATAACCTGGCCTATCTCTCTCTCATTTGAATTCATCTTTTCTTTTACTTTATTGCTTTCTAGATTAGTCATTAGTTAAACTACTATAATCCTTTACTTGTGTTTTTACTTTTTACAGTGCAAGAGACTAGATCCTTGAAGTGGCACCAATCCCTGTGGAGATGATATCTTTTATACTATAACTTGCGACGTGTATACTTGCACATTTGCGTAGCACTTATTACGCGCAACAGCCCCCATCATAACACCAACACAACGGATTAGCCTACGGGACTAACTCCACACAAGCAGTCGCCCTTACCGGCCCCAATCTCATGCTCGTTCCCAATGCCACATTTCCATTTCATTTTCCCCTTATAACTCTATTCACATTGTTTGTTTTTCATCAATTCAACCCCCCATTCTCTAGCTTTCATTGATGGAGAGAGGGTGGAATACTAGAATGGAGATGTCACCAAATTGACTGAGATGTGGTTCTTCCAATACCAAATTTTGTTATTACAACAATTATAGCTTAACACAACCGAGGTACTTTTGCAAAGGCTGTAGAAGATATTGGACTAAAGGAGGGTCACTTCGCAACGTGCCGGTTGGCGGTGGTTGCCGCAAAAACAGAAGAGGTAAGTCCTTAAGGCTACCGACCGATGGTGTCCGCTCTAAGAGTTTATCGTGCGATTCGATTAGGCATTCCTATGCCTCTGCTGAGTCTAATTGCTCCTCAGCTGTGTCTGAGGGCTCTCATATCGATATGGCACTCGTTTACGCAAACTTCTTGAGTAATCAACAACCGGAAAACAAGTCCAGCTTCGAAGTCCCGAAGTTGCGTAGGGAGTTCGATCCGTCTCTAGAATTTTCAAGATTATCGAACACCAACATGGAATCAAGTATTCAGTTACCAGGAGAAAATGGTCTAATTGGGTGCCTTACTCGTTCAGATTTATCCACTGAAAACCATTTGAACAACAATGAACAGATACACTCTTCTGGTAACTACACATTGCCACCATTTCCTGGTGATGATCTCTCGACTCAAGAAATACAGTGGTCCAACTCTCAGTCCACCATGAGTCCATCCTTGCAAGCAACAGAAGAACCAGTCCTAGA
Source organism: Hibiscus mutabilis (assembly GCA_019671005.1). NCBI lineage: Eukaryota > Viridiplantae > Streptophyta > Magnoliopsida > Malvales > Malvaceae > Hibiscus > Hibiscus mutabilis. The sequence continues at coordinate 24,580,057 of CM033713.1, forward strand.
ACCGGGAACGCATGATCCGAATCAACTGTTTGGTAAATGGAATCCATTTGATTTGTATAGTGATAATACTTTCTCCAGGGCTTGATCAGGGAAATGCATGTGCACTACGCTTTGGTATATCACTGTTTCTTTCTTATATTTACGTATCAAATCAAAATATTTGTGATTAAACAATATCAGTATATGAACAAAGCATAAGCTATGCTACTATACTCGGATGAATGCCGGATATCTGTACATTTTCTATATGAGTTTATGTCCAGACACAGTATGATGAATTTTGCTACCACTGTTTCTTTTGTTGCTTTTGCTATTTAATTTTTTCAATGAACAATTATGTACAGAAGTATGTTGGTAATTGAAAATAATGAATCTATCTGTTTTTTTTTTTCTACTGATCAAGCTGGATAAGAAGAGGACAAATTGGTAGGTATGCAGGGGGAATTCTTCCACACTTTGGCATGCAATTTCAGCAATTCTCTAGCCCTCTCTTTAGTCTTGTATCCACAATCCAGTTGAAGCACCAAGCACAATTTAGCCACAACACCTAATTGCAGCATCTCTTGAAGCACATTAATGGTAGCACAGGACTTAGATATCGATAGCAAAATCTTCACTGCCCTTTCACTTGCAACCTGAGAGACCCTAAGTATCTTCTTTGAAACAATTGCAATCCCTGCTCCATGGCTTAGCAGTTCGGATCTGCCTTCGGCACATCCGCATACTGCATCCAGCACTGTTAGAATCATCTCACAATCCCTTTTCTTTGATGAATCGAGAAGCAAGTCGATCAAGATCAGTACTGCCCCTGCTTCAGCTGCCTTGATCTTGTTTCGTCCCTGTGGACAGATATGTACCAACAGTTGTAGAGTAGCTTTCGAGGCTTGTCGAGAGATTTGATCACGCAGAACTCGAACTAACTCAACGAATAATTCTGGTCTCAAGTTGATAAGCTGCATTGGATCAGCTATCTCCAGCATTGATTTCAACAGCAGCACCGAAAAAACACGAGACTCGTAGCTTCCAACTTGCATTACTCTCGTTAAGGACACTACGAAATCACCATTCGTGCCCATAAGATTCTTCAGACCAGCTTCCGAGAGCTGGAGACAGTAGAGAATGCTTAAAGCCTCATCAATCGGTCTTATTGGATCAGCTGCAGAGTCATTATTACTCACAATCGAAGCCAAGAACTCAACTGCGCCCGAAGATTCCATGATTCTTTTGTTTGTAACATTCTGAGAAGCGATTGATTGAAGCCTCTTGAGACTCTTTACCTGTTGGCGTGGCGACTTGGCATCATCGAGAAGCTTGATAATCTGGGGTTTGCTGATGGGTGGCTTTGGCGTTGGGATCCTTTCGATTCCATGGGAAGAATTCAACAAGCACCAGGACTGAATCAATCTTCTGAGGGTATGGTTTGGGGTAAGCTCACAATCAGAAATAACTTGCTTTGTAACCGGACATGTAGTGCTCTTGCCTGAAAACAACCATTTCTCGATGCTGTCCCGATCGTACGTAATCCCTGTTGAAACCGTTACCGGATCCTTCATAAACTCGAGAGAAATGGGGCAGATAAAAAATGGAGGAACTTCGATCTCATCCATGTAATATATAGATTATAGACCAAAAAAGAAAGATTTCAAGAACAACCCAGAGAAGAAAAAGTTTAGCTTTGTTTGGAAACAGGAGTTTGAGGATTGGATTGAAAGTAGAAGAAGTGAAGCAGATGAAGATTTAGTTGTGGTTTGGTTTGGACATTGAAGACAAATTGGAGGATTATATATAGATTGGAAGGGGAGAAAGTCCAAAGTCAAAACACGGAAGAGATGGAGATTTTCAAAGCTTAGCTACTGGGTCGTAGTGAATGGCTAAGACTTTGACTGCCGCTCGCTCACTCTGCTTACAAAATACTGGATCTTCTTCTTCTTACATGTTTCTCGTTCCAAACACGTGGGGTTTTTTTTTTTTCCATTTCTACTCGTAACGTCTCAATTGACAACAAAGTCAAATAGGGACAGAAAGCAGTGGCGAAATTGCGTATTATAGTAATTGCATCTACTAATTTTCTAGTTTAATTGACTTTCTAATTAATTTTAGATTCTAATTTGAATTTCAAGTTAGTTTTATATATGAATAATAAAGTTTGAAAATCAACACAAAATCAAGTTTTTTCTTTTGGTTGTCCTTCCGGTTTTCAACGTTTTGTCTTTATTAATTTGTTGACCAACTCGCGTCGTACACTTAGTTTTGGTGTGTGAGTCTCACAGCGAAGATTTTTTGCATGCACAACACCTCGAACTCAAGACATGCTTAACAGAATCGAGTTTAATTCAACCTCATCAAATAATTTTATTTTTATCTTAACTCAATTCTATTAAAAGAAAAATCAATTGAAATTTAATTAAATTCAAACATTAAATTTAAAATAAAACTCAAACTTTTTAAATTCAGGGTATGTAATAACTTTAATTTTTGAAAAATATTTTCAACTTTTTCGGTGCTTGGTTCTACGAACGCTTATATAAAATGCCACATGACAACTTTTAGGAACCTAGATGAAAAATATATATACTTTAAGTACCTAGCTATTTTGACCAAAAAATACATTAGGTATATATTTTGACAAAAAAATATTCTTTAAATACTTATTTTGACAAAAAAATTACTTTAGGTACCTAAATAAAAAAATAGTATACTTTAAATACTTATTTGTAATATAAACCTTCTAGAAAATAACTCAAGTTGACAGAAAATGTTGTGTTATTCAATTGAGAAAGCATGGCATTTTCTAGAAAGCAAATGCAAGAGGCTTTTTTTTTTGTGTGTGTGTGTAAAGATATATATTAAACTCGATTAGGTTCTGGGTTTTTGATGAAAGCATGGCATTTTCTATACACAAGTTGTCAGAAAAATTAGCACTTGGAGATATCAAATATTTTCTTATATAAAATGTATATTAAAAATTAATTTTAATCAAAGATGTATTATGAATGAATTGAAGTAGAAATGATCTTTTACAACTACGCATTTTTGTGTATTGTAGTGGTTTGAAATAAAGAGTTATTGTATATAGTTTGAATAATTGAGAAATATGTTTGTTGAATATTAATGATTTTTTTAATTTGATTTATACACATAAACTGTTGAGCAATCGTTATTTCACAATTGTCCATTACAATGGAGAAATTCTAAAAATTGAAGTTGGGGTTATATTTCAACCTGCAAGTCTTATACAAATGATGTTCAAAAAGTTATGCAATTTCCCAGTTCAAATGTTAGACTAAAGACCCGACATATGAGATGATAAACAGTTTTGTATTAAGGTTTTTTTTAACCATATTTTTATTCGACATATCTACCAGTAGAATGTGGAAAGACGGACTTACTATTGTAGATGTTAATGTTACAGACATTTTTGGTCGATGGAGAGAAATACTTGATGATAATAACGATGATGACAAATGTGAGGAACCGGTTTGGTCGTGATGGCCTCTCTTTGCATCAATATTTGTCTCAAATGCACGAAATTGATTATGATGCGATGTCGAATCTTGAATTCTTTAATAAAAAATGTATTGTTCAAAAAAAAAAGTGTTGAGTTCGCAGTGGATGAGTATTGAATCAAAGGTCATATAGATTGTTATGTAGATGAAACAAAGGAGATGACATTTTATGCAAAATGTATCAAATATGAAAATGGTTGTAATCGGAAGGTAAAGGTTTCCAAAAAGAAGAGGATGGATATCTGGGTAAGAATGACAAAATTATTCGAATTCGACGGGTCCTGACCCAACGTAATAGGGGCATGTATCTTTAATTTGGGTTCAGGTCAGATTTTGAGAAAATTTGAGTCGGGTTTAACTTTAGAGTATAAATTTTCTAATCAAACTCGATATATTAAAAATAATTTAATTTATTTACGATATTGTCATTATATATAAATATATATTATTTAGGTTAGTTTCCTACTACTTCTGCAAAATAACACAAGAAGGTGACCGAACAACGGTGTGACAAAGTGAGGATGGTAGTGTGAGCTAAAAGAGAGGTGAGAAAGTTTAAAGGTTAAACTGATATTTTATTTGAAGTTAAAGGGTCAAATTAAAAATTTACCATTGTGCCATGTCAATTTAGAGTTAACGGTTCAGTGACCAAAATGTAATAAATCGATACGTAAGCGACTAAAACATAACTGTATGGATAATAATAATAATAATAATAATCCACATTTTTAAGAAAAATATTTTTAAAATATCAAATTAATATTATATTAAAAATAAATAGTGTTTTACTTTTAGTATATCTTTCTCAACTCTTACTTTTATATATATATATATATATATATATATATATATATATTAATGGATTATATACCTACTTTTGTAGGTTTTCATGGGCAGAAATAATAAAGTTATATTTAAGTCATTCAATTAATATTGTGATTACAATTTTGTTGTTTAATTAATATTATAGTTATATTTGGGTCATTTAACCGTTTAATTGCAAACAACATTTAAATGTTATCGTTTAATTGGGTATAATAATAGTTTTAGTCCTAGAAGCTCTTATATTCTATCAATTTAGTCATAATTCAAAATAATTCAATGAATTTAACCCTTCATATTTAAAAATATATCAATTTAATCACTTGTATATCTTCATTAACACTAGAGTACTTCATTTGAAATCATTAATTAATCTAATACACAAATTTATAAATGTAAAGATATTTATAATTATTTTTAATGTTAGATTTGTAATTAGTATCTACATTAAAATTAAACTCATTGAAATCGATTTAAAATTATTTATAAAAGCATTCAGGTTTTAGTTACGACTACCACGTAAGTTACTGAATTTTTATTATAAAACTAATTTCTTAAGCTCTCTGCAAATGTGTATTTTCATTAAAAAGTTGTATAATTTTTGCAATAATTTTGTGACAAACATGTCATTATGTAAAATTGAAACAATGGCTTGGTATAATAACAATTTTAGTCCCTTAAACTTATTCATTTTTATTAATTTGGTTCTAATTCAAAATAGTTCAATAAGCTTAACCATTTATATTTAAAAACTTCGACAATGTACCATCATGGCATGCCCTCCGACTACTTACCACACCCCATGCTATTGTCCATCAGTCCGATAATTAACATATGTGATAGTTCGATAGACACAATCACTTCACTCATGGAATTTTTTAATATGAAGGGTCAAGTTTATTGAATTATTTCGAATGGGACTAAATTTATTATTATATCACGTCGTTGTTTCAATTTTAATGACAGAATGACATGTTTGTCAAAAAAATATAACAACAATTATACATTTTTAATGAAAATACACAGACTTGCTGAGAACTTAAGAAATTTGTTTTATAATAAAAATGATTAAATTAATATATTTTTTAAAATATGAAGAGTTAAATTTATTGAATTATTTTGAATTAGGACAAAATTAACAGAATATATAAGCTTCGAGGACTAAAACTATCATTATACACAACTAAATGGCAACATGTAACGGTTGGTTGCAATTAAACGGTCGAGTGACCTAAATGTAACCATAATATTAATTTATTGACTCAAATGTAACTTTTAATAATTGGGTGACCTAAATGTAACATTACCCATAATTGAGTGACCTTCGTACAAACACACGTGCTAGCTCACACACACATATATAAAAAGAGATATAATCCTCTTACACATGTAAAACTTGAAAGTTTTACACTTTTTTTAGACCTTTGGATGGAAGTAAATGGATGATTGAGATTAACAATAGGAAATGAGAAGATTATCATAGAAAAAAAAGATAAAGAAATAATCTTAGACATTTATTTGCCCTCATCCAACTGTTCAAAAAAAGTGTAAATATAATTGAGTTTTACACAGTGTAAGTGCATCTACATCTATATATATACATATATATATATATAATTCTTTGATAAATTAAGGGTAAGCTACAATGGTGAGTGGCGACCACTAAAATTATGGAGTCAAACCTATTTTGACCATCAAACTATGAATTTTGTCAATTAGACCATTCAATTATTTAAATGATACTCCTTTCGTTCTAATTTTCTTGTCACATGTTGACTTTTCATGGGTTTTAGGAAGAAAAAGTTTATAAGATGTGTGATGTAAAATAATTTAAATGACAAGTTTGCCCTTAGATATTTAACTTTTGTTTTTGTTGGGAAACTAAAAATGATATAAAAGTAAATGTGTTATAAAAGTTGTGTTTTTCAAAGTGACAATTTAAAACACAAAAATAAACTTTATTTAGACAAAGAGAGCATTAATCAAGCCACTGACCGCTAAAAACTAACGGAGAAACTGGTGTCGTTGTTTAAAAAAGTGACTTTGATTTTAATTGAATTAAAAATTTTAATCATCCAATCAAATAAACATCATTTTTATTTTATTCAATAACTTAAGTTTCTTCCTCCAATCATGCGGCGACATGCATCACTGATTGAAGAAGAAAAATAAAGCAAAGAAGAATTGACTTAGGTTTGATCCCACCTAGGTCATTTCTTCTTTTTGCTTTATTTTCCTTCTTCAATTAGGTGACACACATCCCCACCCGATTGGAGGAGGAAAAAGTTATTGAGTAAAATAAAAATGTTCAAACTCTTCCAATCAGGCATCACCACCTAATTAGGTGATTAAACTTTTTAATTCAATTAAAATTAGGACTAAATTGATAGAATGTGTAAGTAATAGGACCAATTGTGTAATTATATCACTTTTTTAAATAGCCGCTTTAGTTTCTTCGTTAGTCAAGGTTTAATTGATATCATTTAAATAGTTAAGTGGTCCTATTGATAAAATTCATAGTTCGGTGGTCAAAATAAGACCGACGCCATAATTAAGTAGTCACCAACGTAATTTACACATAAATTAATCATTTGAAATCTGGAAGTTAACATTTCATACAATATTCATGATTTTAGATAGTTTCAATCTCGAAGCATTTAATTAACAGTATAAATAAGGGTTTTATTTTGATACACAGCCCGTGTAAAATATTTTTACACAACCCTTCTATAAAATCTAAAATCTAAATTCCAAAATTTAACACCCTAAATTCTAAACCTTAAACCTTAAATTCTAAACCCTACAACCTAAACCCCTAAACTTTAATCCCTAAACTAAACTCATAACCCCTAAATTTAAAAAGCACGTGTAAACTTTAATTTACCCTGACTGTGTACCAAACTTTTTCTCTAATAAATAAAAAATCCCGTTTTTGATAAGTTTACTGCAAAACTTGAGCACTTTAATCAACAATATTCCTTTTCATAGCTTAAATAAAGAAAGCAAGAAACCAGCAATTACCCAAAATAAAATCGCAACCCCAACTTATTTATGTTCTTAGCAACTGATTTAACATCAGAAAAGAAGTAACCTAGTAAATTTTGTCCTGAATTATTACTAAATGCTTGCCCAAATTGACTAGAAATCTGATTATACCAGTATACCCAAGTGACTAATTCTATAATATCAATCACCTTCTATCCAATCCCCCCAAAACTTACAAAATTAATATACAATCCTCAAATATATGCTGAGATCCTAAACTGTCTAAGGACTCAAATTGAACTATGAAAACCTATACTATGCTTGAAATCTTCCTCCTTTCTTTACACTGCCATGCATTTTCCTGGAAAATCCCTGAAATCATTCCCCGCAATCCGAAATCTTCATGTTGATCAGGCAACAAAGTCCGGTAACAATTGTGCTGCAAACCTTTTCCTGTTTTGAATGTTGATGTTGTCATATGCAGCAGCCGAAGAGTGTGGTGTGGAAGGGTTGATAGACCCGAACTCATCGATCCTTGGTCCCATTTGCGTGGCTTGGTTCGGAAGAAAACTCTGATGGGTTCCTGATAAAGACATGTTTTCACAGTGGGGAAGTCCCAAAGTCAGTGACACACCATTACCTGAAAACCTCGGAGTGAACTGTTCTGCATCGAACCTTCCGATTTCTCCGATGGGGTATTGTCCGAAACCTCCCATGAAATCCGTGTTGGTTCCCATAAATGCGTACCCATCTTTTCCAAACTTCATGGTAACCTCATTGTTGGACTCGGTTGTTTGCTTCATATCCATTGGGGACTGCAATATGTTGGCGCTCCTTGGCTTTTTTGGACTTCCTTGAGTGATCCCTTCCAATTCGGAAGTTCTGATGAAGGAGAATCCCGACTGGTTGCCAATGTTCCCGGGAAGGGGAGATGTTGATGCCATGGAAATGGACATTGAGGAACCATTCTGGTTTGGGATATTGTCCTGTTTGGAACTGAAACTTTTTGCCATGTCTGGTACAGTGGATTTGGATGTTGAATCTTCATTGTTATGGCTCTTGCTTGTTTTCTCCTCTGAACCATTCTGTTCTTGTTCCTTGATTTCCTCCAAATACATCTCTTCCACCATCGGCTTCCAAAGCCGAACTCGAGCATTTATGAACCAATTAGACACCTGAAATTATTACAAAACAACATCCTGAGATTGTACTTGCCACAATTATAAGTTGATGAAAACAGAATTAGTACCTGGCTTCTAGTAAGCCCTGTTTGTTTTGCAAGCATGATCTTGTCTGAATCTTTAGGGTATCTGCAATGCAAATAGCGAAATCAGAGTACTCGATAACTGTTGGAAAATTACAATGGAAGGGAACTTCTAAGTTTACTTACGGATGGAGGAAGTGTTCAAAGAGCCAAGCTCGAAGAACGGAGACCGATCTTTCAGGTAGTCCTCTTTGGGGTCTCCAAGCGTTGTGCTGGATCATTCCCAACTGCTGAAGTGCTCGTTGTTGTCGAAGATGATGATCGACAAACTTAAGTCTCGAAGACCCTTCGATTTTGCCTCCTAGGCAATCTTCTTCACCTAAGCTCTTGTTTGCAGCTCGGATTTGACCGGTTATTGCATCTTTCAAGCACCGGAATTGCTTTGAGATGGTCTTTAATGCAAGAGATGTGTATGTTTTAGCAGTGCCAATGGCAGCTGCTTGCTCAAATGATGAAATTACAACCTGCATCTGATGATGGTATTGTCTGTACCTTTGATCCACCTGCAGAAATAAAATCCATGATCAAACAACATTGGAATTCAATCTTGATAACTAGATTTGATTGAGTTCAGGTCTAAAATCAAATTTATTTTAGAGAAAAATCACACTGCAACTGCCGCAAACGCGACGTTGCAACCTCATCCGCAACAATTTAATACTAAGATTATCTCCACTGCAAACAAGAAAACAAATCATAGTACTCCATATAATTTCCATACCTCGTCAAGCATGCTAATTAGCTTCGCTTTCTTCACCTGAATTTCCTGCCTCTCCGCCGTAGTCAGCTCGACGCCGTGCTTACCATCTGTCTCTCCGCCAGCCGAGCCATCTCCGGCCGCCGCCGCCGATTCTCCGTTTGTCTTACTGCTATTGCTATTATCTCCACTGCCCTTTTTAGCCAATTCGTTCTTGGTAATCTCGGTACTGTTAACAGTAACAACTTCATCGAGAAGCTCTTGAGCAGCCTTCAAGAATTTAGAGCTCAACAGCACACTTTGTACACCCGAAACACCATTCGTCACCCCTGAACCGGGAGAACCCGACCCACCCGAAACCCTCATGTCCTCACCCGAAGCCGCTTGAGCTTGTGATCCATAACCGGGATGTTGTTGGGAAGAGAGGCTCAGGGAAAGCCCCTGCTGAGCGCGTGGGATTTCACGCGCTGATCTGGAAGGGTCGATAGGGTTATGCAAGTTGTAATGGACGCGCTGAACGAGGCCATGCAAGGGGGAGATGTCGTGGGAACCAGGGTCTTGGTTGGCGGCGGAAGTAGTAGCCGCGGGGAGGGGGATGCCTACGAATTGTTGAGTGTTGGGAGGAAGCGCGTGAGGCGAGATGGAGTTGGGGTTGAGGTAAACGAGGTTGTTTGGCGGCAGCGGAGGGGGGTCGGAGTACTGAACATAGGCAGGGTTCATAAGTACGAGGGTTTGGAGACCATCAGCTGCTTGGATTTCAGGGTTCCCATGAAAGTACGTCGCCATCGGATGTTGTATTGTGTTTTGCAAAAGAATCTAATGTTATTTTCTGTGCTTTCACTTCACTGAAAAAGAAAAACAAGGACTAAAATATTAATAAAAAGGAGAAGATAATCATAATTATAAAACCAAAATCCATCTGTAAACACAAAACCTTATTCTTTACGATGAATCAAAATCAAGAGACTTTGAATCAACCCATTTGAGAGCCTGCTTGTTTGATGAATTGTAGCAGAAATAGGAACAGATTAAATGGAGATATTTACGGTCTCGGGACGATCAAGTGGATCCTGTAAAAAGAAGAAGAAAAGAATGACTCCACAAAGTAAATAAGTTAAAACACAAGAAATTGTGATTTGTTGAAGGTTTGAAAAACAAGACAAGTTTACTTGTGGTTGTGGGGGTGTGTTTCTAGTACTTTGTCCATATGATCTAGAGCTTGAAGCCGACATGGGAGTTGCAGAAAAGGAGGGGAAGGAAAGGGAAGAAAGCTATGGTGTTTATATATAGATTGGAATGGGAGGGAAAAGGAGAGGAATTGATTATAAGTTAATAATATTTGGTACCTGGTGTGATGTTAATCTGAGTGTGCACGTGCTTCATGATCTTCTTCACTGCAGCAGAATTAAAGAAAAAGAATGATTTTTCAAGCTTTTATCAAAAACTGAGAAAAAAATGTAATGTAGCTAAAATACCATAATTTGTGAGAAAGAGACTCTGAATATGATCTATGGAGTTTTTTCTATTGAATTCTCGGCTTCACAATAGAGAGAGAAAATTCTTTCTGCAACTTCTCCACTGAACAGGCAAAAAGAAGGAGGGAGAGAGGGAAAAGATGAGATTTAAAAAAGACTTGGAAAAAATATACCCTTCTTTTTTCACTTCATTATCCACTGATTTATTCCATTTTTTTGCTATAATCTATATTTCTCATTTCCCTTTTTTTTATTTCTTAGAGTAAAAAATAATATTTCTCATTTTAAAACAATACGAATACATATTTATAGGATTAGGAGTAGTAAATTCAATTCAATTGACTTTAATTAAATTGAATTGTTTTCTCTTTTTCCTTGTAATTTTTTAACTAGTTTTATAAATTTTAACAAAATTAATCTTTACTTGTATCATTAAAACAAAATAGAGGAAAATAATGATTCACATAAAAAAATTATAAGAGAGAACATTTATGAGTATCATCAGAATATAAATTTTTTTCTCTTTTTCGGTGCCCTTTCTATGCTCTCACATTAAAAATTTAGATTTAGAGTTTAGACTTAGAGTTTAAAAAATTTAGGGTACGGTATATCTTTTAAAATTAAAGGTTTAGGATTTAAAATTTATAGTTAAGGCTTAGAATTTAATTTTTTAATATTGAGACATAAAAAGAGGCACTGAAAAGAGAATGCGAATTTTTGTCTGTATCATTGATGGAGAAAATAGGTATATTCAATTTTTAAATAAACTTTTACATATTATACCAACTATCAGCTGGTTTAACAAATAAAATATTAGATCCTTTAGGTAATGTCAAATGTTCAAATTATACCGTTACACATTTTTTTAACAATTTAAAAAAATTAAAATCATTCTCTTTTATTTCATAACCTGCAAGGCTGCAACTAAATATATAGGAACAAGAGAACTTGTATGATTTGACCATCCCTTTTCATTGATGATCATATTGCTTCTTTTTCAGTAAAAAAATAAAAATGGAGAGATTTATATTATGAAAAAGTTTAGAAATAAAAATAATAAAAAATTTGTGGGTTAGAAGATCACAAACAACTAGAAAACGGGGAAACGTCTCCTTCCACACCAAAACCTAATTAACAAAATGGAAATAATAATAATAATAATAATAATAATAATAATAATTAAAAGGAGATGAATAATATTTTGTTATGGTGATGAAGATAGAGGGTGGAGGGTCCTACACCTCAGTTCAACATTAAATATCTATTTGTCTTTTTTTCGTTTGCATTATTCATTTTCATAATTTTGTAGGGTTTTTGTGTGTGTGGTTGGATGCCAGAGTTTGAAGATAAAGCAATTAAATTGCTAAGTATCGCAGAACCAACCACCATAACACCTACTTTAATGCTTTCACAAAAATAAGTAAAATACAATTTCAATTAAACACAACAAGTAGTAGTAGTACAGATATATTCACCTTACTTATTTGATTAAATTATTATCTTCTTTGAATTCATTAAATGGTCCCAATTAAAAAAAAGAGTGTTGTTTTTTAGGTGATACGAGTTTTAATCTGTCTGCACAATGTGTATATTATTAAAAATTTTGAGATTAATGAATAAATTTTATCTAATAATAACACCGGACAATTAAAAAACCTATGTCTATTTTAGACTTTATAGTTTAAGATTTAGAATTTAGTGTTTATGGTTTAGTGTTAGAGATTTAGATTTTATAGTTAAAATAGGACATGCATAAATTTTGTACACACCTTGTATATCAAAACACAACTTTTTTAAGTGTATTTTTTTTTTATTAAAGTTACGTTGGTTAAAAAAATACAAAAAAAAGTTTGAAAAAAACAAACATCATGCACCTAAACAAAAAAAAGCACTATGTTTAAAACAAACTTTCGACATTTTTCAAATATGAAATACAAGGAGGTTGAAATTTTAGGTACTTAAAATAAAAAATATATAATTTAGAAATTTATTTTTAATTAAATTTTTCAAAATTTTAAATACATGTTTATTAATTTTAAAACTTATTTTATATGTGAGTTTGAAGAACTTGAAACCTACCCAAAAAAGTGAATAGTTCGATCTTTGAAACAAAACACAAACTGTGGGGTCTTCAATCAAATGCATGAATGTGTGAATTTGAATAAAGTGCTCCCAACCGTGTAGGGCCTACTTTATTTATTTTGGTTGCCGTTTCGATTTTTCATAGCTTTGTCCTGACTAATTCGTATTAATTCGTGTCGCACATCTGACCTTAGTAGGTGAGTCTCTCAGTAGAGATTTTCTGCATGCATAAGGCCTCGAACTCGAAACTTACTTAAACGATACCAAACTGCTTACCGCTTAGACCAACCCGTTATTTATTTATTTTTGTTTACAATTGAGTAATAATTTGAAATATAAAATAGCGTCCAGATATCGGAATTTGAATTTTATATTGAATTTAACCCAAATTTGAATCTAATTGATTTTTTCATGCACAAATTCCTTTAACAAAAGTGTAGTTATAAATTACAAAAAATGGAAACACTCTAAAGTCTATGAAAGTCTTTCTATTTCTCCCACTATTCTTAATTTATATTATAGTAAGATCAATTTAATTAAGAGATGACTGAAATATTTTTATTTTCAAAATGAGAGATTTCAGTCCAATCTGCTATTACAATCTTTTATTTACTAAACATCTAAATTAACGAATTTAACTGGTTAAATTTCTAAAAATACTTCAAACCGCTAATTTTGACTCAAAAAGATATTTTTCAAACATGGCCATCAACTAAGATGATGTTACGGGTTAATTGAATAACAAATTAATTAGAAAAAAATATTTTTTATTTTAATTTTTATTTTAAACAATAATTAATACTACTACAAAATTATTTTCATCTTTTCACGCTTTCTTATAATTTTAACTCAAACAACCAAAAATCTCCATTTAAAATTCAAGCACAAAGACTATTAAAATTTATATACAAAGCTCTTATCACTCCACCTATGATCACGTCGAACAATTTTTTTAAGATACATTTTTACATAAAATATTTCTATTCACTCATATCATTGACATAAAAAATCTATTTTCAAAAAAAATAATATTGTATATATCCATTTACCTAATCAATCCCCAAAACAAAATAAACTTCAAAAGTGTCCTGTGGAAATATATTTATAAAAAATATGACAAGTTGACCTTAATTATATGGTTATATAGAAAAATAAATGAAATCAAATAGGGTAGATGAGCCGTTTAAATAATTAACTCTTTGAACAACAAAATCTAACCATTAGTATTTTTTTTCTTGATTTGATGAGCCAGCCATAAATAATGGGTAGGTATGTGGTGCGGCATAACCAAAAATGTTACAAAATATGAAATTTAAAATCGAAAATATTACACTTTTAGATGACATTTTAGGTTGATGTCTCACGACAGTATCAATACTTAGAGACAAGTTTCGTACTCATGGGCGAAGCCACATGGGGGCTGGCAGGGGCCAAGCCCCATGGTTCTCCCTTACGGTCTATTCTTTTTTCAATTTAGCATAGTAGAATTTTAAATTATATTTTATTTTACTTGTTTTAATATTATAGAGTGGGTGTTGTCTTAGTGGTAAAGTGTGTACTTGAAATTAAGTTTATTTTACTTGAAGTAAGTGAATTGAATATGATTGATGACGTTTTTCGGTCTTTTATTCTTCTTAGGCTTAGGTGCAAAAAATCCTTAAACTTTTGAAAAGAATCAATTAAGCCGTTAAAACTTTTTTGCACTCAATTAAGCTTTTGAACCAAGAAATTAAATTAATTAAGCCCTTTGACCATTAAATCTTGTCAATTTTTTATTTAGATATTACTGACACGTGATACACTACAGTTTTATCATGTTGCATTTACAGATTTCTTCAAAAAAGTATTTTTTTTATATTTATACATTTTTAGAACTTTTAGAACTTTTAAACAATTTTTAAATAAAATAATTTTTTTGAAATTTTCAAGTCGAGACACTATGACACGACACACTGCACCAATAAATCCAAAAAATATTAAGATTTAATGGTCAAAATTAAGTGCTTTATCGGTTCAACTTATTGGTTCAATGGTTTACTTGAGTGCAAAAAAGTTTAATGGCTTAATTGATTTTTTGTCAAAAATTCAAGGACTTTTTATATCCTTAATTTTTTTTTTATTTTCGCCCCCTTAACTTTTAATTCTTGGCTTCGCCTCTGTCGATATTTACAAAAACTTAAAATATTATCAAAAGTGATAAATATCAATACTCAAAACTAAGTTTTAATACTTAAATATCAATTTAAATATTATCAAAAAATATAATATTTTTTATTATAAATTCTATTTCTTATAATATTTTCATGCATCACGTTAGACTCGCTCGTAAACAATTTGAATAAATTAACCCTTGCTATCAACATCAGTAACAATTAAAGTAGTAGCAGTATAAAAGTGAAGAGCAGTGACAGGGTTTTGAGGTTAATGATGTTAATAGGACTAGTTTCTTAAACTACTTCGACAAAATTTATGTTATATATGAAAGGGGATTTTAATGAACTGTCATTTTCTTCAATCAAAATAGAAACCATCAGCAATTTTATTAACATGTTTGAATTTATTTATAATATATAAAACACGAATTCGAAGAAACTTTTGAATCGACGAAATGAATTTTATTTTTTCTTAATATCAAATTGATATTTAAAATATATTTTTTATCAAATAACATCTAATTTTTTTTTCATAAAAAAATAAATATTTTTAGCATTAATTAATTAATAAGTTGGAAGCATCTCAAAAAAGAATAACACTATAGTTTTAAAATTAACGTTTTTTTCGAATATGAAGTATCAGGTTTTAGTCCAACGACAATTGCACTGAATAGTGATGCAAGATAATTTTAATAGATGATAAGATAATATAATATTATATATATTTATAATTTCCTATAATATAATACTATTTTTAAAATTTTTACTTTAAAGCATATAAATATCATTTGAATAAAACATTATTCAAGGTTATCAATTGTGGGTAGGAGCGAATCCAAAAATCATTTTAAGGGGAATAATGGCATAAAGTTAAAAGTAGCTTCCAAAGTTTTACCTTTTGGTCATTTTAGCTCATATTCTTTTTTTGGTCGGAACAATCACCTAACTTTTTATTTTTGTTTAAATTTCACCCTCGTTGGAGGAAAATCGTTAGTCAACTAACGGTCAACGCCTGAGGCTGACGTGGCATGCTTGCATGGCATGGTGCGCTGACGTGGCACTTTACTGGCGTTGCATCGTGATTTTTTTAAAAAAAATTATTTTTATATTAATTTCTAACCAATCAGACGTTGCCACGTGGCACCATCATATGATGTCACGTGGAAGATTGGTTCTAAGGCATAAGAAAAAATCAAAATTTAGAGATATAATTAGGGGGATTTGAACTTGGGTCACCAAGTTGGAAAACCCAACACACAACCACCAAGCCAACCTACTTTATTGTTGATTTCACCACTTGTTTAATTTATTCATTACTTTATTTGCCTGAAAGTGGAGAATTATTCATTAAATATTCACTAATATATCTTAAACCCTAAAATCATAAACCCTAAAAACTAAAAACTAAACCCTAAACCCTAAATATCAAAACCATAAACCATAAAAACTAAACCTTAAACCCTAAAAAACTAAACCCTAAATATCAAAAACCCTTAAAACCTAAACTCAAAACACTAAAAAACTAAACCCTAAAAACTAGCCCATAAAAACTAAACCCTAAACCAAAACCCTAAACACATAAACATTAAACACTAAACCCTAAACCATAAAATAGTAAACCCTAAACCCTAAACCCTAACCCTAACTCTAACCCTTAAACCTTAACCCTAAACCTAATGTTCTAAACCCAAATTTAGGGCTTATGGGTTAGGGTCTAGTGTTTTATGTTTTAGGGTTTTAAAGTTTAGTATTCAGGGTTTAGGATTTTATGTGTTTATGGTTTTCAAGTTTCAAGTTTAGGGTTTAGGGTTTTGATATTTAGGGTTTAATGTTTAGTTTTTAGGGTTTATGGTTTTGATATTTAGTGTTTAGTTTTTAGGGTTTAAGGTTTAGTTTTTTTTTAGGGTTTAGAACTTATTAGTGAATATTTAATGAATAATTCTTCACTTTCAAGCAAATAAAGTAATGAATAAATAAAATAAGTGGTGAAAAAACAACAATAAAATAGGCTGGCTTGGTAGTTGTGTGTTGGGTTTTCCAACTTGATCTCCTAGGTTTGAATCCCCCCAATTACACCTTTGAATTTTGATTTTCTCTTATGCCTTATAACCAATCTGCCATGTGGCATCATTTGATGATGCCATGTGTCATCATATGATGGTGTCACGTGGTAGCGTCTGATTGGTTAGAAATTAATATAAAAATAATCATTTTTAAAAAAAAATCGTGATACCACGTCAACAAAGTATCACGTCAGCAACGTGCCACGTCAGCGCACCATACCATACAGACATGCCATGTCAGCCTCAGGCGTTGACCGTTAGTTGACTAACGGTTTTCTTCCAACGAGGATGAAATTTGAACAAAGATGAAACGTTAGGTGGTTGTTCGGACCAAAAAAAGAATAGGGGCTAAAGTGACAAAAAGTCAAACGTTGGGGCCTACTTTTGACTTTATGCCAAGAATAATTGAATCAGTATTATTTTGAGGGGTAGAGTGAAATTTTACCATTGCACTAAATTTAAATTTTAAAACTCTTGCAGGATCTATATATAAAGTATTCCATGTTTTGGGGGCAAGGGCCCAAGGCCACTACCTGCATCAGAAGGGTGTTCAAAATTATTCGATCTGACTGATCCGATCTGATTATTCGTTAATCCGATTTAAAAATTCGGATATCCGATCCGATTTTAAATTTCTGGATCAGATACGGATCGCAATATTTCAAGTTTCAGATTATTTGAAAATCTGAAAGTTCAAAATTTCATTAATATTAATCTTGTTATATTTAACAACGTGATGCTTTTTATATCCGAAAACTAAAAAAATTAAAATTTTCATAGATGTGAATCTTGTTATATTTAGTAATTTATTGTCTGTTATATTCGAAATTCCGGAATTTTCATAAATACGATCTTCAAATTCAAAAAAATAGTTAAATCAAATTATATTTTCGGATAATCGAATATCTAAATATTCGATCCGAATATCCGATATCCAAATATCCGAATATTCGATTTTTTCTGGATCGGATACGGATCATTATATCTTCGATCTAAAAAAACCCGGATCAAATCGAATCCGATATCCAACAATGAACACCCTTCTTCATCTTGTATTAACTCCTAATTGTGGGAAAAACAATAAATTATTACGAGCAGACCTTTTTTGCTTATTTTTATTATTAAATAAAATATTGATTTTATATTTGATTTTTTTAATATTCTAAAGGTGATTACAAGGTATTATTTGTTCATAAATATTCTTAACTATTTGATAATGTACACACACCTTGAACTCGGGTCTTATAGTAAAAAATAACCCGCTTTTCATAATTTCATATTTTTTTAAATAAAACATTAATCTTACGTTTAATCTAAATTAATTATTCAAATATGATTTGAAATCTTCAAATTTCATAATTTTTATATTATATATTAAATTATTTTTATATTAATTAAAATTATTATTAAATAATAAAAATAAATGCATATGTACGCATGCAATGAACGTGTCAAACAAAATTAGAGTTTAAAATATTTGGATTTCATTTAATATATGAATATAATTTATAAACTATGAAATAATATTTATACATTACGTATGATTTAGTAAATATTCAATAAAATATATATTTTAACTTTTGTTTATACAAATCTGTCTATTTTAAAATTTAGTATTTTTTACTTTTTAGAGTTTATAGTTAAGTATTTTGAAATTAAAGTTTAAAATTAAGAATTTATATTTTAAATTTCAAAATTCAAATTGATAGAGTCATGTAAATTTTAGTTTCTACAACATGAGTATAACCGTATAAAACATTTCAGAGGCAGAACTCAACATTATATATTCAGAGGGTCATTTAAAAATGTTTAAATTTAGAGGGGCCAAAAATATAAATTATATATTTCAGGAGACTAAAATATAATTTTACCATTATTCCAACTTAAATTTTTTCTAATTTTTTAAAATTTTGCGGTCGTAGCCCCACCGGTCTTTTAAAGGGTACCACCCCTGAAACATTTACTCATATATTGAATGGTTGTTCCATGAAGATAACTTTTCAGTTTAATTTGTGAGGCGAAGATGAATACGATTAACTTGAAGCTTTTTTAGAGGTGAGACCAGTACGGTAAAATTGGTAGAATATTGTATTTAAAATTTTTCCCAAAGTATTATAGCACATGTCATATTATTTTCTAATCTATAACATTTGCTACTGTACTTTTGAAGTCGGATTCTCTACATCCTGACTTTGAATAGTGTTTTACGTCTTTTATTAAAAAAATTTAAAAACGTGTTGAAAGGAACCCGACTTGCTATAATAGTTCCCTTTATCTTAAAGATGCTATTTAAAGTTGGAATGCAGGAAATTAGACTTCAAAAGTACTGTAGCAAATGCTATAGGTTGGAAAATAATTTGACATGGATTATACTTGGGGGAAAAAATTCTTAAGTACAATATTCCACCAATTTTACCAACCAGTACGATTTGATTTTTTTTTAAATTTTTACATCATAAATTTAGCTTGGTTCTTAGTTTTTATATAGAATGAATTTACCACGCTCAACGAGCACCGCTAACGATGAGCACCGCTGAACACCAATAAATTAATTTATAAAGATTTAAAATTTAAAGGACTCAACGTATAATCATAAATTATTTAAAATCTAAAGGTAAATTATTTAAAATAAAATATTAATTACAATATTTCCATATACATTATATTTTTTAATTTTTTTTAAATAATCGGATCAAATACCAACCCCTAAATTAAAAACTCTAAATCTTTTTTTTGCCATTAAAGCCGTTGTCGTCGTTAGCCTTTTAAGCCGGCGAGATGGTCGTCGCCGTGCTTCCCTCCTTACGTGACCGCCGTTCGAGCCCGGCCGTCATTCCCTGTCGTTCGCGCAGCCAATCCGGTAAGGTAAGCTTTATTTATATTTATTTTGATTTTGACTTGGGCAGCTGTCTAAGCCGTCATCGGCGGGTACCGTCTCACCAGCAGTCGTCGCCTTCACCGGCAGTGACCGCGGTTGCCCGTGTGCGATGGCCGCCATCAATTTTTGGCTTCTCCTAATCCTCTAATTCACAAACTCTAACCACCATCCTAACCTTAATTTTCAAATTAGGCCAAATGTAGAACCCTAATTCCCAAGTTGAGAACCCTAATTCCCAAATTAGAATCCTAATTCCCAAATCGAACCCTAATTTCTATATTAGAACCCTAATTCCTAAATCCACTTTCGAATTCCCAAATTAAAACCCTCGTTCTGTACCGGTATATTGTTTCACTTTTATCAGTACGCGGGTAATCCTATACCGGTACTAGATGCATACCGGTCAATAATTGGTCACTGGAAATTATTTACAAACTGAGTAACAATACTCTAGGTAACCGTACCGATACGCTCTGTTTGAATTTTGGAACTTTGTGTGATTTTATCTTTTTAACGTAGATGATGGATCTAAACTTAACACCTTCAAAACAAGTTAAGTTGATAGAGTGTAAGCGTCATATCGACATGAATTCAGAGAAGACAAACAACGAGGTACATTCAATTTATTTAACTAAAATTTTAATAATAATGTTGAATTTCTTTTTGTCGGTATATATTATTTAAGATTATTGTTAAACTTTTTATTTATTTTATATACATATAGGAAGAAGCTGAAGTTGTACATGAGGAAAATATAAGAACTCCTTATCAAAGTGATCACAATTTCGAGGCACTCATTCATTCAGTGCAAAATATTGAAAAAGGAATTTGTTAAAATAAATGGTCAATTCGAAAAATCAAATGGTCAATTCGAAAAATTAAATGGCTAATTTGAAAAATTAGTGACAATATTAACACCGAGTAATGTTAAAAGTTCAATACAAGATGGTGATTCATTAAAAAGGGGAAGGTATACATAGTCGATCATTAGAGGAGGATGTTTTAAATAATAGATCAGAAGAGACTAGTTTACATAGCGGTCCATTGAAAGATGAGGGTTTAGAAAATAAATCACACAAGAAAGAAGGATTAAGTGCATCATCATTGAAGGAAGAAACCGAGATTCGTATTAAAAAACCGAGTTTGTCTCCATTTATTAATTGTGATCCTGATTATTCTTATCCCTCATTAGAATCTATTGGTAAAAGAAAACTTGCAGTTAATTCTGAAGACAACATCAAGGCTGATACTGATGGTCTCCCAAAAATTCCTAGCGAGGTTTTTAACTTTCAATTTAGTCCCCATCGATTTCCTAGTCAATTAGTTACGTTGAAGGAAAGTCCAATGATTAAAAAATGCTGTTTAAAATGTCAAACAATCCTAAGGCTTCGTCAAAGAGTAAAGACTCTCAACAGAAAACGAGTGTGAGATGTTTGACTGCATGTTCTAATTTTACTGATGATCCAAAGTCGAAAGATATGACATTGAAAAAAGAGTTCGAACTTCTAAAGTGAATATAAAGGTTTACAAATCATTCTTTATTGGTTATATTTCATATTATACTTTGATATTATTTGTTTGCTTAAAAATAACTTTTTGACATATGATATGTAGATACAAGAAAAAATCATAAAATTTCATGATAATGGAGATACATCGAAGGCTGAAAGTTCTGAAAAAATGAGGTAATAACATGATGAAAAATCACAAATCATGTTATTGTCATTTTTAAGAGTTAAATATTTTTTATGCAAGATAAATATGAGGCAGGTGATTTGTTATTAGAAACTTGCTAAGAAACTGCTATGATAACTGATGCGTACAAGCAATATTTGGAGAACTTAACGCCTGAAGAACACAGAACTTGTACGAATATTGCTACTTGGAATAATACATCCGACACTCTTAACATGGACAAAAATAATATTTTGAACGTTGACAATGCTCGTACTGTTTTTCCAGAAAAATGGTTATCTGATTGGGTATTATAGATTAAATTATTAAATCTTTTACATGATCAATATTTGTTCTTTTTTCTGTTATTAATACAAGTGTTTTTATTGTTTTTAAATAGTTAATAGTTTATCGATCTCTATGTGTACGATTTGCACTTGAGACAAGAGCCTAAGCCAAAGAAGTTATATCTGCCTTTGTCCTTTCAGGTAAAAAAATAATTTATGGGCTAGGGATCACATTATTTTTAGTTTATGATTTCATGACATTTTCAAATTTAATGTTTTTCTCAGAGTATCATTATCGAATATTTCACACATACTCAGAAGGCGGCGAGAAAAAATACTAGCATTTTCAAATTTCATTCCCGATAGATAGAGAACTTTATACCTATTGATAGTAGTAATGTTGAACAAGTACATTTATAATTTGTTGTTTGCTTGTATGTAGTTGACAATGATTTTTAACTCACATGATTTAGCAGGTATATGTGCCTTTACATGATGCAAAAGGCAAACATTGGTTTTATTAGTTGTTGATGTTGTGGAGGGACATAATTACGTTTTGGACTCTCTTGGCGTCAACGAAGTGCGTAAAAAGATTGCACAAAATATAGTAAGTTTTCTATTCATTTATGAGAACTAATAGAAATAGTATAGTTTTGAAATATCAATTTCTGAATGAGTATGTATGGGTGTCATACTCATTTGGGTAGATTATTTGAAGATGTTGCAAAATTTCAATATATTTTCTTTAATTACCGAGCATCCAAATTCTTACGTAATTTAAATTTAAAATAAAATTTAATTTTGATATGTCTGTGAATTTCTTTTTAATAAATTTATTTATTTTATATTGGATTCAGGGATGATTGTGGCATGTACATATTAAAGTATATAGAAGCCGATAACAAAAGTGATTGGTCGAAGATTATTTTCACGGTAAAGTATATCATGTAGTTTCGTTTAGTTATTGCTGAGTTGATCGAACGTTCAAAACACAAATATTTGTTCCCATCAAGCATATTTTGTCCCCACACACTAACCTTTCATAATTCATACATTGAGGATCCAACCATTCAAGATTGTAAAATTAGTATATATATTGATTTCTCAAACACTAATATTTATACTCGAATCATTTTAAATAAATTTTTACAGTGTTTGTTGAGTTGATCGGACAATCGAAACTGGAAGGAATTTGTTTTACAAGTCCGTATCGGTACTCGAAGATATAGTACCGGTACGCTCAGTTGAAACATATCGGTACGGGGTCAGTTTTTGTACGAAAAGAGCTCACTGGATTTTGACATAATTAAAGCATATCGGTGCGCCTACAAGTTCGTACCGGTACACAGAGGCCAAATTGACTTTTAGAGTACTTCTAACCTTGTAAATTTCGATTTTGTTTCAAATAACTTTGATATTTTATCTTTCAAAACCGTTATTTGAACACTTAGCTCTTTTTCAACGTAAACACTTAACTATTTTTCAACTTTGAATTTGTGAGTTAGTTCAAAAATTAAAAAATTTATTTGAACACTTAGCTTTTTTTCAACTTAGATAATATTCGAATTGTCTCCCTTTTTGTTAGATCAAAAACAATCCAACATAATATTAAGCAATCCATAAACCAAGCAAGATAAACATAGTAAACATATCCATAACTAATAAGCAATCCATATATAATAATCCATAAATATAAAGCAATCCAAAGTAGCATAGCCACAACAAAATAATCCAACATAATCCAAAGTGACATGAAATAAAGCTAAACCTCTGGTGCATCGTTGCCGCCATCAACATCATCCTTGGCATCATCCTGAAGAAGCTAAACCGAATACTCCAAGATATCAAGACGCTCATCGACTGAATCAAATCGACGCATAATGCAACCCTTCATCTGAGTGATCAACTTCGAAAGTGATGCCAACGAGACATCTCCTTTAGGTACTG
Organism: Hibiscus mutabilis; assembly: GCA_019671005.1. Lineage (NCBI taxonomy): Eukaryota > Viridiplantae > Streptophyta > Magnoliopsida > Malvales > Malvaceae > Hibiscus > Hibiscus mutabilis. Next base: position 24,603,890 of record CM033713.1, read on the forward strand.
GAACAAAAGGCTGACGCACCGCTCAAGGTACTGAAGTTGGCCGTGGAGCGCGAGGAATCTAGTCACCGTTGACGAGATTGAAATGAGCCATTCGAAAAGATAAAGTATCAATCTTATGTCCTAGAGGGAATAGAATATCTATGGAGCAATTTATGTCATCCTTAAGAAATATATTGCTGAGGACACAACTATAGTAAAATGAGGTGACTATAGAGGTGAAACGATTGTTTATAATGTAAACGATGTCGGCAAAAATTATCTATGCAAGATTGATGCGTTTGCTAGTGCGAAAGCATTGAATCCACCAAGCATCGACAGTCTTAATGGTAGAATACTTACCTTCGGATGGCCAAAACCACCAAGTGATAATGAGATGGAGAAAGCGATCATGGGCGTTTAGGGCAGTAACACATTCGGGGGATAGAGAATCAAGAATGGGCTAATCCTCATCACCAATACTGATGTTTTCTATACCTAGATGGGTGGCAATTATTTTGGTGTCTAGTTGAAAGGTCTTCCCCATTAGATAAGACTCTATGGCAATAATAGTTTTACCCGTATTATCAAGAAGACAACGAGCGTTGGAAAAAAAATTGGGTTAAAGTGGGAAAATATTCGAGAGTGAGCTGAAGCATGGTAAAAAATTTCCATAGCCTCATAAGAACAAGGTAAGGAAATTTAAAATTGGGATCGGACATAAATTCAAAATCTACAATACACTCGTCCCTAATAGTAAATTTTTTGAACATATCAAAGTTTTCGCTTTGGTTTTGTACTCCGGGTTCATCAAAACATGTGTCAAAAGAAGTAGGTAAAATGGGTTGAGTTTGAGCTTCGGGTGCGGGCTAACTCGCAGAAGCTGAACTCGTGCGATGACGTTTTGTTGCAAGTTTTAACTTTGGTGCCATTTTAAAAAATTGAAAAGGATTTACGGTTTTAGACACACTAAGAAAAAATCAAACTCCTGCAAAAACAATAAGCACAATGTATAAAAAATTTATCAATTTCAGTCCGTAATGTAATAATACCTAAAATCTTAGATGCATTATAATTTAAACTATCATGAACCAAATGTACTAAAAACGTGTCCATCAATTTCAGTCCATTAATTATTCAAATGTACTAAAAACCTAGATGCAAAAACCTAAAAAATAAGTATAATATTCAAATTAATAAGTAACGAATGTTCTAAAAACCTAAAACCCTAAAAACTTAGATACAAAAACCTAAAAACCTAGATGCAAAAACCTAAAAAATTTGTACTTAAACTATCAAATGTACTCATAGTTTTTAGTATTTAAACTATCATTTTGTTCTAAAACTTTCAATCTAGATGCAAAAACCTAAAAAAATAAGTATAATATTCGAATAAATTAAAGGATATTATAAAAATACCTCAAAAAACACGAAAAATAGATGTAAGAAGTGATGGGTATGCACGATTCATTGATTGGAGATGCAATCCTTTGAAATCCTTGCAAAACCCGTGAAGTTTGATGTATTTTGAGTGAAAATTAAGATTTTTTTAGGGAAACCGATGCTCTTAGGGTTAGGGTTTGGAAAATTTTGGGCAAAAATAGATAAGAGGCCTATTTATATTCCTAGGCCCGCGCGTACCGGCACGCTCATTAATGCGTATCAGTACGGATGTACCGGTATGTATATACCGTACCTATGCATTTTTTAAAGAAATTCTAGTGACCTATTTTCATACCGGTATGGTCACTGTACCAGTACTATTAAGCAACACGTACCGGTACAGTCGTTAATCTGTATCAGTACGGTCATATCAATACCCGTTCTTCTGTTTCGATGCTGTAATTTTCGAATAAAATCCAATGATCTCTTTCTGTACCGGTATGATCTACGCACCGTACGGTTAAACTAGGCATACCGGTACGTCTTGTTTACGTATTTGATCAATGTTAATTTTGACATCATTCATTTACTTAATTAATTAGGTTTTGGTTTTAAAATTTTATATTAGATACTTATTAGATCATTGTTAATTTTCAAGTTAGGCAATTTGATTTCTCTTGTTAATTTGATTTCTCTTGTTAATTTTATATTAGATACTTATAAGTTTGAAAACCAAACTTATTGGAACAATCATATGCTAATACTCTAGACTCATTTAGATGTACAAATATCTATTCGTATCTGACACTCGTATTTGAATCCAAAGGCCAAAAAGAATTAGGTTTGGATATATTTTGAATTTAAATCCAACTGTCACTCAAGATTAAAAAGTAAGGTAAAATAAATAATTTCTAGTAACCTAAATCTCCACTGCGTTGCAGCAAGGGGAAGAAAATCACAAAACACTGTAATTGCAAATAAGATAAAAGTAAAGTAAGTACAAAACTAACTTCATACAATCTGAAATATTAAAACTTAACAATATTTCCTACATATAACTATTATTTTCTGCATGTATAACTATAATTGCATAACTAAACTAAATCTCCCAATGGACACAGAAAATAAGGAAAACCGCGACCCTCATCCATCTTGTGGTAGTTACTTCGAATTTTGATATGTTATCGAGACACACTCAGACCTAGTCCTGCTTATCAAGAGAGGGAAAAATCGTAGAAATTAACATTACCAATTGCAACAACAAAGAAACTGTAGTGACCTTTAGGCCCGAGCTCCTTCGGGGGGGGTCGTTTTTGGGTAAGAAGCCTCATGTTTTTAATTATAAAAAATAGAGTCGTCACTGGTCACTTGGATAAGGTAGGTCAGACACCAAAACGTCGACCAGAGATGGGTTCTGGAGTTGGTTACGAGTGGGGAAGGATTAGCAACCCCACTACGCCGAAAATTGGTACCTAAAGGTTCGCATTATATTTATTAAGAAAAAAAATTCGATTTAATTTAATAATTAATTTCCAAAAATGCATGCATGCTTGACAGTTTAAATCCGCCTTAGTACGCACGACATTCAAATGAGATGTCACCCAGAGACTGGGATGACACTCCCAGCAGAAATATCGGAACAATAAGGCCTAATACTATATGCAATAATTAATATGCATGAACAAATAGACATAAAAAATAAATGAATAATATAAATATTAGATAATTAAATATATAGGATAATTTCAAAATCTGCTTTGATATCCACGGCATTTAGAGGAGATGACACCCGGAGGCCAGTATACAATCCTAATAGAAATACCGGGATAATATGGCTAAATATGATATTTTGTGAATAATTATACGATATAAAGTTATAAAAATAAATTATATAAATATAAAATAATATAATAAAATATCACATAATTTACGGGGTACCATATACATATTGAATAATAATATACATATATAAATATACTATACATTATAAATAATATTATACACATTAAAAATATTTATACATAATAATACATTAATCATATTTACATGTATAAATATACTATGCATACTATGCAAGCATTTATGAATATATACTACATACGTATAATAGAAGCAATACTGTATGATATAAATATATACTATATAAATATACTATATGTATTATATATTACGTAAATATGTATATACATATACATTATACATATTATAATTACATATTGCATATATATTATATATACATATATTATATACAAATTATGTATGTCAGATATATTAGTAATAAATAAACAAACATAAAAGTATATACAAACATATCGAATATAATGAAAATGCATAAATAAAGGACCGAAATAAAAGAAAATAGAAGATAATGCAAAATTTGAATTAAAACAAAATTTAGGGTCAAAATTAAAGTATTTACAATAGCCAGGGACTAGATGCACAATTATTCCATTAAGTTAGGATTAAAATGAGGATTGCCAAGAATTTAAGGGACCATAAGTGAAAATTTCCCATTTAAATTCGAATTAATCCAATTTTAAGGCCTAATTATAAATCTTTTAAAAGTTCTAGGGACTGCAAACCTAATTCTACCATGTGGAAGACCCGAAGTGTAAATTGTTTTAGGGCAGAGGGACTGGTCGTGTGATTTTCCCATTTAAAATTCGATTTAATTATATTAGGGGACCAAATTGCAAACCGATTTAAACTTATAAGGACCTCTAGGTGGATTTACCCATGCGAAAGGACCTAAAACTATTCCCTTTTTAGAAAGACGCCGACCCTTCCCGGGTCGGGTCGTGAACCAGATATGGCTTAAAATGATGCTGTTTTGGGCCATAATTCTGACGCCTAAAACGATGTTGTTTGGTAGCCCTATATAAACATTTTTATCCCAAAAAATTTCATTATAACCAGTCTTCAAAAAAATCACCTCAAATGTTCTCAAGCCTTCCGTGCTGGCCCTAACATTGGCTGGTCGTCCGCCATGGACTGCTACTACCCAGCGGCAGAACGCCGTCACTTATGACCGTCGAAATACAAAAAAATGCTAGAAGGTATATCTCTTTACCGTGAGTCTGTATTTGTGTTTATTTTTTAAAAATCCCATCTAATTTTTGTATATCTAAGTTAGTTCGAATGTTTTTATTTATATATATTTTAAAAACAAAAACTTTTACCTTCGTTTTTGCTCGATCGAACCTGGAATGAGATGTGGCACAAACAACTTGCCTGTTTGAACTGATTTTCTGTTGTTTCTTTTATATTGTTTTGTTTCAAATCCCTTTTTATTTTATTGTTCAAAAACAATAAAAAATTATAATAGATTTTCAGGATTCTTATACCTGAAAAGGTTATACAAATTGCCTTCTTTTTATCAATGTTGATTTTACAGGTCTAAACAAATAATATTTTTTTTTTGCTTTTCAGGTCTAACAGTTGCGGTTTAGGCGGTGGGGCAGACAAGTGGTCAGTCAGAGTGTGGTAGCGATGCGCGTGCATCGCACGACCAAGGATGGCCGGCGCGTGCGATTCAGGCACCGAAGATTGACAATTATTTTAGGACGGTGGCTAAGCATAGGTTTAGGGTTAGGGTTTTGTTTATTTAAGTTATATTTAGGTCGGGTTTGTAACCGGGTTGGATATGGATGTTGGATCTAGGTTAGTTTATTTGTAATGGGTATGGGTTTGGATAGGGCTTAGCCGGGTTTGGATAATAGTGGGTTTATTTTGGGTCTGTATTGGGTTATTAGGTAAATAAAAGGATTTGAATTTGTTTGGGTTATTGGATAATAAAATGATTTGGGTCTGGACCAAAATGGGTTACAACAGAAACTAAAACATGTTTTTAAGTCAATGAATCACTAATAAAACTAATTCTTAACTTACAAGAATAAAGAGTATAATTTTTGGACGAGACCACACACTACAAATCCTTATTTGGTTGCCAATCCAAAATTGTTGGATCTTTTTCATATTTTTCAATTTATTAGTATATGCAGCCTGTGAAAAATATTATCAATATACATAACAACAAAGCATAATTATTATATTTCATATTTAATTACCTCAAATATGTCATCTTCTTTGTATGTGTTGGGCATGTGTCCAGCTAATTTTGATATTTGAAGTGCATAGTATGCCTCGTCTCCTGATCAGAAAGCTTGTTCGGAGAAGGTTCAAAGGTTTTATGCAAGTCTAACGTGACATCTTCATTATATGAAACACGTGTTGGGTTGGACAATGAAGCTTGACGCTTAGTTCTCTTGGGTTTTCCTCCTCTTGTTTCAAAACTATAGGATCACCAATTCCAAGAGTTTCTCCGCTTTTAGTGGTTATCTTTTTTACATCCTACTTTCACTGCTTGCAATTTGAGACTCATTTTTATAAATTGATATTTAACCTCATTGAAAGTTTTGAACGTTTGTGGTGCACGGTGACATATAGTCATACAATAAGAGGCTAGGGTGGAATACCTGGCTTGAACTGTCGTTGGGTTATTATCTTCTACATCTACATTCTTCTTTTGCAATCCAACATCTTTCTTCTCATAAATAGTCCATCGTTTCATTATACATCCTTGGGGGTATTTCTTTAGCCTTTTCATATTTCAACACGACAAACATATGACGACATGGAAATCCAATAGACTCCAACTTCATACAACAACAGTACATGGTATCATGTGTGGTATTTTTAAGTACAAGATATAATTTCTCCTTTTCAACATGCTCTGACCAATAACACATGCACTCATGTTGTACTTTCCTTTTTTAACCAAATAATAACCCTCATAAGACATTTCTTTGTACAATGTAGCAAAAGCATTTCTCGTATATACTTGGGCTACATTACGTTTTAATGTTGCCAACACACTGTCACAATACGGTTGTTTATCCATTATTTTGTATTCTTGATGACCTTCTTCCTATCTTAGAGATTTGCAGTTGTCTATGATAGTCCTCAACAAATCGATACAACATTACTTTTTGTCCAACCAAGTTTTCAATGTTATATTCATTGACTCGTATCATTGAGTAGTCCTCATTACTGCACACTAAAATGTTTAATAATAAATATAATATTAAATACAACTAAAGTGTATAATGTTTAATAATAAATATAATATTAAATACAACTAAAGTGTATATAATGTTACCTGTATAAAAATATCCTTACAAATATGCTTCTGCCTATTTCTCTTTATCTTCATGCAATTCTTGTACCCATCTCCTTCCTTCAACTTTGTTTTTGTCTACTAATTATTTCCAAGCCATTTCAAAATTTGACGGCATTCTAAACTTGTCAGCTTATCTCATAAACCATCGAGAAAATTGTGTTGAGCATTAGACTGTACATTCCTCATGATATGCCATAAACACAATCTATATTTTGCGTCGGGTAGTGCTTGTGAAATGGCATTTGCCATGGCCTTATCTCTATCAATAATAACAGTAAGTGGTTTGTAGTCATCTCCCGCTTCAATCAATTGTTGTAACACCCATACATAGGTATCCTCTTTCATATTCACAACCAATGCACATCCAAATGGCACTATATTTCGATGATGATTGACACCAACCAAAACAACAAACAGCTTGTTGTATATGTTGCACTTGTAAGTCGTATCAAATGCAAGTACATGACCGAATTCTTTATAGTCGGTACGTGATATACCATCGCACCAGAACAACTTCTCTAAGTTTTCGAGTTTATCCCTCGTGTGCCTCACAAAAAAAATCAGATTCTTGTTTTCCACATAAACACCCATCACCGTTTCAACATCACTATCTTGCACTTCTTCTTGTTTGATTCTATATAGATAGTTGTACAAATCCTTCGGTAGAAATCCAACATTCTTAATTGATCTAGCTTCATTCACGAAATTTTGCATCATCTTACTTGGAGCAATTCCAGAGTTGTGCATGCTCTTAATCTTAATTTTGTCTAACTCACTAATTTTCTGGAATGACCTACAAAAATAAATCATTAAAGAACATTAAATATATAGATAAGCTAGAAGTTAGTATGTAACAATTTACTTATTGATAAATTACATACCTGATGTAAGCAACTTGTGTTGGCTGAACCATTTCATGGTTATGTTCTGTGTGGAATTTAATAACTTTCCAATATTGATACCGTTCTTCCAATTTGAATCAAATAAGTGCTCCATATCCAACTCTGTTCTCCGGTCTTTGTTCACGTTTTCTGTTTGGCAAGTTAATCCACATTTCCTCTCTATATCCCTCCTTACGACATACAATTTTCTTTGAAATTATGTGACCACCATTTTAACTTTTCATTTTCTGGTCGACTCGAATTCCAAAACCTTTCACTTTTGCATAGGTATAATAAAACTCAATGCAATCATCTAAAGTCTTCCACTTCAGCATATTCATATCATTCTCATCATAATCTTTTAATTCTTTCCCAATCTTGTCCCTTATGCTTTCATCAATAAAGTAGTTAATTATCTTTAGTATCATCTATATGTTTGTCATCATCAACATTACATTCAGTTTGTTCTTCTTCAGTATAAGTTTCACAATCTGATTCACTATTGTAGCCATCTTTATCATGATTATGGTCATCTTCATCTTGATTATAACACTCCAACTCTGTAGTTTGAATTTTGGTATCTTCATTATCAACCATCTCGAAAAAATCTGTATTTAAAAAAATAAAAAGCGACATTATTATAATGGTGAATGGCAAGAGAATTGAACTTAACACAAAATTTCAAATTCCAAATTCAGAACACAAAATTCAAACAGAGCGTACCGATATGGTTACCTAGAGTACCAGTACGGTTACCTAGAGTATCGATACGCAGTTTGAAAATAATTTCCTGTGACCAGTTATTGTACCGCTACGCATCTAGTACCGGTACAAGATTACCCGAGTACCGATACACACGAAACAACATACCGGTACGGAACGAGAGTTTCAATTTGGGAATTTGGAATTAGACTTGGGAATTAAGGTTTTAATATAGAAATTAGGGTTCTAATTTAGGAATTAGGGTTCTATATTTGGCCTAATTTGAAAATTAGGGTTAGGGTTTGAGAGCTAGGGGATTAGGGGAAGCCAAAAATCGATGGCGACCGCCGTACACGGGCAGTCCTGGCCACTGCCGGCGAAGATGACAACTTTTGATGAGGCGGCACCCACCTGTGATGGCTTGGACGGCCGCCCAAGTCAGAATCAAAATAAATATAAATAAAGATTACCTTATCGGATTGGCTGCGCGAACGATGGCCGAGATCGAAAGGCGGTCATGCAAGGAGGGAGGCATGTCGATGATTATCTCGCCGGTAGAAGAGGCTAACGGCAGCGGCGACTTCAATGGCAAGGAAAAAGTATTTAGGGTTTTTTAATTTAAGAGTTGGTATTTGATCCAATTACTTTTTTAAAAAATTAAAAATATAATATATATATGGGAAAATAATGTAATTAATATTTTATTTTAAATAATTTACCTTTAGATTTTAAATAATTTATAATTATACGTTGAGTCCTTTAAATTTTAATCTTTATAAATTAATTTAATGATGTTCAATGGTGCTCAGCGGTGCTCGTCGAGCGTCGTAAAATTTTCCTTTTATATATTAGTTTAGATTGACTTTATTTTGATAAATTAATTTTATTTTGATTTCTTTTAAATACCTTTCAATTAAATAAAATATAATTAATAGTTTCAAAGTTACGTTCACCATATAAAACATAAAATATTACATTATGAAAATTTAAATTTAAATAAAGACCAAGATTTTATTCCATTTGAATAATCATAATTTTTAAATTTGTGAATCAGAATTCATTTAAACTAAATAATTTGATAATACTTTTTATCTATTTTTTATCCGATCATAATTTCCAGTGCTGGTGGTGAGAAACTGTCTTAATCTTTGCCGTAAAAAGTAAGTTGAAAGCTCACCTGAAAGAGTACCCATCTCTTCCTCACTTCAATCACTCAATTTCAGTTTCTTTAATGCTCTCTCTTCATTTCATTAACCAAACATTTTTTATTTCTCTTGCAGAGTTCAAGGTACCATCAAAAACCTAAACAAAAAACATACATTATAAAAAAAGAAATTATCAACAGATTTGGTCAAAGTGATAAATAATTTGATATCACTTAAACATATCTCGAATTTAAGGCGTTGTGTATGCATAAAACTCCCGCTGTGTGAGAGCATAAAAAATAAAAACAAAAAACATACATTTAGAAAAATATATCATTTCCAGCTGATAAGTTCCCTTCATGGGGTTGCAAACACATGAATCAAAGTGTTATGCGTCATATCAAACGTGTATATATATATATATATTCTTGAATATATTTTATTAATTATATTAGTAATGATGATTACGATGATGAGACGATTGTACGGAATAAGTGGACAAGGAAGTGAGATGTTCTTTATCTATTTTTTGTTATGTTCTTCTCGTATCAACTATTCATTTGTTGGCTTATTTAGGTAAATGGTAAGAAAATTATAAAAATTAAAGAAATAGATACATTGAAAAATTAATTATGAAAAATGTCATTTTTAACAGTATTCTTCAAAGTCGTTTCAATCTATTAACGACTTTAACAAAGTTATTCTCTATTTCTCTGTAGAGTTGGGATGAACTTAAACAAAGTCGACATATACTGGTTCAAATTAAGGGGATCATTTTTTGAATTAGAAATCAATTTAAATGTCGATGATTCTGTTGAAATCGTAATCAGTTGTCGACAACTTTTCCCGTATCGTCTTCATCTGCCAACGTCTTCAACTCCATGCATGCTCCCTGATTAGCCAACAATGAGGAAGCCTATGATTGCTGGAGTGGGTTGACAATGGTGTTTTTAAACACCTCCAGCAGCTAAAAAAATATAGATAACAAGTGAAAAAAAAAACAGGTTCAAAGAAGCTGGAAAAAAAAACCCAATTCAAACATACAAGGGTTAAGTTCGTCAAACAAGCTTCAACTTCAAGTAAAATTTTCTGATATTTAGTATATATTGTTTAATATAATTGTAATTTCACATATAGTTGTGTCTTTTTAGTTAAATTTAGTTGTTACCTTAATAAATTGTGTATTTTAGTATATGTTTTTAAGTATATAAATGTGAAATTCAGTATCTTTTTAAGTAATTAATTTTGATTTTACGTATATTTGTGATTGTTTTGTGTGTAGTTGTCTTTTTAGTTAAATTTAGTTGTTAAAGTATTTTTATAGTTGTGAAACAATAGAAAATAATGTTGAAAGTGACTAAAATGCATAAAATAGAAATAATTGGGGGAGGGGGTTAAAAACAGAATCATGAGAAGTAGAAAGGACTAAACTAAATATACTTGAGAGCATACATGTGGCATCGTTCATTCTCTGAAAATGTCCACAGAAATTATTACCGTTAACTCCTAACGAGACGATGATGTGGCTAACGGTGACTCACGCGGACGCTGCACTAAACAACGTTGTTTTGGTGCGACCGTGTTAATGCCTAAAACGGCCCAAAACAACTTTGTTTTGCTAGAGGAAAAATAATAAAAGCATGCACCTAGAGAGGTTTTAATCCAGGTCCTTCAATATCAAAGGCTAGTGTTTAACCACTAAACCAACTTGAGATTTTGAAATGTGTTGGGCTCGAATCGATCAACCGAATTATCAAAGAGGGTTAAAATTGTAACGGCCTGGATTTCGGATATTCTAGTTGTATCTCAGATTCCAGTTATCATAATTAAGTCTAAGGATATGATTTAAAATGGATGAGAAATTAAGGATCGAGTGGATATTTTGAGGTCTAGTATCTAAAGAAAATAAAGTTATGGGCTTGAGGAGAAACAAAGGGTAAGAGGTGGATTTGTTAAAGAATTTACCCAATATTATTTTGGGAGGGAAAATAAATAGAGGTTGGCTACCAAAAGGGGGAAAATATCTCAAACATTTTATTTTTTTTTTCCTATTTCTTTCTTTCTTTCTTTTCCCCCTCTTCTCCTTGGGCTTTGCCCCGATCTACGGCCATCGAAGCATCGTATGCTACACCGTCACCACTATCATGTTCCCCTCGACGTCTAGAGTAAATCGGTGCCGGCGGCGTCGCTAACGGAGCTGCCATGGGAGGGTGGAGAGAGAGAAGATTTGGGATATTGAAAAAGAAGTAATTTCGGTGGTCAAAACTAGAAACTGAGGTCATCGTTGTGCTCACTGCTCCAAGACAGACGGACTAGAGCTCGCCACTGCCGTCTGACCGCCAAAAGACACCGCACGCGCCTCCACGCGTCGCCACTAAGAGTAGATGTGTGCAGCAACTGGTGGGTGCATCTGGCTACAGTGAGCCGCGCCGCACTGAATCCTGATGCTCGGGTGCACCTGCTCCATACCGCACTGGATCACTACCCACGGGTGCACAACAGCTTCTATGCACCTACGCTGCACCTGATAGCTAAATCTTGACTAGGTCGTTGACCGGTGTTAACTAATTGTTGAGTTTTTTGGGGGGGCTACCTAGGAGTTTCTTGACGTTCTGAGTCCATTGGCGCAGTTTGTTTTGCCAAATTCGTACCCAATAAGTTGTTTTCACGCGTTTGACCTTGTGTTTTGAATAGGCGTGCATGAAATTAATGTATTTTCGCATTCGTTTTTATATGAGGATTATTTAGGATAAGATATTATACCAAGTGAGGGATCAGAATGCACAGGTAAGGATTTATCAGTAATGCTTGAGGTTAGTGTACCTCGAACTCCAAAATATTTCATGAGCATCATAAGTGTAATTGCCTTGCTTGTTAGTGTTTGTAAAATAGGTAGATAAAAATAAGCATGTGTTGAGATCAGTATTACGAGACTTAGTAAATATTGAGATGCCTGATGAGCTTGAGAATATTCGAGACTATTATGAGCTTTAGAGACCGTGTAGGGTCTTTTGAATATTCGTATAATTATCTGATTGGTTGATTTACATGTTGTGTTGCTTGAGTGCTTGAGATATAAAATGGCATGTTCGATGGAAATTATATTAAATGGACTGATAATTGGTAAAATTTGAATAAATGATCATGAAGCCGGTAATTAATATTAATTAATTAAATATGTTAGTAAACAAAACCTAGTGACTTTCATAAGCTTTAGGGATCAAATAAAGTGTTGTAAAACCGTACTTCAAGGAAATGGTGCAAACCCGTATATAGGGTATCGATACGAGCTTCGATTGTACCAGTACGTGATTGAGAGTCGTATCAGTACGGGTCGACCCATACCGATGCTTGTGGAAATTGAGGATTTCCAGTAAGCTATATCAATATCGGTACGAGTACCGGCACCAGGGATACCGTATCGATACTCGTGTTTGAGTATCGGTACCCGTTGCACGAAATAATCTATAATGCTAATAAAAATATGGAAATTGACATGGAATATTAATAGGATAATATGGATTAATAGAGATAATTAATGAGGATGATTAATGTACAATTCCATGGTAATTAATAACTTGGTAGACGTTGGGTGACTTGATGGTAATAGCAACCGTAAGGATCCTTGATGGATCGTGTGATGCTGTGTGATGTGTGCTATGTGGTAGACGTGTCCTTGCTATGTGCTGATGTGGACACCTAGATGGTTGAGTTACCATTGTTTGGTGGGATCAGGATACCCAGAGAAAGAGTGTTGCAACACCATGGTTAGAGATGATGAATGTATGTTCCCAAAGTTGTGTCACATCGGGTCTTATTCAAAGATGCTTGATGAGAGATTCTGAGCATGGGTTTATGTATCCCGATGCTTAATGGTCGCGGGCCTCACCCTATAGAGTGTATGTATCTCGATGCTTAGTGGTCGAGCCTCACTCTTATATTGTGGCATAATGTTTATGTGCTATGAGAAGCTCATGGGTTCTTGCTATGCTATATGATTTGGCGGCTAGAGGTAACGCCATATTTATATGATGTTTATGTTGCCATGTTTTGAGTATGGTTGGGCCTTGTGTGCCATGCATGATGATTGCTATGAAGAGAGCATGTGTTTAGGCAACTAGTGGTATTTCCACGTGTTTATTTATCTCTCATTATTGCTCGTACTAGCTTGCATGCTCATGTTTATATTAACACAAAGTATAGTAGAGTAGATGTGTACCACTAAGCTTTGTAAGCTCAGCGCTCAGAATCATTGTTTTCGTACGTAGGTTGATCGTCGGATCGAGGAGCACTATTAGTATGAGATTCCAACTTAGGGTGATTTCCAGAGTACGATACTTGTATTTAGTGGGCAGTGTATTTATAGGACCTTATGTGATGGAGTCTAATATTTATTTTGAAATTGTATTAATGAATTTGAATTTTCAAATGTTTTGAATTTAAATTGAAGCTTATTTGTAACGTTTTGATTATTTATCTTAATTTTCCTCTGTTGGTTTTAAATGTTTTTGAGAAATACCCTTGGGGTTAAATCGAATCGAGGGATTTTATGGTTTTGGGTTGGGCTTGAGGCCCAAATGTGACATCCGGGTTGAGGGTGTTACAGAAATAGCTTCCCGAATGAATTGGCTAAAACCAAAAAATAGTAGACAATATTTGTACGATGATTTTAAAGTGGTTCCACTACTCAACCGAGTCTATATCAACTACCTTATCACACCATTAAGAATTTCCCAGTTCACTCCTATGAATTCTACCTTTTTACAGGTCAAAGGGGTAACCTTTACAACCCTATCTTTTCAATGGCTAAGATATAACCACTCTAGTTTTTTCTTAGGCTAAAGTATAACCTCTCCGTTTTACAAGATAATTTTGTGTAATCAGTAAAACCTCACAAGGTAGGTGTTTACAAGATTGAAGCTCACAAGAGTGTAAAGAATAAAAACAATTAAAACACTCTCTATACATTATATACAAGAGAAATGAGAAAATAAAACTCGAAAGCTGATTTCTCTTGATTATGAAGTTTGGATATGTTCTCCTTCCACCTTCAAGTGTCCCAAGCTTGCTTTTATAGTGTGGAATGATATTCTTGCAATTTATGGCCGTTGGGGATGTTTTGGAGCCGTTGGAAAGTCATAAATTCGAGGTTTAAATTCCCACATGCACAGAGGTTTTGAAACCTTTACTAGAGGTTTTGAAACCTTAAGAAGGATTTTAAAAAAATAGCCGTTACATAGCCATGGTTTCAAACCTTTGCTAAGATTTCAATTCCAGGTCATTCTGCCCGAAAGGTTTTGAAACCATCAAATAGAGGTATCGAAACTTTCTTTAAAAAATGAAAATTTGGCCATCTTTTGACTATTTAAGGTATATAAACATAGTGGGATGAGTCAAAACATTATGTAAACATTTAAAACATATTTTTCAAGTTTTGAGGACTTTTGAATTATTTTTGAAATCTTTAAAGAAGTCCAAAACATTTTCACATAATTTGTTATATCAAAATATTTCCTAAACAATCTCCCCCATTTTGATATAAAAAAAACTTCTTTGAATTTTTTTTTTGACAAAAACTCCCCCTTAATTTTTCACTTACTTCTCCCACTTTATGTTATATAAAAATAATTCAAATATTTATAGTACATAGTAACAATGGAGAGGAAGTTAAAATAAAAAAGTGAAGTACAAAATCTTTGAAAAATAAAATCTCCCCTTTAATCAAAGCATTCCATTTAAAAAATTTGGTTCAAATGCTTAACACTTAAAAATATTGAATTTCAGTATAAAATCAATTTAAGAACATATGAAATTCAATATATCCAAGACTTTTAAAACTTTATACAAACATATGAATGAAACAATATGATTCATATGCATAAAGCATCATAAAATGTTATGCACTTATAAATATAAATAAGCAATGGGGCATGAACATTTATCATAAAAATAGGAAACCAAATGATTTATAATCAAATACATTAAGATTAGAGGTTATTCATTTTCTTCACTTGTGTGACTAGAGCATTTCCATATATTTGTTTTTCTCGTCATTGCTCCAACACTCCTACAAGAGACATTTACTTGATTTTTGGTATCCAAATTGTTGGGCTTGATGAATCAACCGAAATTGCTTGCCAAGTGGTGGAGAAGTTGATATCGGGTGATTTTTGTGAGAAGCAAAAAAATAGAAAATTGACACAAGAATTTTTGAGTGGTTCGGCTTTCCAACCAAAGCCTACATCCACTACCTTAGCTTCCCAACTAAGGATTTCCCAAATCCACTAAGAATTTATTCCCTTTTACAAGGCTTAAGAGGCAACCTTTACAACCTATACTCAATTACTAAGCCTAGCATCCAAAGCTTACAACCCAAACTTTGGGAAACCTCTCTAATAAGAGAAAATAAAGCAAACAATAAATTCCTCTCTTAGGTATGTGTTTGCACTCTTGCTCTCACCCAAAATCCTAATACACTTGAGCGTACATAAACATTTTGGCTCACAAGTGTAGTCTATACAAAGAATGTGAATTTAAGCACAAAAGACTTAATTACAATCATAGATATGATGGCATGTTGATCATTAGTTGTTCCAGGTGCTTAAAGGGTTCTTTTATACTCCAAAATGAGTTCCTAGCCGTTGGAGACTTTATTTCCCGCAATAAGTGTAGTTTTAGAGACAACCGTATCGGTACACGGGGTAGCCGTATCGGTACGCCTTCTTCAGAAACTAACCGTTATGGTCGCCCAGCCTTGGTGTATCGATACACCTTTGGAGTGTATCGATACTGTGTATCGGTACACTACAAACTGTATCGATACGGTGTATCGATACACCTTTGGAGTGTATCGATACCGTGTATCGGTATACTACAAACTGTATTGATACGGTGTATCGATACAGTGTATCGGTACGCTGTATAGAAATAGCCATTAGGGGGTTTGAAATTAGCTGTTGGGGATTTGAAAACATAGGGTATCGGTACGCGTATAGGCATATTGGTACGACCCTAACCGTATCAATACGCTGAGGGGTGTATCGGTACGGGGTTTTGGTTCTAGAAAATTTCTATAGCTGAAAACCTAAAGTGTATTGATACGGGGTGAAACTGTATTGATACGACAGTTCTAAAAACTTGAATTTGGCTACTTTAAGACATTTTAAACACTTCCAAAACCTTTTGAAAATACCTCAAACTTGTTTTCAAGTTGTTTGGACTTAAAATCATTTTTGAAATCTTTTCAATTGAGTCCAAAACTATTTTTCAATTATTATATCAAACAAATATCCTAACAATCTCCCCCTTTTTGATATAATAAAACCAACTTGAATTTTTTTTTAGGTTCTCCCCTTAGTAAAAATAAATTTTGAATAATATTTTTAAAATATAAATATAGTTAAAGCTCCCCCTTATTCATTTGAAAATTCAATTTTTCAAAACATTCTCCACCTTTTTGTTATATCAAAAATGGTTCAAACCAAAGTTTGAAAACTTTTAAGTACATAACAATTGAGAATTTTAAAATAAATTGACAAAAATAAGTTTTGTTAAAATAGGCTCCCCCTTACTCAAGCATCAAAGAAATGTTAGTCCAACAAATATATGATAAACTAGTTGAATTCAAATAAATAAATAAAATAAAATAAATAAACTATTTTGACCACTTGAACCAAAGGTAAGATGTGAAGCCTTCCTTCTTCAAGTGATCTTCCTTGTGTGTATAGAGCCCCCCCTTAATTTCATCACTTGTCGATCAAAGCTCCATCACAAGTAAAACAAGACAATCAAATAATTTTTGGTATCCAAATTACTTTGGATCCATAGGCATTAGTAGCACAGAATTTAATCCCCTTAGGAATCCATTTTTTCAATTCTAGCCTTTTTATTTGAAGTAATTAGTCCTTTTGGGACCCAAATACTTCTAAAACATTTTCCTTTAAAAAATCTAGAGGCACTAGATTGTCTTTGATAAAAGTTTGATTTTTCCAAATTGTTTTTCTTTTCTAATTCCTTGGAAATATACTATTTTCCTTCTTAAGATCATCTACTTCTTTTTTATGATCTTTTTCAAAAATTTGAAGCAAATTTTGTAAGTTTAAAACTTTAAGTTCAAAATCCTTGATTTTTGCTTCAAATTCCAAATTGGTTTTCAAATGTAAATCATTTTCGGTTTTCAACTTAGAAATCATCTTTTTATTTTTTAAAAATGAAGCCTTAAATTTGAAAACTAATTCATCGTAGGCTTCTTGTAACTCATCAAATGTATAAAAATTGAAATTGGATGAGTTATAAGCTACCTCTCCCTCTTGGAGGGCCATAAAGCATAGGTGGGCTACCTCATCTTTATCGGTATAGTCTTCATCACTCTATGTTGCCACATATGCTTTCTTTGAAGATGATCCCTTTTTGTTGAAGCGAGGGCGATCGTATTTTGTGTGCCTCGCCTTCTTGCATTCATGGCTCTTGTGGGGATCCTTCATCGTCTTCCTCGATTCATGCTTGGATTCTTCCTCTTTGCTCTTCATGAATCGGGCAAACGAAGAGATAGGCCATCTCTTCATCCTCACTTGATTTTTCTTGATGGCTTGTGGAGGATTTATGAGCTACTATGTTTAGATCTTCGAGTCTGAGCTCTTTGATCTTCTTCTCCTTCTCCTTCTCCTTGCTTAATGGTTTGGACATCAACTCATGGGTAAGAAGAGACCCAATTAGCTCATCAAGCTTGAGCTCCTTTAAGTTCTTAACCTCAATGACAACCATCTTCTTGCTGTCCCATGATTCGGGAAGTGAGTAAATCAACTTTCGAACGAGTTTGTCTTCTGAAATCTCCTCTCTAAGACCTTTAACTACATTGACGATTGTGGAGAAATGGTCAAACATACTATTGATGTCTTCTTCTAGTCCATCTTGAAGTTCTCGTAGTTGAGGTTGAGTAAACCAATCTTGTCTCTTTCACCTTATTTGTACCTTTATAGATCACTTCAAGCTTGTCCCAAACCTCCTTGGCACTCTTACAAGAAGAAATTTTGGCGTATTCATCCGGCCCTAATGCACAAAATAGAATGTTCAAGGCCTTTCAATTAAGCTCCATCTTCTTGCGATCATCCGTACTCCATTCCACCTTGCTTCGATGTGGCACAAACAGTCCATCGAGAACTATATCCCAAAGATGATAGTCTTTTGCTCTCATGAAAAACATCAGCCTATTCTTCCAATAGGCATAATCTTTACCGTTGAAGAATGATGGCTTGTCAATGGATTGCGCAATGGAAATCGGTTGATAGATTCTTTGTTGAGCTAGGAGGGATCACCTCAATAGGATGTTAATCATTCTCGATTGAGCCTCGCTCTAATAACAATTGTTGGGCTCAATGGATCAACCGAAATTGCTTGCCAAGTGATGGAGAAGTTGCTATCAGTGATTTTGTGGGAAGCAAAAAATAGAAAATTGACACAAGAATTTTAGAGTGGTTCGGCTTTCTAACCAAAGCCTACAACCACTACCTTAGCTTCCCAACTAAGGATTTCCCAAGTCCACTAAGAATTTATTCCCCTTTTACAAGGCTTAGGAGGCAACCTTTACAACCTAGACTCAATTACTAAGCCTAGCATCCAAAGCATACAACCCAAGCTTTGGGAAACCTTTCTAATAAGTGAAAATAAAGAAAATAATAAATTCCTCTCATAGGTATGTGTTTGCACTCTTGCTCTCACCCAAAATTCTAATACACTTGAGCATACATAATCATTTTAGCTCGCAAGTGTAGTCTATACAAAAAATGGGAATTTAAGCACAAAAGACTTAATTACAATCATAGATATGTTGGCATGTTGATCATTAGTTGTTCCAGGTGCTTGAAGGGTCCTTTTATACTCCAAAGTGAGTTCCTAGCCGTTAGAGACCGTTGGGGATGATTTGTAGCTGTTGGAGACTTTATTTCTCACAATAAATGCAGTTTTGGAGATAGACGTATCGGTACGCAGGGTAGCCATATCGATACGTCTTCTGCAGAAACTAGCCGTTATGCTCGCCCAGCCTTGGTGTATCGGTGTATCAACACAGTGTATCAGTACGCTACAAACTGTATCGATACACTGTATCGGTAGGGTGTATCGGTACGATGCATAGAAATAGCCATTGGGGGTTTTGAAACTAGTTGTTGGGGATTTGAAAACATAGGGTATCGGTACGCGTATAGGCGTATCGGTACGACCCTAACCGTATCTATACACTAAGGAGGGTATCGGTACGGGGTTTTGGTTTTAGAAAATTACTGTAGCTAAAAACCTAAAGTGTATCGATATGGGTTATAAATGTACCGATGCGGTAGTTCTGAAAACTTGAATTTGTCTAATTTAAGACATTTTAAACACTTCCAAAACCTTTTGAAAATACCTCAAACTTATTTTCAAGTTGTTTGGACTTAAAATCATTTTTGAAATCTTTTCAATTGAGTCCAAAATTAATTTTCAATTATTATATCAAAACAAATATCCTAACACAAATTACTTTGAATCCTTTGACATTAGTTTCAATGTCCCTAGTTCCCTTAGGAACCTATACATGTCTAATCATATTAGATTTTCTTTTTCTTTATAGGACAAGTATGAAAAGAATGACGACCATGATAATGGCAATGTAAGCATTTTTGCCATTATGTGACAAGATGAATTATTTGAAATAATTTCATTTTCTTTTGTTAAGCTTTCAAGCTTAACTTTCAAATCAAGATTTTTCTTCTTTTCTAAAACTCCATTGCTCAATTTTGAAAATTCTAAATCCTTTTTCAAAATTTCATTTTGGTTTTCAAATCCCAAATTTGTTTTCAAAAGAAAATCATTTTCAAATTCAAGTTTTAAAATTATTTTCTTAAATTTGGAATTCATGGTCTCAAATTCCAAAAATAATTCATCTAATGCATCTTGTAACTCATCGAAAGGATATGAATCTAATTCATTTGAGTTAGAAGATACCTTGGGCTCATCGAGAGCCATAACACCATCCACCTTTGATGAGAGGAGGTTTTCACTTGATGGAACTCCATCTTTCTTCTCTTTTTTCCCATGGAATTTCTTAAGCTTCTTCCAAATTTCTTTGGCACTTTTGGATGAGGAGACTTTCTTGAAAATCTCTTCATTTAAGGCATAAAGAAGAATGTGCATAGCCTTTGCATTGAGATGGTCTTTCATTGTGTCTTTGAGACTCTTTTTCTTCTTCTTAAGAGCTTCCAAATGTCCATCTTCAATAATCATCCAAATGTCGATGTTGAAGCCTCGGATGATATATTTCATGATGTTTCTCTGTTGGAAGTAACATTTCCCTTTGAAGAGAGATGATACATGATAAAACGACCTTCTTTGAATAAAATCATTGTAGATTCGCTTGCCATTTGAAATTTTGTATCGGTGAACTTCAAGCAATCGATCTTTACTCTCGAATGTTAGTCCTTAGATCCGAAACCAATTGTTGGGCTCGAATCGATCAACCAAAATCACCAAGAGGGTTGAAATTGCTTCTCGTATGAATTGGCTAAAACCAAAAAATAGTAGACAATATTTACACGATAATTTTAGAGTGGTTCGGCACTTAACCGAGTCTACATCCACTACCTTAGCACACCGCTAAGGATTTCCCAATTCACTACTATGAATACTTCCTTTTTACAGGTCAAAGGAGTAACCTTTACAGACCCTATCTTTTCAATGGCTAAGATAGAACCACTCTAGTTTTTCCTTAGGTTAAACTAGAGCATCTCTCTTTTACAAGGTAAATTTGTGTAAACAATAAAACCTCACAAGGTGGGTGTTTACAAGATTGAAGTTCACACGAGTGTAAAGAATAAAAACAATTAAAACACTCTCTATACATTATATACAAGAGAAATGAGAAAATAAAACTCGAAAGCTAATTTCACTTGATTATGAAGCTTAGATATGTTCTCCTTCCATTTTTAAGTATTCCAAGCTTGTTTTTATAGTGTGAAATGATATTCTAGTCGTTTATGGTCGTTGGGGAAGTTTTGGAGCCGTTAGGAAGTCATAAAGTCGAGTTTTAAATTCCCACATGCACAAAGGTTTCGAAACCTTTACCAGAGGTTTTGAAACCTTAAGAAGGATTTGAAAAATATAGCCTTTATAGAGCCATAGTTTCGAAACCTTTGCTAAGGTTTCAATTCCAGGCCATTCTGCCCGAAAGGTTTCGAAACCATCAAATAGAGGTATCGAAACCTTTTTTAAAAACATAAAAATTTGGCTATCTTTTGACTATTTAGGGTATATAAACAAAGTGGGATGAGTCAAAACATTTAAAATATATTTTTCAAGTTTTGAGGACATTTGAATTGTTTTTGAAATCTTTAAACAAGTCCAAAATATTTTTCACATAATTTGTTATATCAAACTATTTTCTCAACAATCTCCCTCTTTTTTCATATAACAAAAACTTCTTTGAAAATTGATTTTGACAAAAGCTCCCCCTTAATTTTTCACTTTCTTCTCCCCTTTTTTGTTATATAAAGAATAATTCAAATCTTTATAGTACAAAGTAACAATGAAGAGTAAGTTAAAATAAAAAAAGTGTAAGTGCAAAATCTTTGAAAAATAAAATCTCCCCTTAATCAAAGCATTACATTTTAAAAAAAATTGGTTCAAATGCTTGACACTTAAAAAATATTGAATTTCAATATAAAATCAATTTAAGAATAAATGAAATTCAATGTATCCAAGACTTTGAAAACATTATGCAAACATTTGAATAAAAAAATATGATTCATATGCATAAAGCATCATAAAATGTCATGCACTTATAAATATAAATAAGCAATGGGGCATGAACATTTATCATCAAAATAGGCTACCAAATGATTTATAATCAAATGCATTAAGATTAAAGGCTATCCATCTTCTTCACTTGTGTGACTAGAGCATTTCTATATCTGTGCTTTTCTTGACATTGCTCCAACACACCTGCAAGAGACATTTACTTCATTTTTGGTATCCAAATTACTTTGGATCCTCTGAAATCAGTTTTAATGTCCCTAGTTCCCTTAGGAACCCATACTTTTCTAATCCTATTAGACTTGCTTTTCTTTATAGCACAAGTTGTTAGAACCGAAATATATTCATACGAATATAAACCCAAGATCTTTATGTATTTTAAATCATTAAGAACAAAGAAAACTATATTTGCGGAAGCGTACCTGAATCCATTGATGGAGATTTTTCAGAGAGGGTTTGATCTTCCAAGATGATAGATTACCTCTTGCCACACAACTCTCTGACAGAGAATGAGAGATATGCAAATTAACCTATATCTCGGGGACCACTACCCTTTATATAAACTGAATTAAAACAGTTTATTAATATTTACAACTCTGCCCCTCATTGAGTTATAAAACTAACTTATGGCATCTGCACTTTTAATTCCATGACAATTTAGTACCTATAACACGTGTAACATAATTGGTCACTTAATTACGTGTTAAAATTTATAATAGCAACATACATTATACATATGTGCCCACTATTATTGGATTTTAATCCAACAATCTCCCACTTGGGCAACATATGTTTCCTGACAAATGTACAACCTTATGAGCTCAAAAAATTTACTATCATGTAATAGGTATTCTATAACAATCTCGTCCATCAATTATATCCATATAGGATCAAAGTGGTCTTCGCCATATCAATCATGACTGGACCCATCAATGGTCACGTATACAAACACAATCAAATGACATAGATCAATCATGGATGTGTAGCATGGAAATTACATGTAAATGTGAACCGAACATGCCTATTTCCATCTGGTCTTCTTTAAACATAAGTGGGGTCCTTATCCAAATAAGAAAAGAATGAATAAACTGAATACTTTATTTCTGATCAGAAAATAACCAAATACATAAATGTTTGAAAATAAACATAAACATAAAGCGAACAAATAGCAAACTCCCACTCAAACAATAATATCCTCAAATGATGTAACACCCATATGAGCAGTGTGCTCATGAAAGACCTTGGGTGATAAACCTTTTGTGAGGGGATCCGCCATCGTAGAGTTTGTCCCAATTTGTTCTATGGATATTTGTCAACTTTGCACTCTTTCTTTCACAACTAGGAACTTTATGTCAATGTTCTTTGACTTAGACAAGCTCATATTGTTGTTGGAATACAACACTGTTGATTTATTGTCACAAAATAATCTAAGTGGTCTTTCTATATTCTCCAAAATACGCAGCCCAGTGACAAAATTTTGCAGCCATATTCCATGATTTGATGCCTCGTAGCATGCTACAAACTTTGCTGCCATAGTGGAAGAAGCTACAAGTGTCTGTTTGGCACTTTTCCAGGATATAGCTCCACCAGCTAACAGATAAATATAACCTGATGTAGAGTTTTTGCTATCTTGGCACCCAACAAAATTAGAATTCGTATACCCTATGACCTTCAAATGATCTAATTTCTTGTATGTGAGCATATAATCTTTTTTCTCGGAAGATACCTCATAACCCTCTTGGCTGCTTTCCAATGGTCCATACCAAGGTTGCATGAGTATCTGCCTAACATCCCAATAATGTACGCAATATCGGGATGCGTACATACCTGAGCATATATTAGACTCCCAATAGCTGATGTATAAGGAATCTTATGCATTTCTTGAATTTCAAGATTATTTTTAGGGCATTGGGCAAGACAAAACTTGTCTCCTTTAGTGACAGTGGTGCCTATTGGTTTACTATTTTGCATGCCAAACCTTTTAAGTACTTTATCAATATAGTTCTTTTGTGACAATCTAAGAATACCCCGAGATCAATCTCGATGTATCTGAATTCCTAAAACAAAAGAAGCGTCCCCAAGATCTTTTATTTCAAATTGCTTAGATAGAAATCTCTTGGTTTCGTGCAATAAGCCTATATCATTCGTGGCAAGTAAAATGTCATCGACATATAAAACCAAAAATATATACTTACGCCCACTAAACTTGTGATACACACAATCATCAAAAATATTCATCTCAAAACCGAACGAGGCAATTACTTGATGAAATTTGTGATACCATTGACGAGAAGCTTACTTGAGTCCATAGATGGATTTTGTTAATTTTTAAACTATATTCTTTGGGTCTCTCGACTCAAAGTTTTATGGTTGCACCATATAAATTGTTTCTTCAATGTCTCCATTGAGAAACGCAGTCTTAACATCCATCTGATGTAACTCAAGATTAAAATGAGCTACAAGTGCCATGATTGTCCTAAAAGAGTCTTTCGATGAAACCGGAGAGAAAGTCTCTGAAAAGTCAATGACTTCTTTTTGGGTATATCCTTTAGCTACAAGACGTGCCTTATACCTCTCCACATTACCATTTGCGCCCCTCTTGGTTTTAAAAATCCATTTAAAACCAATTGGTTTTGCACATTCAGGTAATGGGACAAGTTCCCAAACTTTGTTGTCTTGCATGGATTTATATTCTTCTTGCATGGCATCAATCCACTTTTGAGAGTTAATACTTTGCATGGCCTGATGAAAGTTGATTGGATCATCTTCCATCATTCCATTGCCATCCTCATTTTCTTGGAGAAACACAATATAATCATCCAGAATAGCGTTTGGCCTTTCTCTTGTGAATCTCATTAATGGCACTTGTTCTTGAGGTTGTTGAGTTTGTTCTTCTGGAGAAATTACCTCATCGTGAATATGAGGAAGTTGTTTAACGTTGTCTTGTTGAGGTTCCGAATTTACTTCTTGATTGATGATTGGTATAGAAACTTGAACATCATCAAAAGTGATAGTAGGAACTGAGTTAAAACTCAATTTCTCCTCAAAAAATAATGTCCCTAACCTTATTTCTCCCTCCAAACTCAACATCCTCAAAAAATGTTACAGTTCCCGTCTAAAAAATATTCTTAATTGTGGGATCATAAAATTTATAGCCCCTAGATCGCTCAGAATAACCAATAAAGTAGTTGCTTACTGTTTCGGAGTCCAATTTCTTTTCATGTGGCCTATAAGGCCTTGCCTCAGCTGGACATCCCCAAATGTGAAAATGCTTTAGAGTGGGCTTTCTACCCACCCAAAGCTCATAAGGTGTCTTTTCATCTGCTTTAGTGGGTACTATATTCAGAATGTACGCTGATGTCTTTAATGCTTCACCCTAGAGTGACTCAGATAAAGTATAATGAGTAAGCATACTTCTTACCATGTCCTTAAGAGTCCTATTGCGTCTCTCAGCAACACCATTCATACTAGCTGATCCTGGCATAGTGTATTGTGAGACAATACCACATTACTCTAGGAACTTTGCAAATGGTTCTGAACGTTGTTCACCTGATCCATCATATCTACCGTAGTACTTACCACCACGATCATATCAAACTTTCTTAATTCTTTTGTTGAGTTGATTCTCAACTTCAGCTTTATAGGATTTGAACACGTCCAAAGACTGAGATTTTTCATGAATGATATATAGGTACCCATAACGTGAGTAATCGTCTATGAATATTATGAAATATTGTTGACCATTCCAAGATGCCGTAGGGAATGGACCACAAATATCAGTATGAATTAATTCTAAGACGTCTGTAAAACGATTGGCACCTAATCTCTTAGTTTTGGTCTGCTTTCCCTTGATGCAATCAACACAAACATTAAAGTATGTGAAGTCAAGGGACTCTAAAATACCATTAGACACAAGACGTTCAATCCTACACTTTGATATATGACCTAAGCGTTTATACCATAATGATGCTGAATTTTCTTTATTTAATTTTTGCTTAGTATCACGTGATTCCACATGCAAGGTTTCATTATAGGATGCAATTGTATCTAACAAATAAAGGTTGTCTTAAGCATTTAAATAACTGGTTCCAACAATACTTGAATTTAAAGACAAAGTAAATTGATTGTTTCCAAATGAACAATAATAACCAAATTTGTCCAACAAAGAAACAGAAACTAAATTCCACCTAAAAGACGAAACAACAAAAGTGTCTTTCAAATCCAAATAAAAACCAGTTCCTAATAACAACCTAAAATGCCCAATTACTTCCACTTCCACCGATTTTCCATCGCCCACAAAGATGTTTCTTTCACCATCACTTGGCTTTCGGTAGCTCAGGTAACCCTGCATAGAAACACTTATATAAGTAGTAGCACCAAAATCTAACCACCAAGTGTTTCTAGGTACTGAAGCTAAATTAACCTTAGAACAGACCAAAGTAAGAATCATACCTTTCTTTGCACGCCATGCATGATATTTGGTACAATCTTTCTTCAAGTGTCCAGGCTTGTCACAAAAGAAACAGTTATTTGGAACATTATCTTGTTTCTTTTGAGCTGGACCCTTAGCAGCTTCATTCTAATATTTCCTTTCCTTGCCCTTGTCTATAGAGGCGCTAGACAAATGAGCATTTTCAGTTTTCTCACACTTCAACCTTTCTTCCTCTTCAACACAATGAGAAATGAGCTCATTTAGAGTCCACTTCTTCCTTTGACAGTTATAACTAATTTTAAATTGGTTAAACTATGCAGGAAACGATACCAAAACCATAAGAATGAGTAAGTCATCAGAAAACTCAATTTTAAGTGCCTTAAGTTTTGAAGCAATGTGAGACATTTCCTTAATGTACTCTCTTATATTTCCTTGACCCTTGTACTTCATAGACATCAAAGAATTCACAAGTGATGTCATCTCAACCTTATCGTTTTTCACAAAAGGTTGCTCAATATTGTCAAGAAAATCTTTAGCCTGAATAATATCTTAAAATTATATACCCCTAAAGGTTTTCAGAATGCCGTGTTTCATGATCGTCAGACTCATGCGATTATAACGTTCCCACATCTCAAAATCCCTTTTTCCATCAGGGGTGTTTGCCGCAGTGAGATGTGCAAGTTGTTCTTCCCTTAATGCAAGGTCTATGTCCATACAGCCAAGCACTATCAGTAAGTGCCTTTTCCATTCCTTGAAATTCGTCCCAATAAGCATGGGTATAGAATTGAAATTAGCAGATATTGTGGCAACAGAAGAACTAGCTAAATATAGAACAAAAGAATAATAAATAAATAAATTTGCTCACACCAATAATTCATAAGTAAACAAATAAATTCAAAATAATGACTAATTCCCCTCAAGATACCAAACACAACATTAATATCAAGTCTTTGGACAGTAATATTAACTGTAAGCGGTACTCTTGTTGTAGCAATCAAACATTGACAATAAACTATGTCGAACAACAGGTTAATCTTTGGACTAACGTATTGCACACATAATTTACCTTATAATTATCACACATTTATTACCACATGTGTTATTTGAAATCCGGCCAAATATTAATTTTCCTTTAGGCCAATTAATAAACATATGAATTACAAAAACACAAACATCTTGATATTTTAAACAAGTTAATCTACGCATAAGCGGTCACTTTGGTGACATTGTGTTTCAATTAACCCACTAAAATATTATACATAGCCAAAACGTGAATTTATCTGTTTCTAAAGATTTAACTTAATACCCAATGATCAAAACTAAAATTTTGATCCATCCGAATTAATATATATCTTAAATAAAAATATATATTTTATAACCTGAGTTTATTGTAACTAATAAATTCCCAAAAAAACTTGATTTGGGGTTCGAATATTCATAACTATGAAAAAACAAATTTAACATATTACAAGAAACATGAGATTAGGGTTATCACAAATTCAACATAAATCAAACTTCATGACATTCCCAATTGAAAAATAATTCTCAATCGCCCATTAATAATGCAATCAACGAAAAAACCTGATTTCCAATTGCAGATATAATAATGGAATCAAGGAATATCCATACAAAGGCAAATCATAGATCACAATAAATACACGATCATGCATTGCCGATTAAAAAACCAACGTATATACATATATCAATCGAAAATCTAAAAGCGCACAAACCTTAATGTAAAATTCAATTTCCGATTAATAGCAATCAAAGAATGTTCATGCCGACAAAACCCAAATCACCATAAATACATAAAAAAATAAAATCGGCAAACAACAATGGAAGATAATTAACCCAAAAATATGATCTCAATGATTCGACAAACCTGGCTCGATGCCACTTGTTATAACCAAAATATATTCATACGAATATAAACCCAAGATCTTTATGTATGTCAAATCATTAAGAACAAATAAAACTAGATTTGCGAAAGCGTACTTGAATCCATTGATGGAGATTTTTCAGAGAGGGTTTGATCTCCCAAGATGATAGATTACCTCTTGCCACACAACTCTCTGACGGGGAAAGAGAGATATGCAAGTTAACCTATATCTCGGGGACCACTACCCTTTATATAAACTGAATTAAAACAGTTTATTAATATTTACAACTCTGCCCCTCATTGAGTTATAAAACTAACTTATGGTATCCACACTTTTAATTCAATGGCAATTTAGTATCTATAACACGTGTAACATAATTGGTCACTTAATTACGTGTTAAACTTTATAATAGCAACATACATTATACATATGTGCCCACTATTATTGGATTTTAATCCAACACAAGTATGCAAAGAATGACCATGATAATGGCAATGTGAGCATTTTGCCAGTATGTGACAAGGTGAATTATTTGAAATAATTTCATTTTCCTTTGATAATATTTCAAGCTTAACTTTCAAATTAAGATTTTCTTTTTTTATAAAACTCTATTGCTCAATTTTGAAATTTTCAAAATCCTTTTTCAAAATTTCATTTTGGTTTTCAAATTCCAATTTTGTTTTCAAAAGAAAATCATCTTCAAATTCAAGTTTTGAAATCATTTTCTTAAATTTGGAATTCATGGTCTCAAATTACAAAAATAATTCATCAAATGCATCTTATAACTCATTAAAAG
This sequence comes from Hibiscus mutabilis, assembly GCA_019671005.1. NCBI lineage: Eukaryota > Viridiplantae > Streptophyta > Magnoliopsida > Malvales > Malvaceae > Hibiscus > Hibiscus mutabilis. The sequence goes on from CM033713.1 coordinate 24,633,044, forward strand.
GATATGAATTTAATTCATTTGAGTTAGAAGATACCTTGGGCTCTTCAATGGCCATAACACCATCCACCTTTGATGAGAGGAGATTTGCACTTGATGAAACTGCATCTTTCTTCTCTTCTTTCCCATAGAATTTCTCAAGCTTCTCCTAAATTTTTTGGAACTTTTGGATGGGGAAACTTTCTTGAAAATCTATTCATTTAAGGCACAAAGAAGAATGTGCATAGCCTTTGCATTGAGATGGTCCTTTTTTTTGTGTCTTTGACACTTCTTTTTTTCTTCTTCTTCTTCTTCTTCTTCTTTTTCTTCTTAATAGCTTCCAAATGTCCATCTTCAATAATCATCCAATTGTCGAGGTTGAATCCTCGGATGAAATATTTCATGATGTTGCTCCATTGAAAGTAACCTTCCCCTTTGAAGAGATGACGACACAGATAGAACGACCTTCTTTGAATGAAATCATTGTAGATTCGCTTGCCATTTGAAATCTTGAATGGGTGAACTTTGAGCAATTGATTTTTACTCCCGAATGTTAGTCCTTAGATCTGAAACCAACTGTTGGGCTCGAATCGATGGACCAAATTCACCAAGAGGGTTGAAAATGCAACCCGAATGAATTGGCTAAAACTAAAAAATAGTGGACAATATTTGCACGATGATTTTAGAGTGGTTCGAATACTCAACCGAGTCTTATCCACTATCTTAGCACACGGCTAAGGATTTCTCATTTCACTACTATGAATTTTTCATTTTTACAGGTTAAAGGGGTAACCTTTACAACCATATCTTTTCAATGGCTAAGATAGAACCACTCTAGTTTTTCCTTAGGCTAAACTAGAGCATCTCCATTTTACAAGGTAAATTTGTATAAACAATAAAACCTCACAAGGTGGGTGTTTACAAGATTGAAGCTCACAATAGTGTAAAGAATAAAAACAATTAAAACACTCTTTATACACTATATACAAGAGAAATGAGAAAATAAAACTCGAAAGCTAATTTCTCTTGATTATGAAGCTTGGATATGTTCTCCTTCCATCTTCAAGTGTCTGAAGCTTGCTTTTATAGTGTGGAATGATATTTTAGCTGTTTATGGTCGTTGCGGATGTTTTGGACCCGTTAGGAATTCATAAAGTCAAATTTTAAATTCCCACATGCACAGAGGTTTCAAAACCTTTACCATAGGTTTCAAACCTTACGAAGGATTTGAAAAAATATAGCCATTATAGAGCCATGGTTTCAAAACCTTTGCTAAGGTTTCAATCCCAAGCCATTCTGCCCGAAAGATTTCAAAACCATCAAATAGAGGTATCAAAACCTTCTTTAAAAACCTGAAAATTTGGTTATATTTTGACTATTTAGGGTATATAAACATAGTAGGATGAGTCAAAACATTATGAAAACATTTAAAACATATTTTTCAAGTTTTTAGGACTTTTGAATTATTTTTGAAATCTTTAAACAAGTCCAGAACATTTTTCACATAATTTGTTATATCAAAATATTTTCTCAACAATCTCCCCCTTTTTTCAATAACAAAACTTCTTTGAAAAATTATTTTTAAAAAACGCACCCCCTTAATTTTTCACTTTCTTCTCCCCTTTTTGTTATATAAAAAATAATTCAAATCTTTATAGTACAATGTAGCAATGAAGAGTAAGTTAAAATAAAAAAGTGTATGTACAAATCTTTGGAAAATAAAATCTCCCCCTAAATCAAAGTATTCCATTGAAAAAAAAATTGTTCAAATGCCTGACACTTAAAAAATATTGAATTTCAATATAAAATCAATTTAAGAACATATGAAATTCCATGTATCCAAGACTTTTAAAACTTTATGCAAATATATGAATGAAACAATATGATTCATATGCATAAAGCATCATAAAATGTTATGCACTTATAAATATAAATAAGCAATGGGGCATGAACATTTATCATCAAAATAGGAAACCAAATGATTTATAATCAAATGCATTAAGATTAGAGGTTATCCATCTTCTTCACTTGTGTGACTAGAGCATTTCCATATCTTTGCTTTTCTTGTCATTGCTCCATCACACATACAAGAGACATTTACTTGATTTTTGGTATCCAAATTACTTTGGATCTTTTGAAATTAGTTTGTATGTCCCTAGTTCCCTTAGGAACCCATACTTGTATAATTCTATTAGATTTTCTTTTCTTTATAGTACAAGTATGCAAAGAATGGCCATGATAATGGCAATGTGAGCATTTTGCCATTATGTGACAAGAAGAATTATTTGAAATAATTTCATTTTCTTTTGTTAAGCTTTCAAGCTTAACTTTCAAATCAAGATTTTCTTTTTTCTAAAACTCTATTGCTCAATTTTGAAAATTCTAAATCCTTTTTCAAAATTTCATTTTGGTTTTCAAATTCTAATTTTGTTTTCAAAAGAAAATTATTTTCAAATTTAAGTTTTGAAATCATTTTCTTAAAGTTGGAATTCATGGTTTCAAATTCCAAAAACAATTCATCAAATGTATCTTGTAACTCATCAAAAGAATATGAATTGAATTCATTTAAGTTAGAAGATACCTTGGGCTCATCAAGAGCCATAACACCATCCACCTTTGATGAGAGGAGGTTTGCACTTGATGGAACTCCATCTTTCTTCTCTTCTTTCCCATAGAATTTCTCAAGCTTCTCCCAAATTTCTTTGTCACTTTTGGATGGGGAGACTTTCTTGGAAATCTCTTTATTTAAGGCACAAAGAAGAATGTGCATAGCCTTTGCATTGAGATGGTCTTTCTTTGTGTGCATAGTCTTTGCATTGAGATGGTCTTTTTTGTGTCTTTGGCACTCATTTTCTTCTTCTTATTCTTAAGATCTTCCAAATGTACATCTTCAATAATCATCCAAATGTCGAGGTCGAAGCCTCATATGAAATATTTCATGATGATGCTCCATTGGAAGTAACCTTCCCCTTTGAAAAGAGGAAGACACATGATAGAACGACCTTCTTTGAATGAAATCATTGTAGAACAGCTTGCCATTTGAAATCTTGAATCGGTGAACTTTGAGCAATCGATATTTACTCTCGGATGTTAGTCCTTAGATGGAGACGAGACTTCAAAACCAATTGTTGGGCTCGAACCGGTCAACTAAATTCACCAAGAGGGTTGAAATTGCTTCCCGAATGAATTGACTAAAACCGAAAAATAGTGGACAATATTTGCATGATGATTTTAGAGTAGTTCGACTACTCAACCGAGTCTACATCCACTATCTTATTACACCACTAAAGATTTCCCAATTCACTACTATGGATTCTCCATTTTTATAGGTCAAAGTGGTAACCTTTACAACCTTATCTTTTCAATGGCTAAGATAGAACCACTTTAGTTTTTCCTTAGGCTAAACTAGAGCATCTCCCTTTTACAAGGTAAATTTGTGTAAACAATAAAACCTCACAAGGTGGGTGTTTACAAGATTGAAACTCACAAGAGTGTAAAGAATAAAAACAATTAAAACACTCTATGTACACTATATACAAGAGAAATGAGAAAATAAAACTCAAAAGCTAATTTCTCTTGATCATGAAGCTGATATGTTCTCATTCCATCTTCAAGTGTCCCCAAGCTTCCTTTTATAGTGTGGAATGATATTCTAGCCGTTTATGATCGTTGGGGATGTTTTGGAGCCGTTGGGAAGTCATAAAGTCGAGCTTTAAATTCTCACATGTACAGAGGTTTCAAAACCTTTACTAGAGGTTTCAAAACCTTAAGGAGGATTTGAAAATATAGCCTTTACATAGCCATGGTTTTGAAACCTTTGCAAAGGTTTTAATTCCAGGCCATTCTGCTCGAAAGGTTTCAAAACCGTCAAATAAAGGTATTGAAACCTTCTTTAAAAACATGAAAATTTGTTTATCTTTTGACTCTTTAAGGTATATGATAAGTGTTCAAAAGTACTATTTTTATTACCATTTTTACTCATATTATTGTTAGACTTAGGCTCATATTAGTTGCATAATTAGTCATTCATGCATTAATTCATGTTTCTTTCTACCGTTGAGCTTGATTACATAACTTGGCGATTTTTGTGGAAAAAGATGCTGCTTTGGTGTGCTTTTGTGTGTGTGCAGAATCACTTGCCTAAACAAGGCTAGAACCAGTTGCCAGGGCAGTGCATGAAGGAGATGCCGACGCAGTTGCCAGGGCAATGCATGAAGGAGATGCTGAGCTAGTTGCCAGGGCAATTTTCAATAAGGGATAAGATGATATGGTAGTCAAAATTGATGACTAAATAAGCCCAAGATGACGTGGAGCAAAGTTAAATCCCAAAGGAGTTTGATTTCCATGAAGAGGTTAAAGAGAAATTAAATTCCAAGAAGATAGGAGAAGTTCTAGAAGGAATTTAAATATAATAAAGAATTATATTCTTTTAAAGTATTTAATTCCAACTTAACTTCCTCCTCAAGAAGGATTTTGACCTAGCCATCTCCTATTTAAAGGAGACCAAGCCGTCAAAGGGAGATATTTCGACAAGAGAGTTCAAGAGGGGAGAGTTCGATTGGGAGAGATTTTCCAAAGAGGGCTGATCGATTTCTTCTTCTTCTTCTTCTTATTCTTCTTTGCTTCCATTAGATTCATGGTTTGGGGATTATTCTTTGTATATCTTTTGAACCCAACCATGAACTAACTTGATTGGTTGGGGTTATTGTGTTTTGTGGTTGTGAGAAACAATTGGATTTTGTTTAGGTAATAAGAGTTTGCACTTTCAATTCAAGGTTTACTCATTCTTGGTTTTTATTCTTGTTTGCGAGTGAATTGGGAGAGGATCTCATAACTTCATCTATTTATCTAATATCAGGAGAGTTAGATTCAAGAAACGAATAAGTATGGTCTTTATTCAATCTATTGATGGTGAAGATTAATTCGACTTAGGAATAAGTTAAGGATTTTAATGGCTAAAAGGAGCGCAAGATTAGTTGTTGTTCACCCTTGATTCACGCAGGGATGTATTATCAAGGCATGCACAAATAACTAGAGTTTCAACTTAGGGATAAGAAGAAACCTTTGAAGAACGCTCTGCCGAACCTTGAAGCTGCTACCCAGCTGCCCAAACAGTTGCCTAGCCAGTTGCCCAGGCAACCGTCGATTAGTTGCCAAGGCAACCCCGCTGCGCATGTTGCCACGGCAACTGAGTTGCCCTTGCACTCTTTTACCAAGATGATCCAATCAGCTATCACACCTCAACTCATGATAACCTGGCCTATTCCCTCTTATTTAATTACATCTTTATTTTATTTACTTGTTCTTTTATTTTATTTGTTAGTTAGAACTCCTACAATTATCAATTGTGTTTTTACTTTTACAGTGCAAAAACTAAGGCAAAGTGGCCCAAATCAATCCCTGTGGAGACGATACTCGATACTTATCATATCACTTTATTACTTGCAACGTGTATACTTGCACAATTGCGTAGCACTTATTACACGCAATAAGTTTTTGGCGCCGTTGTCGGGGATTGGCAATTGGTGTTAGTTGTTTTTTTTATTGCATTTTTTTCTTAGTTTTACTAACTTTTCTTTTTGTTTGTTTTATAAAAAAATTAGGTGCGCTACAAGTTAAGGGACATCAACATGTCGGGAAATAAAAGCCGATCTATTTGAGAGTTGATGTTGGAAGATATGAATCAATCCAATCAAGAGTTTCTTGCACCCTTTGATGATTACCTATACCAACCGAGAAAAGCCCGAAGAGCCTATACTGTGGAAAAATATTGTGCTATGTGTGGAGAACATCATGTGTTTGAAAATTGCCCTCACATTTTCGGTGCATATGACTACATGGAGGAACATAGAGGGAACCATCAGCAAAATTCTTCATGGGATGGTCAAAAAGCTCAATTTTTTTTACCATAACAATTTTGCCACAGCAACAGATATGCCATGGCAATGTAGTCCTTTTCAAGAGCATTCCAATTCCTTGGAGGAAACATTGCTAGCTTCCTTGGCTAGACTTGATGGATCAATTGAAGAGATTCGAGAGCTATCAAAGTCTATGGATACGAGGATAGCTCAGTGGGATGCAACCTTGGGGGATTCAGAAGATCAATTGAGGAGATCCACATATGTCATGGATAACATGCACCAATAATTAATTCCTAGGGATACTGAAGTCCCAAGGCAAGAGGACAAGGAACAATGCAAGGAAAGCTCTCCGATGTGTGAGGAACAACTAAAACCTAAAAGTCGAGAGTATGTTGATGAGAAAGTCTGCCCAACACATGATGAGCCTGAGCAATAAATTGCCTCGGTAATGATTGAGGAGCCTGAACAGAGCAATGCCGCGACAACACTCAGTGAAGCTGAGAACAACAATACTACAGCAAATTCTGAGGAACCTGATGCCCAGAAGGTTACAACATTGATGTTGAAGCAAGAATCTGTAGATTGCTCTCATCTACAGTTGCCACGACAATTGCACGACCACATGCAAGATCAACGAGATGATAATACTTTGCCAATGGAATATGAGCAGGTAATGGTTGAACCTTTTGAATTCTTTAAAAACTCACCTCGTCCATTGCAGGTATGTCTTGAGGAACCGATGTTGGTAGATTTGAAGCCATTGAAATCTCTACTGATGGAGATGTTTGAGAGGCCAAAAGAAAAAGGTGTTTGGATTCGTAAAGCTTTTTAGAAAATTGGTTCTTCCCTTGACTTACAGCAATTTTTGGCAATTGATTGCCACGGCAGTTGGCTAGAGCAGCAATTGCCATGACAACGAAGGCTACATCCAACCATGATGGAGCCCGATGAGAATGTGGTAATTAAATGGTTGGATGTTGATATAACTTTTCCTAATAATATATTCATGCCTTCAGGAACAGTAGCAAGGTGGAAGATTTTCATGGACTACAAGGGAACACGAAAGAAATGCACCTCCACCATGGTAACGCAAAAGGGAGTAGTGGTAAGCACATTGGCCAAACTCTTTTTTGGGCAATATTGACACGCGATGGAGGGTGCGGATGAACTATAAGAAGTATCAGAAACGACCCTCCTCAAGTTTTCTCAGATATGTAGTAACATTAGAAGATGCATGAAAAATGCTCTTTCTAAGAATCTTTAATTTTTGTTTTTAATTTTTGGAACTTTATTTTATTTTCGGTTATTTTTGTTCTTTATTTACTTTTGGAATTTTAGGAGATATTTTATTTTTCTTCATTATCTTTAGTTTCCAGGTTTTCTTTGTTTTGTTTTCTTTTCCAAAACAAGACTCACAACCACCATGCTAAGGAAATTCACTGCCGACTACTTGCCACGGCAACCGCAACAGAGGATGCCCCGACAATTACCTCAGCAGTTGCCATGACAACAAAAAACTGGCGATGCCCAGGCAAAAACAATGGCTTCGGCAACTACTGATGCCCAAGTAAGTGAACCTGCCTCGGCAAACATGGATCAAATCAAAGCAATGCTATTCACGCGGTACCGGCCACAAGCATTCAACCACCGAGCGAAAAATGAATCAAGCAAACGGCATGAAGGAAACTTATCACTCGAGGTGACGACCTCTCCAACTAACTCATTTCATTTAGTTTCTTTTAAATTTTGTTTCACTTTTACATGCATTGAGGACAATGCTTCTCTCGAGTTTGGGGGGTGTTGGTTTCTAGTTAGCTTCATGTTTAGTTGCATTCGTCTTTAGCAATCACATATAGGTTGCATATGTTACTTGCCATGCCTTTAATTAGATTTAATTGCTTAAGACTTGTTGAATATCCAATGATAAATTTATGCCGCTGCACTTAATTGAAATAACCTTTAATTTTAGGATTGCATGAAAAGAACTTAGAATTTTACTATGACGCTGATTTTTTTTACACGGTTTTGGCTTGTTGATTGAAAGAAACTTAGTGAACTTAGGTTGCTTAAAATTTGGGTAAATTAAAAGTTAATTTCTTGCTAGAGGTGTCCGAAACTGGCTCTAGTAGTAAATGCACTTTCTTTCTAGAGGTGCCCGAAACTGGCTCTAGTAGTTAATGTACATTAAAGAATCGCTAGAGGTGCCCGAAATTGGCTCTAGTGAAAATAAAATAAATGCCCCGGTAATTAAATTGATAAAAGCCTATTGTTCACATAGAATCTTGAAAATCAACTTGTACACAACTACGCACACACTTGTCACGGGCATTATAGTTTGGTTCCGGGTAATTTTTGTGCTATCCGAAATTAAAAGGTGATCATACTTTGTGCCACGGTTCTGAGGTTTGAATTCAAGTTTGAAGCATGTCTTTGATGATTAAAGTCTTGGTAGGTAATTGTTAGTTTGCATTGCTTGAGGACAAGCAATAGTTCGAGTTTGGGGGTGTGATAAGTGTTCAAAAGTACTATTTTTATTACCCTTTTTACTCATATTATTGTTAGACTTTGGCTCATATTAGTTGCATAATTAGTCATTCATGCATTAATTCATGTTTCTTTCCACCGTTGAGCTTGATTACATAACTTGGCGATTTTTGTGGAAAAAGATGATGCTTTGGTGTGCTTTTGTGTGTGTGTGCAGAATCACTTGCCTAAACAAGGCTAGAACCTGTTGTCAGGGCAGTGCATGAAAGAGATGTCGGCGCAGTTGCCAGGGCAATGCATGAAGGAGATGCCGAGCTAGTTGCCAGGGCAATTTTTTTTAAGGGATAAGATGATATGGTAGTCGAAATTGATGACTAGATAAGCCCAAGATGACGTGGAGCAAAGTTAAATCCCAAAGGAGTTTGATTTCCATGAAGAGGTTAAAGAGAAATTAAATCTCAAGAAGATAGGAGAAGTTTTAGAAGGAATTTAAATATAATAAAAAATTATATTCTTTTAAAGTATTTAATTCCAACTTAACTTCCTCCTCAAGAAGGATTTTGACCTAGCCATCTCCTATTTAAAGGAGACCAAACCGTCAAAGGGAGAGCAAGAAGGGAGATATTTCGACAAGAGAGTTCAAGAGGGGAGAGTTCGATTATGAGAGATTTTCCAAAGAGGGCTGATCAATTTTTTCTTCTTCTTCTTCTTTGCTTCCATTAGATTCATGGTTTGGGGATTATTCTTTGTATATATTTTGAACCCAACCATGAACTAACTTGATTGGTTGGGGTTATTATGTTTTGTGGTTGTGAGAAACAATTGGATTTTGTTTAGGTAATAAGAGTTTGCACTTTCAATTCAAGGTTTACTCATTCTTGGTTTTTATTCTTGTTTGCGAGTGAATTGGGAGAGGATCTCGTAACTTCATCTATTTATCTAATATCGGGAGAGTTAGATTCAAGAAACGAATGAGTATGGTCTTTATTCAATCTATTGACGGTGAAGATTAGTCCGACTTAGGAATAAGTTAAGGATTTCAACGGCTAAAAGGAGCGCAAGATTGGTTGTTGTTCACCCTTGATTCACGCAGGGATGTATTATCAAGGCATGCACAAATAGCTAGAGTTTCGACTTAGAGATAAGAAGAATCCATTGAAGAACGCTCCGCCGAACCTTGAAGCTGCTGCCCAGCCACCCAAACAGTTGCCCAAGCAACCGTCGATTAGTTGCCAAGGCAACCCCGCTGCGCAAGTTGCCACGGCAACTGAGTTGCCCTTGCACTCTTTTACCAAGACGATCCAATCGGCTATCACATCTCAACTCACGATAACCTGGCCTATTCCCTCTTATTTGATTACATCTTTATTTTATTTACTTGCTCTTTTATTTTATTCGTTAGTTAGAACTCCTACAATTATCAATTGTGTTTTTACTTTTACAGTGCGATAACTAAGGCAAAGTGGCCTAAACCAATCCATGTGGAGACGATACTCGATACTTATCATATCACTTTATTACTTGCGACGTGTATACTTGCACAATTGCGTATCACTTATTATGCGCAACAGTATATAAACATGGTGGGATGAGTCAAAACATTATGAAAACATTTAAAACATATATTTCAAGTTTTAAGGACTTTTGAATTAATTTTGAAATCTTTAATCAAGTCCAAAACATTTTTCACATAAATTGTTATATCAAAATATTTTTTTCACAAATGGTATATATGTCAAACTACACTTGAGAATAATTCAATTTATTTTATCATATAAATAATACTATAACTAATATTAATATATATATAATTCAAACACTAAGCAAACTTAACAATTTTGTTTTAATTCAAACACAAATATTAATATAATATAAATAATATGTATATATAATAATATATTTTTATATTATAAATAATATATTATATTATTTAAAAAACTAATTTTCAAAAAACCTCGAAATTCTCAAATTTTTTTAAAAAAGTCCAAAAACCCTAAAATCTCAAATCCACCCACATTCATTGTCGATCTTAACGCTTCCACTATCGGATTGAAGTCGCCTCCTCTCGTCATACGCGTCATTCATAGTTTGTCTGTCGTTGTTCGCCGACTAAAATTTTGCGCTCAATGGTAGATTGGATGAGGGAGTGGGACAATCGATTATGATGGTCCAACGAAGAAAGAGGTGGGCAGAGAGGTGGCGACCTATAGTAATGACTAGATTTAAAGATTTGAGTTTATGGGGTTTGGAGTTGGGATTTTATGTAAATTTTGAGAATATTAGGATTTTATTTATACATTAATATACTATATATAATATCAATATACAAAAATAATATATTTATATCATAAAATAATTTAAATCAATCTCAAGTGTAGTTGGATATATATAGTATTTGTGCTAAAACATTATAAAATCTTAAGTTGGTTTAGTGGTTAAGTTTTAGTCTTTGATCTTGGTATACTTAGGGTTCAAACTCTCTAAGTGATGTTTTATTATTTTTTCCTCCAACAACACGACATTGTAGGCTTCAAAACAACCGTACCAAAACAATATCATTTTGGTGCAGTGTCCATGTGGACCACGTTGGCTGGGTCACCATCCCGTTAAGGAGTTAAGGACGGAGCGACATAATTGAAACAGAAATTAAAATTTACTGCTATAATTGAACAAATTAAAAGTTCAATGATATAAATGAGGCGGTACCAATAGTTTAGTGATATCATGTGTAGTTATCCCTATTACCTTTAGTACAATTGTTAGTAAAATTCAGCGTTTTAAAATATTCGTTAGAAAAACTAAAATAATAATATTATTATTGATTTTAATTTAAAAAATTACTGTTGTTTAATAAGATTAAGACATATTTAACAACTAGCAGATAATTTATAGTAAATTTTATTAATTGATTGATGATTGTAAATTCCATTAAATGATTGTATAGAAGTGTTTGATAAAATTAACTTATAACTAATAATTATTTGTATATTTTGAATAAATCAAATGGCATATAAAGATCTGGTCATATTCAATAATTATTTGAATAATTTATTGATTATCAATATTAGATAACCATTACTATGTATTAAATTATGAAAATTAATGTTTTTAATATAGTATTACTAAGCATATTTGAAAGGTGTATGAATTAATTTTTTATTTACGAAATTATATTTTTAATAAAATTTTATTAATTATTAAATTTAAAGGATAGGAATAAATATTAATATAATGTATTTGATGAAAAATAATTATTTAAATTATATATGAGAATACATTTTTACTTGAAAACATATGTGAGTTATTTAAATATAATAATGTAAATTTATGATAATAAAAAAGAAATTTATGAGAACTCTCCTATAATTTGTCAATAATAAAAGTGTTTTTACAACTATTATATCAAATACTCTAAATATAAAACGTTGCCCTTTGTAGTGAAATTAATTTTGAAGGATTTACCTCAATTTATTATTACAATCATTTATTTATTAAAAATCTATTTTTTCTCGGCATTAAAAAACTAAATTGATGAGATCTATTAAGTGGCCGAGTGACTAAGGATACTCATATTGTCTCATTTTATTTAAGTTCGAATCTTGACTTTTATCTTAAGAATGTAATATTGCTCTACTTAAAAAAAACTAATCGATGAATTTAACCGATAATAGTCTAAAATAAAAAATAATAATTTTAATTCAAAACTATGAACACGCCAAACATTAATCTTTTAATTTAAAGGCTTAAATGAAAAATAAGTGCATAAAGTATACATTTTTTGAATTTTAGGTAACTAAAGTATTTTTTGCTAAAAATAGGTACATAAAGTTTAAATCGTTACAATTTTAAGTGTCTGACCAAGGAAAAAATTATATCATTGGTCATTCCCGCCACATCATCCATAGGATCAACCAATCAAATGCATTCATTTCATTAATTTTTTATATCTTATCTTTTTACCAAGTGAATATTCACTTGGTAAAAACTTTTTTAAATTTAATTTACAGTAAATATTAGTGAAGATTCACTTGGTAAAAAGATGATATGAAAAATTAATAAAATGGATGCATTTGATTGGTTGATCCCATGGATGACGTGGCGGGAATGACCCATGATATAATTTCTCCTGACCAAGGGTGTTAAAAATTTTGTTAACCAATCAATGCTTGACACGTGGCAAGTTTATTTTATTTTTTTCAAAATAAAAAACCTAAAACAATATTTTACACAAAAAATTAATTTTTAAGAAATCTAAAAAAAATTAATTTTTACAAAATAGTCCCCAAATCCCTAATATTTCCCAAATCAAACCCCCAAATCGCCGCCGCTTTCACAGCCAATCGCCACCCTTGAGCACACCCCTTTGGATTTCTCCCAACACAACGTCGCTGGAAATGTCGAACGGTGTGCCAGTCGAACGTCAATTTCGTGATTTTTAACAAAAAAATATTTTAAGCACATATTTTTAACAAGATATACTTTAAACACCTAAAATTTAAAAAAAATATACTTTGAACACTTATTTTTCATTTAAAACTAATTTAAACCGATAATAGTCTCGCGATTTAAATTCCAAATGATACAATGACGTTAATGAGTAACAAATATCATCCGCTCTCTTTTCTTCTAAACTACTACACACTGCCTTTTTCATTCGTTCGTTTTACACACGCGCCTATTCCATCTTTGAGCAAAGTTTCCAACTCATCATCTAAAAGAAATTTAGAAGAGTAATTGGTATGACAGTGAATTTTTGTCGGTTGTTGAAAGATACAAAATACAACGTAGACCTTACGTCACTATAGACTCCACCATTACACGCCATCTCCCAAATACATTTGTTTTCTATTGGGATTAGTGGTAAAATGAAAATTGAGTAAAAAATCAATTTTAAATCTCAATAAAAAAATTAGGTTAAACTACACATATGCCACCAAACATCGACATTGTCTCATTTATACTATTGAATTTTTAAGTGGTTTAACTTCAACAATAAACTTTAGTTTATGTCACTTTAGCGTGATGACATGGTTGCTGCACTAAAACAACATCGTTTTAATCAGTGTGGTTCTGGACAGACGCGATAGGAGCGATCGCACAGGGCCCAAGAGAAAGGGGCCCCAAAAATAAAAAATTTAAGTTAAATAGTTGTAAAAAAATTTATAAATTTGTATATATAATTATGTGCATATATAACAATTATCTAAAACTTTAAACATGCAAAAAGAATGACACATTTTAAGTGAAAATGTTTGATTTTTAGATGTTTATAAGTTAATTTTTTATTGCTCAAGAGGATAATATAATAATATTTTTTTCTATTAAGGTAAATTTTTTGGAAGAAAAAAATTTAAATTTCTTATCGATCATAAATTAAGGGCCGCATTTTAAAAATTGCACAAGGCCCTCAAAATCTTTGAACCGCCCCTGGTTTTGATGAAAAAAAAAGTGAAAAAAAATCAGTAAAAGGAATTTGAACATAAAACCTTTGAAATCTAAGGTTAACTCCCTCTAAGCCAACTTAACATTTTGTTTTAAGTTTAACAGAAATAATAAAGAGAAAAACTTCAATACACAGTCTGTGTAAACTAAAGTTTACACAGACCTTTTAGTTTCAAGGGTTAGGGGTTTAGTTTAGGGTTTATAATTTAGGGGTTTGGGTTGTAGGGTTTGGAATTTAGGGGTTTGGGTTGTAGGGTTTAGAATTTAAGGTTAGTGTATAATTTAGGCTTTAGGGTTTGAGGTTTAGTTTTTTTGGGTTTATGTTTTTTAATTTATAGTAGAAATAGACAGACTTGTGTAAAATTTATTTTACACAGCTTGTGTATCAAATTTAAACCCAATAATAAATATGTCAAACTAAAATTTAAATTAATTCAATTTACTTTATTATATAAATAGTATTAATATATATAATTAATATAAATATATTAGAAATAATATTAATATATATAAATACTATAAATAAAATATTTTTATATTAGAAATATATTAATATATATTAATATAAATAAAAAATATGTTATAAATATTAATATACATATAATATTATATACTCCCTCTATCTCACTCAATATGTCCAGTATTGACTTTTTAAAAGTCAATTTTTTAAACTTTGACCATAATTATTTTAAACATTTTAATTAATTAAAATTTATAAAAAAATATATTTTTAAATTACTTGATTGAAGGTTTTTAAAACATATTTTTTCACATTTTTATCAATAATAATTTTTAAGAAATAATGAGTCAAAGTTCAAAAAATTTGACCCCAAAAAAATCAATATTGGACATATTGGATGGGATGGAGGGAGTAATATTTAAAAACTAATTTTCAAAAAACTCTGAAATTTCCAAAATTTCTAAAAAATAAAAAATTTCTATTCCCTAAATTCCAAATATGCCTTTTGCCACCCTCGATCATCACGTCGTTGTTGTCACACTGAAATCGTCTCCTTTCGTCGCACACATAGTTCGTAGTTCGTTTGTCGTCGTTTGTTGTTCGTCGTACAATTTCGTTGTTCGTTGATTTTACGATTCATAGCTTTTGCGTGATGTTTGACTGTCAATGACATGTCGTTCGATGAAAGGATAGAGAAGATTAATCGGCTGTGGGGTCCAATAATAGAAGGGTGAGCGGCGGGGTGACGATTAGCGGTGACAATGGGTTGATTTAGATTTAGGGTTTTGAGGGATTTTTTTGGAAATTTTTGAATTTTAGGGTTTTAAAATTATATTTTTAGTTTTTTAAATAATATATTGTATTGTTTGTATATATTAATATGATTATAATATAAAGATATTTTATTTATATTATTTTTATATATTAATATTATTTCTAATATATTTATATTATATTATTATATAGATTAATACTGTTTATATACTAAAATAAACTAAATCAATCTAAACTACACTTTATCGTATATATTATTTGTGTTAGATTCATAATAAAAATGTTAAGTTGGCTTAGTAGTTAGGAGTTAAGCTTATATTCCAAAGATTTTAGGTTTAAATCTTTTTTAGTACAAAATTTTAACATTTCCTTCTAGCAAAACAACGTTGTTTTGGACTATTTAAGCATCAAAACAGAAATGATGTCATGTTAATGTAGCAGCCATGTCATCACGTTGTTGTCCATGTCGTGCACAGTTAAAGAGTTAGCGGTGGAGTGTCATAAGCAATTGAAAGTTTGATGGTATAAACGAGTCATTGTCAATAGTTTGGTGGCATCCGATGTAATTTACGCAAGGTAACATATGATAATATTTTGGGTAAATTGTAGAATTCATCATTTAACTTTCTTCTCACTTTTATTTGGTCAATGAATTTTATTTTTTTTAATTTTTTCACCGAAATTTTTAAATGCTCCTATTTATTTCCAGTAACGCTTGTGTGTGTTTGTAAAATTTTATGACCAGATTAGATATTTACACATGGTGTAACTCTTGCTCTTAATATCAGTAGGTACTCTTTTCTCTTTTCTGTCGTCTGATATTATGACTCGAATTTAGGGCTTTTTTTTTTTTTGTTGCTTTTAACAATCTAAAAGCACTTTTTAAAGTGCTTTTAATTAAAATCGGTTGTTTTTAAAAGTGTTTTTCCACCCAAATCAAAATTAAATTTTATAACTTTTGTGGTGGAAAAGTTAGTTTAAAAATAAAATTATTTTTTTACCCTCTACTATTTAATTATAATTGATTGTTAAACTAGTGTTTATACATACATAATTATAGAATAATATATGTGTTATAATATTTATATTGAGAATAAAATTATTTTATTTTAAATTTATTACGAATTTGTAATTATTATGTCCGTATATAATCTAGAATATATAGTTTATATTTTCAAATTAAATTTTACAAAAAATAATTTTTTATTATAATTTAAGTTGATTTATTTCATATATCATAATATTAACGAATTTGAACATTACCCAAGTTTATTTATTTTACTTTACAATATTATGTCTAAAATAGATATTTTATCTTCTCAAAATCACTTTTTGACATCAATGACAAACACTAAAATAGTTTTTCTATAACACTTTTAAAATCATTTTCCACCGCATTTTTAAAAGCAATGCCTAACTAAGAATAGATTATGAAGAATTTTTTTAATAAAACCCCTTTTACTTTAAAAAATATATATTTTTTACCGTCAAAATAAAATTTTCTTTTCCAAACAAGACCTAAGGATGAAAAAGTCTGATAATAAAAGTATAAAAACATGTTGATTGAGAGGGTCTGATCTGAAATATAAAATGAAGAAAAATGTTCATTCAATTTAAGACCCCATGAAAATGATGGTTTGTACAAATGTCTTCATGGCAATAGAAATTGACCTTTGTTTAGTTTGAAAAGCCTTTTATTCATTGTATGAAACGTGGCTTCTCTACATCCAAATGACTGTGAAAGAGCTGCTCATTTAGGCCATATACTTCAATTCAATTTTAAAATGGGCTTACCTAACCATCCTTGTTGGATTCCGCTTGGGTTGGGGTAAAAGGAGGGGGAATACAACGGTAAAGTAACTAAGAGAAATGTTACTTACAAGATATTTAAAATACGGATAGAATACATCAGAGGTCACTTAATTATAGTTTTAAAAATAAATATTTTATTATTTTAAAAAAAATAACAATTTAATCACTTAATTATAAGTTTAGGAACATGCATGTTTTTTAATCAGTCGTGTAATTATATGTTTAAGAACAAACATGTCACTAATTAAAATTTTATGACAAATATGTCATTAAAATTGAAACAAGGGCTTGATATAATAACAATTTTAGTCCTAGAAATTTATGTATTCTATTAATTTGGTCAAAATTCGAAAACATTCACTAAACGTAACCAGGGCTGACCTTGGGTTTTTGGTGGCCCTGGGAGAACCTAAAATTGGGCCCTAAATTAGGGATTTAAATTGTAATTGCAGTCGCAGTCGTATTTTCGTTCGTGTTGTGTTTATCGCTATTGCGGACATAACTGATGTTATTTCAGTCACTGCGAGCATTGCGGTTGTGAAATTTTTAATAACATACGCTATTGTGGATATCGCAGTTTCAGATGGTGCCACTATTTTCATATAACGACCGTTGTTGTGGTTGCATACCGCTATTTAAATCTCTGTCCCAAATAGCAAGTAATGAAAAAATAAATACATTTTAAGGGTGGGTCCATAGTGACAAGTATTGAAAATTTTTGAGCCCTAATGACAAGTATTGAAAAAATTGAATTTTAAGACTATGCCCATAATAACAAATATTGAAAAACGGCTCCTAATAACAATTATTAAAAAAATTGAATATTAAGAGTAGACCCATAATAATAAATATAGGAAAAAATTACCCCTATTAACAAGTATTAAAAAATAGATCCCTTATAACAAGTTATAAAAAATGAATATTTAATCATAAATATAATTCGAAAAATACAAATAGTATTTAGTTTTCCTGAACGGTGGGCTCTGGGCGGGTGCTTTTATTACCCTTGCCCAGGGCGGGGCCTGAACGTAACTCTTTATATTTAAAAAAATTGTTAGTGAAATGACCGTGTTTACTAAAAGACGATATTAAGGTCATAATGAGTTTATTTTATTAGTCTGTTATATGTCCAGTAGTGAAGGGATTGTATTTGTCAAGTTATTACATCTGTTGATTATCGAACTGAAGGGCAATAACATGGTGTGTGATAAGTGATCATAGGGTGTGTCAAGATGGTACATTTTCCAAACTTTTAAAATTCAATAAATTTTAGATGTATATTTAAATATTATAAATGTTGTAATAAATTAAATATATTTAATTATTGAAAAGTGATTTTTTATTTTGGGTTTTTTCGATATAGATAATGGTTATTATATTTATATTAAAAAACGAAAAAGCTAAGAGGGTTTAAGCGCCTGCCTGCTGCCCTTGGTTCTGTTTTTGTTGGGGATTGCTCAATCATTGAAGTTTCTCTCCAAGTTAAAAATGTTAGGATTTGAACTTCAAACAGATGGAATGTATCTTAAATTGTGATCGAGTCTTAACATCAAGTTTTTGTTTTCCATTTTTAATTATATTTTTTTAAAAAAAAAACAGTTTGAATGAACAAAAGTTACAGATTTTTTTAATGTGGAGAAAGGTATTAGGATGTGGATTTAAGGGATAGACAGATTTTTGGAAGTGTTAGTGCTTGAGAACCCAATACCCAATGTCCCATGTTATCTTAACTGATTTTGAGTTCACACTATCAATGGCAGCCTTGTATTTTTCCAGTCACTGCCCCCATTATTGTTCCTTTGCATTGTATACAACGTTTGTAAACATGTAAGTACCAACAGATCGGTCCAAGTGTTAAGCAGCTTGGTATCGCTTAAGTAGGTTTCGAGTTCGAGAACTTGTATATGTAAAAAATTCTCGTCGGGAGACTCATACCAAAGTTAGGTCGATTTGTATTAGTCAAGACAAAGCCCTGGAGAACCAGGAGAAAACCAAAAGAATATGTAACTCTATCCTCACTCATACAAATGTGTATTTATACTTGTCTTTATTTTTATTAGATTTTGTGATAGAAAAAGTTAATGTGATTTAAGATTTTTTTAAAGCAAAACACGTCACAAACGGTTTAGTTGTACAAACTTATCTCTTGTAATTTTTCGATCTTATAGTGAATTTCTCCTCTGGTTTTAGTTTTTTCCCGTCAAAAGATTTACAGGTAAATCTTTAGTGTCTCTTCCATTATACGATTGATTTACTTATCGTTATCCCATAACAATTTTATTTACATACGACTCTAATGAAAATCTCTCCTTTAAAAAAAATTTGAAATTGTAATGCTCAAGATTTTCCTTTGCATTTTTTTTTTTTTTGCATAGAGGAGATCTCAATCTAGGTATAAAGAAGGCAATTATAAATGTTGGGATTACAATAATTGTATGGACAAACAAAATTAAGTTTGAAAGTGTCAGAAGTTCTGAATTATATAATATGGAAAGGATTATGACCCAAAACTCAAGTAGACAATTGACCAAACACCCAATGGGGGTGGCCCAATTTTGAGAAAGGACGATAGAGAGAGATGGAGCCTAGCTTTTTCCTTTTGCCCAGAGTGTGTTTCCTTGTTGTTTCAATCATAATTCCTACATGTTTTTTATTTTGTTATTTTCCTTGCCACATACTCCATTGGTATTTTTATATATTTAAAGTTTTGTGCCGTCTGAATTTGGCTCTCCTCTCTTGCTTTTCCTTGCATCTTTAATCATCTTAAGAGCTAGATTCTAGAAAATAAATGACCAAAATCTAACTACTTCTGATATTTCTGATGATATGGTTCAATTCGGTTTTGGCCCACTTAATCAGAAATAGAATGAATAATTGCACATTTCTTATGAGTTGAAAATTGGAAGAAAAAAAAACCCCAAACAGAATTATATAATATCCAACTAATCACTACGGTTCGATCCGGTTTTCCCAGCTTCCTACTCAAACCTAGTATAATTAATTAGAACATTTAGTTGCACACCAAAGACTGTTATCAGTGAAGTAATTCGAAACTCTTCTAAAGAAACATAGCTAAACCAAGAAGTAAAGGCATACTAGGGAGAACAATTTCTGTACTGAAAACAAAACTACAAGACAACGAGACTTTCCAGAAATGATAAAACCTGGAAACAAAAGATTAAGGAATATCTGCCTC
This sequence comes from Hibiscus mutabilis, assembly GCA_019671005.1. Classification (NCBI taxonomy): domain Eukaryota; kingdom Viridiplantae; phylum Streptophyta; class Magnoliopsida; order Malvales; family Malvaceae; genus Hibiscus; species Hibiscus mutabilis. The sequence goes on from CM033713.1 coordinate 24,653,049, forward strand.
CTCTTTTATTACAAAGCTTGACCTGACATCTAAAACATAAGTACTTGCAACAAAGGATGGTTTGGATGTCCCTACATTAAAATTGTCTTGAAATCTATTTCTTCGATATATATTAACACAAGGGAGAAAAGCCCTACAAGAGATTAAAACAATACAATGCAAAACTCATACTAAACTATCTGGATATCTTAAATCTGTCTTCTTAACCAAATATATTGTTAACTGAAGCAAAAAGAAACCTTTAGACTAACAAACATGGTTGCAGCTAAGCTAACACACAGAAAGCGTAACTATTATACACAGGATTGCCGGTACCGTTTTTAGATCCACTTACCAGCCATAGATAGGATTTTCCACCTGTGGAGGTAAGAGATGAAGGTCTTTGCAATGTTGCTTGTCATAATCCCGTGTACCAGGTATTGCTCCGGTGCAAAGTCTAAGAATCTCGTTCCCCGTAAGACAAAAGTGGGCGAATGCTAAACCCCCATCAACCATCTCCGAAAGGTTTGGCATTGAAAGCGATTTTGCAAGTAGTTTTCCATTTGGGCTCACTTTAGCAGGATTATGTTCGTTATTTAAAACTCGGTCAAGCTCCGAATATTCTACAAATCTTCGGGTGGCAGCCTCCCATGACAGGTTGTATATTTGCTCAGGGGTAAGGGGTTGAGGCTCTTTTGCCAATGCTTCCTTTACTTTAGCAACAAAGTCTTCAGATGTCTTGTAAGTCAGACAGTTGGGAAATGACCTAAAGAACTCATTCGAGGGATGGTCTGCACATACTACAAATTTTCCCATCGCAAGTGCCTCTGCAGTAGCTGTGCAAAGCACATCACTGACACTGGGGTTTATGAAGACTTTGTACCTGCAGGTAAAGGAAAGAATCTTAGAATCTTATAAATGGAGTAACTTTACTAATACAATGATTATTTTCGCAGAAGATTCTATCTCAGTTTTTTTTTTTTTGAAATCAATCATCATCTCAGCAAATGATCGGATGGCTTACCCGTGAAGAGAATCATCGGCATGGTCCCTTCCTTTGAGAAAATTAAGGTTCAAATTCAACCTCTTAGCAGTACTCTGAACTTCATGTGCATCCTCACCATTTCCATACACATCCAACTTGAAACCATCAAGATCATTCTTGTGCTTTGCCAGTAAATCTATCAACTCTCTGTACCCTTTAGCCCAGACCATCTTGCCTAAGAAGTATGCTCCTTTTGAAAAGGCTTGCTGCCCAAGTTCCCTTTCTTCAGCAACTTTCTCCCCAATTTTCAAAAACTTTGGATTTACTCCATGAACATTGCAAATCACGGACTTTGGTAGATCCTGAGTTGCAGCAGAAAGACGAAGAACCTGAAGGGTGGAAAACAAACTTGGTTTATGCAAACAAAGAACAACTCTTCAAGGTTACCAGTAAGACTTTTAAATGACTGGTTTAATGACTCTTCAATTTTACCAGTAGACATTTAAATGACCGGTTTAACGAGCAGGAGACTGAACTTACGATACAAGTTAGAATTGAAAGAAAAATGATAATCAGAGATGACGGATAGGCATAAACAGAATAGACACACCTTGTGGCAATATGCTCTAGTGACCCAATTGTTGATGTGTTTCACAAGAAAGGCTTGTAGAGCACCATTCTTCTCCCTCTTAATATATTCCAAGTAATTAGTGTGGACAATACCAACAACATGGTTGAATTTGTCGGTCCAGCGTTTACCATGATGGTACCAGTTCAGATGTTCAGGTTCTTCCAAAATACAAATGTCAGCATCTTTTGATGGGATAAACTGAGAAGTGTCTCCTGCAGGTATTATGCTTCGCCTTTCTTTCGAAAACTAGAAAACAATTAGCAAAATATTGTCAATTATCATATATGTTAAATGATTGAGAAGGCAGAATGTGATGTAATACATTAAACATTACCTTTCCCGGATAAAAGGAAATTTTAAAATCAGCCTTAAATCCAGTCCTTTCTTCAAGCCAGTTACGTATATAATTCTCCTGCTCCTCTGGCGAACTGAAAGTGAGACTGTTGGGATAAACAAGTTCTTGATCAGATCTGCAAAGCCAGGGAACCAAAAGAGTAACATTTTGTTTAGCCGATTTGGCCAAGTATGCTGCCCGAAAAAGTGGATTTACTGCAGTTCCTGTCATCCATGGAAGGCTGGCAGTTGTAACAATGGCAACATGCCTTTTCCCATCTGAGACATCGTGCTTTGTGAAGTCTGTCCAAAAGCCACCCTCATAACAGTGCCCTGTACTTTGAAGAACACTGGCAATCCTTAAATCCAATTCATCATTTATCTTATCACTGTCAACAGTAAGGGGTTCTCCTTCGGCAAGGGAGCGCAAAACAAATTGGTTCTTCCGTTTGCTACACAAGCTCTCAACTATCTTGTCACATATATCTGAGAAATCACATTTAAGAAAGTTGTAAAAATCACTTGCAGTTAGACTCCATACCCTTATACATTATGTAGATTTATTATATAAGCAATAAAAGGGGGAACTGTAGAATATATAGTGGCCCATACTTTCATGGATAACCAATTTTTTCCCTAACAGATGTAAAATGGCAAGCTAATGACATCAGTTCTGACTGCATAACTGAGTAAATGCTGTCATACTAAAGAAATTGAAGAGAAAGGGAAAAATAAGAACTGCTATTGTTTAGCGGAAGTGGAAAGCTCTAATTCGCATATCTTAAGTGCTTGAAATACTTGAAAGGTGGGATAGCCATAATGAAAAAGAAATGGATTAAAAATCTTTATTTCTGTCACATAGAAGGATGTTTACAAATTAAAACCAGCATCAAGCAGCCTGCTACTTCCTCAACAATCAACTGCCTATTAAAGGTGACCAGAGGACTATTAATTATTCAGCTTAACTAACCCCGGAATAGAAACAACATAATGGATTATTTCAAGCATCGAAAATTCATAATTATTCCAGAACAATGGTCATTCAAGGTGGTGGCTCCAATTTTATCCACGATAAAACAACTGCATAAGTTTGTGAGCTGAAGCTTTTATTGAACATTTTACAGATCCTAATACACGGGAAGGACATCAACTGAAATAAAAGCTGTCATGGCCCTACAAAAATAATCATAATGGAAAGCAAACAAGTGCATACAGTCCTTCAAATGTAAAGAAGATAGAACAGACCAGCCTATAAGTTATTAGTACAAATAGAAAAATTTCAAACTTAACATACCGGTACATTTTAGAAGTGAAAATGAGAGAGTTACAGTTACTTACCCCTTCTGACGCCAAGTTGATCCAAAAAAGGCCCAGATTGCCTGACAAGATAGGCTACAAGTTCAGATACATCCAGTGGTGGTACTTCCTATACCAAACACGAAAGAGATTATTTAGAAATGTATATCATTTATTTTACCAAGCATCTTAAGATCCAATCGTGTTCGGATATGCGTATAATATCCATTAAATGCCAGGACCATTCTCAACTTCATTATATCAAGCCTATCACATCGACAAAAATATAAAGCACATGGAAAGAAGGTATAAGGTTAAAAAATCCATATATGGGAAATATTTGTATAAATTCAAATAATATAATATTTATTTTAAAAGAAGGTCAGAAAAGTTGTGTGATAAAAAGATTGACCTTTGTTCAAAGCAAAAGACTCATCAATCAGTGGATTTTCTTTTAGTTTGAAGCTTTTAAATGGACTCCATATGCAAGTTTTCAGTACTTCTCCAGCTAGATAAGCCCATACACAAATTTCTGGAGGTTGAGAGGCATTAAATCCCCTAGCAAGGTGAAGTGAACCTTAATCAACCCTAATAATTGGCTAGCAAAGGACGGAAAGTAGAAAGAACCTTAAAACATAGAGAAATGTCCAAGATGCTATGCAGAGAATGATGTAGAAAATTTAGTTCAGGCCACCTACAATTGAATACATTTTAGTTCTACTCCAATGTGGCTGTGCTTAGGAATACAAATATAAGAATAACAGATTGTTCTCTAATTCCAATCAAATAACCATGTATCCAAATACATAGAAGCATGCCAGTTGCAAAAAAGACCCTACTCTCGTGTGGACACACATCTAGTTATCTAGTGCCTATCATCACAAAGGAGCATAACTCTTGGATTTTTAAATATAAAACTAATTTAGTTATAAGAGGTTCGAATGGCTTTCATATTACTTTCCTTATATGTATGCCATTAATTAAGTTATTTATGCTATATTCACCCATTACAAAGAAAAACAAAACTTTCACGAGCATTTAAAAATAAATGGAAAAGTTATTTGCATGGAACATATAAATAAATGGCATGACTGCATCAAACAATTGGAAATCTGAATAACACAAAAGAATGCAACAATCCATGGTTTGAGAAGGGAACCTTTGACTCCTGAGGCTCCTTGCATATTGCTTTCTGCAAAATAAATAAATTGATCAAATAATTGCATACTTAGAAAGATTATTGATTAGCAGTAATCAAGATAATAAAATCACAGAAGAAAAAAAACCTGGAGTGTACAAACAATACCTAAAATGTTCAACATTCAACTCAATACCATCAATACAGTGCTTGATGGATGTTTAGCAACAGGTTATAACAAAGCTCCTACTTTTACAGAGTATTGTAGTATAAGAAAGCTTAAAATGCTTACACTTCAAGTTATATCAACCTTTCCATCACAGGAACTTCATGTTAGACAAGAAAAAATTACAGGAATTTAGTAAGTGTAAACTAACAATCGATCTATATCTACACAATTACAAAAGATTTCAACATTCAATTTTAAATCAACAATTTACTTATGTGCCTATCTTTGATCTTTATCTTTCTGTGGAAAATCAACAAATCCAATTTTACTATCCTTGAGATATGAATGCATGCCCTTTGCAATAGTACTCCCTGCATCCATATCCAAAGTATATGAACCAATCAATTAACATGACAATTTTAAAGCAGCCATTTATGACTTTATCATCTTCCCGTTAGAAAACAATAATAAGTGTGTCTACATACGCCATTGGATTCAGCCTTTACAAGCCATGACTACCATGTTTAGTTTAGAGGTGAATTGGAGTTATAGAAGGCCCTAGGATCTAAAGATTATCACAAATTTTTACCTTACTCTTTTAAATCATAAAAAATACAATTCATTCTTGACACCAACATGTTTATTCTGATTTAAATATAACAACGGCTATCAGTTAGTAGCTCTGTTATGATGAAGATAACACCACCACCAAGCATGTTAAACCTTAAAAGTTCCCACTTCACAGCCACGGTAGGAGAAATAACCAACCCCTTCGTTAGTCAGAGAATGAGTATTCCAAGATCCTTTAAATTCTTTTATTTTTTTAAATGTAAAAGCTCAAGCATCTTAAGAACTCACATGAACTTATGAATTATCTAAAAGTTTGGTCTAATATAGAAATCTTAGTACCCTAAATACTTCAATTTTGCAACTACACTGGCCACTCTATATTCATCAAAATTCCCTACTCTGAAACTAAATCCATAAAAAGAAATTTAGAAATAAAAAGCTTCGCATGAGGGGTGAGTCTATGGTACAACAACCTAGTTTAAGGCTAAAAAAAGGCAAGTTTCGGAACTTGTCCAAGCAACCTAAAATGTTGTTTTTTTTTCGTGGTTTTTCTCTAGTTTCGAAACTTTTTTTTTTTACCTCCCCGCATGAGGCATAAACCCAACACAAAACAACTGAACCTGATGGCTGATGGTAGTTATACATCGGTGACTATAACCATCAATTTTATACTCCTTCCAAAAAGCATAACAATAGTCCCAGACTAATAAACACATCATTCATTTATTGAAAAGAAAAGCATGCCCAGTAAATGGGAAAAAAAGAAAAAAGGGGGGGGGGGGGGAGCTTACCAAACTGGACTTAACTTTCTCGACAAACTCACTATTCTTAAATCCACCAAATATCTCTCCCGAAGAACTTTTCTTTTCAAACTCCCTTAACCTGGTTTTCAACACCCGAATTGGCTTCCAATCCCCAGATTGCCCTTCCTCTGTAAACCTCAACCTCCTACCTTTCCTAAACTTATTAAATTCCATAATTCCGTACATACCCTCCTCCTCGGTCTCGTCCAACTCCGCCACAATGGCGCTTCTTATCCTTGATACGTCTATCCCCAACTTCGCCCTCGGTGCCCATTTCTCCATCACTTTCCGGCTAATCTCCGGCGCGGAATAAACCCTCCGAAACTCCGATATCTTAGGCTGCAGCTTCTTCATGAAGTCGATTTCCGAGGATTGCCGGATCGCTGGTACGGAGAAAGTCGGAGCCGCGGATTGTATTAAGTTCTCGATTTCCCTGTCAAAACTGGCCGCGAGATTCTTGAAGGAGTTAGCTCGGTCTTTCATGAGCTGCAAATCGGCGTCGGCGGAGTCCCGGACCTCTCTCCACCCTTTCGAAATGAAGGAGAAAGCACTTGAATTCGACGCGGTGGACGCCGCAGCCGTGGTAGTTTGAGGAACCTTTTCCATGGCGCGAAAATTCAGCTAGGGCTTTCAATATTCCGTTAACAGAGGATTCTGGATTTTAATGCTTTTGGAGATTAGTCTCAACCTTTTGGGGATTCACACTTTGCGCACACAGAGAGGGAAAGAGGAATTAACGGCTAAGGTTTTTGGTGCTGAAGAACGAGTAGTGGGGGTGACAGGTGGCAGGCCACGTAGGAACAGACGAGTGGGATGATAAGGAAAAATTATTATATCACGTCATTTTTTCACGTTTTTTTTTATTAAAGACAAATATTTATTTTTTATTTTATGTAAATAAAGAATAGATGGTTGCATAAAAACTCATTATGAATGGACAAATGATATTAAAAAAATAATTAATTAATTAATTTTTAGTAGACAAGGATTATAAATAATATGATGAATAGAATATATAAAATAATTTCTCGTAACAAGGAGATTTTGTTGCTGACGTTGTGGGTGTCACGTGAAAAGATGAGGTGGCATGTTTTGATTCGTATATGAAGATATTCTTGGGTGGGTGAGGACTGGGGAGGAATAGTGAAAGGAACATGCTAGAGAATTGAGAATAGAGGTTAGGACTCTTCCCTTGATTACGCTTTGAAATTCAAACCCAATGTCCTTTCATATTCGTGATCTATTCTGGTTGGCCAACACCAATCTTTACCCCCCAAACAAATCATACTAATATTTTTTTACGCATGTAAACGTACCGAGCATATATAAATATATTTTTGTTTGTGATTGTTAATGAATATAATTTGTTTGTATTTGTTTATGTTTTTCGTTAAAATAATAAACGAATGTAAATGAACACAAACAAACGAACATAAGTGAATAAATTTAAACGAACATATGTGAATAATTTTTTTTAAAATAAAATACTTTTGCTATGAAAAATAATAAATATAAATGGATATATGTGAATAAATTTAAACAAACATAAATGAACGGATTACCGAACGTTCACGAACGTAAATGAACAAACAAGCCTTTTGTTCGCATTCGTTCATTTAATTAAACGAACAAAAAATCTTGTTCATGTTCGTTCACTTAATAAATAAACGAACATAAACAAACTTCCCGCCAAACGGTTCACGAACGGCTTGTTGAACGTTTGGTTCGTTTACAACCCTAATATTTTCCAAGTTCTTTTTTTCACAAACATCTCAAAAATTAAAATTTTAAATCCTAATTTTAAAACCCTAAATCCTAAATTACAACTCGTGCAACCTAAATTCTAACTATAAATCATAAAGTACTAAATTAAACCCGTTTGTGAAAAATAAATTTTCCAACCTCGGTACATGGAATATTTTCCCAAAGAATATAACTCATAATAAATATATTTACAAATGATTCTTTAGCATTTAGTGTACAATATCTATACTACTCAGATCCCTCCTCACTCATAAGTTAAAGAATATATTAAGTGCTTAAATATATTCGATCTTACATTCTTTTGTATATTGTACCAATGACAATATCAATCGAGTTATACATATATGATTCTTCAACTCCGTCATTAATTTTTATTTCTTTTTAAAAAAGTATTGTTATTAAACCATTAGCATTATACTGCAACTTTTCCATGAATCTCGCCTGATATGCTTTTTTCTAAATGGCTAAAAGACATTTACCCTTTTGAGATTGTTGGGTGCATATCTCTTTAATTGAAATTAAGAAAATTTATCACATGTTTAATGTATGTATTAATTCACATTCATGTATGACATTATTTAATTTTTATATTTTTCAAGAACCTTCATTTATGATGACTTTTGGGAAACCTCATTGTTTCACTGTAAATAGGAGACTTTGAGAAGGCTTACACGAGACAAGCAAGAGAGAACCAACAGCATTGTTGAGAGAAGTATTTCTCCGAATGAAAGATAATAAAAGAGAGCAGTCACCTTTATTGTGAGAATTGTAATCATATTTAGTGGAAGACAAGTTTACTCTTGACGAGTGTCCTGCAATTTTTTCCATTTGAGTTTTATATGTTATCAATTATTGTGTATTATTCTTATTGCTTATTTCTTCATTTTTGCCATCGTCTTTGTGGCGCACATTTTACCTTGGTACATTTAGTGTCCATTCTATCTTTACAAAGAGAAACAAGAATATTTTTGATGCAGTTTCGTCCTCATCCCAATAGAAATTGATGTGAAATATATTTAGTCTCTTATCTCTTGAAGAAAATCACATATATCTCATAAAAATTTATTTATTAAGTAAATTTAATTAACAATAATAGTTATTCATTTTTATTATTTTTGGTAACATGCATGTCCGTCTTACGGCTCATGGTCGAAATGTGAGGCTGCCCCTCTCAACAATGTAGCCTCTAAGGTTTAAACTCGCGTCCTCTTCTTGGGAGTACAATATGCTTTACTAATGAATCTAACACTTGTTGGTTATACATTTTTATTATTTAATGTTGGGGTGAACAAGCAATGCAAATGGCCAAAATGGGGGTGAATTGACAATTAAAATTTGGGGGTGAATTGGCAATTAAAATTTGGTGGGGCTAATTGAAAAAGCAATGAAAAATTGAGACAAGAGATTTAGAGTGATTCAACCTTGTCAATAAGGTTTGCATTCACTACCTTAGTTATCCACATTAAGGATTTCTCAAATCCACTAGATTTGCTTTTCTTTTGAAGCTCAATGAGATAACCTTACAACTCTCTTAAGGTTTATACTCAAAACCTTAAGAATACACTTAAGTAGAGAAATACAAATTTAGCAAACTAAGAAAACCTCATAAGGCAAGTGTTTGCACAAATTAAAGTTTACTCAAAACCCACAAACTTGAAAAAAAGATTACAAATAAGAACACTCAAGTGAGTTTACAAGATTTGACAAATATGGCTTAAAGATGTTGGATATGTGCTTGAAAGCTTTAGACTTGTTCAATAGTTGTTGAAGATGCTTTGGAGACTTGATTTTATACCCTTCATTGATTTCTAGCCGTTTGGGTGATTGAGATATTGATTATAGCCGTTGGGCTGTATTTTTCCCACAATAAATATTGTCTAACAGCCAGAGGTATCGATACACGAGAGCTCGTATCGGTACCTTCCATAAGAAGAAAAAGTCGTTGCAACAAAGGGGTATCGATACGCGAAAGGGCGTATCAGTACGAAGTGAAAGTTTTACAAAGGGTATCGGTACGGTCCGTACCGTATCGATACTCATTTTGCTCACTAGAATCCTTGGAAGTTTGTGTTAAAATATCTTATCGGCGTATCGGTACGTGTAACTGATTTTCAAAAGTTATGGTTCCAAGAAGCTGACAAGGCAACGATTAAAATAATTAATGAAAAGATTTGAAAAATCTTTAACCCTGTATCGGTACGCCATAGGTCGTAGCGATACTCAAATGCAATTTGGTTTCCAGTTTCAAAGTATGATATCAATACACGCATAGCCGTATCGATACCTATAGCCATTATGTAACCCCCTCGACCCGGCCTAGTCGCAAGACCGAACCGAATGAGCTACATTAGGTTTGCCGAAGCAAACTGTGAATAATTAACTCAAACTACGACCATTTTTTCCTTTTATCTTATCTAGATGCAGTATTATAACCTATGATGAGAGATTGGGCAGCAGGTGAAAACTCAACTCAACCGGGCGTCGGATCGACATCTAATTGTACACAATTGTAATTTAGGGACCAAATTGCAATTTAGGAAAATTAGAGGGACTTTCACCATTTTGAGTTTACCAATCTTTAATTAAGTCCATTCAAAACATACATGTGACATTTAACCTCAAACCAAACTCATTTACACATTCAATTAAGCATTGCAAAACTTAAGGACCAAAACATAAATCTACAAAACTATAAGGACTTTCTTAAAATTTATTTTTCCAATCCTCAATTAAGCAGATTTCATGCTTACATGTAAAAAATCATCTTAATATGATCATCCGAACTCATCCAATTGCATATTTAACAACCAATAACCAAAACGCAACTTTAGAAACTATTTTTTCAGCTCTACGGATGAGTCCCCGCGAAAGGTATCGAAACCTTTAAGCGAGGTTTCAAAACCTGCACTCCAGTAGCCAAAATTGGCTCACTGGTTTCAAAACCTGGGGTCTGGTTTCAAAACTTGTCTGTAGATTTACAAAATCTGCACATTCGAAACACTTTGGAACCTCCCCAAACATATCCGAATTAACCCCAAACATTAAATAACACTCAAAGCATCATATTAGGACACCATACGGACATCACGACAACCAAAGATCATCACGATATAAAAGTATAGGCAATACGGCCACAAAGGTAATTCTATAGGCATAATTTCTACCCAACATGCTTATATTCTCCCAATGCCCCAAATCAAAGCATAAACCATCATGTCAAAGCAATCACCAAACTTATGAGGTCTTTTACAACTCCAAAACATCATAATAAACTTGCAAAAATAGGGATTTTAACAAAACACACTCCCAAACAAAAATGAGCCCCATTGCCTTTATTACTACTAGTCAAATTCAAAAACATACGATTATTAACCGAAGTCCTTGGATTCCTTTCACTTGTTCACTGCCTCCAATCCCTTTAATTCTCTGCATTGATGGAAAAAGAGAGCGTAAGCATAAATGCTTAGTGAGGAGTGCTAAAAAACAACACACCATCAATGCAATTAAAACCATTTAAAATCAATCCACTTGTTTCCAAAACATGCTTAACAACCAAAGCATTTCCCTTGTCTCCGACCGAGACTTGCATAACGACCTTATGCCAAATCATACATATAACCTATGCTTGAACCAAAAAGCAATATAACCAAACATGCTTAGAACCTAAAGCATTGTTCACAAACCATGCTAAAACCCAATAGCATTAACAAATTATGTTCAACGTATGAACTTGACATATATTGGCATTTATAGTGACCATGGATAGCCGACCGCTACCCTTGATCAGCCGACCGCTAACCATTAGTTAACCAACCGTAAACTTACCTTTCGGATACACAGATCTCACATGATGACCGACAGTCATCAAACACATACCATACCGACCGCATGATATGGCAACCTTGCCGACCGCAAGATCAACATCAACAAGGGGAACCGACCGCTCAACCCAAGTGATAAAAATATAGTCTGGTAGCCGACCGCATACCTTAAGGACTTTAACCACGATCGATTTTGAACATATTATAGTGCACTTAATCCTATGGCATGCCAACTATATCTAAAGGTTTCATATTGTGTCACTTAGCCAATATATCATTCCAAATCTAATTATAAAACCATTTACTAACTGTTTTAAACATGTATTAACAATACCACATATGCAACCACATTGCCCAAGCAATAAACCCTTTCCCGACCGGAATGAAACCAATGCACAATAGCATTCTTTTACCTTTTTTAAAATCCCCTGCATATATTTTCAAAACCATGCATGTACAGTAGCAAATCAAACCATATTTAAACCAAACATGCAATAAAATATGCTCATATCCAATCCGATATTCAAGAGCGAAATAGAGAAACTTACTCTCGATCTTAGGTAAGGATTTCACACTTACTCTAAACTCCCAAAACTTTTCAAACCTTTATAAAGCACTTTGAAATCAGTTTCCACTCACCGATACGCTTCGCCTTCCTTGCCAAAGCGATCACAAGCTCCCGGCAAGCAATCGACGACCTCATTCAAGCTCGCCTTGATTATCCCATGTTTTAAACACATAAAACCAGAGGATAAATGCATCATTATGCATTCAAACCTTCAGCCACACACAAAAACCCGTAACTCTCCAATTGCCCAACCAAAAACTATCCGAAACAACTCGGAACCATCCTCTAACACTTTCCAAACACTACCCAGTCATTATACATCAAATCCAAACATCAAACTTCATCAATTAACATCCAAAAACACTTTAATATCATCCTTTAACTTCCAGCATTGATTAAACCTCACTAACAACATAAAAACCTTCAACTAACAACCACAAACATTAGAGATCCAACCTATTTCGGGATTACATTGATAAAACCATGTGATTAACATTATTCAGCATCAAAATCATGATCTAAATTGATCATAAACCCAACAAAACAGAATCAATCCGAAAATATATCAATTTCTCAATTAAACCTTAATTAATCCAATTTTCCTCAATCAAACTATCAAAACCCATTAGAAAACCATTGTAAAGAGTCAAGAACTTGGGAATTTCAGTAAAGAACCTTTTATTAGAGGAGAAAAACGAACCTTACCTCTAATGGATGCTTTCTCCCTTAATTGGTTGATTTAGCTTGTGAAAACAAAGAGAAAACAAGGATATTTTGTTTAGAAACCAACAAAGATCTTTTAGAAATCAAAAGATTAAAGAAAAAGAATGTTTACCTCAAGATTTGGAAGATGAGAAAGGTGTTTGGCTGGAGAGATTTTGAGAGAAAAAGATTTTAAGAAAGTTAGTTACGTTGTTTTTTATTAAAGACTTTTTAATATCCAATTAATTCTCCCCAACCTCTTTTATTTAATAAATCACTTTTAAAAATAACCAATTAAAGGATAAAGTCTGAATTTAGACTTTTGGTTCAATATCTCCTTAAAGATTCAAAGTTTTGACCCTTTACAAAACAGCCACTAAAAATAGTTCTCAAATTTTGCATTTTGGTCACTAGTTCAAAATGTCCGATTTCCAAAACCCACTTTCCAAAATTGCTTTACCACAATCATTAATATATTAAATAATGATTTTAGAGAATTTTCCATAATTTTATCACCTTCAAAAATATTTAATCCCGAAACTAGTTCGAACCTCTAATACCGGTCCTCAGGACTACCGAACCGACCCTCAAACATCTAACCCCAAAACCAGGGCGTTACACATTAAGCATAAAATTGGTTTCCAGTAGCTAAAACTGGTACCGATACTCATTCACCAAAGTGACTATTTTGAGTACCAAAACACTTAAAAAATATTTGAGGTTTTAAGTTTTGACTTAGAAAATATTTAAGTTCGAATGCCTGTCATTTAGTGAGTAAATTGAGTACTTTAAAAATTTATTTCTTTTTATTAAATAGTCCTTATTATATCAAAATTAAATATAGGTTTAACAATTAACATGTATTATTTTCATTTTCCTATGTCTTAATTAAAAATAATAATTACTTTAAAATTATATTGAAGTACTATAAAATTAAATTCTACTCAAACTATATTTGATTTCAAGTAAAATTAAGTATTTTAAAATTATATTTGATTTAATTATATATCAACATTGATATAAATTTATTTACTATTTTATTTAAAATTAATTAGCGTTATTTAGAAATTCTAAATGGAAAATTTTCATTCAAAAAAGATGAATAAAAGAAAAAAAATAGATTCGTCTAAAAGTTACATGTATAATTAAATTAAAATTAAGTTTAAAATACATAACATACATTTACATAAAGATACTAGAAATGAAAAAAATTAAAATAGATGATAAAAAATATAATTATCATCATGGCATTTTGTAAATATTAAATTTAGTTCTATTAATTCAAAATATGCATTATGATTAAGATATATTTATATTATAATAGACTATTCAAAAAAAACTTTTATATTATAATAGACAATTCAATTTAATAATAATTAGAATAATTTCACAATAGAGTAGATTTATAATATCTTTTATTAAAAAGTATTGAACGAAAAAGATAACAAAAATAACTAGAATAATAAATAACTAGCTAATTACTATAAACATTAGGGAATTTTTCATTAAATCTCAAGGGATATGTGACCCATTTCAAACGATAGGAGATAAATAAATTTTTTTTTTGAAATGTTGTTAGAGTTTGTGACCTAAATTTTGCACTAATTTAGATCGAAAAGTTTATGATGTGAACAACTTGGTGAAAAATGAAATTGAAGAAAAACAAATGAGGATCAATGGAGGACTACAACTGTAGGCACAAACTTTGTTGCATGTCTCAAATTCATACATTGACTATATTTCTATAATTATACTTTCCTCTACAGTAGAAAGCTCAGTATGAGTATATTTCTTATTATATTAGTGTTTTTTTTGTAATCAAATATCTATTCTTTTAAATAGATACTAGAAATTAAAGTCAGAATCATAGTTGATTAACACACAAATCGTGCTTAACTATAAATCTCTTGTATCTTTGTTAACATTAATAAAATTTCATCTCTTTTATATGTGATTTTTTTCGATTAGAGTTTCCATGTTATATCTTTATGTCTTTTTCTTATATTATTCTCGCCGTATAACAACGTCAATGGGTTTGAATACATTTACCATTATTTTTTGAACAATTTCTACCTAGGAGAGGGAGAAGATAGAATTTGCTCCTAATGGGTTTAAAACTCACAACCTAAAGGAAAGAGGAGGGTGTCAACTGAAAACTTTAATCACCTGCTTTAGAGATTGTCGACTTGAATACATTTGCCATTTTAATTTGGTATATAAAATAATTTTTCTATGAAATATAGATAGATTATGGTCCTGTTTGGCAATTAGCAGTAGTTGATATCTGAGAGCGAATTATATTAGCTGACAGCTTATAGCTGATTTGACTATCAGATTGTATTAGCTGATTGTATAAAAGTGTTTAATAATTTTTTTATCAGAATAAGCATGATTTTATTAGGATAAATCATACCGAACAGAACCATGTGCCTTATTAAAAAACCTCTCTACATCTAGATAGAGGAAAAAGAGCACAATACTATAAAAGTCAAATTCGAATAAAGAACACATTAACGAATCAAACACCCTGACATAAAATAAACAAAGCAACCAAAACTATCAAGGAAAAAACCATCCAAAAAAACTAGCTACAGACTGCAGCATCCCAAAGATAAATGCAACTCCCCCATTCCTAGGCAGAACCATACCACGAAAATGCCCATCCCCACATATTCAATTTATTAACATCATTATCATTGCCAATCAAAGCATCACCTTGAGCCAAGAAGAACGGTCCACACCACCTTTAGCTAATGTATTTGCCATGTCATTCTCTTCCCGGAGAACATAATGAAAACATGCACAATCAAGCACGGAACAAGCTGGATCGATATCCTGAAAACACTACCACAGCCTCCAAGGTCGCTGTTCACTGTGCATCACCCAGGCAAGTGCCACTTGAGAGTCAGACTCAATGATTAGAGAATATCCCTCGCGCCACTTAAAATCCACGACCATGTCCAATTCCATTTTTATTGCCCAAACGTCAGCGTCATTCGAATCCAACATCTCCAATGGTCCTGAAAAAATCGCCAAAATAGTACTCATCGCATCCCTCAATACCCCACCACAACCAACTGGTCCACGTTTACCACGAGTTGATCCATCCAAATTAAATTTCATCGTTCCCAACGACGGAGGGCACCATACTACCCTATTCCTTACCAAACTATTATCCCCAAATACCTCACATCTCTATGGGCACGTCCACCTTTGTGACTATAATTTCTGGAGTCAATTTCGAGGCCTTCACTTAGTACGGAGTCCGAAGCTTGACAAAAAAATAGCTAATTAACCGATACTTGTTTCTGATTAAAAATAATATCATTATTAGCTAGCCAAGCAGACCATAATACTGCCACACATCCCGCTATCCACCACCTCTTTGAGACACCCGTAAAAAATCCCTTATACCCCTGTTCCAAAAAATCCTCCAAAGAGTTCGAAAGCACAACCGATACTTCCTACCACTGAAAAAAAAGCATCCAAACCTTCCGAATAATCTCACACGAATATAAAATGTGATCCTCAACATCCTCCCCATTGTGACACCACTTATAAGATGATGAAATATCCCCCAAAGGCACCCCCGATCACACAAGAAACTTAGTGTCGGCAATCTTCGTAAAGATACTAACCAAAAAAACATTGTACTTTAGGGGTACCTCAATTTTCCATATATTAAAAGCCGCAAAGCCATCATTTGACATCCCAAAGGAGCTCATGAGCGAAATCAATTCTCGAACAGAAAATTGTCCCTTCACATTTGGTCGCCAGACAATCCTATCCTCAACGTCACGACGTAGCACAACACCACCCAGCAGCCCCTTCAATTGACGCAGCATATTCAAAACAAAACCACTTAAGTCACGATTAAAAAAAGAACTCCAATCATCATGTGAAAAGCAGCCCCCTCTCGCATAGCTTGCCACCAAGGCTATCTTATTCGAAGCCACAAGGTACAATCTAGGGAACAAAACTCTAAGAGGTTCTTCCGCACACCAAACATCATGCCAAAATAAAATCCTTTCACTAGCCCCTACTAACCATGAAAAACAACTAATACTCATAAAACGTTGGACCCTCTCATCTTCTTGTACATCTACTATTTGTCGCCACATAGTTGACATATTGTGTTTCCTTTTGAAATTGAATCTCCACTATAAAATTGAGTCTCCATATTTCGCCAAAATAAACGATCCCCATAAAGAGTTCGTCTCACATGTAAATCTCCACGCCCATTTTTTAAGTAACGATAAGTTTCGTAACTTCAAATCAACGACTTCCAGACCACCTACACATTTCGGACGATATATAATGTGCCAACCAACTCGGCTCATTTTATGTTTCAATTCCGTACCTCCCCATAAGAAAGCTCTCCTAAGGCGGTCGATCTTGGCAATCACTCTCTCAGGTATGCTAAAAATTTTCATGTAATACATCGGCAGCGTCGACAAAACTGTATTTATCAAGATAACTGTGGCCACAAACGACAAAGATTAACGCTTCCACCCCGCCAAATGTAATCTAATTTTGTTGATCAAAGGTTCCCAAACCACTAAACTCCTTGGATTGACACCAATGGGCATACCAAAGTACGTGAATGGTAATTCACCCTTTTTGCAACCAATTGCCTCTGCCATTTCTTGCACAACAACCTCCTCTACCTCAATCGCAAACATAGACGACTTGGCAAAATTTATCATTAAACCTGAGCAATATTGAAAGCATGTCAGTAGCAATTTTAAATTCCTAGCAAACTCCACATTACCCGGTAAGAAAATAATTGTGTCATCTGCAAATTAGAGATGAGAAAGATAAAAATATTTTGCCACTCGAACTCCCTTGATCAAACCCAATTGTTCAGCTCGGACCATGAACTGATGTGGAGCTTCTGCCACCACCACAAATAACAAAGGTGATATTGGATCCCCCTGTCGCACCCCACGCCCCATGCTAAACTCACGAGTAGGACTACCATTCACCAAGATAAACATTCTGGCCGAATTCAAACATTCACCTATCCATCGCCTCCACTTCTCTCCACAATCCATTCTCTCCAAAATCTGGTCAAGAAACTCTCAATTCACACAATCATATGCTTTCGCAAAATCTAATTTCAAAATCACCCCTCCACTACTGAATTTTTTCCTTCGAAAAGAGTGCACCACCTCATTTACCAATAGAATTCCATCCATTATTTGATGACCTCTTACAAATGCCGTTTGCTTGTTGCTGATTAAGTCCCCAATCACCTTTTGAAACCTATTTGCCAGAACTTTAGCTATATACCGAATTTAACAAGCAAATCGGCCTTAAATCACCGATTACCTCCATATTATCTTTCTTCGAAATTAACACGACAAATGATGAATTCATCCCTCGTTGCAAAACACCCTTATCATAAAAAGATCGCAGAGTATTCATAATGTCTACTTTTACAAAGGACCAACCCTTCTTGGAAAATTCAAAATTATACCCATCCAATCCTGGTGCTTTCGAACCATCGCAGCTTCATATAACCTGCTTCACTTCATCCTCTGAAAACTCCACCTCTAGCTGCATCCTTTGGTTATGGGATAAAGAGTGAAAAATGAGTGCAAAATCCAAAGATCCACGCACTGGAATTTTTGTAAAGTGTTGTCTAAATTCTTTGTGCAAATTAAATTTCAACCCCTCCGGCCAATCAACCCATTTGCCATTAAAACGTAGACCACGAATTTGGTTGCGCATCCCACGAATATTGGTTGTCCGATAAAAGAAGTGCGTATTTTGATCTCCTACTTGTAGCCACAGTGCTCACGTAATTTAGACAATAAACTCAAATTCTCCATCCCAATGAAATTCTCTGCCATTCCTCTTCCATCCGTTTGATGTGCTTTGATTTTTTCATCAACAATTTAAGAACCGAAAAGGACGAGGACCCCAATCTCTATCATCAATTGCTAATTTTAATGGTGTGTGACCTGAAATACCCCTTGTCAAATTCACCTGTAACATATCCGAGAACCTATTCACCCACGCTCCTGAAATCAAGAATCTATCCAGTCTACTACACCTATTTCCAGATCCAAACCACGTAAATTTCTTTCCTTTCATTGGTAAATTCACCAAACCTGCATTCATTATAAATTCATTAAACTCAGCAGTACCTTGTACATCATTTAAACACCCACTCCTTTCATCCTCTGATGTGACCGCATTATAATCACAAGCAATTGCACCAAGGCACGTTCTCATCAGCCAAAGCTGTCCGCAACTCTCCCCTGGTCAACTACCCTGCAAGGAGCATAAACTGATCCCATGGCACAAGATCAATTATCTGAGACCCACTTGCCTCGAATCAAAATGAAATTTGACTCAATTACTGCCTTCTCTAAAACAAAACGTGAAGCTTCCCACACTATTATGATCCCTCCAGACCTTCCTTCGGATGGTGAAAATACAAAATCAAAATCATCCGTTCGCACCAACGCCATCGACACTATCTCTAATTTGGATTATTGTAAGAAAATCATCTCGCCATGATGCAATCTTACTAATCTTTGAACCGCTTTTCTTTTAGCCGAGGAGCCCAACCCCCCGAATATTCCACGTTAATACCTTCATCACGTGAACAATGGCAACTCCTACCCGGGACAAATTCGATCTCCGTGATAGAGAGGACAAATGTCTTTCCTTCCACCATGAAATCCACTGGCTCCTCAATTCGTTTCAATCAGCAACCTAAGAAGATGGTTCTCTTGTCATCTCATCTCATTTGACAAAAGATCCCCAGAATTTGGCCAAATTTTCAAACGTATCTTGACACCACGCATAAGCTGGTATACCTCTCACAGATAACCATGCCCGACGACATCTCCTATCTATATCCGGATTCCACTCCTCCAGTCTATCGAACCATTTCAAACCAGAAAGCAAATTTATTAGATCCCGCTTATTTTCCTCACTTTCACTGATCAGAAACATCCTATTCCCAGCATTCCTCATCACCGATACTCCTTGGATATTCATCCGATTCAATTCTCCTGCCACTGCATGGGCACACAACACCAAACAACAATACTACGGTTAAGTACCGATTACATATAAGAACATGATTATATTAGATAATTGTTTGAATAATTTATTAGTTATCAATATTTGTATCTATTAATATTAATTCGATTATCAAAAATAATTTTTTTAATATACATATTTAAAGGATTTATATATTAATTTATTATTTATATAATTATTTTTAATAAGATTCAATTAATTATTAAATTTAAATACAAATATAAATGTGTGAGAATAAAAAGAAAAAAAAAGTATTAGTTTACAAATGTCACAATGTAAATACGTGAGATTGAAGAATTAAATTTAAAAAGTTAAATTTAGGTTATTTGGAGATTTTTTATAATTGTTAAGAGTAAAAACGTCTTTATAACTCTTATGTCAAAACCTATAATTTTAAAAAACTCCTATTAGTAGTTTTTTTTTTCAAAATTAGATTCAAAATAAGAGGTTTCACCCCGATCCGTTATTCCAATCCGCTATTCACTAAACATTCAAATTAGCGGATTTGACCGGTCAAACATCAAATATTAGTTCAAACCTCTAATTTTAGCTCAAACCGTTATTTACCAAACAAGGCCTATATATATGATTTTAATATTTAGTATACATATTAAAAACGTTAAGAAATATATGACATTATAAGAGTAATTTTGATGCATTAAAAAAATTACATAGCATTATATAAGTATACATATTTATTCTTTAAAAACTGAAATCTAAATTTATAATCCTAAAATCTTACCATTTGCACCCAAAACCCTAAAATTTAAATTTTAATCCTAACATCTAATTTGTAAACATGGTAATCTAAATCCAAACTCTAAACTAAATTTCTAACCCTAAAACAAGACTACACAACATGTGTATTGAATAATTTTCCTTATAGAGTATTTTTTATACATATATTGTGTAAAAAATCACAGCAGTGTGCACATTTACTATTTAAAAACTAAAATTTAAATCTATAACCTAAAACCTAAACCATATACTCTAAATTTAAATGTGTATTGAATAATTTTTCTTAGAGAGTAATTTTTACACACTTGTGTAATTTTTTTACACAAACCTACATATTTACTCTTTAAAAACTAAAATCCAAATCCTTAACTATAAAACTTATACCCTAAATTCCAACCTCTACATCATAAACCTTTAAAGACTACACAATATATGTATTGAAATTTTTTCCTTATAAAGTATTTTTTATATACATGTTAATAAAAAAATTATATATGTCTGCATATTTACTTTTTAGAAATTAAAATAATTTTTAGTAAAGAAGAATATAGATTCAAACTCCACCTCAAACCTAAATAATTGAATGTAAAATGAACAATGAAAATTAAACAACTTTTGCTAAATAAACGTACTTAATCAAATTAAATTTAACTAAGCTTCTAACCAAACTCAAAACTTTTTGCAATTTAGGATATGTTTGTTTCCTATGATTTTCTCCCTCAATTTTCTAACTCAGTGTAAAGTGACTTGCATTTTCAGCAAACTTGTATTACTATCTGAATTTCAGTAGTACATTTTCTTAACTTTATTTATCGACTATTAATATAATATTATAGCATTATTTTAAAATATTAAAATATAATTATAAATATTTTTAATAATATAATATTTTATTTAATTATTATATTGTAAAATATGATAATAGTGTAGTCAATTATATTATAAAGATATATAATATCATATTTTCAATATACTAATATAATTTATTATTTTCATAAATATTATTTAATATTATACTAATATTTATTATTTTCTAAAAACTTTTATTATTTGACAATAAATATATTTGATATTTCTAGTATTTTAATTACAGAAAATATTAAAAATAGCATTTTAATAATTTTTGTATTTACATAAAGAGTATTTATTAATTATTATAACATATTAAAAATAATATTATTTAAATATTAATGATGAACTATATCATTTATGTATTTAACAATAATATAATATTCTCATTTTTTAAAATTTTAAATATATTTATTTATACTTTTTAATAATATAATATAATTAATAAGTAATTAATAAAATTAATAATATTAAATTATGTTAACCAAATATACTAATCTTAATATTTTATTTATAAAATAGTATAAATAATATTCAAATAATAATATTATTGACATAAATAATATTGACTAAATTATTATTATATTTTATAATAATATTATTAAACTTTTTTATATTAAACAATATTATATATTGTATTTAGTATATGAGAAAAACTTTAATACACAGTCTGTGTAAACTTCAGTTTACACAGACCTTTTAGTTTTAGGGGTTAAGGGTTTAATTTAGGATTTAAAGTTTAGGGGTTTAGGTTGTAGGGTTTAAAATATAAAGTTAGTGTTTAGAATTTAGGATTTAAGATTTAGGGTTTAATTTTTTAGGGTTTAAGTTTAATTTTGATTTATAGTAGAAATAGGCAGGCCTTTGTACACAGCCTATGTATCAAATTTAAACCCTTAGTATATACATAATTAATTTTTGAAAAACTTACCAAACAAAAAATAATTTACACATTTTCCAAACATTATAAAATAATTTCCAAAAGTTGTTTTAAAAAATATTTTTAAAATAAATTTTTCATAAAATTATTTGAGGAACAATCACAGCCTTAAACTTGTATAGCTTAATGAAAATACACCCATGAGTTTTAATCGACTATAAAAGACAACGGTGACGACGTCGTAAAAAAGAGAGAAAAATATTATCAAGAGCGTTAATGTCACGGTTAAAGTAATCCAGAGAATTTTGGCGTCACTTTTCAAAGTTCAGAGTTTACGTAGCAAACAAATATTTGGAAAGCAGGCAATTCATAAGGCAACCCCAAATGCCAATCTTAACCCGAGACACGAGAACCAAACTGAGATATGAAATCAACCTGAACATGCAAATTTGAACTAAAATCTAAAATAAACCAAACCGAATTTTAGTTGAACAAAAAAAATTCGAACCGATTTTCAACCGAACCGAATAAAATCAAATTGAGTTTACCCAAACCAAAGGCAACCCGAAATAAAGAAAAATATAATAAAATAAATAAAGATGAGATATAAACAACTCACAAAAAGTCAAATATACATACTATATAAATTCATATATAGGATGAAAAAACCCAACTCGGCCAAAAAACTCAACCGATATCCTATTAATCCGATACTGACCCGACCCGAAATCAACCGACCCAAAAGTCAACTGAATCAAAAATCGATCGACCTGACGTTCTGACCCAATACTCGAACAGAAATCACCATAAATTTGAACTAAAATCAAATCAGACCCGAATCAGACTTAAACGGAACCGTTTACCACCTCTATCGATTATTGGTTCAAAATCCCATGGCCATGGCCATGGCCATAGGGAAATGAGTGGCCATCCCGAAAGCTTTTGTGGGCAGCTGCCAATACGATCCCACCATTGTTTGTTGGTTTTTGTGCCTCCTCATCCATTACGAATAAACAAAATCTTTTGGTTCTTAAAAGTTCGACACATGTAAGATACTTCTAACAGCATCAAATGAAATGAAGATAATCATGGAAAGAAAGTTAACATTCTCCAGCCAACAGTTCCGTACTATGTTAATGTTGCTATAGCACTGAACTCTTAGTTTCAGTTATCAGGATTCCATCCTTATCAGCTTCAATCACCATAAAAGTCGACGAACAGTTGATGCGACTCGACTCTTTGAAATGTCCAGTAAACCTCTTAGACGAGCAAAACTGCATTTATACATCCATCATTTTCTGGGTTATTTGTTACTTGAGCATATTTTCCTGCACTCGTCGGGACCCATTGGAATAAGCATTAGTATAATAAAGAAAAACTAGAATATAGATGAGTGCATGATTGAGAATTAGGAACTTTACCCCAAACAACTTTCCCAGCTGGTGTGACCAGACCCAATTCACTTACATTAACCTGAATTCAACATAAAGAGAATGTGAGTATTGCTGCCGCCGAGTAAACAGAAGTCATGAACAAATTTGTGGAGAAAACATAAACTTACCTCGATGATAGTTCCTTTTGTCATAACACCAAGAGAGGTATACATCGGACCGTTGGGATTTTTCTTCACCCCTATAATATCAAGATTGAAGGTACACTTGAGTTCAGGGTGTGTAACATGTGCTTTGGTAAACCGCAATCCGGAAGGACGGATGAAACGCTCATATTTCGGAGGTTTTCTTGTAAAACCAGGTCCTACAAAAGTGCACTTCGTAACCATTCTCTTCCATTGCTTAGCTGCAAGAAGAGAACCAAGAAGAAATAAACATATAAGAACCAGAATCTAGTACATCAGTTATCCTCATAAATTGTATAACCAAACTCCAGATACAAAGATCGCGTGTCTTTAAATGTTGATACGAGAAAAAGGAAGAAGCTAACTACTCATACTTACTTTTTCTTTTACCAGATCTGATCACCTTAAACATCTCATCTTCAGCGACTGGCCTGACCTGAAGGAGGACAAAAGTTTGAAGTCAAACAACTGTCGTTACATGAAAAAAACAAGAATAGAATACAAAAGAAATTAAAATTCAAGAAAGAACATATTAAGATTAAATAAACAGAAAATATTTTAAGTTTTATTACCTTGGGTATAGGGACCTCCCATTTTCCAGCTTTTTCTTTCCTCTTTTGCTTTATGGTGTTGCTAAGAACCTATGCATATCACAATATTATATGCATTGATGACATAAATATAGGTACTAATGTAACAATCTCATCTATTAGAGTACTTTTGCCCGTGTGGTGTTTTCGCGATCCATAAGATAGGCAGGAATAGCTCCATCTTGAACTTCGTCATCCACCTTTCGCCTAGTTGATGATTCCTCGTGCATAGCCAATCTGTTGGCATGATGCAAACACAATTCCAAGTTATTATATAATTAATATAGGAGAACAAGAATGATAAAGCATAGCTTTTTAAAACAAGGTCACATCTTAAAGCAAGAAATTCAAGTCCCAAAAGGTAAGTTTTGTTTCATGACTCATAATTCTTTCAAGCAAACAAAACCGTGAAAACCATAGGTATGTTTCACTTCATCTACATGTTTGAAGTGGTCTTAGAAGAACTTATGAATGAAGATCAAAAGGCAGCATCTAATACACATCCAATCTCCTCTGACAACACCATTCATGTTGCTTTGACTCTTCATTTTGTTTGAAGTACTTGTATTCAAGTTCGAATCTTATTTGAACATATATGGGTTTAAGGATATCATATGACCTTCCAAATAAATGGAAAAAACTATAAAAATTGAGCATACATCTCAAACATATATCCATATCTGATACTCATACACAAGGCCAAGTAACATAGCCATCCATAAATGCAACTTAGCTATCCGAAAAGAAATGCATGCATTGACAACCGAGTACCAACTCACTAAAGAAAAACAACAATTACGGGCAACATAAAAATGAGAAAAACCCAAGTTAACTTTCTAGGAATAAGTAGCATGAATGAGACATCGATTTAACAAAAGACAAGATGTCCACTATGGGCGTTATCAATACGAATTAACCACTCTATTCAAATTCAATCAGCTAATAAGACACTATAAAAACAAATAATGGTAATCCTTTCCAGAGCAAAACGGGACATCATTTCTATGAAGCTCTATAATGGAGTAAAATCAATACTGGAAAAAGTAGAAAAGACTCACGTTTTCTTCATGAGGGCCTTCTCAGCATAATTTTTCTTGGCAATCATCTTACCCTTAATACCAAGGGCCTATTATAACAATGTAACGAAGACAAATCAATCAGCTCATAAAATTCCAAGGGAAAGCAAAATAACTAAAAACAAAGGGGAAAATGGAAGAAAAAAAATCAAAGACCTTTTGAGCCTTGGCAGAACGCTCGTGTACTTGACGAGCTTCCTTCTTACGCTTCTTCTCGAAGAAGTCATGGCGATAGCCATGCCTCTTTCTGTGTAGATCTATGTAATCACCTTGCGGCTAAACAAGAAAGTAGTTAGCAACACTTACGAAATTTAGCGAGAAGCTAGCTCTTCAAAAGAATAGAATTCGAAAGAAACCGACCATGGCGACAAAGCTTTGATCCTCACTTGGGGGAAGAGAGAAGGAGGGGTAAGAAAACGCAAAAACCCTAGGGCTAGGGTTTTATAATTTTTGTGGAGAAAAATCAGTTCTGGTTAATGCTACCGTTGGGAGAAGATGCGGATCAGATTTTTTTTATTGTGTAGTATTTGGGTTGGGCTTAAATGGAATCATAGGCTTAAGAAGAACAATTGTTGGGCTAATTGCCTCATTATTTAAGGTTTTGTTTAGACAAAAACACCACAAGCCCAGTAGCCAACAGTTCTTTATAATTTGGATAAAAAAACAGATTTTATCTAGGCTTATGTATAAAAGAGGTCCCCCTAATTGCATGAAAGAATCACTTATGTCCTCGCTTTCAATTATAAATTAAGTTTTTATTTGAAAAATCGGGACCAAATGAATCTTTATCCCTCTTTGATAGTTGATCACGATTTTTCAAATAAGGACTTATTTGATTCTTATTTTTTCAAAAAATAATCTATTTGATTACAATTATCCAAATAAAGTTCATTTGATCCATGATTGAAACTGAATGATCACTTAATTTTCTACGTACATTTAGAGGAGATAATTTGATATTGATGGGTAAAATTTTGATACACGGGGCTGTGTAAAACTAATTTTACACAAACCTGCATATTTACACTAAAAAACCCAAGTCCTAAATTTCTAACCTTAACCCTAAAAAACTAAACCCCAAATTCTAAACACTAACCTTAAATTCTAAACCCTATAACCTAAACCCCTAAACTTCAATCTCTAAATTAAAATCTTAACTCCTAAAATTAAAAGGCACGTGTAAACTAAAGTTTACACGGCTTGTGCATCAAAGTTTTTTTTTCTTATTTAATAGCTTTTTAATGCCACAAATCACACTGCCACTTTTATTAGATGATAATTCTTTTGTTATCGATATATAAGATCACACATAATAATAATAATCTTAAACAATATGTTTAAAATTATCAATTGAATATTAATTTGATTGGTATCGTTATTTTACGATATTTAAAAGATAATAGGTTTCTTTTCCAAAAAAAGTAGGTTTGAGTGCGCTTAATATCTTTGATTTAAAGATTTATAATTTAGAAAGTGAGGGTTTAAGTAATTTAATACATTATAGTTTATATTTTAGAAAAAGGTATAATGTCAAAAATTGCCAATAACGTTTTATTGAATAATTATTTTGGCTGATATTTTTTTGGTCAATTTGTACACATAGTATTTTATTTTGGGTCAAAATTACCCCTGAATGAAAACCGTTAATTGACTAACGTTCAACGTAGTTTGCGATAAAAAAAGATTTATTTAAAAATAATAATAAACTAAATAAATTATTGTTAATTATTTTTAGAAAAATAAAAAAATGTTTTTTTAAAAGTTGCTGAGTTAGGGACAATATTTAATATTATACCTTAGAAAAAACACGTTTAAAACCTTTCTTGTCCACGCGGTCGGTGATTTGCTCGGCTCTATTCAACATAGGGACGAACTCAGAATAGTCCAAATTCCAATTGAAATTAGAAACTTAAAAGATATTTGGGGGCAATTTTGCTGGAAACGTGGCTTTCTACATGGGCCTTGTGGAGCAGTTTATTCTTCATTGGCTCCGATTTCTCTCCAATGGCCATATGGGTTACCGGAATAAATTTCTAAAATTTAAATTTTTTTATCGTTCCCAACATAAGTAGAAAATTGGAAAAAAAACCCTTGACCCATATTTATCGTTCGACAAATTTCTAAAATTTCACAAAAAATGAAAGAGTTAATTGCTTAGGAGGTTTGTAAATTATGACATTTATTCTAAATTTTAAATTAATCTTAAACTTTAAAATATTCTATTTTAGTCTTCCATTAAGGGCATTACTTACCTAAAAAGTTAAAGTTAAAGCTAAATATATTATCTTTAAACAACCATTCCCTCAAGAGTTAGGTGGGATTCCAACGACGAGATCATCGTCATCTATCGCGTCGGAGCTCTGGCAAGCTCAAAAATCTCAACTTTCTAATCCCTCTCTTCCTTTCAAAGTCATATCTAAGTTTATTCTTTAAAAAAGTCTTTTTCAATAACGATTAGATCTAGTTTTTTAATTTTAAAATAAAATTTCTTAGTTCGTCATTTTTTATCGTTGGATCAACTTGATTCTCAAATATGTGAGTTTTGGCCTCTCAATTAATTTTTTCACCGTTTGAATTTGTGAGAATCGAGGTGTTAATTCAAGTTTTGGTATTTTTAGAGTTTTATAGCGCTTTTTATGTATGGAGGGGAAACCTTTTGTTTGGGATCCTCTACCTGTTTGTTTGTCTCTTACAGGAATAATTATAGATCGAAGTTTTATTCAATCTGTAAAAAAGTGTAGATTACTTATAGTGCAGTGAATGACAGTTTGGTGTCAATATTTTATTACCAAAGTTCTTAGCTTCACGTTGAGAGAGAGACATTCACATGGCGAAGGATATTCAATGTTAAAGTTTGACTATGAATGTGCAGGTTCTAAACGAAACTCTTGGGCATGTAGCAAGGATGTGCATCACAACGACCAAAGGAATATCCAAACCTGGATTTGGTCCATCTACTATGAGCAACTCTTTTTATCGATTTATTTCTTTGATTATTTTATTGCATTAGTGTGATTGCAGTTCATATTTTGATTATGAAATTGATGAATGTAATTGATCTTTATTTTCAAGATTAATGAAAATCATTCTTTTATCTTTCAAAAAATCCTATTTGAGTCCCCAAACTATCAATGTCATTCTCACCAGGTCCTTTGATAGCACTACTATCACTTTTTATGTTAGTAACACATGTCATCGCCTGATTGATTAAAAATAAAACATTAAATGTTGGACATGAGACTAAAACATCAAGTAAGGGTGTAAAATACTGGCCAAACTTGAAAATCTGACTGAAACCGACTTAAGTCTAAACTAGTTGTGACCCAAGATGGTAATGACCCAAACTAGGGATGACAACGAGGTGGGTTTTTGGCCACCCGACCCGAATATTAGAAATCTATACCTGACCCGCCCCGACTTTTAATGGTGTTCCACCCGCCTCGAACCCGCCTTGGATTTTAGAGTGAAAATTTGTGTCCGACCCAACCCAATTCAATACCAAAATTTTCAAATTTTCTCTCATTTTCTTATTCAATCTTAGATTTTCTCTCAAACCAAACATCATAAACATCCAAATTTAAACAAAATTAAAAGAGTTAAAAACTCTAAACAATACATAAAAGAAAAGAAACGAAGACAAATTTTAAGAAGAAAATGAAGAAAAAAAAGAGAGAGAAAGAGATGCAAAATCCATAAACTATCAACAACAAATTAGTAACAACATTTGTAACACAACGATCCAGATCCAGATCCAGATCCGAAGTGCTATATTCGGGTCACCTAAAGTCCGACCCAGAAATTTCCATTTGAAAACCATAAATTTAACCATTCTTAAAACATTTAAACCATTCATAAATTTCATGTAATTAAGTAAGCATTATAAATCACTTTACAAAATATGAGCTCTGAATTTAATACACCGTATATCAAAAAAATATTCAAAATAGAGTTACAGACATAACACTTGTAAGGTCCTATGAATACGTTAGTCCAAGACTAAACATTAAGTATTGTACTCTACTCTAAAACGATGCAGTGCTAGGAAATCCCTTGATGATGTGCTCCTTGGCCACGAGCCACCTACTAACCTACGAACGGAAACAACGATTTCAAACGCTAAGCTTACAAAGCTCAATGGTACATTTCTACTCTACCATAATTCGTTATTATTATAAAATAAGCATGCAAGATGAATATAGTCTAAAGAGCATAGATATGGCTTCACTATCTATAAGCCACCATCTAGCCTAAACTAGCTAGATTACTTAGATCACATTGTTAGCAAACGTTAATCCAAGAATAAATAAAATAGTAAAACATAAAATACTGATTTTATTATTAATCAAACAGATCAAATGAATACGAAAAGTTAAAACCCAAACCTATTTAAAACAAGAACAGTAGGAGACAATGCAAACTCAGATTCGAATGAAAATGACAAATCGTGTTGAGGCCTGCAGCTACGCAGTTTTCTTAAGACATATTTTGACAACTCTGGAGTGCTTGAGTTCTTTGGTCGTCGATCTCCCAGGATACAACAACAATATGATCTTCGACAGTAGCACGGCTGAAGAGATCACGAACA
The DNA here is from genome assembly GCA_019671005.1 of Hibiscus mutabilis. NCBI lineage: Eukaryota > Viridiplantae > Streptophyta > Magnoliopsida > Malvales > Malvaceae > Hibiscus > Hibiscus mutabilis. Next base: position 24,683,161 of record CM033713.1, read on the forward strand.
AGACTCTTGTCTTTGCCTATCACCGAAAATACTAGAGAGGAAAAAAAAATGCTTTTTCAGTTATTTTTTGAACAGAAGAAATGCTCGGTATTTATAGAGGAGTCGAGGAGGAAAAATATGGAAAATAAATATTTCATATTAATGGCCATTGACCCTATGTATGATTTAATTCAAAATTTGTCAATTACTGCCATATTAAACAAATATATTTTCGTGAATTGTAACAACTACCTTTTTAATATTCGAATTTAAGGAAGTCAAAAAACATCTCTTTAAATTTCGGAATATTAAAAAAGATATGTCATTTATAAGGAAAAAATTAATTCGAAGTGGATAAAATATCCGCAAGTCCACGAAAGGCCCGACCGATCTAGACATTCGCATCGCCCACGTCGTGCGGGTGCACCCCAACCCGAATGGGTTTGACGAGCTTCGATTTGCACCCCCTACGCTTGCACGCGAGGCACAGTTTCCATCCAAGTCATTCAATGACTACAAAGTGGGTAAGTGTACATAAACACTTCCCAAGCCTTTTATCCCATCAATGTGGGATAGGGGGTTTTCACTTCCTTATTCAATTCACAAGTTCCCTACTTTGACCATCAATTTCTCATTCATCACTCAATTGTTTCGAGCATATGATATACCGTTGTAAAGGTCTCATGGAATAGAGTATGAACTAATAAATTCATCATTCAAATCTCCCACCTTTACCCATAGAAAATGTGGCTCAAAGTTACTAAATTATAACATATTTCCCACACACCTATCATAAGACATACTTAAATCTACAAAAAGTCTTACATATTCCACAATGCTTCGCAACACTCTAGACCATTTAGGCCATCCAGGTTAATATATCCATAACTATCATTACATAGTATCCATAACAACATACATCAACAAATGGCATAATGCCAAAAAATCCCCCTAACATTTGACTGAATAGTCACTTTGGCCTCTATTTTTTTAAGCAATTTAGTCCTCAACATTTCATTTTGGGTCAGTATAGCCCATCTGTGAATGAAAACTGTTAGTCAGCTGACGATAAACAACTTGAAATGACTTTGCAAAATGACACGTCAAAAGAAAAAATATTTTATATGTTATATAAAATTTTAAAATTATTTTTGACTGATGTGTTATTCTATAAAGTCATCATATTTGCCTATATGACACTGCTATCATGGCGTGCACTGCCATGTAGGTTTGCCACATCATTTCAAGCCATTTACCATTGGTTGACTAATAGTTTTCATTCATAGAGGGGCTATTTTGACCCAAAATGAAACGTTAAGGGCTAAATTGCTTCAAAAAAGAAAATGGGCCAAAATGACAATTCAGTCAAACGTTAGGGGCATTTTTGGAATTATACATAAATAAATCCATATATCACTACATATGGACCCACGAATCCCCTACTTTACCTACATTCATATAATCGTCGGGTTACCCATGCTCACATAGCCATCGAGTTAAATAGACCATATTCGGATCACCATAGCAACGGATATGTCTTGACTATTCTTGGATCATATTAGCCACAAGAAGGTTTAGCCATACTCGGATCACTATAGCAACGAGTATATATCTAACTGCACTTAGATCATATAACCTTTGAGTACGTCAGAAGTTACTTGATCACATAGCCTGAAGTACCCATCCCCTTATTCATACTCAGATCATCATAGCCATGAGTAGGTTCCTAACCGCACTCAAATCACAAAGCCTTTGAGTACGTCGGATGTACTTCCTTACATAGCCCTAAGTACGCATCCTCTTATATAAGCATCGTAGTACTGACCCTAAGACATCCGAATTCATTTACACAACATTCATAAAATAAGATATGCTCTATGGGCATTCATACATCTCATTACGAGGTAAGTAGCCTCAAGGCCACACTATCAAGAAATGCTCTAAGGTATGACACTTCAACATGAGTCTACTATCAAGCTATGATTTATTGAGTCTTAATACGTTATGAGAATTAGGCTTACCTCAACCATTAATCCATTACAACCACCATCTTTTAATTACCAACTTGTTATTCATTATGCTCGCATATAGGGGTGAAATCTTAGTTACGAGGTTATTTATGTCATCCAACCTTTTTAGGAGTGTACTGCACCAAGTTACATAATTTTCAGCCCATCTAGCTTAAAGTCTATTTTATTGGGCAAATTGCCTAGTGGGTACCGGTACTCCCATACGCGTACCGATACGAGCTGCCTTGCAGGAATGGTTAGAGGTTAACTAGTACCGAAAATTGGGTTCGAGCATTAGTACGGTACCCTCGGTGCTGGTACGCCCTTTGTGTACTGATATGAATTTAGCTTATTGGAATTTTACAAACTATTGCGTATCGGTATAGGTCGACCCATACCGGTACAACCTTAAATAGCGTACCGGTACAGATTAAACACCGTACCGATACCCTACTCACAGTTTATCCTTGTTCATCACTCTAAACAAGGGGTACCAGTACGAGCTCCCCACGTACCGGTACTAAAGCCTAGAAAATATTTTCTATGACTCGAAAATCACTCCTAACTTGTCTCTAAACATCCCAAAGCCACCCAAGTTGTTACTAAAATTTACTAATTTTTTTATGAGCATATTAGAGTCATCTAACAGCTTTTTTTATCATCAAAATTATTACTTGATTTTCCAAGACAAGCTTCCCCAGAACAACTCCTACCATACCATACAATCAAGAAAATGAATAATTTTATGATCTTCAAAAAGTATAGGAGTCAGAGATGCACTGACCTTAAGCAGCAAATCTTAGATTAAAACTTCCACACAAGCTCCTTTAGACATTTCTTTTTGTCTCAAGCTTGAAGAAGCTTCCTAACCACTTTCTCTTGCCAAAAAAATATGTAAATTGAATCAAACCTTAGACAAATGATTAGATAAAAGTCTACTACAAAATTACAACCTTAAAAATCAAGGAAAGCTCTATAGAAACTCATAAAGCTTAAAACCTATTAAAACCCCATAAATAGTTAGCTCACCTTTTTGAGAAAAGAAGATACTTTTCTTGAAGCTTATGAAATGGGGATTAACATACTTGAATCTTGGATGAAAGAAATGATGAAGAAAGTTTGGATTTTTAAGCTCTTTGACTATGGAGATTTTGAGGGAAAAGATAGAGGAAGAAGGGAGAAAAATGATGAAGGGGGAAGAGTGAGCTAAGCATGTCTCCCATTTCCCATGTGAAGACAACTCAACATTAAAGGGTGATTAGTCTTTATTTCAAAAAGGGGTACAATCTCCACATAAAACCTTTAAGATTCTCCATTGTCACAAAACGGCCACTCTTTAAGTCTACATAGCCCAATTCTCAACCAATAACGCCCAAAATTGGCTCAAGAGGTCCACTTACCCAATATAACACCAAGGTTCATAACCTGGGTCAACGCCCAACTGTTGACTCAGAAATTCGGGTCATTACAACTCTCCTCTCCTAAAAGGAAATTTCATCCTCAAAATTAATTGAAAGAGAAAGTTATGTCCATAATAATATTTCAACACTTCTTTCGAATCACACATAGTCACATTGACTACGAGGTTCCTCCATAGAATCTTCAATTGGTGATTATCAATCCATTAGGGTATCATTAACTTTTCCTCGAGTCAAAACTAGCATTCGTCTCAATCCTTCGTTTGAGGTATTGTGGAATAAATCTGAACAATATTGTCTAAACATCGATACATGAAAATTAGGTGTATTTCACCTCGGTAGCAATGCTTAACAGTAAGTCAACAATCCAATCCTCTCTATCATCATCCGCGGATCAAAAAGTTTAACTCCATTCTCACATGCATCCAAGACGCAACACCTCTTGAAGTTGTGATGCAAGAATAATTTTCCTTGTCTACAACTCAATTGATGTGCACACATTCCAAGAACATGCAAAATTTCTAAAGATCAAACACTATCGTCGACCTTGGTTTATCAATACTTTCTCTTTGATTAAGTTGATCAAGGCAAACCTAGTATCATACTCTCTTTAAACCCGATCCAACTCAACAAAAACCAAATTCACGATCCTTCAACACCACAATTGAGCCACCTTGATGCTAGCTCAAAAACTGTTGTCATATACGAACTCCACTAATGGTTATAGTCCATCCAGCTACTCTCGAAGATTCGAACATCTCCTTCGAAACCAACCACATAATTTCAACGAACAGTTGCGTTAAAGTTCTAACGAGTCCTCAAGGACTCAAATGATTGTTCCGACAAATCCCGATGTAACACAAAAATTGGTTCTATATAATCGTAGCCGATAAACCGCACTTCTACTGCGCTACTCTAATAATATACACACAAAATTGCTTCCTCAATGGTGTTACTTGTCAAACTTGAACATTCTTGTTTGAGCATAGATATTGGATGCTAAACCAGTTCAAACACCACGTCATTTTGGGACCATCTTATCTTATCTTATCTGATCAATACGATAACCTTGATTCCATTGAACCACACATTACGTGGTGTAGGAAAAATGGGTTAATCCAAAACGAATAATCAAATATAAATGAAATTAAATCAAACACACTTTAAAGTAAATTTACAGATTTGAAATAAACCAAAATAAATCATGTTGAGGCCTGCAGTTACGCAGTTTCCTTAAGACAAATTCGACCACTCCTTGGTGCTTGAGTTCGTCGGTCGTCAGTCTCCCAAGATACAACAAGTGATTATCTTCAACAGTAGTATGATTGTAGAGATCACGAACAGTACCTTGTCTTTGCCCATCAACAAAAATAGTATGCAATTTCGAAGAGTTTGAAGATTTTTGAGATGATGAAAATTGGAAATTGGCTCGATATATATAGGGGAATAGTGGAAGAATATATGGAAGATAAAATATTCTTTATTAATGGCCAAAATCTGATTTAATTCGGAATTAGTCAATATTGCCATTTTAAACGGATATATTTTTGTGAATTGAACCCGGTACCTTTTTAATATTCGAATTTAAGGAAGCCTAAAACTATCTCTTTTAAATTCAGAATATTCAAAAATATATTATATTTTTAAGGAAAAAATTATTCAAAGTAGGTGGTAAAATATTTGCAATTGCACAAAAGGCCCAATTCCAAACATTTGTGTTTCCCACATGCACCCGAACTTGAATAGATTCAATAAGCTTCAATTTACATCCTCTGTGCTTAAACGCAAGGCACAATTTTCATTCAAATCATTCAATGACTATTAGGAGGGTAAGTGTATATAAATACTTCCCATGCTATTTATCCTACCACTGTGGGATAAGGGGGTTTTCACTTTCTTACTCAATTCACAACTACCATACTTTGAGCATCATTTCTCATTCATCACTCAACTAATTTGAGCATATGAGATGCCGTTGTAAAGGTCTCATGGAGTAGAATAAGACCCAATAAAATCATCATTTTAATCTCCACCTTTACCTTTTCGTAATATGGCTCAATGTTACCATTTCCTCACTTTTTTCCAACACGTGGTTCTTCAAGCATTGAAATTGTTTTGAAATTGGTGGTCCATAGCCTACCTAATAAAAATAATTAAATAATTTTTAAACTGTGAACATGTGAAAAATGATGTCGGATTGGTCTCTTCGCAACTATAAAGAGATGCCGGAGAAGTGAAATATTCAGCAAAATATTGAAGAGGGTATCTTTGTTGAGAGCTATATATCATGATGAATACTACTGCTGAGTCTTTGGTAGTTAAGAGGTACAAATATATTTTACTTTTTTTTCCGTTTCCGATTCGAAATCTTTAATTAAAGATGCATAATTTCACTAATCCCCGTATTTGTTTTGATGCAGGTTAGAAGGAAAGGTAGCATTGATAACCGGTGGTGCAAGTGGCATAGGAGAGAGCACAGTTAGGCTGTTTGTCAAGCATGGTGCCAAGGTTCTTATCGCCGATGTTCAAGATGAATTTTCCCAATCTCTCTGCAAAGAACTCGGAACACCGGATTTCATCAGCTATGTCCATTGTGATGTGACATGCGAAACCGATGTCCGAAACTCCGTGGACTTAGCGGTCTCCAGGTATGGAAAGCTTGATATCATGTTCAACAATGCTGGCATTACAGGTGATGCTGAATTGAGAGCTATAGATTCAGATGGCGACAACTTTAAGAAAGTCCTTGATGTCAATGTGTTGGGTCCATTCTTGGGTGCCAAGCATGCTACTCGAGTGATGATTCCGGCCTGAAAAGGGTGCATTCTCTTCACTGCTAGCGTCGTTTCGGTTACTTACATCGGTACTCCACATGCCTATAACACATCAAAGCATGCTGTTGTGGGATTGGCTAAGAGCTTGAGCGTTGAGTTAGGAGAGCATGGGATTAGAGTCAATTGCATTTCTCCTCACGCCATTCCGACTCCTATGCTACTCAACTTGTTAGATGTTTCGGATGAGAGGAAGGTCGAGGAGGTTGTTTCGGGGAACGGAGTATTGAAAGGGACCATACTTGAAGCAGAGGATATTGCAAGGGCTGCCTTGTTTCTAGCAAGCGACGAGACCAAATATGTGAGTGGTGTCAATTTGCCCGTTGATGGAGCCTATAGTCTCAGCAATCAGACATGGAAAACTGGACTGCAAGAAGACTATTGCTGAATTATATATATATATGAAAACACTACAATACCTTGCTCTAGCCAAATAGATTGAATGTATCTGCTTGGAGTTTCGAATAATTTGAGCCTTTGTATGTTATTTCCATGTAGAAAAATGTACAACGAGTCTTAAATAAATGAGTTTTTCAAGTGGATTGGAAAAAGAGTTTACAGCAACGAAAAAGAAAACAAAAGTTCTGTTTGTTGGTTGTAAATAAAAGCAAGAACTGAATATTTGCAGACCACAGCCGCATCTATTGGCAAAAGCAACTTTAAATGACCCTCAAAATATAAAACAAAATCAAGTCTTTTTTTTTTCTTCTAAGGGAGCAAACTCGTAATGTTCAGGGTTTTTGGGAGGAAACAAAACGAACATTTAGAAGACAATTTTGTTGAGTGCAAGATCATTGTCCACTAAGACCACTTAGAAGTAGGAATGGCCATGGGTAGGGTTTTTGACCGATCCGCATTCGACCTAAAAATTTAACACCTTCATTTAAATTCGACCCGACTTGGCATTTTATGATGTTCCATTCGACCCAAATTCGAACCCCATTTTTAGAGTAAAAACCCGAACACAACTTGACCCGACCTGACATAAATAATTTATTTTTTATTATTATTCGATAAAATAGAGAGCTAATTGAAAAAATACAAATAAAGATGGAGCATTATAATAATTATTCTATTTTTATTAAACAAAATAGGAAGATAATTGAAATATATAGAGAGAGGGGCATTGTAGTAATTATACCTAAATATTTAGAATAAAATTAAACTATTATTTCGGGTCGGGTAGGGTAGGGTAGAGTATTTTTCAGCTTAAATCCAAACCCGACCCGACATTCTCCTAAAAAATCAAACCCAAAACCGACTCGAACCTGAATTTTTCTTTAAAAACCCCGACCCCATAGGATCGGTCGGATCGAAACCCATCGAGTATGGGTCAAATGGCCATCCCTACTTAGAAGCAAGGATGGACATAGAGGGGGCTGGAGGGGGCGGCGCCCCTTTAGAATTTTAAAATTCTTATATGATTTAAATTTTTTTTAAAAATTTTCTATATATTTTTTATTGAAAATCTATTTTCGCCCTGTTAACATAAAGTTTTCCTTCCGTCATTGCTTAGAAGGTTCAAAAGAGATGGCTTTGAATGCACACCAACTCAAGTTATACATATATGCATCTTATAAAAACAATATCCATCTTAGATTTTGAAAATAAAGCAAATCTTGATATATGATAATTTTGATCACGTGTGTATATATTGTGTCAGAGTGATATTACCTCATATCACTTTAATTCTAAATTATTTTATGGGTAAACTACATAAATGATCACCGAATTTTTATTACAGATTTATTTTGGTCACCATACTTTTAAAATATTCGATAAGGTCACCCAACTTTTAGTTCGATTTCAATATAGTCACCGAACTTTTAGGGTGGATTCATTTTGGTCACCATACTTTTAAAATATTCGATAAGGTCACCAAACTTTTAGTTCAATTTCAATATAGTCACTGAACTTTTAATTCACTTTCAATATGGTCCCTCCCGTTACCTTTCGTTAAAAGATGACGTTAGTTTTCGTTTTCCTTAATAAAAAATGGGTAAACTACACCAATCATCGTTCAACATTCTTCTCACTCTTATTTTGGTCACTAGAGTTAAAAAAAAATCAATTTAATAACTTAACTTTCGAATTGTTCATATTTTGACCACTCTCAAATGACATGTTTATACAAATAGAAAATTTTGATTAATCCTTAAAAGATTTATTTTAGTTAATTGGTAAATTTAGATTATTCAATTCTCGATCTTATATTATATTAATTAAATCAGATAATTAATTAACTAGTTAACTGAAATATTTGATCTTGGAAATGATTTTTTACTTTGTTTATTAAAATATCAAATATGATAATATGGTAAATTTAATAAAATTTCGGTTGTGATAAAAGTGTAAAAACAACTAGAAAGTCAAAAATTGAAAGTTCACACCTATTAATTCTACCTAGAGCCAAAACTTAAAAAAAAAAATTAAAAGGGTATCAAAATCATTAGACTATAAAATATTGTAATGCATAAAATTTAGAAATATTATATAAACTAGACCGTATCAGTTAATCAATTTTACTTAAAATTGTGAACCGTAATCGAATCGAAATAATTTATTTTAAAAATTATTACCAAAATCGGGTTCAATTAATCCTTAAAAATTATTTTGGTTAATTGCTAAATTCAAATTATTCAATTCTCAATCGTATATTGTACCAATTAAATCGTATAATCGATTGACCGGTTAGTTGGAATATTTGATTCGAGTAATAATTTTTTTACTTTGCTTATTAAAATATCAAATATGGTAATATGTAAATTTAATAAGCAAAGTAAAAAAATCATTACCCGATTTTTAAGGATTAATCGAATTTTTCTATTTGTATAACCATGTCATTTGAGAGTGACCAAAATATGAACGATTCGAAAGTTAAGTTATTAAATTGAAAATTTTTAACTCTAGTGACCAAAATAGGAGTGAGAAGAATGTTGAGTGATGATTGATGTAGTTTACCCGTTTTTTATTAAGGAAAAACAAAACTAATGTCAGCTTTTAACGGAAGGTAACATGAGGGACCTGTAGTGATGTCCTCTTATTGCTAAAAACCAAGTGTTTTCGAAGTGTTGGTTGTCTTTCAGATATAAAAATATTTATCCGTGGGGGTTTTGAAAAAACGCGTTATATTAGAAATTGGAGTCGCCACTGGCCGCTTAGGTAGGCCGGACACCATAAAACCAGAGATTTAAAAACTGTTGGGTTCGGGAGTCGGTTACGAATGAGGAAGGATTAACACCCCCACACCGCTCAAAATTGGTACTTTAATAATTATCGCTTTATTAATATTGGATTTTCCGGGTTAAAGTGATGATTAGTTTAAAATTTGGTTATAACTGCGAATAAATTTTAAAGGCCCCGTTATCCGAGAGTAAACGCCCAACCACTATCACTACGCCTGATACTGGCCCCGTTTACGCTCGGATAAAAGGGCACCGCATTGACATTATGTATTCCATTATGCAAACTTAGTGAGCAAAATATAAAACATGGCAAATAATTTAAATACAATAAATATTAACATAATAGAATACTAATCTAACATAAATAAAATACTAATCTAAAACATACATACATATATATTAATCCTACTCGTAAATAAGAACAAATTTAACATATCACAATAACAAGGCATGAATAAATACATGTGGGAACACAAACACATATTACAAGAAGACATATATATTAAAAATAAAACACATTGTAACATATGTAGAACATGGTATTATGCATGACAAAGAAAATATACTAACACGTAACCTAAAAGTAAAGAGAACATACAATACATGCTAAAATACAAAACATGTTGTGTACGAGCTAATTAAAATATCAATCGAATATGTGTGATACGAGTGACCGAACAAACGCATAAAAATACATAATCACCATAAACTTAACACATATATACATATAAACATGAAAATACGAAGCATGTACGAGAGACATATGAGCAGGTAAAAAGGCTACATCAACATATACGATCATAATAAACGAACATGAATATTTAAATATGGAACAGGACTGAAATGAAAAGAAATAAACATAAGAAACAGAAATTAAAAGGCAATAATGTGCGATTTAGGGACGCAATTGCAAGCTGAACGAAATCTAAAAGGACTAAAACTGTAATTGGACCAAGGGGCATGCTTGAAGTGAAAATTTCAAAAACACGGTGGGACTGGTGAGGTAATTTGGCCAGTTAAAAACTGATTCAATTTAATCCAGGGGTTGGATTGCAAGATTTTAGAATATAAGGGGGACCAGGGTTGTAAATATCCCATGCGGCAAGACAGAAATGCAAATATCGAAAATACGGGGGGATTTATTTCAGAATTTTACCATTTCACAAAATAAAATGCCTATAAAATCCCCTTTTTTAGCTCGATCTCAAATTTTCCCTTATTTTTCTTCTTAACCCGTTTTTATAATAACCTATCTTTCATTTTCTCTCAACTCAACCATCCCAAACCGTTGATAAACCCAGAAACCGGTGACCATTCGTCGTCTTCTCCGCCGCCGACCGCCGCTAGCCGGCGCCGGCGAACCAAAAGAAACACCCAAAACCAACCTCTTTTCAAACCGAACCCAAATCTGAACTTAGATTTACATTAAGACTCACCCTTTTTGTCTAGATCTAAGCAAATATGAAATGGAAAAAAAAGTTTTTTTTGTTTATGTTTAACCGAAATGAAACCAAAAGGGACCTCTCTCTCCCTTCAGTTCACCATGTTCAGCTTTGGAAAGCTGAAGAGGCTTGTACTGGTGAGGGGAGACCCGTTGACGACAAAGGTAACAAATCTACATCCCTCCCGTTTTGTTATCACTTCTTATTTTTTATACATGCATGCAAGGAAGTAAGAAAAAGAAAGGGGAGTTACCACTGAAACTTTGTGCTTCTTTCTTATTTTTCTATAACTGATTACAACTGGACTGCCTTACAAATTACTTGTTTCATACATATATCTCTCTTTTTCGGTTTGGTAGCAAGTACTGTAAAATACATTTTTTAGATATGAAATGATACTGACATCCCTCTTTTTTGGTGATTTTTGATATATCAGCTTATCCTGAATGTGGTGGTTGGAGGCCGGCATGGTGGAAGCATGGTGGCGGTGTGGGGGAGATGTCTTTGGCCAGAGGCATTCTCGACCGTTGGATCAGATTCGATCTAACGGTTGGGATAGCTTGAAGAATGCACGGTCCAGATGAAACCTCGATCGGTGGAACAACTCTAGATCGTGACACGTGGAGCTCAGCAGTCGAGGAGTTATGGCGCGTGGGATTCACGCACGCGTGGGAGATCGAAGGGTCCGCGCGTGGATCGAACGCGCGCGTGGCATCTGAACGGTCTGGGCGTGTAATTCACGCGGCCAGCTGGATAACTTCCCTCTTTGATCGTAGCCGTTGGATCAAAATTTTGATCCAACGGCTCCTGGTTGGCTACACAAAGACAAAATAATTAGGGTTAGATATCTGATAGGTATTAGGGTTCTGTTAGGGTTTTGGGTTTGGGCCAATCGGGCCTTGTAATGTATTTTTGGGTTTTGTAATAATCTGGACACTTAATTTAATTGGGTTTTTATTTTCAGATTTGTACATATATATATTAATAATAATATATTAATATAATAGTAAATGCATACACATACATACTTACGTACACATACATACGATTGTAATGAAATACATTCACACATAAATACACTTAATAATAATACATACAATTCATGCAACACTCATTCGTATACATTCAATAATAACAAGGACATTAATAATATACATGCAAACATATATAAACATACTCATAAATGCACATATACCAACATATATTATATGATACCTATAACATAAATATAACCATATCACACACATATTAATAGGTACATAATACACAACATAAGTATATGCACCATGCATACATTCACACATCACACATATATTATATATGTAATATTAATAACATATACACGCACACATATATATGTAATCATGCACTAATATATTAATATGATACTTAGAGACTAGATAAAAATGAGTGATTACAGTTGCCCCTCTTTGCTTGTTCTCATGAAATGGGAACAAAGCAAAGATTCATAAGCACTCATTTTTATTCGACTTCCCTATTTGTAGCTTTGGAAACACGTGCTCTTCTGGAACTCTCCGCTTTTCCTCGGCTGAATCTTCGGGCTCGTAAGTCCTTTCTATATAACTTCTTCCCCCTCCGATCTTGGAGCTACATGCTCTTTCTATATGGAACTCTTCGCTGTGAAGCCTCAAGTTATGAGTCCCTCCTATATAGAATTTTTCATCTTGAGACGGTAAGGTTTGGAGTCCTTCCTATATAGAACTCTTTGCCTTCAACGCGGCTGGTTTTTTCTATATAAAACCTTTTGCTCCGCTGATGGATTCTTCCGACTGGGAGTTCCTCCTGTATAGAACTGCTAGTCTTCAAACCCTGGAGCCGTCAGTCCTTCCTATATAGAACTTTTAGCTTACGAAAATCTCGAGCTACGGGTTCTTCCTATATAGAACCTCTCACTCTAAGACAGTAAAGCTCAGAGCCCTTCCTATATGGGACTCTTCGCTTTCAACATAATAGGTTTTCCCTATATAAAACCTTGTGTATCATGGGTGAATTCCTTCGGCTGGAAGTTCTTCCTATATAGAACTGCTAGTCTTCACCCTGGAGCCGTCAGTCCTTCCTATATAGAACTTTTAGCTTCTGAAATCTCGGAGCTACGGGTTCTTCCTATATAGAATCTCTCACTCTAATACAGTAAAGCTCGGAGCCCTTCCTATATAGGACTCTTCGCTTTCAACACAACAGGTTTTCCCTATATAAAACCTTGTATATCATGGGTGAATTCCTTTGGCTAGGAGTTCTTCCTATATAAAACTGCTAGTCTTCACCCCGAAGCTGCGAGCCCTTCCTATACAAAACTCTCCGCTCCTGGAACCCTGGAGCGGCGGATTCTTCCTATATAGAACCTCTCTCTGCAGGCGCTTGGAAACATAGGCCTTTCGTATATAGAACCTTCATCTTCACATTTGGGATTCACACCATGATGGCTACCGATGTCTCTTTGAATCTATAGATACCTGTCTAAGATAAGACAAAATGCTATGACAAATGAATTGACATGCTCATAATCCTAATCATGTCTAACTATTCATGATGCACGAGTGTTAATATCTTGGTGGGCTTGCTTTAGTCCTCAGTCAACCTCGACTTTACGTTGTTCACTTTCTCCCCTTTTTTGGCGGCGATATCCCATTTCACTGTCGGGTTCAACCATTCCAACCTTTCTTTTTCTAAATTTCTGATTTGGGGTTCTAAAGTGCCCTTTCAGGTTTTCGCTTTAGAGGTTCTTTTTTTCCTTTTTCTTTTTTTCATGGGGTGTCCTTCCGGGTTTTCACCTGGGAGATCTCTTTTGTTATCTCGCATGCTTTCTCTTGAACAAGCAGGGCGTGCGCCATTGGTCATCCTATCATGGTGCTTGAAGCCTTCCACCTTCCCTGTCAACAGCCGTTATGTAGGGAGCTAGAGGGCAAAGTTAACATCATTTTCTAATCACCTGCATCTTTAAGATTAGATCACAGTAATGCTCAGAAATCTCTTGTTTATCATAAGCCTATGTTAGCTTATTTGCATGATATTAACAAGAAGGCGAGGAATGTATGCTCAAAAATATGATTTTATTACGATTAAGGGTTTGGGATACTTTGAGAGAGTTATGACACACATGAGGAAGAGGAAAAGCTAAATATGAAATACAAGATCCCTCATTATCTTCGGTATGAATGATACATGATCCTATCAACTGACGTACAATCTTTTGCCTGAAGCTCCCTCTTCACAGGGTTCATGGGGATGACCCTTCTCTTCGGATATCCAACCTTTCAATTTATCCGAGCTGCCCTTTATGGGTTTTCGACTCGGGTCCTCCCTTTGCTTCAAGAAGCCTTGTTTCGGGTTTTTGCCCTGAGCTCTCCATTTTTGTTCTTTTTTTTTCTTTTTTCTTCTTTTTTTTCAAACGTAGTATTTCTTAACAGCATCGGAATTTACAGGGCTTTTCAGCTCGTCTCCATCCATTTCAGTTAAGATTAGGGCTCCTCCTGAGAAAGCCTTTTTTACCACGTACGTCCCTTCCCAGTTGGGCATCCACTTTCCTCGAGAATCTTTTTGAATCGGGAGGATTTTCTTGAGCACCAGATCCCCCTCTCTTAACTCTCTTGGGTGCACCTTTTTTGTTGTATGCCCGCATCATCCGCTTTTGGTACATTTGACCATGGCAAATGACCTTTAGTCTTTTTTCTTCAATGAGATTTAGCTGGTCGAGTCTGGCTTGCACCCATTCGGATTCTTCCAATTTTACTTCATTTAAGACCCGGAGTGACGGAATCTCTACCTCAATGGGGAGTACTGCTTCGGTACCATACACCAAGGAGTAGGGTGTTGCCCCTGTTGACGTGCGAATGGACGTCCTATAAGCGAAAAGGGCAAATGGCAGCTTCTCGTACCAATCCCTGTAGGTATCCGTCGTCTTTGCTATGATCTTCTTTATGTTCTTGTTTGCTGCTTCCACTGCCCCATTCATTTTAGGACGATAGACTGTGGAATTATAATGTGTTATCTTGAATTGATTGCACACGCCCGTCATCATTTTGTTATTCAGATTGGAAGCGTTGTCGGTGATGACCCTTTCTGGCAAACCATATCGACAAATAATCTCCTTCTTTAGGAATTTACATACTGTAGTCCTTGTGATGTTGGCGTAAGATGCTGCCTTTACCTATTTAGTGAAATAGTCTATAATGACCAAAATGAAACGGTGTCCGTTAGAAGCCTTCTGGTGAATCTGCCCGATGACATCTATGCCCCACGCCATAAAAGGCCACGGAGAATTCATGGTGTGTAAAGGCGATGGGGGAGCGTAAATCTTGTCAGCATAAATTTGGCATTTGTGGCATTTCCTGGCATAATCGATACAATCTCCCTCCATGGTCAACCAGAAATAGCCATATCTCATAATTTTCCGGGTTATAGACAACCCGTTGGTGTGCATCCCGCATAGACCATCGTGTACCTCGGCTAAAATCTCTTTCACCTCCCGGGCATCCACATATCTCAGCAATGTCTGATCATGACTTCTCTTATATAGGATCTCCCCATCTAGGACATATCCTGTTGCCATTTTTCTGAGCGTTTTTCTGTCATTGTCATTTGCCCCTTCGAGATACTTTCGAAGCTTTACATATTGCAAGATGTCATAGTACCATGGGTTTCCATCAATCTCTTCCTGCACATTACAATAATGAGCAGGCCTTTCAAACGTCTGCATCTTAATGGGCTTCATTTCTTCCCCAGTGTTTGTTTTAAACATGGATGCCAGGGTCGCTAAGGCATCTGCCATCTGATTTTCTTCTCGGTGAAGGTAATTGAAGCTGACCCTTTCGAACTCCTTGGTGAGCTCTTGAATCAATTCATAATATTTGACCAACTTCGAGTCCCTGGTTTCCCATTCCCTACGTAACTGGTAAATCACTAAGGATGAATCTCCGAATACTCAAAGTTCCTTAATCTTTCTTTCAATAGATGAGTTTAGTCCCATAACGCAGGCTTCGTATTCAGCTATATTGTTGGTGCAGAAGAATTCTAGTCTGCTAGTGAAGGGATAATAAACATTCTCAAGGGAAATTAGCACGGCTCCTATCCCATGTCCGAGGGCGTTAGATGTTCCATCAAAGTAAAGCTTCCATAATTTATCATCTGAAACCTCTTCCTCGGTTGTAATGCACATCAAGTCTTCATCCGGGAAATTAAAGTTCAACGCCTCATAGTCGTCCAAAGCACGACTAGCTAGGAAATCTGCTACGGCACTCCCATTTACGGCTTTCTGGCTCACGTATACAATATCGAATTTGGATAAGAGCATCTGCCAGCGGGCCATCCTTCCCGTTAGTGCTGGCGCTTCCATTAAGAACTTCAATGGGTCTAGCTTGGATATCAACCAAGTAGTATGGTACATCATATACTGTCTAAACCGCTTGGTAGCCCAAACTAGAGCACAACACAGCTTCTGAACTGGCGGGTACCGCATTTCGCAATCATTGAACTTTCTGCTTAGGTAATAGATGGCTTGCTCCCTTTTCCCTGACTCATCGTGTTGCCCCAATACACACCCCATTGAATTCTCAAAGACTGTCAGGTAGAGGATTAATGGTCGGTCTGGTACTGGCGCGACTAAAATCGGAGCATTTGTCAGGTACCTTTTGATCTTTTCTAGGGCTCCTTGACATTCCTCATCCCACACACCGGGATTATTCTTTCTAAGAATTCTGAAGACCGGGTCACACCGATCGGTTAATTGGGAAATGAAACGAGAGATCTATTTCAACCTCCCTAGGAAACCGCAAACTTCCTTCTGAGTGTGGGGTGGTGAGAGATCCTGGATGGCTTTCACTTTATCTGGATCGATCTCAATCCCTCTTCTGCTTACCACGAACCCTAAGAGTTTTCCAGAAGTAACGGCGAAGGTACACTTGGCAGGATTAAGCCTCAGCTGGTATTTCCGTAGCCTTTGGAATAGTTTTCTCAAGTTCTATAGGTGCTCCTCCTCTGTTCGGGACTTGGTGATCATGTCGTCCACGTATACTTCTATTTCTTTGTACATCATGTCATGGAAAAGAGTCACCATTGCTCTTTGGTAAGTTGCCCCTACATTCTTAAGCCCAAAAGGCATCACCCGATAACAAAAAGTGCCCCACATGGTTATGAAAGTAGTTTTCTCCATGTCGTTAGAGTCCATCTTTATCTGGTTGTACCCTGAAAAGCCATCCATGAATGAAAACCATGAGTGTCCCGCAGTGTTGTCAACCAGCGTGTCAATATGTGGTAGAGGAAAGTTGTCTTTAGGGCTGGCTCGGTCTAGATCCCTATAATCTACACACATACGAACTTTTCTGTCATTCTTCGGTACTAGTACGATGTTTGCAACCCATTCGGGGTATTTGGCTATCTCTAAGAAACCAGCATCAAACTGTTTTTTTACCGCTTCTCTGATTTTTAATAACATGTCTGGTCTCATTCTCCAAAGTTTTTGCTGTATTGGCTTGCACTCCGGCTTTGTTGGCAATTTGTGCACCACTATGTCAGTATTCAATCCTGGCATATCTTGATAGGTCCAGGCGAAAACATCCTTAAATTCCTGAAGTAGGGTTATCAGTTCGTGCTTAGTTTTCGAGGAAAACGTCGTCCCTATTTTCACTTCTTTTCTCTCTTCTTCAGTCCCCAAGTTTACAACTTCTGTTTCTTCTTGGTGGGGCATGATCTGCCTTTCTTCGTTGGCCACCATTCTCCTCAACTCTACCGGGACCTCACATTCTATCTCATCATCTTATTCCTCAATTCCCTCTGAGATCCCAGGGCATTCAAAATTCACTTCGGGATTGGATCCGGTATCATTCATATAGTCAATCATGAGCGACCTACATTAAATGAGAATGAATTGTATTGGGAAGAGGATGGCTTTATATGAAGTGAATGAACATGAAGAATGCATGAATGAAATAAATAAAATGTTTGTCATTCAAGAAAATGAGGGATATTTTCATTTCAACAAAAAAGTTAACATAGGTGCCCTCTACAAAAGATCCCCATTGTTTATGAGCAAAAACAAAAGGTTGATTCGGAGCATTACTTTGATCTATTCCTAAAAACCACAGGTAGATCAATGCAGCTCTAGTTATCAAGTGTTTCCCCGGGACGGCAGGGGCGGATGTTGGTCAACATTTTGCTGCCTTGGCCCTTTCCAGCTATCATGTTGATGTACATCCCTTCAAGTGATTAATTGAATATCTCCTCCTTGTTGAGTACGTCATTTTCCTTAATTGCCTCTTCAACTTCTTGACCTGGTTGGTAGAATCCTCCGGAGACAAAAGTGGTTTTCAAACTAGGAAAGGACATTGGTCTCTACGGAATGTCTTCTCCTTTAAATCTGGCTTTTCTTTGCTCTTCTTTTCTCTTATATTCCTCTTTTCTCTATTGGACACTTGGTTTGTAACCCAGCCCAAAACGGTCCTTCTTGGTTATCATACTTTTGGCTCTTAGGCTCCATTGTAATATCTTCCCCAACCCTCTTCCTACTTTGGCTCCTCAGCCCAAAGTTTCTGCGACGATCATCTTGGTAAAATTAGGTACCTGGGATAGGGGATCCGACTTCCCTCCGCGACGAATGTGGTATTCACTAGCTCTAATGCTCGAAAAGAGCATTCTGCAGCATCCTCGTCATTTTGAATATAGGGGGCATCTGATGTCATTGAAGCAACAATTTCCTGCTCGGCCTCTACTGTGACCAATTTGCCTTCGACTACGAATTTTAATTTCTGATGCAATGATGAGGGGACAACTCCTGCGGAGTGCATCCATGGCCTTTCCAATAAGCAGCTGTAAGATGGTTTTATGTCCATTACCACAAAATCAATCACATACTCAGTCGGCCCGATCAATAGAGGCACCTCAATTTTTCCCACTGTTCCTCTTTGTGTACCGTCAAAGGCTCTTACGGAATTATGGCAGGGCTTTAGGTGAGGACCATCTATTGGTAGTTTCTGCAAGGTCACCATAGGCAACACGTTCAATGCTGGCCCATTGTCAATCAGGACCCCAGGTACTACATACCCTTTGCAGTGGGTTGTGATGTTAAGGGCTTTGGTGGACCCCATTCCTCCCTCGGGGATCTCGTCATCACTGAATGTTATATGATTATAGGCAGTGATATGCCCCACTATCCTGTCCAGTTTTGTCACAGAAATATCCTGGGGCACAAAAGTTTGATTTAGTACTTTTAATAGTGCCTCACGGTGTCTTTCTGAACTCAAGAGCAACTCCAGCACTGTGATCATAGCCGGTTGCTTTCGTAGTTGTTCCACTACACTGTACTCGCTATGTCTCAGGAACTTCAAAAATTCTTTGGCCCGAGCCTCAGTTACCGGCTCATTTATCTTTGGGAGAGGTTCTTCACCGAATATCTGCGTGGGGCTAACCGATGTATTCTTTCCCTTATCTTTGACCGCTTCAGCTGTTCTCAAAGCCTCAGAGGAATAACATCTGCCGCTCCTCGTGAAATGGCCCACCTCACCGACATTCACATCGCTCTTGCTTTGTTCGTCTTTTAGCGTAGGCTCTTTTACCTGACCATATTCTGGCTTTTCTGGCATGGTCACATTTATAGCATAGTTCCAGGGAGTTTGCCGCATATCCTTGAATGGGAACGGGGATGGTGCTGAAATGATGATCTTGGGATTTATCTTAGTGGTTTCTCCTTGGGAGGCACCTGCATTCCCTGGCCTGGAGGAGATGATAAAAGGTCTATCCCTCCCGTATTTAGTATTGGGGCTATCCGTCATATGTACGTCCGACCCCTTCTTTCCCGTAGGCTCTTCGAAGAATTCTATTTGCTTTTCATTCATCAATTGTTGTACCAATCTCTTGAACTCGTCGCACTTTTGGATGTCATGCCCTTCATCCTGATGGAATTCGCAATACACTTCACATCCCTTCTGCCTTATTACCATGCCTTTGTCGATCACATGGGCCATGCATAATTGTTGAAATACCCACAACAAAGGAAATTTGATTTCTGACACATCATCCTTAATCTTCCTGGTAAAGCATTCTTCAATAACATTTACTCCTCTGTTCCCATGATTAGGTAATGGGTTAGTAGCTACACTTGGTTCTTCGAACTTCAGTATCCCAGAATCAATTAAGTTCTGCACAAGTTTTTTAAAGGCAAGGCAGTTCTCGGTGGGATGTCCAGGGGCACCGCCGTGATAGTCGTAATGAGCGTTCGGGTTATACTAGGATGGGAATGGCGGTTTGAAATGAGTAACGTAATATGGACGGACCAGGTCTGCTTCATACAACTGAGAGTAAAGCTCCGAGTACGGAATGGGTAGGGGAGTAAAAGTTTTCCTCTCTTTCTCTTTTCTCGAGATTCTCTCCTCTCTTTGATTCGAGTTTTGCGTTTTTCCCCCAGGTGCTTGTGGCTGTGAGATTGTAAAATTCTTCGGGGCGGTGTAAGTGCTGGTGGCATTTACTTCATTCTTCTTGCTGTATTTCTGAGATCCTTCCCCGCTATCAATTTACCACTCTTAATTGCCAATTCAAGGGACTCCCCAGTCCTAATTAGATCAGCAAAACTCTGTGTTGTATTATTAATGAGGCGATCGAAAAGTGCCCTTTTCAAAGTATTAACGAAAAATGGCATAATTTCATGTTCCGGGAGGGGTGGTTGAATTTGGGCGGCCACTTCCCGCCACCTTTGAGCATATTGTCGTAGACTTTCGTTGGACTTCTGCCCCATATTTTCCAACATAATTCTACTTGGGGTCATATCTGTTACATGTTTATATTGCTCAATGAATGCTCTTGACAGATCTTTCCATGTCTTGACATTTACCTTGCTCAACTGGGTGTACCACCGTAACGCCGCTCCAGTTAGGCTGTCTATAGTGAATCAACAGCTTCTCATCCTTAAGGTAGGCCGCCATCTTCCGGCAGTACATTGTTATGTGCGCGGAAGGACAAGTGGTTCCATCGTATTTGTCGAACTCTGGCGTTTTAAATTTTGGCAGTAAGACAAGGTCAGATACCAGACTCAAGTCACTAGCATCGTTTCCCGATTCTTCCATAGCTTGTAAAGTTTTAAATTTTTCCTCCATGAGGCGAAACCTTTCCTCCCACTTTTTTTCTACCTCTGTCCTGATCCTTTCGACCAAATTCAAGTCTAGCACCTCCTCTTCATAGAGTGCTTCAGTGTCGAGGGGTTGAGTCTCAGATGCCCCTACCTGAAGATTAGCTAACATTCATGCAGGGTCGATATACACCCTTCTAGTCAGATTTGGCGCAGCTGGTTGAACCTTATTGTGAACTGGGGTACCCTCTGGTTCTTGAACGATTTCTCCTTCAACTCTCTTTCCAAGACTTTTAGCCAATAATGCGGTTATGTCGGATACTATCGATGCTTGCGACTGAGCAATCTGGTCACCGAGGCTTCTTTGAGCCTCTTCAAACCTTGCTTCGAGCTCTCTTTGCCCCTTTTCTAGACTGGTTATCCTGTCTTCCATGAGCTTGCTTTGTAATCGGGTAAAGTATAGATGATGAATGATTGCGGGTTAACTTCTATTTTCACACACTTCCACAATATTCATAACATTAATATGGTTGCAAGAAAAATAAATGCATGTATAATGATGCGAATGTCATGATGTAATGCAAGAATGTATGCAGATAAAGTACTGATTCCGCTGGTAATCACCCTTTTGAACTACTTCCACGGGAATTAAAGGGTCTAGATTACAATAGAGTTTATATTACAAAATGAAGATCCATAATACAAAAGAGTACTGATTACAACACAGAGCCCTATAGATAAGCCCTAGTTCTATCTCCTAATTTTCCAAATGCCCTGAGCAACTTGATGAACCTGAGAGCTTCTTCCATTTCTGGGAATACGAAAGATCGAAGTGTTTCAGCCTCGATGGCCAAATCATTCACATGCCTGGCGACTCGTTGTATGTCCACCATCAGGTTTGCATAATATTGGTCCCTATTCTGTACCATCCGGGCAGCGTCACGCAGCCTCCTTTGCCAATAAGTGTTCCCTCCGGCTGTAGACTCTTCGAATACACTAATTCTTTTCTTATAATCTTCAACAGTTGCTTCAAGGGACTTAATTCGGGTTCGTAACATGCCTACTTCGCGCTCTCTTTCTTGTAGCTCAGTGAAGCCATTCTTTGGCAGTACGTTCGAAATGAGTGTTCTACTTCTGCCACATTTTCTTTCAATTCGACATTCTGACTTCGGCTTTGATCTAGACTTTGAATAGTGTCGTCGTACAACTTTTGCATCTCTAACAGTCTATTCCGGCTATTCATGGACCTTCTTTTCCATGCGGTGACGTTTTCTCTCTCGTGGTTGACTGCTTGTTTTCCTTTACTAATTTCTTGCCTAGTTCTTTCCTTATCTTGGTAATTGACCTTCTTGAAGGACTGTCTTTCTTCCTCAATAGCCAACCGGCAGCTTTCTATCTCCTTCTCGATCGCTCTCTTGCTGATTTCTCGTTCTTCTTCCACCAAATGGATACCATTCATTCTTTCCTTTTCCACGGCTATGAACTGACTTCGGCCGGCCTTCTGTATTTTCGCTTGTA
The DNA here is from genome assembly GCA_019671005.1 of Hibiscus mutabilis. NCBI lineage: Eukaryota > Viridiplantae > Streptophyta > Magnoliopsida > Malvales > Malvaceae > Hibiscus > Hibiscus mutabilis. The sequence continues at coordinate 24,705,615 of CM033713.1, forward strand.
GTAGAAGGGTATCCTTTTGGTAAAGAGCGTTCTTGTCGCTCAAATCCGCATTTAATTTCTTCAACTGTCTAATGATCCCATCCCATTTGTCGACCTCTAAGCTTGCTTTATAGAGCTTACTCGCATGTTGAGTCTGTTGGGTGTCCATTTTCTTCTTAATTTCTTCGAGTTCATTTCGTAAGATATCGGCTTCAGATGGTACCACCCTTGTAAGCTCCTCAAGCGACACCACGGGTCCTTGATCGGATTCAGGAATCACATCATTAACCCTCAAACGTCTCCAAAGATCATAGTCTGGGGTGGTCATGTGCTCGGTGTCTCCTTCCACCCTAATCTGGTAACAATGGTCCCAAGCCCTCATGATAGTCTGAACTTTCTCTTTGAACTCCCCTTTGAAAAGAAATTCAGTTCGGCTTAACCCGGCGGTATTGGGAATGAACTTTCGTGATCCGAATTATCGGGACACCAAAAGCGGAACACAAGCAATCCCTCCATGTAGTCCCAACATCATCAACCAGTTGAAATCACCGCAACTATATAAAAAGTAATTAACTCTACCGAGCCACGGGACCCTCCATACTATGTCTTCGTCTTGAATGTTCCTAAAGAAACTAGCCCATTTTCTTGTTTTCAAGTCCTCTCGCCACTCTTTTGCTAAGTATTCCCGTAAAGGCGAAAAACCTTGGAAGGATATCCCCAGTAGGACCCTCGTCGGCGTCTTCCACATGTGGCTCTGAATCCATACCTGTAACAGTTGCGCACATCCTCGAAAACGTCCTTCTTCGTGCTTCCGACTGGCATTTAAAGAAATAAAGGTCTCAGCCAAAATAGCTTGTACTGGGTTTGCTTGCCATTTTACACGCTCAAACAGATCTAGAATGGCTACATCAATGTTTCCAAGAATTCTTGGAAGGATCACCAATCCATATATTCCCAAGGCAAGCATGTCTATCCTTTTCTCCTCATCCGAATGTGCAGGTAGGATGTCTCGAATGTTCTCCCATGCAAATACTGTACTATCTCCTCGAAGTCGGATCAAGCCATTAACCCAATCGTCACTCATTCCGGTAAAGGTTTTGAGCTTTGAAGTGTAATTCTAATTCCTCGGAGGTTTTGCGTAAATCAAATCTTCTTGAACATTTTTCTGATTAAGTAGAGCGGTATATTCTTCTACTGTGGACATCATGTCCTGTCCATTGAAGGTGAAGCAGCAAAAGGCAGGATTCCAGAACTGAAAAATGGCTTGGAACAGGGGCTGGTTGACCCGAATGTATATCAACTGTGCAATGTCGCCATAACTATCACAGAACCTATCTTGTAACCTCTGGTCCCATCCTTCCCAGATACTTTGAAGATCCCCTAAGTTGTTTTGTTGAAGACTCACATAGGTGTACCCTGCTATCACGCGCTCACTTGGTAAACTGTCCCCTTGGGCCTTCTGGTTGACCTCTGACCAATGTCTAACTGACAAGTTAAGCTACTTTTTTCTAAGACACCTTTTTTCCATGGTGAAAGACTTTCTGATCGGGTAAACCACTTGACCCAGTACCTTTATGTAATGCAAATGTAATAATGCATGAAAAAAATAGCAAAAGGAGACAAGTCAGTACCATATAGAATTAATATATACATAAATAAAAAGATGAATTAAATAAGGTAAACAGGCAAAACGACCCTATTTACCCATCTAAAACACCTAAGGTTATCCGCATGGCTCTAATAGGGTGGGTTTCTATGTTCTCTATATGCAGTGTTGGTGCTAGAAGGTACCTGAATTGTCCTTGCTGTCCCTACTAAGGGTAGCAAGGCCCCCGATCATCACCCATTATAGGCTCCTTTCAACCGGGTTCAATTCAGGGGGACCCATTCGCTTACGATATCCTTACGAAAGCATAAGGTACTCGAGCCCCGAAGGTACTTGCTAGGCCTACACGGGAGAACGATATCTCCACGAAAGCATTAGCGTTTTCCCCCCACTTAAAAAATGGGTTTATATGCCAAATTTTAAATGCGTTAAAATAAACGCGCAATTACAACCGAATATTAATTTAATAGTCACTTTAATCCGAAACTTCTAATAATTATTAAAGCGATAATTATTTGAAAAAGCTTAACTCTCTTTATTTGGTTAAAAACAAAAAATAGTCCCCAGCGGAGTCGCCATCTGTAGTGATGTCCCCTTATTGCTAAAAACCGAATGTTTTCGAAGTGTTGGTTGTCTTTCGGATATAAAAATATTTATCCGTGGGGGTTTTGAAAAAATGCGTTATATTAGAAATTGGAGTCGCCACCGGCCACTTAGGTAGGCTGGACACCATAAAACCAGAGATTTAAAAACTGTTAGGTTCGGGAGTCGGTTACGGATGGGGAAGGATTAGCACCCCCACACCGCCCAAAATTGGTACTTTAATAATTACCGCTTTATTAATATTGGATTTTCCGGGTTAAAGTGACGATTATTTTAAAATTTGGTTATAATTGCGAATAAATTTTAAAGGCCCCGTTATCCGAGAGTAAACACCCAACCACTATTACTACGCCTAATACTGGCCCCGTTTACGCTAAGATAAAAGGGCACCGCATTGACATTATGTATTCCATTATGCAAACTTAGTGAGCAAAATATAAAACATGGCAAATAATTTAAATACAATAAATATTAACATAATAGAATACTAATCTAACATAAATAAAATACTAATCTAAAACATACATACATATATATTAATCCTACTCGTAAATAAGAACAAATTTAACATATCATAATAACAAGGCATGAATAAATACACGTGGGAACAAAAACACATATTACAAGAAGACATACATATTAAAAATAAAACATATTGTAACATATGTAGAACATGGTATTATGCATGACAAAGAAAATATACTAACATGTAACCTAAAAGCAAAGAGAACATACAATACATGCTAAAATACAAAACATGTTGTGTACGAGCTAATTAAAATATTAATCGAATATGTGTGATACGAGTGACCGAACAAACACATAAAAATACATAATCACCATAAACTTAACACATATATACATATAAACATGAAAATACGAAGCATGTACGAGAGACATATGAGCAGGTAAAAAGGCTACATCAACATATACGATCATAATAAACGAACATGAATATTTAAATATGGAACAGGACTGAAATGAAAAGAAATAAACATAAGAAACAAAAATTAAAAGGCAATAATGTGCGATTTAGGGATGCAATTGCAAACTGAACAGAATCTAAAAGGACTAAAACTGTAATTGGACCAAGGGGTAGGCTTGAAGTGAAAATTTCAAAAACACGGTGGGACTGGTGAGGTAATTTGGCCATTTAAAAACTGATTCAATTTAATCCAGGGGTTGGATTGCAAGATTTTAGAATATAAGGGGGACCAGGGTTGTAAATATCCCATGCGGCAAGACAGAAATGCAAATATCGAAAACGCAGGGGGATTTATTTCAGAATTTTACCATTTCACAAAATAAAATGCCTATAAAATCCCCTTTTTTTAGCCCGATCTCAAATTTTCCCTTATTTTTCTTCTTAACCCGTTTTTATAATAACCTATCTCTCATTTTCTCTCAACTCAACCATCCTAAACCTTTGATGAACCCTAGAAATCGGTGACCATTAGCCATCTTCTCCGTCATCGACCGCCGCTAGCCGGCGCCGGCGAACCAAAAGAAACACCCAAAACCAACCTCTTTTTAAACCGAACCCAAATCTAAACTTAGATTTACACTAAGACTCACCATTTTGTCTAGATCTAAGCAAATACGAAATGGAAAAAAAAAGTTTTTTTTTGTTTATCTTTAACCGAAATGAAACCAAAAGGGACCTCCCTCTCCCTTCAGTTCACCATGTTCAGCTTTGGAAAGCTGAAGAGGCTTGTCACTGGTGAGGGGAGACCCTTTGACGACGAAGGTAACAAATCTACGTCCCTCCTTTTTTGTTATCACTTATTATTTTTTGTACATGCATGCAAGGAAGTAAGAAAAAGAAATGGGAGTTACCACTGAAACTTTGTGCTTCTTTCTTATTTTTCTGTAACTGATTACAACTGGACTGCCTTACAAATTTCTTGTTTCATACATATATCTCTCTTTTTTCGGTTTGGTAGCAAGTACTGTAAAATACATTTTTTAGATATGAAATGATACTGACATCCCTCTTTTTTGGTGATTTTTGATATATCTGCTTATCCGAACGCGGTGGTTGGAGGCCGCATGGTGGAAGCATGGTGGCGATGTGGGGAGATGTCTTGGCCGAGGCGTTCTCGACCGTTGGATCAGATTCGATCTAACGGTTGGGATAGCTTGAAGAATGCACAGTCTAGATGAAACCTCGATTGGTGGAACGGCTCCAGATCGTGACACGTGGAGCTCAGCAGTCGAGGGGTTATGGCGCGTGGGATTCACGCACGCGTAGGAGATCGAAGGGTCCGTGCGTGGATCGAGCGCGGCGTGGCATCCGAACGGTCCGGGCGTGTAATTCACGCGGCCAGCTGGATAACTTCCCTATTTGATCGTGGCCGTTGGATCAACATTTTGATCCAACGGCTCCTGGTTGGCTGCGCAAAGACAAAATAATTAGGGTTAGATATTTGATAGGTATTATGGTTCTATTAGGGTTTTGGGTTTGGGCCGATCGGGCCTTGTAATGTATTTTTGGGTTTTGTAATAATCTAGACACTTAATTTAGTTGGGTTTTTATTTTCAGATTTGTATTATATTAATATAATAGTAAATGCATACACATACATACTTACGTACACATACATACGATTGTAATGAAATACATTCACACATAAATACACTTAATAATAATACATACAATTCATGCAACACTCATTCGTATACATTCAATAATAACAAGGACATTAATAATATACATGCAAACATATATAAACATACTCATAAATGCACATATACCAACATATATTATATGATACCTATAACATAAATATAACCATATCACACACATATTAATAGGTACATAATACACAACATAAATATATGCACCATGCATACATTCACACATCACACATATATCATATATGTAATATTAATAACATATACACGCACACATATATATGTAATCATGCACTAATGTATTAATATGATACTTAGAGACTAGATAAAAATGAGTGATTACAGGACCATATTGAAAGCGAACTAAAAGTTCGGTGACTATATTGAAATTGAACTAAAAGTTGGATGACCTTATCGAATATTTTAAAAGTATGGTGACCAAAATGAATCCGCCCTAAAAGTTCAGTGACTATATTGAAATCAAACTAAAAGTTAGGTGACCTTATCGAATATTTTAAAAGTACAGTGACTAAAATGAATCTACCCTAAAAATTCGGTGACCATTTATGTAGTTTACCCTTATTTTACATTTCAACATTCAAGTTCAACATATCTATTTTATTACAAATTAATTATGTTGTCATTGAATGTAATGGATTCAGTTAAATTGATTATATTAGTTCTTATATTCAAATTTGATTTTTCCACTTACTCCAATTGATTTTAGATTAAATAATTAACATTTAGTACGCAATCAAAATATAAATATTAAATGCATGGAAATTTAAAAAATAAATATAAAATATTAAAGTTACTGAATAATCACATTTAGCTGGTTGATCAAGTTGCTAATTTTTGTTCCCTTATATTTTTTTAGGACATAGATTCTAGACTCACTAAGAATATTCTCTTTCTTTTTTTTCTAGAATCTCATTTTCCCTCCTCTAATTAAAATTAGGATTAAATTTGGAATTTATAAAAAAATATTAAAGCTACCGTGTCAATTATATTAAGACGTATCATATTATATTTATGAAATTATTTTAGATATAGCATTATTTATAAGAATATTTTGGATTGAAGATATTCCCTCCCACTACAAACAAAAAGCTTGTCATATGACATATGGGTCCGTCGTTTTTGTCTATACATCAATTAGTCAAAAAGCTAGCCTTGCACCGCCGGGACTCTTCACCGAAATAAACCAATCATTGATATGTTTATTGCATTTGTTTAATTATTATTAAGGTAAGAAAAGAAAATAAAAAAATGGTGAAAACGGATATGTTTGTCCCACTTTTGTTGGTAGATTTGTGAAAATTATATGATTGATCCAATAAAAAAACTTATTTTTTAACACTCTATCAATTTTAAGTTTTAATCTTAAAAATCTAAAAGTTAAACCTTAAAATCCTAAACCCCAATTTTCAGCAACGAAATTTGATGAAAGAGCTATGGATCCATTTAAAAGTTTTAAAATATCGAGGATTAAAATAAAATTTTCAAAAAATTTGAAGGTTTAATTTGTATTTTTTTGAAAAATGAAGTCTTAAAATTTTTAAAAATTTGAGAGACTTAATGAAAAGTTTTAAAAATTATGGGAGGAGTTTAATTAAAAATATTTAATTTTTTAAAATTTAATATAAATTTTTAAAAATTTTAAAAGATAAATTAAATTTTTTGAAAACTATAAGGGAGATGATTAAATTGAGAGCGCCCTAAAATTGGATGACTAAATTACAAAGAACTTTTTGGGCGAATAATTAATAGTGCCATAAAAATTAAGTGACCAATTGGATATTTTACCCTTTATATAATTTATATTTTCTTAACCTAACAGTTATATTTCACATTTTAATTGCGTGGAACATATACAAACTTTTGTATAAATTGAAAAGGTCTTATTATTTGTTAGAAGTAAAAAGAAAACAGAGGTTAAATATATTAAAAAATATATATTTTTGATCGATATGATATCGAATTGGTTTAAAATTTAAATGCATAATTATATTTCTAAACCTAACTATCAATTTTTTAAAGATATATATCATATGAAATTATACAAATGGGTTTAAAAGCAGACGCAAAAACATCGAAAGTGAAAACTCTCTTTGTGAGGGCAACTTTTCAAAGATGCGGGCATCGAAATATGAGTAATTATTTTATATATAAGTGGTGTAAATTAAAAGTTTTTACAAGTATTTTAATTTTGGAGTTTATAGATTTAGTTTAGGGTATAAGTTTATGGATTTATGTTTATAAGTTTAGAATTTAGGGAAAGTGGTTAGAATGTATGGTTTATAGGTTAAAACCTAAATCTCTCACCACATTACACTAAAACTTAAACCCTAAGTTTTAATTACTATCCCTAAATTCTAAACCCATAAACTTAAATCCCTAAGCTCTAAACTAAATATCTAAACCTTAGAACTAAAACACTTATAGAAACTTTTAGTTTTCACATCTTGTGTATTGAAGGTAAATCCTTGAAATATCTGTTTTTTCAATAACAATAATAATAAATGAGATTCAATAATTGACCTAGTGGCTAAGGATACTCATATTATCCTATTTTATATGGGTTCGAATCTTGTTATGGGAATATAATACATCTTATTTAATAAAAAACAATAATAATAAATAAGTAAATAAAAAATAAATAGTGTTATGATTTTCAAGTAAGTTGTCAAATTTGGATTAGATATTTTCCCTTTCATAGGTTAGGAAGTCGTTTTCTTTGGAAGGGGGATGTGACTCAATTGATTCCAAATTGAATAAAGACGCAGTTTAAACTTTATAGTAGAAGTTATCCCGTGACAAATCTAAAGTCTACAATGGAAATTTCATTAAAATTTGATAAACAATATGCGGGGGTTATATAGGATTAATGTACAATTTACTCCACAAAATATTATATGTTTTTTATTTAGGTAAATTACGTCAGGTACCACCAAATTATTGGGGGATTCATTTTTATCACTAACCTTTCAGTTGGTCCAAATTTGTTATCAAACTTTATTTTTCGACTCATTTATGCCACCGTACATTTAACTTTTTAACGGTACGATACATAGCGCGTGATGACTTATATGCTAGACCAAAACGACGTCGTTTTGGTGCCGCTATTTTGATACTAAATGGCCTAAAACAGTGTCATTTTGCTGGAGCAGAATACATAAAAAATATACACTTAATGAGATTTGAACCTGAAACCTTCAAAATCATAAACAAACTCTTAACCACTAAACCAACTCAACATCTTCGTTTATTTTTAACACAAATAATATATATGCCGAACTGCAGTTTATCATATAAATAATATTACTCTATATAAATAATATAAATATATTAATATATAAATAAATATATTATTGTAAAATTAAAATACTAATTTTCAAAACCCGAAATTTTCAAAATTTACAAAAAGCCAGAAATCTACCAAAACCTTAAACCCTGAAACTCATAAACCCTAACCCTAAACTATAAATCTTAAACCTTAATTTTTTATTTATAAACAAATAACATTAAAATATATAAACAAATAATATATTAGTATAAAAACTAAAAAATGATTTTAAAAAATATATGAAATTTACAAAATTTAAAAAACCCAAAAATTCATGATTTTAAGATTTAGGATTTTATGATTTAGAATTTATGATTTTGTGTTTTAGGGTTTATAGGTTAGATTTTAATGATTTGGTGGATTTTGGGCCTTTTTGTAAATTTTATAAATTTTGGAGTTTTTATGAAAATTAGTTTTTTTAATTTTTATAATGATATATTATTTATTTATATATTTAATTTTATTGATAATATAATTTTTTTATTTAATATAAATATTTTATTTATTAGTTATATATATTAATATATTATTATATGTATATTAATATTATTTCTAATATATTTATTGTACCAGATGTCATATTTGGGCCTCAAGCTCAACCCACTGCCATAAAATTTTCAACCTAGTTTAGCCCAACCACATTCATTGCATTTAAATTCATTAAGTTCAAATATTTCAAAGTAGATAAATAATTAAAAATGTTACACATGAGCTCCGTTTAAAATACATAATTAAAATCATTCGACTCATGATTTAAAATCAAAAAATAAGAGTTACAATACAACATAGGGTCCTACGAATACACAACCTAAATAACCTAAGTACTATACTCGGACAACAAGTAAATGCTGAAGTCCTACACCGATGGTGCTCTAACGATGCATGCCAACCTTCTAACCTGCAAATAGAAACAATAATTCCGAACGCTGAGCTAATGAAGCTCAGTGGATACACTTCCACTCAACCATGCTTCATGCAATTCATAAATATGAGCATGCAGCTAAAAGTGATAACATGACAATATAACATCATATAAATATGGTGCTACCTCTAGCCGCCTAAACATATAACAACAACAAGTAAACATCGGCTTCACATAGTGTATAAACATTATTCCACAAACTTGGAGTGAGGCCTGCGTACACTAAGCATCGGGATCATACACTCTGAGTGATGATCGCGTCCACTAAGCATCGGGATCATACACCCATGCTCGGAATCTCTCATCAAGCATCTTCGAATGATGCTCGCGTCCACTAAGCATCGGGATCCTACATTTTGAAATCTTTAACCATGATGTTGCAACACACACTTTCTTTCATTGGGTATTCGGATCCCAACAATCAAGGGTGACTCAACCAGACCTGTGCCCTTACATGGCATACAACTCTACTCGATCCACCAAAGATCCTTATTGTTACTATTACAAACAAGTCACCCAAGGTTTTACCAAGTTATTATCCATTATGTTCGTATAAGAGGTTTTAAACTCTTTTTCTTAGTTTACTATTCATTTTAGCACAATAGAGGCCTATTGGGCCTTTGCCTCCGAATTATAGGCCCCTCAAACTTAAATTGCATTTTTCAGGCAGATTGCCTAGTGAGTAATGATACCCACCAGTGTGTAACCGATACGCCTCTCTAGGTATCGATACCCATCCTATGCGTACCGATACTCGACTCACACATGAAGGGGGTTTAACAAACAACCCCGTACCAATACACAAGGGCCGTGTATTGACACTCCTTCGATATCGATACAATCCCAGGTGTACCGGTACACTTTTTCACTACTATAATTTGCTGAAATAAGGGGGTACTGATACCACCTTAGATGTACCGATATGCCTTTCAAGAATTGCCTGTGTTCTTCAACAAAAGCACATGGTACATATACGCGTTCAACCCATATCGATCCTCGAACCCAAAATTTATTTTTAGAGTTCGTAATTCACCTCTCATACCTCTAAAACCCAAAGTTAAAACCTCAAAATGAACCTACAATTTATGGGGAGCGATTTAAGTGGTTTTCTACCATTTTAAGCCATTTTAACACCCATCTTAGGATCAGCCAAAAGAATGGTCTAAAGCATTCAAGCAACCAAAATATCAACCAAGCAACAAGGCAAATAAAAACTTATGATTTCCAGGAACACAAAGGAGTTAGTAGTGTACTAACATTGGTCCTACAACTGAGTATGAAGCTCCTAGCCCAAGCTTCAAGCTTTCTTCTTCCTTTGGTTCTTGGATGAGTTTCCAACCTCTTTCACTACAAGAAAATGTTGTAAAACAAGTTACAATGTTGCTAGAAACTTAGGATGTGTAAAAGGAAGAATTCTACAACAAGAAATGGAGTTAAATCTTCTATTCCCGTTCTTCCCCTTCAACCTCCACTAAATACCCATTTTCCAACCTCCACCAAAACCAACCATTCTTACCTTGATAGATAGATCCTTGGGTGATGATTAACTTTCTCTCAATAATAAATCCAAGATTCACACTTAGAATGATGAAGATTCAACCTTTCTTGTGGGTGAGAAGTTGGGAGATGAGAATGGGTGAAGGATGAAGACAAAGGGACAATGATGATCTCATTCCTCTTATTTTTTGTAGAGGAATTAAAGAGACCCACCTTTCCCTCTTCAAATAATTAGTTAATTACCTAATTAACCCCATCATCCTCCTAACTCATCCCCAAACTAAAAGCTCAATCCCAACAACCATACACAAGCCCACGGAGGCTCACAAAGGCCTAAACTCTCGGCCCAACCGCTTGGCCCATACTTTGGTTAAACCAACCCTTAAATTTCAGAATCTGGGTCATTACTACTCTTTCCTTTTAAAGAAATTTTGTCTTCAGAATTTACCTGATAGAAATAGATGGGGATAAAGCAACTTTATGTCCTTCTCGACCTCTCATGTAGCCTTCTCGAGTCTATAGTTTCTCTACAACATCTTTACTAGGGGTATACACTTGTTGCGTAACTCCTTAACTCCCTTGTCCAAAATCTTATCGGCTCTTCCTCGTTGGTCAAGTCAGTATTGATCTCAATCTCCTCAAGTGGAATAATATGTGAAGGATCAGAATAGTAACGTCTCAATATAAACACATAGAACACATTGTGGATGCGCACCATATCCGAAGACAAAGCTAACTAATAACCCATAAGTCCAACCCTCTCTAAGATCTCATACGATCCGAGAAATCTCGGGCTCAACTTGCTTTTCTGCTTAAAGTAAATTACTTTCTTCCATGATGAAACCTTAAGGAACACTATGTCACATACCTCATAATCGATGTGCTTATGCCTCCGGTCTGCATAAGCCTTTTCACGATCAAAGGCTCCATACAATCTTTCCTTGAAGATCTAAATTTTTTTCTCAGTTTGTCTAATCAAATCTGACCCCATAATCTTTCTCTTATTGAGCTCGATTTAACATAACATGTTCTACACTTACGTCCATATAAGGCCTCAAAAGGAAGCCATCTTGATACTAGAATAGAAGCTATTGTTATAGGCAAACTAAACAAATGATAATTATTCTTCCCAACTTTTCTCAAAATCAATGACACAACACCGAAGCATATCTTCCAAAATCTGGATAACTCGTTCAGATTGATCATCGGTCTGAGGGTAAAAAGTTGTACTGAAATGCAGCTTGGTATCCAAAGCCTCATGTATCTTCTTCCACAACATTGCCGTAAACCGATGATCTTTTTCTGATATGAGTGAAGAAGGCACCCTATACAACCTTATAATCTTTTGGATGTTCAACTACGCCAACGTCTCAAGTGTAAAATCCGTATGCACTGGCAAGAAATGAGCAGACTTGGTCAACCAATCAATTATTACCCATATAGAATCATGTTTTCTTTGTGTCAACGGAAAACCCATCATAAAATCTATGACCATACGATCCCACTTTTATTGTAGAATTTAGATAGACTAAAGCAAGCCCGAATGAACTTGGTGTTTGGCATTAACTTACTAACAAGCTAAGCATCTTGTCACAAACTCAGATACATCTTTTTTCATACTAGGCCTCAAATAAAAAGGACGAAGCTATTGGTATATCTTGTTACTACTCGGATGTATAGTGTTGCGCGTAATAAGTGCTACGCAAATGTGCAAGTATACACTTCGCAAGTTATAGTATAAAAGATATCGTCTCCACAGGGATTGGTGTTACTTCAAGAATCTAGTTTCTTGCACTGTAAAAATAAAAACACAAATAAAAGATTATAGAAGTTTAACTAATCTAGAAAGAAAATAAAGTAAAAGAAAAGATGAATTAAAATGAGAGAGATAGGCTAGGTTATCGTGAGTTGAGGTGTGATAGCCGATTGGATCGTCTTGGTAAAAGAGTGCACAGGCAACTCAGTTGCCGTGGCAACTTGCACAATGGGGTTGCCTTGGCAACTAATCGATGGTTGCCTGGGTGACTAGTTGGGCAACTACTTGGGCTTCTGGGCAGCAACCTTCAAGGTTCGGCAGAGCGTTCTTCAATGGTTTCTTCTTATCCCTAAGTCGAAACTCTAGCTACTTGTGCATGCCTTGATAATACATCCCTGCGTGAATCAAGGGTGAACAACAACCAATCTTGCGCTCCTCTTAGGCGTTGAAATCCTTAACTTATTCCTAAGCCGGATTAATCTTCACCATCAATAGATTGAATAAAGATCATATTCATTCGTTTCTTGAATCTAACTCTCCCGATATTAGATAAATAGATGAAATCACGAGATCATCTCCCAATTCACTGCAAAACAAGAATAAGAACCAAGAATGAATAAACCTTGAAATAGAAAAGTACAAACTCTTATTACCTAAACAAAAACCAATAGTTTCTCACAACCACAAAACACAATAACCATAGCCAAGTAAATTTAGTTCATGGCTAGGTTCCAAAGAAACACAAGATAAACAATCCCTAGCATGAACCCAACCGAACAAGAAAGAAAAGGATGAAGCTTGTCGAAAATTCCCTTGCTTCCTCTCTTGGTCTTGTCGAAATTTGCCCTAATGCTCTCCCTTGAAGTTGTCGAAATCTCCTTGCTATTTATAGGGCTAGGCCAAAGTCCTTCTTTGAGGAGGAGTTTGAGTTGGAATTAAATTATCTTTAAAGAATATAATTCTTTATTATAATTTTATTCCTATTAGAACTTCTCCTATCTTCTTGGAATTTAATTCTTCTTTAATCTCTGCATGGCAATCAAATTCCTTTGGGCTTGGGCCTTGCTCCATGTCATCTTGGGCTTGTAAAGTCATTAATTTCGACATCCCTATTGCATTTTCTCTTTGTCGACAATTGCCATGGCAACTGGCTCAGCGTCTCCTTCATGCATTGCCACGGCAACTAGCTCGGCATATCCTTCATGCATTGCCCTGGCAACTAGCTCGACATTGCTTTGGCAAGTGATCCTGCACATACACACACAAAAACACACCAAAGCAGCATCTTTTTCCACAAAAATCACCAAGTTATGTAATCAAGCTCAACAAGTGGAAAGAAACATGAATTAATGCATGAATAACTAATTATGCAACTAATATGAGCTTAAGTCTAACAATAATATGAGTAAAAGGGTAAGAAAAATAGTACTTTTGAACACTTATCACACCCCCAAACTCAAACTATTGCTTGTCCTCAAGCAATGCAAACTCATAATTACGCCAAGACTTCAATTTTCACAAACTCAACTTTGAACTTGATTTCAATTCTCGAACAAGGGCACAAAGTATGATTGGCTTTTTATTTTTGTAAAAGCGAGGAATTACTCGGAATCAAACTATAATGCTTGTGAGTGTGTGCGGAGTTGTGTGCAAGTTGATTTTTCAGATTCTATGCAAACAATAGGTTTTCAAATTACTTCATTGGGTTCTTTTTAACATGTTTTAACTAGAGCCAATTTCGGGCACCTCTAGTGTTTTGTTTTTAGTTTTCTTAAGTTAATTTAATCGACTAGAGCCGGTTTCGGGCACCTCTAGTTAAATTTTTTTAACACATCCTAGAGCCAGTTTCGGGCACCTCTAGTGATAATTTTTTAGCACATGCTATAGCCAATTTCGGGCACCTCTAGCATTCATCCAATTTTTATTCTAATCCCCCAATTTGTTAATTATCAACCTAAGTTTACTAGAATTCCTTAAATCAATCAAACCACAACAGTGTTTCATCAAATTTAGCATCATAGTAAAATTCTAAGTTTTTCCATGGTTATCCTAGAATAAAAATTCTATCAATTAAGTGCATTGGCAAAGTCATCATCGAATATTCATCAAATCTAAGCAATTCTTGTTCCAATTAAAGGCATGGCAAGCAATTTATGTATCCTAAATGTAATACTTAAGTGAATGTAACTAGACATGGTAACTACTAATAACAATCCCCCCCAAACTTGAGTTAGGCATTGTCCTCAATGCATGCATAAAATAACAAAAAAATAAAAATAAAAATGCATGCGAGGACTTACTCCGAGAGTTCGTCATCGTAGATGATTAGTTTCCTTCTAGTCGGTGTCTTGATTCTCTTGCTTGAACGCGATGGTTGTTTTCTTGTTACCGGTGGTGGAATCGATCCTCGTACGGGGTTGTCCTCCTCGTCCTCTTCATCAATGTCAATGGCTTTTCGCTTGGAGGATTCAATTGGTCCGGTCTTTATTGGTTCAATGGAGGACTCGTCCGAATCTGAAAAATCAGAAAATGATTCCGTAGGAGTTGATTCGGGCATAGGTGCTTTACCTTTGGCTTTTGCAGTGGTTGCCGGGATGTCTTTAGCTTAGGTTGCCGTGACATCTTCATTGTTGGTTGCCGTGGCGTCAGCTTCCTTGGTTGCCGGGGCAAGGATCTCGGCGGGAAAGATTGGGAACGGCACGCGATTGTCCGGGTACTTTTCTAGGATGACTTGGGTGATGGCATTGTTGTGCTCCTTCATGTACCGCATGAACATTAGTTGCCGATCTTCAATTTGCCTTAGGCGGCTCGCCAATGGGTGCAAAAGTGCTTCAAAGTGTCCCGGGATTAATGGCCGAGTTGCCCTAGCGTTAGGTGCTTGGGCATTAGGGATTTCCGCGGTGGCAGGAGTTGCCGTGGCAATTGGAGGCCTTGAAGAATCTCCCGGTGCCTCTCCCATTAGCTTTTGGATTAGTGCTTGATTCCAACCAGACTTCGGTGGACTCACTCGGGACATGCATCTCCTTGCAAAGATTAGAAATTAATCAAGGGAAGAAAAGATAACCCTTATCTTTTGAGCTGTACAAAATCTCATCACAAATAATTTTTCCAATGTTAATGATGCGATTATGTAAAATAGAATGTATGAGCAAAAGACGTGGTATATCAACGGTAGTATTGTGTGTGGAGGGCATTAAAGAAGTTTTAACAAACTTATTCCATAGTTTTGCCTCGGGTTTAAGCCAAAGGCGATTTACCGTGCCCTTGTATTTACCGTCGTTCCAATGAGTTCCCGGTTGAGTGAGTTCTTGAAGCACCTTGTCGAGTTGCTTGGGATTGATTTGGTCAACGAAGGCTTGATGCTCGTCCTTCTCAATGTAAAGTCCGTAAAAGGTGTTGATGCTTTCGGGACTTATAAGTATGGCCTTGTCACGAACAAAAACATAAGGATTATCCGGGTTAGGTGAGTGAGCATAGAATTCTCTTACCCATGAGATATTACCCGGTTCTGGTTGATGGCAAAAGATTTGCCACTTTTGATGTGCAATCCTCTTGAAGATGAATGGTTCAAGGCCGAAATCTTGATGAGAGTTGGAGTATTCAAAGCCTTGTTCTTCATGAATCTCCCGGCTTTCAAACTTGGATTGAAATCTTTCTTGAACCGCCGGTGTAGCAAACTTCTTGTATCTTGGTTCTTTGGAGGAACTTGGATGAACTAAAAGTTTAATCTTGGATGCCATGTATGATCTTGGTTGTGAGTAAAAACAAAGAAAAGAAAAGAAAAGAAACTAAAAAGTTGCAAGATAGAAAGTAGGAATAGGTTAAGGGTGATGGGTTTTATAGAAAAGATAGGTGGGTGGGATTGGGGGAAAATGAAAAAGGGTTTAGGGTTTGGTAGGAGTTTTCGACAAAGGGGTTTTGGTTAGGATGAATTGAAGGCTTTATATAAGCTTTAGATTCAGCCCCTTAGTTTCCTTGTTGAAGATGTTTTCCTACTTGGTTTAGAATTCCTTCTTTATCTTGAACTTCTTTTCCTACAATTCAAAGACAAATCAAATAAGGATTAAAATTAAATATAAACTAATAGAGAAAATAAATAAAGATGTGTAATAGGATTCTTAAACTTGAATAAAAAAATCTATCCTAAAACTACTAATAATCGGAAAAATAATAAAATAAAATAAAAAAAATCGGAAAAAAATGAAAAATAAATAAAATAATTAAATAATCGAAAAAAAACAAAAACAAAAATAAAAATAAAAATATCAAAAGGGAGAGCATGCTCATGCATCTCCTAAATTGACCACTTCTTTGTTACGTTCCACATGGGCACCATTGTAGTGCTTCAATCTTTGTCCATTAACTTTGAATTCATGGTTGTCAGAGATGGACTTGATTATCACAGCAACATGGGAGAATGGTTTGACGACTTCAAATGGTCCCGACCATCTTGATTTCAGCTTTCCCGGGAAAAGTTTTAGCCGAGAATTGAATAGGAGAACTAGTTGCCCTGGCAATAGTTTCTTGTCGTGCCATCGCTTTGTTTTCTCCTTGTAGATTTGTGCATTGTTATAGGTGAATGCACGAAATTCTTCTATCTAATTGAGATCCATCAAACGCCTTTGTCCGGCACTTTCCCAATCCATATTCACGGTCTTGATTGCCCAGTACGCCTTGTGCTCGATTTCCACCGGTAGATGGCAAGTTTTTCCATAGACAAGTCGGAAGGGGGACATACCTAAGGGTGTTTTGAATGCAGTGCGATATGCCCAAAGTGCGTCATCTAGTCTTAATGACCAATCATTCCTTGAGGGATTTACAACTTTCTCGAGTATTCCCTTCAACTCCCGGTTGGAAATTTCTGCTTGCCCGTTGGTTTGTGGGTGATATGCCATGGCGATCTTGTGTGATATGCCGAAGCGTTGCAACATCTTGGCAATTGGTCTGTTGTCAAAATGCTTGCCCCCGTCACTGATAATTGCTCTCGGCATCCCAAACCGTGTAAATATATTTTTCTACAAGAATCATTGCACGGTCTTGGAATCGTTGTTGGGAACTGCAGCTGCCTCTACCCATTTAGACACATAGTCGACGGTAAGTAAGATGTAGAGGTTGCGAATGAAGATGGGAAAGGTCCCATAAAGTCGATCCCCATACATCGAACAGTTCCACCTCGATGATGTTTCGGAGTGGCATCTCATGTCGTCTAGAGATATTGCCCGTCCTCCGCAACGATCACATTGCTTGTAAAAGTCTTGGGCATCTTTGTACAATGTTGGCCAATACAACCCGGATTGCAAAACTTTGGTCATGATACGAGTTCCTCCAAAATGTCCTCCATAGGGTGAAGAATGACATTGCGGAGTACATTATGTTGCTCTTCTTGAGGACACATCGGCGTATAACCTGATCTGCACATTGTTTAAACAAAAGAGGCTCGTCCCAAAAGTAATGCTTAGCATCATGGCGGAACCGCTTCTTCCCTTGGTGAGTAATGCCATAAGGTAAAATACCACAAACAAGGAAATTAACTAAATTCGCGTACCAGGGTATTGCCGAGGCATGTGCCGTCGTGGCGACTGCTCCCAAGATTGCCGAGGCGTGCGCGTCAAAGGCTACTGCAGCGTCGAGAGTTGCCAAGGCGTCAAGGGTTACCGAGGCGTCGAGGGTTGTCGAGGCGTCTAGGGTTGCCGAGGCGTCGAAGGTTGCCGAGGCAACTAAAATTTGTTCATCCGAGAATGCATCACATATCTCAAGATTCGCGTCCTCCTCCTTATTGCGTTCCAAACGTGATAAGTGATCGGCCACTTGATTTTCTGTTCCTTTCCTGTCCTTAATTTCAATATCAAATTCTTGTAAAAGTAATATCCAACGAATCAAACGAGGTTTAGCATCCTTTTTAGCAAATAAGTATTTGATTGCCGAATGGTCCGTATGAACAATTACCTTTGTACCAATTAAATAGGATCAGAACTTGTCAAATGCGAAAACTACAACTAGTAACTCTTTCTCCGTTGTTGTGTAATTCACTTGAGCACCATTAAGAGTTTTACTAGCGTAGTATATCACATGGAAGGTCTTACCTGTGTGTTGGCCTAGGACTGCTCCTACCGCGAAATCACTTGCATCACACATGAGCTCAAAAGGTAGTCCAATCTGGTGGAACGACAATGGGCGCCGAGGCAAGCTTTTTCTTTAGGGTTTCGAATGCTTGGGTGCAAGAATCATCAAAATCGAAGACTTTATCCTATTCAAGCAGATTACACAAGGGTTTAGTGATTTTAGAAAAATTATGAATGAACCTCCTGTAAAAACCTGCATATCCGAGAAAACTTCAAATTCCTTTAACCGAATTTGGTGGGGGTAATCTCTCGTTCACGTCCACCTTGGCTTTGTCTACTTCAATTCCCTTGGACGAAATCTTGTGGTCGAGCACTATTCCTTCATCTACCATAAAGTGGCATTTCTCCCAATTGAGGACTAAATCCGTTTCTTCGCATCTTGCTAACATCCTCTCTAAATTGCCGAGACAGCCGTCGAAGTCATTACCAAAAACCAAAAAATCATCCATGAAGATCTCAAGGAAGTCTTCGACCATGTCTGAAAAAAGTGCCATCATGCATATTTGGAAGGTTGCCGGGGCGTTACACAATCCGAACGGCATCCTTCGGAAGGCATAAGTACCATATGGGCATGTGAAGGTTGTCTTTTCTTGATCTTCTGGTACTATGGCAATCTGATTGTAACCTGAATAACCATCAAGAAAACAATAAAAGGGTTTACCTCCAAGACGGTCAAGCATTTGATCAATAAAGGGTAATGGGAAGTGATCTTTCCTAGTGGCTTTGTTTAGCTTTCGATAGTCCATACAAACCCTCCAACCGGCCACAGTCCTGGTTGGGATAAGTTCATTATTTTCATTGCTTGCCACTATTATACCTCCCTTTTCCGGACTTACCCACGTACTATCGGAGATAGGGTATATAATGCCGGCGTCAAGCCACTTGATGATTTCTTTCATTACAACCCCTTTCATGGCATGATTCAGTCTCCTCTGGGCCTCAATTGAAGGTTTGTGATCATCTTCCAACAAGATCTTGTGCATGCACACCTCCGGGCTAATTCCCTTCAAGTCGGCAATTGTCCACCCTATTGCCTTTTTGTGTAGCTTCAACATCTTGATCAGCTTCTTTTCCTGCTCAGGCTGTAACTTAGAAGAAATAATTACAAGCAATGTATTATCGGTCCCTAAGTATACATATTTTAGTTGCTCTGGCAATTGTTTCAACTCAAGAATTGGTGGATGTTCAATAAAGGGTTTTTCGAGTTTACCTTCCTTACCTGAGTAATCCAGTGGTTCAAAGTATGTACCTGGTCGATTGACTAGCCAATTTGCCTCTTCTTGTTGTTCCTCATCGACCGGTTCTTCATACTCCTCAGGTTCCTCTTGATCGGCAATGTAGTTGCCGATGCAACTAAATTCCTCATCGAAGTTAAACTCTGCCGTGGCATGAAGTAGTTGGCATTCTTCTGGATCATCGGCATGCCTTAGTGTTTGGAACACATTTAGTTTTACCTGCTGGTCATTCACCCTCATTGTGAGTTCTCCCTTTTCAACGTCGATCAAGGTTCTCCCTGTTGCTAGGAATGGTCTCCCGAGAATGATGGGTGCATGTTCATCTGCTTCACAATCCAAAACAATAAAGTCAGCGGGAAAAATAAATTTATCGACTTTTACCAGTATGTCTTCAATTTTTCCCTCTGGATGCACATAGGATCTCTTCGGCTAGCTTCAAGATGATCATTGTAGGTCTTGCCTTCCCGATTCCTAGTTTTTGGAAAACCGATTTAGGCATCAAGTTTATGCTAGCCCCAAGGTCGCATAATGCTTTCCCGACATAGTGATTTCCAATGGAACAGGGTATTGTGAAACTTCCGGGATCCTTCAACTTAGGTGGCATACGATTGTGTAACATTGCCATGCATCCCTCTGTCGCGGCAACTGTTTCAAACTCTCCTAGGCTTGTTCTCTTGGACACAATGTCTTTAAGAAACTTGGCATAGTTTGGCATTTGTTCAATTGCTTCCACCAATGGCAAGTTGATGTGGACTTGCTTTAGGATATCAAGAAACTTCTTGAATTGGTATTCTTGCTTTTGTCGCTTCAACCTTTGTGGGAATGGTGGTGGAAGTCAGATATCTTCGATACTTTCATTGGTTTGAAACCTGATTGACGGCATTGCCGGGACATCTGGAGTTGCCGAGGCATTATCAACTGGGGTTGCCGAGGCATGCTTATCGCAAGTTGCCGAGGCGTCTTTATCGTCGGTTGCCGATGCATGCTTATTGCCGGTTGCCGCGGCAATACCTGGTTCAGCATCTGAGGCTTTGCTGCTAGGTTCGTCCTGATCTTTTTGTGGAGTTTTGTTTGACGAGCGGGTTTGAACCTCTTTAAGTTGTTGGCCACTTCTAGTGGTAATCGCCTTACATTGCTCATGGCCAGTTCCTCTCGCGACTTCAGTATCGCTAGGTAAACCTCCTTGTGGTCTAGTATTCAGATTTTGAGCAAACTGTCCGACTTGATTTTCCAATGATTTGATTGTCGCCTCTTGGTTTTGCAATCTCATCTCGGTCCTGTTAATAAAAGCATCAGTTTTTTTTATGAAATTACTATTCTCAGCCATATAAGATTCAGTTTTCATCATAAAAGCATTTAGAGAATTTTCCAAAGAACTAGATGTTGTCGGTTGTTGCTGCGGCATCTATTGTCGTGGCATATTCTACTGGAATCCCGATGCTTGTGCATTCTGATTGTTCTGGTTTAGAGCATTGTTGGGATTACTCCATGAAAAATTCGGGTGCTTCTTCCAAGTTGGATTGTATGTATTGGACATCATGTTGTTGCTCCGATTTTAACTCCCCACATAGAAGCTGGATTCCGGATTCTGCATACATTCAGAAGAATTATGGTTATCACCACATAACTCACAAAAAGAATCCATTACCTTGACTTCATGTGTGTTGTTTGGTTTTTGCATGTTCTGGACCATCTTGGTTAAAGCGGCCAATTGTGCCGAAATTGAATCTGATGATCCTAGTTCATGTATTGTGGCTTGGCGTCTAACTCCTCCTCTTCTAGTTGTTGTAGTATAGTGGTAAGTATTCCCGCCTGTCACGTGGGTGACCCGGGTTCGATCCCCGGCAACGGCGCCAAAAACTTGTTGCGCGTAATAAGTGCTACGCAAATGTGCAAGTATACACGTCGCAAGTTATAGTATAAAAGATATCGTCTCCACAGGGATTGGTGCTACTTCAAGAATCTAGTCTCTTGCACTGTAAAAATAAAAACACAAATAAAAGATTATAGAAGTTTAACTAATCTAGAAAGCAAATAAAGTAAAAGAAAAGATAAATTCAGATGAGAAAGATAGGCCAGGTTATCGTGAGTTGAGGTGTGATAGCCGATTGGATCGTCTTGGTAAAAAAGTGCACGGGCAACTCAGTTGCCGTGGCAACTTGCACAACGGGGTTGCCTTGGCAACTAATCGATGGTTGCCTGGGTGACTAGTTGGGCAACTACTTGGGCTTCTGGGCAGCAACCTTCAAGGTTCGACAGAGCGTTCTTCAATGGTTTCTTCTTATCCCTAAGTCGAAACTCTAGCTACTTGTGCATGCCTTGATAATACATCCCTGCGTGAATCAAGGGTGAACAACAACCAATCTTGCTCTCCTCTTCTAGTAGATGGGAATTGATAATCATTCTTGGCCAGCCTGTTTAAAATTTGCATTGCTTCTTTCGGCGACTTATCTAGGAGTATGCCGTTTGCCGAGGCATCTAGCATCATCCTTGTTGGTGTATTCACGGCGTTGTAAAACATTGTTACTTGAGTCCACACCGGGAATCCGTGTAAAGGGCATTTGTGTAGAAGTTCTCTATATCACTCCCAAGCCTCGTACATGGATTCATCATCCTCACTGCCGAAAAAAAGAAGTAATGTCGTTACGAAGCTTATCAGTCAAATTTGTAGGATTAAATCTAGCAAGGAAATCACGACAAAGATCAGTCCAAGATGCTATGGATCCGGCAGGAATGCTATTCAACCATGCTTTCGCCCTATCCCTTAGTGAATAGGGGAATAATCTTAATCGTAGGACATCGGGGGTGACTCCGTGTATCTTGAACGAGTTGCAAATCTCGAGGAAAGATTTCAGATGTTGTCGTGCATCTTCAGTTGTTGAGCCTCCAAATTGACCTATTGTGTTGATCATATTAAACATTACCGGTTTCAACTCAAAGTGGTCAGCTTCAATTTCAGGTGCGACAACTCCTGGGTTAAGTCCATCAAGATCTTCTTTAAGATAATCTCGAATAGTTTTGTTTCGTGCAAGAATCACTCCTCCTCCTGCTCGAACATCTTGATTCATATTGCCGTCTTGATTTGCCATTGCTTCTCTTATCCTTCGTCTAAGTCTTTGTAAGGTTCGTTCGATTTCTGGATCAAAGGGATATTCTGGTGAAGTCGGTCTCCCCCTGGTCATATACCAATGCAAAATCAAAGTTTGTTAGCCCTTTGAATTTTAAACAAAAAAAGTAAAGAGAAAGTGCAAGAAAGTAAAAACAAAGTCACTATTGCCAATCCCCGGCAACGGCGCCAAAAACTTGTTACGCATAATAAGTGCTACGCAAATGTGCAAGTATACACGTCGCAAGTTATAGTATAAAAGATATCGTCTCCACAAGGATTGGTGTTACTTCAAGAATCTAGTCTCTTGCACTGTAAAAATAAAAACACAAATAAAAGATTATAGAAGTTTAACTAATCTAGAAAGCAAATAAAGTAAAAGAAAAGATGAATTCAAATGAGAGAGATAGGCCAGGTTATCGTGAGTTGAGGTGTGATAGCCGATTGGATCGTCTTGGTAAAAGAGTGCACGGGCAACTCAGTTGCCGCGGCAATTTGCACAACGGGGTTGCCTTGGCAACTAATCGATGGTTGCCTGGGCGACTAGTTGGGCAACTACTTGGGCTTCTGGGCAGCAACCTTCAAGGTTCGGCAGAGCGTTCTTCAATGGTTTCTTCTTATCCCTAAGTCGAAAACTCTAGCTACTTGTGCATGCCTTGATAATACATCCTGCGTGAATCAAGGGTGAACAACAACCAATCTTGCGTTCCTCTTAGCCGTTGAAATCCTTAACTTATTCCTAAGCCGGATTAATCTTCACCATCAATAGATTGAATAAAGATCATATTCATTCGTTTCTTGAATCTAACTCTCCCGATATTAGATAAATAGATGAAATCACGAGATCCTCTCCCAATTCACTCGCAAACAAGAATAAGAACCAAGAATGAATAAACCTTGAAATAGAAAAGTGCAAACTCTTATTACCTAAACAAAAACCAATAGTTTCTCACAACCACAAAACACAATAACCATAGCCAAGTAAATTTAGTTCATGGCTAGGTTCCAAAGAAACACAAGATAAACAATCCCTAGCATGAACCCAACCGAACAAGAAAGAAAATGTTGAAGCTTGTCGAAAATTCCCCTTGCTTCCTCTCTTGGTCTTGTCGAAATTCGCCCTAATGCTCTCCCTTGAAGTTGTCGAAATCTCCTTGCTATTTATAGGGCTAGGCCAAAGTCCTTCTTTGAGGAGGAGTTTGAGTTGGAATTAAATTATCTTTAAAGAATATAATTCTTTATTATAATTTTATTCCTATTAGAACTTCTCCTATCTTCTTGGAATTTAATTCTTCTTTAATCTCTGCATGACAATCAAATTCCTTTGGGCTTGGGCCTTGCTCCATGTCATCTTGGGCTTGTAAAGTCATTAATTTCGACATCCCTATTGCATTTTCTCTTTGTCGACAATTGCCATGGCAACTGGCTCAGCGTCTCCTTCATGCATTGCCCTGGCAACTAGCTCGGCATATCCTTCATGCATTGCCCTGGCAACTAGCTCGATATATCCTTCATGCATTGCCCTGGCAACTAGCTCGGCATTGCTTTGGCAAGTGATCATGCACATACACACACAAAAACACACCAAAGCAGCATCTTTTTCCACAAAAATCACCAAGTTATGTAATCAAGCTCAACAGTGGAAAGAAACATGAATTAATGCATGAATAACTAATTATGCAACTAATATGAGCTTAAGTCTAACAATAACATGAGTAAAAAGGGTAAGAAAAATAGTACTTTTGAACACTTATCATATAGCAAACAGACTTCAATGCACCTCATGAAGATTACGGTCCCACAAATCCTCTAAGGATGAAATATACAACCAACTTTTAAAGTATGACATCTCACCATCTTTCACTTCAAAATCAAATATCTCACCTCCCTGAACTGTCTTTATCCTTGCTACTAATTCCTCGTCCAACACTTGTGTTCTCTTGATCTCTTGCACTAGGGTACGCTTCACACGAAGCTTGACTAACAACTTTCCATCCTTAGTCATCCTTAAACGGGCAAATATCGCTCTCAAGTCTGATATAGACTTCCAGCTCAAAGCATCGGCCACCACGTTAGCTTTATTGGGATGATACTCTATGATGCAATCATAATATTTTAGCAACTCAATCCATCTTCGTTGCCTTAAATTCAACTCTTTTTGGGTGAGGAGGTACTTTAAACTCTTATGGTTGGTGTAGATATAACACTTTTTTCCATACAGATAGTTCATCCAAATCTTCAACGCAAAGATAACCGTGGCTGTAATGACTCAAAATTGAGTTAATGATTCGAATCTAGAATTTAAGTTCGGTATTTAAATTAAATGATTTTAATTTAAATAAAAGGATGAGAATTTAGGAGATTGGAAATTTTTTAGAGAATTGATTTATGGAAGGGTTCAAGATGAAAGACTGTTAACTCTTCAAAAATACTACTTTTCATACATATATTGCTATGCTTTTGCTTGACTTTGAGTACATATTTGTCCATTTAGCTAGTGGAATCATGCATTTTCATTAAGGGGTTGAGGAACGTTTCCTTTGTCAGAGTGAAGGTATATTTTCTTTTTTGTAGGAGGGCAGGAATATGATGGCAGGAGCAGGATAAAAGCTAATTGCAAGAGAAATAGAAGAGAAATGCTGAGAGCCGTTGGCTAAAGTAGAACGAGGATTGCCAAGCTCAGTTAGCAAAAGAAGGATGATCGATGCCAGGTCAGTAGCCGTTAAACATGTCATACCCAAAATTCAAAATGTGGATAAGAAGATAATGCGCTTATCTCAAGTACGTAACCAACTTTCAAATTCAAACCCAATCTAGGGTTTCTATGAGTTCCTATTTAAAAAAAGCCCGACGATAAACCGATAGATAGGTCGAGGCTGCGTAGGGGTGAAGAAGGCAAACTGTGGTTCGACTAGGATAAAAGCGAGAGCTCTAGATGCATTGAAGGGCTGCATCGATGGATCTCCTTCTTTGCCCATTTTTATTAGTTTTAATTCTTTTTAATGATGGTGTTATTTGAAAACGATGATGTATTGATGGTTCCCCCAACCATGAACTTATTCTTTTAAGCTGGTTGTGGATGTTTTTACGATGAATGCTTATTTGTTTTCAGTTTTTAATAATTGAATACTTTGGCATTTTTGTCTATCCAGCTAGTACTTAATTTTCCTAAATTGTTTGCCATACAACAGTTGGCATTGCATGCATTTTATCCCTTAATATCTTAATAGACTTAAGATATGACGGTTAATTGCCAGGTACTAAGGTGAGAAAATTACACAGAAGATGTTCAAGTAGATGGGCTTACTTCAAAAGTGAATCTACCCCTTAGGAGTAAAGATTATAACTTCGCCAAGTTAATTATTGAAAAACATCGCTATAGATATATATGAGTTAATCATAATTAACTTAAGGTATTGCTATCGACAGAGGCAATACTAACCTTAAAATCTGTTAGACAATAAAACCAAGGCTGGAAGTTATTAAATGTTGTCTTTGCTAGCGTGAAATCCATTCATCCCTTGCCAAGGCCCACTATCCATTTGAATATATTTATTTGCCAATCTGCCTGAACTTTTATTTTTCTTTTCCTTAGTTAGTTTTCTTAAATCTAAAACCCAATCCAAACTTATTTGTTTCAATTCACAAGCAAAAATCGTGTCATTTAATTCCCAGACAATCATTGAGGATACGATACTCAACTTTCTACTGTATTACTTGTTGACTGTGTATACTTGCAAGCAAAAAGACCTAAACTTGGAATTATTTTACTGGCATATTTACACTAATTTATCAATTATTTGCCAAGCGTTGTCAATCGATAGAGACCTTGAGTGTGATTTACCCATGTTGGACTTGGAAGACACCTTATTTGAAATAAAGTGGGTAGAAGGGAGAGGGAAAAATTAGATTTTTCCTCTCTCTTCTTTTTTTTTTCTTTCTTTTCTATCTTTCTCTATTTTTATCCTCTCAAGCTTTCATGCTCGATCCACCGCCTTAGGAGCTATTGTACACGACACTATCGTCGCTAAAGTGTTTTTTTGTCATGAGGAGTCGGTCGGTGGTTGTAGCGTCACTTTCGGAGTTGCAGTAGAGGAGGGTGAACGGAAAAGGTTTTAAATGTGCAAGAAGAGGTAGTTTGAATGGCTAAATTAGGATTTAAAGGCCACCGATATGTTCACTGACATCAAAAAAGCAAGAATAGAGCTCACTACCGTCGTTCGACCATCAGAGGATGTCCCACGCGCTGCCAGTGAAGGTGGACGTAAATCTGCCCAGGCGGGTGCACCATCCTATGGTTCACTACCCCACACTAAAGTAGCCTTCTCGGGTGCACGTGCACTCACCCAAACTAAAGTCATCCCTACAGGTACACTGAGGCTACAGTGCTCTGCGTCGCATATGATCGCCTAGCGCCCTTTGACCCTCGCCCTGCCTTTGACCGACATTGGCTTTTTTGAGGACCCTTCTTGGGGGTTTCTTGATTTTATGAGTTTGTTGCACAGTCTGTTTCACCAAATTTGAACCCGACAAGCTATTTTTACATATTTGACCTTGTGAATTGTATAGTGAATATGGAAAATTAATATATATTATATTTGTATTTATTCAAGGAATATTCAAGATTGAATATCACAACTAGTGAAGTAATCGGGAAGCTTAAATAAGGAATCATTGGTTACCACTTGAGGTTAGTACACCTCGAACTCCAAAATGCTTCATGAGCACCATAAGTGTAATTGCCTTGCTTGTTAGTGTTTGCAAAATAAGTTGTTGATAGTTAAGCATGTGTTGAGAGTTGGTATGTATGAGATGCATAAGGAGTTTGAGAATATTTTGAGACTTGTATGAGCTTTGGAGATCATGTAGGGTCATTTGAATATTCTTATAATTAATTGATTGGATTATTTACATGTTGTGTTACTTCAGTGCTTGAGATCTAAATTGACATGTTCGATGGAGATTATAATAAATGGACTGATAATTGGTAATGTTCAAATAATTGATCATAAATTTGGGAATTGATATTAAATGATTAAATGCACTAGCAAATAAACCATAATGACTTTCATAAGCTTCAGAGATCGATTAAAGTATAATAAGTGTCGTAATTTGCCAATATGGTTTGAGCTCATGATTTGGGTATATGTACGCTTTGACTATACGAGTATGTTATTCAATACCGTATCGATACGGGTTGACCCGTACCGGTACTAGGGAAAATTAGAGATTTCCACTAAGCAATTTTTTGTATCGGTATAGGTGTGAGTATCGATACTCGTATTCGAGTACCGATACCCAAAAAAATAAACAATTTATAAATGCAAATTAAAGTTAGAAATTAATGTGTATATTAATAGTTGACTTATGCCTTAATAAATGAGATAACGTGGATTAATGAAGATGATAAATGAGATTAATTATATACTACTCCATAATGTATTAACAAGTTGGTAAACTAAAATGGATGGCTTGACATTTGATAAAAACCATAAGTTTGGTGATCATGTAAATGTTGTGTGATGTATTATAGTCGTGTCTATGTTGTGTGCCGAATTGTAGTCGTGTATATGTTGTGTGTTGTTTGGACACTTGGTTGGTTGAGTCACCTTTGATTGATGGGATCTAGATACCTAAGGAATGAGTGTTGCAACACCATGGTTGGAGATGCATAATGTATGTTCCCAAAGTTATGTGGCACTAGGTTTTATTTGAAAATGCTTGACAAAAAGATTCTGAGCATGGGTGTACGTTCTAGAAGCTGTATGACACCAGACCTCACTCTAAGTTTGTGATATGACTTTGTGTGCTTTTGCTCAGATAATTTGGTAAGATATCGAGTATGTTTGGGCCATGTGTATCGTGTACGATGTTTTGCTATGATAAAAGTATGTGTTTAAATGACTAGTGGTAGCGCTATGTGTTTATTCATCTCTCTTTATTGATCGTACTAGCTTGCATGCTAATATTTATGATTAGCATGAAATATAATAGAGTAGATGCGTGCCACTAAGCTTTGTAAGCTCAGTGCTCAGAATCATTATTTCCATGCATAGGTTGATCATTGGATCATGGGATCGAGGAACATCATCGGTACATGATTCCAACATGTAGGGTTTTTTTAGAGTACGATACTTGTGTTTATTGGGTTGTGTATTCATAGGACCTTACGTGGTAGAGTATGTGATTTTTATTTTTTAAATTATATTAATCAAGTCGAATGTTTAAATGTTTTAACTTAACGTGGAGTTCTTTTGTAATGATTTAACTTATTTATCTATGTTTTCAACTATTGAATTTAATGTTTTGGAAAATACCTTGTTTGGGCTAAACTGAGTTGAGAATTTTTACAGAAATAATTTGGGCTTAAGGCCCAAAAGTGACATCTGGGTTTAGGGTGTTATATTTAGTGGCATTAGAGCTTAGGTTTAGTCGGTTCTAGGAAACTCCGGGGTGGTATATGTATTTTAGTAAGGTGTCTAGTGAATACAAGCCCTTAAATTAAGTTTGTACTCCTTAAGACTGGAATCCTGATGGTGAGTCCAATGTTGCGATGCTATGATGGTTACAATTGTGATCGAGAGGGCTGATCGAGAGGGCTGAGTTAAGTGTTGAGCCACTCATAGAAGTATTTTTGAAGGCAAGGTCTCCCTGGATTGTTGAGATACAAGTTAGTTGAATGATGCCAGAGTCGAGGATGTGACCTCCTCCCGCCACCTGAAGGGTGTCTTCCTTTTGTGTAGTAGCCGTTCTGAAACCTTCAGATATGTTATGAGAGTTTGTGGAAAAGAATCTTCATCATTATGCATGAATAATGTTTATGATACGGGTATGAATAAACCGCTTTTGAAATCGATCAGTGGATGCATGTTAGTTGGAAGACCCTTTGTTCGCTTAAAAATAGTCTCGTTGATACTTGAGAGGTATCATCACCCTTCTCAAGGCTACTTTTTGGAGATAGATGATTTTGGACCCACTAGTTTGTTAGAGTGTGATATAAGTTAGACGTTCTACAAGTTTGATAGAGCTACCTTCTTGAGAGTTGTTGCACCTTAGAAATTGATTTGGTTAATCAAGTGCAATGCTAGCCTATAATGTTAAGAGTTGTACTTGAGGCTTTGAGACCTCGAGGGAATTTGGTAATAAGAATATTAAATTATTATCGTTCTACTTTGATTTTCGTAGTGGCCATTTTGAGAATGAAAAAATGGGGTTGTGAGACATTTTTGACCATTCAATAGATGCTAATGAGTATAGTTCAACGCTCGAGAGCTTTTAGACTGTTAGAGTATTTGTTTATGCTTCTTGGAAGAGTTGTTAGAACTTTTTCCTTATCAAGAACACGAGTGGATACTGAGGTAACGTAGAGTTAGACGTCGGTGACCATCATCCTTGTTAGAGGATACCGACCTAGTTGAGAGAGTCAGTGATTTAGTTACGAAGGCATAACTCGAACGAGGTTTGTTTTGTCTATGTATTTTGCCCAAGAGATAGCTGGGCTTGTTTGCTAGTAAGAAGTTGGTTCATTGAGGTGGTTTTTAAACCGTTGAAAGCTCGTTGAGTGAAAGTGAAAGATCGTTACTTGTCTCTTAAGGTGGATGACTTGTTTAACCAATTATGAAACACCCATGTGTGTTTTGAGGTTAGTTTGAGAATGAGATGCATATAGTTAAAGTGTTGGAGGCTAGTAAAATTTGAAAAGGATTTTATAATGAGGATTTCTCTCTTTAGGGTGTGTCGTGGCAACGTTTGATGTCTGTAGTGATGTTTGAGGTGTTTCAGCGATGATAGGGTGAGGGCTACCATATTGTCTCTCTAGTATAAATTTGTTGCTTTTTGTGACGCATGTGAACGTATAAGGAATATGGAAATATGAATGTTGACAAGATAATTAACTTAATGACCTTGTGTGTATGAAAGGTTAGTTACCGTGTAATCAATTAAGGAAGCAAGGCTTTGAGACTTCGTAAATGCTTTTGATTTGTATCATAGTTTATTTGGAACGAGCTGAGGAACATTGGTGGGGATCTGAGTTGCGTGAGACCATTTTATTGTGATAGTGGTGCTGACTCAATTAGAGTTAAATAAGATTTGGGTATCTTAGAGGATGCTTTGTTTTATTGTCAGGGCCGGGTTTTTGTGCTAGAAGAGGGAAGGTTGTGTTCACCTCAACAATGTGAAATTTTGGGTAGTTGATCTTTATGAAATTTGAGATTTTGATAACGAAACGAGCCAAAGTAATTAAGAACTGTTGATCGTGTGATCGATCACCACCTAAGTAAAGTGAACTTGATAAGTGATGGATTGTATGGAGTTAGTTCATGTTAGAGTATCATGCTTCCTATGTGGGGCGATCAAGGATTTCAAATGATGGTTATGAAAGAGTACCAATACTAGCTCTATGTAGTACCATTACTCAATTCATCTGGTTTCGGTACTTATTGGTCTGTATCGATACCCGTGTATTTTATTAATTAAGCTCTGAATGAGGATGGGTAACTCTAAAAGCCGCAAGAAGTAGCATCTGATTTTATTTAAGAGGATACAATGGTTTGATTGAAATTGGGTTTGATGAGTTCTGATGGGCTTTGAGATCTTGCTGCGGGTACTTTAGAGGAAGAATATTTATCAAGGTAAGAGATTCTTCCTATATAGTATTCTGGTCAGTACATGGTGAAGTATGAGTGCGACAGTTTTACCAAACTTTTGCCGTGTGTTTTGGGAGACAATGTGAAGTCGTGTATTTGAGATAGTGATAAGAGTTTGACTTGCTATCAGTTGGGAGTCAAACATTGAGTTCCTCAGAGTTTTTGTTATGCCTCGATATTCATCGGTAGAAATTAAATAGATGACTGTGAATCTTGTAAAGAATTGTGAGTGCACAATTTCGATGGGATTTCGTTGAGTTATAGTATTTTTCTTGGTAAGTATTGTTCGTTAATTTCGGCAAAGTCGAGATCCAAATAGAAAGTCTACTTGGATTGATTGTGGGTTGGGTTGTATGATACTGCGGTGTTTACATACTACCTTTTAATACGAGATTCTAGGTTTGTGATGGATCTTTACCCCTTCGTGGGATTTCATGCGATGATGGATCCTAGTGAGGGTACAAATGACATGTTTTCCAGACACATTATAGTTAGAGTGTAAGACTCTTGCGATAACCAAGTTAGAGAGAGCTGATTTAGTTGCCGTTTTGATGTAAAGCACGTTGAGATCTAAGGTCAGTCTTGAGACATGTAAAGTCTTCTTTTCTTTTAAGAAGTCTCGCACTGGGCAAGCAATGATTTTGATAAATGATGCCATCAGAGTTAGAGTCTCCTTCAGAGAGTCACCACGAGAGGAATTATTTTGTTCTAGTTGCAACGGTTGTTTGACCTCTTGTTCTTTTAGATCATACAGAGTTTTAGAAAGATTTTGTTATGCATCAACCTTTTGGGTTCTACAACATAAGTTAAGTTCATTTGAAGACATTTTTGTGTGACATTTTTGTTGAGGTACCTTTGGGTTGTTCCATGGCTTAGTTTATGCGCCAAATAATAATGGATCTGTTTAAAAGAAATGGTCAGTTGAATTAGGTTTATACTGTTAGAAGACAAGGGTCATGATTGATAAGTATTGTGAGAGGTCAGAGTAGCACAACAAGAAATCTTTGAGAATGCTGAAAAGTTAATTAAGTTTTAACATATTGTTTTGATTTATGGATACAAATTTTGAGGATGAAATTTCTTTTAAGGAGGGGAGAGTTGTAACGACCCAAAGATTGAGTTATGATTCGGATCTAGAATTCAAGTTTGATATTTAAATTAAAGGATTAAATTTAAATAAAAAAGAGAAGAATTTGGGAGATTAGAATTTTTTTAGAATATTATTGACTGATTTGTGGAAGGGTTCAAGATGGGAGACCTTGAGTGTGATTTACCCATGTTGGGCTTGGAAGACACTTTATTTGAAATAAAGTGGGTAGGAGGGAGGGGAAAATCAAAATTCTCCTCTCTTTTTTTTTTCCTTTTTCTCGTACTTTCTCCATCTTCCTCTATTTTTATCGTCTCAAGCTTTCATGCACGATCCACTACCATATGAGCTACTGTGCATGACGCCGTCATTGCCAAACTGTTTTCCTCGCTGTGAGGAGTCGGCTGTTATCCTAGCGTGGTCGCCAAAGTTGCAGTGAAGGAGGGTGAATGGAAAGAAGTTTCAAATGTACAAGAGGAGGGGGTTCGAGCGGCTAAAATAAGATTTGAAAGACACTGGTGTGTCCACTGGCATTAGAATAGCGGGACTAAAGCTCTCCTCCACAGTTCAACCATCGGAGGACGTCCTATGCTCTAGTAAGGGTGGACATGGATCTGCCCAGGTGGGTGCACCATGCTGCGGTGCACTGCTCCATACCAAATTAGCCTCCCAGGGTGCACGTGCACTCACCAACACTAGAGTACGCCCCGTGGCTGTACCTAGGCTACAGTTCTCTGCATTGCATAGGATCGCCCAACGCCTTTGACCCTCGCCCTACCGTTGATCGAGCGTTGATCGGTATTGACTTTTTTTGAGGGACCTTACCCGGGGTTTCTCGATGTTCTGAGTTTGTTAGCGTAGTCCATTTTGCCAAATTCGAAGCTGATAAGCTATTTTTACGTGTTTGACCTTGTTAATTACATAGTAAATGTGTAAAATTAATACAATTATATTTGTATTTATTCGAGGAATATTCAGGATCCAATATCAAAACTAGTCTAGTAATCGAGAAGCTCGAATAAGAAATCATCGCTTATTGCTTGGGGTTAGTACACCTCGAACTCTGAAATTCTTCATGAGAATCATAAGTGTAATTGCCTTGTTGGTTAGTGTTTGCAAAATAAGTTGATGATAGATAAGCATGTATTGAGACTCGTATTATGATACTTGGTATACGTGAGATGCATGAGGAGTTTGAGAATATTTTGAGACTCGTACGAGCTTTAGAGACCATGTAGGGTTGTTTGAATATTCACATAATTAAATGATTGGTTGATTTACATATTGTGTTTCTTGAGTTGTAACACCCTCGACCCGGATGGCACATTTGGGCCTCAAGCCTAACCCAAAACCATAAAATTTCTCAAATTGGGTTTAACCTAACAAGGTATTTCTTAAAAATATTTAAAGCTAATAATTGAAAATATAGATAAATAATCAAAATGGTACGAAAGAGATCTAATTTAAATTGAAACATTTGAACATTCAATTTGACTAATATTGTTGCATATTTTGAGTGCTACGCAAATGTGCAAGCGAACACGTCACAAGTAATAAAGTGATGAATATAGAGTATCTCTCCACAGGGATTGGTTTAGGCCACTTTGCTTAAGTTACTGCAGATGTTTAAAGAGTTAAATAATAGTAATCAATTAAAGTAAAATAAACTAAAACTAAGAGAATTAAAATAAAGGAAATAGGAAACCGAATTGAAAAAGTAGGCTGCATTATTAGGATTGAGAGTATGCCGGATGAGTTGCTTTGGCAAGTTAAATGTCGGAGCAAGTGAGATACTGAGGCAAGTAGATTGCCGTGGTAAGTAATTGCCCAGACAAGTAGTTTGCTGGAAGTAGGACTCTCCGTGACCAGTGAAATGCAATAGCAAGTGGTTGAGTCGGAGTAGAACTCGTCTCGACAAGTGGTTGCCCTGGAAAGTTAATTGTTGCGGCAAGTGCGATGCCGTGGCAAGTCAATTATGTCTCCAATGCTCGACATAGTGTTTTTCACTGCCTTCACGTTATTTCTAATTGGAAGGGCTGAAGCTTGCGCAATTCTTGGTGATACGTCTGTCACATGTAACTTTATTAAGAATGAACACCGTCTTTCCTTGAACTCTTGTTAGCCTCTTGAAATTTTCCCCGTAGCCAAGCTCTTTCACTTTGTCACTTTTCAGAAGCTTGGTTCAAGAGGTAATTGATTTTCTTCAGCTCTCGCAATGTTAGGAAACCCAGATTCAATTTAGTCCATTGATCTCCATCAACTCTCGTAATGTCTAGAATTCAACTCGGTTGAGGAACCTCTAATGGATGTCACTTCATTAGAGTAAATCCTTCTTATAAATCTCCATTGATCTTACTTTCCCTTTGCTATCATCGATTAGGGATTTGAGTTTCAGTGAATAATTCTCCCCTCAAGTGTTTATCTCTAAACTACTTGATTTGCAAGAATAAGAATTGAATCAACATTGTTCATTAAACTTAAACCAAAATAAAATGCTCCATACTGAACTCTCAAAACCGAATAACCCAAACCATCTAAGTTTAGTTCATGGCTGGATAAAAAAATAACCAATAATAAAACCCAGAAATGGTTGCATTGCACGATACAAAATAAAAAGAATTGGAGAAGATGAACTTATCCAATCTTGTTTTAAAGGCTGTATATGAACCCCCTCTCTTTTGATCCAAACTCTCCCAAAATCGACTCCCCTTTATGTTGTTGATGCGATCTCTTTAAATAGATGAAAATGGAGAGTTTGAATGCGTGTGAAATCCGTGGGGAATTGATCTCTAACCAACTCAGAATTTGAATTCAAATCTGGAGAATTATCCTATGTGATAATGATAAGAATAAGAGATAATTCTTTGGAAAAGAAAGATAAATTATATTTAATTGTAAAATAGAATAATTATCCCCGTTTATCTCTCTTTATCTTCTATATTTATCTGCAGTAAACTCCCATTTAAATCTGAGTCTTTATCCATTGCATTTTTTAATTAATTCCTGGAGATAATGTGATTTATCCCGACTTGCTAGGGCAGGACTCGACAATTGTCTCGACAATTCATTCTTGCACAAAATAAAGCAAAAAAAGTAGTGATTTCTCCACAAAAATAGCAAAACACAAGATCAAGCTCTCCAAACGAAAAAACTATGAAATGATGCATGAATAAATAAATAAATATGCAACTAAATGAGCCTAAATCTAAATAATAATCTAAGTAAAAAGGTAGAAAATACAGTACTTTTATACACTTATCACACCCCCAAAGTCGAACTATTGTTGTCATCAAGCAATGCAAAACTAACAAGCACTTGCCAAGGCATTTACCAAACATGAACAATCTGCATACCTAACTTCAATCCTCATAACCGTGGTAGCTAGATTTAATTACCTTTGTGACTTTAGGCAAAACGCAAAAAAATTACTCAAAATTCAGTATGATGCAAGTGAAGTGTGTGCATAGTTATGTACAAGTTAATCATAGGAGTTCCCAACAAAACCTTAGTTTTATTAACTTGCCGAGGCAAGCAATCTAACTAGAGCCAGTTTCGGGCACATATAGCAATTTTTTTACTAGAGCCGGATAGACACCTCTAGCATTTTCAAGATCCCTAAGATTGGAGCCAGTTTTGGGCACCTCTTGCAAAGGTTCATTCATCGTTCATTTTTAGCTAAAGCCAGTTGGGCACCTCTAGCTTTGTTCAAATATTTCTTGTCTAAGGTTCACTAGGTTCTCCTAGATTAACAAGTCACAACAGTGTTTATTAAAGCAACATCATAACAAAATCCTAAGCAAAATTCCATGCTAAGCCTAAAGTCAAAAGTTCTTTTAACCTAATGCTGTGACAATTAAATCATCATCAAATGTCACACTAGGTTATTAACAAGTTTAGTCAGGCAAATTGTCATGGCACGTGATGCAAACTATCATGACAAATGCATGCTAACATAAAAAAACATAAGATGAAAACATGTGAATACAAATGTAACTAATCATGAAACAAACAAAGACAATCCCCCTAAACTCGAGGAAAGCATTGTCCTCAATGCATGCAAAATTAAACAAATAAAAAAGAAAAATGAAATGCAAATGAGTTAATAGAAGAGTTCGTCACCTTGAATTCGTAGCATATGTGTGGTTGTTTGATTGGCGTGTGTGCTACTTTGCCTCACTGGTTGTGGGTCTTGTACATGCTTACATTCTCCAATTTCCTCGACTTCCTCAATCGACTCACCCTTCTTCGTTATTTCTTTTGAGATTGAAGCTTTACGCTTCAATGGTCACTTTATTGGTACATCCGGAGATGGGACTTTAATGGTGCAAAGGTGGCATCTTGGGAATCTAAAAAATCGGAATATGAGTCATTATGCTACGGTTTTTTGAACTAGTTCATTATCTTTGTGTAGTTTAGGGGTTGTTGCGGCAATGCCACTCGTAGTTGCTCCAGAATTGCTAGCTTCAGTTGCAGGGGCAAGTAACTTAGCAGGGAACCTTGGAAAAGTTATACTGCAATTCAGATTATCCTCTAATATAACGTGCTCAATGTGTGTTGGTGTAGTGCCACAGAAGCTGATACTCTACCTCAATCTACTCCAATCGATTCATCAGTAAGCTCAAGAGTTCTTTTGGGATCGAGGCAGTTTCCATGACATGTTCCTTTTTCATGATAGGTCTGATAGTTTGGGTTTCTTTCAACACTCTAGTCTTATTAAAATAGAAAACAGAACATCTAAAATCAAAATAAACATAAAAGAAAAGAAAAATTGAAAGGAATAGGGTTGCCTTAAAGAAAGCTTGATGAGGGTCGCTTCTGATATTTCTTATAGTCCATCCTTACCATCTATTGAGTAACAATATTGCCCCAAAAGAGTTGGGCCATTATGATCGGAACCACTCTTACGTGCACTACCATGGTGGAAGAGTCTTTTTTTCTTGTTCCTTTGTAGTCCATGCATACTCTCCACCTTGTTACTATTCTGAAGGCATGAATATATTAATAGGAAAAATTATATCAACACCCAAGCATTTAATTACCTCATTATCTTTGACTTCCATCATGGTTGGATGTAGCCTTCGTTGTCGTGGCAATTACTATTCTAGCCAATTACCGTGGCAATCTTCTGCCAAAATTCGGTGTAAGTCAAGGGAAGGACTAATTTTTTGAAAATCTCTCATCATCCAACCAATGTTTCCTTTATGCTTTTCAAACATCTCCATTAGTAGAGATGTTGGTGCATCACTAAGAGTGTCGTCTCCTAAACTATCATATGCTACTTTTGATGGCTTCACATCTAAAAGCATTGGTTCATCAAGAAATACTTGCAACGGATGAGATGATTGTTTAAAT
Source organism: Hibiscus mutabilis (assembly GCA_019671005.1). NCBI lineage: Eukaryota > Viridiplantae > Streptophyta > Magnoliopsida > Malvales > Malvaceae > Hibiscus > Hibiscus mutabilis. The sequence goes on from CM033713.1 coordinate 24,743,508, forward strand.
AGTTCAAAAGGTTCAATCATCACCTGCTCATATTTCATTAGTAGAGTATCGCCATCTTGTCGATCCTAAATGTGGTTATACAATTGTCGTGGCAACAGTGGATAAGAGCAATCTACAGATTCCTGCTTCAACATCAGCATTGTTGTAACATTCTAGGAATCATACTCCTCAAAATTTGCTGTAGCATTACTTTTCTCAGCCTTACTGAATATTGTCATAGAATCGATCTGTTCAGGCTCCTCAACCTTTGCCGTGGCAATTGGTTGCTTAGGTTTATCAAATATTGGACAGTCTTTCTCAATGACATGCTCTCAATTCGGAGGTTCTAGTTGTTCCCCACAAATTAGGGAGCTATCTTCGCATTAATCTTTGTCCTCATGCCTTGGGATTTCAGTATCCCTCAGAATTATATGTTGAGGCATGTTATCTATGGCATATGTGAATCTCCTCGATTCATCTTCTGAATCTTTCATGAGTGCATCCATCCTAGCTATCCTCGCTTTCATGGCATGTGATAGATCTTGAATCTCCTCACTTGATCTATCAGGTCTAACCATGAAAGATTGAAATGTTTCTTCCAGGGAATTTGAATGCTCTTGACGAGGACTATATTGCCATGGCATATCTACTGCAGTAGCAAAATTGTTATGGTAAAAAAAATTTGAGCATTTTGATCATACCATGAAGGATTTTGCTGATGGTTCCAACTACGGTCCCCCATGCGGCCATATGCATCAGGATTATACGGGTAATTTCCAAACGAATGATGTTCTCCACAATAAGCACAAGGAATTGTGATGTCATGAACTCGTTGGGCAGCTCTAGGCAGTTGCATAGATGCGATTAGGTTGGTCAATTCTGCAAGTTGTGCTGAGATTGATGTGGAAGCATCATTGTTGATCAATTCATCCACTTGTCTTTCTTGGAAAGCTCTAGTAGGTTAGTATTAGTAGTCATTGATGGATGTAAGATACTCTCTAATATGTTGATTTCTATCTTCCCACATCAACTCTTGAATAGATCGACGTTTATTTCCTCCCATGTTGATGTTCCTTCACTTGATAGCACACCTAATTTTAATTTTTTTGAAACAAAACAAACAAAAAGAAATGTTAGTAAAAATAATAAGAAAAATGCAATAACAAAAACAACTAACACCAATTGCCAATACCCGATAGTGGCACCAAAAACTTGTTGCGTGTTTTGAGTGCTATGCAAATGTACAAGCGAACACATCGCAAGTAATAAAGTGATGAATATAGAGTACGGTCTCTACAGGGATTGGTTTGGGCCATTTTGCTTAAGTTACTGCAAATGTTTAAAGAGTTAAATAATAGTGATGAATTAAAGTAAAATAAACTAAGACGAAGAGAACTAAAATAAAGGAAATAAGAAACTGAATTGAGAGAGTATGATGGATTATTAGGATTGAGAGTATGTCGGACGAGTTACTTTGGAAAGTTAAATGCCGGAGGCAAGTGAGATGTTGAGGCAAGTAGATTGCTGAGGTGCCCATCTGGCTCTAGCTAAAAAATGAACGATGAATGAACCTTTGCTAGAGGCGCCCAAAATTGGCTCTAGTCTTAGGGATCTTGAAAATGCTAGAGGTACAGTAAAAAAATTGCTAGAGGTGTCTAAAACTGGCTCTAGTTAGATCACTTTCCCGGGAACATACACTCTCTCTGCTTGCCTAAGCAATCAAATACATAAAAATAGCTTACCAGATTCAAATTTGACAAAACGGACTACTCCAACAAGCTTAGAACGTCGAGAAAACCTCGAGTAATGTCCTATAAAAAGTCAACACTCGATCAAAGTTAAAGTCAACACCCTTGGTCAAAGTTAACGGTCAACCTAACTGGTCAACAGTCCAGGCGATCCAGTACGACATAGGTGCACAGAAACTATAGTGCACCAGCGGGCAGTGATCCAGTGTGGTATGTACATGAGAGCATGATGCACTCCAGCTACTGGATAACGCCCACTCTCAGGCTCCGGAGAGTGCGGAGCCTACAACGGCTTTTAGTGGTCGAACGACAATGGCAAGCTCCAGTCTGACATATTTTATTTGATTGGGGAATCCGATGGTGACCTCTATTTTTTTATTTTGAACACTCGAACATGGCTAACTTGCAAAACCCGAATCTTCTTTTTCTTCACCCCCTCCAACAACAACTACGACTGTGATTCTGAGACTATCGGCCTACTCGTCTCGATGAGATGAATGAGATGGTACAAGAGGTGTCGTAAATGGACGACCAAATTTTGATAGATCGGAGTCAAAACTCCTCACCTTATTTTTTCCCACTTTTCCCTCTCTCCAAGAAAATAACTTACCTTTGTTTTTCACCTTTCCCCCTTTTTCTCCTTCCTCCCACTATTTAAAATTCAACCCCCTTATCTTCAAATAAAATAGATAAAATAAATAAATAAATAAATACCTTCATCCAAAATTTTACTTTAAACTCAAACTTTAAATCCTTATCCAATCAAATCCAAGAATCCATTTACATGAGCTTCTAATTTTGATTCTCCCCACTTGAACCTTAAATCTTAAAATATTTAATTCCAGATCCACGATCCAAATTACTAACCAGAAATTGAGTCATTACAACTCTCCTCACCTTAAAATAAATTTTTTACTTGAAATTCGTATCCATAAATTGGAAGAAGAGCTAAAACTTTAATAACTCTTCAACATCCTCAAATGTTTCCCGCTGCGCTACTTTGATCTCACACAACCTTATCGATTATAACTCTTGTCTTTTATCGGTTCCAACATAATATCAACATATTATTTTTCTTAGAAGGACTCATTCTCATTTAGTGCGCTACTGAAGGCATGGAATAAGCCCAATGGCACCCTAACAAAACTGTCACATGAATACGTCATCATGATGATCAAACTCATATGCTAAGACCCAAAAGGTTGGTGTACAATAAAATTTCTTCTACAACCTTGCCCGATAAAAGAAACATAGGGGTCAAGCAGCTGTTACAACCAAAAGGAAATTATTCCCCCTACGGTGTCTCCCCGTAGGTGTCTTAATCTCTGATGGCATCCTGTATCAAAATCATTGCTTGCCTAATGCAAGACTTCTGAGAGCAAAAGATGACTCTACATGTCTCAAGACTAACCTTAGATCTCGACATGTTTTACATCGAAACAACAACTAATGCAATTCCCACAAACTCGGTTTACGCAAGAGTCTTATACTCTAAACTATAACGTGTCTGGAAAACACGTTGTCCGTACCCTCACTAGGATTTGTCATCGCATGAAATCCCACCAAGGGATAAGGTTCCATCATAAACCTCAAACCTCATGTCAAAAGGTAGCATGTACACACCGCAGTGTCGTACAATCCAACCCACAACCAATCGAAGTAGACTTTGTATCTGGATCTCGCCCTTGCCGAAATAACAAACAATACCTACCAAGAAATATCATTACTCAATGAAATCCTATCAAAACTGTGCGTTCATAATCCTTTACAAGATCCATGGTCATCTATTTAATTTCCCCTAAGAAACATTGAAGTGTCACAACAATTCTAAGGAACTCAATGTTTGACTCCCAACCAATGGCAAGTGAAACACTTATCACTATCTCAAGCATACGACTCCACACTGTCTCCCAAAACACGCGGCGAAAGTTTGGTATAACTGTTGCTCTCAAAATTCACCATATACTGACTAGTGTACTATATAGAAAGAATATTTTGCCTTGATATATCTTTCTTTAAGACACCCACAATAAGATCTCAAAGTCCATTAGAACCATCGAACCTAACTTCAATCATAAGATTGTATCATCTTAATTACAATTAAATGCTACTTTTTGTAGCTTCCCAAGTTACTCAATTCTCAACTTTAGCTTAACCAACAAACACGCGGGTACTAGTACTAACGGATCAATACCGACGCTAGATGAATCGATTACCGATACTACATAAAGCTAGCACCAATACTCCCTTACACGACCATCACTTACGATATTTGATTGCCTCAAATAGGCAGCATAATACTCTAACCCAAACTAACTCTGTACAATCCATCACTTATCAAGTTCACTATGCTTAGGTGGTGATCGACTACATGATCATCAATTCTCAATTACTTTGACTTGTGTCGTTGTCCAAATCTCAAATTTCCTTAAAGATAAAGTACCCAAAATTTCACACTGTTGGGGTGAACACAACCTTCCCACTTCTAGCACAAAAATATAGCTCTGACAATACAACAAAATAACCTCGAAGATCTCGAAATCTTATTTGACTCTAATAGAGTTAACATTAATGTTATAATAAAACGGTCTTGTGTAGCTCGGATCCACGAATGTTCCTCGGCTCATTCCAGAAAAGCTGTGATATTATTAAAAACATTTACGAAGTCTTAAATCCTTGCCTCCATAACTGATCACACGGTCACTAACTCTTTCCACACATAGGGTCATTAAGGTAATTATCTTGTCATGCTCATATTTCCATATTCCTTACACATTCAAATGTGTCACGCAAAGCATCAAACTTATATTCGAGAGATAACATGGTGACTCCCACCCTATCATCGTTGAAACACCGCAACGTCACTGCAAACATCAATGTTACCACGACATACCCTAAAGAGCAAAATCCTCATTCCAAAATTTATTTTGAATTCACTAGCCTTCAACACTTTAATCGTAAACATAACATTCTTAAACCAATCCTAGAGAAACACACGGGTACTTCACAATTGATTAAAGGAGTTATCCACCTTAGGAGACAAGTATCTGCCTTTCACGGTCACTTATCAAGATATCAAAGATTTAAGCATCACCTTAACGAGCCAACTTTTTACTAGTGAACAAGCTCGGTTCTCTCATGGTCAAAACACTCAGACAAAAGAAACATCTTTTGAGTTGCAACTTCGCAACTGAATCTCTGACTCTCTCAACTAGGTCAATGTCTTATGACAAGGGCAATGGGCACCGGCATCTAACTTAGCCTTACCTCAACATCTAATCACATTCTTGATAGGGAGAAAGTCCTGGTGACTCCTATAGGAAGCACAACAGATATTATGTCTGTTCGAAAGCTCTTGAGTGTTAAACTACACACATTGGCATCTGCCAAATGGTCAAACTTGCCTCACAACTCCGTTATGCCATTCTCAAACCAACTACTACGAAGATCACGATAGAAATGTAAGGGTTCAACATTCTCATTACTAATGGTTGGGTTCTCTATTGATCTTGAAGCCTTGAGCTAACTCTTGACATTACAGGCTAGCGTCGTGCTTGATCAACTAAATTAATTTCCAAAGTGCAACAACTCTGAAAAAGGTAGCTCTATTAAACTGGTAGAACATCTAACTTCAGTCACACTCTAACGAACTAGTGGATCTTAAATATCCACTATCTTCGAGAGATGCCCTTGAGAAGGGCGATGATACTTCCCAAGTTTCAACGAGACTCATTTTAAGCGAACAAAAGGTCCTCCAACCAACCTGCATCCATTGATTGATTTCTATAGTAGGTTATCTATACTTGCTTTACAACGTTATTCACGTATAACAATGAAAATTCTTTGCCACAAACTCTCATAACATATCTGAAGACTTTAGAACAAGTACAATACACAACGAAGACACCATTTAGGTGGCATGAGGATAACACATCCTCAACTCTGGCATCATTCAACTAACTTGCATCTCAACAGTCTAGGGTGACCTCGCCCCCAAAATCCCTCCCATAAGCGGCTTAACACTTAACTTGGTCCTCTCAGCCACGATTGTAACCATCTTAGTGTCGCAACAATGGACACACTATCAGGATTCCAGTCTTAAGGAGTACGAGCTTAATTTAAAGGCTTGTATTAACTAGACACCTTAGTACAACACCTATACCACCCCTAGATTCCTAAAACCGGCTAAACCTAAGCTCTAATACTGCAAAATGTAGCACCATTGACCCGGATACCATATTTAGGCCTCAAGCCCAACCCAAAACTATAAAATTTCTCAAACTGGGTTTAGCCCATTTCTCAAAAACATTTAAAGCCAACAATTGAAAATATAGATAAATATTGAAAACGGTACAAAAGAGCTCCAATTTAAATTTAAAACATTTGAACGTTTAATTTGACTATTACAATTTCAAAAATAATAATTATAGACTCCATCACATAAGGTCTTATGAATACACAGCCCACTAAAACACAAGAATTGTACTATGAAAATCACCACACGCTGGAATCCCGTATCAATAGTCATCCTCTATCCCACGATCCAACGATCAACCTACGCACAAAAATAATGATTCCTAGCACTCAGCTTACAAATCTTAGTGGTGGTCGCCATACCGAAGTAGCCTCCCCGAGTACACGTGCACTCTCTCACACTAGAGTACGCCCCACGGGTGCACCAAGGCTACAGTGCTCCGCGTCGTACAAGACAACCCATCATTCTTTGTCCCTTATCCCGTCATTCATTGAGCGTTGACCAATGTTGACTTTTTTGGAGGATCCTACCTAGGGGTTTCTCGACATTCTGAGTCATTTGGGCAGTCTATTTCACCAAATTTGAACTCAATAAGCTATTTTTATACGTTTGACCTTGTGAATTGCATAATAAATATGGAAAATTAATACATATTTTATTCGTATTTATTCAAGGAATATTCATGATCAAATATTAGAAGCAGTAGAGTAATCGAGAAGCTCGAATAAGGAATCATCAGTTATCGCTTGGGGTTAGTACACCTTGAAATCTAAAATACTTCATGAGCATTATAAGTGTAATTGCTTTTCTTGTTAGTGTTTGCAAAATAAGTTGATGATAGATAAGCATGTGTTGAGACTGGTATTATGAGACTTGGTATGTGTGAGATGCATGAGGAGTTTGGAAATATTTTGAGACTCGTATGAGCTTTAGAGATCATGTAAGGTCATTTGAATATTTGTATAATTAAATGATTGGTTGATTTACATGTTGTGTTGCTTGAGTTGTAATTCCCTCGACCCGGTTGTCACATTTAGGCCTCAAGCCCAACCTAAAACCATAAAATTTCTCAAACTGGGTTTAGCCCAAGAAGTTATTTTTCAAAACCATTTAAAGCCAACAATTGAAAATATAGATATATAATCAAAATGGTACAAAGGAGCTCCAATTTAAATTTAAAACATTTGAACATTCGATTTGACTAATACAATTTCAAAAATAGGGATTACAGACTCCATCACGGAAGGTCCTATAAATACACAACCCACTAAACACAAGTACCGTACTCTAAAAATCACCATATACTAGAATCCATGTACCGATAGTTCTCTTCGTTCCCATTATCCAACGATCACCTAATTACAAAAACAACGATTACAAAGCTCAGTGGTATACATCTACTATACTATACTTCATGCTAATCATAAACATAAGCATTGAAGCTAGTACAAGCAATAAGGAGAGATAAATAAAAACGTGGCACTACCACTAGTCGCCTAAACACATGCTCTCATTATACAAAGTATCAAACATGGCATACAAGGCCCAACCATACTTGGGATCTCACCAGATCGTTCGAGCAAAACACACAAAGACATACCACAAACCTAGAGTGATGCTCGATGTCACACAGCCTCAAGAATGTACACTCTAAGTGAGGCCCGGTGTCACACATCCTTGGTAAAATACACTCTCTATGGGTGAGGCCAAGTTTCATATAGCCTCGAGAATGTACACCCATACTCGGCATCTTTCTCGAGTATCATTGAATGAGGCTCGGTGTCACATAGCCTCGAGATCGTATATTCGGCATATCTAACCTTGGTGTTGTAATATGATCATGGGGTATCCGGATCCCATCAACCAAAGGTGACTCAACCAACCAAGGTGTCCAAAACAACATACAACATAGTCACGACTACCATACGACACACAACATTTACATGATCATCAATCTCTATGGTTTCTATCAATTATCAAGCCAACATTTAAGTATACTGACTTGTTAATACATTATGGAAGTGTACATTAATCATCCTTATTAATTATCTCATTAATCCATATTATCTCATCAATATCCACATCAATTTCCATCTTTTTATTAACATTGTAGATTATTCCGTTTAGCAGGCACTGGTACTCGAACACGAGTACTGATACGGTACCCTTAGGTACCAATATTGATACGCGTACCAATACTGATATTGCTTATTGGAAATTATAAATTTCCACAAGTACCAGTAAGTTCAACCCGTACCGATACCCTATTCATGGGTTCATATCATTTTCTTGAATTATGATATTATAACGCTTTATTCGATCCCTAAAGCTTATGAAAGTTATTGGGGTTTGTTTACTAATGCATACAATCAATTAATATTAATTACCAGCTTCATAATCATTTAATCGAGCATTTATCCCTTAAGCATAATTCTCATCGAATCACATTAATTTATTTAAACAAACATATAAGGCACCACAATTATTAATCAAGCAAATATTCATCAAGTAATTATGAAAGCATCCCAAACAACTCTACAAGGTCTCTAAAGCCTCCATGAGTCTCATCATATTCACAAAATCATCATGCCTCACACATATATCAAGTCTCATGATATTGGTCTGACAACATGCTTATTCAGTGTCTACCTATTTTGAGAACATTAACAAGCTAGGCAATCACATTTATGATGCTCATGAAGCAATAGGAGTTCTAGGTGTACTAATCTTAAGCCAAAGTGATAAATCCTCATATAAGCTTCTCGGTTACTCTATTTGGTCTGATATTCGATCCTGAAAAATCCTCATAAAGAAACGAATACAAAAATACATTAATTTGCTACTCCCCCTAATAAAACACAAGGGAAAATGCATAAAAACAGCTTATCAAATTCAAATTTGGTGAAAAGGACTGCGCCAACGGGCTCAAAACGTCGAGAAACCCCGGGTAGGGTCCGTCAAAAAAGTTAATGCTAGGTCAAAGTCAACGCCCTTAGTCAAAGTCAATGGTCTAACCAACTGGTCAATATTCCAGCCGATCCAATACGGTGTAGGCGCACAAAAGCTACGGTGCACCTACGGGCACCCAACTGGAAAATGCCTACTTTTAGGCGTCGTAGAGTTCGGCACGTGCGGCGACTTTTGATGGCCAGACGGCGGCGACAACCCCCTTTTCCCCGTTCCACCCACTAATTAAAATTCAAACCCCATTATCTTTAAATAAAATAGATAAAAAAATAAATAAATAAATAAATGCATTCCTCTAAATTTTCACTTTAAACTCAAACTTTGAATCCTTATCTAATTAAATCCAAGAATCCATTTACATGAGCTTCTAATTTTTATTTTCCCTATTTAAACCTTTAATCTTAAAATATTTAATTCTAGATCCCCGATCCAAATTACTAACCTAAAATTGGGTCGTTATATGAGTGCTTGAGATATAAATTGACATGTTCGATGGAAATTATACTAAATGGACTAATAATTGGTAACATTCAAATAATTGATCATAAACTCGGGAATTGATATTAAATGATTAAATACACTAGCAAACTTTAGGAATCAATTAAATTATAGTAAGTATCGTAATTCGCCAATGTGGTTTGAGCTCGTGATTAGGGTATTGGTACGGGCTTTGGTTGTACCGGTACCCAAAATATTAAATAATTTATAAATGTAAATTAATGATGGAAATTGATGTGCATATTAATAATTGACTTATGCCTTAATAAAAGAGATATCTTGGATTAATGGAGACAATAAATGAGATTAATTATATACTTCTCCATAATGTATTAACAAGTTGGTAAACTGAAATGAGATTAATTATATACTTCTCCATAATGTATTAACAAGTTGGTAAACTGAAATGGGTGGCTTGATAGTTGATAGAAACCATAAAGTTTGGTGATCATGTAAATGTTGTGTGCCATATTGTAGTCGTTTCTATGTTGTGTGCTATTTAGAAACTTGGTTGGTTGAGTCACCTTTGATTGATGGGATTCGGATACCCAGAGAAAGAGTGTTGCAACACCATGGTTAGAGATGTCAAATGTATATTCCCAAAGTTGTGTGGCATCGGGTCTCATTTGAAGATGCTCGATGAAAGATTCAGAGAATGGTATACGTTCTCGAAGCTGTGTAGCACTGGGCCTCACCCAGCGAGGGTACGTTCCTGAAGCTGTGTAGCACCGAGCCTCACTCCAGGTTTGTGGTATGACTTTGTATACTTTTTTTCGGATGATCTGGCGAGATCTTAAGTATGGTTGGGCCTAGTGTGTCATGTATGATGTTTTGCTATGATGAGAGCATGTGTTTAGGAGACTAGTGGTAGCGTCATATGTTTATTTATCTCTCATTATTGCTCGTACTAGCTTGCATGCTTATGTTTATGATTAACATGAAGTACAGTAGAGTAGATGTGTACCACTAAGCTTTGTAAGCTCAACGCTCAGAATTGTTATTTTCATGCGTAGGTTCATCGTTAGATCATGGGATCGGGGAGTATCATCAGTACTGGATTCTAGTATATGGGGTTTTCCAGATTATGGTACTTGTGTTTAGTGGGCTGTGTATTCATAGGACCTTACATGATGGAGTCTGTAATTCTTATTTTTGATATTGTATTAATCAAGTCAAATGTTTTAAATTAAAGTGGATCTCATTTGTAATGATTTAAATTGTTTATCTATATTTCCAACTACTGGATTTAATAGTTTGGAAAATAACTTGTTTAGGCTAAACCGAGTTGAGAATTTTTATAAAAATCGTTTGGGCGTAAGGCCCATATGTGACATTCGGTTTTAAGATGTTACAGCAGTAAGTTTCTAATCGTGCGTAGGGTAATTCCATTCATGGGGCTTAAGTTGTCTCAAGGCGTAAGCAACCACTTTACCTTTTTGCATGAGAGTATAGCCAGTCATTTTCAAGGAAGCATTACTCAACACAATGTAGTCCTTCCCCGCTAGGGTTGCATCAAAATCAGAGCCTTCGTAAGATAAGTCTTCAACTACTCGAAGCTTTATTGGCTTCTCTCGTTCCACTAAAACAAAACTCATTTCTGCAACAACTTGGTCATGGATGCCGCTATAATAGAAAAGCCTTTGACAAAACAGCGGTAATATTCAACAAATCCAAGGAAACTACGGACATCCGTGATATTACAGCTTCTATTCTACTATTGCTTGGTTCTTTTACGGATCAACACGGATCCCATCTACCACAACAATGTGGCCCAAGAATTCCACCTTGGAGAGCCAAAATTTGCACTTATTGAACTTGGCAAAAAGTTGACTTTCTCTCAGAGTCTGAAGGATAATGCGAAGATGATAGTCGTTGCTCCTCCTACGAGCTCAAATAAACCAAGATATCATCGATGAAGACCTCAACAAACTGATCTAGGTAGAGCTAAATGATCCGGTTCATCAGGTCCATAAAAGTTGTAGGTGTATTAGTAAGCCCAAAAGGCATTACCAATAACTCATAATGTCCATATCGCATCCTAAAAGTGTTTTTCTGAACATCCTCTTCTACTACCTTCAATTATTAATAACCTGACCTCAAGTTGATATTTGAGAACACATGGGCACTTCTCAACTGGTCAAACAGATCGTCTATCCTTGGTAGGGGATAACAATTCTTCATCTTTACCTTGTTGAGCTGACGATAGTCAATACATATCCTTATTGAGCTATCATTCTTCTTAACAAACAAGACCGGTGCACCTCAAGGTGATATGCCATACAATACGGGGCAATGGATACTAGTACAGTTCCTGGCATAACATATATCTAAAATTCTAGCTCATGATCTGGAGGTAGTCTAGGTAACTCTTCTAGAAATATACCTGCAAACTCTCTAACAGTTCAAAGGCTCTTAAGCATCAGACTCTCAACCCTTATATTGACTATGCAAGTTAAGAAAGCATCGCAACCTTGTTGGATCATCTTTTATGCCGCCAACGCCGATACTACATTAGAAATGCAAGGATTCCTTTCACATTTCACTACCAACTTGACCCCATCCAAACCACGAAGCTTAAGGCTCTTCACTCCACAACCCAAATAAGCATCATGCTCAAACAACCATTCATCCTCAAGATGGCATCAAACTCTTAAAATGGTAATACCATCAAATCAGCCGAAAATATCAAACCTTGAACTTCAATCGGACACCTCTGATACACCTTATTTACTAAGACATCATACCCCAAATGACTAGTCACATGGACACCTATCTCAAGATCTTCGGCAAGAATACCCCACTGCTCAAATATTCTACTACAAATGTCGGAATGGGTAGATTCTAAATCCATAAGAGTAACAATAAGGATTAAAAACAAGGTAAATGTACCTGAGATAATATCGGTAGATTTATAGTCCTCTTGAGCCTTGACTGTATATTGCCTTATTGGTGCTCTTTGCAGTGAACTAGACTGTACCCCCACTTCGATGTTCAAATATGTGGCTCGCTCCTTATTTAGCAAAGCCCCGACCCCTCTGAAATAGGTAAGAGGTTATCTGAGTCTAAACTGGGATGGTGTTAGCAGCTGTCGGATAATTCTTCATATAATAATCTGGTGACCCACAACTATAACAAACTTTGCATGTCCCCCAACACTCACCTCTATGCTTAGGTCCACACTTATCAAAAACTGGTGATCTCACACTCTTTTGTGAGCCCTCTAAGCTCATCATGGATGAAGATGAAGGCCTTCTATAGCTAGCTAATTTCAACTTATTGTCTGATCTCGTATTCTGGTTCGAAGCTTTTCTACCTTGGTTCCAACAATTTTTGTTTCTTCCAAAATATGACTGCGAGTTGTTGAAGAAGTTTTGGGTCCTCCCACTCAAACTTCCTTACCCACCAATTAGGCCGTAGGCAAACCTTACACTTGCTCAAACGATTTGTCACTAGCGATCAACTTTGAGAACACTTTTGGTAGAAAAACAGTCAAGTAGGTCTGAATTTTCTTCCTCAAATCCTTTAGGAACTTCTTGCACCTCATCTTCTCGTAACAACCAACTCAGGGGCATACCTACTCAACTGCATGAGCTCTTGTTCATGTTCAAAGACCAATTAGTTCCCTTGAACCAAATGATTAAACCGATCCCTCAAGCTATCAATGTAGGCCTATCTCACATACTTCCTCTCAAGCTCATCCAATAAATTGTCCAATGTAGGTTGGTTAGGATACCACCCCAACTCTATAGTCTCCCACCATTCCCGAGCATTCTCTTTTAATAGGGAAAGAACACACGACAACATGTCCTTGGGTTTCAACCTCATCTGTTGCATAATCCAACGAATATCTCTTAACTATTGATCCGTCCTTACCAAATTGTCTTGTCTCAATCCAAGGAAGTCTATTGCACCATGGTGACACACCCTCTCAATTGATGCCTCGCGCGGGGTAGCTGAAGGCCTAGGTATGACCCTCATAATTTGATGAAGGGCCTAGTGCAGATGCAATAAATAATTAGCCCCTCAACCCCTATCATCCTCCGACCTCTCTTCTGAGTCGCTAACGTAATCCTCATCATAGCTCTCTTCTCAGGAACCTCAACTCTCCTCTCAATCCCGTGCTCTCCCTGGCATGATTATTTTTTTGTACAAGCAAACAAATAAGGTTACACCATCGAATATAGTCAGCTTAAACAAGTACAACTTTGACTTATGGGCAACGTATTCGCTAGACACCTATACATCAGTCTAGACAACCTCTGGGGCTTCCTAGAACCGGCTAAACTTAAGCTTTGGTACTACTAAATATAACACCCTCGACCCAAATATCACATTTGGGCCTCAATCCCAACCCATTGCCATAAAATTTTCAACCTAGTTTAGCCCAACCACATTCATTGCATTTAAATCCATTAAGTTCAAATACTTCAAAGTAAATAAATAATTAAAAATATTACACGGAAGCTCCATTTAAAATACATAATTAAAAACATTTGACTCATGATTTAAAATCCAAAAAAAAGAGTTACAATAAAACATAGGGTCCTGCGAATACATAGCCCAAATAATCTAAGTATTATACCAAGACAACAAGTCAATGTTAAAGTCCAACTCTGATGGTGCTCCAACGATGCACTCTAACCTACTAACTTGTGAACGAAAATAACAATTTTGAATGCCGAGCTAACAAATCTCAATGGATACACTTTCACTCAACCATACTTCTTGCAAATCATAAATATGAGCATGCAACTAAAGGTGATAACATGGAAATATAACATCATATAAATATGGCGCTACCTCTAGCCATCTAAACATATAACAACAGCAAGTAAACATAGACTTCACATAGTATACAAGCATTATTCCACAAACTTGGAGTGAGGCCCGCGTCCACTAAGCATCGGTATCATACACTCTGAGTGAGGCCCGCGTCTATTAAGCATCAAGATCATACACCCATGCTCGGAATCTCTTATCAAGCATCTTCGAATGAGGCCTGCGTCCACAAAGCATCGAGATCCTACATTCAGAAATCTTTAACCATTGTGTTGTAACATACATTTTCTTTCATTGGGTATCCGGATCCTAACAATCAAGGGTAACTCAACCAGACTTGTGCCCTTATGTGGCATACAACTTTACTCGATCCACCATGGATCTTTATTATTACTATTACAAATAACTCACCCAAGGTTTTACCCAGTTATTATCCATAATGTTCGTATAAGAGGTTTAAAACTTTGTTTCTCAGTTTTACTATTAATTTACCACAATAGAGGCACATTGGGCCTTAGTTTCCAAATTATAAGCCCCTTAAACTCAAATTGCATTTTTCAGGCAGATTACCCAGTGGGTATCGATACCAACCAGCGTCTACGGATACGCCTCTCTAGGTACCAATACCCATCCAATTCGTATCGATACTTAACTCACACACGAAAAGGGTTTAACCAATAACGTCGTGTTGATACACGGGGGTCGCGTACTGATACCCTTTTAGTACTGATATGCTCCCAAGCAAATCAGAACACTTTTTCACTACTGGAATTTGCTAAAACAAGGGGTACTGATACCCACCTTAGACGTACCAATACGCTCTTCAAGAATTGCTTATGTTCTTCAACAAAAACACAGGGTACACGTATCGGTACTCGATCTTAGAATTTATTTTTTAAGGTTCGTAATTCATCTTTCATGCCTCCAAAACCCAAAGTTAAAACCCCAAAATGAACCTACAAGTTATGAGAAGTGGTTTAAGTGGTCTCCAACCATTTTAATCCATTTTAACACCTATCTTAGGATCAACCATAAAGAGGTCTCCAGCATTCAAGCAACCAAAATATCAACCAAGCAACAAGGCAAATCAAATTTATGATTTCCAGGAACACAAAAGAGTTAGTAGTGTACTAACCTTAGTCTTACAACTGAGTGTGAAGCTCCTAGACCAAGCTTCAAGCTTTCTTCTTCCCTTGGTTCTTGGAAGAGTTTCCAATCTCTTTTTATTACAAGAAAATGTTGTAAAACAAGTTACAACGTTGCTGGAAACTTAGGATGTGAAAAAGGAAGAATTTTACAACAAGAAATGGAGTTAAATCCCCGATTCCCGTTCTTTCCCTTCAACCTTCACTAAACACCATTTTCCAACCTCCACCAAAACCAAAAATTCTTACCTTGATAGATAGATCCTTGGGTGATGATTAACTTTCTCTCAACAACAAATCCGAGATTCACACTTAGAATGATGAAGACTCAACCTTTCTTGTAGATGGGAAGTTGGGAGATGAGAATGGGTGAATGACGAAGTCAAGGGGACAATGGTGATCTCATTCCTCTTTCTTTCTCCAGAAGAATTAAAGAGACATATCATTACCTCTTCAAATAATTAGGTAATTACCTAATTACCCCTATCATCCTCTTAACTCATCCCTAAACCAAAAACTCAAGCCCAACAACCATACACAAGCCCACAAAGGCTCACGAAGGCCCAAACTCTCCGCCCAGCCGCGTTGCCCACACTTCGGATTAAACCGAGCCTCAGATTTCAAAATTCGAGTCGTTACATTTATATTATTTATATAGAGTAAAATTATTTATATAATAAAATAAATTGAATTAATCTCAACTACAGTTTGGAATATATATTATTTGTGCTAGAAATAAAACAAAGATGTTAAGTTGGCTTAGTGGTTAGGAGTTTGCCTTTGATTTTAAAGGTTTCATGTTTAAATAACATTGAGCGCATATTTTTCCATATTTTCTACCAGAAAAACGGCGTTGTTTTAGGCCATTTAGTATAAAAATAGAGGCACCAAAACGACGTTATTTTGGTCTAGCATCCAAGTCATCACGTTGTGCGCCATGTCATCATCCCGTTAAAGAGTTAACAACGCGGTGACAAAAACAAGTCGAAAAATAAAGTTTGACGGTAAATTTGGACTAATTAAAAGGTTGGTGGTAAAAACAAATCACCCCTAATAGTTTGGTGGTATTTGGCGTAGTTTACCTTTTTTATTTTGATTTTTACAATTTTATTTCAAATCAGGACTTAAAGTAGGAATCGTTAAACGGTTCAACCCTCTCATTCTAAAAGACACTGATAAAAAAATTTAACCATTAAAATCATACCCCATGGCATCATCCGTTTCAGTTTTCTAGATATCAATTAAAAATAAAATATAGGTAAAAAAAAAAAAATAAAAATCTTCTTTCTTTCTTTCTTATCCTCTTTTACATAGTATTATAATACAATATTCTTTTCGTTTGCCTCTATTTTCATGACTATTTCCTTCGCCTAATCTACAAATCCCCAATTAAAAATGTCCAATGATTTCTTCCCAAAACTCTCTCATCCTTTATTTTTTCCATTTTAAACCAAAACTTCTCATAAAATAAAGTGAATTTGAGTAAATCAAGTAACTTAAATTAACATCCATGGATCATATTAATTCTCTTTGGGATATGGTTTGTCTATTACAAACACGTGTTTCTCGCATCTTAGAATAAATTTACACCAAGTAAAAAAGCGGGTGATGTTCATCCTAGAAGACTCATGTTCAATCGCTTTATCTGTAAGGTGTATAAGCATTGTCAAAAGGTTAAAAATATGCATGAACAAATACCACCTTCTAATCACCTTTAGACTATTAAAAAAATAATAAACAAATTTTACAGTCCTTATAATTATTTCCAAATAATGTTTTAGTGAGAATATTGATCAAATGTAACGGAAACATAAATTAAATTTTCATAAATTTATTTATTATGCACAAATAAATATTATATTTTTCTATTTAGTAAATTTACTGTCATGTATACCATAACACACTACTTACATAAAAAATCCTTTTCAAAAAATGTAGTATTTACAACAATAATTCGCATATCTATTACTCAATATTTATCCGGGGAGAATCCATAAAATAAATATTAGAATCTGAATACCATCCATAAAATAATTATTGTTGTAAAGGTTACCTTTTTCAAAAAGGTTACCTTTTTCAAAAAGGTTTTTATGAGAAATATATGCGGAAAAAAATATGTAATTGTCATAAATAACATTTATTAAAGTGGATGTACAATTCATCCTTTAATGTTCTTCACTCATAGTTAATGTAAGGTAACCCTTACGATTTAATTCCTGTAACATATATGTTAGTAACGAGAAATTATATCATAGGCTCGGCTCGCCATCCATGGTCCCAACCAATAAAAAGCATCAATTTCATTAAAATTTTCCATGTCATCTTTTTACCAAGTGAATATACAATTAGTAAAAAATGATTTTTAATTTAATTTACAGTAAATCTGAGTGTAGATTCACTTGGTAAAAAGATGACATGGAAAATTTAATGACATGGATGCTTTTTATTGGTTGGGACCATGGATGACGTGGCGAGCCGGACCTATGATATAATTTCTCGTTAGTAACCTATGTAATTGGAACCCTATAAATAAGAATCTTGTACAAGCTTACATGATATGAACAATAAGATATTACACTTCACTCCCACATTGTGTTTTATACTTCTATTGTTCTTACTACAAATTCAATAATTTTCATAACACGTTATCAGAACGAGCGCTCTAATTAGAAGATCAATCTTGCATTTTTAATTGGTCTGAATCAATACGAAAGTTTTCAAATCAGTTCAAAGACACTACGTTTTCTATAGCATCGGAACAAGAATATGATTACTTCTCAAATACAATCTACGATACATGGTGAAGATTTATGATTAGCAGACAATGCAACTACTCATACAATACTTAAGCATAAGAAATATTTTTCTCATTTAACATTGCAAGGGAAAAACGTCAGTACTATATCCGAAAGTACTAATATCATAAAAGGCTGTGGAAGAGCAAATATATTATTGCCAAATGGAACTGAATTCCATATTCACAATGCGTTATACTCTCCGAAGTCACAAAGAAACTTATTGAGTTTTAAAGATATTTTTAGAAATGGATATCATATTGAGACTATTAGTGAAGGGGATACTGAATTTCTTCAAATTACGAGTATAACTCAAGATAATAAAACAATCTTAGAAAAATTATCTACACTTTCTTCCAGATTGTACTACAATAGAATTAATACAATTGAAACACATGGTATTGTAAACAAGAAGTTTACTGATGACTTTATTATTTGGCATGAGTGGTTAGGCCATCCCAGTTCCATTATGATGGGAAAAATTATTGCCAATCATGTGGTCATTCATTGAAGAACCGACAGATTCTTCAAAGTAATACTTTTTCATGTGATGCTTGCTCTCAAGGCAAACTAATTATTCGACCATCACCATCTAAGATAGATTATGAATCTATTAATTTTTCAGAACGTATACAAGGTGATATATGTGGGCCCATACACCCTTCTTGTGGACCATTTAGATATTGTATGGTTTTAATCGATGCATCGACTAGATGGTCACATGTATCCTTGTTATCAACCCGCAACCTGGCGTTTGCGAAGTTACCTGCTCAGTTGATAGAGTTAAGAGCACATTTTCCAGATTCTTCTATAAAGACAATTCGTCTTGATAATGCTGGTGAATTTACTTTCCAAGCTTTTGATAATTTTGCACGTCAATTAGAATAAGTGTTGAACATCTTGTAGCTCATGTTCATACACAAAAAGGTCATGCAGAGCCCTTTATTAAACGGTTTAGTTAATCGCAAGACCATTGCTGATGAAGTCAAAATTTCCAATTTCTTATTGGGGACATGCCATTTTACATGCAGCATCAGTAGATCACATCAAACCTACAAGTTATCATAAGTTCTCCCCACTACAAATGGTTTTGGTCCATCTTAAAATTTTTGGGTGTGCAGCATATGTACATATTGCTCCACCACAAACAAAAAAGATAGGTCATCAAAGGAGGTGGGAATATACATCAGATTTGAATCCCCATCGATAATTAAATATCTTAAACCTTTGACGAATTTACATCTCAATTTGTTGACTGTCATTTTAATAAGTAGGTTTTCCCAACATTAGGGGGAGAAAATAAACAGTTGAGAAAAGAAATAAGTTGGAATTAATTATCATTATCTCATTTTGATCTACGTACCCAACAATGTGAACTAGAAGTTCAAAGGATAATTCATTTACAAAACTTAGCAAATCAATTGCCAGATGCTTTTGCTGACCCTAAAAGAGTGACTAAGTTACATATTCCAGCTATGAATGCTCCGATTAAAATTTATTTCCCAAAAGAAAAACCTCGAGTTGCTAATGAGTCAAATACACGCCTAAAGCACGGTAGATCAGTAGGTTCCAAAGATAAGAATCCTCAAAAAAAATGTGATATATCTTATGATGGTCTGATCAAGGAATCAACGAATTGAGAAAGATATCGAGAAGAGATAAAAAAAAGTCTTTAAAAGAGACATTAGCATGACTCGAGTACCTGAAAATGAAGAGATTTCAATAAATTATCTCATATCTGGTAATAAGTGGAACCGAAATCAAATCGACATCGATAATACATTTGCATATAATATATCACTAGAGATTTTGGATGATAATGTGGATTACGAACCAATGGCAATCACACAATATAAACAAAGAAATGGTTGGCCAAAAAGGAAAGAGGAAATTGAGATAGAACTGAAATCTCTTTCGAAAAGAGAAGTATTTAGACATGTAGTCCGTACACTAGAAGGTGTAAAACCTGTGGGATATAAATGGGTTTTTGTGAGAAAAAGAAATGAAAAAGGATAAATTGTGAGATATAAAGCTCGTTTGGTTACACAAGGGTTCTCACAAAGACATGGAATCAATT
Organism: Hibiscus mutabilis; assembly: GCA_019671005.1. NCBI lineage: Eukaryota > Viridiplantae > Streptophyta > Magnoliopsida > Malvales > Malvaceae > Hibiscus > Hibiscus mutabilis. The sequence continues at coordinate 24,763,751 of CM033713.1, forward strand.
ATGAGGAGATATTCTCCCCAGTAATGGATGTAACTAGTTTTAGATTTTTGATTTGTCTAATAATAAAAGAATGACTTACTTTTTGCCTAATCGATGTTGTTACAGCCTATTTATATGGACCTCTTGATAATAACATTTATATGAAACTTTTGAAAGGATTTAGAATGTTATAAGCAGTTAATTCAGGTTCTTGAGAACATTATTCAATAAAATTAAATAGATCCCTTTATGGATTAAAACAATCTGGCGTATATGGTATAATTGCCTCAGTGAATACTTATTAGCAGAAGGCTATAAGAATGATCCAATTTCCTATTGCATTTTTATTAAGAGGTTTAGCTCCGGGTTTGTTATTATAGTTGTATATGTTGATGATTTGAATATCATTGGAACTTCTGAAGAGATATCCTTAACAATAGAATATTTAAAGAAAGAATTTGAAATGAAAGACCTTGGAAAAACAAGATTTTGTCTTGGATTACATATTGAGCATCTAAAGGATGGAATTCTTTTGCATCAATCAACATACATAGAAAAAATGCTCAAGAGGTTTTACATGCATAAGTCACATCCATTGAGCACCCATATGGTTGTGAGGTCACTTGATTTTAAAAAAGATCCATTACGTCCTTGAGAAAAGGATGAAGACATTTTTGGTCCAGAAGTACCATACTTGAGTGCTATTAGTGCATTGATGTAACTATCTAGTCATACACGACCTGATATATCATTTACATTATTTTGTTAGCAAGATTTAGCTCATATATATTGACTGACTATCACTTGGCAAACAATTGAAGAATTAATGTAAATATGCCAGTAAATAATGCCAAATATAGGTATTCTTGCATGCAAGTATACATGGTCAACAAGTAATACAACAGTAAGTTAGGTATCATATCCACATTGATTATTCAGGAATTAAATACCATGGTATTTATTTGTGAATGGGAACAAAAGAGTTTGAATTGGATTTTGGATTTTGATTAAAAAATGACTAAGGAAAATAAAATAAAAATTTAGGCGGATTGGCAAACAAATGTATTCATATGGATGGTTGGCGTTGGCAAGAGATACTTGGATTTATGCTTAGTGAAGACAACAAATAATAATTTCCAGCCTTGGTTTTGTTACCGAGAAGATTTTAAAGTTAGTATTGCCTCTTTCGATAGCAACACTCTAAGTTTAATACGAATAACTCTTATATGTCTATAGTGATGTTTTTTACTTCTAATGTAAGCTCATCTACTTGAACATCTTCTGTTGAAGATTCTCACCTTAGTATCTGGCAATTAATCGTTATCTCATAAGTCTGTTAAGATATTAAGGGATAATAGGCATGCAATGCCAACTATCATATGACAAAAAATTTAAGAAAACAAAGCACTAGCAGAATAGACAAAAATGCCAAGGCATTTAATTATTAAAAGCTAAAAATAAACTAAGCATTCATCGTAAAAAAAACCCTAGCCAACTTAAAGAAGTTAGTTCATGGCTGGGGAAACCATTAACACAATATCATATCTAAACATCACCATAAAATAAAAATAAAACTTAAAGAGAAATGGACAAAGAAGAATATCCATCGATGCAGCCCTTCAATGGATCCATAACTCTCGGTCTTAGCATGGTCGAACAACAATTTGCCCTCTACCCTTTTTATCACCATGGTGCATCCTCCTTGGCACGTCGATTAGCTTCTTTTATATAGGCACTCATGGAAACTCTAGGTTAGGTTTTGAATTTGAAAGTTTGTTATGCACCAAGATAGGCATGTTATCTTCTTATCCTCTTTTTGAATTTTAGGGCTGACCTGGCTCTAACAGCTATTGACCATGCATCGACCATCTTTCTTTTGCCAACTGTGTCTAGCAATCTTCGTCCTATTTTTTCCATCAGCACTTGGCATTTCTCTTTTGCTTCTCTTGCTTTTTGCTAACTACTCCTATGCTACTCTGCCAAACCTGCTCTTGTTCTGCCCCAACAAAGAAAATACCCCTTCACTCTAGCAATAAAAGCATTCCTTAACTCCTAAATGCAAATGCATGATTCTACTAACTAAATGCACAAATATATACTCAAAGTCAAGCAAAAGCATGCCAATATATACATGAAAAATAGTACTTTTGAGGAGTTAACACTCCCCCAAACCTAGCTCATTGCTTGTCCCCAAGTAATGCAACTAAAAGCTATAAAAACAAAGAATTAAAGAAAAGTACCTCGGTAAACTTTTCCTGATTTACAGCACAAGCTAGCAAGAAGATTTTGGTCCTAGTTCTGTCCTTAGATATCCTAGAGCAGTAATGCTAACAAATCAGCAAATTCAAGTGCAACAATATAACTTTAGCCTAAGGTCATAAAGTGTGCATAAAGTGTAGGCAATTTGCATCAAGTATCCTTTAACTCCCTTTGCAAATCTTTACTATTCAAACACAGAAATACATATTTTTTTATTCTTACCAAGGGTTTCTTTTTGCTAGCATTAAATTAGGGTTCATGTCGTGACATTTTTTGGCGTGAGAAATAAGAGGGAGCAAACCACGAATCCCCATATTAATCTAGACTACACCACTAACCTCACCCATACACTCATACCCTAAATTTTTGTTGACTTGAGAACTAATAGGGAGCAAACCACGAAGCCCCAAGTTACTTATTGTCTCTAAGGCAGAGGAGTATTCTAAATTTTTTTCTTGCCTTTGGCCAAACATTGTTGCCTTATTCTTTACTTTTTTACCCTGTTATTGTTTTTTTTATTCTGAGTTTAGTTTCAAGAATCCTAAGTTTGTTTTGGGAACTAGATGCATACTACGTGTTTAAGTGAGACCAAAATTTCCTAAACTATAGATCAATTGCCAAGCAGCCTGACATTACTAATCTACTGGCTCATGCTTACTAAGGATTCTAAATTTATCATCAGACATAGCATACTAGTACGAATTCTAACTATGCTAGCAAAAGTGTTGACAAAATTATCAGGGTAAAAGCATGTCGTGGAAAAAAAATTTAACTATGCTAGTACAAATTCTAACTATGCTAGCAAAAGTCTACCTAATCTATATGACAATAACAAAATGCAAACAAAAACATAAATATGAATGCATGGCATGCCAATATATGTGAGGCAACACACACCTCAAACCAAAGGTGTGCATTGTCCTCAATGCATGAGAGCACATATATACAAAATGAAATGCATGAATAAAATGAAAATTATGACAAATACGGAATTAAAGAGTTAAGGGGAAGAGGACTCCCCTTCAAATGGCTCAGGACGAGAGACAGCGGTCTTTCTTTTAACAAAGCTCCCTTTATTGGTGTCATGTGCTTCTTTATTTTTTTGAGATAGCAGTGGAGGCCTTTACATCATGAATGACCTCATCAATTATTCATATCGACTCGAATATAGCGGGGACTACGAGAGTGGAAGAAAAAGCGGGTGCAGCAGGTGGCACATTGGTCTTGGCAGGTACTTTATCATCAGATTCTTGTGAAGTCCTAGTCTTGGCAGATTCAACTTAGACAGGCGAAGTAGGGATAGTGGCATCAGATTACTAGGTCAGAGTATGAATAGACTGGGTTCTGGATGACATTCCTTTGAGCACATAAAGCTCTAGGGGAACTCTAAAAATGTTAGGAAAGGATTGGTGGCAATGCCCTCAAGAGTTGCCTTTAGGGCTCTATATCTGGCACCAGTATATTGCCAGATCACCAAATTTTTCTCTTCAACCTTCTCTAATTTTTGTAGGATGAGTTTCTGTTGCTGATAAATCTGGGAAAGTAATGCCAAGGCGTCAGCTGGCATCGGTGTGACAGGTTCTACCTTAGGCGACTTAGCAGTAGACACCAGCTCAGCAGCTTTTTCTTTGCCCTTCTTCCTCGCTTCCCTGGCAATCAATTGTTGCTACAGAGCAGGAATAATAGTCCCCTTACACTTCTAGACGTTATCAGAGTTGAGTTATGGTGCCTTATGCTGTAAGAAAATTCAAGATATTAGTGAAGGAAAAATCAAACTACCAGAACCCTTACCAGCATATTTGTAGGTTTCGTCCACAGTTATATAACCCACGTTGATTTTCCTTCCCACCATGATAGAGTGCAGCAAAACCATTCTTTCCTCTGAAACTGTCTCATTATGTGTAGTTGGCAAAAAATTTGCTTTCAAAAAGTGGTTTCGTCCCCACGGCTGTGGTTTCAATGCCAGTCGTTTTATGGTTCTTTTTTCCTTGGAAAAAACATTATATTTTATACTCGTTTCGCACAAATCTTTTAGCAGCAATTATCTTTTAGCAGTATCCATGGTTTCTACAAATGCCGAATGTTCTTCTCCTGCACCATCTAAACTAAACATACCATTAACATATCCTTCATCAAATCGAACACACGTACTTCACACAAACAGAAAAGGTGAGTCATTGGTTGTGAGGTGGGCGTAGAATGCACGAACAATGGTGGAGTGGACCTCCCCTGACTGATGGCAAAATATCTCCCAATGATGTTTCTTAACTATTTATTTCACTTCCGGTGAATAGCCTAAGTTGGGTTCATTCTTGAACTCAAAACCTTTCTCGTAACAAAAGGTGTGGGTAACATAATTTTCTTCAAACTTTTTCTTGATCTCGTCATTGAAAAGATTTGAAAATTTTTTGATGAAGATGCCATTGCAAAATATTAAGGAAAAAGAAGATGATGATCGAAAAAGATCGGTTCTTGAATTGCTTACCGTGCTAGAGAATAAAAAGAGAGAAGTTTCAAAGTTATGGGATAATGATGAGGTTAGTGGAGATAATGATGAGTGTGGTAGTTATGCGTATTTGGGGGAGTGGGATGATGATGGGATTAGGAGTTATGGAATTTGACAGGGCAGGAAAGAAAGGGTAAAGGCTGTGAGGTAAAATTTCAAAGTTTGAAAAACTTTAACCTAGGCGGCTATGGTTTTTGCTCAGCAAAAGAAATTCACTCTTCCTTGGGCCTTATCTAAAAAAATGGTCCACGTGTTACCATGTCCCGTGATGATGGGTGTCCGATTACTGGCCTGTCTTGGCATACTACTTTATAAAATAACCTGTGCTAACACTCAAAAAAACCTTACAAAATAGAAAAAGAAAAATTAAAATAAACAAATCAAAATACTAAAAAGAAAATAGCTAACCTAACTATTTACAATGATCATACTATGATGGCAAAATTACTTAATCTCTGCCAAGAGAATGGTCTCCTTGGTATTCTTTTGACTTCCTTCCCAATAGTGCTTCACTCTTTAGCCATTCACTTTGAACATTGTCTCAGTTTTCAAGTCTTTGATATTTACTGCTCAATGAGCATAAGGCTTGACAACTTCAAAGGGTCCTGACCATATGGATTTAAGTTTACCTGGAAATAATTTAAACCTTGAATTGAACAACATAACTTTTTGCCCTACTTCAAACTATCTTTGGCAAAATTCTGTTGTCGACTCTTTGTTCTTTCTTTGTACAACCTGTTATTTTCATAGGCTTATGCTCAAATTTCTTCCAATTCATTCAAGTCTAACAATTGTTTCTTACCTGCAGCCTTCCATTCCATGTTCAACTGCTTGGTTTCCCAATAAGCTCAGTGCTCTAACTCCACTAGAAAATGGCATGACTTCCCAAATACAAGCTTGTGTAGGGAAGTTCCTAATAGAGTTTTGAAAGTTGTTCTATATGCCCACAAGAAATCATCTAGCCTTAAAGATCAGTCCTTCCAAGTCGGGCTCATAGTCTTCTCCAAAATATTCTTGATCTCTTTGTTTAAAATTTTTGCCTGGCCATTTGTTTGAGGATGGTAGGCAGTGCCAATTCTTTGCTGGATTCCTTACTTGCATAGAGCTTTAGTGATTAAATGACATTTAAAATAAGTACCTTCATCATGTATGATGGCTTTGGGGGAACTAAATCTGGTAAAGATGTGCTTATATAGGAATTTGGCAACTGCATTGGCATTATTTGTTGGGAGAGAAACAACTTCAACCCACTTTGAGATGTAGTCTACGGCCACAAGTATATATAAGTTGCTAAATAATGGGGGAAATGACTCATAAAGTCTATCCCCTAAACATCAAATATTTTCATAGGCATAATATTCTGAAGTGGCAATTGATGTTTGCTGGAAATGTTTCCAGTACGCTAGCATATGTCGCATGCCTTGGTAAAATAATGGGCATCTTTGAACAGTGTAGGCCAAAAAAATCCTGATCGTAGTACTTTGGTTGTTGTCTTTATTCCAGCAAAGTCACCACCATATGGTGTTATATGGCAAAGCTGAAGAATATTTTGTTGCTCATCCTCTGGCACACAATGACGAATGATTTGGTCCGCCCAATGTTTGAATAAGAATGGTTCATCCCAAAATATTGTCAGATATCCCTTAAAAATCGCTTTTTGGCATTACTTAACAAATCTGGTGGCAAAATATTGCTGACCAGGTAGTTGAATATGTCAACATACCAATGGTATTAGTTGCAAGCAGATATTCATCAGTGAATTTGCCTCTAATGGCAGCAACATTGCCATCCTCATGGTGATACTCTAAATGAGACAAATGATCCACCACCAAGTTTCCACTCCCCTTCTTATCTCGTATTTTAAGATCAAATACTTGTAGCAAAAGTGTCCATTAGATCAGTCTGGATTGGGATCTTTTTTGTCAAGAGATATTTGAGTGTCGAATGGTCTATGTACACCGCAACTTTACTACCCACCAGATAAGATCTGAATTTGCCAAATACAAAGACAACTGCAAGGAACTCCTTCTCAGTTGTTTTATAGTTAAGCTGGGCCTCATTCAATTTACGGCTGGTATGATAAATGGAATGGAAAATTTTTCCATGCCTCTGTCATAATACAGCTTCGACGGCATAGTCGCTGGCATCGTACATGAGCTCAAATGGCTCATTCCAATCTTGTGCCATGACTATAGGGGCATTAATTAACCTGTCTTTCAATTCTTAAAAAGCTTTTAAACAAGAATCGTCAAATGCAAAGGTGGTATTATGTTCCAAAAGTAAGCATAAAGGTTTAGAATTTTTGAGAAATCTTTAATAAAAAGATAATAAAAACCTGCATGTCCTAAGAAACTTTTAATACCTTTAACACTTGTAGGTGGCAGCAATTGTTTGATTATCTCTACCTTTTCTTTGTCTACTTCCAGTCCATTCTTGGTCACTTTATGTCCGAGAATTATGCCCTCCTACACCATAAAGTGGCATTTTTCCCAGTTCAGGACCAGGTTGGTTTCAATACCTCCCTGTAAAACAAGTTCCAAACTCTAAAGGCATTCTTCGAAACTTTTGCCAAAGACAGAGAAGTCATCCATGAAGACTTTTAAGTTTTTCTCGATCATGTTTGAGAAAATCAACATCATGCAATGCTGAAACATTGCTGGAGTGTTACACAATCCAAAGGGTATTCTTCTAAAAGCGAATGTCCCATATGGACAGGTGAATGTAGTCTTCTTCTAATCTTCTAGAGCGATGGCAATCTGATTATAGCCTGAGTAGCCGTCTAAGAAGTAATAAAATACCTTCCCTACCAATCTATCCAACATCTGATCGATGAAGGGTAGTGGGAAGTGATATTTTCGAATGGCATTATTTAGCTTTTTATAGTCCATGCACACTCTCCAACCCGTCATAGTCCTTGAAGGGATCAGTTCATTCTTGTTGTTCTAAACCACGGTCATTTCACCCTTCTTTGGTACACACTATACTGGGCTGGCCCACGAGCTATCAGAGATGGGAAAAATTATCTCGGCATCTAGCCACTTTATGATTTTTTTCTTCACTACCTCTTTCATGTTGGGATTCAATATCCTCTGGGCCTCAATTGTTTTGCCATAGTAATCCTCTAGAATAATTTTGTGCATGCAAATTGTTAGGCTTATCCCTCGGATATCAACTAGGGTCCATCCTAAGACTTGCTTGTGATTGCTCAATGTCTTCAACAATCTTTCCTCCTGTTCGTCGGTCAAATCAACAGCAATGATCACTGAAAAAGTTAAGTCATTACCCATGTAAGAATATTTTGAGGTGGCTTGGCAAAGGTTTTAATTCCAGTTTCGGTGGCTTCTCAATAGATGGTTTGGATGCCTTGATTTCTTTGCCAACCATCTCAAGTGGCTCAGGTCTCTCGGAATAACTCATGACCTTATTCAACATGGTTGATCCTTCAGATTCTTCGCTCATAATATATTTATCATCCAGTTCCATGGTATCATCATCTGTGTCCCGGCAAAACTTTTCTAACTCCTCATTAAAATTGGACTTTATCATCTCAACAGCCTGGCATTCTTCAGGTTCATCTGCAAACTTAAGAGCTTGAAACACATTAAACATAACCCGTTGGTCATTCATACGCATAGTAAGCTCACCTTTTTTAACATCAATTAAGGCTCTACATATGGTAAAAATGGTCTCCCCAAAATTATTGGGACATTAACATTAGCCTCATATTCTAAAATAATAAAATTAGCTGGAAATATAAATTTATCTACCCTTACTAAAACATCCTCAATCTTACCCTTGGGATGTGCATAAGATCAATTTGCCAACTGGAGTGTTACAGTGGTAGGTCTTGCTTCAATGCCAAGTTTTTTGAAAACTAACATTGGCATCATACTGATGCTGGCTCCCAAGCGCATAGTGCTTTAACCATGAATATATTGCCAATCATACATAGAATTGTGAAACTTTCTAGATCTTTGAGTTTTGGTGGTAATCTATGGTTATCATTGCACTACATCCTTCAGTAAGAGCAACAGTCTCGAAATCACCCAGCTTCCTCTTTCTGGACAAGATGTCTTTTATGAATTTGACATAGTTGGGCATTTGTCCGAGAGCTTTTACTAATGGTATGTTGATCTGAATTTTTTTAAAGACTTCTAAGAAGCAATTAAACTGCTGGTCTTGCTTGTGTTTCTAAAGCCTTTAGGGAAAAAGTGGTGGCAGATAAGCAAATGCTGGATTTGCCAAAGTGTTGTTGGCATCTTATTGAGGTCTGGCATCGTTAGTGCTTACCTCTTTTTTCTCTGCTTTCTTAGATTTATTTTCTAGCACTAACTTCTCATCCTGGCAATTAGTTGACTGTTTGATAGGTGCTTCATTCACGCATTATTTTCTACTCCGAAAAGTGACTGCTTTACATTATTCTCTCCCTTTTTGTCGTTCATCTTCCGTATCACTTGGCAAATTTCCCTAGGGTCTATTACTGAGTGTGTTAGCAATCGTCCTAATTGGAAATCTAAGTTTTGTATAGATGCTGCTAAACTCTAGATAGTTGCATTATTTCACTCCATATACTCTGTTAAAGTATTCCCCTGGGTAGATCTCTGCCCTGGATAGAAATTATTCTGTGCTTTCTGTGGTATCACATTCTGGTTGAAACCTGGCAAAATATTGTTATTCTAACACTTGGTATTAAATTGGTCACTGTCTTAATTTACCCAAGAAAAGTTTGGATGCCGCTTCCAACCTACATTATAAGTTTGGCATGTGGGTTAAACTTACAATTGAAATTGCCAATAAAATTTACCGATTTAGAGTTTGATGGACATTTATCCATATCATGATCTTCTCCACAAATTGTGCAGAATGGTTGCAATGCCTTCACTTCTCAGGTTTCAATAGGTTTTTGCATCATCTTCACTATGTTAGTGAGGTTGGAAATTTGAGCATTGATATATGACAATGCATCAAGTTCCAAATTTCTAGCGACTTTTGTCTCGGCTTCTAATCTGGCAGTAGAATAGTGGAAATCATTCGTGGTAACCTTTCAAGGATGTCAAATGCCTTCGTATAATTCTTGTCTAGCAATGATCCATTTGTCGAAGCATCAACCACAGTCGTAGCATAAGCATTGAGTCAGTTATAAAAGATCTATATCTAGGTCCAAGTAGAGAATCTATGTATGGGGCATCTTCTTAACAGGTTTTTGAAATGCTCTCAAGAATCATGCAAAGTCCCATCATCAGCCTGCCTAAAAGTAATGATTTCACTCCGTAGCTTGGCATTAAGTTTAAGTGGCTAGAATCTCAGAAGAAACTTTTGGCATAATTCTTCCCACGAATTAACTAAACATGGTGACAAAGAACTTAGCCACGTTTTTACTTTGTCTCTCAAAGAAAATGAGAATAGTCTCAACTTCAATGTCTCTTCAGCTACACCAAGTTGCTAAAATAGTTAGCAAACCTCCATGAATTGCTTCCAGTGTTGCCTTGGGTCTCTAGTAGGTGATCTATGAAATTGACCTAGATTTTAATCATTACTGATTTAAGTTCAAAATTAACTATATTTACCTCTTGACCAATCAAGCCTGGTATCAAATTGTCCATGTTTGGTGCCAAATATTCTCTAATAGGCCGTTCTTCAAGATTCTCTCCAACGACAACAGGAGCGGGTGGTATCCCATCATGTATTGGTAGATCCTCCTCATTATTCAAGACACTGTCTACTCCATCATTTCCTTGTTGAGCCAACTCTCGAAGCTTTCTTTTTAACCTGCGTAGGGTTTTTTCAATCTCTGGATCGTATAACAAATCTTTCTTCGCAGTGCAGCTCATGGTCATACACACAAAAAAACAAGTAAAAATCAAAATAATAAATTCCATCACAATCCCCATCAACGAAGCCAAAAACTTGTAGATTGACTAACACTTGGCAAACAATTGAAGAATTAACGTAAATATGCCAGTAAAAATGCCAAGTTTAGGTCTTTTGTGTGCAAGTATACACAGTCAGTAAGTAATATAGCAGTAAGCTAAGTATAGTATCACAGGGATTGTCCAGGAATTAAATGCCACAATATTTACTTGTGAATGGGTACAAATGAGTTTGAATTGGATTCTAGATTTTGATTAAAATGACTAAGGAAAATAAAATGAAAATTTAGGCTGATTGGCAAACAAATGTATTTAGATGGATGGTTGGCGTTGGCAAGAGATGCTTGGATTTATGCTTAGTGAAGACAACAAATAATAATTTCCAGCCTTGGTTTTGTTGTCGAGCAGATTTTAAAGTTAGTTTTGCCTCTGTCGATGGTAACACTCTAAGTTAATTACGGATAACTCATATATGTCTATAGTGATGTTTCTCAATAATTAACTTGCAAAAGTTTTAATCTTTACTTCTAAGGGGTAGATTCACTTCCAAAGTAAGCTCATCTACTTGAACATCTTCTGTCGAAGCTTCTCACCTTAGTATCTGCAATTAATCATTATCTCCTAAGTCTGTTAAGATATTAAGGCATAATAGGCATGCAATGCCAATTGTCCTATGGCAAAGAATTTAAGAAAACAAAGCACTAGCATAATAGACAAAAATGCCAAGACATTCAATTATTAAAAGCTACAAATAAACTAAGCGTTCATCGCAAAAACACCCTTAGCCAACTTAAAGAAATTAGTTCATGGCTGGGGAAACCAGCAACACAATATCGTATCTGAGCATCACCATTAAATAAAAATAAAACTTAAAGAGAAATTAGCTCATCGATTAGCTTTCTTTATATAGGCACTCGTGGAAACCCTAGGTTAGGTTTTGAATCTGAAAGTTTGTTACGCACCAAGATAGGCTTGTTATATTCTTATCCTCTTTTTGAATTTTAGGGCTGACCTGGCTCTAAAGGTTATTGATCGGGCATCGACCATCTTTCTTTTGCCAATCGAGTCTGGCAATCTTCGTCCTTCTTTTCCCATCATCACTCATTATTTTTCTTTTGCTTGTCCTGCTTTCTGCCAACAGCTCTTGTCCTGCTCTGTCAAACCAGCTCTTGTCCTACCACAACAAGGAAAATACCCCTTTACTCCGGCAATAAAAGCATTCCTTAACTCATAGACACAAATGTGTGATTCTACTAACTAAATGCATAAATATATACTCAAAGTCAAGCAAAAGCATGGCAATATACACATGAAAAATAGTACTTTTAAGGAGTTAACAATGTCCAACCCAAAGACATTGGAATAGGGTCAAACATATATTTTGTTATCTTCAAGGTACAGAAGATATGAGATTATTTTCCCTAGTCTATCCAAAATAGAATTAGTTGGTTTTGCAGATGTAGGGTACTTATCTAATCCTTATAATCTTCGATCACAAACTGGTTATATATTTACATATGGTGGTATAGTAATTTCTTGGCGCTCTATGAATCAAACAATTACTGCCACATCCTCTAATCATGTTGAGATTTTAGCCATCCATGAGGCTAGTTGTGAATGTGTGTGGTTAAGGTCTATAATTCATCACATTTGAGAAGATTGTGGTTTATGCTCCTAAAGAATAGCTCCAATAGTCTTATATGATGATAATACAGCCTGCATTGCGCAACTTAGAGAAGGATTCATAAAGGGTGATAGAACAAAACACATCGCACCGAATTTCCTTTTCACTCATTATCTACAAAAGAATGGGGACATTGATGTCCAACAAATTCGTTCAAGTGAAAATTTTTCAGATCTATCTACTAAGGCGCTTTCTGCTGCTATATTTGAGAAGTTAATTTTCAACATTAAACTACGTCGTTTCAGAGATCTTCAATTATGTGTTCATGAGGGGGAGTAAATACGCGCTGTACTCTTTTTCCCTTATCCATGATTTTGTCCCACTGGTTTTCCTAGAAAGGTTTTTAATGAGACAGCATGTCATGCGTATTAAAGGATAGTGTACTCTTTTTCCTTTATTGGGTTTTGTCCCTTAAAATTTTTCTAGTAGGGTTTTAACGAGACATATATTCTACTGATGGACATCCAAGGGGAGTGCCATAAATAACATTTATTAAAGTGGATGTCCAATTCATATTTTAATGGTCTTCACTCATAGTTAATGTAAGGTAACCCTTACGATTTAATTAATGTAGCATATATGTTAGTAACCTATGTAATTGGGACCCTATAAATAAGATTCATATACAAGCTTACATGATATGAACAATAAGATATTATACTTCACTCTCACGTTGTGTTTTATACTTCTATTGTTCTTACTAAAAATTAAATAATTTTCATAATAATAACTTTTAAAATAATAATTCTCACATTTATTAATCAATATTTGAAGAAATAATTTTAAGGTTTTTTTTGCATGACTTAATTCTTTTATAAATTTGAGTGACACTTATTAGTCTAAATGGCATGATTTATATGTGATATTGTTGATAGTAAGAATGGGATAGTGGTGATTTTTGACGATTTTTCCTTTTTGATTTGGGCAGAGAGCTGCAACCGATGGTTGTGCGGTGGAGATGAGAGGGGAAAGGGTGAGAAATAGGGAAGATGAAATCTGGTCGAGAGAGATTCTCTATTTTTGTCTAACTTTTGACGTTATATAAATGCTCATATAATGAAGTGTTAGGGTTACATCCGATAGGTATTCATGGCTTGACAGTGTAGCCTTGACTATTAGGGAGTAGAGTCAGTTAACGGGTTAAATGAACTTGATAGTCATCATATCGATGGTATTGTAGTCTTCTAAATAAGGTCGCTGTAGTAACCCATTTTGGTCCAGTCCCAATCCCAATTGAATTTTAGACCCAATACCCATTTTGACCCACAAACCAAACCCATTACATAACCCATGGCCCTATTGCCCTTGCCCAATTACCCAATTAAAACCCAAACAACCTAATACCCAAATTACCAAACTACCATTAACCCTAACATACCCAAAACCCTAAAACACCCACTTGACCTACAATAGTCATCACCCCTTCCACCCTCACTGCCCGCGCGTGGCCGCCATGCGCGCCACCATTGGCCACCCGCGTCGGCCACCACCCATCACCGCCCAAGACGTCAGATCTACAAAAAAATAAAAATTAGAACCACTTGCATGTAATATTTTATGTATCATTTAGGGTTATAAAAACTCAAACAAATCTATAATAGGGGTTTTTTTAGAGTTCGAATATAAAGAAAATGGGGGAGGTACGAATTGAAAAAAGGGGGAAAACGAGGGGGTTTTGTAGAAATAAAATAAAAAGTGTTCATAGCAATAAAAATCCGAGAGTAGAAATAAAAACAAAGTAAAAAGGGGAAGCAAAAAACCCATAATCCCTTCGGCTTTTTCAGATCTAGCAACATACAAGGGAATTTTTAAAAATCTAATCCCAAAATCGAATAAAGTAGAGAGAGATCTACCTCGGGGTACTTTTGCATGTGTTTCGGCCGCCGTGGGTGGCGGCGCTCTGTCGTCGACCAACGGCTACCCACGGCGGTGCGCGGCGGTCGAGAGAACAACGACCAAGGGAGGTTTGAGAGTGTTTGGGATGAAAATTTTTAATTTTTTTTAAAACTCTGAGACAAATGTTTTTATTAAAATCAGGTACTTAAACCATTTTTTAAAACGACGTCATTTTGGGCATCAGATATTAGGCCCAAAACGACGTCGTTTCATGCTCGACCCGGCGCACATACCCGACCTGGCTAAGAGACTCGCGCATTTTTTAAGGGGAAATTACTTTTTTGGTCCTTCTGCATAGTATAATTGCAACCTAGGTCCCTGAGTTTTTAAAACATTTTTCAATTTGGTCACCAAAATTCAATTAAATCTGATTTTAATGGGTAAATTACCCCGTTAGTCCCTCTGCCCCAAATGTATTTTCAAAATAGGTCTGTTGGATAGGGAAATTACTTGCACAGTCCTTGCAAATTTTAAATATTTTGCAATTTCATCCTTTTTTAGTTTTTTTAAGTTTCTATTTTTTTATTTTGGTCATTTTTTTATTTTTATTTATTATATATATGTTTTGTTTTCCTATTACTTATTATTTTTTCTTACATTTATATATATGTATATTATTATTAATATTATCTTAATATTATGTATATATGTATATGATATAGTATTATATATTCATGTATAATATATTTATATAGTATAGTATGCTATTATGTATATTTAATATGTAAACAATGTCATCTAATGTATATTATTATTTTTGTATGTTATATGTAGTATATATTATGTTATAACATACAATATATTTTTGTTTGTAAAGTTTTCTTTTCTTACTTCATTATTATTATTATTTACTTATTTATAGTTTAATACGTATTATCGTATATTCGTATATATGTATATATATTACATTCATTTGTTTTAACCGGTTTTTAATTTTAAACTTACATTAGGGATTTTTGTGAAAATGTACCTCGAACGAAAGGGGTGCCACTTTCCGTTAATCCATACTATAAAATATCATTTTAAATTATAATTTTTAAAATAGGTTCCCTTCATTCGGAACCTAACGGGAATTATGCCCCGAGTGTTAGGGTGTAAATTCCTTTCGTACAAAGAAATATTCTTTCAAATATTTTAAGGGATCACAAATTTAAATTAAATTTAAATTCTTAATTTCCCTCATTTAGACAATACGTAGTCGACCCGGTACCAATTTTGGGCGTTGTGGAGGTGCTCACCTTTCCCCACACATAACTGACTCCCGAACCCAAACTTTTTGAATCTCTGATTAACTTTCAACGGTGCCCAACCTACCGAAGTGGTTAGTGGCGACTCCATTCCATTCAAAACAATTTTTTTTCGTAAGAACGCATCGAGCTTCCCACTGGCGGTAGGGTCGTTGTTACAGCTGACGACTCCACTAAGGATATTTTTTTAAGAGAGGCGAGCCACAAGTCGATTACTTTTTGTCTTAACGGGTGGAAACTATAAATTCAGTTTGATTTATTTTGTGATCCCTTCTTTTTATTTCTAAAAGTTTTTACATTTTTAAAAAAAATCCATTTACCTGGTTTTGCATATCATGAGCTTTGTACCGGAGCTTCGTCCCTTTTAAGTGGGAGTGAGAAGCTACGCCTTCGTGAGGTATCGCCTCCGTGCAGGATAGTGGATCACTTTCAGGATACATCGGTACATTCGTCTCCGTGAGATCTTCATCTCTGCATAGACCTAGGGAAATGTATCCTCCCGAATCGATGTCCTAGCGACAATTCGGGTACCTTTTACTTTAGATCTAAACCACATATAGTGAGCCATAGGAGCCAACCTTTTAAGCCATGCGAAACTCTAGCGGTCACCCTTTTTAGGCTTTGGTGCCTTTATTTGTTTTTTATGTACAATATTTTTTATCTATTTTAATTTCTATCTTATTAATTTCTTCATTTGATTATTTTTATTCGAACTGGCCTCGTTTCTTTTTTTTATCGCATCATGTCAAATTCATTTTGCATTAATTGCATGACCCATCTGTGATAGGGGTTTTTCCCTCCTTCGAAAATAACAATGTTTGGTTTTTTAAAAAATGTTTTTACGACGTCAAGGGAGACGCCACCCAGAGACCGAAATGACGCTCTTAGCAGAACACCATAAAAATTTAAAAACCAAAAAATGGATGGAGTCGCCACCGGCCACTTTAGTAGGTCGGACACCGTAAAAAATTCACCAGAGATTCAAAACGTTTGGGTTCAGGAGTCGGTTACGCGTGGGGAAGGATTAGCACCCCACAACGCCCAAAATTGGTACCGCGTTGATTTAGTGTTGTCTTTAGAAGAGAACAAAATTTTGATTTTTAAATTTAAAATTTAATCCCAAAAAAATTCTAAGGAGAACATTTCCTTATTTACAAAAAACCGACGAAGATGACACCTGAATGAGTCAGGACATCACTTCCTAGTCGGATTCCGAAATAAAATAAAAAATATTCCCTTAATATTTAAAACAAGATAATATGACAAAAATACACATATATAGAACGATTCAAAATAGGTAACATAAATAATACAATGCATAAATACATGTATTCCAGAAATTAAAACACTACCATATATCTACATTAATACTATAATATAAATTACAATCATAGCATATATACATACAGTGTAGTGATTAATAAAAAAAACAACGTTCATTAATATATATATATATTATAAGTATATATAAACAATTATGGATACACTATATAGGGAGTTTTTACTCTAATATTGTTGTCCAAATTTTTTTCAACAATATGACACTCCCCACTTTATTTCCAGCAATATGGTACTTTACTGTAGCAAATCAGAAGTCGGGTAGATTACACTCCGACTTCAAATAGTGACTTCTTTTTTAATATTAAAATAATAAACTCAGATAGATTGCAGTCTGACTTCAAACAGTGTTTTTCACACATGGCGTGCATGAATTAATGGAGGACGACTGCAACTTCATTTTTTTAATATTTTCTAGCAAAATACTGTTCAAAAACGGAGTGAAAGCAGCCCGACTTTTGGCTGCTACAATAATTAACCATATTTCTGGAAATAAAATTGGTAGGACCATATTGTTGGAAAAAAAATTGGACAACAATATTTGGGTAAAAACTCTCACTATATACATATAGAAACACATATTTCTACATATAAGACTAAATTGCATACTTTACATAAATAGGAAGATAACTTAAATACTTAACATAAATATAAATTAAATCATACCATATTTATATAACATTAACAAAATAGAAAAATATATTATATTATATTATATTCTAAAATTATACCTTACACATTAAACAAACATATTAAAAAAACTTTACATAATTATGTACATACATTAAGGAATAGAATATACTAAATATATATATATACAAAATAATATCTAACATAACATAATATACATACTATATATAACATATATAATCCTATAATTTTAAAAAAGATACGCACATATTATATAGTAATAATAGGTAAATACTATATATATTATATATATACACATACATACATATATATAATAATAATAATAATATATAAGCATAATAATAATAGAAATATAAATAAAAACAGAAAATGACTAAAAATAAAAAATTGGAAACTTAAAAAAACAAAAAAGGACGAAATTAAAAAACTTGCAAAACTACCAGGGACTGAGGAGCCAATTTACCCATGCGGCAGGGCAGAAATGAAAATAGGCTAGGGACGGAGGGATTTAGTGTGTAAATAATCCTTATTTTCGATCCAATATATAAGTCAAAAAAAAGGAAAAACAGATCATTTGTAAAAAAAAATTCAAACCGAGAGTTGGTATTCTCTCAGACTCTCCCATGCCGGTGTTCGGTCCCCGGCACAGGCCGCCATGGGACGCCGCTCGACGACGACAGCCGCCGCGTGCGCGATGGTCCAAAGTGCAAAAGTGACCATCTTTTCGGCTCTCCTCGATGCACTGAATCCAAATCCGAGATCGGATTTTTGCAAAAAGTCCCCTAAACGCGAAGATCTAAGAAAAAATAAAATGTATATCCCTTTTTTTACCTTGTTTTTGATCTCTCTCTTTTGTATTTGATGTTGTGTTGTTCCTTTTTGTTCGAATGATGAAGTGGAAATAACATGAAAATAAAACTGTTTTTTTATTTTGTTTGAACCCACTCTTTTACCGAACCCCTCTTTTTTTATCTATTCGAACCCCTTTTTACATGCCAGTTTGTAGGGGTATTTATACCCAATTTAGTACATAAAAAAATAAAAATACATACAAGTGGTATTTTTTCAGATCTGGCATGATTTTTTTCCTACTTTTGCAGGTCTGGGCGGTGGCCGACGTGTCAAGTGGGGTGGCGGCAAGGTCAGTGCGGAGGCGGCTGCAAGTGGGAGGGCTAGGTTTTTTTAGGTTTAAGTTATCTTAGGGGTATTTGGGTAATTTTGTAATTAAGGTTGATTTAGGATCTAGGTTTGGCTATGGGTATGGGTCTGCTGGGTATTTAATTTTAATTGGGCTTTTAGGCCCAGACTAAAAATGGGTACTACACCATCATTTTAATTTCTTGCATTCCCAATTTGAAAAAATTCATCGTCGGGAGAAAATATAGTACCCTAGATATCAATGCAACATTCAAAGTTGCAAACAAATCCTATGAGTTTGAAAGTTGAGCCACGGGAAGCATTTTTGAATCAGTACCTCCGCATCTAGGACATGCACCCTGCATTTACATGTATTCATTCTTAAAGATTTTAAGACTAATCTTTGGGATGCCCCATGACAGTGATATTGGATAGAGCAAAAAGTCAACCAATTCTGCACCACTACAGAACTCGACGTAAGACCAAAATGACGAACGAAGATAGATTGGACCACATTGAACAAATTCAAAGAGACATGCAAATAGATTTGCCTAAGAAGATGGAAGACCAGCTAGCTAAGGCCCAGCAAGACATGGGGGAACAAATCAAGAAATACCAGCAAGACACGCCAGGCCAAATAGCGCAAATGATAGGACGTAAACTCTCTGAGCAATGAGAGGTATTTCTTGCGAATCATACAGAAAGTCCCGTTGATGTGAACGAAGGCACTGTGTATCCTCTGAGGTTTTCTCCTTCTCATGTTGATATTCGACTTGACCCTCAAAGAATACTTTCTCGAGGTATGTTACCACTCTATCAGGCTGGTACCTCTTCCCCTATGAATATACCCATTGTATTAAGAGTTAAGCCTGGAGTAAATCAAGCTGAAAACTTCATCTCAGAAATGGATTGGTTGGTTGATATCGAAAAACCAAAAATAGAGACTTTAAAAGAGATTGAGGACCACTGCAAGTGACTCGAGGAAAAGATGGAAGCCATAGAGGTAGTTGACACCTTCGTTGGATTTGATGCTAACGAACTCATTCTTGTCCCAGACTTGGTACTACCCCTTAAGTTCAAGGCCCCAGAATTCAAGAAATATGATAGGACGAGTTGTCATCATGCTCATCTAACTATGTTTTTCCAAAAAATGACGGGAAATGGTAGAGACGACAAGTTATTGATCCACTGCTTTCAAGACAGCCTAGCCAGATTTGCCACCATATGGTATAATCAACTAAGTCGTCATCAGATAAAATCATAGAAAGATTTGGCCAAGGCTTTTCTAGAGCGATATCGACACGTCAGTGATATGGTGCCAGATCGATGGACTCTGCAACACATGAAGCAGAAGTCTAATGAAAGCTTTAGACAATACGCACAACGCTGGAGAGATGTAGTTGTCCAAGTTTAACCCCCACTCGGTGAGAAGAAGACTGGTTATATTTATCCAAACATTGGAAGGCCAATTCTAGATCGCCTTATAGGAAATGTAACTATCAATCTTGCCGATCTAGTCTTATCCGGTAAGCTTATCGAGAATGCTGTTAAGAATGACAAAATTGACGTCGGGGGAAGTTCATCCCACAAGAAGACATCATATGAGAAGAAGAAAAATAAAGTAAACACTTCATGTGTCTATAATATTAATTATGCAAAGCCGACGACAGTGATACAACCCAAAGCTACAAGTGGCCAAGGTTCTTCAAGCCATGACTATGCTCAAAGGAAGAACATCAAAAAGTAAGAGTTCACTCTACTGTCAGCTCCATACTCAAACATGTACAAAGATATGCTTAATGCTCATATAGTGGCACCTTACCACCAGGCCCCGATGCAACCTCCGTTTCCTAAATGGTATGACTCTAATGCAAGATGTGATTACGATGCCGGACAAGTTAGCCACACAATCGAGAACTGCTAGGGCTTTAAAAGGCTAGTGGAAAAGTACCTCAAGCTTGGTGTCCTAAGCATCGAAAACCCTATAGGGCCGGATACGATCGGACATCCCCTACCGAAGTACGAAGGTCATAACTAAAATTCTCGATGCACAGATTTGGGCATGCCTTATTTTGACTATTTTGACCAGGCTAGTTGTTGAACTATTTTAACTACAATAGGTCTTATTGTAGTTTTTATTTCTTTCAAAGAAGTATTCTTTTGTGTACCTCACTTGCCTAAAGCCCAATTACTAATTAATGATTTTCTTCATTTTCAGGTCATGATTCTTGCTACAGAGTGGCAGAGCTGACTTTTTCCAATTTTTGCTTCCGTCAATGAGGGTAAACCAATTTAATCCCGGGTCAGCCTCTCTAATGGAGTGATGTAACTAATCAATCGTTTTGCATATCTTACGTTACTGTTGATGGTGCAGCTAGACCAAATTTCTTCCTCGGATATTATGTCTTTCTTACAGTTAAAGCTCAAAAAAATCAAAAAAGAAAAAAATCATAAAATAAAAAATAAAAAACAAGAAAAAATAAAAAATCAATCAAAGCTTCATCCTCTGATCATGCCCCTCCGTTGATAGAGTGGTTGGGTTCAAGTCGTTGTTATTCAATCTGGTTCCTCTGTTGATGGTGTAGCCAGATCCAAGTTACTCTCATCCGATCTTGTTCATCCATTGATAGCGTGATAAGAATCCAAGTTGTTGTTCATTCTTGCTTCTTCGTTAATGGTGTAGTAAGGTTTGAGTTGCTGTTATCCAAATTCTGCTTCGCCATTGATGGTGTGGTAGAATCCAAGTTATCCGATCTTGTCCCTCCGTTGATGGTGTGGTTGAGTTCAAAATTGTTGTTCGTTCTTACTCTGCCGTTAAGGGCGTAGTAGGTCTAAGCTGTTGTTCATTCTTACTTCTCTATTGATTATGAAGTGGGGTTTGAGTTGTTGTTATCCAAATTCTACTTCTCCGTTGATGGTGTGGTAGAATCTAAGTTATTCGATTCTGCCCCTCCGTTGATGGTGTGGCTGGGTTCAAGATTGTCGTTCGTTCTTACTCTGTCGTTGAGGGCGTGGTAAGGTCCAAGTTGTTGTTTATTCCTGCTTCTCCGTTGATGGCGTGGTAAGGTTTTAGTTGTTATTATCCAAATTTTACTTCTCCGTTGATGGTATAGTTAAATCCAAGTTATTCGATCATATCTCTCTATTGATGGTGTGGCTAGGTTCGAGTTGTTGTTCATTCTTACTCTGCCGTTGAGGGCATAGTAAGGTCCAAGTTGCTATTCATTCTCGTTCCTCTGTTGATGGTGTAGTAAGGTTTGAGTTGCTATTATCCAGATTTTACTTCTCCGTTGATGGTGTGGCTATGTTCAAGTTGTTGTTCGTTCTTACTCCATCTTTGAGGACGTAGTAAGGTCCAAGTTGTCGTTCATTCCTACTCCTCCGTTGATGGTGTAGTAAGGTTTGAGTTGCTGTTATCCATATTCTGCTTCTCTGTTGATAGTGAGGTAGAATCTAAGTTACTGATATTCGATCATGTCCCTCCGTTGATGGTGTGGCTGGTTCAAGTTGTTGTTTATTCTTACTCCGCCGTTAAGGGCGTAGTAAGACCTAAGTTGCTGATATCTAATTCTGTCCTTCCGTTGATGGGATGACTGAACCAAATTCTGATCTCGTCTCTTCGTCAATGATACAGTTGGATCAAAGTTATTTTGACAAGTCCAGTAGAAATGTTGGCACAACGTGCTTAAACACGGTAAAGTTTAAGATAATGGATAATTCAAATATCCATCAAAAATCTAATTTCACGAATAGTCGAAGGAAAATAAATCTTTTGAAAAATCCAATGTTATGATTGGTACAAACTGATTGTACCTAGGAGAATGGTACAACTAGCCCGGAGAAAATGGCTACTCGTAAAGGCAACTCAAAATCGTTGATCCCTGTGTATTTGGGAAAATGCAAAAGAAGTCTATAAGTCAAGCTATGGATCAAAATTTATTGACTTTCGATCCTGCCTCCTCGTCGGTGATGAAGCTGGGCCGAACCTTCATCTTTCGATCATGTGTCATCGTCAAGGTAGTAGCTAGATCAAGTTTTGCAGACCTTGCCTCTTCGTCAGTGTTGCAGCTGGGTCAAATTTTCTCCATACATTGCGTCGTCGTCAGAGTTGTAGCAAGCCGAACTCGTTTTGTCTTCCCTAGCAGAGTCGCCAGCTGTAACAACGGTCCCGCCCTCGGTGGAAATTTCGACGCGTTCTTACCAAAAATATTAGGGATAGAATGGAATAGAGTCGCCACCGGCCTACCAAAGTGGCTGTAGCGACTCCATTCCATTCTATCCCTAATATTTTTTTGCAAGAACGCGCCGAGCTTTCCACCGAGGGCGGGACCGTTGTTACAATCGCTTCATGGAAACAACTCTAGAGGTTCAATGGCTCTGTGATTGGAGGAGATAGAATGGAGTGTTGGTGGAGGATGCGGATGACAAGTTGCGGAGGACTCAAAAGCGAATGTATAAAATTTGCCCCCATTTGGTTGAGGAAGCGTCATAAAATGGCGTGGACCGATACTTATAGTTAAAAGATTAACTTGTGACTGTTATGAGTAAACGCGTCGATAGTAGTTACAGAGTCATTTCTTCGTAACATGCATCATGAGTAGTTTTGAACGGTGTTAACCTACTATTGGTGTGCAACGGAGGCACATTTTGAAGGGTCGCATCCTTCGATTTCAATTCGTTAGAGATTTATTTGTGAAATTGCTTCTTCAAAATCTTTTTTTTTACTTAATTCAAAATGGAGAAAGGAGATGTAGACAATACTATTTTTCTTTTGAAATTCTCATAAATCGATAAAGTGGTAGAGGATAAGGAGGTAAGTTCACCGGTGTCTAGGGTGGTCGCGAAAGATGAAGAAGAACGGTGATTTTTGACGACGACTGAAAATGTGTGAAAACCCCTAATTTTGATGAAAATACGATGAGGTGAAATATTTTTTTCCTTCCACGTCAGCACCAAATTATCATGTCATTAGATTGTCAATGACTTAACAACCAAATGACCAAATTGATACACAAACTAAAATTCTTTGCTCAATCAAAAATATTTTAAAATTTTGTGACATAATTGATATACAAACTAAAGTTCAATGACTAATAAGATACTTTATCCTAACACTGACTCTAAGAGACTAGCAAAGCAAAATATGGGCTTGCGAAAGATCATTCTTGGTCAATCATATGGAATCATGTGTGTTAATTTATTATTTATAAATTAAATTAAATCAAATCAAATCTGATTGAATTTCTCAAGTAATTAACAGTTGGATATTACGACTTAAGAACTATTTTTCTATTAATTTGGTTTCACTGTCCTAATCCAGTCTTCTCTATTGTTGTCAGGTTGATTAACACTGCGAATTTGCATAGGTATTTGGTCATGCACATTTATTACACCATGAAAAAGTCAACTGATTAACGGTCTTGGATCCAAATCTTTAAAACTAAGGCTTAGTTTGGCATTATTTTTAAAAGGTACGATAAAAAAATAATTTTAAAAGTGTAGTAGAAAAGTAATTTTAAAAAAATGAGTTAGTATTTGTCATTGATCAGAAAAAGTAAATTTGAGAAAATAAAATGTTTATTTTATACATAGTATTGTAAAGTAAAATAAGTGAACTTGGGTGATGTTCAAATTCGTTAATATTATAATGAATGAAATAAATCAACTTAAATTATAATAAAAAATTTAATTTGAAAATATAAACTATATTCTAGATTATATACGGACATAACAATTTCAAATTCATGATAAATTTAAAATAAAATAATTTTATTCTCAATATAACATATATACTATTTTATAATTATGTATAAATATTAGTTTAACAATCAATTATAATTAAATAATAGAGGGTAAAAAAAATAATTTTATTTTCAAACTAATGTTTCTACCACAAAAGCCATAAAATTTAACTTTTTAGTTTGAGTGAAAAATAACTTTTAAAAGCAACCAAAAACATCTAATTTCAAGTGAAAACATTTTAAAAAAGTACTTTTAGATTGCTAAAAAAAAAAAAAAAAAACAAGCCCTAAAATCATATTTAAAATTTTGGCCAAAAACAGTATATTAAAAACTTGGAAAAAAGATTAAATCCCAATAAAATTTGGAAACTATCAATATCCGATTTATTGGCCAACTAATTCGGATTAAATTTTATAGAGGTTCAATATGTGGGCGACTCTCTCAGCCCAATTTTCTCCATTCACAATGTCAAGATATAAACCTCTGATCTTGCTTAAGGGACCAAACGCATTCATCCTACTAGATTAACTGGTTATTGATTATTATATTATATTATTTTATTGTATTATACTTACATGTAAATTACTTAACATATTTTTATAAGTTTTAACATATCAATCATTCATGTTATATAAAATTTAAAATATTAATTTATTCTCATTATGGTTCAATAATAGTATTTTTATTATAGCATGTGATGTGTAGGATTGTTGGACTGAAATGATTA
The DNA here is from genome assembly GCA_019671005.1 of Hibiscus mutabilis. Lineage (NCBI taxonomy): Eukaryota > Viridiplantae > Streptophyta > Magnoliopsida > Malvales > Malvaceae > Hibiscus > Hibiscus mutabilis. The sequence goes on from CM033713.1 coordinate 24,788,787, forward strand.
GCAGATGCAATGAGTTGGAGCTCATATGCCAATATTGTGCATGTGTGATACTTGGTGTGTAAATAGTGACCGAGGGAATATTTCCTTATATCTATTACTTCCATTCTAAATCTATTTATCTTTTTCTCATGCGAATTTATTCCTTGCTAAGATTTAGATTCAAATTTTTTGAAATTTTGAGATTTTAATCATTTGAATATATATCATGTTTACAATTGATATAAGTTATATCATATACTCCTTCCGTCCTACTAAATTTGTTCACTATTAACTTTTAAAAAGTTAAATAATTTAAACTTTGACCTTAAATATTTTAATTAATTAAATTTTATAAAAAATATATTTTTAAACTACTTAATTAAATGTTTTTAAAACATATTTTATTTTTCTTATTTTTATCATTAATAAATTTAAAGCAATAAGAAGTTAAAGTTAAAAAAATTGACCAAAAAAATATATTAGACATGTTCTGGGGGACGAAGGGAGTATCAAATTTGACGGTGAGTATTAATCGTTTAAATAAATTTAACCGAATTAATTAAATTTTGACAATTATGTTTTAACAATTTTTTCTGAGATGTTACTGTTACGTTGTATGATGACATGACCTTTGTAGATTTTTTAAAGTAAAATTTTAAGAAAACTATTAAAATTCTAAAAAAAAATTAATATTATTAATTTTTTTTTAAAATTTGTGAAAATGTCATTTGAAAATACCGTGATACAACAAGTGGTATCAAATGCTTAAAAACTGTTAGATTCAATGGTCAACGTTGGTCAATTGTGTGAATTGTTGAATTACATGAACTTAATTAAGTACAAAAAACTGACGGGCTTAATTGGGGTAATGAACATTTTAAATTGCTAAATTTAATTTTTCATTTATACCGCAAACCTTTAGTTTAATCAAATTATATCATTCAACTTTCCTTAATAACAAACTAAGTCACTTGTACTAATATCGTTAACTAATTCAAACAAAAAAATAAAATTGACATTTTTATTTAACATATTTTTCACATATCATCGTCAAATAATATTTAATAGATAATTTTAATAATTTCCTATAATTGTTTTTGAAATATTTCATCTAAATAGATTCAAAGAAAAAATAACTACATTTTCCTATAAATTCTAACAAAATTATTTAATAGTATCAATATAAGTGACTTAATTTATAAATAATAAAAGTTAAATGATATAATTTTATTAAATTAAATATTTGTGATGTAAATAAAATTGAATGCTAAATTTAGTGATCTAAAATGTAAATTATCCAGCTTATTTTTTTTTTTTTAATTTTGAGGTGTTCTCACACTTTTAAGCCTTTTACTTTAAAATATACTTTATGTAATATAATCAAATAAATATTTGTAGTAATTTTAAGTTATATATGATAGAATGTATATTTATATTATAATATTATATATTATATTATATATAATAATTCAAATATAATAATATAAACCATTTATTTTAAATTAATTAAGAAACTTAGCTCAAAAACTAATTAAGAAACTCTACCTTCTGTTAAACTCTTTCCTTAGTTTAAAGACTACCCGAAAGGAAAACTAATTAAATGGATCAACTTAATTTGATTTTTCCCTTCTATTAAACAAGTTAATTTAGTTTGTATAGGTTTTGTTCGAAAAGTTAAATTGATTTAATTTACTTTTAAAATTTTATAATTGAAAGGAGGACTGAATGCATGTTATTTTTTCCTAAGTTTTTTTTTTTTGACAAATTCTAATCCTAATTCTAGTCCTACCTAGAGAGAAGAGAAAGGAGACTCTAGGGCAAGGAAGGGGGAGTGCTCTGTAATACCCTCTACTGTATATGTTTCCAATTACGAGTTGAAGATGTCACAAAACAAATTTAAACAATTTATCACAATTTCAAATAAAACCAGCAGCTTGCACTATTACTAAATAAATAAATAAAAATTTTATATACTTCCAAAATCCATTCCGTAAATTTCTAATTAAACTAGATACACCAAGCTTTCAAACCATATAAATTATAAACTCAAATTTATACTACAAAAATTCTAATAAAATTTTACATTCACGTCAAAGAAAAATCTGCTGCCCTATTTTTTGACCTTTCATCGAATAAAAATTCATATCAATTTCACCTTCTAATTCAATCTATGGAATTTATGGTAAATTTTTAAACTCACTGCCTAAAGCAGAGTTTTCTGGACAGCATCATCTAATTCCATTATAAGTCTTTCAATTACCCATAAATCATTCCATTTTACTTACTAATAATTCTAAACCATATTTAATTATACATATACACAATAAAGAGTAGTTTAAAGTCCTTTTATACAAAATATACATACTCCAAATTATACATGCCACTATTTAAAATATAATATCGGATATCAAAACGTTACTAAGATAACCTGTAATTTCCCTTCGAACTTGAGGTGATGCCAAAATATCCCTGCTTACGAACCGTATGATCAACCTACGTATGCATAGACAAAATACATACGCTAAGAATAATTTAGTGAGGCATTATAAGTAGTTATAAAATCAAGTAATGAAATAAATGAAAACATGGTTAAGCAAATTCAAATCAAATATTTCTTGCAATTTAAAACCTTCATATAAAAGAAATAGTGATATTCATGTACTTTAACTTTCAATAAGCCCAAAAATTGTATAAAGAGAAACTGAAGTATGTAAGGTCGGTACTCCTTGAATACTAGTCACCAAGTAACGATAAACATATAGACACATAAAGTGCCGGTAACATAGAGACACATAAGTGTCAGAATCATATAGACACAATAGTGTCTATATTATATAGACACATAGGTGCCGAAACATATAGATCTGAAGATCGGTGTGCAGCTACACGTAGTCCTTGACTACTAGACCTCTAATGGCATGCTACTATACTGTAACTCTCTATCATAACTTGGGCAATAAATCCATATCATATACTTATAAAATTTTTCATATATAAACAATTCATAAATCACCATATAAAACATATTAGGGCAGTTCATACCCTATCATATACTAACATTTTTCCTTTGCCTGTGAAAATATCATATAACTTGTACAAAACCATGTTGTCATCTCAATAAAATCATAAAAATGAAAATCATAAAAATTTATCAAAACATATTTGAAACATATAATTGCACTCACCTTAAATGCCTCACTAATTTCCTTGTACCAAATGGTTCACTCCAGTATTTCCTCTTTATGTCCTGACTTGTTTCGATTTCGATCTTGCTTGTTATATGTATGTATATAAAATACATAACACAAGCACTCTTAATTACTTATTCATACTATGCAAAATAATGAAAAGTAACTAGATAACTTTCCATTATACAAAAAATTATCCTGATAGAACTTTCTATATTCCAACCAAAATTCCTCACACTTTTCCATAATTCTTCAACTTTTTCCAAAATACTCATTTTAGTCCCTATGGACTCTTTTAAGATCCCAATCATCATTTACAAATCTAATCCTCTTATTTCTCAATCTTTACACTTTAGGACCTAAACTTTAGAAATTTACTTTTCAATCCCCAATATTGCCGAAAATTACAAAATAGTCCCAAAATTAATATAAACTCCAAATTCAACCTTCTAATCACTTAACTTAATTTTTCAACCCAAAATACTTTAATAAAAAAACAAGCTTAATAATCAAGTCCCTAAACTTTCTAAAACTTACATTTTGGTCCCTAATGTCAAATAATTAGGGATTTCATTCCAAACACCTTGTATCATCATTTTGAACCATTCTTCCTTCATTCACCACTTAAAATTCCTAACTTAACATAAACCCTAATTTTTCCATATTTCAAGAACATGAGAATTTCTTCATCAAAACAACTAATTCAAGCTTATATAGCATATTTCTCACCATTTCCATCATCAATAAAAATAACATAATTTCTCCTAATTATCCATCATAACCGAATGATCACTAGTTCAATTTCCATGGAATTTTCAATGTTTGAACCATGAAAACAACATCACAAGTATACTTTCAACAAGAAAAATCATTAAAATTCAAGTTTACTACATATCCTTCATCCAACCAAATCACCAAACTCAACCTTAGAGACATGGAAACTAAGCAAAAATTATACTAAAAGATAGAGAATTTGATGGAGATAAATTCTTGTTTCATGTCTCAAGTCTAAATCTAACTAAATAAGCTTGAAAAACTGAATCAAATTTCTTACCTTAGAGACATGGAAACTAAGCAAAAATTATACTAAAAGATAGAGAATTTGATGGAGATAAATTCTTGTTTCATGTCTCAAGTCTAAATCTAACTAAATAAGCTTGAAAAACTGAATCAAATTTCTTACCTAGGTTCCTCGATGGTTTCGGCAGCCAAGGGAGAAAGATGATGAAATTTCCAACCTTTCTTTCTTTTATTTAGTGCCAAATGGCATATTTAATTACAAAAAATTTAATATAATAATCTTTTAGTAATTAAAATACTATTTTACCCTCTAACCAAAGTTTATTTTACAAGTCTTCCTTCCAAAAGCCCCTCCATCACATTGAAACTAATTTAGTTCCTTTCTAACTAACCATCCATAAAAAAATCATAAAATTTTATTTTATGATTTTTGTTCGATCCAATTATTCGAAAATTACCTAATACGATTTTTTCCATCAATCGTATTATAAATTCCCAAACCAAAATCTCATATTTATAAATTCCATAAATAAATAATATTGTCATACTCAATCTCCCATATTTATAGAGTCTAACTCTGAAATTTGGACTTGATCTAAAAATACCGATAATTATCCCAAATCTCTATCGAACAAAATTCTTTTTAAAATCCTTTAACAAAAATTTTCATACGGATCATTTCTACTTATTCAGAGTTCAAAATATTAATCTGAAACACTTTTATGGAACCTTCCCAGAGGTCACCCATCCCATGGCCTGAGCACGCTTAACAATTTTATTTTATCCAAATTTGATACTTTCTCCTCTATCAAATTTCTCAAAATTGATATAAAAATACTTATTTCGATCCGATTCATACTTATACCTTAAAATTTTCCCAACTTTTCACTTTGACCACTAAACTTTAAAATTTTACGTTTTAGTCACTGAACTAAAACCACTAACCTTTGATTCTTTGTACTTTAGTCACTAAGCAAATTTTGGGGTATTACATGCTCTTAGTGAGTCTAGATTCCTTGGCCTAAGAGAAATGAGAGAACAAATATGAACAGCTTGGCGAACCGACCAAATGTACTTGCTCATTTTTTCAAGTTATAATTATAAATAATACACGGTTATTATTATTATTATTAAATTATTTTAACAAATCTTAAATCTAATATTAATCCTACCTAGAGGAGATAGAAATGGGAACTCTAGGAGAATGAAAATGAGTGTTTCTAGTAAGTTTAGGACCTATGACCTAAAGGAATACGAGAGAACAAAGATGAATAGCTTCGTAAACTGATCAAATTATAGAAATAAAATGTTAGATTTTGTAGGAAGTTTAATTATTTGTATAATAAAATGTTTCAAGAAAATTTTTACAGCAAATTTTTCTTTGAAAATGAAGAAGAAATATAATAAGAAACAACGAAAACATGGTTTTGTAGTCATGTGCATTATTTTAATATCCATAAAGGAATGAGTGGTGGCTTCTACCCTACACAAGCCAACAGGTCACGGAAATCAAAGCAGCAGTGAAAATGGATGAGGTCAGTCCACTCAACCAAAATATTAAAATTAAAAACGACCCACCAGCTTATTTCTTAAATTAAACTAGCCAGTAAAAAATTATGATACCCTTCAATCATGTCACCTTCCGTTCAAAACTCAGTGTTGCCCTTGTCTTTTTGTTATTGATGAAGCAAGCAAGATTGGAAAGGAAATGTCTGGTGATATGTGTGTCAAATTCATAAACTCCTTTTTTTTTCAGAGTCTTGTTTGTGATATATGTGCTAATATATCTGTAATGCTAGTTCAGAATTTCACCTTTGATTTAATAATTTGCATTGCTTTACATGTCAAAGAACTGGTTTTGTTGCTCTACATCTCCTAAATCTTGTTTATGATGGAAATTTTAACGTGAGGCAGCTAAAATGAGGTTATACAAAAATGTTTATAAAAATATTAAGAATTTGTTCGATTGGTAAAAAAATTTGTAGACACATAAAAATCAGTAAGCATTTGTATATATACCGAAATTTTTATTATTTTTGTAAGTATTTATATAGGTACATATAAAAGTCGATATACAAATTATTACTATTTTTGTAAGAATTTCTGTGTAGTTATGATATATGTGTTAATATATTGCTAGTTCATAATTTCACCAATGATTCAATAATTTGCATTGTTTTACATGTCAAAGAACTGGCTTTGTTGCTCTACATCTCCTAAACCTTGTTTTTTTCTTGCTTGTTTTCAAGAATTCTTGTGTTTCTTCAGTGTCTCCCCCCAGAATTTCTGGAATCTAAAGTTAGTTCTTTTAATCTGTTTGATGCAAGATTTGAAGTGGGTATTTGAAGGAACCATCATTGGAGCTCAAATGAAGCTTCTTTGATAGTAGTTTGAGGTGATCCGGTCCAATGCAGCTTTATAAATCCGCCATGGGAAAGAAGATTGCTTCAGTGCTTCTTTTATCTCTTGTTACAGTGGTTTTTAGCACCACTGACCCGGGTGACCTTGATGTTTTAATGCAATTCAGAGATGGACTTGAGAATCCTGACCTCTTGGAGTGGCCTGAAAATGGCGGTGACCCTTGTGGTCCTACAGGATGGAACCATGTGTTCTGTGATGATGAGTCCCGGGTCACTCAGATTCAAGCTCAAGGTGTGGGCTTGAAGGGTACTTTGCCCCAAAACTTGAACAAGCTCTCCATGCTCAAGAACATAGGTCTCCAAAGAAACCAGTTGAGTGGAAAGCTGCCATCTTTCAGCGGCTTATCGAATTTGCAGTATGCTTATTTGGATTACAACAATTTTGATTCAATCCCAGCTGATTTCTTTGATGGTTTAGATGATTTGGAAGTGTTGGCATTGGATCACAACAATTTTAATGCCTCAACTGGCTGGTCATTCCCCAAGGCTTTACAGAACTCAGCTCAATTGACTAACCTTTCTTGTATGAACTGTAATTTGATTGGTTCATTGCCAGATTTTCTTGGTTCCATGCCTTCCTTGACGAACTTGAAGCTTTCTGTTAATAGTTTGTCTGGTGAAATTCCAAGGACCTTCAATGGCAGTGCTCTGCAGATGCTGTGGCTGAATGGGAATCAGTTCACTGGACCAATTGATGTAGTGGCAACAATGGAGTCCCTTACAGTTCTATGGCTCCACGGGAATCGGTTCACCGGACCAATTCCAGACGATATCGGTAACTTAACTTCCTTGAAAGATCTAAATCTTAATGGAAATAACCTTGTTGGTTTGATTCCTAATAGTTTAGCAAATATGAGATTGGACACCTTAGATTTAAACAATAATCAGTTTATGGGTCCAATTCCAATGTTTAAAGCTTCAAATGTGACTTTTGCTTCAAACATGTTTTGTGAAGCCAGTGAGGGGCATCTTTGCTCCCCAGAAGTAATGGCACTAATAGAGTTTCTGGATGGGGTGAATTACCCTTCCAGGCTTGTTTCTTCTTGGTCTGATAATGAGCCTTGCAATTGGGTGGGAATTGCATGTAATGGTGGGAAAGTTTCAATCATAAACCTCGCACATTATAATCTCTCTGGTACTTTGAGTCCTTCGGTTGCAAAGTTGGACTCCCTTTCTCGAATTAGGCTACAATCTAACCATCTAAGTGGTTCGATTCCGAGTAACTGGACGAGTTTGAAAGCTCTGGAAACTTTAGATCTCAGTGACAATAACATATCTGGTCCATTACCAAAATTTAGTAGCACTATGAAGCTTGTACTAGCTGGTAATCCTGTGTTGAATGGTGGTAAGACAGCCCCTTTCACCGGGGACAATGCACCAGCCAAGAATTCAGATTCTCCGACCAATAGCCAATCTACCTCATCGAAAGGTTCAGGTTCTAGTCCGACTGATCCTTCCGTGGACTCAACGAAAACTAAAGGTTTCAAACGGAACACGTTTGTTTCAATTGTTGTTTTGGTCGCGAGTTTTGTGGTTCTTGCCTTTCTGGTTGTTCCTCTTTCTCTCTACTGTTGTAAGAGGAGGCAAGGAAGTAAGTTGGCTCCTTCTCTGGTGGTTCACCCAAGGGATCTGTCATATTCAGACAATGTGGTTAAGATTGTAGTTGCGAGTAACACCAGTGGAAGCACTTCTGCACTAACCGGGAGTGGTTCTGCAAGCAGAAACGGAAGCAGCATTGGGGAGTCTCATATCATCGAAGCTGGAAACTTGGTCATATCAGTTCAAGTTCTTCAAAACGTGACGAAAAATTTCGCACCAGAAAATGTGCTTGGCCGTGGTGGCTTCGGTGTAGTTTATAAGGGGGAACTAGATGATGGGACACAAATTGCAGTTAAAAGAATGGAGGCTGGTGTGATTACAAGCAAGGCATTGGATGAATTCCAGGCAGAAATCGCAGTTCTTTCGAAGGTCCGGCACCGTAATTTGGTATCTCTTTTGGGTTACTCCATTGAAGGCAATGAAAGAATTCTTGTTTATGAATATTTGTCCCAAGGAGCTCTAAGCAAGCATCTTTTCCATTGGAAGAGCCTTAAATTGGAGCCTCTATCTTGGAAAAGGAGACTAAATATTGCCTTGGATGTAGCAAGAGGAATGGAGTATCTTCACATCCTGGCTCACCAGAGCTTCATACATAGAGATCTGAAGTCTTCAAATATTTTACTTGGTGATGATTTCAGAGCAAAAGTTTCAGATTTCGGTTTGGTTAAACTTGCTCCTGATGGGGAGAAATCTGTCGTAACAAAGCTTGCCGGAACTTTTGGTTACTTAGCTCCGGAATATGCAGGTACGTAAGTCGTTTAAGCTTTTCCAATCATTTGCAATGATATTAGGCTTAATACACATCATAAATTTGTCTCAATGAAGTAGGTTTGTTTGAACTTTTTAACTGTTTTAGCTTAGAAAAATTGTTAGATGTATTTGACATTCACACCCGAGTCCGAGTAATGTAGATAGTAAGCTGCTCTATAGAATTGGAAGTTGGTTTGGTTTGGTCTAATTCTTAAGACATTTTTTGAAACATATCTATCATATATTTTAACTTTCATTGACTCAAGTTGTCATTCTGGTGAAACTTTTTGCTGTTAGATCAAAATAAAAAAGAAAAAGAAAGTTCAAAACATTGGTATTGCAAGTTTGTGATGTATGACCTCAACCAAATGAAGTTAGCCCTTGATTCCATCCCATGGAGCCCAAGCTTGTTTTTGATAATTGGTATCCTTTTGTTTTGGTATCAACTCTAACTTCACGTGCCAATCAATTCAGTGACAGGAAAAATCACGACCAAAGCCGATGTGTTTAGTTTCGGAGTTGTGCTGATGGAACTTGTAACTGGCATGATGGCACTGGACGATGGTAGGCCCGAAGAGACCCAGTACTTAGCTGCATGGTTCTGGCATATCAAATCAGACAAGGAGAAGCTGAGGGCAGCCATAGACCCAATTCTCGACATAAAAGACGAAACTTTCCAGAGTATCTCCATCATTACTGAACTTGCCGGACATTGCACTGCAAGGGAACCCAGCCAAAGACCAGACATGGGCCATGCTGTGAATGTATTGGCTCCACTCGTCGAGAAATGGAAACCATTGGATGATGATAACGATGAGTATTGCGGCATCGATTACAGTCTTCCACTTAACCAAATGGTGAAAGGTTGGCAAGAAGCCGAAGGAAAGGAGTTTAGTTACATGGATTTAGAAAACAGCAAAGGTAGTATCCCTGCTAGGCCTGCTGGTTTTGCGGACTCGTTCACTTCAGCCGACGGTCGATGAAAAAACAGGCAATTTTATTGCATTTCCTTTAATGTTTTTGTTGATTTGGCAGTTTGTAGAAATCTATTTGGGAATTCAATGTCAATATGTAATATGTATCATTTGTGGTTGCTTTTTTCTTGTGTATTTTCATATCTTTAAATTATAAGTTGCTGTCTTGGTGTTCATCTTTCATTTTGTAACATTTTTGTCATCAAAATTCATTCCTTATAATCATCTTTCAATGTTAATGATTGGAGGTGGGAATAATGGCATTGGGACTAGTTTGATGGCCGACAGATATGTCTGATTCAGAACAATCTAGTCCTGAAAATGAACCAAAACCGACTCTACAAGGGTATTAATAACTACATAGCACATCTATTTCAGAACCCATCTAAATTCGAATATCTACAGTTCAACTCATGAATTCTTATCATTTGTTTGTCTTTCCCATTCTTTTAGAATACCGTAAAACATTTCTAATAAGGTTAAGAGAAAAAAAATTCAGAAATTGATTTTAATTGTATTTTCTTTTTGTTGAATCACAGGTATCCCACATTGGGTGACTAAACCAAATAAGATATTGCAGAGGCTTATTATGGGGGAAAACCCTTCTAACACCGCTTCCAACTTAATTGCTCTATTCACAATATCATGATTCGAACATCTGACCTTACTTAAGGAATATAGTATCTAGTCTCACTATACCAATTGGTTGTTGGTTTAATTGTATTTGTTTGTAAATTTGAAGAAAAAAATCTTCATTTGAATAAGTCATTAATCTTTCATAGAAAATCAACAATTACCCATTGTCTCTATCCAACTAGAAGCTACATAAATGTAGGAATAGAAATAGAGAAACTAAATCTTATAGATTGCTACGCTAACAGTTTTGATTGAACGATAAATTATGACAAAAGTGATTTAATTATACTAGACCATTAATCTTTTTTGATCAGAAGATACGCAGTGTTAATCGCAAACTTCCATAAATATAGATAAAAACCGTGTTACAAAACATATAAAAATCCTGTCATAGAAGAAGATGAACAAAGGTAGCAAAATAACGGAGATTCTTATTTGAAACTAAAAATAAAAAAATAAAAAATCAAACAGATACATTAAGACTACCGTTAAAAGACAACAGTCTTAAAAAATTAGAAAAACAATTTGAAGAGAAAAAAAAATAGTTTTAAGTTTTACAACTAATTTGAAAAGATTACTCGTAAATTTATCTCTAATATTAAAGCAGAAGGATAAATATGAATGGAAATAAAAGATGTGATAAATTTAAGTGAGTTTTGATTCCTCTATGACTATGATGCTCTTATTATTGTGGGACATGTTTCTTACAGGATCAATAATTATGGGAAAATGGCATGGAGATAGAAAGGGTGCATGTTATTGTCAATTAGTTAAGTTGGGAGTATGAAACACCACACATTCCATAATGACTAATGCCTGCCTGGCCCCTTCTATTCATTGCATTTGATGGATTCAAACCCCTCTTTGGATAATGGGTAAACTTTTGGTCTAATTAAATATATAAATTAGGTCTCAAATTTTAATTTGGTCCAATTAATATCTGATTTTATTTTTTTTAATTTGAATTAGTATTTGAAAAAAAAATTATGGTTCAAATAAGTCGTTTGTCAAAAAACCAAACTCAAGTATTAATTTGAACCGATAAGTCAAACTCAGATATCTAATTGGACCAAATTAAATCTTCTAATTGGATAATAAGGAGGTGTTTGGATATTATATTGATCCTTTAAGTTAAATTTAAATACCAAAAATATTATTTACCTTGAATTATAATGTGTTTTTAAGGTCAAGAGTTCTGACTCTTTAGCCACTATAAATGAATTAGAAACTCACATCAAAAGTCAGGAGGAAGAATTAGAGAAACAGGTACAGAGATTTGAAACAGGGCTGATAACCAACAGGGGGCGAATGCATTCAATCTTGGTGGAGAGCATTTTTTTTTTTTGACAAAACTTGGCGGAGAGCATGAAAGATTATGACGTGCAGCACCCTTACGGTGCGACTAAAATTAGACGATCCTACACAAATTCTTACTCAATTGGTAAGAATTTGTATAACTATCAAATTCTTACAATCTACCCAAATGATAAGAATTTAAGTTATAATATAAGAATTTGAATCTACACAAATTCTTACCCAGTTGATAAGAATTTATGTAGTTACACAAATTCTTACAAAAGTAATAATTTCGGTTCTACAAATTCTTACCCAATTATACATAAATTCTTATTGGTAAAAATTTATGTTGGCCGCATTTAAACGAGTTTTTTAGGTTTTTCCAGAGAGCATTTATATTTTTATTTTTCAAAAAAAATAAATTTAATTTATTATTATTTTTTAAAAATAATTTAATTTAATGTGTAAAATAGAATAAATTAGATCTTATTTAACAAAAAAATTAGATTTCATTATTGAATTTATGAATCTGTCACTCATGACCAATGTTACATTGTAGCTATATAAGAAAAATGGTTAGTTGGATCTCGAGAAAATAAGAGTTCGTGAACTATTTACCAAACCACCATGGCAGTATTTCAAAAGGGACAACCCGACTTTAAAGACAATCATAATGCCTGGAAAATTAAAAGAAAAATATTTTTTATTCAAAAAATCAATTTCAGACCAAGTAATTTATTCATCAGCTTGAACCTATATTATATTTCCAATCAGTAATCTCAAAGAGAAATACATCCTAAATTTGAAGAGCCAAAGGATACGGGGAAGAGTATGAGACCACGATTATGAACCGCTGGCTAGCATACATGTAGGGATGTACCGAGGGTGTTACAGGCTAGGCGTATCACCTAAGAATTTTAAACTCTCATATAATTTATATATATTTTTATTAATGATCTAAGTTCGTATTCTCTAAAATTTTATAATTTTGCATCCTTTAAATTCTCAATATAACTCATTGACATAAAATCCAACATTTGTCCCTACACCAAAGGTGTTACTGGCTAGCATACATGTAGGGATGGACCGAGGGTGTTACATGCTTGTATTTATCATCTCCCAGCTAAAATGCTCACCCAGGCTTTGGCAAGTGCCCCCTCGCCAAGTGCTCAAATGAAACAAGTATTGTTGTACAAGAAGCAGCCCCATGTGCATACAAATTTTCAGAGAACTGACAGAATAAATAATGATTGGATGTTAATTAAATAGAAATCTCTTCTTAATAGAAAAATGCATCACTTGGCAGTGGCAACAGAAAGTTCAATCAAAAGTTCCAATCATATTAATATGATTAAACCAAAGGACCTACTGATTCTTAGATTTTAAATTCGTTTCAGATCTCTGTGCTTGTTTCTCTAACTCTTCCTCCAAGCTTTGATGTGGGTTCCTAGTTTATTTATAGCGGTTAAAAGAGCCGGAAAATTTTTAAGTTCATCGAGATATCGACGGACGTCATTGTTGAAAACATCGAACAAAAAAAATAGTTGAGAAGTTGATGGGTAAATTGCATGAATGAATAAATATCAAGAAATGAGAAATAGATTTTTTTTAGTATTTTTAATTTTATTCACGGGTCATATTGATATTTTTACTTTTAAGGATCAAAATAATATTTCATCTAAAATTCATGAGTTATATTAGTATCATATTTAAAGTTTATAGGTCAAATTAAAAATTAATCCCTCTTACTAATTTGTCACATTATCAAACTAACGGTCTTTAATGTCTTAGTGACCAGAACTTATAAAACTTAAGTGACCAACCATGTAGTTTACCCTTCCAATAAACCTACTTCCTATAATCCTATTCTCAGAGGTTATGTTACATAACTGACTCTAAAGAATAAATGCATCTTATACCAAATCTCATAGGAAAATGTCTTTTATTTTATCCCACTCCTAAATGTATTATTAAAAACTTTTAAATATTAAATACGACAACCATCAAAACTTCTAAAAGTTACACTCCATTTAAATTATGCTTCTAATCAAGGTTATTTGTTATATTCATGGTGCATCTACTTTTTCCACTTCACTTCAAGCTATTTACAGTACTAAGTCTGAATATAAAATATTGAAGCAAAAGCTGTTATTTATTAAAACGAAAGGGGGGAAATAATGCACAAACAGAAACAAAAGCAGATAATGAATTTGGAGATGAGAAATACACATTTTCTTACAACATCAGCTAAAACTTTCATTCGATGCCTACAGTACTAAATTCAACAACTATGTTTCATAATTGCTAGTATTTTCAATCTTCCTATTTCCTAGCTTAGTTAACATACCTTGGTTAGAGAGAATTAGAATGAACTTATGCGCCATCTGAGAAGCAACCGATATGATAAGCCTCAGGGGCATTAGAACTTTGGTCTTGAGTCGACAAAATATTTGATGCAGAAAAAGATTGATAAGGACGATGAACTGGAGGTAAGATCAAAGCTGATTGTCTATCCATTGCCAGTAGCCGTTCACATTTGCTGTACCAATAAGTTCATGTTTTACTGGAAAAATACTACAAGCTAGGGAGAACTATAAGAAAAAAAAAATGAACGCGAAAGAAATCATACTTGCAGACTTTGGTGAATAAAGTTTGATGGCTGCATATCCAGTGCTACAAAAACAAAAGCAGAAATACATCATTACCATGAAATATCTACTAAAAATTGAATAATAATTCACAGCTTGTCACAGACACCATACCAAAAGACAATGCAGTGCTGTTTTACTTCTCATTCCGAGGAAATACTGGAGGGCAACAGTAGCATGCTCCTGTAATAGGCAATAATTAGTATAACAGAAAGCTTCAGCTCAGTGGATATAATTAACTCAAATGGGATACTGTTACCGTGATCTGTCTAAATACATGGTAGACCGAAGAACCTCTAGAATGCATGTAACTGCCACCCTGTGCAGAGTGAAAGAAGTAAATACAGAATTGCAATTAAACTACTTTGTTGGAGGCAACAGAAATCAAAAGCTTGGAAGTTGAAACTATGAAGTATCGAAGAAAACAAATTCAATATTTGGAAATTGGAACACAATTCCTAGTCAAGTTTCTGCTAGCAAATTGAGTTACAGTTGTCAAAAAAGAAATAGCTCGCATTGCATCTTTTCTTTCAAATGGAAATCAAAGCTTCCCATGATACCAGTTAGGTCCAAAGAAAACAACCGATAAGCCAATATTTCAAATAGCAATATAGCATCAAAGCTTGCTTATAGTCTGTTGTACAGACTCATGAACAAGCTCAAGCCGACTCAGATAAAAGGTGACACCAAACTTGAACTAGACTAATTAGCTCCGAGAAGCATTTGAGCCATGAATAAGCACAGTGCACACAATCAATTTCATGAATCTGTGATAATATTATGTACTTCATTTCCCTCTGCTTCTATGCAGCAATAAATATACATAAGCACCAAAAGATACTAACAAAGAAAGATCTTTACCATGTAAAGCAACTTAACTCATCTACCGCACATCTAATATGATAAGCTTAATGAATCATACAATATAACCATCATTCGCCTCTCTCATGGTCATATCCGAATCAAAGGTTTAATACTATAATGAATTTCAAAGCAGAGAACAAGAAGCATTCACATCTTCTGAAAATATTACCTCATCCGGAGAAAAGAAAGCCACAGAATCTGGATCTGTTGAACCAGCTGGATGCAATGAGACTACGGCTCTAAAGACCGAAGGAAAGAACAGCTCAATTACAGCAATCTTATCCATAGCAACCACATTCTGGGGTGCTGTTCTAAGTATACTTGAGCTGTGAAAATTATATTTTGGTGCTTCCATGGTGTTATCATTCGCTGAAGCAGGCAATGACGAAGCTCTTTTCAGCCAATCCAGTCTTTCATAAGTAAAAACTTTCAGATTTTGCACATCTTTCTCCAAGTTAGTCAAAATATCAGATAATGTTTTACAATCACTAAGGTTATCTTGATTATCTTCTGCCTGAGCTGGCAAACTGTGGTGTTTCTTTGATATATTGCCAGTGCCCTCACCATCCTCTTCATCATTAAGGTGAGGAAAAAATCGCCTCTTCTGGTCTGTGAAGGCTTTGAGAGCAAGCCTGTGAAAATTAGAAGCATGTGATTAACAATTTGACAATCTCAAATTTCAGCAAAAACAATTGTGAGCCAAGGAAAGGGAAGCTAAGTTAGAAAGAACTCAGTATATGGTAGTACTACGTTGCAACAAAAAAATGATGATATTGAATTGAAGTTCAAGAAAAGACACCACACTAGAGTGTTTTATTGAAAAATGATAACGTAGAGATAGCATAAGAACATCGTTTCATTCTGTAGTCAAAGCAACTCCTTTTAATTATATTTGTGGCCCTAGACTGTAGTTAGCCAATGAGTTAGGAGCTTGGTTCAAATCTTTTGTTCATGCATGAAACAACCCTTATTCATTCAGAGTTAGACTGGTGCAAGCTAGCAACACCAACTAAACAAGTAGTAACTTTAGAGGAATTTAGTATATCACCGAACCATTTAAAGAACTTTAAGCAATTCATATTGCATATTACACCATATTAGAATCTACTAGAATTAAAGACTTCAAACTTTACTAATAAATTTGCATCTTCATTACTATTCACATTCATTTCAATTTGGACCTTAAAATAATCAACATTCAAGTCAGATAGATGTACTATATCATAATACTATCAGAATTTACTAGTGCTGGATCCTTTCCTTTCCTTTCCTTTCCTGTAAGATTTAAACCCTATGCATAATAGTAGACAACTAAAATTCATATGATTTGGCAACAAATGATACCAACTCCTTAAGGCATTGCTTAACATCAAAGATTAGGTCGAATTCAACAATGACAAACATCTACCATATATATTGCCTGAGTACGAACCTAGTCCGGTCAACAGCAGACGCACCAGCCTGGCCAGCAAGCTGTCTTTTCCAAGCATAAGCCACAACGGCGCCGTCGGGACACACTAATGGCATATGCAAACCCCAAGAATTACTCCTGGACGTAAGTGACTCATTCAACACTCCAGATTCCTCCAGCAGCTTTCCTAATGGGAAAATCAAATACAATTTTCAAAAACCTAGGCCTCCAAAGCGACATCAATTATAATATTTAGACAAAAAAAAAAACTTTCCAATTCTTTGTTTTCAGTTTACCAACGGTGCGGAGGTCTTGGAGATGTTGCCGCATGGACTCGTCTTCTTGGCTCAACAAGGGAAGAGGTTTAGAGCTTTGGTGCGGCTGCGCAGCGATAATTAGGGCTTCGAGAAGCCGATCAGCACCTAGACGGATATCCGCTATGAGTCTCGTGGCCTGCCCCAGTCTATCCATCGCTAGAGCCACCTGCTTCGGCGGCGCATCCACGGTGGTTGACGAGGGAGGTGCTGACATCGTCGGCGTCGACGACGAAGGCGGTTCCGCGGTCATCGAGTGCTGGACGTGGTGTTGATGCTGTTGCAGCATTAGGGTTTGGTTAATTTAAACCGAAGATCTGAAAAATAAAAATCTCTGCTTCTTGGAGGTCTTCGTCCAGTAAGGCCAGAGAAAAGTAAAGTTTAATTTCATAGCCATGGCTTTAAGTAGGGGCGATAAGTGGAGTTTACACGTCATATTTTATAAATTAAGTTTTATTAAAAAAAATTTGATTCGAGTTAAGTTTAAAAAATTCAAATCGAGTTTAAGTCGAGTCGAGTTTTTGAGTTTATATAAAATTTAATTGTAATTATTTACCATATTATAGTACGGTTTGATTTCAATTTAAATTATTTTCTTTAATCATATAAGATATAAATATATATATATATTTCTTCATATTTTTTATATATTGTAATATTTTTTACATATTTTTACATATCGGTATATATATATATAATAAAAAATTGAGGAATTCATCTCGAAGTTAAAAAAAAATCTATTAATTACTAAAAATTTGAGTTATTTAATTTATTCGAGTTTCTATTTTATACGTCAAATTTTATTTGAAAATTTTTCAAGTCGAGTTAAGTTTATGAAATTTCGAATCAAGTCAAGACAAGTCGAATATTTTCCCCTCAAGTCGAGTTGAATTATTTAATTTTTTCGAGTCGAGTCAAATTTTTCTCACCACCAACTTTAAGCCTTTAACACCCGATCACCGGAAGAGCCACGTCGAGATTTTTTTTTTTTACTTTTATTTTAGGGTAATTATTTAATAACGAGGAAATAAAAAGGTTTTGGATAAATTTCACCAGAGGTCCCTTATGTTTAAGACTTATTTTATTTTAGTCACCTATTTTAAAAAACATTATTCTTACCACTTAAGTTTTCGACCGTTATTGTTTTGGTCATCTGAACGTTAGTCTCCATTGATTGGTAACAGAGAGCTGACATGGCACATAAAAAAATTCACCTTGGACTCCAGCTCTAACACACCCATGGCTTCTTTAAAATGGGGAAGAGAGGGAGGGTTTCGATTTGTGGACCTGTAGCTTCTTCTTCTTCATAGTAATAATCTTCGTGTGTGTATTTCTCCATAAAAACAAGATAAAAAGATCCTAGATCTGAACATGAAGAGAAGATCTTCTGATCTCAACATTAATATCTAACTCTACTAGAAGAATTAATAAGAGCACCAAAGACCAATGAAAGTACCTCAGGCCCAGCTGAACCAATAAGGTCAAAGGTTTCAAGGTTCCAAAACTTAACAGTACAATCAGCTGAACCTGTGAAACCAAGAAGATATAAGATCAAAATGCACAAGGAGGATTTACAACTTCCATGGACAACATAACGGATCTTACTATAAGAATTAGGCATAAAGTCAAAAAGTACCCCTAATGTTTGATTGAATAGTCATTTTGGTCCCTATTCTTTTTTAGAGCAATTGAACCCTCAACGTTTTATTTTGAGTCAAAATAGCCCCTCTACGGATGAAAACTGTCAGTCAACTGACGGTAAATGACTTGAAATGACGTGGCAAACCTATATGGTAATGCACGTTGACATAGCAGTATCATATAGACAAATGTGTTGTGTTGACTTGAAAAAACGTTACATCAGTTAAAAATAATTTTATAAAATTATATAAAATATAAAATATTTTTTTCTGCTGACTTATCATTCTGTCAAGTCATTTTAACCTGTTTAGCGTCAGTTTTCTAACAATTTTCATATGCAGAGGGGCTATTTTGACCAAAAATAAAACGTTGAGGGTTGAATTGCTCCAAAAATAGGGGCCAAAATAATTATTCAGACAAACGTTGGGTGTATTTTTTGACTTTATGCCTAATAATTAAGTTTTAGGGCAACATCAAAGAAGTCAATGAGCAATATCCAACAGCTATTTTAATAGATCATAACCCACTTGTAGCCAGTAGAAACCCATGGGGGTGAAAATCTAAGCAATGGATTTGACCTTCATGATCCTTGAACTGATGCAATAGTTTTCCAGCAGTCAAATCCCACACCTGTTGATATATTACAGAAGATGGTAAAGATCATGTAAAAGTTATCCAGAATCAAGTTCGAAAAGTATCAATGTGTATACACACTGCCTATACTTGTGCATTAACATCTGTTTATATGGTAGATATGTTTTATCAAATGGCACTGACAGTAAGCAACCTATATGCCAAATGACAATTATACCATTTAAAACAACAAAAGACTGCAAATATGATGATGGTGATCAGTTGTGAAAGTATTGAACCTTTTCTTCTGCCTCTCACGAGCCTTGTGGTTCTGAAACCAATAAAAGACATTATTGCCTTTGATTTTACCGTACTGTTTAAGTCTAGCAGAGATCCTCTGAATCTGATCAGCACTCGGGGACCTAACACCATTGTTGTAGTAAAGATCCTTTAATATTCTAATCTGGTCAGTGGTAGGAGTCCACCGTGTACCGCTTTGCCTGCAAAGAAAGTTTCCTTTGCCACTGCCACCGTTACTACTATCTTGAATATCATTTGGAGCCTGTTGGTTTTGATGTTGATGGTGTTGCATGATGGAAGAAAACAAAGAGAACCAAACAAAGGGTATAAAGAGAGAGAAGTGTTAATTAATCAAGTGAAAATTGCATGAAATGGAAGAGATATAAAAAGGAGAGGGGACAAAGAGGCACGTGGAGGGATGAAGAGAGGATATCAGAGAAAATATCTGAGAGAGGACTGAAGTTTCCGGCGACTAATGCTCCAGAAGAAGCCATCGGAGCGTTAGGGCTGACGACCAAGGTGGATTTTTTTATTTTTTACGTGCCATGTCAACTCTCCGTTACTTGGGTGACGGAGATTAACGCTCGGGTGACCAAAACAGTAACGGTCAAAAACATAAGTGGCAAAAATAATTTTTTTTCAAAATTGTTGATATTTGATTTTGAAAATATTTTTAGACTTAAACTAATTTGAAAAAATATTTCAAAAGTCCATTAACATGAAAAATATGTTTGAAAAGTTTTCAAAGCGTTAATAACTCTTCGATGGAGATTAATATTTAACCTCGTCGAGAGAAATAAGGATCATATGTTGGAACTGTTGCTGGCTCGAGAAATCTTATGTAGTTTGCTCTTTTGGGCAAGTTGTTGCTCGCAAGTTCCCACATGTTATTTTTTTGTGAAACACGTATGAAAAAGCGTAGTAGTGATAGGATTAAATATGCTTTGACTATGGATGCTTGTATCACTGTTTATAATGGTCATGGTTGCACTGGTTTAATGTTGCTCTGGAATAATAAAGTTACCGTTAATTTGCTTTTGTACTCTTGTCTCCACGTTGATGTTATTATTCATTCAGATTCTGAACAGTTTTATTTCACTGTTATTCATGGTATGAAATACAAGACTTGAAATTTGATTGATGATTTATGTTTTGCATCGCCTCTTCCATGGCTCATGGGAGGTGATCTCAATGAGATTCTCTCGGATAATAAGAAACAAGGAGGTTGTCGTAAGGCACGCAACCTGCTTGAAAATTTTTGGGACTGTCTATCACAGAACCAGTTGTTTGACTGCAAGCCTACGAATGGCTGGTTCACATAGACTAAAACTGGTCCACGTGCTTCCATCATTTGTGAACGTCTTGACAGATTCATTGCTAATAAGGACTGGCTCTTTTTTTATCCAAATTTTTGAGCTATCTCAGAGTATAATGTTGATTCTGATCACTGTCTTATTATTATAGACACTGTCTGGATCTGTCAAGCTCATGTTTTACGTGCTCCGAAAGATTATTTTTGCTTTGAAAATTGTTGGGCCCAAGAGGCAGCCTGTGTAACAAGTGCGCGATGCTTGGTTGAAGACTGCTGGCTCGGTTCTTGATAAAAAAACATGTTGTAGGATGGGCCCTAAAATTTTGGCAAGACCAATAAAGGGACACGACACATCACCATATTAAGGATTTGCAAGATCAAATAAAT
Organism: Hibiscus mutabilis; assembly: GCA_019671005.1. Classification (NCBI taxonomy): domain Eukaryota; kingdom Viridiplantae; phylum Streptophyta; class Magnoliopsida; order Malvales; family Malvaceae; genus Hibiscus; species Hibiscus mutabilis. The sequence continues at coordinate 24,810,099 of CM033713.1, forward strand.
TCTTTCCATCATCGCCATTTTTCTAATTCAGATATGGAGATATTCCTTGTGGCCAAAGGCCAACTCAGACATCTTCTTGATAAAAAAGAGGCGTACTGGGCTCAAAGGTCTAGAGTTTCATGGCTTGCTCAGGGAGACAGGAACACATCGTACGCTCATGCTCGGGCTACCGATAAACGAAAGAAAAACTATATCAAAGGCTTATTTGACCAGAATGGTGATTAGCGGAAAGACAAGGAGGATACTATAAGAGTGATTACTGATTACTTTCAGACTCTCTTTGTCTCTTCTAATTAAACAGCCGGCCTCTTACTTCTTGACAATATTATTCTTCCTATTACTGATGATATGAATGTTGCATTAACTAGAGATTTTACCACGGATAAAATTATTTTTGCTTTTCAGGATATTAATCCTAAGAAGGCGCGCATGGCATTGAGGGCCTTACAAGCAGTTTCTTTAGATAACACTGGGATATAGTTGGCTTGGATATTGTCAATCTTTGTTTGAATCTTCTTAAGGGCAATACGTGATAAGTAGTTTAAATGATCACTTTTTCATCTTTAATTATGCCTCTAAAGATTCGAATATGATATTGATCTAGGCTTTATTATGTGTTTTTCGTGTAGACCTTTAATTTTGGAAAACACATTGAAAAGAGGCAAAATTCTGCAAATTTTATCTGGAGTCAAGGCTGGACTAATGGGCATGAATCCGGACATGAAAAATCTGACTAGACGCCACGTCAGTGCTTTTAGAAGATGATGTCAGCAATGGCAATAGCTTATAAGCCGCATTTTGATAGCTTATTAGACGGATTTAAAATTTAAATTTGGGATTATCTTTTTATTTAATTTAAATATTTTTAGGATTTATCTTTTAGAGTTATTTTTAGGGTGTTATAATACTATAAATACCTCATTGGGGTAAGCTAGAACATCATCTCTCATCTTCCATTCTTAGTTTGTTCTAGCTTTCTACATTTTATAAAATTCTTCTTTTTTATTTTTATTCTTTTAAATTTTCTTTATTTTAATGCTAAGTGTGATTTCTTCCATAATCATGCTTAGCTAAATTATTCTATTAGCCAAGGGCTTAAAGCGAAGCTTCAATTCACTTTGTGAGAACTAAAAGCACTCAACAACTTCGTTTTACACTCTCAATTTTCTGAAAACTTAGATCGACAATCGGCTTTTCTATTAAAATCTTTTCGCTTTCATTTCAAAAGTGCACGTTGACTTGATTGTTGTTGGGATTTACAGTTGGGAGGAAGGAACGACGATAGTCGTGGTTTTGACTTCCTATGAACACACTTAGCGACGGATTTGCTAAGGGAAATTGAGAATGGATTCGATTCTCAGTGAGACAAATAATCCGAGTCGAGTTTTTCCAAATTTTAAAAACTATTTTATTCTAACGGCGATAGTCGTGGTTAGTCTAACTAGAAAACTGGAATCTAAAAATTGATTTTAGATTATCGGTTTACCAATGAGAAAAACAAGTTACAAGGGTTGGGCCTTGTAGACTGTAACCGGCATGTATCCGGAGTGAAAATTCTTTTTCAATAATCATAGCGAATTGCAGCAGAGCAAAAGCTTGAGCGTAATTAATTTAATCGATTTATTTTTACTTCATTTATTCTCGCAGTCATTTTACACTTATTCTCTAGTTATGAAGATCAAACCCCTCATTCACTAAATTACCTTGCAACAGTTAAAATCAGAACAACCGTATATCAGAAACTCTTTAGTCTATGTGGACCGACATCTTCTTCTTTATACTACATTTTTATTTATTTATTTTTTAGATTAAGGAATATTTTATTTGACAAAAATGATGCTTGTCAAATTGGCGCTGCTGCCGGGGGCTACGGAAAAGTTACTAATATTGTTTGCTTTGATTTATGACCAGGAAGAATCCGGACGAATTTGCAGATTTTGAACCAAAAATAGAAGCAGTTTCCCGAAAGTTGCACGCACGCACACTTCGGGAAAGAAGACAGCGACAACAACGATTCCAACAAGAACTAGAATCATCCTCCACAGTTGAAACGCACTTTGAGGACACTGACAACGAGCATATTCCAATGGCTGACGAAGATCAAACCATTCGCCAACTTGTCGCGGCACCACATAACCAACAGCCGTTGTGCATTACGTTCTCGAATGGATAAACACCATTCGCGCTTAAAACGGGCTTGATACATCTTCTACCTACCTATCATGGTTTACCTAGCGAAAATCCGCATAAACATCTAAAAGAATTTCATATGGTTTGTTTGAGTACAAAACCACAAGGAATATCTAAAGACCAAATAAAACTTCGCGATTTTCCCTTTTCTTTAGCTGATATTGCCAAGGATTGGTTATTCGACCTACCTTCCAATTTGTTACAACTTGGGCTAACATGGCGCGACTTTTTCTTAACAGGTTTTTCCCTGCGACCAAGGCAAGCAAACTAAGGCGGAGCATCTTGAGTATCCGAAAAAAGGATACTGAGTCGTTATATGACTACTGAAAGAGATTTAAGAAGTTATGCGCAAATTTGCCCACAACACGAGCTATCGGAACAAACACTTTTCAGTATTTTTACGAAGGCCTATCTCTGATGGAAATGAAGATGATCGATGCAGCAAGTGGAGTGGCACTTGTTAACATGACCCTAACAGCGACAAGAACTCTAATCTCTACAATGGTCGCTAACTCCCAGCAATTTTGCCCTTCTAGTGAACCCTCTCGATGGGTTCACGAGGTAAGTAATGTTTCATTAGAAAATAAAATTGACAAATTGGCTGAAATTGTTCAAACCCTTGTTGCAGATAAAAAAGTCGCGATTAGACTTTACGGGATACGCACGAGTCCAGAACATCCAACGGATTACTGCCCGATGATATAAGAGGAAGACGCTGCCCAATTAAATACCATAGGTAATTTTCCCGGACCTCTCCAGAGACCTTACAATCCCAACGCTAACACATATAATTCAGGATGGAGGGATCATTCGAACTTCAATTATGCGCAAAACCAGATACCACATCAAGCATATCAGCCAAGGTCACCTCCACAGCAGCCGTATCAACAACCAAAGTCACCATTGGAGTCCATAGTCGAACGGTTGGCACTATCTCAAGAGAAAATTCAGAATCACACTGAAGTTCATCTACAAGAGTTAGAAAAGCAAATGAGCCAACTAGCTCAGAGAGTAGGATGACTCGAGTCTCAAGGAAAATTACCTTCTTAAACGGAGCCAAATTCGAGAGAAAATGTTAACGCCATCACTATCCGAAGTGGTACCATTGTTACACCAGAACCTATAAAGGGAAATGGCCAAAAGAAAGACAATGAGAAAGCACAATCCCCCATCCAACGTGATACATCAGGTTCGTTCTCTATTCCCTCACCCTATGTCATACCACCTCTCTTTCCATCAAGGTTGGTAAAACGAGACAAACAAGCTGAAGAGAAGGAGATCATGGATGTACTTTGAAAAGTGGAAATCAATATCGCACTCCTTGAAGTCATCCAAAAAATGCCAAGGTATGCCAAATTCCTAAAAGATCTATCCGAAGTGGTACCATTGTTACACCAGAAACTACAAAGGGAAATGGCCAAAAGAAAGACAAGGAGAAAGCGCAATCCCCCATCCAGCGTGATACATCAGGTTCGTTCTCTATTCCCTCTCCCTATGCCGTACCACCTCTCTTTCCATCAAGGTTGGTAAAACGAGACAAACAAGCTGAAGAGAAGGAGATCCTGGATGTACTTCGAAAAGTGGAAATCAATATCGCACTCCTTGAAGTCATCCGAAAAGTGCCAAGGTATGCCAAGTTCCTAAAAGATCTATGCACTAATAAAAGACGGCTTACCGGAATCGAAAAAGTAAATCTCGGAGAACATGTCTCAGCCGTTTTCCAGTGAAAGCTTCTGCCAAAATTAAAGGACCAAGGTATGTTTTCCATTCCCTGCAAAATTGGAAATGTTGGTATAAAACGTGCAATATGCGATTTAGGAGCTTCTATTAACGTTATGCCATTTTCTTTATATAACTCATTGTCTATTGAGCCTTTGAAGGGTACGAAAGTGACAATACAGCTAGCTGACCGATCCGTAATATATCCAGAAGAACTCCTCAAGAATGTTCTAGTAAAGGTAAATTACCTCATCTTTTCGGTAGATTTCTATGTCATCGACATAGAAAACAATCGGTCTAACACTTCTTCAGAAATTCTTCTCGAACGTCCCTTTCTTAATACGACAAATACAAAAATCGATGTAAGAAGTGGGATTTTCACAATGGAATTCGACGGTGAGGTTGTTAAGTTTGATGTTTACAAAGCAATGAAATACCCTGATAATATTGCTAGTTTAAACTTTGTTGATATTATTGAACCTACCGTTGAAGAATATTTTGAGACTAACTTCATTAATGATATGTGCAGAGAAATCAAAGAATTTGAAAATGACATTAGGGAGTTCGAATGTATTTTTTTAATTAATAATAAGTTGAATCTTGCACAATCACAATCTAAACTTCTACCTTCGATTTCTCAGGCACCAGAAATCGAACTGAAGTAGTTGCCAGATCACCTCAAATATGCGTTTTTAGGGGAAAATGGGACATTGCCGGTAATTATTTCTAACAAGCTGTCCAAAAAAGAGGAAGATGATCTGGTAACGGTGTTGCGTGCACATAAAGAGGCAATCGGATGGACCATCGCGGACATAAAAAGACTTAGTCCCTCAACTTGTATGCATAAAATCAAAGAAGGAGCAAAACCATCACGAGGAATACTCAAGAAATTACCGCCAGATAAATTGAAAAGTAAAAAGATACTTTGTTAGAAAAAATGACGAAACTCCACAATCATGAAATTTCTCATAGGGAAGTCCTTAGTTGGACAAAACACAAGAAGTGGAGGACGTATTTCTCGCAGTGCCTATAGTCTGAATCAGGTCATCGAGCTAAACAACGTTAAATAAAGCGCTTTAGTGGGAGGCAACCCATTTTATTTCATTTTTCATTTGCCTAATTTCTATTTATTTATTTTTATTTTGATTTCAAATTTATTTTATTTTCAGGTACCCCAAATATTTTTGAATCGAACATGACGCAATGTCCAAGTCCAATGAAGCATTCCACGCATGGACCAATAGTAGAAAGACCATTTTGGGTGCATGTTAGCAAAACTCTCCACCAATTTAGGTGCATGTCTTATTTTTCAATTGGTTGGAATTGAGTTTTTCTTGAATTGATGTATTGAAATTGATGGTTGCATATCTTATTTTTCACCTTATTTATTTGTTTTTCTTGTGGATTTTAATCTCGATTTTATTAGAATTTAAGAAGCATGATGGCAATTGGCATGATTTATTTTCCTTTAAATATTTTGACATTCCATGCATTTGTTTGTTAAATTGATAGCATGACTTAGTGCAATTAATCTTTTATGTGAGTTTTGAGCCTAATGAGCATACATTTTCATTCTTGCTCTTTGTTAATTTTGAGTGTGCCGACTAATTCTTTGCATTCTAGAACTTGTAGCATAATACTTATCAAGACTACACGATTGAATGTGATGCTTTAGTGTGATAGAGGCATTAGGTTTTAACCCCTTTCTCTTCCCAAAAATGGCATACACTTTGTTTATTTATCCCTTAGATAACCAATTTTAAGCCTTATCATTTTCTTTGATTTACCACATCTTTAACCGAAACCAATTTTGTTGTTTTTTCCTCTTTTTGTTACCCCTTTTTAGGACAAAGTTAAGGTTATTTCGAAGCGAAAAAAGAGAGATTTGAAAAAAACAGTGCAGAAAAAGCGCAGAAGAAAAAAAGCAGAAAAAATAGTGCAGTTTGGTTCAAACTGTGCAGAAAAAAACAGTGCAGTTTGGTTCAAACAGTGCAAAAAAATACAGTGCAGAACAGGTCGAATAAACTGTTTGAATAGTGAAAATAGAAGAAAAAAAACAGTTTGGTTCAAATAGCAGCAAAAAAATAAAAAATAAAAAATAAAGAAAAAAAAAGAGAAAAAGAGAAGTTCGAAAGAAAAAAGAGAGAGAGTGAATAAGCTTTGATTGTTTGATTTCTTTCTTTCATTTTTACTTCCCTTTGAGTAAATCTTTGAAATAAATTTCTCTTTGTCTTGAATTTTTAAACCTAATCTTTGGCCATTATCCTACCCGAACCTTAGCCCCATTACAACCATTTTAAAGACCTCTTGATTATTGCATCATGTTCATACTTAGTAGTGGAGATTAGATTTAGTTACAAGCTTGTGGTAATGCTTTGATTAGTTAGGCTTGAGCGATTCTTTTTACCCGAAACACTTGAGCGAAATGAGTGAACCAATGTGAGGTACTAAGTCTTGCTTCTTTGAGATTAATGAATAATTGGAATGTCATGCTTTGCTATTACTTGTTTTTAATTGTGCCTTTATATTGATTGCTCTTGAGTTTTATCAATTGCTATGATTTTGATTTGCTTGGAAGTCTTGGGAATTTTGTGAAATTGAGATGGCAACTTGAAATTCTTGATGCATCAATTGAGAAATGCTTGAGAACAAGCATTGAATAAGTGAGGGGGAATTTGATGAGTAGTTTAAATGATCATTTTTCATCTTTAATTATGCCTCTAAAGATTCGAATATGATACTGATCTGGGCTTTATTATGTGTTTTTCGTGCATACCTTTAATTCTGGATAACACACTAAAAAGAGGCAAAATTCTGCAAATTTTATCTGGAATCAAGGCTGGGCTAATGGGCATGAAAAATCTGACTAGACTCCACGTCAGCGCTTCTAGAAAATGATGTCAGCAGTGGCGATAGCTTATCAGCCGCATTTTGATAGCTTATCAGACAGATTTAAAATTTAAATTTGGGATTATCTTTTGTATTTAATTTAAATATTTTTAGGATTTATCTTTTATCTTTTAGAGTTATTTTTAGAGTTTTAGAATACTATAAATACCCCTTGGGGTAAGCTAGAACATCATCTCTCATCTTCCATTCTTAGTTTGTTTGAGCTTTCTACATTTTATAAAATTCTTCTTTTTATTTTTATTCTTTTAAATTTTCTTTATTTTAATGCTAAGTATGATTTCTTCCATAATCAAGCTTAGCTAAATTCTTCTATTAGCCAAGGGCTTAAAGCGAAGCTTCAATTCACTTTATGAAAACTAAAAGCACTCAACAACTTCGTTTTACACGCTCAATTTTTTGAAAACTTAGATCGGCAATCGACTTTTCTATTAGAATCTTTTCGCTTTCCTTTCAAAAGTGCACGTTGACTTGATTGTTGTTGGGATTTACAGTTGGGAGGAAGGAACGGTGATAGTCGTGGTTTTGACTTCCTATGAACACACTTAGCGACGAATTCGCTAAGGGAAATTGAGAACAGATTCGATTCTCAGTGAGACAAATAATTTGAGTCGGGTTTTTCCAAATTTTAAAAACTATTTTATTCTAACGGCGATAGTCGTGGTTAGTCTAACTAGAAAACTGGATTCTAAAAATTAATTTTAGATTATCGGTTTACCAAGGAGAAAAATAAGTTACAAGGGTTGGGCCTTGTAGACTGTAACCGACATGTATCCGGAGTGAAAATTCTTTTTCAATGATCATAGCGAATTGAAGCAGAGCAAAAGCTTGAGGCTAATTAATTTAATCGATTTATTTTTACTTCATTTATTCTCGCAGTCATTTTACACTTATTCTCTAGTTATCAAGATCAAACCCCTCATTCACTAAATTACCTTGCAACAGTCAGAATTAGAACAACCGTATATCAGAAACTCCTTAGTCCCTGTGGACCGACACCTTCTTCTCTATACTACATTTTTATTTATTTATTATGAGATTAAGGAATATTTTATTTGACAAAAACGATGCTTGTCAATACGGATATGGCCACTGTTAACGAGACCATTTCTGTTATCATACCTAAAGTGGTCGAACCTACCAATATGAAACAACTACACCCTATCAGCTTATGTACGGTTATCTACAAGATTGTTGCCAAAGTGCTTATAAACCGTATGAAGCCAATTTTTCCCTATTTCATCAGTGAGAATCAAGCAGCTTTTGTCAAGGGCAGAAGTATATTAGACAACATCTTAGTGTCTTATGAGCTTGTTCACTCCCTTCATTCGCCAAGGACCATTTCTAATTGGGATGTTACCCTTAAACTAGACATGGAGAAAGCCTTCGATTGTATCGAATGGCCTTTCCTAAAAAATGTCATGTTAAAGATGGGTTCCGCACCTTCATGAGTGGATATTATTATGAGATGTATTTTGACTGTCTCCTTTATAGCTCAGGTTAATGACTCTCTTTCTCCGACTTTCTCTCTTTAACGTGGCCTGCGATAGGGGGACCCCCTTTCTCTCTCTTTTAATTCCTTATCTGCACTCAAGGTCTCTTGACAACTCTCATAGCTGAGCAATGAGCAGGGCGTCTTAAAGGTTTATGTGGTAGCCGTTACGATCCTCATATTAACCACATTCTTTATGCTGATGATAGCATGATATTCATGCGAAACAGTGTTGAGAAAGCTACGACACTCAAAGAGATCCTTCTCACCTATGCATCTTCCTCTGGACAGTGTGTTAATTTTGAGAAATCTATGATCTTTTTTAGCCATCGAACCTCTTCTGAGCTTAAGCGGGTTGTTCATGATATTCTAGTTGTCCGCAAAGTTTGAAGACCCTGGGATCTACTTTGGCATTCCCCTCTTAGTTGGCCAAAACAAAACTGAGGCTCTTAGCTTTGTCCGGGATAAAATGGGATCTCCTGTCACTAGTTGGACCAAGAATATGCTCTCTTTTAGTGGAAGAGAGATCTTCATTAAATCTGTGGCTTAATCTTTGCCTCAATACGTGATGTCTTGCTATCTTCTCCCTCTAAATCTAGTGGATGACATGACCAAATCTACGAGGCGTTATTGGTGATCTGGCCGTAGCAATAAGCGTGGCTGGCCTCTTGTTGCTTGGAATTCCATCTGCACTCCTAAGAGTGTCGGTGGCATTGGTTTTTGAGACATGCATAATTTCAATATTTCCTTGAGGGGGGAAAAAAGTTTGGCTTATGATTACAGAGCATGACTCTTTTGTTTTCGTGTTTTTAGGGCAAAATATTTCCCTTTGGGAAACATCCTGAATGTTGAGTCTAATAGACAAGCTTCTTTTACATGGAAGGGTATTCACCATACCATGCAAAGCTTAACCCCGACTTCTTTTGGAAGCTTGGGATTAACAATAATGTTTGTATGTATGAGGATCGATGGGGTGGAACAACAACCATCACTCTCTCGGATAACTACATGGACAACTTAGAATTGCTAATTTAGTGTCGTGACTTTATGATTCGAGGCCAACCTTTGTGGGATGAAATAAAAGTATGCCAAGTCTTTCTCTCAGAAGATGCATATTTGATCCTCTGTATTTCCATTTCCAATGAATCTTACGACACTATCCTTTGGAGTCACCATGATTTAGGTATTTATTCAGTTAAGTCTGGGTACACCTACTTACAACGACCTTCTTCTTTTGTGAACATGCCCCCTCAGATTTGGAAGATTATTTCCAGATTTTCAGTCATACCTAAAATTAGGGCTTTTGGATGGCGTATTGGACATGATGCCCTCCCCACAGATAGCAAGTTGTATGCTGCCAAGTTAGACCTAGGGATATGCCCTTTTTGTCTCCAGGTACCGAAAATTGTCCTCCATGCTTTGCGTGATTACCTGACTACGGCCGAGACACTCCGCCTTGATGGAATGTTCATTTCCCTCATCATAACAGTGTACTTTCCACTATTTTATGGCTTAATGCTACTGCTTCCTTGCTCTCCGTGGACTCACTTGCACTCTTGTTCACTGTACTTTGGAACCTCTAGAACCTGCGAAATGATTGGGTCCATGAAGATCGATTGCAGCCCCCTTGGCTTACTGTTATTAATTCCCAGATTTTGCTCTGTGACTAAACTAGAGCTATGGCTACGCACTCCCCCTCTTGGGGTGCAATACCGGCACTAGTCATCCTAGATGGCGGATTTCCAAGGCTGACCACGTCAAAATCAACACGGACAGTTAAAATATTGAAAGGGACAAAGATCTTATTTGATTGATATTTAAACTAAAACTAATTTAAAACACTATTATTCCAACAAAAAAAATAGGAAGGACATCTGTTCCCAACCCCTACATAACTTTGTCCCTGAATAATTATGGAGGACTTGAAAATGAAAATACTAACAATACCTAATCAAGATTATAGGATCTATCAAAACAGTTAAAATATTGCTTCAAATCAAATCCATATATTTGATGAACATGCCCCCTTAGAAAATGTCAACATCTATTAACACTGCTTGTTTGTTACCTTCATTTTCACTCCTCCATTAATCTATTGGATTTTGAGTTTAGGTGGAAACAGCAATTACTTTTCCAATATTTTATACGTGGGTTGATAAGATTGCGGGAAAACCATTTCCCTTCACTTTCCATATTTTCCACTACTTTTCCAGTTTGGAGTTTTCTGCCAACAGAATTCACTGTCCAAGAGTTCCCACACGCTTAATTCTATGTCTTCCAACTTTTTCAGCTTTTGTCTCTTTCAAGAGCCATCCATTTTTATTTTTTAGCAAGACAGAGGGGGTCAAGTAATTTCCTTGAAACTAACGGTCTAATTTGACGTTTATTACACGCTCTGAATTTCTTACAGATCAAACTCATATATACATATTTTTGTCAAAAACCCCCCTCATATGTACATATATTACTTATATATTATTTGCTAAGCAAATATCAAATCAATTTGTTAAAGGTTAAAAATTTAAAAAGTAAAACAATATATCTTATCATAATAATATTTATGTCCTTCAATGATATTATATATTTTTAATATTTAAATAACTTAAACTACTGTTATAAAATATCTCAAAATGGATGAGTGATTCAACTAAGAGTTTTAGAATCCTTTTATATGTTCTTTATATAAATATTTTTGTCTATAAATCTAACAAGTGTCCCAGTGGAAAAGCGGATGATGTTCATCTTAGGAGATGCATGTTCAAATCGCTTTGTCTACAAGGTGTATGAGCATTGTCAAAGTGTTAAGAATATATATGAATATATATTACCTTGTAATCACCTTTAGACTATTCAAAAAATAATAATATTATTGTCTACAGCTTGTGTATTAAAAAATTTAATATTTACGATGAGATAATTATTTAGTGCACTACTAGTAAAAGAACTTCACAAGCAAAGATCGGAATATAGTAAATGATCTTATAATAAATTAAAAAAATAAATAGATGACACATTTATCATTATTTTATTATCGTGTGTGAAAAACTTTTAATATAATATTAAATTTTTTAGAAAACTAATTAGACTCTAAAATCTAAATTCTGAACTATAAACACTAAACTCTAAATTAAATTTCTAAAATTTAAATTAGACCCGTTATAGAAATTAATTTTTCACCCGTGAATAAAATATTTACTCTAATAATAATAACAATAACAATAACAGTATTGTTGATGGGGGAGAAAACTAGCATAAAATGAGAAATAGGGAGATTTAGAGGTTCAAAAAAGATTTGTGGTAGGGACTTTGTACAAACAACGTAAGGGATGGGATGGGTATCAGCTTAAATGTCAGTGCCCAAAAGCTGACTTTTGGGGATCCTATAACCCCCTCCCTATAAACAAAGGTACATTGAACGTACCACCAACATGCCCTTAAAGGGGGGTATCCCTTTGCTTCTGCCACTCATTTTTCATTTTTTTGGTACAACTTTTGCCTTTGTCCACACCAAATTTCATATGCTTTTCTACCGGATTCATGAAAAGCAGAAGAAGAAATTACAAATTTTGTATATGTATATATATAAGATAAGGTTTTATTGGTTGGATATATATTGAATGTTTTTAATAAACCATTATTTCAAGAGTTGAAAATTCTGCCTAAGAAATCACTTTCTCTTTTCCTACTTTTCTAGTATTAGTTGAGTTCTTGAATTGCAATTTTCAACATTTTTAATCTTATACTGCTCTAAAGAAAGTGACTTCTCTTTTTCACATTCCTTTTTACAAACAATTACTTGATTTTCTTCAAGTGTGAATTATTTTCCAAGAAACGTTAAATTTTGCATTGACTTTCTTCGAAAGAAATACAACTTGTTCACATTGATGTTGTACATTCATAATGGTGCTAAAGTAATTAGTTCCATGTGTAACATCAAGTCAATTAGCTTGTCTTGGTGGGCGAAATGTCATGTAATAAGAACAACAATAATTTAGCTTGAGAAATTGATTTCAAACTCTTCTCCCTATAACATTATGAAGGACATTAAAAATTGGCCTTTTTTTCTTTGTCCTATATCTAAAATTATAATAAATGTTAGGTACTTTAGAATGTAAGATCGGTGGTAGTGTGAGTCATCCATGAAATCATTTCTTTTTCTCTTTTCTTTTTCATTAAGGAAAAATAAACTTTTATTTTTTTTCTAACTATGTCTTAATATTAATTATATTAAGATCAAATATGATTTGTTTATTCCTTTTGGTCCTAACATGCTAATCAAGTCAAATTATATATAAATCATTAGTATATTAATTGTAGAAATCATTAGTATATTTTAAGAAAATTAAATAATTTAATTTAAAGAGTAAATATTGCTACTTATGACAAATTTTTAACACAGTTGATATATGAAAATAAAATTTGGTATTTAAATAATTAATTCAAATTTGTTAAACGACTACTAGAAACAAGCACTATCATGCATGCCTTCGGGCTTGGAATCAGTTGTGAAATTTGACCGTTGATTTGAGGGTGCCAACTATAAATTTTTCTTAATAAATTTTATATAATATAATATTTCGACGATATTTTTTATTGTGCTTATTTAATATATAACTACATATAAATGAATTTAAAAAAATAATTAAAAGCATTTAAATATTTGAAGAGGCCTAATGAGATTTTTAAAAATTTTAAAGGGCTAAATGGATAACTTTAAAAATTTGGGGTGCCATTCATATATTTGAAAGGACCTAATCATATTTTTAAAAAAATTTAAAGGTTATAATGGTGAATTTTCAAAATCTGTTTGGAATAATATATTTATTCATTGGATATGAGCTCAGAACTACATAAAAATCAACTTTTTTTTTAAAATATTTCGTTCCAAAAATACTATAATATAGGATTTGGGCAAAGTATAGTACTTTTTCAAATATTTTTATAAAGGTAATGTCACTTTTAAACCTTTAATATAAATAGAAAAAAAAGGAAAAAGGGGCAAAGTATAAAGTTTGAGATTCAAATTATGAAATTTAAATATAATATCGTAAAAATAATAATATAAAATAATTTTTTCAGGGGATTAAATAACAATTTGAAGGCGACAAAGGGATTGAGTGTATATTCTGGGAACCTCAAAAGAAAGTCGGTGGAGGAGCTGGAAGCTTCCCTATCATGTCATTGGGTCTTGGATTCTAATGAAAACGTGTCCTTCCAAGCTCATCTTATTTTACTTGGGTTCACAATTCTCATTTTCTTTTTCTTAATAAACATTTCAATCTGTTTTATTTTATTTACTTTTATCGTATGGAATCCTAACTCACTAATTACTTCATTTTTTTTAATTAATAGGTTTGCTAATTGTTTTTGTCTCTTAGTTTTAGGGGTTTCCACGTTTTGATTAAAGGAAAAGTGAGGTGACTTGGCCTTGCATTAAAGGGTTATTTATTAAAAGTCTTGGTATAACTTAATTACTACATTATTGGAACTACTTTTTCCCCTTTTAAAAACGTATGCTCACAAATGTTGGAATAATTGGTTTCACTATATGAGTTATGCTTTGATTTCTTTATAATATTTTGTCATTGTAATACTTTTTTAAAAAGAATAAATAGTTTTATCAATAATTAGAGGGAGAAATTACTAGCTTGGCAAGCTTTTAATCAACTCAAGAAATTATGAATTAATTTTCCAAATAGAAGTTTTGTCACCATCTATCATCCACGAGTCTTTATCGTATTTATACTTCCCCCACTTTCAAGTAAATATTATATATATACATCATACTTATCCTTTTCCACTTTTACATTTAATCAAATTTTTTAAACAATTTTAACTTAAGAAAATTTACTCCTAATAGGTTTTGAACCCACAACTTAATAGAGATAAAAAAGTGTCAACGAAGAGCTATAACCACTTATTCTAGGGATTGTTGACACATTTAATCAAATTCTAATTTATTTTAAAGAATATAATTGTATTTAAATGCTACAATAACAATAATGTCATCTGAATTAATGTTCAATCATTTATAGAAAAAACTTTGATACACAGGCCGTGTAAATTTTAGTTTACATGTGCTTTTTAGTTTTAGGGGTTAGTGTTTTAGTTTAGGGGTTTAGGTTGTATGGTTTAGAATTTAAGGTTAGTGTTTAGAATTTAGGGTTTATAGTGTGAGGTTTAGTTTTTTAGGGTTAGGGTTAAGAATTTAAGATTTGGTTTTTTATAATGTAAATATACAGACTTGTATAAAAATTAATTTTACACTGCCCGTGTATCTAAGTTTTACCCATCATTTATTATAACATGTGTTTACATAATTTTTCAATTATATCATTTTTCTTTCGCATATTTTGTGCAAGTGACATTATTTTTTGTAAGAAACAAAATGAGAGAATTGTTTAGAATCAAACTTATAACTTAATATTAACTAAAATTAAAGTAACTTAATCGACGAAAATACTATTATCTACTGTATAAAGTGCTATAATAAAATTAAATCCAGTCATTGATTCATTTCCCTTCTACTTATAAAATGAAAATATAAAGTTTAAATAACCCATTTGTTTTGTTTACAAACTAAATAAATAACCCCTCACTTCTTTTACACATCCCACGTTCCCAATAAGTTCCTTTCATTTCATTACACAAACATAAACTGAGAGCTCCTTCCTCTGTTTTTCATTTCTCTCCTTTTTTCTTCCCTTTAAATTCTTACTATCAACCATGTCGGTGAAAGAATGCGGCAAGCACGGAGAACGCCGCCGGAAAATCTTCCGACGAATCATCGCCGGTATACTAATCTTCCTCCTGCTAGTCCTCATAACAATTCTCCTCATTTGGGCAATCCTTCGTCCCAGCAAGCCCAGGTTCATCCTCCAAGACACCACCGTCTACGCATTCAACGCCTCCACCCCCAACCTCCTCACCTCCAATTTCCAGCTCACTCTCTCCTCCCGAAACCCCAACGACAGGATCGGCATTTACTACGACCGCCTCGACGTTTACGCCACTTACAATAACCAACAAATCACCCTTCGGACATCCATCCCTCCAACGTACCAAGGTCACAAAGAGATCAACGTCTGGTCCCCCTTCATCAACGGCAACTCGGTGCCCATCGCCCCGGAATTCTCCGCCAGTCTGGGATCAGAACAGGCAGCCGGCTCGATTTTCTTGATGATCAAGATTGATGGACGGGTGAGATGGAAAGTTGGAGCTTTCGTCTCCGGGAGATATCATCTTTACGTTCGATGTCCGGCTTATATCACCTTCGGGAGCAAAAGCAACGGCGTTATGGTCGGCGAAAACGCCATTAAGTACCAGTTCGTGACTAGATGCAGTGTTAGCGTGTGAAAATGAAGGTGGCTGAGGAGGAAGAAGAAGAAGATGGAGAAACAAAAACGCCGTTAAGTACTTGAATCGTTTGTTTACCTCGTTATTAAATCTCTTTCCCTCGTTTTAGTTTTTATATATTTGACGCCGTTAATATTTTAATTTTCTTCTTTCATACATATATATAGGTGGAGGAAATAGTACATTTTGCTATAGAAATAAATTTGATGTGAGAGAAAAAGATGGCAAAATTTACAATTAAATATGAGAGCAAGTTGTAGAGATTTTTAATTTCTGAAAAAGATTGTGTGATTAATAAGAAATAATTTTCAGTGAATGGTCTTTCTTTTCTTTTCAAATACTGCTTGCTTGCTGTTTACTCTTCGTTTCATTTCTTTTTATGTTTTGAATCTTTTACATTGCTGTTATAACAACTAATCAAATTGATTGAGGTTTACTCATTGACTTAGTAATTAAGAATATTTATATTACCCAATCTTATATTATAAGATTCGAATCTCAGCATAAAAATATAATACTTCTTTATTTAATCAAATAATAATAATCAGACTCATTAATAAATCCAATTAATCTAGAACAAGAGGTATGAATTATTGGGAATTGTGTGTTGGCAATATGCATCGAGGGTGTGAGGGGATGGGATAGGTGTTTGGCACATGGAAATGTAGCGGTGGTCCTTTTCACTCAACACCAACTTTCTACCTAATAATAATAATGTATAATGGCATGTTAGAAAGGGACTTTCCTAAATGTCTACCGTCAATATCTCATCTTCCCTAACTATTAAACTAATCAAAGGAATTTCAAACCACTCAACACATGATAATGTTTTTAGTTTCTCCACATACACACATTATTTGTGGGAAGGGATAATGTTAATTATGGATAGACCAAGGGTGTTAGGAGACAACACACCCTTTGAAAATTTCACATTTTATATTTTTTAAATTTTTTTAAATTTTATATTGATAATTTAATTTTAGAATTCTTAAATTTTTAAATTCTTATATAATTTTACTAAGTATAAAATTGTGCACCTCCAAACATAAAATCATGTCCGTGTCTAGGGTGAATATACGTTGATACTCATTTCAATGTCGAGACAATTCTTTTAGTAACATTTTCACTCCCTTATTTTTATTTTGTTTGTGTTAATTTCTCAAATTGATTAAATTACAAGTTCATAAATAATATGAATTTTATTATCTTTTACTAAAATATTATTTTTGATGTGACAATTTTTTAATATTTTTATCGTACTCAACGATAAATTAATTCTTCTGAATTATATGTAAATAAAATTTTATTTTGAATGAATGAAATACGGATTCTACTATAGGCTAGTTTTATATAAATTAAAAGTTAAGGCTTTAATTTGATATACATTATTAGTTAATACATTTTAAGTTCTAATTAAGAGTTTTTATTTTAGTGTAAAATAAAAATATTTATTTACTTGAGAAAAAATATGAAGGATTATTGAGATAGAATTGTAGAATTTATGAGATTTTAAAAAAAATTACTATACCCTCTATTTTATGATTTAAAAGGCTTGAACTTAATTAAAACGAAAAGAGAAAAATGGTTCAACTTTGTATTGATTTTTCTAGGTTTAAATATACATTTGGTACTTAAATAAGTCATTTTCTCCCAAATTGGTACTTAGAGGTTTTTTACTCTCAAGTAGGTATTTGAACTAGACACTTTCTCCCAGGTTGGTACCTAAAAAATTTTTGCTCTCAAGTTGGTACCTGAAATTTAATTTCATTCATCATTTTAGTACTCTTATTAACAATTTTAGTCCCAAAATTTATACATTCTATCAATTTGATCATAATTCAAAACAATTCAATAAATTTAACATTTCACATTTATAAATTATAACAATTTAGTAATTTTTTACGATACTGTCAAATCAAACAAGTCTATTGGAACAAAGTGACAGTTAGATAATTGTATTCTACGATAAAAGAACAACTTACAGTTAAACTTTTATTATACCATTAAAATAGTATGACATTTAAGGGAGAAGAACAAACAATTTAGGAGAAGAACAAAGAGTAAACTGATAGAAATTTTAAATACGAGGGCTAAATTTATTGGTTTGTTTCGAATTAGGACCAAATTGATAGAATGTATAAGTTTTGTACCAATTTGGGAAATGTTGTCTAGTTCAAGTATCAACTTGCAGCAAAAATTCTTTAGGTACCGACTTGGGAGAAGGTGCATAATTCAGGTGTCAATTTAGGAGCAAAAATTCTTTAAGTACCAACTTGGGAGAAGGGGCTAAATTTAGGTACCAAATGTATATTCAAGCCATTTTTTTCTACAAAAGTAGTTTTACAAATGGATTCAAATAAAGAAACAAGTCATCTAGTGGGGGATCCACATTTAATGTGATAGGGTTATATTTGTGGGTTTAATTACATCTTATGTCCTTATAAGTTTTGAAAACCATGTAAATTAATCATTAACTCCATGTTTTTCTGGGTGTAAATATATCATAAGTTTCTATTAATTTTAAAATTTGGTAAATTATGTCCAGATCTCTTATTTTTCGGTTTAAATAATTTTGAAGTCGCTATCAATTTTGAAACTAAACAAATAAGTATTATCTCTACTCTTTTGGTTTAAATGTTTCTTAGATTTGTAAGCCAAACCTCGATGTAATAACAAATGACATTTCGTTCATTATACGTTCTAAGTTTGATTTCAGACAATTCTTACCCTCTATTTATATAAAAAAACTATTTTTAGGTATCTATTAATTTCAAAATTAGATTAATTATACTTTAATTTCTTTTTTTTAAATTAACGTGGCATCTAGACCCTAAATCTTTTTATAACTAATTATATGTATCCCTTAATGATACATCAAGGTTGGTTGTTAGATGTGGGTCCAAATTCCAATGACTAAATGTGTGGTGCGATGAAGTCTCTATTTGCTGTAATAAAAGTGTTGCAACTTGCCATTGTGTAAAACCAAAAGGAGAGGATTCAGCGGAGGGAGGTGGTTTCAACTTTGCTTGTTGTTGGGATGCGATTGCCCATTTCTGCGGGTAATTAGGCATGTGTGAGCAGAGAGAATGGCGGATTTGAATTAAATATCAATTTTAATTTATATCGGAATATTCATGGTCAATCACATTGCACATGGAGCTCATGTTCCATGCAATTAGGGGAGTTTAAAATTCTATAATTTTGGGTACCCATAGTTTCGAGTATCTAATTCTTTTATTAAAAACTAAAGGTATGTAGCCCGACCTATAAATATCGAGTACCCGCAATAATCAGGTATACATAATTTTAGGTCATATTTTCGGATCAAATTTATGTATTTTTATCTAATCATATAATTTAGGGTAATTCAAAAAAGACAAACTTTAATTGGTTTTTAAAGTCTAGTATAGTATATCATCGTTCAATGAATTATTAATTGTAAATATATATTACATGTACACTAGAAAATGTTGTAATAAAACGTTAAATTATTACTCATTTACATTTTAATGTCATAACACTGTCTATTAAAAGAGAAAGTAACAAGTATTAATGCAAGAGATCAATTAAAAGAATTAATGTAATACTCACATACATGTTTACAGCTTTCAAGAGATCAATTAAAAGATACTTTTTAAAAATAAAAAAAATTATTTAAAAAGAACATGGAATACTTGCAAACCTATGAAATATAACGGATCGAGTGTCTGATCCGAATATATATATTTTTAAAAGAAAAATACTCTTTTTATATCAAATTAACGGATCGAATATTTCGAGTCCAGTATTTTTTAACGCCACGTACCTACCATACCATCTTTGCGGTGCGCTTTGGGCCACCCCACCCTCAACAACCTACCTCTACCGTCCACTGAAACCTAATTCCTAAAATAATATATAAATTTGATTTAATTTATGATGTGATAAGTATATTTTGATATGATACAATTATACACATAAAAATTTTATTTTTATTTAACTGTACAAATTAAAAACCAACAAGACCTTGACCCAATGGTAATATTGAGATCCCAAAATATTTGGTGAAAATGTGATTATAATTAAATTTTTACTTGTAACTTAAAAAATTATATACATAAAAATAAAAATAAATAATAGTTCATGATCAATAAATATAACTATTTTATGCATGCACTATGTAAATAAAATCTAAATTAGAAAAAAGCCTTATAAATACAAATGTAACAAAATTTTAAAGAAAATTACTTTGATAGCCATTAAATTATATTCTGTTTTGACCATCAAATTATAAATTTTGTCATTCAAGTCACTTAAATATTTATATAGTATCAATCAAGCCACCCATTGTTAAAAGTTAACGAAAAATATCGATGCAACAATTAAGAATATATATATATATAATTACATATTTGTCCTCCTTTATTTACACATTATATCAATTCAATCATGTAAATTGTGAAATTTCCAAAGGAGACAACCGTAGCATGCAAAACATGATAAAAAGTCGATCAGAACTCAGAAGCCCCAATTTAAAGAATAAAAAATAAATTTCCTCAAAAAAAATCAAAGAAACCCTTTATTGTTAAGAAGGCAATAAGTGCAAAACAGGACGACCCCCTGACCGACAACTTGAAAGCGGTTGAGGTGGTGGTATCGCTACAAATGCATTCCCGGACACGAAACCAAGCAAACCATCGTCAAAGAAAATGAAAAAAATTAATCTCCGCATGAAAGCTCACTCACCAAAGTTAAGCGTGCGACGCAGATCAGTCCGAATAAGTCAAGGCGGAACCCTAAAAATCAGAAAAACAACAACAAAAAAACTAAAAATGACTCAAAGCCTAGAAATGTTTAAGAGAAGAACATAAAAAACAACAACCCCAGTCTAGAAAACCCAATAAAGCTCTACCTTCACGCAGGACCTGGAGTTTATATTTTCTAAAAATTGTAATTATGCACAACTTATTTTAAAATTTTTAAAAAATTAAAAAAATCTTAAAATTGATAAATATAAAAAAAAATATAAAACTGTGTTGAGTTCTTTTTATTAAATTTTGTATTTTTAAAGATTTTTTTTGACTTTTTTCATTATTTATGAGTTTTTGAGTTTCTCTATTTTTTAGAGTTTTCAAAATTTTATATTTTTAACAAAACCATAAAAAATCAAAAAACTTTTATCAGAAAATCAGAATTTATATTTTTTAAATTGCAGCAATGTTTAACTTATTTTTAAAAATAAAATTGTTAAAAAATATAATAAAAGTTTATTAAAATGAAAAATATAATAAAATATATTTTTTGAGTGTTTCTTTTAACAATTCTTGAAGTTTTTTCGATTTTTTAAGAATTTTCAATGTTTTTATTTTCATATTTATACATAGTGAAACTTGATTGGGCCATGTCATATTTTTTTAACGAAAATTGTAAAACAACCAACAATACTGACATAATGAAGGTTGATGACCAAACTGAAAAAATGGTAAAAGAATCAACGTGAAAATTTTACTAAAGTAGAGGGATTAAATTAGGTATTAAGTGAAAAAAATAGTGTCCGCTCTCTCTCTCTTTGACAAATGATCAATTGGGCTCTGTCACTTGTCTACCGAAATTGGGTCTTAAATGGATTTACTCCTGGCTGAAAACCAACAATTATACGGCATGCAATCATAACATCGAACCCAAAAATATCTATATCAAATATGCTTATAATCGAATTCAAAATGCATGTATTTATTTAGTTAAAGATATATTAATATTATAAGGATTATTATTATCGGTGAACTGATTATGATTTTTTCGACTTAATAACAAAATAAGTATTGAAACTATACCTTTTTTAAGATAGGTGTCTCAATTATTTTTTTGTCAAAATAGGTTCCTAAAAAGACTAAAACGGACAAAAAAATAAAATAAAATGTTAGACACCTATTTCAGCGAAAAACATTATACACTTGTCTAAAAAATTGTATATTTTATACACTTATTTTAATATTAAGCCATTTTTCCATAAATGAGTTAAAATGATGAAAAATGTCTTATTTTTTTAAAATTTACTACAAGAACACTCAATAATTGTCCTTTTTTTAGATGGAAAATGAGTTAACACTATAAGCCTCGTTAAAAACCTCCTTAATCCTAAATGGAGGAAAAGAGTACTCATAGCGTTAAAACAAAGTACACAATAATCAACAATTGAAGAAACTAAACATTGTTCTGATCAACGGCAAGCAAAAATACGATCTCTAGCGGTGGATAAGTATAATTGACCACACCAATATTCTGACCTCTCGCCATTCGAGCCAAACCATCCGCGACGCCATTCCTGGCACGACCTATATGAGCAATTCGGACCTCCCAGTTTCTGTTAAGTAAAATTTGAATTTGCACAACCAGAGCACTGTCGGCTAACGCCATGGACTCGCCACATAAAATCTAAACCACCGTCCTACTATTCAATTCCAACTCAATCCTACGGAATCCAAAACTCCATGCATGTAACAAAATGCCGTGTGTCGTCCATAGCTCAGCCATAAAAACCAAACAAGACCCTAAACTTCGAGCAATACCAAAGAGCGAAGAACCATAATTGTCTTTAATATAACTCTATTTTGTGTTAGATTTAATTCATGGTTTTGGTTTTTCGCTCTTACCCTTTTGTTGTTTAAAAATACATACAATAAAAAAAAAAAAGTGGGCGAAGTTCTTGGTTCTAGAATTATGGTATTTTAATAAGAAATGTCATTTTCTATGTTAATAAAATTAGTTTTATATGATTTTATTCTTCCATTTAAAATATTTTTTATTTATACAATAAGAGTTAATAATTACAAGCATTAAATTATAATTGTTTGATCCATAGTTAGTGAAAAGTTTTTTTTTCAGAAGCGGACTTCTAAAGCTATTATATATCCTTCTCATGGACATTAAACTCTAAACTTTAAATCATAAAATCTATTCTCAAAACTTAACCGCAAACATTAAAACCCTAATCTTAAATCATAAACTCGAAAAATTAGACACTTATGAAAAACAAAATTTCCACTATTAGTGCATAGATTATTTTTTATAAATTATTAAGTTAAATTTACAATTAAATTAGAACGATCTAGAACTAATTAGCAAATGTTGAATGATTTTCTTTCCCACCAACTTTATTAGTTTAATCATTTTAGCATTTAGATTTGTATTACGTTCTTTTTTGTTCTCAAACATTTTTTTTTCAAAGTGACTGAAATGTAACAGAACAATAATATTTTCTTTATGCCAACTTTAACTATGTGTCCTTTACTACTATGTCATCAAAAAATATTTCTTAATTTTTTTTAACTAATTTGTCTTTTTACATCTTTTATAATTTTTTGATGTCATGAAAAAAGAACAAAATATTTGGCGCCATTTTTTCAATAAAGGCGAAATAATATTATTATTATGTCACATTTGAGTTAATTTGACAAAAAAATATAAGTTCAAGGGTAAAAAATAATAAAATAAAATTTTAAAGGCTAAAATGATTAAACTAATAAAGTTAAGGACCAAAAAAGTATTTTCTTTAGAAAAACCTCGCACATAATTTACCTAACATGAGAATCTCAATTATTTATCAACTTATGCCATAACTAAATCTAATCTTCTAAATTTTGAAGTTAGAGTTTCACTTTTAATTTTCTACTTAACCAAACAATTTAATTGACCTATTCAAACTATTAGGGGCAAAAACAATCACACGTCATTCTCAAAAAAATTATATTAATCCAACCATACAATTACCTATCCCTCTAAACCAACATTAGATATTGATTCCGCAAAAAACTAAAAAAATTATAATGTGGTACTGATGTCAAAGAAAGCGAACTTGGAAGTTTCTGAGCACCTAAATCACCCCAGTGGGCTCGTTTGACGTTGTTTTCAATTATATAAATCATTATATACCAATTCAATTAATATTAACCTTTACCTATTTTTGAATGAATTAATTTTTTAAATTAATTTATTGGTTGATTGATTCGCATCATATATTGTTTATCTATTTCATCAGATCAATTGATTGTTTGTTGAACGAATTAACTTTAGTATTTAATATCATTCTAAAATGAGTGTTATATAGTAGAAGTTTCATGGAAAAAATAATTCGAATATGATATACATAAGAAATAGAAATCTTCTACCTTTTCAGTATTTCTATTTATTTCTCGATATTAAAAAATAGAGTTTAGGATTTAGGGTTTATGATTTAATTTTTAAGGTTTAAGATTTAAAAATTAGAGCTAGGATGTATAGTTTAGTTTTTTAATGTTGGGCATAAAAATCACGCCAAAGGTTCATAGGATTTTTTTTTCTTACCTTAGCATGCTTTACATAATTTGCCCACATTTAGGGCTGTAAACAAACAAAACGTTCAGCGAACCATTCATGAACCGTTCGATAGGAAGTTCATTAATTTATTAAACGAACGAACACGAACAAGATTTTTTATTCGTTTAATTAAATGAACGAACACAAACAAATGGCTTGTTCGTTCATTTATGTTTGTGAACGTTCAATAATCTATTCATTTATGTTCGTTTGTTTATGTTCATTTATGTTCGTTTGTTTATGTTCATATATGTTCGTTTAAATTTATTCACGTATGTCTAGGGGCGAGCATTAGATCGAGTCAAGTCGAGTCAAAAAAATTCTAGTTATTCAAGTTGACAAGTCTTCTTTTATGACTCGTTAAAAACTTCATTCTTATCGGCTAGGGGTGTTCATTGTTTGGTTAAACTGAACTAACCAACTGAACAAAAACAAAATTGGTTAATCTGATAGATAATTTTAGGTTTCGGCTAATGATTAAGAGTTTTTCAAATTTCAGTTATCGAATAATTCAGTTTAAAATCGGTTAATTAACTGAATTAATCGAACTAACACAAAATATTAAATATTTAACATATTATATATGTTATTTATGTTCATTTGTGTTCGTTTATGTTCGTTTATCATTTTAACGAACGAACACAAATAAATTACATTTCTTAACGAATGAATACGAACAAGAAATTTTGTGTTCGTTTATATTCATATCCGTTCATTTGTTCGATTAAAGTTAAACGAACGAACATGAACACAACCTCATTCATGTTCGTTCGGTTCATTTGCAGGCCTACCCACATTTGACTAGGAAATCCCTAAAGCAACCGCGTCAAAACCAGGATGTACGCGGTCTTTACCTGCCTAAGTAATTCGCTATATTTGTTTACGTGTTCTTAGGTAACCTTTTAGTTCCCATTTCCACCCTAATTTCCCCTCTTTATATATCCTTCCATATATCGTACTCTTTCATTAATTCTCTCACACCTCCCAAAAGGATCCTCTCTATTGTGTTCTTTACATGGATGACAAACAAACTCACCTTAATGGGGCATACTATGGCCCCTCCATCCCACCAACCACCAGACACTACCACCGCCCCGGCCGTGGCTCAGGCTGCGGATGCGGCTGCTGTCTCCTGAGGTGCCTCTTCAACATCATCATCACCGCCGTCGTCATCATCGGCCTCGCAGTTTTCTTTTTCTGGCTCACTTTCCGCCCCAACAGGGTCAAGTTCCATGTCACAGACGTCCAACTCACCGAGTTCAACCTCACTGCCAACAACACTCTGTATTACAACCTGGTTGTGAACATGACAGTGCGTAATTCCAACAGGAGGATCGGCATATATTACGATCGTATCGAGGCTCGGGCTTATTACGAGGATCAAAGATTCAGTACCCAAACGTTGACCCCGTTCTATCAGGGACATAAGAACACCAGTTTTTTGAACCCCGTTTTCGTGGGGCAGCAATTTATCAGACTTAGTGCCGGGGAGACTTCGGAGTTCAATGAGGAGAGGACAAATGGGGTTTACAGTATCGATGTGAAGCTGTATTTGAGGATCAGGTTTAAGCTTGGAAGGATCAAAACCGGTAGGTTTAAGCCTAGAATTTCGTGTGACTTGAAGGTTCCTTTCAACTCAGCTGCCAATAATAGCTTCGCCGGTACTTTTGAAACCACCAGGTGTGGTTTGGATTTCTGATGGATCGTTGCTTTGAATTTGATCGAGTTTTTTATTCTAATTTCATTATGTGTTCTATAATATTATTCTTTTCCCCCCATACATATGTGTGTGTTACGTTTGTTGAATAGAAAAATAATGATTTTTTTGTACTAATTTTCAGTTTTCCAGTTTGATTATGATTTTGAGCTTCTGTTGGTTGCTTTTTTTTGTTCTTTAGTTCGATGGAATGTTTCACTCTTTCAGTTAGAGAATATAAGAAGATAGACCATTTCAAGTGTTATAAAGTCCGGTGGCGTACGTAATCAAAGCAAATAGTTTTAGAAAATGTGGGGTTTCAATTGAAATAATTGTTGGCAGTTTACAAACTTCAATATTATATATAAGAGACAAAAATCTTCTCGCCCTTTTCGGTATACTTTCTATGCCTAACACTAAAAAGTTAAATTTTAAGCACTTACTCTAAATTAAAAACCCTAAAAAGTACATCCTATCCATAATTTCCTAAACTCTAACTCTAAACCCTAATCTTAAACTTTAATCATAAACCCTAAACCTAATTTTTTAAGAGGGTAAACTATTGCAGTGGTCACTTATGTTTTCACAGAGTACAGTTTTGGTCACTGATTTTTAAATTCGACCGATAAGGTCACTTAAGTTTTGATCTGTAAACTTATGGTCACTGAGACGTTTGTAGCCGTTAAACGTTAACGGGAGGCTGATGTGGCAGCGAAAAAATGGGTAAACTACTGCAATGGTCACTTATGTTTAGTCAGAGTACACTTTTGGTCAGCGATTTTAAAAATTGAATGTTTGTAGACTTTTGGTTACTTACGTTTTTGTTGTGTAAACTTCTGGTCATTTAAACGTCAAGTTAATAAAAAAATGTTTATTTTTAATTTCACCCTTAAATTTTTAAAAGTTCATTTTCACCCCAAAAGAAAAAAAAGCCTTAACCCCTTTCCAGCCACCAACCTCTGGCCACCCACCGTCCGTCCGACCTAGCCTTCGGCGAACCCACACTTGACTTCCCACCTTCGTGCGTCTACTTTAAACAAACTTTTGAAATATGTACTGCATGCAAGTGTTAAATGAACTTTACACGACGAAGGTGGGGAAATCGGGTGTGGGCATGTTCTGTTTTTCTTATGGCATTACAAATATAGGTGCATGTAGGAACTTTTGGGATTGAAATAGACAAGGAATGAAACTCAGTGATCTTAGTGAATAAACAAAGGGCTTGTTACAAAATAATGGTTTTATTGTGTGTAACAATGTCATTAATGTTTGAATTTAGTTAAGATCTATGCTTTTACTGCATTGAGTGATTAGTGGTTTCCTTAGTCTCGAAGATGTTAAAAGGAAACTTTCAAGTGTTGATGATGGAGGGAGGTTATTAGCCATGGTGTTAGTTCTAGTTCCATGTTTAAAGTGTTTTATAGAAAAAGCTTGTTACTTTGATTTGTAGTTAGAGAAACTCGTCTAAATTCGTCGATTTAAGAGGTTTTTTTCCTTTTCAACTAGTGTGCAGGGGATATTATAAATGTAGTAGTATGAGAGGTTGCCTTGCAAGGAAGCATATGGAAAGGTGCTTGGAATGGCCATCCGTGCTTATCTACCTATGAAGGTGAGCACAACCACCCAAGGTTACCATTGCAATCCACAACGACATAATGATCGCTTTTAGCCTTTAATGTCCAATCTATCATCCTAGTTAACGGTTGGCTTGATTTATTTTTGTACATATTTTGCATGGTTCGAGCATGAGATACATCGGAGCAGTTTCTTTCCCTTTCTTCCCTTTCATTTCTCTTCTTTGACAACCTAGTGCAGGACCAAAAGAAAATTGTAAAATTGGGGGTTTAAAATTGTAAGAACTATTTCATCTTCTATTGCAATTAATGCTGGAAAGGGGGTTGAACTTTTGGAATTGAATGAAAAATGTCAATCCATGCTAGGTTGGATGGACGGTGGGTGGCTGGAAAGGGGTTAAGGCTTTTTCTTTTGGGGTGAAAAATTAACTTTTAAAAATTCAGGGGTGAAATTAAAAATTTAGAGGGGTGACCATAAGTTTACACAACGAAAACGTAAGTGACAAGAAGTTTACAAATGTTCAATTTTTAAAATTGATGACCAAAAGTGTATACTGACTAAATGTAAGCGACCACTGCCTCTCGTTAACGTTTAACGGCAACAGACATCACAGTGACCATAAGTTTGTAGATCAAAAACGTAAGTGACCTTATCGGTCGAATTTGAAAATCGGTAACCAGAATTGTACTCAGCGAAAATATAAGTGACCATTGCAGTAGTTTACCCTTTTTAATATGGGAGCATATAAGGAGGCACCGAAAAGGCCAAATGATTTCTATTCATATATAAGTGTAGGATTCATTTACACTACGTAAAACTATCATTGGATGAGGGTAAATATATGGTTAAGATTATTTTCTTATTTTTTTTCGTGTGATAATCTTCCCATTTTCTACTATTAATCTCTGTCATCCATTTACATTCATTCAAGGATCCAAAAACACTAATAATATATTGTTAAGAATTTTTGAAAAATAAATCTTAAATAAAGTATCAATATATAAAATTATGTATTGTCACTTTATTAAATATGAAAAAACTAATAAACTCATAATTGAAGTGATAAAATTATTATTCATTGGTATTATAAACTATATTCCTTGTATCTTTTGTATTTTTTGGACGTTGGATGAAGAATAAATGACAAGTTCTACTGTAAGATGATCTTACTTCTTTATTTATTTATTTAGTTTAACTAACGATATCTAACTCGTTGACTGACTAATTCATATCAGGTATTGCAGAGGCCCGTTATAGGGGCGGCCCTCCCAACCCAATTTGCTTCATTCTCAATGTCAGGATTCGAACTCTACTTTACTTAAAAAATTTAATGCCTCATCTCACTAGACTGGCCAATTGATTGTTGCTTTTCTCATTATTTAATTAAAATATAGTATAAAATTACATATAATACATGAAAATATTTTTTATTTTATTTTATTGAATAGTTTTTTTTAACACTACAATGTTTCCCCATCAAATGGGGCTGGAAAACGCGTGCCCTGTGACAAATTCATTTTGTGTTGGACGATACTTTTATAGATTGAGGTTTTGTAGAGTTGGACCAATTGGACTGAAATCTGCAAAAGTACAGTAATCAGACCATCAAATGGGGTTAAACGACACCCATTAGTCACCCAACTATTAATGTGTTTATATTTTGACTAGCAAACTTTAAATACTTTCAATTACATCACTAATGTGTTTTATCGCTCGTGCTTTTGGAATCCTCTGTTAAATAATCTTAAAGGACATGATGAAAATATTTAGTCAAATTATCTTAATAGGTATAATAACACATTTAGACTTCAATACTTAAACATTCTCTCAATTTGGTCTAAGTTCTATACAATTCAATAAATGTAGTCATCCAAATTTAAAAATTCTAGCAATTAGTCTTAATTATAAAAAAAAAAACATTAAAATAAAAAATTTAAAATATAATAAATAAAAGAAAAGTAAGTTTTTTCTTGCATTTTCTAATTAAAACTTTTCTCTTATTCATTGAGAAATTGTTTCATGGACCATTGCCATTACATCAACCATGCTCCTACCAATTCAAAAAATTCACATCAACTTTTTTCCACATATTTTGTACACTATGATTTTATTTTCGAAATCATTTTCTCCAATAATTCATATCAATATAAAAAAGTAGGATTTTTAGGGTCATTTTTAGTCCATTTTCTTCTGCAATAATACATATCAAAGTTTAAAGGTATCCACGACGGCGTAATACTTGAAAACAATGGATCCAAGATTGTTGTGCTTGAAAACAAAGACAAACAATGACAACTGAAAAAACAAAACAACGCCTAAATTCGAACATCAAGATAGCACAATCAACAACACAATGTGTACTAGGTGAAGTATTTCCGTGGCAAGACAATCTTGGAAGGATCAAATTATGTATTAGGTGATCTTGCAGCAACCGGCATTGAAACACAAAAGACCTAGTGAATATTATAAACCTTCCTCTAGCATAATACATATCAAAACTCTTAACTTTTCTTAAGCTAACATTTTTCCATTTTCATTTTACTTCACCAGTGATATTGTTCGTATCTTTTTTGGGATTAATAAATGGTCGCCTTATAGATTGTGTATTGATTGCAACACCTAGAGGTTACAAGGTTAATGTCCACATATCCATCCAAAATTGATAGTCAAATTGTATCTTCGCCATGAACTTAGTCTAGGATTTTTTTAATTTTGTTCCAGCTTTCAAGGTGCTTATCCATTGTTGTTAGCTTTGTGGCAATTTTTAAAATATGATTCACGTTATTGTACTTGGTATTAGCCTGTGGCCTAGCATTTTGCACTCGTTATCAATGGTTCACGGTGATATCAAACCACAACGTGTAATCTTCGATGTTGATTTTGAAGCTCATTTACCTGAATTACAAAAAGGTCAAATTTTAGAGTGGTTGGAGTTGAAGTTGATCTTGTTGAGTTAAACCATAAATCATCAGAATGGAAAATTTTCCTCTTAATCGAGACGATAGCTTCATCGTTCTCTTATTAGACACCGACAATTTGTTGTACACTTGCACCATGTCGAAGGCGATGTTTTGAAGCTTATGAGAATAAGCTTGTTTTGTGAATATATTGTTTCATTATTGTGCTTTCATGTTTTTGAAAGTTTGTGGTTTCGAAGTTTCATATGTTAGTCTGTAAGCTTAAAACCTGATTTGATTGGATTATGATAAGAGTGATGATCTTCGGCTTTGATCATATGTTTTTTCATTATAATTAATAATAGAGTCTTTGGGTTGAGTTGTATTGTTTTTGTTATATGAAAATATCGTTTTGAATTAACTGAACCTTGTTTATGTTCCTTTATTTTCATTTATTGTTGCATCAGTGGTCAAACAATTTAATGCCAAATAGTTTATGCAGAGTAAGTACGTATAACGAAGAAAAATAGTGTTTTATTTTGAGTGTCATGAGAGTATTTTTTTTATAATAATTGATTCTTAAGAGGTGCAATAGGAGTGACCACATAAGGTCCCAAAAAAGGAGGACCCAAAATGAGTTAATTAAAATATTTGCAACAGAAAGTAAAAAAGTTCTGGACCAACGATAAAGTACTTGGAAAAGAAAAATGATGTTATACTTTATAGATTTTGAGTTATGTTAGACTCATTTTTTAATTCAAAAATCAACCTACCGCGCACACAACAAATATTTAATTTTTTAAAATTGAGGGTCTCATTTTAATAAATTACATGACCCCTAAAATCTGTGTACCACCCTTGTTCATAGCTATACTTTGAAATCAAGAGAACCCAAAAGTTTAAGATAGGTATGTGATCAATAACTAATAGAAAATATATGTGTGTGATTACCAAGAGATCCACTAATTGACTTAATAGCTACGAGTACTCATATTCCTCTATCTTTTATGTGTTCGAATTTCGGTATAAGAATGCAATACCTCTCTATTTAATAAAAACCATTATACAAATCAGGGGTAGTTCTAGACATATTCAACAGGTTTGACCACACATGATCCCCGAAAAGAGGACCAAATGAGTTATCTAATATATATATATATATATTCTCAAAAAAATGTAATGTAATGTAATATATATATAACAATGTTTTTTTAAAAAAAATTCTTAACATATGGATTGTATCACTTATAATCCTATAATTATTGGATTTTTTATTAATAGGAATAGAAGAGGCAAACAACCTCGTGCAGTAGCAGGTTGATGATGAGGACATACAATTGCAAAATAAGTTCATGCAACAAGATGATCAATTGAGACAAGTTGAGAAAATTGGTAAAATTTATTTGTTTTTCTTTACATAAGTTTAACATGTGGATTGTGTCTCTTGAGTTATAATATTATAACTATTGGACTTAAGGGACAACTTTCAGTTCTGGCTCATCAGCAGCAGCACCGTCGAGATCACCACAATCAACACAACCACATTTTTCTCCACCTATGTATCTAGGGGCAACTTTGGTTCCGGCTCAACATCATCACCACCCATACCACCACAACCACATTTTTATCCACCTATGCAATATTCACCTCTTTTTCTTCCACCTGTAATACCCCAAATTTACTAAGTTGATTAAGGGTCATTTAGTACTAAGATAATAGCTTAAAAGCTAACTTAGTGACTAAAATGACAAAAATGCGAAAGTTGGGATTTCTTTAATTATGGGTTTTGGCAAGGAAATTTCTAAGGTTTAAAGGTCTCATGTGATAGATAGTGAATTGAATAAGGTATTCTTAAATTTTGGTTGAATTCCAAGGAAAATTGGAATGGGAATTGAAGTTTAAAGAGGTAGTGACAAAATGTAAATTTTGGAAAATTTATGGCTAAAATATAAACTTTGGAAAGTTTGGGGACTAAAGTTATAATTTCCCAAAAGTTAAGGGGTTTTATTTCATAAATAAACAGATCACCTAAGGGTGTGAATCAAATGCGGAATTATTGGTTCAATCTGATATTTCGATTATTGAGAAAATCGCAGTTAAAGTTTAAGTGGAATTCAGATATCCGGATCGAACTGGAAAATTATGAAATTTTGCCATATGATAGAGAAAGGTTATAAAAGTCATTTCCAAGTGTTGGAAATATTTTTAGTTTGATTCAAGATGAATCCTACAGTTTATTTCTGAGTAAAGGATTATTTATCGGTATATTGGATCGAATGGAAATTTTGGAGACTGATTCAAAAGACATGGAAAAATTCATAAAATATTATTTTATGAATATTTTATTGTATTTGGTTGGGTTCCAACTAGATTTAGTTGAATTTTTACAAGAATGACAAACTAGTAAATAAAAACTAGTTAGAGAGCAAATTGGTCATTTGGCCACAATGGCATTTTTGAAATATTTAAAAAGTTATAAGGGCAATTTTGGAAAGAGAAAATGAAAGATTAAATCTTGGCCCTTGAAAGATTAATGATAAAAACTAGTTAGAGAGCAAATTGGTCATTTGGCCCTTGATTTAAGTTTAATTTAGGGTTTGTGATGTTGAAATAATGATCTAGTAAGCTTGAATTGTAGTTTGGAAGCAAAACCCTAAGTTAAATTGTGTAGGGACCATTTCGGAAACTTGAAAAGATGAAGGAACAAATATGAATTTTTAGAATTTGGAGTGTATTTGTGTTATTAATGATGTTGGAGATGTGAAATTGATGTTAGAATGCTAAACCGATGTTGAATTGAATTAGGGACCATTTTGACAAATTGTCAAAATCAAGTGACCAAATAGGCAATGAATTCTTGGATGGGGATTAAATCTGATTTTTGGTTAAAATAATAAAATTAAGGTAGTAGTGTTGATTTGAGGACTAAATTGCAAAGTTAAGAAGTTTAAATCTTTACCTTTGCATTTTAGTGACTATTTTGGGCAAAGAAAGAAAATTAGAGGGAATTATTTGATGAAGAAGATGATAAATTGATGTTTTTAAACAAGTGATGGGACTAAATTGATAAGTAGAAAAATAAGAAGAAGTTAGTATAAATTAGAAGTTGATTATGGAAGGCTATGATGAAGATTGAATTTTGGTAGTGACTTTGAAAATTCACCATAAATTTAAAAAAAATGGTTAGATGATGAATTTTATACCGTTGTAAAAATGTGTTTGTTTAGTTTCGTATCCAACAAACGGAAAATGATTTCGAGTTCCGAGTCAAAAGATATGAATTTTTAATCGAATGAAGGTCAGAAAATTTACAGACCAGTTTCTGTCTGTGACGGGAGTTTGAAGAATTTTCAAAATTTTTGTAGATTTTATTAATTTATGTGGCTTATACCGTTAGAACCGTTATCGAATCTAGTTTTTTTAGTATAAAGGAAATTAAGATCTGGTATGTATTCTGCCCAATATAAGTAAATCTTTAAAGGTAGCACAAGCTGTCAGAAAATAGAATTTGAAACATTTGGTATTTAAATGTGAGTTAGCAAGCTCGAAAGAATCATTAGAAGTTCAAATTGGTCACTAGGGACCACAATGAGTTTATGAAAAATACAAGGAAGAAAGGAAAAATAATTGAAAATTTTATATTTGAATGATTATATTAGACCGCATGGTTAAGGTATTGTTAGATTTGAATCTAACAAATATTTTATCTTATTCATGTGAATAATGAAGTCAAGGCCGAATCAAAGAAAGTTCGAGGTTCTATA
Organism: Hibiscus mutabilis; assembly: GCA_019671005.1. Classification (NCBI taxonomy): domain Eukaryota; kingdom Viridiplantae; phylum Streptophyta; class Magnoliopsida; order Malvales; family Malvaceae; genus Hibiscus; species Hibiscus mutabilis. The sequence continues at coordinate 24,844,029 of CM033713.1, forward strand.
AAGGAAAGGATCTAGTAGAATTTAGTGAGGCGTGTTAATAAATGGCCCAGGTGAGTGCAATGCATACATAACATGATACATGGTTGTTTTATACATCATTGGTAAGACTTGCGAAAAGTCTACATGATTTATATGTTGGCATGATATTTATGTCATTGATCATATATTTGACATATTTTAAATATGTCAAGGGTTGAAAACAAATGCATTGATCACTAGTTATTGAAGATGGCATGCTATGAATATTATTTCGGGTATGAACTGCCCAATATTAAATTATATTGATATATACATAGCCATGGATGGAATAAATTCAAGAATTTTGCCCAAATGAGTCATTGAGGGACAAGGTATAGTTGGCATGCCATAGATTTCAGCAGCACGCTGCATAATCGGGAATTCGGGATAACACTATAGTGTTAAAAGTACACTTAGTGTATGGTAAGCACAACCTTATAAACGTGCAGGATAATGGTTAGCACAACCTTATAAATGTGCAGGATAATGGTTAGCACGGCCTTATAATCGTGCGGGATAATGGTTAGCACAGCCTTATAAACGTGCGGGTTAGCACTTCTGTACATATTTGACTCGCGTACCCAGAGTCCTCAAGGTTATATTTGGGCTATGAAATTGGGAAACCGGGAAATCATTGATAATCAGGCTATAAATAAAGGGATAATAAATGGTAAACAAGTTAGAGAGTATATGAACTCTCGGGACATATTTATATGAACACTCAGGGCAAATGACAAGTATATCGGTAAGAAATTTATATCCAGTTTATATTATATTGATACATGATTGGTATTATGGTAATATTTATATAGTGATCATGATGCATATAAGGCATATTATGATAACCGGGCATACATGAAAATCTTATGACATTGACATATATCATGCTATATAAACGTATCCATGAACTTGAATAAAGTTTAAATTATTGTTATTAATTTCCTTTATTGCCTCACTAAGTTCGTACTTAGCGTGTGTTTGATTGTACACACGTAGGTAAATCAAGATGAGAGAGAGAAAAGCATTGCATCAATATTGGAAAGCTAAACATGTAATCACAGTAATGACATCCTAATTGAGGTTGATTTTTATAGTGGCATGTATGCTTGCTAAACTTATTTGAGTTGAGATTGACCTTTAAAGTTGTTATGGGTTTTAAGATAATTGATTCATGATTAGAACTTGAATAAATAATTTATGTCGATTTTAAGTAAAGTTAAGCGTGCTTGGGCTAGAGAAATTTTAGGATGGGTGACCATCGGGAAGTTTTATGAAAAATTTAAATTACCCTGATCTTGGAATAAAGAAGTCATAGCATTTCCGACTCATATCCGGTGTATGGATGGGGGAAGGGGTTGTTACATTTATTGGTATCAGAGCGAAAGGTTTAGCCGGTTCTGGTGATTAAACGAAGTATGGTAAAGGTCAAAAGTGTATACATGCCACTAGGATGTCAGAATTACTGAAGATTTTACTTGTTAGAATGGATGTGATTGCTTACTTCATTATGATAGTAATGTTAAATTCCAATGTATGAGAAAAGATTTGTGTCAGGTGTTTAGGCAAGTGAATCGACAAGAGATTCACGAGAGTGATAAAGTTAATGATAATGCTCCACCATCAGCTTAGCATGGTGCAGAGGCACCAGGGTAACATGATATGCATGTTCTGGATTAAGAGCTTTTCTTCTAGACATTAGATTCGATTTTGAATCAGCCTGCTTAGGCACTGATTGCAAAAGAATTAAGAGTTCCGGCATACTATATTTTCAGAAAGGTATTGATGGAGATTCTATGATTGTTAATCTATGGTCTAAGGATATAAGAGTTAGGTTGAAGGAACTCTGTATTGATGATCAGAGGAGACTAAAAATAAAGTAGTATCTCGTCTGAAAGGATTAGACCCGTATTTGATAAAGTAATGTTACGGTACATACTCAAAAGTTTGTTAGCTAGAGTTCTTTCTTTGAGTGTTCCGTAACAAAGTTTATCCTAGATATGTAATGGAGTTCTTGCATCTTAATTTAAGCAATTAGATTATTTACGGGTATGAGTGCAAGTTAATAAACTGAGCTGATTTCCTTCTAAACTGCTTTCTACAAGCAAAATGAGAGTCTGTTGTGACAGTTCATAGAGGGCTAGAGGTCAGGTATAAAGAAGTATTGACTGCCCTATGTATTTTAAAAAATTTATGAAGCATTAAATTATGTTGGATGCAATGGAAAAGATTCGGAATAAGAAAATATCTAAATAGAGGTCATAGCTCGTGAAGAGGAATAGTAAATCGAGATAACCACCTTTAAAAAAATGGTGAGGATTTCTGGCAAAAATGCCAAGCTGAATTTATTACATAGTTCAGTAAAAAGATTGAGACAAGGAAAATTAGGAACTCTTTGACATTTATAATTAATGTTGGAGATTCAAGAAAACTACAAAACCAATCATGTGAGTGTTGTGATAATTGGCATGCATGAGCATGCAAAATTTTATTGGAATTTGTTATCAATATGAAAATGATTTAACTTATGCTACGGATACCGAGCATCAATGATAGGTTAGGAGAGTATTCCTATTGTTTGGAAATTTTAAATGGGTTGCTTAAGAAGAGCAGTCAGACTTGATGCTTAACTGAGAGTCTAAGTTTAAGATTGGATTTAATCCAATAATGGATTTATATTGATTACCACCCAGGTCGAGCAAATGTTGTAGCAGATGCTTTGAGTCAGAAAACATTCGCTACATTACGAGCTTTAAATGCTTAGTTAAAGGGAAAATCAAATGGTTCGTTATTGGTAGAGTTGTAATTGAGATCATCATTGTTAGATCAGATTAAAGAAATTCAGCAACGAGATGAAGATTGCATAACCAAGATAAAGCAAGTGGAATCGGGTGGAATTAAAGATTTTGAGATTAAACCCGATGGATGTCTTTACTATAAAGATAAAGTGTATATTCCTAAAGATGCTGAGTTGAAACATGATTTGCTTATTAAGGCACACTATAGTCCCTTGACTATGCATCTAAAAAAAGAAGTATCAAGATTTGAAGGGTTGATATTGGTGACCTGGTATGAAAAAGAATGATATCAGAGTTTGTTGCTAAGTGCTTGACTTGTCAACAGGTGAAAGCTGAATAACAAGTACCATCAGGGAAATTGCAATCTATTTCTATTCCGCAGTGGAAATAGGATAGAGTTACAATGGATTTTGTGATAAGATTGCCATTGACTTCCAGTAAGAAAGATTCTATCTGGGTAATTGTGGATAGGTTAACTAAATTTGCTCACTTTATTAGATGAGAAAGTATGTTGAGTTGTATGTCAAAGAAATAAGGAACAAGTAAATACCATTGGTGAAAGTCATTTTGGCGCAATCACTAAGTGGGAAAAACAACATGGGAAGCAAATGATGTAATGGAAAAGCAATATCCGCACTTGTTTAAAACATGTACGTTTTGAAAATTCGAGGACAAATTTTCTTAAGGGGGAGAGAATTGTAATACTCCAAAATTTACTAAGTTGATTAAGGGTCATTTAGTACTAAGATAATAGCTTAAAAGCTAACTTAGTGACTAAAATGACAAAAATGCGAAAGTTGGGATTTCTTTAATTATGGGCTTTGGAAAGGAAATTTCTAAGGTTTAAAGGTCTCATGTGATAGATAGTGAATTGAATAAGGTATTCTTAAAGTTTGGTTGAATTCCAAGGAAAATTGGAATGAGATTTAAAGTTTAAAGAGGTAGTGACCAAAATGTAAATTTTGGAAATTTTATGGCTAAAGTATAAACTTTGGAAAGTTTAGGGACTAAAGTTGTAATTTCCCAAAAAGTTAAGGGTTTTTATTTCATAAATAAACAGATCACCTCAGGGTGTGAATCAAATGCAAAATTATTGGTTCGATCTGATATTTCGATTATTGGAAAAATCCCAGTTAAAGTTTAAGTGGAATTCAGATACTCTGATCGAACTGGAAAATTATGAAATTTTGCCATATGATAGAGAAAGGTTATAAAAGTCATTTCCAAGTGTTGGAAATATTTTTAGTTTGATTCAAGATGAATCCTACAATTTATTTCTGAGTAAAGGATTATTTATCGATATATTGGATCGAATGGAAATTGTGGAGACTGATTCAAAAGACATGGAAAAATTCATAAAATATTATTTTATGAATATTTTATTGTATTTGGTTGGATTCCAACTAGATTTAGTTGAATTTTTACAAGAATGGCAAACTAGTACATAAAAAACTAGTTAGAGGGCAAATTGGTCATTTGTCCCCAATGACATTTTTGAAATATTTAAAAAGTTATAAGGGCAATTTTGGAAATAGAAAATGAAAGATTAAATCTTGGCCCTTGATTAATGATAAAATCAATCTCAACTATTGGATAAAAAGGGTAAAATTGTAATTTCACTATTAAATGAATTTAATATTCATTTTATAGATATATGTGTAAAATAATGGTGAAAAGATGAACATTTTTTCCAGCCAAAAACGTGAGGGCTATGGAAAGAAAGAGATTTTTTTCCAAGTTCGATTCAAGCCCTGAAACTCGATTTTCAGATAATCTCTTCAACTACAAAGTTGTTCTACTCTTCAAGCTCTATCTTTTGATATCAATAATTCATGGAATCCATTCTTGATTGATGAGAATTTACATGAGAAATTAATTATGGTTTATGGATCAAATTGGGGCTTTTGAGATTCTATGATTCCATGATTGAATTCAAGTTGAAATCAAGCTGATATGATGTTAAAATCATGATATTGAGTTGGGATTTAAGTTTGACATGTTTTGATTATTATGAAGATGATTAGGGTTTATGGATTTAAGTTTAATTTAGGGTTTGTGATGTTGAAATAATGATCTAGTAAGCTTGAATTGTAGTTTGGAAGCAAAACCCTAAGTTAAATTGTGTAGGGACCATTTCGGCAACTTGAAAAGTTGAAGGACCAAATCTGAATTTTTAGAATTTGGAGTGTATTTGTGTTATTATTGATGTTGGAGATGTGAAATTGATGTTAGAATGCTAAACCGATGTTGAATTGAATTAGGGACCATTTTGACAAATTGTCAAAATCAAGTGACCAAATAGGCAATGAATTCTTGGATGGGGATTAAATCTGATTTTTGGTTAAAATAATAGAATTAAGGTAGTAGTGTTGATTTGAGGACTAAATTGCAAAGTTAAGAAGTTTAAATCTTTACCTTTGCATTTTAGTGACTATTTTGGGCAAATAAAGAAAATTAGAGGGAATTATTTGAATAATTATTTGATGAAGAAGATGATAAATTGATGTTTTTAAACAAGTGATGGGACTAAATTGATAAGTAGAAAAATAAGAAGAAGTTAGTATAAATTAGAAGTTGATTATGGAAGGCTATGATGAAGATTGAATTTTGGTAGTGACTTTGAAAATTCACCATAAATTCTAAAAAATGGTTAGATGATGAATTTTATACCGTTGTAAAGATGTGTTTGTCTAGTTTCGTATCCAACAAACGGAAAATGATTTCGAGTCAAAATATATGAATTTTTAATCGAATGAAGGTCATAAAATTTACAGAGCAGTTTCTGTCTGTGACGGAAGTTTGACGAATTTTCATAATTTTGTAGATTTTATTAATTTATGTGGCTTATACCGTTAGGGCCGTTATCGAATCTAGTTTTTCCAGTATAAAGGAAATTAAGATCCGGTATGTATTCTTCCCAGTATAAGTAAATCTTTATAGGTAGCACAAGCTGTCAGAAAATAGAATTTGAAACATTTGGTATTTAAATGTGAGTTAGCAAGCTCAGAAGAATTATTAGAAGTTCAAATTGGTCACTAGGGACCATAATGAGTTTGTGAAAAATACAAGGAAGAAAGGAAAAATAATTGAAAATTTTATATATGAATGATTATATTAGACCGCATGGTTAAGGTATTGTTAGATTTGCATCTAACAGATATTTTATCTTATTCATGTGAATAATGAAGTCAAGGCCGAATCAAAGAAAATTCGAGGTTCTATAAAGGAAATGATCGAGTAGAATTTAGTTAGGCGTGCTAATAAATGGCCCAGGTGAGTGCAATGCATACATAACATGATACATGGCTGTTTTATACATCATTGGTAAGACTTGCGATAAGTCTACATGATTTATATGTTGGCATGATATTTATGTCATTGGTCATATATTTGACATATTTTAAATATGTCAAGGGTTGAAAACAAATGCATTGATCACTAGTTATTGATGATGGTATGCTATGAATGTTATTTTGGGTATGAACTGCCCAATATTAAATTATATTGATATACATTGCCATGGATGGAATAAATTCGGGAATTTTGCCCAAATGAGTCATTGAGGGACAAGGTATAGTTAGCATGCCATAGATTCCAGCAGCAAGCTGCATAATCGGGAACTCGGGATAACACTATAGTGTTAAAAGTACACTTAGTGTATGGTAAGCACGGCCTTATACACGTGCATGATAATGGTTAGCATGACCTTATAAACGTGCAGGATAATGGTCAGCACAGCCTTATAAACGTGCGAGATAATGGTTAGCACGACCTTATAAACGTGCGGGTTAGCACTTCGGTGCATATTTGACTCGCGTACCCAAGGTCCACAAGGTTATATTTAGGCTATGAAATTGGGAAACCGGGAAATCATTGATAATCAGGCTATAAATAAAGGGATAATAAATGGTAAACATGTTAGAGAGTATATGAACTCTCGGGACATATTTATATGAACACTGAGGGCAAATGGCAAGTATATCGGTAAGAAATTTATATCCGATTTATATTATGTTGATACATGATTGGTATTAAGGTAATATTTATATAGTGATCATGATGCATATAAGGCATATTATGATAACCGGGCATACATGAAAATCTTATGACATTGACATATATCATGTTATATAAACGTAGCCATGAACTTGAATAAAGTTTAAATTATTGTTATTAATTTCCTTTATTGCCTCACTAAGTTCGTACTTAGCGTGTGTTTGATTGTACACACGTCGGTAAATCAAGATGAGAGGGAGAAAATCATTGCATCAATATTGGAAAGCTCAACAGGTAATCACAGTAATGACATCCTAATTGAGGTTGATTTTTATAGTGGCATGTATGCTTGCTAAACTTATTCTAGTTGAGATTGGCCTTTAAAGTTGTTATGTGTTTTAAGATAATTGATTCATGATTAGAACTTGAATAAATAATTTATGTCGATTTTAAGTCATGTTAAACGTGCTTGGGCTAGAGAAATTTTAGGATGGGTGACCATCGGGAAGTTTTCTGAAAATTTTAAATTACCCTGATCTTGGAATAAAGAAGTCATATCATTTCTGACTCATATCCGGTGTATGGATAGGGGAAGGGGTTGTTACACCACCTATGTATCAAGGGACAATTTTTTATTCCGACTCATCATCGTCATCACCACTCAGTTTTAGAACCAAAATATTCATACGAATAATAAATCCAAGATTTGTATATTTCAAATCATTAAGAATAAAAAAACTAGATTTGCGGAAGCGTACCTGAATCCATTGATGGAGATTTTCCAGAGAGGGTTTGATCTTCCAAGATGATAGATTACCTCATGCCACACAACTCTCTAACGGGGAAAAGAGATATGCAAGTTAACCTATATCTCGGGGACCACTACCCTTTATATAAATTGAATTAAAACAGTTTATTAATATGTACAACCCTGCTCCTCATTGAGTTATAAATCTAACTTATGGTATATACACTTTAATTACATGACAATTTAGTACCTATAACATGTGTAACATAATTGGTCACTTAATTACGTGTTAAACTTTATAATAGAAACGTACATTATACATATGTGCCCACTATTATTGAATTTTAATCCAACAATCTCCCACTTGGGCAACATATGTTTCCTGACAAATGTACAACCTTATGAGCTTAAAAAATTTGCTATCATGTAATAGGTATTTTATAACAATCTCGTCCATCAATTATATCCATATAGGATCAAAGCGGCCTTCACCATATCAATCATGACTGGACCCATCAATGGTCACGCATACAAACATAATCAAATGACATAAATCAATTATGGATGCGTAGCATGGAAATTACATGTAAATGTGAACCGAACATGCCTATTTCCAACTGGTCCTCTTTAAACATAAGTGAGGTCCTTATCCAAATAAGAAAAGAGTGAATAAACTGAATACTTTATTTCTGACCAGAAAATAACCAAATACTTAAATGTCTGAAAATAAACATAATCATAAAGCGAACAAATAACAAACTCCCACTCAAACAATAATATCCTCAAATGATGTAACACCATATGAGAAGTGTGCTCATGAAAAACCTTGGGTGGTAAACCTTTTGTGAGCGGATCCGCTATCATAGAGTTTGTCCCAATGTGTTCTATAAATATTTGTCCACTTTGCACTCTTTCTTTCACAACTAGGAACTTTATGTCAATGTGCTTTGACTTAGACGAGCTCCTATTGTTGTTGGAATACAACATTGCTGATTTATTGTCACAAAATAATTTAAGCGGTCTTTCTATATTCTCCAAAATACGCAGCCCAATGACAAAATTTCGCAGCTATATTCCATGATTTGATGCTTCGTAGCACGCTACAAACTCTGATGTCATAGTGGAATAAGCTACAAGTGTCTGTTTGGCACTTTTCCAGGATATAGCTCCACCAGCTAACAGATAAATATAGTCTGATGTAGATTTTCTACTATCTTGGCATCCAGTAAAATCAGAATCCGTATACCCTATGACCTCTAAATGATATGATTTCCTGTATGTGAGCATATAATCTTTTGTTATCTGAAGATACCTCATAACCCTCTTGGCTACTTTCCAATGGTCCATACCAGGGTTGCTTGAGTATCTTCTTAACATCCCAACAATGTACGTAATATTCGGACGTGTACATACATGAGCATACATTAGACTTCCAATAGCTGATGTATAAGGAATCTTATGCATTTCTTGAATTTCAAAATTACTTTTAGGGCATTGGGCAAGACAAAACTTGTCTCCTTTAGTGACATGGGTGTCTATTGGTTTACTATTTTGCATGCCAAACCTTTTAAGTACTTTATCGATATAGTTCTTTTGTGACAATCCAAGAATACCCCGAGATTGATCTCGATGTATCTGAATTCCTAAAGCAAAAGAAGCATCCCCAATATCTTTCATTTCAAAATGCTTAGATAGAAATCTCTTGATTTCGTGCAATAAGCCTATATCATTCGTGGCAAGCAAATGTCATCGACATATAAAACTAAAAATATATGCTTACTCCCACTAAACTTGTGATACACACAATCATCAACAATACTCATCTCAAAACCGAACGAGACAATTACTTGATGAAATTTGTGATACCATTGACGAGAAGCTTTCTTGAGTCCATAGACGAATTTTGTTAATTTGCAAACTATATTCTTTGGGTCTCCCAACTCAAAGTTTTCTGGTTGCACTATATAAATTGTTTCTTCAATGTCTCCATTGAGAAACTCAGTCTTAACATCCATCTGATGTAAGTCAAGATCAAAATGAGCTACAAGTGCCATAATTGTCCTAAAAGAGTCTTTTGATGAAACCGAAGAGAAAGTCTCTGAAAAGTAAATGCCTTCTTTTTGAGTATATCCTTTAACTAAACTTGTGATACACACAATCATCAACAATATTCATCTCAAAACCGAACGAGACAATTACTTGATGAAATTTGTGATACCATTAACGAGAAGCTTGCTTGAGTCCATAGATGGATTTTGTTAATTTGCAAACTATATTCTTTGGGTCTCCCGACTCAAAGTTTTCTGGTTGCACCATATAAATTGTTTCTTCAATGTCTCCATTGAGAAACGCAGTCTTAACATCCATCTGATGTAACTCAAGATCAAAATGAGCTACAAGTGCCATAATTGTCCTAAAAGAGTCTTTCGATGAAACCGAAGATAAAGTCTGTGAAAAGTCAATGTCTTTTTTTGAGTATATCCTTTAGCTACAAGACGTGCCTTATACATCTCCACATTACCATTTGCATCCCTTTTGGTTTTAAAAATCCATTTACAACCAATTGGTTTTGCACATTCAGGTAATGGGACAAGTTCCCAAACCTTATTGTCTTGCATGGATTTATACTCCTCTTGTATGTCATCAATCCACTTTTAAGAGTTAATACTTTGTATGGCCTGATGAAATTTGATTGGATCATCTTCCGTCATTCCATTGTCATCCTCATTTTCTTGGAGAAACACAATATAATCATCTGGAATAGCATTTCTCTTTTCTCTCGTGGATCTCCTTAATGGCACTTGTTCTTGAGGTTGTGTTCTTCTGGAACAATTACCTTATCTTGAATAGGAGGAAGCTGTTCGACATTGTCTTGTTGAGGTTCCGGATTAACTTCTTGGTTGATGATAGGTAAAGAAACTTGAACATCATCAAAAGGGATTGTAGGAATAAGTTAAAACCAATTCCTCCTCAAAGACAATGTCCCTTACCTTATTTCTCCCTCCAAACTTAACATCCTTAAAAATGTTGCAGTTCTTGTCTCAAAAATATTCTTAATCGTGGGATCATAAAATTTATAGCCCCTAGATTGCTCAGAATAACCAATAAAGTAGTTGCTTACTGGTTTTGAGTCCAATTTCTTTTCATGTGGCCTATAAGGCCTTGCCTCAGCTAGACATCCCTAATTGTGAAAATGCTTTAGAGTAGGCTTTTTACCCACCCAAAGCTCGTAAGGTGTTTTCAGCTGCTTTAGTGGGTACTCTATTCAGAATGTACGCTGCTATCTTTAATGCTTCTCCCCATAGTGACTCAGGTACGGTAGAATGAGCAATCATACTTCTTACCATATCCTTAAGAGTCCTATTATGTCTCTCAGCAACACCATTCATACTAGGTGATCCTGGCATGGTGTACTGTGGGACAATACCACATTCATCTAGGAACTTTGCAAATGGTCCTGAACGTTGTTCACCTGATCCATCATATCTACCATAGTACTCACCACCACGATCAGATCAAACTTTCTTAATTCTTTTGTTGAGTTGATTCTCAACTTCAGCTTTATAGGATTTGAATACGTCCAAAGACTGATATTTTTCATGAATGAGATATAGGTACCTATAACGTGAGTAATCGTCTATGAATGTTATGAAATATTGTTGACCATTCCAAGATGCCGTAGGGAATGACCCACAAATATAAGTATGAATTATTTCTAAGACATCTGTAAAACGATTGACACCTAATCTCTTAGTTTTGGTCTGCTTTCCCTTGATGCAATCAACACAAAATTAAACTCCGTGAAGTCAAGGGACTCTAAAATACAATTAGACACAAGATGCTCAATCCTACATTTTGATATATGACCTAAGCGTTTATGCCATAATGATGCTGAATTTTCTTTATTTAATTTTCGCTTAGTACCACGTGATTCCACATGCAAGGTTTCATTATAGGATGCAATTGTATCTAACAAATAAAGGTTGTCATAAGTATTTAAATAACCGATTCCAACAATACTTGAATTTAAAGAAAAAAGTAAATTGATTGTATCCAAATGAACAATAATAACCAAATTTGTCCAACAAAGAAACATAAACTAAATTTTGCCTAAAAGACGGAACAACAAATTTGTCTTTCAAATTCAAATAAAAACCAGTTCCTAATAACAACCTAAAATGCCCAATTGCTTCCACTTCCATCGATTTCCCATCGCCTACAAAGATGTTTCTTTCACCATCACTTGGCTTTCGGTAGCTCAGGCAACCATGCATAGAAACACTTATCTGAGTAGTAGCACCATAATCTAACCACCAAGTGTTTCTAGGTACTGAATCTAAATTAACCTCAGAATAGACCAAAGTAAGATTCATACCTTTCTTTGCACGCCATGCGTGATATTTGGTACAATGTTTCTTCATGTATCCAGGCTTGTCACAAAAGAAACAATTATTTGGAACCTTCTCTTGTTTCTTTTGAGCTGGACCCTTAGCAACTTCATTCTGATATTTCCTTTTCTTGCCATTGTCTTTATAGGCACTAGACAAATGAGCACTTTCAGTTTTCTCACGCTTCAAACTTTCTTCCTCTTGAACACAATGAGACATAAGCTCATTTAGAGTCCACTTCTCCCTTGGACATTTATAACTAACTTTAAATTGGTTAAACTATGCAGGAAGCGATACCAAAACCATAAGAATTAGTAAATCATCAGAAAACTCGATTTTAAGTGCCTTAAGTTTTGAAGCAATGTGAGACATTTCAATAATGTACTCCCTTATATTTCCTTGACCCTTGTACTTCATAGACATCAAAGAATTTAGAAGTGATGTCATCTCAACCTTATCGTTTTTAACAAAACGTTGCTCAATATTGTCAAGGAAATCCTTAGCCTGAATAATATCTTCAGATTCTGCACCCCTAAAGGTTTTCGGAATACTGTGTTTCATGATCATCAGACTCATGTGATTAGAACGTTCCCACCTCTCAAAATCCCTTTTTGCATCAGGGGTGCTTGCCGCAGTGAGAGGTGCATGTTGTTCTTCCCTTAATGCAAGGTCTATGTCCATACAACCAAGCATTATCAATAAGTGCCTTTTCCATTCCTTGAAATTCGTCTCATTAAGCATGGGTATAGAATTGACATTAGCAGATATTGTGGCAGCAGAAGAACTAGCTGAATATAGAACAAAAGAATAATAAATAAATAAATATACTCACACAAATAATTCATAAGTAAACAAATAAATTCAAAATAATGATTAATTCCCCTCAAGATACCAAACACAACATTAATATCAAGTCTTTGGACAGTAATATTAACTGTAAGCGGTACTCTTGTTGTAGCAATCAAACATTACCATTAACTATGTCGAACAACAGATTAATCTTTGGACTAACGTATTGCACACATAAATACCTTATAATTTTTACACATTTATTACCACATGTGTTATTTGAAATTCGACCAAATATTAATTTTCCTTTGGGCCAATTAATAAACGCATGAATTACAAAAACACAAACATCTTTATATTTTTAATTAGTTAATCTATGCAGAAGTGGTCACTTTGGTGACATTGTGTTTCAATTAACCTATTAAAATATTAGACATAGCCAAAAACATGAATTTATCTGTTTCTAAAGATTTATCTTCATACCTAATGATCAAAACTAAAATTTTGATCCAACCGAATTAAATATATATTTTATAACTTGAGTGCTTATATACGATCACTAAACAAATAAAAGCAGTATCATAATTAAAAAAAATAAAACCATCCTTATTTACTGTAACTAATAAATTCCTAAAAACTTGATTTGGGGCACGCATATTCATAATTATATAAAAGTGCAACTTTTACCGATTAAAAGAAACATGAAATTATGGTTATCACAAATTCAACAGAAAGCAAGCTGCATGATATTCTCAATTGAAAATAATTCTCCATCGCCCATTAATGAATCAACCAACGACAAAACCTAATTTTCGATTGCACATATAATTATGGAATCGAGGAATATCCATACAAAGGCAAATCACAGATCATGATAAATAAACAAACCATAAATTTTAAATCGTAAAAAAAACGATGGAAGATTAATAATCCAAAAATTATGATCTTAATGATTCGACAAACTTGGCATTGATGCCACTTGTTAGAACCAAAATATTCATACGAATAATAAATCCAAGATCTGTATAGGTCAAATCATTAAGAATAAAAAAAACTAGATTTGCGAAAGCGTACCTGAATCCATTGATGAAGATTTTCCAGATAGGGTTTGATCTTCCAAGATGATAGATTACCTCTTGCCACACAACTCTCTGATGGGGAAAAGAGATATGCAAGTTAACCTATATCTTGGGGACCACTACCCTTTATATAAATTGAATTAAAACAGTTTATTAATATTTACAACTCTGCCCCTCATTGAGTTATAAATCTAACTTATGGTATCTACACTTTTAATTCCACGACAATTTAGTACCTATAACACGTGTAACATAATTGGTCACTTAATTACGTGTTAAACTTTATAATAACAACGTACATTATACATATGTGCCCACCACTATTGAATTTTAATCCAACACTCAGACCATATCAACCATATTTTCTATACATATGCAGAGTCCGAGGCCACTCATCATCGATATTCTTCTCGACCTATGATGATGATGAGCCACAGGGTGCACCCATAATGCAGCGGATGAATGCTTGTGCCCCTCATATAGATCCAGCAACTATTATATTTGGTCGAAGACAATGAAAAACTCCATGCATGCTTAGATCCTATGATAGAACATACAAAATTATTTCAAGAAGAAATTCAAGGTAACTAATTTTAAAGGTAGTTATGCTAATTTTTTTCAAGAACTTTACATACACGTTTTTTTGTCTACTTTGATATGTTTAAGATCAAAATCGAGATCAAGAGGAAGAGGAAGAGGAAGGAGATCAAGAGGAGGTAGAGGAAATTGAGTTGTCAAAGAAAGGTAAATTGTAATATTCAAACTATAGAAATGACTAACACATATTTCTTTGACTCAAATACGTATTTACCAATTATATTTCTAAATTATTTGGCAAAAAGCAATCCAAAATATAATTTACTCACAGATGTCCTTGACAAATCGTCCATCCAAAATCTACAAAAAGACTCTTTTTGCAACATTAAGAATTATAGTTAATATCATGACTGCTTGTAGTTCTATACTGATGTGTATACATGATAATGTTGCTTATGGGTTGTATAGATTTTCGGGAAGTTCAAAGCTTTTGTGAAAAATCAGAATGGGACATAATATACATCTAAAAAGTTTGAAGCATTTTGTGAAGCTGCAAATCAGAATGAGACATAATATACATTTTACAAGTTTGAAGAGTTTTATGAAGTTGCTGGTATTGAGCATCAATTGACTACCTATGCTGTTGATGTATATAGAATTAATATTTTTTGTTTAAATCAAATTTTGTTATTGTTTTGAAACTAATATTATGTCCCACTCTGATATAAAACAATTAGTACTAGATGATTGATAGTTAAAACTTCTGCACATGAACTTCTACAGGCTATTATTAAAAAATAGTTTTATAAAAAATATCCCACTCTATTTTTATGTTTACTGAACTATCAACTCTTAATGTGCTTAAAAGAAGTAGGATTCTTGGTAAATTTAATAGGAGGTAGGATGCCCTGTTTTGGGGCATATTTACTTGTTTATGATTTAATTTAGTGTCTTTCAAAAAAAATTAATTTAGTGGTGTTAAATTGGTGCTTAAGGTAGCAAGTAGCTATTGAAAATTCAAGTTAATAAACTGATCCATTTTGCTATAAGTATTATGCTCGATTATGCATCTTTAGGTACTTGATAACTCACTAAATTGATAGCCCCCAACTATATCAGATTTGTTAGATGCCATTGATGCTTGATGATTAAAACCTAACTACCAGCTAATTCATAAATATGATTAAGTGTGTGCATGAATTTAACGCTTATCGTTTGATTATGCTTGATGTGCATGGACTAAGCTAAGTATGCATAAGAAGGAATGGTAAGCATGTTAGAAATATGATTCGGAGATAATTAGGCTCGAACTATAAGCAATTAGATGTTGTAATATAATGTTCAAAATAATGGGTAAATAATGTAACTCGTGGTTAGATAAAATAGTATTGTTAAGTACCTATAAAGCCAATTTGAGCTGAAAATGATTGTTGTAAGTGTCTAAAAGATAATTAGGCACGAACTATAAGCAATTGGAAGTTGTAATTTAATGTTCAAACAATAGGTAAATAATGTAACTCATGCCTAGATAAGAACAATATTGTTATGTACTGATTTACTTTGTAAACTAAATAGTTGCTGGAAATTAAGGGAGAAGGATTACCTGTTCGACAATGTTTTATGCCTTTAGTCAATTTAAATTATAATTTTAAAATTGATTAGAAACGATAAATGTTTGTTTGCCCAGTTTTGGTATTGTTTTGCTTCGACTGAAGTTAAGAGTTATATTACCAAAATTTTAATAGATCAACACCAGAATATATCCCTTGTACTATGTTGTTTGTTCCATTCAGTAGGTCATCTTGATAGTAAAAAAAGTTTATAACACAACCCTATTTGGTATATACATGCTGATTTTTTAAATTAAATTCTAGCATAATTAGTAATGCTCAAAGTTATGCGATTATATTCTTACATACATGTTGAATATACTTGAATAGGTATTGTTGTTTACTCAGTAATATTTAATTAGATGCTTGAAATTTTAAGGTAAAAACAATAGAAATTAAGAAAATTGACGACTTTGCGAAATATTTGTTACCATGCAACTTTAGTTTCTACCCGAGTGTAGTGGAAAAATTAAAAGAAACGAGCTTTAAAAAATTTGATTAAACTAGCACAAGTTTCAAATCATTTCTATCCGCTTATTGCAGTACTGGTGAAAAGATATGATAATAAGAAAAGGTGGTTTTAATTTGGACCAAAAAATTCTATTATGTTAGTTATGGGTTTAGGAGATGTTAAGAGGATTACTGGTCTACATATAAACGGTCGACCAGTTGTAGAAGATGAGACAATAGTGGATCCACATGCCTTGTGTTCCAAGTATCTTGACAGAGAAGACTGCATAAAACAAAAGGACACTGAAATTATTCTAAGTTGGATCAACAATTAGTATAGAAAGTCGGCTAAAAATCATGTTCTCGAAGAAAAAGAACTTGATATCCATGTTCAGGCAGCAATGTTTTACATCCCAGGGTCTATTGTAGTCTCTTCCACTTCTATGATGTCACTATTTCATTTAAAAAATTTTAGTAACATTGAAAAAAGGATAAAGTACACAAATGGTTACTAAACTATCCCTATAAATATAAAATGGTCACCAAACTTTCAAAAATTACATAATGGTCATTAAACTTTAATTTTTATTACAAAGTGGTCACTAGACCGTTAACTATCGTTAATTGAGAGACGTGACAACTACAAAATTTTTTATAATAATTACACATTCAATCAATTTAGACATCAATAATGAGGGTTAAATTAAGAATAAATTGATTAAATATGTCAATATGGAGGATTAAATGTTATATTATTCAAATTTCTATAATTGTCACGTCACCCAATTAACGACAATTAGCGGCTTAGTGACCATTTTGTAACAAAAACTAAAGTTTAATGCTAATTATGTAATATTTTGAAGTTTGATGACCATTTTATATTTTTAGAGATAATTTAGTGACCATTTGTATACTTTACCCTTGAAAAAATTGAAAGCTATGCTTGAGGTGCGACCATGATAGTAACTGTGCACTGCAACATGGATAAGCTAATATCAATGAAGAACATCAAATATCTATTTGACAATTTTCATTTCGTCACAATGAGTATAAAAGTTATATTTATTGTTTCAATTGTTTTATAGTTTCTTATCTTTATTTCATGTGGATTAAAATTTTATTTTATTTTTTTGTAGATGTTTATATTAAAACACATACCATGAGTTGTATCTTAGTTGCTTCATCGAGAGCGTAAAAAAATATCTTCAGATCTTATAGTGAGAGATAAGGAAAATCGTCCCAATGAATTCTCTTTAATAGTTGGCTGGCATGAAAAGATGTTTATGTAATTTAATGATACATGAAATTATATCGAGGTTTCTACATTCGATGAGTATTTCATTAAGTTATCAGAAGCTAAAGTAAGTGAAATTATTTTCTTTTTGCTAATGATTTAGTTTTAAATCATCCATTTGTTTATTCTTTTTTATTTTAATATTTCAAACAGTTTGAATAAAATCCATATGCAAGACAACCAAAAGATTTCTTTCCTCCCTATACAATGGTCAAGTTGTCATGAAATTTTATTTGACATCAATTACCCATAGAGAAGAAAATTCTCCATGATATTGGAGTTTTAGTGCAAAAGAAACTACGTACATATGATTATCTTAAATCCTAGAAGATTGATTTAAATAGAATTATAGTAAAGAATTGAAAATCAGGGCGGGAAAGAAGCAAAACTGGAATGAGAAAAACAAAGTATATGTGACGGTCTGATCAAGGCGTTGGGAGTTTTTGTATACTATGGGTAAAGTTTATTTTTTTTCTTTGTATAACCTTAACATGTGGATTGTATATCTTATAATTCTATAATTATTGGATTTTTTTTATTGATTAAGACAAAAAATGCAAGCAATCCCATAAAATAGCAGGTTGATGATGAGGACATACAACTACAGAATGAGTTCATGCAACTTATTGATCAATTGGAATAAGTTGGAAAATGAGTAAATTTTGTTTTTTTCTTCACATAACTTTAACACGTGAATTGTGTCTCTTGAGTTATAATCTTATAATTATTGGACTTAAAGGACCACTTTCGGTCCTGGCTCATCAGCAGCAGCAACGCCTAGACTACCACAGCCAACACCGACACATTTCTCTCCACCTATGCATCAAGGGACAACTTTGGTTCCGACTCATCATCATCACCACCAAGACCACCACAACCATATTTTACCTGCTTACACAGTATTCACCTTATTTCCCTCCACCTATTGTCACAAACTTACTCTTCTCTTCTGTCTGTGCGACACTTAGACACTATCTTTAGTGACTAAGTCAGATTAAACTCTTTAAAGATACAAGATAAGTATAGTGAAAAAAGAATAAGGCATGTATGCTTCAAGTCGAAAAGAAAAAGAACTCAAGTATTGAATACTTGAAAAGAGAATTTTATTGGCTTGGATAATGTTTTACAAGATGTTAGGATTCTTAGCTTTATTGGGTTACCTTGCCAAATGGCCAAGGCCACCTATTTATATCCTTCCACCTCCTTTATGGATTATGGAGATCAATCTAATCCTACGGTTAAAATTCATCTTCTAGATAAATCTGTACAAACCTAGAAATATCTTAAAATTCCTAGAACTTTCTAGACAATCCTAAAATAAATTAGTCTTGGAGACTTATCCATAACCTTCTAGAACATCTCATAATCATCCATCTTATTACAATACCTTCTAGAATGTTCCCGAGCCTTCCTCAACATTCTAGAACCTTCTAGAATGCTCTAGATCTTTCAGCATGTTCCAAAACCTTCTTGAATATTATAGAGCCTTCTAGAATCTCTTCAATAGTCGATATTCTTCTCTGTAACGACCCAAATTTCTCAAGTCAACAATGGACGTTGACTCGGGTCTTTGACCAATACGTCGGGCTGAGATGTTGGTCCATTATGGGCCTTCGTGCGTTGTTGGGCTTGCTTAGTGGTTTGGGCTTGGCTTATGTTAGGTTTTGAGGAAGGGCATTATGGTAAAACCATAAATGAGGGACAAAGGCTGGTAGAGCCTTAACATTTTATCCAAAAAAGGGAGGTGATGATATCACCTTGGCTCCCTTATCCTCCTCTCCCAAAAACCCTCTCATTTCTCCTACCCAAGAACCAAAAGAAAATATGAAAGCTTGAGGTTTAAGAGTG
The DNA here is from genome assembly GCA_019671005.1 of Hibiscus mutabilis. NCBI lineage: Eukaryota > Viridiplantae > Streptophyta > Magnoliopsida > Malvales > Malvaceae > Hibiscus > Hibiscus mutabilis. The sequence goes on from CM033713.1 coordinate 24,863,581, forward strand.
TGAATCTTGGATTGGTGATCAAGGAAGATTTGATCTGCAAGCAAGAATCTATCTTTCAAGGTAAATATCTCCTAGTTTGGTGGAAGTTGAGTTTGAAGCTTGGAGCAAGGAAGAAGAGGTGGAAGAAACTTGGTTGCTGTCTTAGTTCGTGAATTCTTGCTAAAGGTCAATACATCTCTGACTCCTACGTTTCATGAGCCTCATAAGATGATTGCCTTTCTTGGTTTTATGTTTATGGGTTGCTTAGTTAGGGTTCTTGAGCTTTAAACCCCTTTAATGGTAAATCACGTTTTGGGAGTTGATAATGGGTAAAACTGGTAGGAAATCACCTAATATACTCCAAATAACTTGTAGGAAAGATTTGAGACTTATTCATAGGGGTTAAGGGTGGGATTGGTGTAATCTCGAGCTCTAGGTTTTGAAATCTGGGCTCGAGTATCGGTACGAGGTGGATGCGTACTGGTACTCCTTTGTATATTGAGGGACGGTTTGTGAGGGGTGTACTGATACGCCTCCCTGTGTATCGGTACCCCTCACTCAAATGGAAATCCAGTAGCGTTTAGGCGTATCGGTACGTAAGGGACGTATCGGTACACACTGTTACATTGCCTGAAAGGCTTTGAATACCGGTACGGTACGTAGCGTATCAGTACGTCTATAGGATGAACTTCTTCTAATCTAGTAGGGGTACCAGTACCCATTGGAGAGTACCGGTACGCGATGTTGATTGCCTAGGAGAGGCTTAGTGTACCAGTACGTGAAAGGTAGAGTACCGGTACAGGCTTGGATCGGTACGGGGCAATCCCAGTACCGATGTTGAGTATCGATACGAGGTAAGAGCATATCGGTAAGGCTTGTGTCTAACTCTATCAAACCTAGTTAGGGTATCGGTACTCATGGGGGAGTATCGATACTAGGAGGGTGGTACCGATACTCACCTTGGAGTATCGATACTTGCTGGGCAATCTACCAAAGAAAGTTTAGTTCGCGTTTGGGGGCTCTATAATTCGTGGTAAAGGATCTGGTAGGTCTCTAAAGGTATAAAACAAACTCTAAAACTAAAAAATCGAGGTTAGCAACCCGTATGTGGATTAAGGGCTAATGGCTTAGTAGCAGTTGGATAAGTTGCTTGGTTTGGTAATCGATAGGGGTCCGTGGTGGATCAGTTATTGCTACGAGGTAGCTTGGGGTCTTTGCTGTGTGCTGAAGGGACGCCTATGTAGGTTGGTTGCTGTGAGTAATGAGATAATCTAACGAGAAAGGCGTAAATGAATCCTAAAAGCATATAATAAATAGTGTAACAAACGAGTCATGCCTTAGGGCATTGGTAATGGTTGGTTGGATGCCTTTATCTCTCGGTGAGATATATTGATGCTCGGGGGAGCATGTGGTATCGTATGAGTCTTGATTAGGAATCTAGATGTCTTAGAGTCAGTGCAAGGGCACTTAAATAAGGGGATGGGTACTCCGGGCTATGTGATCGAGTACATCCGACGTGTCCATGGGCTATGTGATCTGGATGCAGTCTGAAACTTATCCTTGGGCTATGTGATCAGGATATGGAAATACAACTCGAAGGGCTATGTGATCTCGAGTAACTCGATGGGCTATGTGATCTTGAGTAATCATGTTCGGCTATGTGATCACAGAATAAGACTGCTTGTGGCTATTGTGATCCAAGTGTGTCTAGGATGTATCTGTGGCTATAGTGGTCCGGATATGATCCTTACCCGACGGTTATGTGATCACGGGTAACCTGACAACTGTGTGAGCACGGGAAAAATAGTAGGGCTTCGTTGGCAATTAGGGAATGTAAGTTATTTACGTTTTTGTATGGATAAACGATGTTGACTAGTTACCCTTGGGCTATGTGATCAGGGTAGGGTTGTTACTTGATGGGCTATGTGATCTCGGGTACGATTTGTATTACCCTTGGGCTTTGTGATCAGTGTATAAGATGTAACTCGATGGGCTTTGTGATCTCAGGTATAGGCTAGTTAACACTTGGGCTATGTGATCAAGGTATGGGACGTAATTCAGTGGTCGGTGGGACCTCGTGCACGGTAAGCCTGGGATGGCTTGGTAGACTTCTTACATAATAGTGGTATCTTGAGACAGTGGTAAGCTCTAGATAAGATAGGCTAGAAGATGATCCTTAGATGTGGAGAAGCCTTTCTGTGCACTCTTGAATATATTATCACGCATGCTTGTTTTATGATATTCATGAATTGCGGTAGAGTAGAAATATACCACTGAGCTTTGTTAGCTCAGCGTGCGGAATTGTGGTTCTTCCGTGCGTAGGTTGACAGTTTGTGTTTGGAGGAGCACATCGAGGAGGATTTTCCAGCATCAAGCCAATCTTAGAGTACAATACTTGATGTTTAGTTTGGACTGGTTGCATTCATAGGACCTTACCACAGTCAAGTTTGTATTTTATTCTGATTTACTGTATTTGGTCAAACGAAGTATTTTAATTAGAACTTATGTTTTGTAAACCCCTTTTAATATCATTATTTGCGTGGATTTTACGGTAATGGATTATTTCGAGAATTCCTAACTTGTGGTTTTAAACGAGAAATTTTGATGGGTCAGCTTTTGGGTGACCCGAAATTGATGCTCCGGATCTGGGACGGAATCAAGGTGTTACAATTTGGTATCAGAGCCTAGGTTTTGTCAATTCTAGGAAACCCCAGAGTGTTGTAGAGGTCGTGGTAAGGTGTCTAGTGAATACAAGTCCCTAATGTTAAGTGTACTTTATAAGACTGAGGATCCTAATGTGCCACCTTGTTTGTTGTGTTTCAGAAAAGGATTGATGGAAGGTAGAACCGGTAGTGGAGAGGCAAGTCACTTCCGCGACCTAACCTCTTCCCTTTTGCCTGTGGTGCATGTCTATCATATTATTCATCTAGGTTACCACTTAGATTATTCATTTTCAAATCTACATTCATGTGATCATATAAACTTTCAATTAGCATACCTAGACTAGCATGTTTTATTTTAACTCAATCTTATTACATTCAAGACTTGTAAATATATGTAAATATTTCATGTAAGTTTGACTAAACACAATCATATATACATGAAGTCGAACATATCTCAAGCAGGCATATCATATACAAATTTAGGTGCCACCAACTACTAGGAGCATTACAAACAAGTATGGATTCATACTTATGCTTTGCTTGTTCCTTACTTCAAGCTCGAGAAATCTGACTTCGAGATCATGCAATTCACCTTGAAGCACCTAACCTATGGTTTGGGAAGAGAGGACACGAGAGTGATAAGTACGATATGTACTTAGTGAGGTAGTACTAGTTCTAACCAATTATTATGTCATGTCTACATTAATCAAATAGCCCTATTAAGGTTTATAGCATTCCAAGTCAAGCAAAAATCATGAACTCATGTATCATCATACTTATGACAATCAAATATCAAGGCAAGCAAATGTTAAGTAACCAATTTGTCAAGCAAATCAAGCAGCATGGTAAGCTTATCGAGTAATTAACAAATGAACATTTTCTAGTATCATTCGAATAGCAAGATAGCATGACAAGCAAAATCATAGTTCACAATTCAATCTTCAATCATTTCAAGTCAATCGATAGTATGTTTAAGCAAATCACAATGTTTCCAAGTCAAGTAACATAATCACAATTTATTTCAAGGTTATCACTCAAGATATGTTCACAAGTTATACACATTGATTCAAGTGAGAGTATAAGTCCATTTCGAGTAGCATTTCATTTGAAAAGTTTATCAAGTGTACACGTATACATTTTAAGTAGCATGTAAGCCTTAAGCCTTAATTATTGCTTGTTACTTTCTTTAATTTAAGCCTTATTACGTAGTTGTCCATTATACATGTTTATACATTCTTGCAATGCAAAACAGTCCATATTTTCATTTAGTCTAGCCAATTCAATCATATAACATGTACACATAATTTACAATGGCAAAACAGTCCATATTTTCATTTAGTCTAGCCAATTCAATCATATAACATGTACACATAATTTATAATGCCAAAACAGTCCATATTTGCATTTAGTCTAGCCAATTCAATCATATAACATGTACATATAATTTACAATGCCAAAACAATCCATATTTTCATTTAGTCTAGCCAGTTCAATCATATAACATGTACACATAATTTATAATGCCAAAACAGCCCATATTTTCATTTAGTCTAGCCAATTCAATCATATAACATGTACACATAATTTACAATGCCAAAATAGTCCATATTTTCATTTACAAGATATACTTGGCAGCAACACTCATTAATTCAAGTAAGATCAAGATCTTTTTCAAGTAACAATCATGTAACAAGAAATTCGAGTATACAAGTCAAGTAATATGTTCAAGAAATCAAGTTTGAATGTCAAGCAATTCAAGCAAACCAGTCAAGTAAACATTAGCTCAAGTGAAACCATAAGTCATTCCAAGTAGCAAGCCATACAATACAAGGTTCAAGCATAGGCAATTGTCATTTCAAGAGTTTCATGTCAAAAAATCAAGCATTACATGTCAAACAAATCGAGTATTTCAAGTATTCATGTCAAGTGATTTAAGTGTTCAAGATTTCTTATCAAGTCATTTAAATATTTCAAGATATAATTCAAGTGTTCAAGATTTTCTTTTGAATTTCTTATTCAATTTCTCAATATGGTTCATGTCTTTTTAACATGTTTGCCTTGGATCACAATTGGTCATGAATAACATTGGTCCGTTTTTGACCATAAAGGTTCCAGAGATACTTAGCTCAAAGCACAAAGCAATGGCTAATATTGGGAACATGTAATCCTATACTTTTCACTATCCAACCAATTGTCGGCAATCTCTATACAACTCCCCTGTTACCTCCAACTGTCGCCAATAATATATTTCATGTAATGGGGCGTACCCCTAAGTCTTGGCTCGTGAATCGTAGTCCCAAGTATACCATGCATCATACCATTATATCCAAGGACTTCCATTGTAGGCAATTAAAGTTTTTATAATCTTTAAACTTTTATTAGAGGGGTATTTTTATATTTTAAAGCTTGTTGTTGTTTCTTATGTTTTATGCTTTCATGTTCAAGTCGAGACAATTCATATTCAAGAATTACATTCAAGCAAGTTATAGCAATATCATGCTTAGCCCTTAGGCTAGTTGAGCCTTAGCTCTTCAATTACTTTTCGCGTTTTCAAGTGTTTCATGTTCAAGGCAAGACAATTCATGTTCAAGGATCACATTCAAGCAAGTTATATAAAGGTCAAGCTTAGCCCTTAGGCCAATTGAGCCTTAGCTCAACATTTTGCAATTTAACTTGTTATTCAAGTAAACATTTTACATATGCCATCTTAGGCATCAAGCTAGGTCTTTATTTCATGACTTAATTCATGTTACCGAGTATTTTTATCATAGAAATCCATACAAGCAAGCATCCGATGGTTCACACTCAAGGCATCAAGAACCAAGCATTTACATCATAGAGCACTATCAAGCAAGCATTAAGTTTATGCAATTGGTCACAATACCATGTTATGCATACAAAGCATCAATGTTTCCACACTTACATGCTAGTATTAGATTTAAACAACAATTCATATTCGAGATTATATTCATAGTATAACTCAAGCAAGCAATTCGAATGGAATCATTCAAGGCATGGAGTCACACAAAGTTTACACATTTTTTCTAAATAATTTAACTTGTCCATTTCCATGCTATTACTTAATCGCAAATTTCAGCTTAGTCCAATCTTCCCTTTTAATTCATAATTTAACTTGTCCTTTGTGTTTGCCACTAGCTTGGCCACTCCTTTCTTCTTCCACAAGATTTACTCCTTGCTCTAACAATTTATACAATTAAATCAAGGTCAATACAAGGTACATTCATTTCTTCAAAACAAGGCAGCAATACACATAATTCATTCATTTCAAAACATCAAGGCTACTGCTGTCAGGCAGCTTGTGCACTATTTACTAAAACATGCATAACTTTCATTCTGTACATCGGAATTTCAATTGTTTTACACCGTTGGAAAGCTAACTTAATTGTCTTTCTAACCATATATGCCTTGCATTTTAATTCCTTTCCAATTAATACAGTTTTTATCTTAAAGACAGAACAATTGCATTAATGAACAGTTTTCACTGTCTCTAGATTTTCATTTCTAAAATCTATTTTATAATCCAGAATTCCATTTCGTTTGTTTATAACTAAAATAGACATGTTTCCATTCATATAAATTTCATCCTTAATTCAATTCATACAATTTATAGTGAATTTTCAAAGTTGCTGCCCTGAACAGAGTTTTTTGGGCAGATTTCACTAGACTTGATTTTAGCTTCATTATTCACCTATATGGTGGTTCTAACATGTTAATCTAACTTATTTTCACTCTCATACATGTCTAAGATAGCTCCCTTTAAATCATTTACACATTATTACACTTGAAAATAGTCCTTATACTTTCATTAAACATTTTCCCATGCTTTAATAACTCATGACAGTCCACATATTTATTAAAACAGTCCTTACACAATTAGTCTTGCTCAAAACAGTCCCCCTAGTTCAGATATTTGTACATTCAGCCCTGTTTTCATACATGCATTATTCAAGCATCAAATCTGTCCATTACTTTTTAATAAAACAGTCCACATATTCTCAATTTACTCAAAACAGTCCAGCTTTGCATATGTACTCATGTTTACATCAAAATAGGGAATTTCATGAACACACACACACACACACACACACACACACATATATATATATATAAGCAGCCCATTGATACATATATACACATAGATACACCAAAACAGTCCCATATGAACTTATAATGACACAACATAGACCAATTCCCATGTGAAAATGGCAAAACTCATCATGTATACCACTCGATTGGACTAAAATTTACATAACAAGAGTTTAAATTCTCTAACAATCCAAGCAACCATATGCTTCATAAAATATTCAGAATCAAACATTCAATTTAGAACTTGGATAAAGAGAAAAGAAAGTATAGTCACCTTCTTTTTCAAACCGATGGAGATAAATTCACAACATGCACCATGAAGCAACAACCATTTGCAACCTTTCACTCTATTCTCTCTCTAATTGCTAGGGTCGGTTATAAGAAGCATGAGGGAGATAATGAACATTCTTTTTTTATTATTATATTTGATCATCTTTCATTCTCCCATCAAAGCCGTGAGTCACCAATTCTTTCTCACATTTGTTTTCATCATTTTCCTACAAGTGTACATGCCCTTATACTTATTAAATTCTAACATGCAAACTCAAATTTTTAGGCCATTAATCGATTTAGTCCATTGCACATAGAGCATTCTTCCTTTCATTTCTTTATTTTTTAGTCCTATATGCTTAATTTAGCTACCATGAAATACATTAGATTAATAAAACTCACACTTGAATTGGAACATACTTCCAAGACATGTTTTTGGGGTATTATAGGTCCTTTCTAATTTAACTTGCAAACTATATAGACTTGTTAATAGGTCCTCATCTTATATAAAAAATCAATTTTTAAGGTACCCTTAAATCAAATTGAGCTATTATCGATTTGGTAACATATTTTTAAGCTATATTTTTGGATATTACAACATCTATACATTATCCACTTTACTAATTTGATAACAATTCCTTAGCTCAATGTACTCATTTACCTCCAATTCCATTAACTTGTTTACTTAATTGGTTCAAATTGAACCTTTAGAATTCCAATTATAACTCTCAAAACATGATTTACCTTGCAGAACTCCTAGCCCGGATTTAGGGGTGTTACAAGATGTCCTTTGATGGTTCAAGGTTACATGTTTGCGATTGATTTGATGGAGATGTCGTTTCATGGTTTTGGTGTGACCTTGGGTATGGTTTGGTTGACTGAGCATGGGGTTGTGGTCGAATTTGTGACCAAGCGAGTTTTGTTGAAACTTGCCGATAATTATGAAGTGGTGGTTGTGGGTGAGAATGTTAAGTTCTTATCCAATGAGATTTCAGCTATAGAAGCACTTAAGTTGTTAGAGTGTGGCTATCAAGCATATCTGGCTTATGTTATGAACCCAAATATGGAAGAAGTACGGACTAAGGATATTCGTACTGTTTGTAATTTTTCAGGGGTATTTCTAGAGAAATTGCCTGGGTTGCCTCCAGTTAGAAAGGTAAAGTTTTATATTGAGACATATGCTGATACGGCTCTAGTGTCGATTGCACCATATCGCATGACACCGAAGGAGTTGAAAGAGTTAAAGATATAACTCTAGGAGTTGTTAGGTCGTTGTTTCATTCGACCTAGTGTGTCACCGTAGGGAGCATTAGTGTTTTTATAAAGAATAATGATGGCATTTTGAAGATGTGTATTGATTATCGGTAACTGAACAAGTTGACGATTAAGAATAAGTATCCTTTGCCGCAGATTAATGATTTTTTCGTTCAATTTTGGGGTGTTATGGCATTTTCTAAGATTTATTTGAGATCTAAATACTATCAGTTGAAGGTTAAGGACAATGACATATAGAAAACTACTTTTTGTATGAGGTACGAGCATTATGAGTTTCTGGTAATGCCATTTGGATTGGCGAATGCCCATGTAGCATTCATGGGCATGATGAATCAAGTGTTCTATAAATTCTTGGATCAATTCGTAGTAGTGTTCATTGATGACATTCTCGTGTACTCTCGTATCGAGAAAGATCATGATTGACACTTGCAAATTGTGTTGCAAACCTTGTTGGATAATCAACTTTAAGCCAAGTTGAGCAGTGTGAGTTTTGGATTAAGAAAGTGGTCTTTCTTGGTCATGTTGTTTCGACAGAAGGTATCTAGGTGGATCCGTAAAAAGTTAAAGCGGTTGTGAATTAGAAGTAACCTAAGTCGGTGACGAGGGTCTGTAGTTTCTTAGGGTTGGCAGGTTGTTATCGTCACTTTATGGATGGGTTCTCAAGGGTTGTTGCTCTGTTGACCAAGTTGTTACAAAAGGATGTGTGTTTTGAATGGACGGAAGCTAGACAACAAGTTTTTGAGAAGTTGAAGGAAGCTTTGACACAAACTTCGATCTTGATTCAACCTGAGTTAGGAAAAGAGTTTGTGGTTTATGGTGACACATCCTACGTTGGTTTAGGGGGTTTTGATACAAGGTGGGAAGGTTGTAGCTTATGCATCGAGGCAGTTGAAGGTGCACGAGCGCAACTACCCTGCGCATGATCTAGAGCTTGTAGCGCTAGTGTTTACGTTAAAGATTTGGAGGCATTATCTTTATGATGAGAAGTGTATTGAGTACACGAATCATAAGAGTTTGAAGTATTTGATGTCACAAAAGGATTTGAATCTTAGGCATAGATGGTTGAAGTTGCTTAAGGATTATGATTTGATAATCGAGTATCATTCGAGCAAGGCAAATATTGTGCCTGATGCTTTGAGTAGGAAAGCAGTTGGGGAGTTGAGGGCCATGTTTGCACTGTTGAGTGTGATGTGTGATGGAAGTTTGTTGGCTAAGTTACAAGTGAAGTCATCTTTGTCGCGGTTGATTAAGGGAAAGCAACCTTATGGTGAGGTGTTGGTACCGCATGTTAAAGATGTCATGGATGAAAATCCTATGGATTTTTACTTTAATGATAATTGGGTGTTATGTTTCAAGGATCGGATAGTGGTGCCTAGTGATGATGAGTTAAGGCAAATTATTTTTACTGGGGCTCGTGCTAGTTCTTTTGCTATGCATCCCGGTAGTACCGGGATGTATCGAGATCTAAAGAAAGAGTACTATTGGGTAGGTTTGAAAAGGATATGGCTGATTTTGTTGCTAGATGTATGGTATGTCAGCATGTGAAGTCTGAACACCAGTTTCTTTCAGGTTTGTTGTAACCGTTGAGGATTTCAGAGAGGAAATGGGAGAGGAGCGCCATGGATTTTGTTTCAGGGTTACCTTTGACACTGACTAAAAAGGATTCCATTTGGGTGATTGTCAATCAATTTACGAAGTGTGCACATTTTCTGCCAGTGCATACAATGTATACCTTGGATAAGTTGGCGGATCTTTATGTTGCTGAAATTGTAAGGTTGCACGGGGTGCCCAAGTTGATTGTTTAGAATAGGAATCTGTGGTTTACATCAAGGTTTGGGGAGTGTTTGCATCGAGCTTTGAGTACTCACTTGAATTTTAGTACTTCGTTTCATCCCCAGATGGATGGCCAGTCTGAAAGTGTGATTCAGGTCTTGGAAGATATGTTGAGATGTTGTATTATTGAGTTCCAAGGAACTTGGGTGGAGTTTGCGTACAATAACAGTTATCAGGCAAGTATAAAAATGGCACCGTATGAAACCTTGTATGGTAGGAAGTATCGTACGCCTTTGTGTTGGACTGAGGCTGGGGAAAAGTATGTTACCATTCCTGATATGTTGAAATAAATGGATGAAAAAGGTAAATCTTATTTGTGATCGTTTGAAAGCAGCCTCGGATAGGAAAAAATCGTATGTGGATTTAAAGCGTAGGGAAATTGAGTATGTTGTTGATGAAAAGGTTTTTTTTGAAAGTCTCACCTTGGAAAAAGGTGTTGCGCTTTGGGCGTAAAAGAAAGTTGAGTTCGAAGTTTATTGGGCCTTATGAGGCATTGGAGCGTGTTGGCCTAGTTGCTTATAGGTTGAGATTGCCTGCAGAGTTGGAGAAGATTCATGATGTGTTTCATACATCCATGTTGCGGAGGTAACGTTCGAATCTGTCGCATGTGATGCCAGTGGAGGATGTTGAGCTACGACCGGATTTGTCTTATGATGAGGAGCTGGTGGAGATCCTTGATTCTAGTAGTAAAGTTCTTCGTGGCAAGACGATTGAGCTTGTTAAGGTGTTGTGGCGACATTGCGGTGATGATAGAGCAGTTTTCGCATCCGTTTCCATTAGGTAAAATTCAAGAATGAAATTTCTTAAATGGGGAGAGTTGTAACACCCCCGTTTTGGCCTAGGAGTTTGCTAGGTTAATTAGATGGTCCGGTAGATCGGATTAGAGGATTCAAGTCAGTTTCTGATTTATTTGAAATTAATATTTTTGAGTGAGAAATATAGAAAGCATCCTAAATTATTTAATATGTATATAATTTTGGTAAAATCAATTTTACAAAAAGAAGTTTCAAAAAGAAATATTTTGGGTCAGTGACCAAAACGTAAAATTTTAAAACTATTTTTAGTGAATGTTTGTAAAAGGGTCAAAATTTAGAATCTTTAAGGAGCTATTTGGCTAAAGTCTAATATCATACTTTTCTCTTTAATTGGTTATTTTAAAAGGTTTAAAATGTTATAATTAGGCTTGAAGAATTTATTTTATAATTAATATTCCAAAAAGAAAATTTTACGTAACTAACTTTTCTCTAAAAGATTTTCTCCCAAATTCTCTCTAGACAAACACTCTTTTCTACCTCAATTTTCTCAAGTAATCACTTGATTTCAACATTCTTTTATTTCCAAATAAGTCATTAATGATTTCCTAACAAAACTTATTTGATTTGATATTGTTTTCTCAAGAAAACTCATCCAATTAAGGGAACAACCAATGTTAGAGGTGAGCTCCGTTCTTCTACTCTAATATAAGGTTCTTTACTGAAATTCCCAAGTTATTGATCCTTTATATATGGTTTCTAATGAGTTTTAATGACTTAATTATGAAAAAATAGTTAAATCAATATTTAATTGATGTATTTGATTGATCTTTGTTATGGATCTATTTTGTTGGGTTCTTGATTTGATTTGAACAAGATTTTGATATTTTATAATGTTAATAAGTTGATTTTAACATTGGAATCTCGAGACTAAGTGAATCTCTAATTTCCTAGGTTGTTAGTTATGAGTTTTTGAGGAGTTGTGGATGTTTAATGAATGTTGGAGGTATAAGAATGATGTTAATGTGTTTTTGGATGTTAATTGATGGATTAAAACATTAGGCTATGGCTGGGCTAAGTTTGGAAGGTGTTCGATGTTGTTTTCGGTTATTGTGGAGTGAACTTGAATAGAATTTGATGGGGATTTGTGTGAATTGATGTTGCTGGGTTGTTGAATTCATCTTGATTCATTAGATCCTCTTTTATGTTGTGGTTAAAACAACGGAAGTTGATTCTTAAGCTTGAAGTGTGGTTTCGAAAGCCTTGGAGGCTTGGTTTTGCATTGGCATGCAAAGCTTTGCGTTACCGGTGAGAGAACGTGATTTACAGCTTTTCAAAGGTTTGAAAGTTGTGTGTGGGAGTTTAGATCAAGCTTGAAATGCTGATCTAAGCTCGAAAGCAAGTAAAAGATGATTTCTCTCTCGATTTCGGTTTGGCAAATTGGTTTTAATGCACTTGTTTTGATAACATGATTACTTATTGTATGTGCATGATTTGAGCATTTAATGCTGGAAAATGGTTATCTAATGATGTTGATGCATTTGGAAGTAATGCATGTTTTGATAGTGCTTTTGAACATTGGTAATGCATGGTTGAATGCATTGGATAAATGGTTTTGATTGATGCATATGAAAACAATGAGTTAATGTTAATAGAATGAATTATATTGGCAAGTGATGTGGTTTATAAATGTTAGCCGGACATAGGATTTGATAGTACACTTTAAAAAGTCGCATTGGATGTTAAGGGTTTATGTGTACCGAATACTCCATCCAAGTACCATAACGGTTGAGAGGTTATATGGTACCGAAGACTCCCGTTAGTGGATAGTACATTTAACCGATGAATGGTGTTGAGTGGTTTATGGGTACCAAAAAATCTACCATGGGTTCCACAACAGTGGAAGGGTTTATGTGTACCAAAAACTCCCGTTGGTGGACCTTTAGATGGTTTCCGGATGAGATGTGGGAAGTGTTTAGAGAAAACTTGTTAAACTCGTGTATCCGATGTAAAATTTTGTAAAGTAGAACTTGGTTGATGATCACTTATAAGCCAATATAATTAATGTTGTATCATGTAATGGATTTTGTTGTATAATGTGATTTATACATGGTTGATCTTTAAGCTTTACATTGGGATTGAATATATGCAAAGGCTTAAATTGAGGTATATATGATGATGTATAATGTGATTTATACATGTTTGCTCTTTAAACTTTGCATTGTGATAGAATGTATGGGAAGGCTTAAATTGAGGTATGCATATGGGATTGTGTGTGTGAATCCATGAAACGTGATTACATATGGTTTTAAGTATGTTTTGAAATGATTAAGTGCATGGAAAGCAAGGCATGATGTTTAACATGACGTTTTTGAAATGATGATAATTCCAATTGATGTTTGAAACGATATTTAAAGCAATGATGCGTTAAAGTGATAGTTTTAAAAGAAGTTTGAAAATGGTTTGGAAAACCGGTTTTGAAATGCATTGATGTGGCTTTTTTTTAGCGCTCCTCACTAAGCATTATGTGCTTACGCTCTCTTTTTCCATCAATGCAGATAAATAAGGTTCGGAGGAAGCAAGCAAGCAAGGGGAAAATCCAAGATCTTTGAACAAACTCAAGTATGGTTTTGGAATTAGACATGTAGTAACAAAAGAAATGTGGTCAATTGTTGTTTGGGAGGGTTGATTGCTAAACTTCCTATCCGTGCAAGTTTTAAATGTTGTTTTGGACTTGTATGTGGCTTTATATGTTTGATATTGCTTTGGATTTATGTGTTAGATGTTGAGTGGAAAGCATGCCTATAGATGTTGTGGATGTTTGAGTTAGGTTGATTGGAGTTACTTTAAAATGCTAGAATGATTGAATAAAGTATGCCTTTGTTGATGTATGATGTTTAGGTAAATGTTGGATGTGTTTAAAGTGAGCCAAAGTGTCATATGCTGGACCTAGAAGTCATTACAGGCCTTCGCGTACCGGTACGAGTACTCGGGGAACAGTATGCGAGGTCTAAAACGGCTCTATTTTGAGGGTAAAATGCACAGGGGTACCGGTACGGTTAGCCGAGTATCGGTACACCCCTTCAGATTTACACATCAGAATTGATACACGGTTTGAGTACCGGTACGACCCCCTTCATTTTATAGTGTGTGGTTACTAGAATTTGAGGTTTTAAAGGAAAAGGGGGGATCGATACGAGAACTATGTTGTATCGGTACGGGTTGCTTTATGCACCGTATCGGTACGATGGCTAGTGTTTCGGTACGCATGGCGGTTAAGTACGTTGAGCCAACACATTGCTGTTTTCTTTGTGTTTTTGCCTGTTAAAGTTTGGAAATATGTAATCTAGTCCCCGAATGTTATATATGCAATTGTATGAGTTTAGTTGATTGTTTTGAGCTGAAATTTAACATGTGAGCATGAAATTGGCTAACAAAGGACAAGTAACTTGGTTTTAATTAAGTCCTTGTATTTTGAGGAAATTATGTTTTGGTCCCTGAAGTGCATGTTTAAGCAATTGAACCTCGTTTTGTAATCTAATCACATTGTTATCGAATCCGTTGTCATATGCTCACCTTAGGTTTTAGACCTATGCATTTAGAAAACATAAAAAACGGACTCTATTTAGTTTAGGTTATTAGTTCGGGTTTGCTTCGGCAAGCCTAATGTAGTCCTTTTAGCTCGGTTTCAGCTAGACCGGGTTAAGGGGATTACAAGGGTGTTCAAATCCGGGTACATGGACCGGTTGCTCGGATAGTATATTTATCGGCCCGTGTTCCAGTCCGTGACTACCGGGTACCCGATTAGCGGGTACCCATAAAACTCGGGTACCCAGTTTATATTTTTTAATTTTTTATTTTAGTCCAATTTTTTTTATAAAAAATCATACAGGAAACACATAATATTTACAAGTTTATAGTACATAATTTAAGCACAAAAAATTGTGATTTAAAGTTCGCTTTAAAAGAAAAATATTTGGATATAAAGAAAATGTAGGCATTTTGAACGGGTGGCTGTTACTGAAGGAGATGTCATCGACCAGATAACGAAACCTGTGCAGATTAAGTTGAGGAGCACAAAGCTAAAACGAGGAGGGTCAATTAAAGCATGGGATGGGGTT
The DNA here is from genome assembly GCA_019671005.1 of Hibiscus mutabilis. NCBI lineage: Eukaryota > Viridiplantae > Streptophyta > Magnoliopsida > Malvales > Malvaceae > Hibiscus > Hibiscus mutabilis. The sequence goes on from CM033713.1 coordinate 24,878,581, forward strand.
TAGTAACATTGTTTTATTTTTTAATTTTGATACGGTTTCCCTTGTATGTATAGTGTAGGGGTATACCCTGGTTTTTGTTTCACTTGTAGAAAGTAGAAACTATGATGTTTTGGGAATATTCTGCAAATTGACCTAAAAAAAATAATTTGATATATATATATATATATATATATATATATATTAAAATTTGGGTAAAACTTTGATACACAAGCTGTGTAAAATTAATTTTACACAAGCTTGTGTATTTACACTATAAGAACCCAAATCCTAAATTCTTAACCCTAACCCTAAAAAACTAAATCCTAAACCTTAAACCCTATACACTAAATTCTAAACAATAACCTTAAATTTAAACCCTACAACCTAAACCCCTAAATCTTAAACCCTAAACTAAAACTCTAACCCCTAAAACTAAAAGGCACGTGTAAACTTGTGTATCAAAGTTTTTTCCTTAAAATTTATCATTAAAATTTTAAAATGTACAGAATACAAATATAAAAAGAATTTAAGATTTAAATTTAATTTTAGGATAAAAATATTAAGAATCTAAAATATATATATATATATATATATATATTAAAAATAATATTTTTGGCCCAGACCCGACCCAACTACCCGAGAAAAACATAGGTCGGGTACCCGGCCCGATTGAATAATTTTTTTTTAAATACCTGACTTTTTGAACACCCCTAGTGCTCTATGTACTGAACTTGGCTTGCAATCTTAATTTTCTTAGTAAATTGCCCATTGATTTACAGTGCACTACCAAATTCAATCTGAATGTGTGAATTTCAGGTAATGGATTTGGAGAAGATAATTCGCAATGCTAGGTTGTATGGCATACTCTATATTCTCAAAGACCAACCACCTACTATACAACCATCAACCTTCAATGGTGTTTTTTAGCATAAATATTTTTATGTTTCTAATTTCCTTATTCATGTCATGTTATAACATTTTTGGTTCGGTTATCTTAATTTTTATTATCTTTTTAGAATATTTTTAGAGTCATTTATCAACAAAAATTCAATTCTTTTCTTGTGAAATTTGTCAACTTGCCAAACATACTTAAAATACCTACTCTCCTTCTTCATATAAGTTCACTCATCATTTTTCTATAATACATTGTGATATTTGGTATCTCCCTCGAGTAAATATTTTGAATAGATAAAGATGATTTATTACATTTATAAAAGATTATTCTGATGTTATTTGAACTTTTTATGAGAGATAAATCATAGGCTGAGGATATTTTAAAAAAATTTATGCTACGGTCAAAATACAATTTTAAATTTAAATTATTCACAAAGATAATGGGTAGGTATTTTACTAGGGCTTTGGGTGCAACTTTTTAACAAAAGAGGTAGTTCATATAAGTTTTTGTGTCATTATGCCTCAACAAAATGAGATAACAGAGAAAAAGAATCGACATCTTAAAGGGGTAGGTCTCTATTAATTTTTACTCATTTTCTTATTTGGGGAAACTATCCTTACTGCTACTTATTTTATCAATTAGATGCCTAGTAAATCATTGGATTTTAAAATCCCAAGACATGTTTTCTGGAGTGTTTCCCTATTTTCATCCTTTTTCTTCAAGTATTCCTTTTCAAAAGTTATTTTGTACAACTTTTGTTAATGATCAAGTTCATCTCTCTTGATCATTTCAATCTAAGTTAGACACAGATCACTTAAATGTATTTTCTTTGATTACTTTGTTATAAAAAAAGGTACACACATTTTCTTTTGTCTTTATGCCTAATTTTAACCATGGAGGAAATCAGTGAAGTAATGGAAATCGATACCGCTGATGGTTGAGGTAACAGTTTGGATGGTTTTTGTTTAGTAATCATATTTTCACCATGAATGAATGTTTAAAGTTGAAGCAATTGATATTTCCCCTCTCTGGTATAATTAAGGTAGTTTAAAAGGATATCCGGAAGTTGTTACCAACTTATGTTATTATCCAGTTTAAGCATTTTGACCATAGCATTTTAATTGGCAATGTTGGGAAAATTGGCAATATAGCTTTTATGACAGTGAATGAACATATAACTTTTAGGGGAGAGTTTTGGCAAAGCCTTTGCTAGTGTGAGGGCATCACCTGTTGAAATGAATAGGTTTCTCTACATATATTAGAGATTTCTTTTCCTTGTTACCGCTAATTAAAAGTCGCCTAATGAACTTGTTTGTGGTTATTGAATTGAAGCATTTTTTTTACTTCATTTCCTAGTTCACAGAAATCTGGAACTTGTGCAATTGTTGAGAAAATGTAGATGAAGGGGGACTTCAACCTGATTGGGCAGTTTGGGGTTGGTTTTTATTTGGTAGCTGACAATGTTGAAGCTATTAGTGAACATAGTAATACCAATCTGTGTGGTGTGGGAATTAAAGGGTGATGAGGCATTTGTTGTTTTTGGGGATGCTTCAAATGGGTCATTTGAGCGTGCTAAGTTGTTTGGAAGGTAGAGATTTTGTTGATATTCAAACGTTGGACAGATTAACAAGTAAGATGACAACCCATTGGCCTTTCTTCGATCCCAGATTGGCATAGTCTAATGAGCATTTCTTGAATTTAAATTCAACATTATTTGCCAACTGTAGTCGGCAAATCCCAATTCACAAGGATTTCTTTTGTTTTGTTTCAAGTCACCAAGATTTAGAAAATCAAAGAATTTTGGATCAAATCACGAAAAAAATCTGCCAGAATCGTTGTCGCAATAATTTATTTGGGAATCTAAGTTAGAGAACTATCAATTTAATGACAGATTTTTCCGGTATAGGATATCATATCTTTGATTAACAAATACTACATAACATGGCATCTGTGGAATTTTCTTGAATTTTAAGCATAAATTATTATACAAGTTTTTTGGTTGTTATGCCTTTTTGTTTCAAGTTGCCCACATCCTTTTCCCACTATATTACTATAAATTTAGTTCCTTCAATGTAGGAGATTTAAAATTTTCTATTGGATTTTCCTTTGCTACATTTTTTACGAAATTTAATTTGGAATTCAAAGATTCTTTTAAATGAATAGACTAACTAATATTTAATCATTTATCAATTATCAGTTAGTTTAGCATGATGAGAATTTAAATCTCTTAAGTAATATCGGATGTATGAATTTTGACATTCTAAATAGAGCAAACTATGTTAAAAAAAGTGTCATATAATCAACATATGTAATATTCGATTCAGATTAGTTGATGAATAAATTGAATATCAATTATTATACCAAAATAAACAAACCATCATCTAATTTTTTTTTATCAAAAGCGTTATATTCTTTAAATGTTATCACAAGAAAATAAATATTTTTAAAAAGTTAAATCATTTTCCATGACAAGTATTATTTTTTTAATAAACTTGTATTATCTTATATATATTATTCTCAAACTCTCAACATTAAACAAAATATCAAGTAGTCAACAATCTATAGAACAAGTGGTTAAAGTTCTCAGTTGACATATCCCTTGTTTCTTAGAACAAATTTTCCCTCCTTATAGGTAGAAATTATTCAAAAAACAAAACATCAAGTAGTCAACGATCTTAAAAGCAAGTGGTTAAAAGCTCTAAATTGACACTTTCTCTCTATTATATTGTGGTTCTAGACCCATTATGAGCAAATTTTTCCTTCTCCTCTCCCTATGTAAGAATTGTTCAAAAAAAGAGGCTTGATGCACTTTTCCCCCTAAACTTTACCTTTTTTCCCAACTTGCCCCTAAAATTTATTTTGACCACTTTTGTCCCCTGACGTTTTCGAGTTACTTATTTTACCCAAAAAAACTAACATCGTTAAAAAAAAACTGTCTTGACCAATCAGAACACACCATATCATTTTCTTTATTTATTTTTAAATTTTAAAATAAATAAAATAAATATATTAAAATATTTATTAATTTAATTATATTTCCCAAAATACCCAAAACACCCCATCTTCATCCTGTCATCTTCTTCCCCAATTTTCATTGAGCATGATTTTGAGATCTCTTCCCCATCTTCATCCCCCCATCATCCCCGCACCTTTACCGTCCAATACCCACCCTCTCCACCTTCCTCACCCGAGATCTATCAGTAAAAAACCACCATCCTCCTCCTCCTTCCACCACCACGCTTCCCCCTCTTCCCCACCACTATCTCTCCCCAACTTTAAGCCTTTTTCACTCTTTTATGTGCCATAAAATCTCTGCATTTTCAAAATCCCACCATGAAATTATTCTTAAAGCAATTCTCGTGGGTATTTACTTTGTAAGTCCCACCACTTCACTTTAGTACCGAACAATGATGGCCTTCAACCATCTTTTCTTCAACAAGGCTTAAAAAGTTTAAATTCATTACAATCAAAGCAAAATCCAATGTTTTTTTTGTGGAGTTTCAACATTAATTATTCTCTGTTTTGTTGGGGTGACCCTAATTTCGATTCCAATCATATGGCATTCCCAAATTTTTACCAGGTTCATGTAGGAATGTGTGTCCATGTAGTTCATTGTCTGGTTTCGGCTTGCTTTCCAGCAATGGTGGGTTTATTTGTCAAGGTTGGTTGGGTTCGATTCGAACTTTAGATTCCCCGCTAGCAGCCATCAATAAGCGACTGAGCCAATTGCCCAGCAACAATTTCCTTTGAAGCCCTAGCTCAAGCCACCAACAATTTCGCAAAAGATCATAAGATATGTCGGCTTGATGTTGTTGGGTTTTCGGTGGTTGAAGTTGCGGTGGCAGTCGGTACACTTGAGGGAGGATGGATCGGTTGGGGTGACAGTTAGGAAAGGGTTTGGAGTTTAGGGATTTTTGGGAAATACCATTTTATTTCATGAATATCTTATTATATTTACTTTATTTTATTTTTGAAAATTTTAAAATAAATAAAGAAAATGATGTGCACGTTCTGACTGATCAAGACAATTTTTTTTAATGATATTAGCTGTTTAGAGTGAAATGAATAACGTCGAAAACATTAGGAATAAAAGTAGTCAAAATAAATTTTAGGAAACAAGTTGAGAAAGCAGGTAAAATTTGGGGAAGTGCACTCAGCCAAAAAAACAAAACATTAAGTATAATTAATATTTCATTTTTTTACAATCCATTTCTCTAAATTTACTAAAATGCATATTTTGGATTAAAATATTCATATATTTTGATTAATTTAACTTTTATTCTCATTTATACTAAATTTGTCCATCAACATTTCCTCTTTAGTCAAGAAGTTAATGATTATGTCATTAGTTCTTTAAGGCACTAAAATCGCAACTCACAGGACAATTCACATGTACTTTATTGCTCAAAGGTATAATATCATGTCAATAAATAATTTTAAAAATATAAAAGCTATAATTTAAAATTAATTTATTGTAAAACAAGCGGTCATGCCAGTAAAATATTGACACAAAAATAATGAAATACAACATGCAACTAACCTCGTCAAAACCGTGAAACAAAGCGTTTGAGGGGAAAATGAGAGGTTGATGTTAAATTTATTTTTTGGGATAAGTTTGTTATCCAAAGAAAGATGCTACAAAGAACATATCCCCTATAGTGCACTTTCTAGATGAAGCTGCACATAAATCTTTATTTACATTTTCTATTCGTATACATTTGTTTCGTAATCTAATACAAACACTATCCTTAATCTAAGCCATTTTCATGATGAAGACAAGGAGGAACTTTCCTTCAAATGATTCACAGCTCATTCGCAAGCCACACAATCGAAGAATGGATTCTCAAATACCTTGTGAATTAGGGTTAAAATAAAAATAAACATTGATAGTTAAATTTATCATTATATAAAAAAACATATAAGTCAACTTCTCTAAGAAATCTCTGTACAATGCATTTTCGACGGATTTAACCCATTTACTATAATTTGATATTTTAATTTTTTTTTTTAAATATATCAAATCTGTGATCAATATTTTCTATTCATTCCATCAAATAATTTAACGTTACATGGGCTTTTACTGTGCATAATTGGGGCTAGGGTGGAACTGGAATGTTAGTTTTTGGCGATAAACAATGTGATTCACGTTTTAAGCGCTCTTTCTTTTGTTCAAACACGTTTTAGTTGCTTATCCGTCACTAAGTACCCATAAATAATAATATTAATTAAAAAATACATGTTTAACCATTTTAATTTTTTGAGCATAAAATACATGTTTAGCCATGGTCCATGGATAAAGTTAAACACATCCATATATTCAAATTAAAACTTTTAAGGCTAAACCTTTAAAAAGAAATTGTAAAATAAACCTTCGAGTGGTCCCAGTTAGGAGTGTTCAAATACGAGTATCCGGACTTTCGGATACTCGAAGTGCCGAGTATCAAATTCTTTGAGTAGTATATTTTACGGCCTATGTCCTGGCTCGTGATTATAGTGTACCTACTAGTCAGGTACCAGTAAAATTCGGGTACCCACAAAATTGAATACCTAGTACCTGGTTCACAATTTTATTTTTATTTTTTGGCTTAAAGGCCTATTTGCCCCCTAAACTATGCACTTTTTCTCAAACATCCTAAAATATTTTCCGAAACATTTTACCCCTTAAACTTTAAATCGTGACCTCAGTTACCCCAATTTTATAATGTCCATTAGAAATAAAAATTCGGCCAATCAGAACGTGACGTATGGCACATTTGACTAAAGAAATGTTTCTGACTCTAATAAAAAGGATAAATGGTATATTAAGTTTCTCAAGTTTTATTTTTATTCAATCTAATCCTTAAAATTTTTTATTTAATCACACCATTCTTTGCCATCTCCTTCAACGCACCAGCTCCATTTCTCCTTTCTTCAGCTTCTTCACCTTCCATCAGCTTCTTCACCTTCCATCAGCTTCTGTACCGTCCATCAGCTTCGTCACCGCCATGGCTGTACTCTCTTTTCTCACCAAAAACTTATGCATTTCCAACCAATTACACCATTCTTCAATTCCCACCTAGGGATTTAAAAAGCGTTTGCGATAGCGTTTTCGGTCGCGTCGCGTTTATCACAGTTGCAGACATAACGGTTGTTATTGCGGTCACTGTGGGTGTCGCGGACGTGAAATTTTTTTTAAACTCGCACAACTTTTTGTAAATCATAATAGATATAAATATAAGGAAAACTCTACCATGCTCAACGAACACTGCTGAACACCACTAACGCTGGGCATCGCTGAACATCATTAAATTGATTAATAAAGATTAAAAATCTCAAAGACTCAACGTATAATTGTAAATTATTTAAAATAAAATTTTAATTAAATTATTTTCCATAAATATTATATTTTTTAATTTTTTTAAAAAAATTGGATCAAATACAAACCTTAGTTAATTTAAAAAGGACCCTAAACTTAAAACATAAACCCTAACCTTAAATAGTATACCCTAGACCTAAAACCTTAAACTCAAAATCCTACACAGTAAACTATAATCCCAAAACCCTAAACCTAAAATCATAAATTGTAAACCCTAAAGCTTAAACCATGAACCCAAAACTATAAACCCTAAACTACTCGATTTTGTTTAGGTGATTCTTTTTATTGTTGTATAATATTATAAAACAATCTTATCCACGATCTAAAAATGAAATGTTTAGGTTTTTATGCTTACATTTTAACTTTAGTTGAATTTGCTAGCCGTTGTCTTGAATTATTAGTTTGATGAAAATTTCTTATTTTTCCTTTGCAGAAAAAAGTGGCTATGGTTTCGAAGAAGGCGAGTGCTAAGGTCCAGAAAAAAGAGTAGATATGGGTTTAGGCTTTAGCGTTTAGGTTTAAGGTTTATGGTTTATGATTTTGGGTTTAAGGTCTTTTATTTTTTAAATTGACTTAAGGTTAGTATTTGATCCAATTATTTTAAAAAATAGAAATATAATATATATGAAAAATAATTTAATTGAAATTTTATTTTAAATAATTTATAATTATATGTTAAGTCCTTGAGATTTTTAATCTTTATTAATCAATTTAATAGTTTTCAGCGATATTCAGCGTTAGTAGTGTTCAGCGGTGTTCGCCGAGCGTGGTAAACTTATCCTAAATATAAATATAAAGAATCATTAAAAATGATTTTTATAGTGTTTTCTAAATGAAAATGGACATATATAATATAGTTTAACTGATGTTTCTTATTTTTCTGGGAGTTTTTGAAATAGCGGGACAATAACAGAAATAAAGCATCGTTATCGCCGCTATTGACCGTTAACCGTTAAAATGTGGCCACTATCGACCGTTATCGGTGTGATTCCGAATCCTGCCGCTATTTCTGCTATTAACGATTTCGGCCGGCGATGTTACCGTTAAATAACGGTCGTTATAGCGATCGCGAACCCTCTTTGAATCCGTGCTACCACCGCAACACCTAGTCCCATCAGTTTCTCATTGCTGCTCCTTTAAAATTCAATCGGTTGAAATGCTAGTTTTTCTTTCTAGATTATAAATGGTGAACTGTTATGAAATTTTCTTCTCTTTATGGTCTGTTATCTTTTTGATAGACATTTAAAATCAAATTTGAATGTTGTCCATATCTGTTAAAGTTTTTTCTTGGTTGATTGTTCGTATTTCTGTATCGCATAGCTATCTATTAATTGAAAATTGTATCGTGAATCTGACTCACATCAAGAAACTAAATGTTGGGATTTTCTCAATTTCTGCTGCAATGGTAACCGCAATGTTGTTTCAGGATTGGGAGTATCTCCAATTTTGGAAAATGCAGGTCCTAGGATAACAAGTTCTATGAGGAACATGGTTGGTGGGCAACATTGGAAGGAGCATAAGCTAGGATCATCTGTACCTAATTTTAGGGAGAAAAAGGAAAAGTTGCAGCTTTTGTGTTGGGCAATTTGTTGAAGAATAAGAAGAGGAGAGAGAGAAAGAGAAAGAGAGGAGAAAAGGAAAGTTTTAAGTTATTATAATATTTCTTAATCTAATTTTCTTTAATTAAATTGAATTTTAAAAACTTTAAGGACTAAACTGAATGAAAATAAGACTTGAAAGAGTTAACAGGTAAATTACCCAGTTCTATTAAAGCTAACCAGATTTTTTTTTAATTAAAAGTGTCGCGTTGCACATTCTGATTGGCTGTAATTTTTTTAATGGCCGTTACAAAAAAGGGACAATGGAGGTCACGATTTAAAGTTTAGGGGCAAAATATCCCAAAAAATACTTAAGGGGCCAGTTCAGGAAAAAATGTATAGTTTAAAGGACAAATGGGCCTTAAGCCTTATTTTTTTTCAAATCTAAACTTTAATAAAATCATATAGAAAACACATAAAATTTAAAAATTTGATAATATATAATTCAAATACAAAAATTAGTTTAAATAGCTTTGCAACTTAAAATTGATAATGAGAAGTTAATCTGTGAATGGTCCAAATACACGTAAACATCAATTATCATAATAATAATATAGAGGAAAGTTAAATAAGGAGAAAACGATTCAATTCAATCTGATACAGACAAAATTTTAGAACTATGTGGTTGTTTGTTTAATTTACATTAACTTGAGAACTTAAAATTGCACTAAAAGAAAAGCCGACCATCTTCATTCCTTTCGAAATATCTTAAACTAAGAAACAAAGTACAGTAAGTAGAATAGAGCAGTAATGTTTGAACATTAAGAAGCAACGCAAACCAGACCATATTCATTTCTTTCTGATTTTTTTAATTTAGCGATTTAAATTTAGTTTTAGGTTAAAACATTAAAAAAATAAAAATATAATTTAAAATATATATTAAAAGTACTGAGTCGGGTCAGGTACCCGATTATAAAAAATTGGTCTAGACCCGGCACGATTACCCAGGAAAAATTACAGGTGGGGTACCCAGCCCGTTCGGATAATTTTGCTTAGAAAAATACCCGTTTTTTAGTGTTCGAGTCTTCGTGTCAACGGATCAAGTCAGTCGGGTCAGTATTTTTTAACACACATAGTCTCAGTGGTAAATGACGATATATTCTCTTTAGGTAACCCGGGTTTGAACAATATAGTGTGCAAGTGTGCGTGAGTTTATCCCGAATTTAAACAGCGTAGTGTGCAAGTGTACAAAAATGCTCAATATTCTTTCTGTAAAAGTGTTTGAAATTTTGAATTTGAATTTCAAAATTTTAGAATTGAAATTAATGGTTTTTCAATTCATAAATTTAAAATTATTTATCTGAAAAATAAATTATTTTAAGTTTAATTAATTCAAATATATTATATATAATTAAATTTTTAATTTAATAAAATGAAACGTTTATCCTTTTATATAATTTATAATATTCCAAGCCCTCTAGGCTCTAGTACTGGAATTGATCCAAAACTGATTTCCTACTTACCAAATTCAATATATATTTGGATTAAGCCTTCCTTTTTTTAAAAGATGGGTAATAATTACATTTAACTCGTAATGTAAAAAAAAAACTCTAACATTTGATTGAATGATCATTTTAGCCTACATTTTTTTATTTGAAGCAATTTAACATCTGAATATTTTATTTTGGGTTAAAATGGCCTATTTGCGGATAAAATTGTTAGTCAACTAACAGTTAATGACTTGAAATGTCGTAGAAAACCTACATAACAATGCATGCTAACATGGTTGTGCCATATAGACAAAGGTGTTACTTGAAAGAATAAGTTAAAAGTTAATTTTATAAAATTATATAAAATATAAAATTATTTTTTCTGTTGATGTGTCATTTCGTCAAGTCATTTCAAAATATTTACCGTTAGTTGACTAACAGTTTTCATCCACTGAGGGATCATTTTAACCCAAAATGAAACGTTGAGAGCTAAATTGCTTTTAAAAAAATTAGAGACCAACACAAGTATTCACTCAAACATTAGGGACATTTTTTGACTTTATACTTACATTAGACTAACCATAAACTGCATCATGTATTATAAATTGTGAAATACAATCCGACCACGTACAACTGCTAGTGTTAGGATCTCTTGCATCCCAGGGCAGTCTCATAGGGGATGAATCACAAATTCCTTGACCAAAATACACAATTTACACATACCAACTAGGGATGGACATTTTATCCAATTTGATTGGATTCTGACCCGACCCGACTCGATCAAGTAGGATTTTTTATTAAAAATTTGGAGTCGTCGGGTTTTTGTTAAGCTTGAAGTCGGGTTCGGGTTTAAAATTCGACCCGATCGATCTAGTTAATAATATAATTTTTTGCTATATTTTTTAGGAATGTTTGTAACAATATCCCTCTTTATATTTTTTTATAATTAGGTCCTTAAAATTAATTTTTTTATTTACAATTTGTCCCTAATGTTTTTTACAATTAGGTCCCTAAAATTATATTTTTTTACAATTATATCCCTAAAATTGATTTTTTTTTATAGATCAAGTCGGGTTCGGGTTTTGTATAATTATTTTCGGGTCATATTCAAGTTTAGTATAATTATTTTCAGGTCGGGTTCCGGTTGGCCAAAAACCCGACTTGTGCACATCCCTAAATTACCATCAGCAACTCGTAACTTGCTTCGAACGCGGTAAGGCACCATGTGCAACCCTCAAGCCAAACAATTGGATCTTGGAAAGAGTTTTCATTTTAGAAATAGCATAGCAAATCTTTAAGGGAGCCTCAACCAAACGCTCATACCGCATGAAGGACAAACAACAATCTGTGTGTGCAAAATAAGAACAAATAGGAGGATAAGAGGTCACATTGATGCATCCCCTCTTTGGACAGAATGCTTCAATTTTTACATCATTAACACGAACACAATATGTAACCGAAGAAATACATTGCATAATAAGTTCAACCTAACTAGCATGAAAGCCCAATTTTAACACGATAGCATGCAAAAAGGTCCATTCAATCCTATCATAGGCTTTCTTCATGTTAAGTTTTAATGTCACTCCCTTATTAAGATTAATCTTAGAGGAGCGAAAATAATGAAATAATTCGTGATTGACCAAGATATTATCATATATCAAGAGATCCAGTACAAAAGCACTATGTTTTTCACTAATGCATCAGGGGACAATATACTTAATACAGTTTACAATAACCTTCGATACGATTTTTATAATGTCAATAATTAATTTATATTTTAGTTAAAATATTGATATATTTTTCTTTAAAAATCATTTATTTAACGCAAAAAATATGTAGCATTTTGGGTTGAAATGGATTGTTTTTAGAAAAACCAGGTCATCATTTTCATCCAACCAGTTAGCGGTGTTAAGTATTATAGAAAAAAGTTTGGACTAATTACTAAACTATATCAAATCAAAGTATGGTAACTAAATTATATCAAATTAAAATATGGAGACTGAATTCCAAATTTGAGCATAGTTTTAGAGCCAAAACTAGAACTTTACCTTTTCTCTAATAAAGTTCCATTTGGTGTTTTTTTTCGTACATTAGTTCATTACTAATAATGGTGATCTTTGTCGCTAAATAAATGAAATACAATATTTTCTACTTCCCAATTTATAAAAAATAAAGACATAACGTAAAAAAATGTTACTAACGATTGATTAAATAGTCACTTTGACTTTTATTTTTTGAAGTATTTGAACCATCAATGTTTCATTTTAGGTAAAAATGACCCCTTCATGTATGAAAATTGTTAGTCAACTAACGATTAACAACTTGAAATGACTTGACAGAATGATATGTCAGTAGAAAAAATAAAATTATTTTTTGACTAATGTGTCGTTCTGTCAAGTCAACATTTTATTTATATGGCACTATTATGTCAACATGCACTGTCATATAGTTTTGTTACGTTATTTCAAGTTATTTATCGTTAGTTGACTAACAATTTTCATTTAGAGGGACCATTTTGGCCTAAAATAAAACATTAGGAGCTTTTTTTGACAATTTGCCAAAAATAAAATAAAACATTATTAAATATATAAAACTTGAAAGTGTTGCCTTCCGCTGTGTATATAAACAGCTTGAAAGGCCAGAAACTACTCACCTTGTTCTTATTTCTCAACCTTCTTCAAGGGCACCATTATTGTTAGAAAAAGGTGAGAAAAACAAAGAAAGAAAAGAGAGGGAAATGGAAGAGACAAAGTCTAGATTTAAAAGGATTTGTGTGTTTTGTGGGAGCAGTTCTGGGAAGAAAGCTAGCTACCAAGAAGCTGCGGTGGAGTTAGGCAAGGAACTGGTAAATTAATTCAAACAGTCAAATCCGGGTTTTCTTTTTTAAAATTCTTCTCTTTTCCTTTATATCCTTTTTCTTTTCGTTTTATTTGTAACTTTTCAAGAGCTTTCTTCTAAGGAAGAATGTTACTTGGTAAACTATATTCCAGCATTTTCCATCCAAAATTTCGATTTTAATTTCTCAGTGGTTGCAGTAGTTTCCTTCATGGTTGAAATATTAAACATGATTTTTTTTTTTCAATTTGTACGCAAGTGGGGGAGGTGTTGAAACTTGAAACAATCAAGCCTTGGACGTGCGCTTATGATTGTTGAAGGGAATTAGCTGTATAATGAGAGAAAGTTTAGGGTTTATGTTTGGCATGAGAGAGAGAGATAGACTTTGCTAGCTGTAACCCGCCTGTCAGTTGAGCAGCCTTCTTGCATGATCTTTGTTACATTTCGGTTGTTAAACCTTTGAAAATAAAAATAATTACACTAATATGAATAAGAATAATAGTAATAATAATCACCATAAATTATAATCTCTTGCTGTTCCCAAGGGAAACAAACATGCTGCACTTGATATCAACTCTCCCTTGAGCGTGTTCTTCCCTTTGGCACTTGTACAAGAAAACATCCATGATATATGTTTATGAGATTCCTTGAAATTACTTATATCACAATCGTTAATTATGGCACAGACAATGTTTATGTTCTTTCTAGCACGTGCAACTTAATGGGGTTTAGTTTCCGATGCATTTATATATATAAAATACGATTTTGTGTTGTTTTGAAGGTGGAGAGAAGGATTGATTTGGTCTATGGAGGTGGAAGCGTGGGGTTGATGGGTCTTATCTCTCAGGCAGTTCATGATGGCGGGCGTCATGTTCTAGGGTTTGTTCTTTTTCTATGTCTCCTTCATGTTTTAAGACACAAGCTTTATATATATATATATGGGTAATATATATTTATCAAAGAGTTTTTCACTCTTGAACCATGCAAATTCTTCTCAATTGTCTGTGGCAGTGAGTTTCTCAAAAAAGGCAGACATTATGGGATCAACTGCTGATTCAAGGACAAAATAATTTATTTGTCCCCTCTACTTTGTTTTTAAAAAAATTCACGTGTCAAAAGGTTCCTTCTTTGTATACACACTCCTTTACTTGATTTATTAAAAATAGTATTTTTTTTATTAAGTAGAGATATATTTGATCGACCAATTAGTGGATCTCAAAAGAATAGTCTTTTTTAAGCAGTTTTGAATTTGATCGACGGGGAGAGGTGGTCCCCTTTTGGTCCTTGCATTGTCGGTTCACAATAATAATCTCTACTATATATACATAATGCATTCCATTATTTAGCTTATGGCTATAGAACGATTCTGATTTATGGTTTGGATATTGCAGTGTCATTCCACGGACCTTGATGCCTAGAGAGGTAAAATACTTATATTACAGTGACATTGCTGAAAATGATAATATGACATTGCTTTTAATAATGGTAGAATTAATGGCTTACAGATTACTGGTGTGACCGTTGGAGATGTAAGAGCTGTATCTGATATGCATCAAAGGAAAGCCGAAATGATGCGACAGGCCGACGCCTTCATTGCACTCCCCGGTAGGAGTTTCATTCGATCATCTCTACATCAACTCTCTTATATATTCTTATGCTTTGTTCTTGCAATGATAAAACACTAGTTTGTTCTTACATGTGTGAGTTTGTTGACGGTTTGTTTAAATTTCAGGTGGCTATGGCACCCTTGAGGAGCTGCTGGAAGTTATAACTTGGGCTCAGCTTGGAATCCATCATAAACCTGTGAGAAATTTGTTAATGCCAATCATTGTGTTTAATCGGAGCTGTCTATTAGAGAAACATGTCGCTTTCCCCTTAACAAATGCACATGACATCATGTTTCCGTGTTGTAGAATTCAGTTTGGTTTTTGATAAATTAATATCATATAAATTACGATTAGATTAGGAAGAAAAACACTTAAAGAATCAATGCATGTGGTGTTTAGAATAATAGAATTCACATGGAATCATATCCGTAAGATTCAATAAAATAATGAAGCTCGTGTTTCATGGTTGGGAGAACTGATTGCAACATCTCCATTTCAATGGGAGAAAATGCATTAAAAATGTTGGTCAAATGTGTTATACGTATTTGATTGTGACGTGGGGTATTCAAAATTATTGGAGGGACTTGAAAAGTAATTTTGAATATTATTTTGGCAGGTTGGTCTGTTGAATGTAGATGGATATTACAATTCATTGTTGTGTTTCATCGACAAGGCAGTTGATGAAGGCTTTATTTCACCCACTGCACGTCGCATTATCGTGTCTGCTCCAACAACTAAACAATTGGTCAGACAACTAGAGGTAATTTAATTATTAAACAAATCCTAATACAAAAAATGAAACGGCATGCATACTCACATGTTTGAAGATTGACCAATGCCCATAACTAAGCACCTTAATCCCCTTTCATTACTTATACTTCAAGCAACGATGTTTCTTTATGTTTTTCCATGACATAGACTGAAACCCCAGGATTGAAATCACACTTGCATTGTTTTCCTTTTCTATCTAAACAGGAGTACGTTCCCGAGCACGATGAAATCATATCAAAGTTGGTGTGGGATGAAGTAGAGAGATTTAGTTATGTGTCCGACTCTGAGATTACTATATGATGTATCGTTTTAGTTCGATTGATGTATCTTAAATTTTGGAGGGTTTTGCTTACAAAGTATGTATAGATAGCGGTATATACGGTTGTTGTACCGTGAAAGGAGATTGTGCATGGACTTTGGTGTAGTTTTGGAACATGTGCAAGACAAGGCAATGGCACAAAGAAAAAATATGATCAAATATTAATACACGTTCATGGAGAATAGATGTAATGTTAGTTTCCCTTTACCCCTTTGTTAAACGGTTCTCAATACTGTTTTACTTTTATCAAAGCCAAAATAAAAAGATTGTTGTGTTTTTTTTTTTCAAAGCAATTATTTGTATCGATAAAAGACCCACTAAGACAGTAGAAAAAGTCTATAAATAAATTAAAAAAGTACAAGACCATACCACACCATGCACTTAGGACTCAAACAAAAACAACAACAAAACGACTCATCACAACAAACATACAACAAACCAAAACTGAATTTGATAGTAATTAAACTAAATTTAAAACACCAATATGTTCTTTTTGAAAACTTTATTTGATATTAATTAAAATAAATTTAAAATTTTGTGATTGGAAAATGTTATATAAAAATTTATTAATTTTAGATTTTTTTACAAATAATTGCCGCTGGTTTTATTGAATGAATAGAAAATGCACTAAAGTTACGAGAGTAGCCTATAAAATGGTAGACTAATCACATTAACCAATGATTTTCCTAAAATTAAAACTATTGAAGTGCACAAATTAACCACTAAAGTACAGAATAGCATCGTATGTAATACCCATTTTTATCCGGGCCCCAAAATTATATTCGAGTCATTTACCTTATTTGAACTAAATTCAAAAAAATATATATAGCAAAAATAGGGGCATGCCGCCCCATGCCCTCACCATGCCGCCCCATGCCTCTGCAATATTTTCCCCCACACGCCACTTCCCCATGATTTCATTTTCCATTCTAATTCATTTTAAAGGAGCCACACCACCACAAGTTAAGGGGCCGGCCATTTCAAACGAAAATTGAAACAAAGGGGAGGGGAGCTCTCGGCATTGAAAGAAAAAAACAATGGAGCTCACGGCAGATTGAAAAAAAGGGGGAGAGAGAAGCATTCACCCCTCATTTTATTTTGAGTATTTATTTTTTGGTGTATGTTTATGGTATAATCTCTTTTTTATGATCTAATAGAGATGATGTTTTATTATTAATCTTTTATTTATTTTTAGTTCTTACGTTTTTATACGTTTTTATGTTCATATCTTTTTATATGTTGTTAGGATGTGTAGATTAATTCTTGCTGGTTGTTTAATATTTGTTTTTCAATCTTTTCCTCTCTAAATATGTTCTTATCATAATATATTTGTTCATGGCTTTTATCTATTTTTTATGTATAGTATGTATGTACATCTTTGTATTTAATATAATTAGTATGTTACGTATATATAGTTTACGTATGTATATGGTACTATGTTATATGTGTAATTTGTATACATTATAAATATATGTATATACTGTTGTCATGTTCTCATATATATATATATAGTGTGTTTTTTTATCTTTTAATACATTTAAGTTTTATTATTATTATTATTATTGTTACGCCAAGTATTTTATTTTGTATATAATATATAAAATATATGTATATGTGTTTGTTATTTTTTTAGTTCATATTTTTATACCCTTTTTTATATTTTTATATATTACATATATAAGGATTCATGTAAATCAAAGAATGGTATTTTACTTAAATTACCCTATATATAAATAACAATAGATACTTTTTTTTTTTTGTAAATTTACATATAGATATATATATATATAAACTACTAATTTAATATATAAATAAGTATATTTTCAATAAATAATATAGGTATATATTTCACCTTAAACTTCATACTTTAAATATATATAATAATAGTAAATATTTTTCCTTGCATATAATTTTAAGTTAGATTAATATTTATGTATATTTTAGAGTAGTATTTTATTTATGTTAGATTCTTTTTTATGTTTTAGATAAGTATTTATGTATTTATGGTAGATTAGTTTTTTATTATGTTAGTATTTCTATGTTTATCACATTGTATTTATATTTGTTTTCTACGTTTTAAGTTTTTGAATATAAATTGTCAATGTGGTGCCCTTTTATCCGAGCGTAAATGGGCCGATGATCGGATATAGTGATGGTGGTTGGCGTTTACTCTCGGGTAACGGGGCTTTTAAAATTAACCCGCACTTATAACCAAATTTTAATTTAATATTCACTTTAATATGGAAAGTTTAATATTAATAAAGCGGTAATTATTAAAGTACCAATTTTGGGCGGTGTGGGGGTGCTCATCCTTCCCCATCCGTAACCGGCTCCCGAACCGGACATTTTAAAATCTCTGGGTTTTTTTACGGTGTTCGGTCTACCTTGAGTGGCCGGTGGTGACTCCATTTTTAAATAAAACACGGGTTTTATAAATATCCCACGGAAGACATCATTTCAAAATAAAACAAAACAAAAAAATCACTTTTTTTAGCGAGAGGGACATCGCTACAGATGGCGACTCCACTGGGGATATTTTTGTTTTTTTCAAAAAAATGAGAGTCGAGTTTTTTTCAAATAATTACCGCTTTATTAATATCGGAAATTCTATATTAAAGTAACTATTAAACTAACATTCGGTTATAATTGCGCGTTTATTTTAACGCATTTAAAATATGGCATATAAACCCGTCCTTTTTAGGTGGGGGAAAACGCTAATGCTTTCATGAGGATATCGTTCCTTTGTGTGGGTATAAGTACCGGGTGGGTCCGTAAGAGTTCGTTCCTTCACCCGATTAATGGGTCCCCCCGAATTGAATTGAAATGAGGTGATGACCGGGGCCTTGCTACTCTTAGTAGAGGACAACAAGGACAGTTCTGGTACCTCTTAGCACTAAAACTGCATATAGAGAACATAGAAACCCACCCTTTTAGAGCCATGTGAATAACCTAGGTGTTTTAGATGGGATATAAATAGGGTTGTTTTGTTTGTTTACCTTATCTAAATTGTTCTTCTATTTATGTGTTATTGATCTTATCCTGGTACTGACTCGTTTTTTTTTTTGTTTTACCCTTTTTTGCATACGTCATTGCATTTGCATTACATTGGGGTGTTGGTTCAAGTGGTTTACCCGATCAGAAATATTTCATTTTTACCCTATTTTAATTTACTCATTTGATTATTCTAATTTCAAATTGACATCATATCTGTTCATTTTGGCATTCACTGCATAGCATATCATAACACTTTAATTTTGCATTTTACCAGCATGAAATGCTGATTCACGACTGGTTCTCAATTAAAAAATTATCATTGGGAGAAAATCTAGCACTCTAGATATCAAGGCAATATTCAAAGTTGCAAATGAATCCTGTGAGTTCGGAAGTTGTGCCACGAGAACCATTTTTGAATAAGTACTTTCGCATCTAAGACATGCACCTCACATTTACATACATACATTTTGAAAATTTTAAAGTCGGTCCTCGGGTTGCCTCATTAAATACAACAAATTTGGTCGATCTAGCACCTTACAGAGCCTCTTACAAGAGCATGATCTTGGGGCATGTCCAAAAGCACCCCCACATCTTTTACAAATATTGTGCCTCTAACAAGGCCTCAGTCTAAGGGCATTCTTTGCCAAGGTCCAGCCTTCATTACCGAGTCAAACTCTCGTATCCTTTACCACAGTCTGCAAAACTGCACCTAATCCAAAATAATAATAGTAATGAGCTGCCATAAACCAACACACAATTTATGAACCCAAATTAGGGGGCAACAGAATCCGCACTCAAAGTGTCAAATTCAAGAGCAGTTTCAGACGATGGCATAAGAACGAATAAAATGTTAGGGCATCCACTCAGATGAAAGCTGATCGAACCCAGGACAAAGCCGGGGCACCGCCACATGAAAAAACCAAGATCCTGACGGGACCAGTGAGGAGTCAGGGGCATTCTTTTGAGGATCGAAAAAAAATCATGTCACATTCATGCATGTAGTTGCATTTATCTTGCATGTAATCATTTTTGCATACGTCATACATTTAGATTAAGTGCATACACCAAATCACCATGCATTTAGGGTAGATACATGCATTTAAACATAAAATTAGATACATTCATGCAATATTGCTTGTACATAACAGGTCTACGGAAAAGATCGAGTACCCTCAACATGGGGCAATGACAAGAGGGCTAACCCTAATCTTAAAGGAGGCCAAACACGAAGAAGATGCTGAAACACTCTAAATAAAAGGTACCAGTGACAATTTTTGTGAACGATTTACTAAAAATATTTTTTCTCCTTTTCAGGATTTCATTCCTCCGACGATAGTGTGGTGGAAGCCAACATCTTCCAGATTCTCACTTTTTTCAAAAGAAATAACTCATTCCAGATCTTACCCTCTGCCGACAAAAGTATAGCAAATTTTTTCCAGACATTGTCTCACTGTCAGTGGCGCAGTCATCCAACATCTTGCAAATCATGCCTCCGTCGGTGGTGGAACACCAACTTATTGTAGATCTTGCCTCCGTCGGTGGTGTTGCAGATCAGATTTTCCGTTCGGTCATGTCTCTCCATCAGTGGTGTAACGGGTCTCACATTTTGCTGATCTAGTCTCTCCGGCAGCGGTGTAGTAGATCAAATCCTATCCAGATCTTGCCTCTGTCGGTGGGGTTGCAAATCAAAATTTTCATCCAGATCCTGTCTCTCCGTCAGTGGTATAGCGGGTCTCACATTTTACTGGTCTAGTCTCTCCGTCAGTGGTGTAGCAGATCAAATCCTCTCTAGGTCTTGCCTCTTCGACGGTGTTGCAGCTAGACCAAACTTTTCCTTGGAATTTGTTTTTTAGTTACAAGAAAAAAATCAAAAAAGAAATGCAAAAAATAGAAAAAGTCAAAAAATGAAAAAAAAAGAAAAAAAATCAAAAAAAGAGAAAGAAAAAAATCAAAAAGAGAAAAGAAAAAAAGAAGAATAAAAGAAAAAAGGAAAAAATCAAAGAATCCAAAAAAACAAAAAAACAAAAAATCCGAAAAAAATCAAATCAAAATGAAAATCAAGTTGTTATCATTTGCCGATCTTGCTCCTCCGTTGATGGTATAGTAAGATCTGTGTTTTATAAATTTAAGGTTCTGCCTCTTCGTCGGTGTTGCAGCTGAACCAAATTTGCCTAAGTCTGATCATGCCTCCTCGTTAGAGTTGTAGCTTGATCAAAAAAAGAAAAGAAAACCATCTGATCATGCCTCTTCGTCGGAGTCGTAGCTAGATCAAATCTTCAGACCTTGCCTCTTCGTCGGTGTTGTAGCTGAACCTAATTCATTAACTCTCGGTCTTGCCTCTTCGTCGATGTTGTAGCTAGACCAAATTCACTAACTCTTGATCTCGAAAAAAATTGAAAGAGCTTGATCAACATTACTAACTTTAGAGAAAAATCGAAAAAAGCTTGGTCAAAATTTACTAACTTTCTAGTTGTATCAATGTTGTATCTTTAAAAAAATTCAAAAAAGAGAGAAAAAAAAAAAAAACAAAGCAAAAAAATGAAAAAATGAAAAAAGAGCAAAAAAGAAAGGAAAAAATAAAAAAATAAAAAAGAAGAAGAAGTTTTCGATTTTCTAATACTGCCTCTTCGTCAGAGTTGTAGCTGAATCAGACATTGGAACTTTCATCCACTGATCTCATCGCTTCGTCAGAGTCGTAGCTTGATCACACTAAAAGAACAACTCTCCGATCATGCCTCTTCGTCAGAGTCGTAGCTGGATCAAATCTTCAGACCTTGCCTCTTCGTCGGTGTTGCAGCTTGGTCAAATCTAACTTTCGGTTCTGCCTCTTCGTCGGTGTTGTAGCTGAACCTAATTCACTAACTCTCGGTCTTGCCTCTTCGTCAGTGTTTTAGCTAGACCAAATCCACTAATTCTTGATCTCGCCTCTTCGACGGTGTTGTAGCTTGATCAACATTACTAACTTTAGACCATGCCTCCTCGTCGGTGTTGTAGCTTGGTCAAAATTTACTAACTTTCTAGTTGTATCAATGTTGTATCTTAAAAAGAAAAAAAAGAAAAAAGAAAAAAGAAAAAAGAAAAAAAAAGAAAAAGAAAAAAGAAAAAAAAATAAAAAAATAAAAATAAAAATGAGCTTTCAACCAAATTCTGATCATGCCTCTTCGTCAGAGTCGTAGCTTGATTACACAAATCCACCAACTCTCCGACCCTGCCTCTTCGTCAGAGTCGTAGCTGGATCAAATCTTCAGACCTTGCCTCTTCGTCGGTGTTATAGCTTGGTCAAATCTAACTTTCAATTATGCCTCTTCGTCGGTGTTGTAGCTGAACCTAATTCACTAACTCTCGGTCTTGCCTCTTCGTCGGTGTTGTAGCTAGACCAAATTCACTAACTCTTGATCCTGCTTCTTCGTCGGTGTCGTAGCTGGATCAACATTACTAACTTTAGACCATGCCTCTTCGTCGGTGTTGTAGCTTGGTCAAAATTTACCAACTTTCAAGTTTTATCAATGTTGTATCAAAAAAAAAGAAGAAAAGAAGAAAAAATAGAGCAAAATGAAAAAATAGAAAAGAAAAAGCAAAAAGAAAAGAAAAGAAAAACAAAGAAAAAAAGAGAGAAAAGGAAGAAGTTGTCAGTTTCCTGGTCTTGTCTCTTCGTTAGAGTTGTAGCTTGATCAGACATCAGGACTTTCATCCATCGGTCTTGCCTCCTCGTCAGTGTTGCAGCTGGATCAAATTTTGTAGACCCTGCCTCTTCACCAGTGTTGCAGCTGGGTCGAACTCTCTTTAGGTAATAGCTTATTATCAATAATGTAGCAAGTTGGACTCATTTTGCTTCCCCAACAGACAACCCTTTATTTTGAAGATTTTGCTTCCTCCAAGAGTGACAAAGTAGATACGTCAAGTATGGAAAGAAGACTTGCGCCGAAAAGAAAGAAGATCTACCGAAGAAAGAAGATACGCGTCAAAAGGAGAGAAGTTCAGCCAGATCAGACAAAAATTGTTATTCTTTTGTCTTTGCTCTATTCCTGTTACACAGTAATGACCAAAGAGGGGCAGTTGTAATACCCATTTTTGTCCGAGACCCAAAATTATATTCGAGTCATTTACCCTATTTGAACCAAATTCAAAAAAAATATAGCAAAAATAGGGGCATGCCGCCCCATGCCTTTGCAATATTTCCCCCACACGCCACTTCCCCATGATTTCATTTTCCATTCCAATTCATTTTAAAGGAACCACACCACCACAAATTAAGAGGCCGACCATTTCAAACAAAAATTGAAACAAAGGGGAGGGGAGCTCTCGGCATTGAAAGAAAAAAAAACAATGGAGCTCACGGCAGATTGAAAAAAATGGGGAGAGAGCCGGCATTCACCCTTCATTTTATTTTGGGTATTTATTTTTTGGTGTATGTTTATGGTATAATCTCTTTTTTATGATCTAATAGAGATGATATTTTATTAGTAATCTTTTATTTATTTTTATTTCTTACGTTATTATATGTTTTTATGTTCATGTCTTTCTATATGTTGTTAGGATGTGTAGATTAATTATTGGTGGTTGTTTAATATTTGTTTTTCAATCTTCTCCTCTCTAAATATGTTCTTATCATAATATATTTGTTCATGGCTTTTATCTATTTTTTATGTATAGTATGTATGTACATCTTTGTATTTAATATAATTAGTATGTTACATATATATAGTTTACGTATGTATATGGTACTATGTTATATGTGTAATTTGTATACATTATAAATATATGTATATACTGTTGTCATGTTCTCATATATATAGTATGATTTTTATCTTTTAATACATTTAAGTTTTATTATTATTATTATTATTATTATTATTATTATTATTGTTACACCAAGTATTTTACTTTGTATATATTATATAATATATAAAATATATGTATATGTGTTTGTTATTTTTTTAGTTCATATTTTTATAACC
Source organism: Hibiscus mutabilis (assembly GCA_019671005.1). NCBI lineage: Eukaryota > Viridiplantae > Streptophyta > Magnoliopsida > Malvales > Malvaceae > Hibiscus > Hibiscus mutabilis. Next base: position 24,902,322 of record CM033713.1, read on the forward strand.
TTTTTTATATTTTCATATATTACATATATAAGGATTCATGTAAAACACATAATGGTATTTTACTTAAGTTACCCTATATATAAATAATAATAGATACTTGTTTTTTTGTAAATATACATATAGATATATATAAACTACTAATTTAATATATAAATAAGTATATTTTCAATAAATAATATAGGTATATATTTCACCATAAACTTCATACTTTAAATATATATAATAATAATAATAAATATTTGTCCTTGCATATATTTTTAAGTTAGATTAATATTTATGTATGTTTTAGAGTAGTATTTTATTTATGTTAGATTCTTTTTTATGTGTTAGATTAGTATTTATGTATTTATGTTAGATATGTATTTTATTATGTTAGTAGTTATTTATCTGTTTATCACATTGTATTTATTCATGTTTGCCATGTTTTAAGTTGCATTCGGAATATAAATTGTCAATGCGGTGCCTTTTTATCCGAGCGTAAATGGGGACAGTATCAGGCGTAGTGATAGTGGTTGGGCGTTTACTTTCAAATTATAATCAAATTTTAATTTAATTGTCACTTTAATCCGGAAAGTCTAATATTAATAAAGCGGTAATTATTAAAGTACCAATTTTGGGCGGTGTGGGGGTGCTCATCATTCCCCATCCGTAACCGACTCCCGAACCTGACATTTTAAAATCTCTGGATTTTTTTTACGGTGTCCGGCCCACCTTGAGTGGCCGGTGGCGACTCTATTTTTAAATAAAACACGGATTTTATAAAAATTCCACGGAATACATCATTTCAAAATAAAACAAAAAAAACTATTTTTTTTAGCAAGAGGGACATCGCTACATCGTTCAAGAAAATGATAGATAAACAAACTGGTAGCACAATTTTTTAGCTTGAGTTTTCTGTTGTGCAATTTGCTTTAGTTCTGGAAATTTTAATTTTGTTCCAAAGGTTGTAATTGGTTTATGCTTATGATTCACTCTTTCAATGCAATAATTGACTTTTGTTGTTTTAGTATAATTTCAATCAATTGTTACTTCTTTTACTTTAATATTTATATATTTTGCCATTTCTGCAAACTTCCATGGTTGACATTCAATGGTATTGTAGGTCAAAATAGCAAGGAAGGAACAAAGCCCAAGATTAAATGTGTAAATATGAAGGATTAAATAAGATTAAATTGAAAAAAAAATATGTAAATAATGAGGATTAAATTTAGTATTTTTTTCGAATTAAGACTAAATTGATTGAATGTATAAATATGAAAGATTAATTTACTATTATACGAAGTTTTATAAAAAAGTACTTAACGGCCTTTAATGTCTAATTAAATCTTTATGTTGAGAAATTAAATAAATTAAATCCCCGTTCTAAAAAAATTAAATCAATTAAGCTTTTATATTTTTTTATTTTTCAAATCGGGACCAACAATTGTTTCATATATAAAATAATTGGGCAAGCCACTTTTTTGTTGCCAAAAGCCATCATTGACTGAATTAATCAATTATGTACAGGGCTCGTATGGAAGGGAAATGATACAAAGGTTAACGGTGCTAAGGTTCGTTGGAAACAAATATGTCAGCCTCGTGCTCGAGGTGATTTAGGGCTTAAGGACCTTTATAGTTGGAATAAAGCGTGCATTATGACCAAATTTGAGATATTTTAACTCAAATCAGCTCCATCTGAATACTATGAATTGTGTTCATATTTTACAAGGGAGATATATATTGGACATTCCTATGGTTTAAAGTCGTTATTGGTGCTCGAGAAGAATTTTGGGCTTAAAGATGAAAGGTAATAAAGGTTTTCAAAGCAGGGGATGGCCTATTAGGAGCAATGGTATTACGTAGGGATGCCAAAGGGGCAGGCGGGTTTTTGGCCATCTCAAAAATTTAAAGTCTCAATCCGACCCGTTTTGACCCGAGTTTAATATATTTTTATTCCAGGCCCGACGTAATAAAAGTATAACCAGACTCTGACCCGACCTCGGAATTTTAATATAAAACCCGATTAAACTCGACTCGTCCCAAAGAAAATTAATAAAAATATTAAATATAAGATATAAAAATATAATAAATATAAATATATATTTATAAATAAACCGGGTCGGGAATTTTCACCCTAAACCCGAACCCAACTCAAACTTCTTTAAAATCTTACTCGACCCGAAAACTGAAAATCCAAAAATAAAATCTGACCCTACCAGATCGGATCGAGTCGAAAATATTCGGGGGGGGTTCATACCTAGGTATTAAAAATGCTGGTTGAGAAAATTCAAAAAGTTTTTCACTCATTTACTGCAGATTTAAGATGACATTTACATGATTTAAATCACTCATTTACTGTACATTTAATATGGAAAATACTTGATTTAAATCAGATTTAATATGACAATTACAAACAAATTAATTTATGTCATTGTTGTTTTGGGTGATTTATCGATTTTACCCCAACTTTCAGCCTATAAATATAATATTTCTTATTCACATTTAGTGTATCTCAAACACTCTCATATGTGCTTCAAGTTAGTTTGTTTTTGGAAGGAGATTGGGCCTAAGGCTTCCGTGGTTCTTTAGTGCAGACTCGTGTGGTGTCCAATTAAGGACTGAACTAGGATTTGAAGTTAGGATAAAATATTTATGTTTGAAAGTGAATAGTATAAATTCATAAATAATCTAATTTTTTAAAAAGAATTATATATGAGAACAAATGTAAAAAAAAATAGGAAGTAATTATGTTTTCTTTCCTTCCATGGAGATGTATAGGCAATTATGTTTAGGTAGGGGCGTTAGTTAATTGGTTTGTATTATATACTTTACAACCAATTAATTGGTCCAAGTAGCTCTCACTATCTCCGCGTCAGATTAGCACAAAATGAATGGGCCCTGTCCTCAACATTCGACTCCAAATTTTGGGGCGATGGGCCGTGCTTTAAATTCTTTCACGACAATACTTTCTTTTGTTTACCGGCTATTTCTTAATAAAAGCTGATGCTTTTTGAATGGTAAAATTGGACGAGATTTTTACTGGTTTTCTTTTTTTGGGTAAATGTTCTACTGGTTTGTTAGATTAAGTTTTTAGGTAATTTGCAATAACAATGAATTAAATTTTGATTTCTTCCAATTTTTGGGGTTCAATTACTTTTTAGGTCATCTTAATTTAAAAAATATGTAAATTAAGACTTCACTCTCTAATTTGTGAGTCAAATTGTGTTTTAGATTCCTATTAGTTTTGAAACTATACGAATTAAGTTTTGATCCATATTTTTTCAGTTTAAATATTTCTAAGGTTTTTATCAATTTCAAAATTAAACAAATGACTCTAACTCTTAATTTTTAAATCTTAAATTAATGACTTAACATTTAGACTCTAACTCCAATTTCATTATTGTTTATATTTTATCTCCCAAAAGTTTTAGTTTAGCTCGTTCCTATTCACAATTTTACAAAGATAGTTTTTTTATAAAAAATCAACAAAATACTTTTTTTGTTGCCCTCCGGCTCTCAGGCTTCGCCCTGACAAATCTGTATCAACTTATGTCGCACACTTAATTTTGGTAGGTGATTCTCTCAAAAGAAATTTTTGTATACATAACACCTTGAACTTAAGATTTTATTTAAGCGGTATTAAACTACTTATCACTTAAACGAATCTCATTAGTATCAAGAAAAATACTTTGATTTGAGAAATAACATTAATCCAATGCGTAAGAATCCACGTTGAAATGACGGTGATTATGGATGTGATTGGACTTTCCAAAAAGAAGAGGCAGATTACAATACTTTGGTAAAGTTTGAAAGAAACACGGCAAGAAAACAAAACAAAGTAATGAAAAAAAAAACTCCAGGCCACTTGATTTTGACCAATTACAAAACATATGTTCAAAAAAATTGATGTTTTAGAGTAGGAACAAGTGGCCATAACGGTCCTCTTTGGTCATTGTTTTGGTACTGGATTTGTTTCAAGAAATCAATCAGTGGTGGTGGGGTCCCACTTCATCTCTTTCTACGCGGTTCCCCTAGTTTGACTTCAATCGGCTAATTTTGGGGCTTAAAGACATTCCAAGGACCATTAGGTCCTATTTTTATTAAACTAAGACCATAAATTTTATATTTTTTAAGAATAGCATCATTACAGTGAACTCGTCGTACATTTATAGCAAGTTTTAAAATAATATTTTTTATTCAAATTCGACGTAGGTTCTTGGTGAGTTTTGGATTTTTTTTTATAAATATCCGGTTTAAATCTTAATTAGAAGATTAACCTAATCTTAAACCGAACTTTCCATAGGGACACGACGAGTTTCAAGTGGGTTAACGGCAGCCGTGACTAAACAACAAAAACCGTAACTTGAAAAACATTCACGGCGAGTTTCATTTTTTATCTGTTAACCAACGATCATCTTTTTCAAGTTACGGTTTTTGTTGTTTAGTATAAATAGGAAGGTTGGTGTAGAGTGTTCAGCACCTAAATATTCTTCAACCTTTGTAGTTTGAGCAAAGTAAGTAAGATTGTTAAGCCGTGTGATTTTCGTAGAGCCCCGAAAAAATCAACCACGTAAAAAAATTTGGAAAATTCAAGGTAACGGTTTTTTGAATTTTTAGATTATGGTATTTATGAGTTTTTTTTTGTAAAATTATTTGTTATTCGAATGTGTTGTTATGATTTAAGGTTTTTTGGCACAGAATTTTTGGGGAAAAAAGGCATTGTTAAGACGTGAAGAATCGCACATCACAAACAACATGGAATTATTGATAATAATTGTTTATTTTTTTACGAATTTTAATTTGTTGTTTGTAAATAATAAAGTAGTAATTTAATTTAAATTTTGTGTTTGTAGACGGAGGGGACACTATTTCGGCCCCGGTTGCTATGGAGTGATCCGCCAAGCACAAAAATCTGTGGATTTCTGGAGACAGCCAGATTTAGTTACACGGCAAAGATTCGTGACTTCAAAATCATGCCGCAGTTGATTAATGGATTGGTGGAGCGTTGGAGACCGAAGGCGCACACCTTCTACATGCCGTGCGGGGAGTGTACAATCACCCTCGAAGATGTTGCTATGCATCTTGGTGTTCCAATTTTGGGTATTCCGGTCATTGCGTGTAACAAGTATATTCCTGAATATTATTGTATGCAGTATTTGGGGAGGCACTAGATGCGAGGGATATAGGTGATAAACGGGTGAGGATGACATGTCTCAGGAATACGTTTCAAGTGGATCGACATTCCACACCAGTAGAAGTTGCATGCGCTGCTCGGGCCTATATTTTGCGCCTCTCGGTGGGATACTATTTTCGGACAAATCGACTTCTCATGCGCACACGCAGTACTTCCCGTTCTTGGATACTTTAGTCGAAGCGAGAAGATATAGTTGAGGATCTGTATTATTAGGTTTCCTCTACCGCGAGTTGTGCAAGGCAACGACCCAAACAATCATCAACAATCGATTCATGCACGCCAATATTGGTGGGTGGGTGGTGCTGCTACAATCATGGGTCTGGTACAGGCTTCCATTCCTGGCACTAATTTACGATGCTCTGTATGAATTCTCACTCGCTTCAAGGTAATAATGTTTATTCCCATAATTATTTTAAATATTGTTAGGGAAACCATGATGTATCTATGTATTTATATTATGCAGATGGGCCCAAAAATTAAAAAAGAAGGTGTTCTAGACTGTTGAGATATTTATTTAGATATAACTCAATGAAAAATATTTTTGGACTTGAACAAATATTGCAAAATTAATTCAAGGTTCATTCAACTTGAAAAAATACATTTGAACGGTTTTTGAAAAGAATTTTGACTCGAACAAATTTTTTAAATGTTTTAAAAGTAAAAAATGACTACTCGTACTAGTAAAATCTTTCCTCGTATCGATATGCAGAAGCATTTTAATTTTAGAGAGCACTTCGCGTACCAATACGAAAGCCTCCATATCGATACTCGAAGTACCGTAATGATACGGATGTATCGTGTACTGGTACGCTATGCATTTATGTACAACGGCTCTTTCTTGTTTTGGCAGGTACCGATACCCATTTTCGAGTACTGATACTCAAGGTTATAGAAATACATTTATGGATCGAATTAAAGTACCCACACTATAAAAAATGTAAACACCCACCTAGAAAGCTATTTTGTTTACAAATGTCAATACCTCATTGTTGAAGAATAGGTTCTATTTGATCCTTATAAAAACTAGGGAGAGGGTTCTATCTTAGCCCGTTAAAAGATAGGTTATAAAGGTTACCTCTTGAGCCTGTAAAAAGAAAGAATTCATTGTTAGTAAATTGAGAAATCCTTAGTGTGGATGCAAAGGTAGTGGATGTAGACCTTGATTAAAGGTCGAACCACTCTAAAATTGATCATGTCAAAATGTCCATCTTTTTTGGTCTTTGTTTTCCTAAATTCAAAAAAACCTCTTAACCATTCATCGGAGCTAAATTCGATTAAAGACATCGAGCCTGACAATTGGTACCAGAGTGAGACTCAAATCGACGGTCTAACAATCATTGAGAAGATTCTTGAAGTGCTCGATCCATTTCTAAATTCAACCGACCTTGAAAAGCTATTTTGTACAACATCAAGATCAAGGATTCAAAGATAAACCATCAATCCTCCTCTCAATTGCAATGGTGGCATGCTCATACATTAAAGATAGGTAACCTTTAAGCTTAATCCTTTAGATTATTTCTTTGATTGCTTATTTTTAATGATAAAATGTTCATGCATATTTAATTATTAAATTTTTATAAATGTATGACATCGAAAGAGTTTTTATGCATAAGTGTGTTTAACATACTCATTCTTATTTTTGCATAAACACTAAAAAGACTTGGATAAATTAAATTTCGTGGATTTTTAAACTTGATCATTTTTATTGAAATTTAATAATTTTCTTAAGTGTCAAAGTATTTTGAGCTAAATTTAAAAATGGAACGCACTTATTAAAGGGGAGTTTTTATTTTTCAAAAGAATCAACTTACTCTCTATTGTTATTTTTGAACTTTAAAGATTGAAATTATTTTTGATATAACAAAAAGGGGAAGAGATAAGTTTGAAAAATTAACTTTCAAAAATAAAAATGGGAGCTTTAAATATTTTTTCTAAAATATTCTATTTTTCTAAAATTATTTTTCTAAGGGGGAGATTTTTAAAAACAAATTTTCAAGAGGTTTCGTTATATCAAAAAAGAGGAGATTGTTGAGATATTTATTTTGATATAACTCAATAAAAAATGTTTTTGGACTTGAACAAATATTGCCAAATTAATTCAAGGTCCATTCAACTTGAAAAATACATTTGAAAGATTTTTGACTCGAACAATTTTTTTAAATGTCTTAAAAGTAAAAAAAATTCACTGCTCGTACCGATATGGTCTTTCCTCGTACCGATACACAAAAGCATTTTGATTTCCAGAGAGTACTTTCGTATCGATACTTGAAGTATTGTACCAATGCGGATGTATCGTGTACTAGCATGCTATGCATTTATGTGCAACGACTCTTTCTTGTTTTGGCAGGTACCGATACCCACTTTTGAGTACCGATACCCAATGTTGCAGAAATGATTTATGGCTAGAATTAAAGTCCCCAACGGCTAATTTTTATTCCACACTATAAATACAAGCCAAAGACACTTGAAGAAGTAGAGGATGGACATCCAAGCTTAAAGATCAAGATAATACAGTTTTATTGTCTATTTCTTGCAATCTCTTGTATTTCTTTAGTCCAATCCTAGTGAGCCAAAAAGTGTAAACACCCACCTAGAGAGGTATTTTGTTTACAAATGTCAAGACCTCATTGTTGAAGGATAGGTTCTAGTTGATCTTTATAAAAACTAGGGATAGGGTTCTATCTTAGCTCGTGAAAAGATAGGTTGTAAAGGTTACTCCTTGAGCCTATAGAAATGAAGAATTCATTGTTAGTGAAATGGGAAATCCTTAGTGTGGATGCTAAGGTAGTGGATGTAGACCTTGGTTAGAAGGTTGAACCACTCTAAAATCGATTGTGTCAAAATGTCCATCTTTTTCGGTTTTTATTTTTCCAAATCCAAAGAAACCTCTACACCCTTCATCGGAGCTAAATTTGGTTAAAAACATCGAGCCTAACACAGACCAATTTAATCCTTAAAGTTAGAACAAGGATTGACCTCTACTGCCAAGTTTAGGTAATGTAAATTTCTAATTTCTATCCCATTTCTAATTTCTAATTTGGTTTTCGTTGGTAGTTGCAAAATCAAATTAATTTGCACGCGAATGATTTTTTTATGGACGAATTGTTGTAGTTCCAATAGATGCCATATTTGGATGATGATTTTCACGCAGTGATTCCAAACCATGCGTACAAAAATGCCGAAAATTGGCGTTCCATAATGTCGTTAATACATTTTGCGATTGTTGAGATGTTTTACGGCAATCGAGTCCTTCGACAGATCGGATACCACCAGCCTATACCAAGCAGTCGATCGACATGGATGAAATGGAAGTAATGGACTCACGTGGTAAGAATGAATCAGATTGGCCTACCAAATATTTGTCATACATAGCATTGTGGCATGAAAGGTCAAACACGTTGCCTCCTTGTGTTCCCGTTCGAGCGGATGATTTCAATTTCTCAAATTTTGAGTACTATCAGTGGTTTGGCGCAAACATCAAACCGTACTTGATGTCCCAAGTCCAACATGTTGCTTTCCTTGTTTTGTTTTAAGCCCGACAAGCCCATGAAGTATCGAGTGAGTCGTCATCAGGTGCGGGGTCATTTAGAGGCAGATCAAGCAAAAGGTGGGGTATAGGTAGATTTGGAGGTAGAGGTAGAGGTACAGATAGATGTTTAAGAAGAGAGGTAGAACCAGAACCTGAACCTACATTGCCATTGTTTGATGTCGGCTTTTTTTCACCTTCATATGGGTCCCCGAGTTGGGATCACATTTTGCAAATTACACAAGGGTCATGGAATTTGCAGATTCTATATAAAATAGGCGTGTGGAGATGTGCACCTAGTAGTTGGGGCAGTCAAGGACAAGGATCTGCATCACAAGTGAAATGATCTACAATTAATTTTGAAGATGTTTATGTGCCTACATTTGCGGTCCCGCAAGCTCAATATCTTCATCTGCAGCATGATGTGGAGTACATGAAACATTAATGTTGACAACGTCCATATCAGGTCATATATTCTCGGGTGGTGTTGGGGGAACTAGTCTAAGTATGTTCAGTGAACCGCGTCATACGACTCCAGATCATGAAGATGAGACAGACGAGGATGGGAGTGGGGATATAAGTGGAGAAGGTGTTGATGCTTCTGCTACTGCTGATGATGATGAACAAACATCGATTCAACCTCGACTTCGACATGGGTCGCATTTCTATGACCAGACGCACTAAGGTCGCCACCAAAGCCTAAGGCCCAAGAGAGGAAGAGGACCAAGAAGAGGAAGATAGAGAAATGTAATTTTGTCTTTAATTAATTTTGAACAAATTTAATGAATAGTTTTTGGATATTTATCTTTAAATTTTAGATAAATTAAAATTTTGATTTTAAGTAATTTAAAATATTAGTTTGATAAAATTAATAAGTTAACTAATTTAAATACTTTTATATCTGACGTGTAACATTCCGATCTCGACCCGGATCTGAAGTACTACATTCGGGTCACCCAAAAACTGACCCATCAAATTTCTAATTTAAAAACTACAGTTTAGCCATCATTTAAAACTTTAGACATCCATAAATCCATTAAGGTAAAAAAACATTAACATTAAGTTTACAAAACGAGAGCTCCAAGTTTAAAACACTGCATACCAAAATAATATTTCAAATAGAGTTACAGACACAACATTGCTAAGGTCCTATGAATACATTAGCCCAAATTAAATAACAAGTATTGCACTCTAAAGCGAATGCAGTGCTGGAAATCCTTGTCGATATGTTCCTCCAAAGGGTGACCTGTCAACCTACGCATGAAAAAACAACACATCCGCACGCTGAGCTAACACAACTCAGTAGTACATTTCTACTCTATCACAATTCATGATTATCATAAAATAAGCATGCAAGATAATATAATGTAGAGAGCATATATAAGGCTTTACTATCTATGAGCTATCATCTAGCCTACACAAGCTAGAGTTATTAGATTACCTATCTCAAGGTATCGGTAAGCTTAAAAGAAGTCTTACATGTTTCCACAAAGCTTTCCATACTCGAGGTCACATAGCCTATTGAAATACTCAAGCTCACATAGCCCATCGAGTTAATACATACCACACCCTAATCACTCAACCATCAGGTACATAAGCCATCATCTATAACATTCACACAACATACGTAAATATATCCATACATCATCTACATAATAGCCAACGAAGCCCTACTTTACCCGTGCTCAAACAGCTATCGGGTTACCCGTGTTCACACGGGTGTCAATTTAAATGGACCATATTCGGATCAACATAACCACAGATATGTCCTAGACATACTTGGATCACATTAGCCACAAGTAGTCTTTACCTGAGCTCACTCAGCCTATCAGGTTACTCGAGGTCACTCAACCTATCAGTTAATTACCTTATCCGGATTACCATAGCCACATATAGATTTCTAACTGCACCTAGATCACTCAACCCGTAGATACGTTGGATGTACTTGTTCACTCAGCCAGAAGTACACATCCCCTTATATAAGTACCGTAGTACTGACTTTAGGACATCCAGATTCTTTTACCACAACACAAGATAACACATGCTCTCTGAGCACTCATACACCTCACCAAGAGGTAAGTGGCACCCAGCCAAGCCATCAACAAATGCCCCAAGGCATAACACTAACCATCACAATTATATCGAGTTATCATTTACCAAACTATTACACGTTATTTTCATTTATGAGGTTAAATCTTGGTTTCTCAGTTTTACAATTCATTTTTATCACCTTAGAAGCCCATTGGGCCATAACCTTCGAATTATCAACCCCTCAAACTTATTTCTAACTTTTACGGGCAGATTGCTCAGTGGGTATCGATACACAACATCGAGTACCGATATGCCTCTCTAGGTTCTAATACCCACCCTATGCGTACCGATACTCAGCTCCACATGATAGGGTTGACTATTGACCCTGTATCGATACACGAACCACGCGTACCTATATACTCTAGGTATTGATACGACTCTAAGCGTACCGATACCATATTAAACTAATGAAATTTTACTGATAAGGCTCGAGCTTGTACTGATACTCCCTTTAAATTTTACTTGTGTTCATCTTTTAGAACACAGGGTATCATTACAGGATCCTCGTGTATCGATACCGAAGCCTAGAAATGGCTTCCAAGGCTCGAGAAATCACTTTCCAAGCCCCGGAACGTAACCATTAAACTCTTAACTCAATCATACCTCTTATGGGAGTTAATTAGGGTTGTTTACCATTTTTACACGTTACTAACTTTTAGTCCGAGATTTACCATTTTCAAAGCTTTAAGCTACCTTAATACCAAATTAGTAATCATAAACCATACAATCGAGCAAAGCAATCACTTTATGATCTTCAAGAAGAGTACGAGTCAGAGATGTACTGACCTTAGCTAAAGATCCCAGATTTTCTTCACACACCTACAATCCTCAACTTCTTTTATGCGGCTCCAACTTTAATAAACCCCAAGGCGTCTTCTTTATACCTCACAACAAGGAAACAAATCAAAACTAAAACAAAGCACTAAAGAGAGGTCTAGCCACAGATTAACATCCTTGAAACATGAAAGAAACCTTAAAAACTTAAACCCCATCAAAAACCCATTAATGAAGAACACACATTTATACCTCAAGAGTATACTTTTCTTGAAGTCCTTGGTAGGGGGAATTAATATACTAAAATCTTGAAACTTAAATGGAAGAAATGAGGTTGAAAGCTTGAACCTTTAAGCTTGGTGGCTATGCGATTTTTGAATAAGAAAGATAAAAGATGAAGATAGGGGAAGAAAAGGTGTAGGTGATGATATCACCAAGCCAGACCTTGTCTCCCCTTTTCCATTTCACGTGGGGGACAAGGAGGAGAGGTAAATGGTCATCCTATTTATTTAAAATTGGTTTATTCTCCCAGTAAAACCCCCTATCTTTTACTGTTACTACAAGAATGCCACTCCCCAAGCTTACATAGCCAAATTCTCATCCAAAAAGGCCCAAAGTTGGCCCAAAGATTCTAAATACTTCAACTAACACGAAGGTTCATAATATGGGTCAACGCCCAATCGTTGACTTGAAAATTTGAGTCGTTACAACTCTTCCTTCCTAAAAGAAATCTCGTCCTCAAAATTAAACAAATGAAGGAGATACAACTATATCGGATCCAACTATTAGCCAACTCACATACGTTTACCTTGATTATGAAATTTCTCTAACAAACTTCCTTAGCCCCCCTCAGGAAACCCCAATGACTCATTTCTAACAATTGAACAACATTCTCATCTAACTTTAAACCCGAACAACTTAGGATAAACTCAAAAGATACTATCTAGGCATTAATTCAAAGAACTCACTTTGATTGGGTTTCATATCGGTTAACAATCCTTTCTGCCATCATTCACAATTCAAGCATTTGAACTCTAGCCTCATCCGTGCCCAGAACACGACACCTCTTCGAATATATACTACTAGGAACAGTTCTTCATCTATCATTAACACCATGACCAAATGTTTCACGAACTTGAAAAACTCTAACAATCGAATTCTACCATAATTCCATCTTGAAATAAAAACTCTTCTCCCCAACTTGGCTAACCAAAACAAAACAAAGCGTTACCCTTGACTAGAACTCACCCAACACCAACAGAAGCTAACTCACGATCATGTAACTCTACTAATCGAGCCACTTTGATTTTGAAAGAAGACTGTTGCTCCTTGCAAACTCTACTAGAGGCATCAAATGTTTGAATGTTTTTATCCAATCTAACCCAACCACTTAATTCCAACGGACAGTTGTATTGAACTCTAACAAGCCCTCAAGGATTTTCAAATGGTTCTTCCAACAAGATTTGGTTTTCCACATAACAATAGCCGATAACCCACATTTCTGTTGTGCTACTCTGATTGTCTTTACATTGTTTACCATGTATGTAGACAACCAATCTCAAAACTCAATAGAGCAAATACTTTCTTTAACCTTCAACTTATGATACTCATATTCTGAATGATCACACAAAAAACTCAAAACATTTCAACCAATTACAAGATTATTAACATCGAGAAATGGGTAACATACCTTTACTGTTACATATCAGCTCACAATAACCAATGCCACCACTCAGTGCCATACCAACACAGGTACGTCCCAAGGTGAACCACTTAATGATGACACTTGCGTTCCCTCACTTTTACAAATGAGTCATCACTCTAAAAGTTCAGTCAGTGACATAGCACAAGGTGATGGACACACACACCAAACTCGATGTTACCTCTATCGTAGGTTCCAATTCCATGTTCAAGAGGTAAGCTCGCTCATCCTTTGAAGAGTACATCAACATCCTCTTAAATGCCCGTAACTCTAAAGTCTCAGAATCTCAACCCTCGTATCTACTACGTGGGCTAAGAATGTCTTGCAACTTATAAGGCTCTCCTTAAACTAACATCACAGGAACACGACCTTCTCGCTAGAGAGGTAATAGTTGTAACACCTCATTCCCGTATTCGATTACCGAATATGAGTCAGAGATGTCACTGAATGATAACATGATTTTTATTAAAAATTCTATAAATTTAAAACCTTTGAAAATTATTTATATTGACTAATGCACAAAATTGGAGCTCCTTTACTTTTAAAAAATAAATTTGACTGTTCAAAAAAAATTATCAGATTTTGAACTAAAATAGACAAAATTATCCCATTTATACATGCCACTAAAATAAATTAAAAACCTCAAGTTGAATGTCATTACTGCGATAGCTTGATGAAAATTTCTGAACTTGATGCAACTCTTTGCTTCGTCCAAATATTTGAACCACCTACGTGTGCACAATCAACACACGCTAAGTATGAACTTAGTGAGGCAATAAAGGAAATAACAATAATTTAAACTTTATTCTACTTCATGGATATGTTTATATAACATGATATATGTCAATGCATCAACTTTCACATTGCATTAGTAATGATTTACTATATGCCAATGTTATAAGACTTTGATGCTTGTCCATTTGTTATAATATGCCATATATGCATAAATGCATCATGATCACTAGACATGTAAATCCATCATGTTATTCATATATTAACATGATATAAATCACATATAAATTTCTTAGCAATATACTGGCTATTTATTCCAAAAGCTCATAAGCTTATTTACCTATTTATCATTTATTAACCAATAAACCATAGACCAAATATAAGCTATGGGGACCTTGGGTACACGAGTCAAATATGCACCGAAGTGCTAATACACATAAGGTCGTGCCCACCATAATACACATAAGGTCATGCCCACCATATGCACTGAGTGTCCTTTATATACACTTAGTGCTAAACCGAGTATGCAGCGTGCTGCTGGACTCTATGGCATGCCAACTATACCTTGTCACTCAATAATATACTTGGTCATATATTCTATATTTATTTCATCCATGGCAATGTATATCAACATAATTTAACATTGGGCAGTTCATACCGAATTAACATTCATAATATAACATCATATATAACTAGTGATCCATGCATTTATATTCAACTTTTGACATATTTAGAACATGTCAAATATATGATTAATGACATAAATATCATGCCAATATAAACAAGGTAAACTAATTACAAGTCTTCCTAATGATGTATAAAACATCCATGTATCATGTTATGTATGCATTGCACTCACCTTGACACTTCTTATCCCAACTAAATTGAATAAATTAAGAGAACTCCAAGCTTGATCCTTTTCCGTATCTATTGAATTTTTTATTTCTCGTGTTTACTTGAACGCTTCACATGCACCCTTTACATGCACAAATTAATAACACCAATAAGGTACTCATTTTATAATCTGTCAGTCTGCGCTACCTTCAAAGAAATATTTATTTAAAACAATCTAAAACTCAAAATTCGATTTAGTTTGTTCTGACATAAACTAGATTCGATAATCTGTTCAACAATATAAACTAATAGCCCAAATTCAACTAGTACGATTTATGGCGAATTTTCAAAGTTGAATTCCAGTGCTGAATTTTGGAGCAAACTGCTACACTGTTTTCTGACCTTTCATCACTTTAAAATTCATATATTTTGATATACCAATCGAAATCAGTCACGTTTGTTTAAACGAAACTAGACTAAACAAGGAATACAATGGTATTTGGCTCACTTTCTAATCATTTTTATGGAATTTATGGTGAATTTCCAAACTCACTGTCACATACTAAAATTTTGGGGCAGATTCATAAATTTGATCTTTGACATCATTTAACCATTCCAACACTTCAAATTAACCTTCAATTACATTATTCCAACATTTTCTTTTCATGACAAACTCCAAATTCAACTTGAATCCAATAACCCTAAATTAACCTTGACTTGCCAAAATTAGGGGTTTTACTTTACACTTGAAATCAAGCTTGAATCAAGCTTATAAAAGCTAATTAAACCCTCAATCCTTCAAAATCAAACCACAAATAAATTTATATCCATAAACCCTAAACTTTAATCCTCCAATTTCATGAGTATAGCTTAACCAATCCATGAAATTTTTATACCAAATGATAGAGAATTCAAAGAGGATCAACTTTGCAATTCATAACCAAACCCTAAATCCAAGCCACTTAGGGGGGAAAATAACAAAATTCCAAACTTACCTTATTTTTTCTCTTCTCCATGCTTGCTGTCGAATGCTTGAAGAATACTTTTCTCCATTTTTCTTGCCATTTTGATATGCCAAATGGTATTATTTAATCATATTTCTTAAAAAAAATCTCCTTAATAGTCAAATAGCTATTAGACCCTTGATATCCAATGCGCCAAATCTTACCACTTGTCAAAATAAACCAATAAGTTAGTAGTTACCAACTTTGCCCTTGTAATTTTTCAAAATTACAATCTTGCCATTATTCATCCAATAGCTCATATTTAACATGGAAAATCAACTTAAATCCAATGGCCCATGTTAAATCCTTCCAAATTAAGGCATGGAAAATATATTATTAATCTTGCCTTATCATATAACAAAATATCTCAAATATTTGATTCAATTAGATTATCAGAATTTTTCTAGAACATAACCCTTTTATAGCTTTTAACACAAATTATGTACGAAAAATCTGAGTAAGACGGAAATGTCATTCTTGGGGGGTAAACTATCCATCTATGGGACTAAAATATATAACTTTCAAATATTACAATTTAGTCCCTAAACTTTTCTGAAGTTTATACTTTAGCCGCCAAACTTTTATTTTATTCATTTTGGTCACTAGCCAAAATTTTGAGGTATTACGATGGTTCCTTGCATCCATTACCAATAACCTAATTCATTTCGAACACTGAAACTTTGAGACTCTTGCTTGAAACCAAGACATACATCATGCTCACACAACCAATCTATACTAAGGGTAACATCCACTAACTAGGGGAGAGTAAATCCAACAGGCCCACAAGGACTGTTACTCCCAATCCTCACTCACCATCCACGGTAAGAACTTTACTTACAAGCACTTACAAATCTGACAATTTAATCAATCCAACATCAACGTCTAGATCTTACCATAATACTTATTCAAGGAGAACCAAAACTATTGCATGAACGAGATATCAAACTTCTATTAATGAAACAACTGAAACCAAAATGAAGCATATGTACATGACATATCATTAGTGGCAAAGTTGTCATCTCTGGCTTGAACGATATACTGTCTAGCAATGGCTCGAGTGTCAAATCTAACGGTGGATCTTATAAAACCTCTACCCTGATACCCAGACGATGCTCTAGCATCGTCTCTCGCAGAACTATGACCATGCTGAAAATGAGTCAACCTTTGAAACTAAACTGGTGTATCATCATCCATCACTAGGTAGTCATTCGACGTATGACCTGGTGCTCGACAGCTATAGCAAATCCTCTAAATCAAGAAGCACACCCAAAGTGATGTCAACCATAGTTTTTACAAGCCGATAGAAGCGACGCTCTAGCTGAACCATCAGTACTCCCATCTAGAGCAAAAATCAATGAACCCCTACGAACCCTCAGTATAGATCCTCGATCGTCCCTTGGTAACTGATCAGAAATAACTCTTTTCAAATCCCTCGAAGCAGGGAACCTCCTAGACAGAGTCTGAGAAGGACCTATGATATCTTAGATTCCCAAAACAAGGCCTCTAGAGTCCTCAATCTGACTCGATGTCAAACCTTGAAGTCACTCAAGTACCTTTGCACTTTTGGCTAACTTAGAGAATATCCTAAGTGGACCCGTTGTCACGTGCATCTGGGGGTCAAACTTTAACTCGTGTTTAAACCTCTTACACCTCAACCCCTCGACGACAACTAACTTTAGGGCATAACGGCTCAACCGTAGAAAATCTTGCTCATACTCAAACATTGTTTGGTCCCCCTAAACTAGATGTAGGAACTGATCTCTCATCTCATCCATATAGACCTCACTGATGTACTTCTACCTGAACTCATCCAAGAAAATATCCCATGTCGAAAGTACAAGTTGCAGTCCCAACTCAATAGTCTCCCACCACTCATGTGCATTAGCCTTAAGAAGCGAGACAATGCAATCAAGATCATCATTCGGACTTCCTCTCATCTATCTCATAATCCTCTAAGTGTCTCTTAACCACTGGTCAGCCTTGATCGTGTCATCTTCGCCCAAACCATCAAAATCTTTCAGCCCAAAAAGGTGAAGCCTCTCAACAGGAGCCTTGCGAGGCATCTCAGATTGCCTTAAGATAGCTTGCACTACTTGCAAGAGAGTAGAAGTAAGATCAGAAGGTGGTTCGCCCCTCCATACCTCTTGTAAGGTTTGTGTCCCCAACATTCGGGATAGACTCCTAACCAAAGTTTTTCGCTTGAGAGACATTGCTCTTCTTACAGCTTTCCTGGTTGCGTATGGCATCACCCGTCATCGAACTTTCTGAAAAACACAAGGAAATAAGGTAGCGCCATCAAGATTCCCAGTCTTGGAAGAGTACAACTTAAATTTAGGGGCTTGTATTCATTAGACACCTTATTACAACCTCTATACCACCCCGGGGTTTCCTAAAACTAGCTAAACTTAAGCTCTAATACCATTATATGTAACACCCCGATACCGACTTGGATCTGAAGTACTACATTCGGGTCACCCAAAATCTGACCCATCAAATTTCCAATTTAAAAACTATAGTTTAGCCATCATTTAAAACATTAGACATCCATAAATCTATGAAGGTAAATAATCATTAAAATTAAGTTTACAAAACAGATGCTTCAAGTTTAAAACATCGTATACCAAAATAATATTTCAAATAGAGTTACAGACTCAACAGTGGTAAGGTCCTATGAATACATTAGCCCAAACTAAATAACAAGTACTATACTTTGAAGCAAACGCGGTGTTGGAAAATCCCCGTCGATGTGCTCTTCCAAAGAGTGACCTATCAACCTACGCACGAAAAAACAATACATCCGTATGCGGAGCTAGCAAAGCTCAGTGGTACATTTCTACTCTACCACAATCTGTGATTATCATAAAATAAGCATGCAAGATAACATAGTCTAGAGAGCATAGATAAGGTTTTACTATCTATGAGTTATGATCTAGCCTACACAAGCTAGAGTTCTTAGATCACCTATCTCAAGGTATCATTAAGCTTACAACAAGTCTTACATGTTTCCATAAAGCTTTGCCATATTCGAGGTCACATAGCCTATCGAGATACTCGAGCTCACACAGCCTATCGAGTTAATACATATCGCACCCTAATCACTCAGCCATCGGGTACATAAGCCATCATCTATAACATTTATACAACATACGTAAATACATCCATACATCAGCTTCATAATGGTCAATAAAGCCCTACTTTACCCATGCTCACACAACCGTCAGGTTACCTGTGTTCACACAACCATTGAGTTAAATAGACCATATTCGAATCATTATAGCCACAGATATATCCTAGACATATTTGGATCACATTAGCTATAAATAGTCTTTATCTGAGGCTAATTAGCCTATCAGGTTACTCGAGCTCACTCAGCCTATGAAGTTAATTACCTTATCTGAATCTCTATAGCCACACATAGATTTCTAATTACACCCAGATCACTCAGCCTGTGGGTACATCGGATGTACTTGTTCACTCAGCCTGAAGTACATATCCCCTTATATAAGTACTGCGATATTGACTCTAGGACATCCAAATTCTTTTACCATAACATAAGATGACATAGGCTCCCTGAGCATTCATACACCTCACCACGAGGTAAGTGGCACCAAGCCAAGCCATCAACAAATGCCTCAAGGCATGACACTAACCATCACAGTTGTATCGGGTCATCATTTACCAAGCTATTACACGTTATTATCATCAATGAGGTTAAATCTCAGTTTTATAATTCATCTTATCACCTTAAAAGCCCATTGGGCCATAGCTTTCGAATTATTAACCCCTCGAACTCTTTTTCAACTTTTATAGGTAGATTACCCAATGGGTATCGATACCCAACATTGAGTAACAATAAGCCTTTTTGGGTACCAATACCTACCATATGCGTATCGATACTCAGCTTCACATGATGGGGATGACTGTTAACCACGTACCAGTACAAGAACTATGCGTACTGATACACCCCAGGTATTAATATGGCTCTAAGTGTACTGATACCATATTAAGCTACTAAAATTTTAATGGAACAGGGGTATCGGCATGGCTCGAGCCTATATTAATAATCCCTTTAAATTTTGCATGTGTTAATCTTTTAGAACATAATGTATCAGTATGGGCTCCTCGTGTACCGATACCGAAGCCTAGAAATGGCTTTCAAGGCTCAGAAAATCATTTTCCAATCCCCCAAAATGTAATCTTTAACCCCTTAAACTAATTCTACCTCTTATGGGAGTTAATTAAAGTGGTTTACTACCATTTTTACATGTTACTAACATTTAATTCGAGATTTACCATTTTCAAATCTTTAAGCTACCTTAATGCTAAACTAACAATCATAAACCATACAATTGAGCAAAGCAATCACTTTATGATTTTTAAGAAAAGTACGAGTCAAAGATGTATTGGCCTTATCTAACGATCCCAAATTTGCTTCACACACTCACAATACTCAACTTCTTCTATTTGGCTCCAACTTAAATAAACCCCAAGACACCTCATTCATACCTCACAACAAGGAAATGAATCAAGACTTGAACAAAGCATGAAAGAGAGGTCTAGCCACTGATTAACATCCTTGAAACATGAAAAAAAAACCCAAAAAGCTTAAACCCCTTCAAAAACCCATTAATTAAGAACTCACATTTATACCTCAAGTGCAACGGCCTAGATTTTCGAGTCAATAATGGTTGTTGACTCGGGTCTTGGACTGACATGTTGAGTCAGATGTTCGAGCCTTGTTGGGCCGAGATGTTGGGCTTCATTAGAGTCTAGTGGGCATCCATGTGTTGCTGGGCTTGAGTATTGGGCTTGTGTGTCGATGTGAGGAGTTTAATAAAGGGTAAATGGATAATATCCCCCTCAAAGGAGACAAAGGTTGATTGCCTTGTTTAATTTTTTCTGCATGGGGAATAGAGGGGTGAGGTCACCCATTGTTTCCCAACATTCTCATCTTTCACTCTTCAAGAACACCCATCCAGCACAAAGTTAAAGGAGAAAACTTGTTGAGGTGGAGTGTGAATCTCGAATTGGTCATCAAAGAAGAGTTTATCAGCATCAAAGGATCTCTATTTCGAGCTAAGCATCTTTGGAATTGGTGGAGGTTGAGTTTGGAAGCTTGGATCAAGAAGGGAGGTGGTAAAAGCTTAGTGCGAGCTTCATTTCGGGTTTTGCTTGCTTAAGGTCAGTACATCTCTGACTCCTACATTTTATGAGCCTCATAAGATGATTGCTTTGTATGGTTTATAGTTTGGGTTGCATAGTTATGGTTTTAGGAGCTTAAATCCCCTTTAATGGCAAATCATGTATTGTGTGTTATTAATGGATAAAATTGGTAGAAAACCACCTATTATACTCTAAATAACTTGTAGGATCGAGTTAGGACTTAACCATAGAGGTTAAGGGTAGGATTGAAGAAATCTCGAGCTCTAGGTTTTGAAATTTGAGTTCGAGTACCGGTACGGGGTAGATGCGTATCGATACTCTTGTGTATTGAGGAAGACGATTTGTAAGGGGCATACCGGTACATCTTCCCGTGTATCAGTACCCATCGCCTAATATAAATTCAATAACGCTTTGGCGTACCGGTATGTTAGGGGGCGTATCAGTACGCACTGTTGCATTGCCTAAGAGAGGCTTAGCATATCAGTATGCATATGTGGGAGTATCGATATGGGGGTAGATCGGTACGGGGCGATCCTAGTACCGATGATACATACCAATATGGCACGGAGCGTATCGGTACGACTTGAGGTCTTTTGAACCTAGTTAGTGTATCGATACTCATAGGGGAGTATCGATACCTAGAGGACAGTACCGATACTCACCTTAGAGTATCGATACTCGCTAGGCAATCTGCCCAAGAAAGTTGAGTTCGCATTCGAGGGTTCTATAATTCGAGGTAAAAGGCCCTAAGGGTCTGTTAGGGTGTAAAACAAGTACTAAAGCTGAGAAATGTAGAGTTAAACCCCATGTGTGAAATAAATTGCTAATGGCTTGATAATTATTGACAGGATCGCTTGTTTAATCGCCCATAGAGATCCGTAGTGGATCGGTTAATGCTACGTAGAAGGTCAGGGTCCTTGCCTATGCTGAAAATACACCCATATAGGTTGGTTGCCGCGAATAATAAGATAATCTAACGAGAAAAGCATAAATTAATCCTAAAGACATATATTAATTAGTGTAATAAACGAGTTATGCCTTGGGGCATTGGTAATGGTTGGCTGGATGCCTTTTATCTTTCAGAGAGATATATTGATGCTCGAGGGAGCATGTGTTAACGTATTGTGTCTTGGTTAGGAATATGGATGTCCTAGATTCAGTGCAAAGGCACTTAAATAAGGGGATGGATACTCTGGGCTATGTGATCGAGTACATCAGACGTATCCATGAGCTATGTGATCTGGATGCGGATAGAAACCTATCATTGGGCTATGTGATCAGGATATAGAAATACAACTTGGGGGTTGTGTGAGCTAACTCGAAGAGCTATGTGATCTTGAGTAACCTTATTGGCTATGTGACCTCAAAAAAAGACTGATTGTGGCCATTGTGATCTAAGTATATCTAGGACGTATCTGTGGCTATGGTGATCTGGATATAATCCTTACCTGACGGCTATGTAATCACGGGTAACCCGATGGCTGTGTGAGTACGGGAAAAATAGTAGGGCTTTATTGGCCATTAGGGAATGTATGTTAATTACTCTGTTGTATGGATAATAGGTGTTGGCTAGTTACCATTGGGCTATGTGATCAGGGTAGAGAAAGTAACTCAATGGGCTGTGTGAACTCGAGTAACTCGATAGGCTGTATGACCTCGAGTATGGGCTATTTAACCCTTGGGCTATGTGATTAGGGTATGGGACGTAACTCGATAGATGGAGTGGCCTCGAGTATGGTAAGCCTGGGATGGTTTGGTTGTCTTCTTACATTTAGTGGTATCTTGAGACAGTTTTAAGCTCTAGCTAGGATAGGCTGGAAGATGATCCTTAGATGTTGAGAAGCCTTTCTGTGCACTCTTAATTATATTTATCATGCATGCTTTTTTTATGATATTCATGAATTGCGGTAGAGTAGAAATGTACTGCTAAGCTTTGTTAGCTCAGAGTACGAAATTGTAGTTTTTCTGTACGTAGATTGACAGGTTGCTTTTGGAGGAGCACATCGAGGAAGATTTCCCAGCACCGAGCCAGTTTTAGAGTACAATACGTGATGTTTAGTTTGGACTGATTGTATTCATAGGACCTTACCACAGTCGAGTTTGTATTTTATTTTGATTTACTGTTATTTGGTCAAACAATGTATTTTATTTGGAACTCATATTTTGTAAACCCATTTTAATCTCTTTATTTACGTGGAATTTATGGAAATTGATCGTTTTGAAAATTGCCAACTTGTGGTTTTAAATGAGAAATTATGATGGATCATTTTTGGGTGACCCGAATGTGACACTTCAGATCTGGGACGGGATTAAGGTGTTATATTTAGTGGTATCAGAGCTTAGGTTTAGTCAATTCTAGGAAACCCTAGGGTGGTATAGAGGTCGTGGTAATGAGTCTAGTGAATACAAGTCCCTAAATTTAAGTGTACTTTATAAGACTAGGAATCCTGATGTACCATGTGTTTCAGAAAAAGGATTGATGGAAGGTGAAACCGGTAATGAAGAGGCAAGTCACTTATGTGACCTTATCTCTGCTCTCTTACGTGTGGTGCAAGCTATTCTGAGACAATTTGAGACGTATCGCATAGCCCCTGTACAGAGGTTTCATCGTTTTGGGCCTAAAAATTTTGAAGGCTTGAGTGAGGATGACTCGATCAAGGCTAGCCAGTAGTTGTGTGACACACAACGAATCTTGAGACAGATGAAGGGAAGCCCGAAAGATGATCTTGATTATATTGTTTCCCTTCTTAAGAGCAATGCACACGAGTGGTGGGAGACCGTAGAGTTAGGTCTACAGCCCGCGTTTCCGACATGGGATATCTTTGTGGATGAGTTTCGAAATAATTACATCAGTGAGGTACACATGGATGAGATGAGGGACCGGTTTCTGCATTTGGTTCAGGGAGATCGAATAGTGTTTGCTTATGAGTAAGAGTTTTTATGTTTGAGCCGTTACGCTCTAGAGTTTGTTGCGATGAATGAGTTGAGGTGCAAGAGGTTCAGACAAGGTTTGAGGGTCGAGCTTCAGTTGAATATGACAGCGGGTTCACTCGGGACATTTTCAGAATTAGCTAATAGTGCAAAAGTGTTGGAACGGCTTAAGAATACGATGTCGAGTAAGATGGAGAATGCTAGAGGCCATGAGGTGGAGACCTAGGATATCGTGGATCCTTCTCCCTATTCGTATGATAGGTTGTGTACTTTGAGAAGTTCAAAGAGAGTTGCTATGGACTAGCTACTGAGAGTCAATTCGGGATCTAGATCGAGGAGTCGTAGGGGCCCTTTGATTTCTACTCCAAAAAGGGAGTACTGATGGTTCTGTTGAAGCATCGCTTTCACCAACATGCAAGCATTGTGGCCGACATCACCTCGGAGTGTGTTTTTTTCTTCGAAGGGTTTATTACAAGTGTCGAGCACTAGGGCATATGGAAAAAGATTGCCCAGTTATGGATGAGGATTCACCAACTCAATCTCAGAGGTTGGCTGCTTCTCGCTATGATCAGAGTTTTGCTAGATGCGGAGCTAGGGCACCGTCAGGTTATCAAGGTGGAGGTCCTGTAAGATCCACCGCTAGGATTGGCGGGTGAGGTGTTGCTAGACAGTATGCTACTCAGATTAGAGTCGACAATGTTGTGACCGAGGATATGTCAGGTAATTAAGTTTTACATTGGTTCCAGCTATTGCGTTAGCCGTTTAGCTCTTTGTTTGTGTAATAGACCGATTCTCATAATGTGCATCTTAGTAAATATTGGGTTGTTGTTTCTTTAGATGGTAATTAGAATTGTATCCCTTGCTAGAGAAGGCTTTTATCGTAGATGGTTGTTAAGAGTGCAAGTGTACCGTAGGATGTGGGTGAGAAGTTATGAGGTTTTAGATTGCTTGAATCTAGTTGTCAGTGTCAGTTGTGTAGGATCTTAACCTCTCTAAGGTGGATGTTATGCTCCGTAGTGCTAGCTCGAGAAAGGTTCTATAGGTTGCAAGGTGTTCTTAGCTTGCGTCGTAGACTTGGTGGATTAAGAGTTCCTGGTCTTAGCGTTGAGGGTATGGAGGTACCCTTGGTGAATGAGCAATCTTACTGGTTGGTTATGGCTTAGAATCGCGATAAAGGTAAGGTTAAGTTTGTTGTTAGTGCCCATCGCTCTGTGGTATGGTACTTAACAAACTCTTGTTAGAGGCACACTTGTGCATGCGACCAATTAGGTGTCGTTGCCAAGTACTTCACCAAGATCGTATCTGCGTGAGAGTAGCTTGTATGTGGCTTTCGATGTGTTAAGCCGTAGTGCAATGGTGGAAGATCGCTACCGATTTCGTAAGATCGGCGACCTTGTTTTTGCCATAGAATGTGAAAGCTTTGCGTGTTGTTTGTCGGAGTAAATATACTGTAGAAAAAGGTAAATGAAGGTTGTAATGATCATGTTGAGCTCCTGAGGGTGAATAGTGAGGATAGTTGCTTGGCTTGGGCACCTGTTGAGCTAGATCTCGTAGAGTTAGAGGATTGCCACTTGGGTGCGACCAAAGTTGTTATCGATTAAGGCAAGCAGTGGGGAAGTTATCAAAGGGCGCAGTGGAAATGTGGATCAATAGTTGTGTTGAGCGTAACCGGATGGTTGCATTGCAAAGAAATATTCTTGGATAGACTAGTTGGAAATATTTGAGAACAACCAGATGGCTCTTCACGTCTGATTGTTTAGATCGAGTTAAGGGTTAGAAGAATGTGTTTACATTTTCACAAATGGAATGGTTAGTTTTGGGTTTCTTGTGTGAGTTTGTAAGTGACGGTGGTCATTTTTCGAAACCAAGTAGTTGAGTAGTAAGTGGTTTTCGATCCTGTTGAAAGCAAGTTTGGATAAATCAAAGTTTTAAGTTCCGACTTGGTGGCCCAAGTCTGGAGAAAAGAACCATTAGTTCAAGGTAGTTTGAGGATGAGGTTTGGTTGTTAAGGTTTTGCATGACCTTCGATGTTTGATCGAGGTATAGTTGCTAGGTATGATGCGTTCCTAATAATGGTTTGTGGATGTGGTACAACGTCTTGGACGTAGATAAATTTTAAGTCTAGTTTTGGTTGACGGGTGCTAGTAGAAAGATTGGTTAACCGAGATAGAATCCTTTAGAAGTGAGTTCTTTAAGTTGATGTTTGAATAGCGTGGCTCGAGGTCAGTATGTTACCATGATTAGCGGTTCGTCATAAGTGTCGTAGGTTGCTGAAAAAGAGTCGTTAAAAATCTTAAGAGAAGCGTTGAGAGCGTGTGGGTTAATGCTATGGTTCTCATTAAGGTAGACTGAGGGAGAACTCTCCCTAATCAAGGTGATCTTGTTTTATTGGTGAAGTGGTTAGATCTGTTTTAGTTAAATGTCCATTTCATCTATCTAAATTTTGTTGATGAAATTTTCTGAAGGAGTGGAGAGTTGTAACAACCCAGATTTTTTATTCAACAATGGGCGTTGACTCGGGTCTTGGACCTCCATGAGAGTCTAGTGGACCTCCATGTGTTAAGCTGTAACAACCCAGATTTTGTTGGGCTGAAGTGTTAGGCTTCATGAGAGTCTAGTGGACCTCCATGTGTTGTTAGGATTGTGTGTGGATGTGGGAAGTTTAATGAAGGGTAAATGGGTAATATCCCCCTCGAGAGAGACAAAGGCTGATTGCCTTGTTTAATTTTTCTGCAGGGGAATAGAGGGATGAGGTCACCCATTGTTTCCCAACATTCTCATCTTCCACTCTTCAAGAACACCCATCCAACTCAAAGTTAAAGGAAAAAATTTGTTGAGGTGGAGTATGAATCTCGGATTGGTCATCAAGGAAGAGTTTATCAGCATCAAAGGATATCCATTTCGAGCTAAACATCTTTGGAATTGGTGGAGGTTGAGTTTGGAAGCTTGGATCAAGAAGGGAGGTGGTAAGAGCTTGGTGGGAGCTTCATTTCGGGTTTTGCTTGCTTAAGGTCAGTACATCTCTGACTCCTACATTTCAGGAGCCTCATAAGATGATTGCTTTGTGTGGTTTATAGTTTGGGTTGCATAGTTGTGGTTTTAGGAGCTTAAATCCCCTTTAATGGCAAACCATGTATTGTGTGTTATTAATGGATAAAATTGGTAGAAAACCACCTATTATACTCTAAATAACTTGTAGGATCGAGTTGGGACTTAACTATGGAGGTTAAGGGTGGGATTGAGAAAATCCTGAGCTCTAGGTTTCAAAATCTGGGCTCGAGTACCGGTACGGGGTGGCTGCGTATCGGTACTTTTGTGTATTGAGGAAGACGATTTGTGAGGGGTGTACCGGTTGTAGCGATGTCCCTTTTTCGCTAAAAAAACGAGTTTTCGAAGTGTTTATGATTTTTCGGATATAAAAATGTTTATTCCATGGGGTTTTAAAAAACCGCATTTTATTTAAAAATTGGAGTCGCCACCAGCCACTTAGGTAGGCCGGACACCATAAAACCAGAGATTTTTAAAAAAACTGTTGGGTTCGGGAGTTGGTTACGGATGGGGAAGGATTACCACCCTCACACGGCCCAAAATTGGTACTTTAATAATTACCGCTTTATTAATATTAAACTTTCCGGATTAGAGTGACGATTAACTTAAAATTCGGTTATAATTGCGAATAAATTTTAAAGGCCTCGTTATCCGAGGGTAAACGCCCAACCACTATCACTACGCCTGATAGTGGCCCCGTTTACGCTCGGATAAAAGGGCACCGCATTGACAATTTATATATTTCATTGTGCAACCTTAGTGAACAAAATATTAAGCATGGCCAATAATTTAAATACAATAAATATTCACATAATAAATTATTAACAGGACATAAATAAAATACTAATCTAAAACATATATGCATATAAATTATCCCTACTCGTGACTAAAGATAAAACTAACATGTCACAATTACAAGGCATGGAACACAAACACATATTACAAAAATGTACATATCACAATAAGACACATTGTAACATACGTAAAAAATGGCATTATACATGACCAAGAAACTATACCAACACATAGCCTAAAAGCAAAGAAAACATGCAATACATACTGAAATATAAAGCAAGTTGTGTTCGAGCTAACTCAAATATCAATATAATATGTGTGGTACGAATAACCGAACAAATGCATAAAGATACATAATCACCATAAACTTAACACACATATACATGTAAACATGAAAATATAAAGCATATACGAGGGATATATGATAAGGCAAAAGGCTACATCAACATACACGATTATAATAAACGAACATGAATATTTACATGGAATCAGGACTGAAATGAAAAGAAATAAACATAAGGAACAGAAATTAAAGGACAATAATATGCGATTTAGGGACGAAAATGCAAGCAGGACCGAACTTAAAAGGACTGAAACTGTAATTGGACCAAGGGGCGGACTCGAAGTGAAAATTTCAAAAACGCGGTGGGACTAGTGAGATAATTTTGCCATTTAAAAACTGATTCGATTTAATTTAGGGACTGGATTGCAAGATTTTGTAATAAGAGGGGGACCAGAGTTGTAAATATCCTCTGCGGCGAGACAAAAACGAAAATATTGAAAACGCGGGGGGATTTATTACAGAATTTCACCATTTCACGAAATAACAACTCTTATAAAACCCCTTTTTTTGCCCGAACTCAAACTTTTCCCATTTTTCATTCAATTTGTTTTATAATAAATGTTTCATTCTTTCGTTTTCTCTCAAACAATCCCCTGAACCTGTCATGAACCCAGAAACCGACGAATTTCGGCCGTCCCTTCCGCCGCCGGCCGCCGCTAACCAGCGCCGGTGAACCAAAAGAAACACCCAAAACCAACCTCTTTTCAAACCGAACCCAAATCTGAACTTAGATTTACACTAGGACTCGCCCTTTTGCCTAGATCTAAGTAAATATGAAATGAAAAAAAGGTTTTTTTATGTTTAGCCGAAACGAAACCAAAAGGGACCTCCCACTCCCTTCAGTTCACCATGTTCGGCTTCGAAAAACCGAAGAGGCTTGTCACTGGTGAGGGGAGATCCACAGACGATGACGGTAATAACTCTAAACCCCTTTTTTTTACACTACGTATCTTTTCCTTTATGCATGCAAAGAAGTAAGAAAAGAGAAGAGCGTTACCACTGAAAACTTGTTGTTTTTTTGTTATTTTTTCTTTTCGATTACAACTGGACTCTTACAATTACTTGTTTCATACATATATCCCTGTCTCTTGGTTTGGTAACAAGTAATATAATCTATTTTTTTAGATCTGAACTGACACTGACATAGTCTCTATTTTTTTGTGTTGTTCTGATATGTCTGAACGCGGTGGTTGGAGACCGGCATGGTGGAAGCACGGTGGCGGTGTGAGGGAGTTGTCTTCGGCCAGAGGCATTCTCGGTCGTTGGATCAGATCCGATCTGACGGTCGGGATGGCTTGAAGGATGAACGGCCCAGATAAAACCTCGATCGGTGAAACGGCTCCAGATCGTGACACGTGGGGCTCAGCAGTCGAGGGATTATAGCGCGTGGGATTCACGCATGCGTGGGATATCGAAGAGTCCGCGCGTGGTATTCGAACAGTCCAGATGTGTAGTTCACGCGGCTGGCTAGATATTTACCCTTCCTTGATCGTGGCCGTTGGATCCATATTTTGATCCAACGGCTCCTAGTTATCTGCACAAAGATAAAATAATTAGGGTTAAATGGGGTCTTGGGCTTGGGCCAACCGGCCTTGTATTATTATTATTTTTTGTAATAATATGGACATTTTAATTTAATTGGGCTTTCTATTATTTTTCCAGTTTTGTCCATACATATTAATATATTAATATAATAGTAAATACAGATACATACGTACTTACGTATACATACATACAATTGTGATGAAATACGTTCACACGTACATATACATAATAATAATACATGCAACAATTATTCGTACATATTCAATAATAACAAAGACATTAATAATATACACATGCAAACACATATAGACCTACTCATATACTAACATACATTTGTACGATGCTCCTAACATAAATATAACCATATCATACGTATATTAATAGGTACGTAATACACCATATCAATACATGCATACCCTCACCCTTATATCATTATGTAATATACAAACATATACACGCACACCTATATGTAATCATGCACTAATATGTTAATATGATACTTAGAGGTTAGATAAAAATGAGTGATTACACCGGTACGTCTTTCCGTGTATCGATACCCCTTGCCTAATGTGAATTCTAGTAACACTTTGGCGTATGGTACGCTAAGGGGCATATCGATACGCACTGTTGCATTACCTGGGAGAGGATTAGCGTACCGGTACGCGTATGTGAGTGTACCGGTACAGGGCGATCCTAGTACCGATGATGTGTACCAGTACGACACGGAGCGTATCGGTACGGCTTAAGGTCTAATTCTTTCGAACCTAGTTAGCGTATCGGTACTTATGGGGGAGTATCGATACCCAGAGGGCAGTACCGATACTCACCTTGGAGTATCAATACTCGCTGGGCAATCTACCCAAGAAAGTTGAGTTTGCGTTCGGGGGTTTTATATTTCGAGGTAAAGGGCCCTATGGGTCTGTTAGGGTGTAAAATGAATACTAAAGCTGAGAAATGTAGAGTTAAACCCCATGTGTGAAATAAATGGCTAATGGCTTGGTAATTATTGAGTGGATCGCTTGTTTAATTGCCCATAGAGATCTGTGGTGGATCGGTTAATGCTACGTGGAAGATTGGGGTTTTTGCTGTGTACTAAAAGGATGCCCATATAGGCTGGTTGTCGCGAATAATAAGATAATCTAACGAGAAAAGCGTAAATGAATCCTAGAGACATATACTAATTAGTGTAACAAACGAGTTATGCCTTGGGGAATTGGTAATGGTTGGTTTGATGCCTTTTATCTCTTGATGAGATATATTGATGCTCGGGGGAGCAGGTGTTAATGTATTGTGTCTTGGTTAGGAATTCAGATGTCCTAGAGTTAGTGCAATGGAACTTAAATAAGGGGATGGGTACTTCAGGCTATGTGATCGAGTATATCTGACGTATCCATGAGCTATATGATCTGGATGCGGTTAGAAACTTATCATTGGGCTATATGATCAGGATATGGAAATACAACTCGGGGGTTGTGTGAGCTCGAGTAACTCGAAGGGCTATGTGATCTCGAGTAACCTGATTGGCTATGTGACCTTAGGAAAAGACTGCTTGTGGCTATTGTGATCCAAGTATGTCTAGGACGTATCTGTGGCTATGGTGATTTAGATATGATCCTTACCTGACGGCTATATGATCACGGGTAACCCGACGGCTGTGTGAGTACGAGAAAAATAGTAGGGCTTCATTGGCCATTAGGGAATGTATGTTAATTACTTTGTTGTATGGATAATAGATGTTGGCTAGTTACCCTTGGGCTATGTGATCAGGGTAGGGAAAGTAACTCGACGGGCTGTGTGAACTCGAGTAACTCGATGGGCTGTATGACCTCGAGTATGGGCTATTTAACCCTTGGACTATGTGATTAGGGTATGGGACGTAACTCGATGGACAGAGTGGCCTCGAGTATGGTGAGCCTGGGATGGCTTGGTTGTCTTCTTACATTTAGTGGTATCTTGAGACAGTTGTAAGCTCTAGCTAGGATAGGCTAAAAGATAATCCTTAGATGTTGAGAAGCCTTTTTGTGCACTCTTAATTATATTTATCATGCATGCTTGTTTTGTGATATTCATGAATTGTGGTAGAGTAGAAATGTACCGCTGAGCTTTGTTAGCTCAACATGCGGAATTGTGGTTTTTTCGTACGTAGGTTGACAGGTTGCTTTTGGAGGAGCACATCGAGGAGGATTTCCCAGCACCGAGCCAGTTTCAGAGTACAATACTTAATGTTTAGTTTAGACTGATTGTATTCATAGGACCTTACCACAGTCGAGTCTGTATTTTATTTTGATTTACTATTATTTGGTTAAACGATGTTTTTTATTTGGAACTCATATTTTGGAAACCCCTTTTGATCTCTTTATTTACGTGGAAATTATGGAAATGGATAGTTTTGAGAATTGCCAACTTGTGCTTTTAAATGAGAAATTTTGATGGGTCGGTTTTGGGTGACCCGAATGTGACACTTCGAATCCGGGACGAGATAGGGGTGTTACATCAAGAGTATACTTTTCTTTAAGTCCTTGATGGGGGAATTAACATACTAAAATCTTGAAACTTGAATGGAAGAGATGAGGTTGAAAGCTTGAACCTTTAAGCTTGGTGGCTATGGGATTTTTGAAGAAGAAAGATGAAAGATGAAGATAGGGAAGAAAAGGTGTAGATGATGATATCACCAAGCCAAACCTTGTCTCACCTTTTCCATTTCACGTGGGGGACAATGAGTAGAGATAAATGGTCAGCCCATTTATTTGAAATTGGTTTATTCTCCCTATAAAACCCCCTATCTTTCACTTTTACTACAAGAATGCCACTCCCCAAGCCTACATAGCCAAATTCTTATCCAAAAAAGCCCAAACTTGGCCCAAAGGGTCCAAATACTCCAACTAACACGAAGTTCCATAATCCAGGTCAATGCCCTCGTTGACTCAAAAATTTGGGTCGTTACATGAAGGAATCAATCCCCTAGTTGTTTTGTTGTTTTGTTATTTAATGCTTTCCAAATCTTTTATTCTAGTTCCCTAGTCCAAAAGTATCGATCCCCTAGTTAAAGAGAATAATTCCTTAGTCAACTTCGTGTACGTAATTCATAACTTCGTTAATTAAAATGAATTACTTTGTCAATTGATTATTTTTTTTAATAATTTCAAAATTAACTTTTTTGCTAAAAATGACCATAATAATATCTTACAAAATAGCTTTCCCGACAAATCAGTTTTGAGTGTTTAAAAATAATAAATAAATTTAATACATATTACATAGAATAATGTTCATTAAAGAAATAAGAAATTGTATACATGTATCTAAAACAACGGTTACAATCAAAATGTAATACATTCGTTTAAGAAGAGCAGTATAAAATTGACATTTAGTGCATCACTGTGTCGTTGTAGCCCAGAGTCAACATTTGAGTTTCATCGTAAATAATGTTATAAAGAGAACTTCATGTATATAATTCATGCTGCACAATTGTCCGACCGTTGATCACTTGGGAGAGTTATGTAAGTCACTGTTAAAAAGAGGGTTGGCAATATGATTTCTCCCCGCCTCTTACAGGTTAAATGGGGCGATAGTGCATTGCTGACAGCATGCCATACATTTAGGAGCCTTACACCATTGTCAAAAGGCCCTTGTTGTTAACACCATTTAGTCGTCATCTATCATGTTGATACTTTTGTGGCAGATGACTCGAGTGTAAATGCTCCTAATGATGTAGCAGTGCGGCTGACCATATAGCGTAATTAATGTTGTAAGAAAATCTTCATAAATGTGAATGATACATTTAACTTTTTTGAGAAAAAGGTAAATAAATTAATACATGCAGAAGAAAACCAACATATAAAAATGAGAAATAAAGGTATGGTATGGTATGGTATGGTATGGAAAAGAAGATTCAACATTTATAAAAACATTTCCTATAATCGAACATTAGTTTCCATGGCTATTCATAGGTGCACTTAAACTCGCTGTGCATGTAGCCTGCATATATTCGACTGTGGCCCACATCATGTAAATTTAGAAATGATAGGTCTAACTCGTCGTGCTTAGACCTTGTTGCTAAACTGTTGATCGACCTTGCTACTTTAATTTTAGTTGAAGACAAGCAAAAACTCAAGTTTGGGGTGTGATAGCTCTTTAAAGAGCATATATTTTCCTTACATTTATAGATCTAATTGTCCCCACATCTGTGTTTATTGTATTTATTTCTGCATTTTCATGTCTATTTCTTGCATGTTATTTAACTTAGTCTCGGTTACTCTTATTTCATATATTTTTTTCCTATTTTGCCTTGTTGTCGCTATATTTCTAATGTCTTTGTAGTAGAAGTCTCACCATTGCAGCCAGTTTGACACTATATCTGCTAGCTGTCCAGTCTGCTAAAAGATAAGGATAATCTGCCAGCTGTATTATTTATTGTAACAAACTCTATACGGCCCTGGGTCATACAAAACACTTGCAGAACGTGTGTCCTTTCTTGAGTAGCCTATAAAATGGCAAATCTGGGAAGAGATAGAGTCACGCAATGTCTATTTTCTTGTATCATCTTCAACCTCCGAGCTTTCTCCACCCTCTCATGGCAGCTTAAGCTCATTTTTGGAGATTCGAGGTGAAGTGGGGCAGAATTATCTGAGGAGAAGAAGAATCAAGTGTTGATCGAGGAGAATACTTTGTTATCTTCTTAAACTCTACTTTATTTTAGATATTTGTTGGAGATTACTTTTTTGTATTCTCTACTTAATTGACGATGGTTTAAACTTTTGAGCTTAATGAACTTGTTGAAGCATGCTCTTATATATATATATATACTAGTTTTTTCTTAAGCTTAAATTGTTAGATCTGATTTATGTTTTGCATGAGAGTGTTGAATTAGCCACTAACATCGATGGATGCAGTGACAAGTCAAGTTAACGAGTATTACAATGAAAGTTGAATAGATACAATGAGAGTTGACCCGCTCATTCAAAGGGTTATTGTACCGACTAATGAAGATTAAATAGAAGCTAGTACTCAAGCTCACTTTTTATTTGCTAAATGAGCCAGTGAACTTCCTCAAAGTGTACTTGATCTTTCTGCCGAACTAAACCAAGGAGATCCTGGCTTTATTCTATATTTCTCTTTCCTTTATATATTTAGTTATTGCTACCACAATTCATCATTTAAACCTTGCTTTATTCTTTTATTGCATTCACCATTGCACTTACAATTTCCACTTTTACAGAATTGCTTATGGCTTCTTAACCCTTGAACCAAATACATCATCCTCGTGGGATCGATATTCAAATAAGATTTCCTTGTTTCTATTCTTGCATCGACAGTGTTACTTGCACCTTTAGTGTGACATTTTCACACTTATCACCAACATGGCATATACAACTGCCAAGGTCCGTTTATCACAATGGAGGTTTCGGGTTGGTCCAGGTAATACATTTGGGGCCTTAACACCATGATCTGCTCTGTGCGCACTTAATATTGTAAGGAGAACTTCGTGATTCAAATTAATCTTCACCAACACATGAGGCGACCACTTTTTTTATTGAATACATTATGAGACAGTAAAATATCGAATTTTTTACTTATGTGTTATGGAAACGAACATCATGTTAGCAAGCTATTTATAATAGGGATTTTAACTATAAACTAACTTTGCATGTAAACCTAGTTACAAACGTCATGTAGCATTGTAGTCTAAACAATGCATCTTTCATCTGCCTGAAAATTCGACGAATGTTTTACCTGCAAAAGATGCAGGGGGATGACATAATAAGATGAACTCACCGTCCAAGCACGGGGAGTTCAAACCTAACTCTCCATGTATCGATGGTGAGTTCCCCTAATCATGTCATTTCCCTCCACCTTTTGCAGGCAGAAAGATTCATCAAAGTTATCTATAAATACCAATTTTTTTACCTACACTCTATTAGTGTCAAACCCACGACATGAATATTTTTTTAAAGCTACGGTATTCTGAAGAAATAAGCTTGTCATTCTTGACAATTCCAAATGAACCAAGAATATTGCACGCGCCATGGATTCAGACAAGTTACACAAAGTTCTCCTTACACCATGACATATCGCTATTCTTTTTTTCCCTCAAAGGTATTGCGAAACTTAATGTTATAAGGAGAACTTTGTGTAACTTCTCAAAATCCATGGCCTTGATTCATTTGGAATTTATAGGTTTACCAAGCATGACAGAGCGGTGTATTTACAAATACTGACGATCGAAATAATCCAAAGTCAAATTACAACGACATTGAAAAAAGTGTAATCACGACATTGTGTTTAATAGCTCCGCTCCGTACTATTTTTCTTGTACACTTACTATAAATACTTTAGTAAATATAGTGAAATTTAATTGCATTATATTTAATAACTCCATTGAATTTACTAATTTACGCATGGGATTTTAATTCTTCTGCAATAAAATTAAGGAATTTTGAAACTCGCCTTTCATGCTTGGCGAGTTTCACGTGATTTCTGTTACTATAAAAGACACACTTCAGTTATGTTTGTTTCACTAGTAAATCCAACATTTTGCTCCTATCATGGCTAAGTTTTTCGCAACATTTTATTTTTGTGGTACCTATTTCGACTCAACAATCAACAACAATATGTCACTCAACGCTTTGTTACATTTGATATCAACCGACGTAAGTAAAAGTTCATACAAGAAAAATTCTTATTTGGAATGTAAAATCCCAACACCGAAGGCCGCTAAACCGCACTACACTATAAGGCTTACAAAGGAAAGCGACGTACGCAAGATGTTTGATCAACTCAATTTTGCAAGAGCTAAATACATCCACTTCTATGTTAAGTTCCATGAGGTCCATGCCGGCGAAGGTAGTTGTCTACACGCAGAGAAGCTGGTTTGTTCACAGCAGCTACTGAACAAGCTCTGTCTTCGCTGAATGTTGATGCAGCTACTGATGTGTTGCAGCTTTTTATGTACAAGCGCATACAAGAGAAACAACAACGGATTGAATAACTTAACTTAACTTCAGACGTCTCCACTGACTACGATGACACTGAGCCAAAATCTGATTAACCTTCCACTGCTAAAATTATTGTAGTTTCATATTTATGCGTCGGTTATTCACCTATTGTTCTAAATATGTGTTACGCTACATTCTACCTTGCTTTGTGCTTTAATTCTATGAAACATTTTTCAGTAGACATCATCCTCAATTATGTTTTCTGGCTCGTTAAGGCAGGGAGATAAAATTTACCTACTTATTATAACAATATTGACTAACATTAACATACATATAAATAATTTACTGACCCAAATCGAACAAAATTCAAACAAACTTACCTTTTTATATTTATTTCTTTCAAATTTTATTATTTTTTAAACCAAGTTCGTCGTATAGCAACGTCGAGTTCCATATTTTCCCAAACGGTGTTAATGTGTAAACGCTACAACCATTAACCCACTTGAAAGGCGAGTTCGGACTAGGATTACCCTAATCACCTTGATTAACATATAAATTGGATGTTTAAAAATGGAACTCATCGTGCTTCTGCGGCAAGTTTGAATAAAAAATTAATATTATTATGAAACTCGTCGTGCATGTGCAGCGAGTTCACTGTGATGGTGCTAGTCCGGAAAATATAGAATTTTAGGTCCTAGTTTTGTAAATATTGGACATAATGGTCCTAGTTTTGTCTTTAAGCCAATCTTTGGTGAGTCTAGGGGTGCGACATGGTCGTGGTACGGTTATGGTGTGACACCAACAAAAATGTTACAAAATACGGAAGTTAAAATGTTACATCAACCGAAAATGTTTTATTTTTGATAACATTTTAGGATGGTGATCTCACGACATGTATCGATACTTATAGACAAGTTTCGATACTTACAAAAACCTAAAATGTTATCATAAGTTTAAGTATCAATACTCGGAGCTAAGTTTCGATACTTAACCACCAATTTAAAAGGTTATAAAAAATATAACATTTTCAATTTTAAATTTCGTGTTTTGTAACATTTCAGATTGGTACACCGCGACCTTACTATACGTTAGACTCCTCGCATATTTTGGCTGTTGCATTATTGTATTAAGGCTTAATAGGCAAATAGGTACCCAAACTATGCCCTTTTTTTTCTAGTTAGGTGCCCAAACTATTTTTTGGGCCAAATAGGTGCCTAACGTGTCATCAAATAAATAAAACAAAATAAAAATATATCCTAAAATTTTCAAATATTCCTAAAATAGTCCCCAAATCCCTAAACCCCCAAATCTGACCACTCCCGCCGGTGTCGGCCACGTTGCCATTGACGGAATGAAGCGTCTTCCCCTCGTCACAACTCGTCGTTCGTCGTCTGTCCTGCCGTCGTTCTTCGCAAATCGTTTGAAGGAGCCATTTGACAATTTCGACGTTTCGCACGGTGTCGGTCGATTTCCAGCAATGGGATGGTGGGGGAAATGGCCGTGATGGTCCAGCGACCAATGTGGTAGGTGGCGGCGTGGCAATTGGTAGTAGAATCGGCCCAAATCGGGATTTAGGTTTTGGGGAGTTAGGGATTTTGGAATTTGGGGGTTGTTTTATGGAATCTGGAAAACTTAAAGATTTTCTGAAAATTAAGTAATTTTATTTATTTTATATACAATTTGGAAATTTTCAGGAGATGACATGTGTCCTTTAACAATGAGAATTAACAGAGAACCTTAAATAGGTCACGGAATGAAACGTTAGGCACCTATTTGGCCCAAAAAATAGTTTAAACACCTAACTGGAGAAAAGAGCATAGTTTGAGCACCTATTTAACGGTTAAGCCCTATATTAATTCAATGTTTATCGTTATTATTATCATTACTGGGTATGAAATGTAATTGAGGAAATTTTGTATGCACCTCATTGACTTTTTACAGTGCTTTCTCCATCTATGTCGGAAGCTACTTCCTAGTAGCTAGGAGTATTTATGAAGTAAATTACAATCAATGGTTTTAAATATTATTAAATAACGAAAAAAAAACTTGTAAGGATCTGTTCAACAGGAATTTTTTAATGCCCCTTGAATGCTAAATGGTCAGTTTTAGAGAAGTTGAGATTTTCGGTTGTGGTAAAACGTTTGTTTAGACGTTAAATCGGAAGAGAAAATGCTTATTCAGCGCGTACAGGATGTATGTTGAGTATTATTTTTTCGTTTAGCGCTTTAATTTCTGTTGGACAAGCATTTTTAAACGAATTCTAAGTAACAAAAGAGAGTATTATTATTTTGACTCAAGGGTTATTTTTGTCTTTATAATAGTCTTAATTTATCGATTTTGCCCATATGGTATTTTAGCATCAATTTGGCTCTCGAAGTAGTCGAATTGCATCATTGTTTGCACATTGACTGACACTCTAACCTTAATTTTTAAATCTCAAACCCTAAATCTTAAGCCCTAATCAAAAATTTTACTAATCTAAAGTGATTGTGAAACATAAAAGTATTCTTAAACCCTAAATGATGATACAATTCGACTACTTCATGGACTAAATTGATGCAAAAATATCATATGAACGAAATCGATAAATTAAAACTACTATAGGACAAAAATAACCCTTAAGCCTATTATTTTTAATAAAAATGATTTTCTTTTAAATTTTTTGTTTAATTCCCTGGTGTTGAAGAGCTATAAAAATCGTATATAAACTTGCATTTTAAATTAACAAATGTTTAAATACTTTACAAGGATAAAATATTTCATAAATGTTATATTTATGTGTTCCCTTACATAAATGATTTTTTCAAGCATCTTTGGTAATGTAATCTAAGTTGTGTTGTAGGCTTTTGTTGACTTTGTCATCGGTTCTCTGTGCCGGACCCTTTCAACGTATTGTATGTTGGTCTGTTTTAATTCTTGAATGCATGTGCTGAAAAACGTACCAAAAATATGAAAAAGAAATGGAGAACCCAAAACAAATCAAATACACAAATGAGTGAAGAGATCGAAAAACAAAGACATAATTATTTAGAATTTTCCCTAATTTATATTGTCCAATAAGTGCACTCCACTCCACTTTCGTCACCAATTTGTCAGCCGCCGCCCAAAGCTTTACTCAAAAGAGAACTCAAGAGGCTCCTCTCCTCTTTTAAAACTTTAAACTGAAAGCCCCTTTCAATACTTTTCCTTCTCGTATTTTCGACTATGGACGACGGTTCAACTATCCGCCGCCGCAACTCCATCTCAACCCCCGTCCAAATCCCGGCGAAGCTGACTCTATTGACTCCAAAGCCTCTCCAAACTGCCACCTGCCTCCCAAAAGGCAGCGCCGCTCCATCGCCTCTTGACCTCGAGCTTATCTCCCTCAAAGCCTCTTTTGTTTCCTACACTTCACTCAGAGACATCCTCCCCTCCCCCGCCGTCGCTATCAACTCCCCCACCGCCGCAGGATCCGCCTCAAACTCCGGGTACGAAATCTCAATCCGGAACCGTTTAGTAAAACAGGCCGCTTGGGCTTATCTTCAGCCCATGTCAGCCTACCCTGACTCCTCCTGTCCTCACCTTTTCCGTCGTCTTTGGCTCCGGTTCTCATCCCAGAATCCCATCTCTGTCTGCCTCCGGTTCTTCAACCTCAAACTCCTCCCCGCTCTGACCCGACTCGTTGATCAGATCTTCCGGTCCATTGGAATTATCTTCAACAGATGACATATAAAGGTTGCGTTTTCACACGCATGAACAAG
Source organism: Hibiscus mutabilis (assembly GCA_019671005.1). Lineage (NCBI taxonomy): Eukaryota > Viridiplantae > Streptophyta > Magnoliopsida > Malvales > Malvaceae > Hibiscus > Hibiscus mutabilis. The sequence continues at coordinate 24,942,655 of CM033713.1, forward strand.
GGATAGAATATTCAATCAACTATATCATAAACTGTACGAAAACAAATATATAGATGTGTGTATAGTACATGTTACAAATAAAAAAAAGGACTGAAATGAATTTCAGACTGGGTTTCTTATCTTTTTCCCTTTTTATTTGTTTGTCTGTACAAATTTTGTTTGCTTATTAGAAATTGTTAATTGTGTGGTTTTATACGCCGGCGGTGGAGGCTACTCTGAAATGGTATGATTAATAGTATACAGATTGGCCGTCAATCAGGTGTGAACAGGACGAGGTCTTATACGAGGTGAATCGTGGCCGGAACCGGAACCGGAACGATTAGTCGTGGCTGAATGCCGGTTCTCGCTTTCCTCACGACGACTGTTTGGCGTTGATGGACCTTGCTCATCAGGTTTCTGCAAAAAGGTTTGGCCGAAACTTTATGCTAAATGTTTCAAGTTATGTTGATGCAAAATGAATCACCAAATACATATTTGAAGAGCTACCTGATTGGCTTGTTTAAACTTGAAAGATTGAATGGCCAAGTATTGAAGCATTTCAAAAAATTTCCCCTGCCCCTTTTCTGCAAAATGTTGGTAGTATTTGGAAATAAAGTCCCATATTCTAGCTTTAATCTCTTGTATCTGTCTATCTACTTCTGTTTCATGTCTTGCCATGAAAGGCCGGAACAAGGTATCATATACATAACCAGTTCCCTGCATTATCAGAATCCAGTACCTTAGGGTTGTCAATTGTGTTCAACATTTGCATAAAAGGTAAATTTTATTGCAGTAGCAGTTTTGGTTTTTCCTTTGTTCTAGGATACCACAGGTACACTAACATTCCGATCTTCATCTCGCTATACATGGGCAACCTTCAGGATGGTTAAAAATCGAATGTTAGTACCATGAACAATTAGATTATACTTGGCAATCAGGCAAGTTGGATTAGTTTTGGTTTGAGTTCGACTCAACAATAATCTGGTTTTAGGTTATTTTTGGGTTCGGTTTTGTGTTCGTTTTGGGTTTATATCGTTTTGTGTCGGTGTAATTTAAGTTTGAGGCTCAAGTTTTTGATTTGGATCATTTCGGGTTCAGTTTAATTATGATTTGGATGGTTCATTTTTTATGGTGGAATCGGATAATGTTGAATTTGGTTTCGAATAGATAAGATCGGATTTTTGGATTGAATTCAAATATGGCAGGTTAAAGTATGGAAGTTCAAAGATGTTTATGTATATATACCATGAAATGAATACTTCCCCTATCCGCTCGAAAACTATCAGAAACGCCATAAGGATCCTGCGAAAATGCATTGCATAAATCAAATTGATGTAAACAGCTTTTGGGATCTAAGGTTGCGCAAAAGTAGGTTAAACTCAACTTAACAGTGCTTAATGTAACCCAACCCAATAAGCCTAATAAATTAAAAGTTGATTAACTTTTTTTTAACTACCGGTATGGCACGACTTTCCTCAACGTAATATGCAAGGCAGAAGCCATAAATAAATAAATAAGACATAGCTACCAATATTGACACCAAAATCTGAGTTCCTCGATCCCAACTTTGTTCTTCTCCACCGTTTTAAAGCACTCAAATGCTGGATACGCATATCCAAGAACCAACCTGCAAACATCAAATCATAAGAAAACAGATACTAACAAAACCCAGAAAATTCCAATCAGCCATTCTCTAATTTATAATAATTAAACAAGCAAACAACATTAATGCGAAGCAACAAAATGAAAAAGCATCGGTAAATTACTTACACAAACACTCTGGTAAGGAAGTCACCCAACATTGTTTTTTCAAATTCAATACTTCTCCCGCGCTGATTTTCCTGGAAAAAGAAATGACAAAATCAAAATGTTTTCGAATAAAAAGAAGAATCAATTTCTCTTCATTAATTCATTGGAATTTGCAAACCTGTTGGGGAAACGAAAAAGACGAAACACCAAATGAATTAAAGGAAGTTCCTTGATTTATGGCATCAAAGAAGGAAGAACCTGCCAAAAGAAAAAGGAAGGGAAGAAGAAATGAATCGGAAAAACAGAAACTAAAACAGAAATCTAGGGAAGACGGGTTTGTTAAAAATACTTTAGAAGAAACTCAAGGTATCCCTTTGATTCTTGCGCCATACAAAGAGAACCAAACACTTGGGTTTGTTGTTTTTGAAGCCTTCTCTTTTGGAGGCGCAAAACTTGATATTTAAACTACAAATTTTGAAACGTTTTTTTTATTACTTGACACATATTTACTAAGAAACGTGAAGAATAATTCCACAAATTTGAACAAAAAAATAATAAAATAACGTGAAGAATACAATATTTTGAACAAAGAATCCGACGTATATGTTCATCCTACGAAACTCAGGTTCAATCATCTTTGATTGTAAGATGTGTGTTTGTCAAGAGTTAAGAAAAATATGAACAAATAAATACTCTTGTAATCGTTTTAAGGCTATTAAAAAATAATATTTTGAATGAAGGTTTGTTGCATGTTTAAATAAAAAAAACTCGATATAATGGCACCAACGCCCCATATTTTGTTAAATCTTTTAATGTGATTCTTATACTTTCTAAATGTTTAATGTGTCTCTTATACTTTACTTTCGTCTTTTAAAATACACCCGAAACTAGTGACGTTAAATAATGATGTAACATGACATACATACCCTTCACTTCGGCCAAATGGCATTTCTTCAAAAAAAATTATTAAATATTATTGATCAAAACCTTAAGAACCTCTCAATAATTTATCTAAATTCACTTTGAAAAATTATTTTTCCTCATTTCTTTCTTATGTTTTTCTTCCTTCTCATTCTTCCTTCTTCTTCTTTCTTCACACAAAATCAATAGTCGTCGTTCAGTGCCGCCGTCGGTAATGATCAACCCCGACCACAACACCATCAACAAATACATTTTTTTCTATTTTCGAATCTCCAATGATTTCCTCGAAAATCAAACTAAATACCCAAAATCAGCCTTGATTTTCTCATTCTTTGATCTTAGAATCCGACCATTGGATTGATATGAGATTTTGACCAAACCTTTTCCTCACTCTTTTCAACATTCTGACTATTTGTATTGTTGAAACAATAACCTAAACCCTGAAAACTCCATCTTCCACAAATGGTTCAAATAACTAGTTAAACTAAATGATTTTTCATATAGTTAAAGAATTAAATGTACTTAAAAATTACTGTTTTATTTTATTGTTCTATGTTTGTAACGACTCGAAGAGTTCTGAATATAGAATGAAAGAGAGGTGACTTAAAGGATTATTGTGCTAGGTTTGGGCTTAATTCAAAGTCAATATTCGTACGATGAACCGGATTGACATAAACCTATTTATGGCGTCGATTAGGTTTATTGAGCTACGTTTGGGCTTAATTCGAAGAGAATTGGGCTCAATTGTGAAAGACAAAAGGAGTTTTGAATAAAGAATGAAAAAGAGGTGACTTAAAGGGCAATTAGGCTATTTAAGAAAAACATGAGCTAACTTTTTTGTCTTTTATGTGGGGTCTGGGGACAGTGGCAGAGTATTTTTGATGACCATGCCATTACACATTTCCTCTTTCATTTTTCTTTCCCTTTTCATTTCATAAGCTTAGAGCTAATAGATTAAGGAAAATATTCGATGCATTAACGGTGAGAAATAAAGTATTTTATAAGTTGTGTATTTTTAGATTTTTTTTGAAAAAATAGACGGGCCTCATTAAAACCCCCTACTTAAACCAGTATTAAGCCAGAGACCTGGTGTTGGCGCCTAATAGGAGGAAAAGAGTGCCCAAAATATCATTACTAGGAAAATGATGACAAGTCATCACGTACAATGGTTGAAATAATCTCGGGACAGACTGAGTCAAAAGACATAGGGGAAGAGGACCGAAGGGCCCAAAAAGCTAAGCTATGAGCAACAATATTCGCAGAGCACGATACATAAGAAACTTTATAGCTACGATCATGACAGGCTATAATGTCTCGGGCCAGACCAAGATAATTATGCAAAAGAGAGATGTCGTACGTAGATCTATTAACTTTATTCACCACAACAGCCGAGTCTGATTCAAAAACGACATTGGGCCAATCCTTCTCATGGGCCAATTGTAAACCGGCCATAAGGGCAGAGGCTTCCGCAAGAGATGCATCCACGCAACTAGCAACAGGTCGGGCTAAGCCTCCAAGGACCGAGCCATGCCCATTCAAGGCAATGACACCAATGGAAACTGAACGAGAGAGAAGTCAAAAGCACCATCCACATTCACATTGATGCAACCAATAGAGGGGTGCCAACCCTGCTCCGAAAGAGGCGTGGAGGAGGAGGCCGATTGTTGGTGGGCAAAAGGCGTGGTCGCGGCGTGAAAGTCTCGATGAAAGCAAAGAGCGTTAGAAATCAGGACCTAAATAGGCTGCAAAATCTTCTCATAGACCCAATCATTTTGCCGCCTTCAAAGGTACCAGAAAATAACGAGGATAAGTGCAAAAGAGTCCAAAGAAATGGATTTAGCTCATTTCTCAAGCCAAGCAATAGTAGTAGCGGTCTGACTAGTGACGATGACATGAGGGAAGCCTGCAAGAAGTAGGGCCTCAACTGAAGCAGGATAATCACAAAGGGCGTGGAGAGTCGTTTCAGAGTTATGCCAGCACAAATGGTAAGAACCCAGAGAAAGCCCCGTAACGTAGAGTTTGCTCCCAGTAGGAAGGGTTTCACGCTCGATATGCCAGCCAAAAGTGCAAACCTTGAGGATAACAGGTAATTTTGAGAGGAGCTTCCAAACCCGAGAAGGCCTACTAACTGAAAGGGTCGGCCGTTGAAGGTAAAGGTACCCGGACCGGACAGTGTAAAGACCCGAATCATGGTCACCCTAGAGAAGGGTATTTGGTCGGTTAGAAGGAATTAGTACACGTAGGATTACATCTGCATCATCCGGCAGGAAAAATCACGAACAAGACAATCATTCTAACAAGGTTATCCTAGTACCATGAAATCACGACACCAAATTTGTAGCTCCTTATTATCAAGATAATTATCCGTGAGAGAGATACGAAAAGTCCTACCCCAACGCTTCTGGTGCATACGGACTGAGTTGTCAACACTGAAAGTCTAGAAGAAGCCTTCTCGCAGCAAATATAATGCTTGGTAGAGCCATTCTATAAAAAAACTACTTTAAAGGGGGGCATGAAGAATATTCTCGGAAGAAAAATATTTAGCCATGACGACACACAAGAGTAGGGAATCTGGATCCAAAATAAAATGCCACAACTACTTTCCAAGGAGGGCAATATTGAAAAGATGCATATCCTAGAACCCAATGCCACCAGAGGACTTTGGCGTGCACACGTCGGCCCAAGAAATAAGAGGTCATCCTCACTTGTTGTTTTGACCAGACCACTAGTAACTTCGCACTGACTGAGTCATGTCATCAACCAAATTTTGAGGAAAAAAATAGCAAGACATAACATAATGAGGAAGTGATTGGGCCACTAACTTTAAAAAGCTATTCCTACCACTATAGGAGAGCGCTTGGTCCAGCTGGTAACACGAGTACCAACTTTATCATGAACAAAACCAAGAGCCTCCAACTTATTCCCGTCAATAAGAAGGGGATACCCAGATAAATTCCTAGGTCATCAATCTCTCCGACCCCCAAAAGATTATGGACAACTATTTTGAAGTCCAGAAGAGTACATGAGCTAAAAAAATGGTGGACTTATCAAAGTTAACATATTGACCAGAGGAAAATGATTATGACTAGAGAATATCTTTAAGTCATTGAGCTTCACTGAGCTCGTTTTGGAGAAAAATTAAGTTGTCTCCCACATACAGTAAATGGTTAACAGGAGGCCCAAACCTGCTAGTACAGATCCTGCAAAAGTCAGCCCTCACGCTGCGTAGCCGTCAATGAGGAAGAAAGGCCTTGAGCGTATATAAGAAAAATAAAGGAAGAGAGGGGGTCCCCTTACAGCAAGCCCTGTTATGGCCGAAAAGATACTGATAGGGTCCCATTCACCTGAGCAGAGAAAGTAATAGAGGAGACACAATGTATGATGATATCTACCCAAGATGGTGCAAAGCTCATCTTAAGCATAACAGTACAGAGAAAAGACCACTTCATCCGATCAAAAGTCTTCTCCATATCCAGCTTGAGAGCAGCACCTCGATTGACAGTAGAGCATGAGGCGTACAAGGAGTGGACAATCTCATAAGCCATAAGGATATTGTCCGAGATTGAACGACCTTTAACAAAAGTAGCCTAAGTCCCACTAATGCAGAAAGGAATAATGGGCTTCATTCTATTGACAAGGACCTTCGCCACAGTCTTGTAAATCACAGTACACAGGCTGATAGGCATGAGTTTCTTCATAGTTGTGGGAGTTGAGACCTTTAGAATAAGAACAATGATCGTATTGTTGATAATGGCCATATCTGTTTCTCTTGAAAGGAGGTTCAAACACAACTTGGTAAAATCAGCCCCAACCGTGTCCCAATGTTGTCAGAAGAAACCACTCAAAAGACCATCAATCCTGGGAGCCTTCTTCGGGTTAATATCCTGAAATGAAGTAACAACCTCCCCAACAGTAAAGTCCCGAGTGAGTCGTACATTCATATCTTGCATGACAATGAGGATGATATTATCCAAGAGCCTCAGGTCCGTAGTTGGTGAAGAAGAAACAAAAAAGTTCTGGAAATAATCAACGACAACCATCATAATGTCCTTAGAACCCTCTTGCTAAAAACTTCCTGCATCATACAAACCTTTAAGAAGATTTTTTCGACATCGACTGAAAATACGAGCATGGAAATAAGATGTATTACGATCACCATATGCTAGCCACGTCACTCTAGATTATTGGGCCCAATAGGCTTCCTTCTGGTTTAATAGGTGGCATAGCTCGCATTTAGTTGCAAGAAAAAACTCTCATATTAGATGTGGAAAGCTGGCAGTTGAGGCACGAGTTTATCTGACTCTGAAGATTTGTGATGGCTTTCAAGAGCTATCCCGAAGACTATCTTGCCATGACTTTAGAGCTCTATCCACCGCAGCAAGTTTGTCTACAACAGAGCCCATAGTATGCCTCCAAGTTGCTTGTACTGTAGAGACACAACCCTCCTATTGCGCCCAACAACTTTCAAATCGAAAATGGTCCTCAGGTGACCTTGAGCCAGATTGAGGCCTAGCCCAGATAGTGTCCAGAATGAGGAAATAGTGGTCTGAGTTAGCACTATATTTTGAGAAAAATTTAAACTTCGAGAAAGTTGAAAGCCGCCGACTATCTACAACAAAATAATCCAAATGCTCAAGGATAGGTGAGGCACGAGGGCCCAATTTAGTCCAAGTGAACCATCATTTCGAAGGCTTGTAATCATAAAGGTCGTTCCTAGCAAGGTAATCATGAAAGTTTTTCGTGTAGTTCCAAACCTTGCGACAGCCTCCTTGCTTTTTATTATCATGCAGGATTTCATTAAAATCCATTCCTGCTAAACAGGGTAGAGGAGGAGAATTTTGTAAACGATCTAACAAGTCATAAGTCTTATGTTTGTCACTTGGTTCAAAACTGCCATGCAAACCCAAAAAGTGATATTGATCAGAGTCACAAATAATGACAATATTAATATGAAGACTGGAGTAAGAAAGTAAATCAACTGATATATTGCTATTTCATAAAATTGTGAGACCGGAACAACCCGGTCTATTATTAACAACTAAACAACCTTCTATGCCTAAAGAAAACTTAATTTTGTCTCTACTGCACGTACACAGACGAGTTTCACATAAGAAAATAACATCCGGAGCTAAACGAGTGACATCTTGCCCAAGAGAATGAATTGCATGTGGTTTACCCAGCCCACGACAGTTCCAACATAGGATCTTCATTTTTCTCAGCGGGGTTGCTTAGCAACCTTCGCCAGAGAGTTGGTAACGCTGCTCATCCCAGCTTTAGGTGTTCAAGGAACCATTGGTGTCGAAGAAGTAGAAGACGCATGCTTCGGAGCTGAAGCAAAAAAAGAACCTTTCGGGGCCAGAGAATAAGTATTTTTAGAATTTATGGTATGGTAAAGGGTTTAAAGTTTAAGGTTAAGATTTTAGGGTTTATGGTTAGTTTTTAAGGTTTAGAATTAGGGTTTAGGGTTTAAAATTTAGGAATTAGTTTTTATTGTATAGGGTTTAGTGTCCCTAAAATGAAATTTGTTATCATTTAAAACCCGTTTGTAGAAAAAAAACATTGATGGTACATTAAATATTAACCCATAGATTAAATGAGTTAATTTTATACTAAATATCAATCATCCAAGCAACTATAGTGTAAGTTTCTCCTTCCTCTCATGATATCCAAGAGTATATTACTATTTTCGTAAAAGATGGTGTGAAGCTCATTGTAAGGTTTTAAGAAAGGTTTTGAATTTGAGAGTATCCCTTGCCATTTCCATTTTCGTTCTTGCATTCTAGATATATATTATCATTTCTCTTAATAATATGAATGAGTTGAAAAGATTTTTATGTGTTGAAATGGTTGCTATAAAGAAGTGGGAGTCTTCTAAAGTTAAGGGTAAGAGAATGACCATTGAGGATTGAAAAGGAAGACTTGCGCTGTTGAATTGGAGATAGTAAACTTCAACATAAAACACTAAAGATTTAGATAATTGAGCAGGAACACTTAGCTGATTGGCCAAGCCGCTCATCTTTGTTCCCCCATATTTCCTTAGGTCATGGGTTCTAGACTCACTAGGAGCACCCTTTTTTCCCCTAGAGTCCCCCTTCTTTCCCCTAGAATCTTCCTTCCCCCTCTCTTCTAAGTAGGATCAGGATTAGAATTAGAATTTGTAAAAAAAATATTTAGATAAATATGATGTTTGATTGTCTAATATATGCTTGAAGTTTATTTGTATGCTTAATAAGGAAAAATGGATACCTTGTGACAAATTGGTGCTTTTGTTATGTTTTAATAGTGCATAAATGTGAGCAAGTACATTTGGTCGGTTGGCCAAGCTGCTCATCTTTGTTCCCTTATTTCCCTTAGGTCATGAGTTCTAGACTTACTAGGAACACTCACTTCCTTCCCCCTAGAGTCCCCGTTTCTCTCCCCTCTAGGTAGGATTAAGATTATAATTAAGATTTGTCAAAAAAATAGTGCATAAATGTGTATTAATTATCATATGTTAGTGAGGATCTTAAGGCATTTAAATATGGTTATTTGGGGTAAGTTTATATTATTCTCGAGTTACTTTTTAGGTTTGAATATCAATATTTAATAAATGAGTATTGATATCGTATGAATACTTTAAGAAATAAGGGCTTTTTCAAAGGGTAAATATCAATACCAATTCATGTGGCATCGATATTGTACATCTAGTATTAATATTCATAGTTGAGTATAGATAGCCAAGGCAAAGTACCTAAATAGCAAGGTAAAGTACTTGCACTTCATGTCATAGTACTTATACTCATTGTTGTTGGAAGCTTAGAAACATATCATATTGTACTTGAATACTTTCTAACCACTTCATAACAAACAAACAAATAAACTTGAATCCAATGAGTGGTTCTAGTGGAAAATATGATAATGTTCATCTTATGAGATTCAGGTTTGAGCACCTGTGTGCGCAAGATTAAGCAAGAAAAACATTAAATTTTATGATACCAACACCTCAAAATTAAGCAAAAATGCTCCTAGTGTGGATTGAAAATAGGACTTTAAACTTAGAGTTTCATATGCTCAACACTAAGTTAGGCTATATATTTGATAAATTTCTATCGAAGTTAATATTTAAGTTAAATTGTGTCACCACTAAAACTAATTAAATAATAAATTGCTTATTTTTATAAAACTAATAATAAAAGCCTCAAAACATTTTTTTTTATCAAAATAGCCTCAAATCTCTAACCTTAAATCTCGAAATCATCTACTACCACGAACATGTCGTTGTCGCCGTCACAGTGGAATCTCCTCCTCTTGTTGAAAGGGACACAAATCTTAATTGTCGTTCTCATTTCCGTAACATTCGGCATTTGTAAAACCCATTTCACATTCATCATTTGCTCAATTGTCACCTCGATTATTAATTTGCAGTGAAAAATGATTAGGGTTATCGGTAGTGGGAGTCCGACGACGAAAAGGGTGGGTGGGTGGTGGTTGATTCGGCGGCGGTAGAGGATGAATTTAAAGATTTTTATAAAACTAATAATAAAAGCCTCAAAACACTGTTTTTTTTTATCAAAATAGCCTCAAATCTCTAACCTCCAATCTCAAAATCATCTACTACCACGAACATGTCGTTGTCGCCGTCACAGTGGAATCTTCTCCTCTTGTTGAAAGGGACACAAATCTCAATTGTCGTTCTCATTTCCATAACATTTGGCATTTGTAAAACCCATTTCACATTCATCATTTGCTCAATTGTCACCTCGATTATTAATTTGCAGTGAAAATGATTAGGGTTATCGATAGTGGGAGTCCGACGACGAAAAGGGTGAGTGGGTGGTGGTTGATTAGGCGGCGGTAGAGGATGAATTTAAAGATTTGAAGATTGGGGTTAGTGATTTTGGGGTTTATGAAAAAAATGAGAATTTGATGAATTTTGGAGAAATTAAATTTTGTATGAATTTAATTTTTAAAAAACTAAATGTAATTAAAAATAAACATTAAATTTTACAGTACCAACACCTTAAAATTAAGCAAAAATGCTCCCAATGTGGATTGAACATAGGACTTCAAACTTAGAGTGTCATATGCTCAACACTAAGTTAGACTATATATTTGATAAATTTATATCGAAGTTAATATTTAAGTTAAATTGTGTCACCACTAAAACTAATTAAATAATAAATTGTTCATTTTTATAAAACTAATAATAAAAGCCTCAAAACACTTTTTTTTATCAAAATAACCTCAAATCTCTAACCTCCAATCTCAAAATCATCTATTACCCCGAACATGTCGTCGTCTCCACAGTAGAATCTTCTCCTCTTGGTGAAAGGGACAAATCTCAATTGTCGTTCCCCCTTCCGTAACGTTCTTCATTTGTAAAACCCATTTCACATTCATCGTTTGCTCAATTGTCACCTCAATCATTGATTTGCGGTGAAAATGATTGGGGTTATCGATAGTGGGAGTCCAACGATGAAAAGGGTGGGTGGTGGTTGATTCGGTGGTGGTAAAGGATAAATTTAAAGATTTGAGGATTGGGGTTAGTAATTTTGGGGTTTATGAAAAAATAAGAATTTGATGAATTTTGGAGAAATTTAATTTTTTTATGAATTTAATTTTTAAAAAACTAAATGAAATTAAAATTAAGCTGCATGTCATTCATTCATTGGATTACAGACATTTTTAACAAAAAAAACTTCAGAATATAAAGAAATGAAACTTTCAAACACCTGTTTTGACAAAAAAAAATATTAGACACCTAAAGAAAAAGAAATATAGTTTGAATTTTTTTATATTAAGCCTAATATGAAATATGTTATTTAATGTTTGATAAATAGGGCCAGGCTAAGTGATGAATCTCATTTCATAATATGTGAACAGTCCAAAAACTTTTTTCTTGCCAATCGTCCAAAAACTTATTATCATATTCATAATCGAATTGTGGCCCAATATTAAAATTCATAGGCCCAGAAAAATAGATAGTTGTGGCATGAAATTTGGGTTTTAATTAGGGGTGTTCATAGTCGGATAATCGTACCGTTTAGCCTAAACAGTCTGTTAACCGTTATAACGATTACTGAATTTTGCTAATCATAACTTAACCATTAAGAAACAGTTAACCGATGACGGTTAACCGTTAACCGACGGTTCGATTATAGGTTAACCTGTAACCTGTAATTTTTTTCCACATATTCACTACTTTAGAGAATAATGAAACTATCTCTCTAATAAATATTATATCAAAATGTTCGGGAAAAAAATACTTAAATAGAGAGATTTTAAACACTGACACCATACTTAATTAAAAAAAAATATCTCCATACTATAAAGTTTCAACGCAACAAAACACACACAAGCTTCACAAATATAAGGTAAATGAAACTTTCATGAGTTAATATCCACAAGCCATAAAATAATTTAATAAATATATATAAATAAGTTAATAACGGTTAACCTATAGGTTAACCGCCTATCAAAATTTGTAATCGTAACCTTAACTATTAACCATCATTTTTAGCGGTTCAGTTAACCGAAACCGTTTAATTTTAACGGTTTCAGTTAATTAACCTGTAAAAAGTAACGGTTATATCGGTGAACGGTTACGATTAACGATTATGGTTAATTATGCACACCCCTAGTTTTAATAAAGATCAAGCAAGCTAGCCAGGTTGTGAATGGTGTAAATAATTATGTTCAAGTTCGATCTAAGTTAAATTTGAGCGTTGTGATTTGTTAAAATTCACATATTTCATAATGAATATATATACACACATCATTTATAAAACATTTTAATCACTTTTAAACCATTAAAAAATTATTTATATAAAAGTAAAATAAAATAATAAACATAGTATATAAAACAAAAAATGTATATACTATTGTCAAAAAAATATATGCTATAAATTTTGAAAACGCTTCTATTAATGATATGGGTTTAAATTTGATACACATACTTGTGTAAAATTTATTTCTACTATAAATCAAAATTATATCTAAACCCTAAATTCTAAACACTAACATTAAATTCTAAACCCTACAACCCAAACCCCTAAACTCTAAATCCTAAACTAAACCGTTAACCCCTAAAACTAAAAGGTATGTATAAACTAAAATTTACACAGACTGTGTATTGAAGTTTTTCTTTTAATGATATGATTTGCTTTGGTAAAAAAAATTGAAAACGGTTTGGGCCTCTGATTTTAGGCCTTAAATATTGAAACCTAAGCTCGACTTATATTTTAAATGGATCTAATGTTTTGTGTCAAAGTAATAATTTTGTCTAAATCCTAACATCAAGTGAGACTTTGAGCTTGGACTAATAACTCCATCCTTAGATAATTCTAAATGATAAGTTTTTTATTCAGCGACTCTAGGCGATTAAACTTTTGGGTAAACTACGCCATGTACTATCAAATTATAGTCATTGACTCGTTTTTGTCACTAATCTTTTAATTGGTCCAATTTTATTTTTTGATTTGTTTATGTCACCGTGTCGTTAACTCTTTAACGACGTGATGACTTGAATGCTGGACAAAAACAACATCTTTTTGGTGCCGTTATTTTGATGCTAAATGGCACAAAACGACGACGTTTTGCTGGAGAAAAATGTGAAAAAAATATGCACACAATGGGATTTGAACCTAAAACTTTTAGAATCAAAGGTAAACTCCTAACAACTAAGCAAACTTACCATCTTTGATTTGTTTCTAACACAAATAATATATATGTCAAATTGCAGTTGAAATTAATTCAATTTATTTTATCATATAAATAATATTACTCAATATAAATAATATAATTATATTAGAAATAATATTAATATATAAATAATAAATAAAACATTTATATATAAATAAAAAATTTACATTATAAATAATATTAGATATATAAATAAATAATATGTTATCATAAAAACTAAAAAACTAATTTAAAAAAAAACAGAATTTTCAAAATTTACAAAGAGCCCCAAAATCCACCAAAACCCTAAACCCATAAACCTTAACCCTAAACTATACACCTTAAACCCTAAAATTTTATTTATATAAAAATAATACTAAAATATATAAACAAATAATATATTATTATAAACACTAAAAGACTAATTTTCAAAAAGAATCTTGAAATTTCCAAAATTTACAAAAACCCCAAAAATCGCCAAAACCCTAAACTCTAAATACCAAATCCATCTATTATTACTGCTAATGTGTTTATGGTTTTAGGGCTTAGGATTTATGATGTGGTTTTAGGGTTTATAGGTCAGGGTTTAATGTTTTGGTGGATTTTGGGGCTTTTTGTAAAATTTGAAAATTTTAGTTTTTTATTTAAATTATTTTTTTAGTTTTTAGAACAATATATTATTTATTTAATATATTTAATATTATTTATAATATAAACGTTTTTATTTAATATATTATTTATATATATTAATATACTAATATATGTATATTGATATTATTTCTAATATAAATATATTAAAAATTGAATTAATAAAATAAATTGAATTAATCTCAACTGAATTTGGCATATATATTATTTGTGTTAGTCACTAACCAAAGATTTTAAGTTGACTTAGTGGTTAGGAGTTTGTCTTTGATTCTAAAGATTTTAGGTTCAAATCTCATTGAGTGCATATTTTTTCATCTTTTCCTCTAGCAAAACGACGTTGTTCTGGACCATTTAGCATCAAAATAGCGACACCAAAACGACGTCGTTTTGGTCCAGCATCCAAGTCATCACGTCATTAAAGAGTTAACGGCGCGGTGGCATAAACGAATAAAAAAATAAAATTTAATGATAAATTGGATCAATTGAAAGGTTGATAGCAAAAATGAGTCAATGTCTATAGTTTGGTGGTACTTGACATAGTTTATCTTGAACTTTTTCTCTCCTTCATAACTTAATTACTTTTTTTGTCTAGTCAGCGGTGACATCATTCTGATGTTGATCACCAACTGTTGATATTTTATATTTCTTTTCATTTTCTTTTAATTGATTCCTTTTGTTTTGTTTTTTTTTCTTCGTACAACTTGTTGTGTTTTCCTTTGCCGCTGTGGCACATTTTTATTTGCCTTTATGGCACGTCCCTTCCTGATGACACATTTTTATAGTTACTTTTGAGGTGTTTTGTGTTCATATGGTACCCTCATGATGACTGTTTCTGATTCGTGTTTGTTGGTAGTCACGAATAATTTTATCCACTTTTGGGGTGTTTGCCGATTCCCTTTGGGAGTAGGCGTGAAAGGTGGTTACCAATTTTGGGGATTTCATCTAGCTCATGTTTTGACAACTCCTCAAGGACCCTTCGTACAATGGACCGTAGAGATTTTCTTTGGTGCAAAGAGGAAGTGTCTAATATGACTGGTGCAATACTATCTTTTTCTCTATGATTTATCATTTTCTTTTTGTTTTTTATGTTTTAAAACTTCTAATACGCTATATTTAGGGATGATCGGGTTTTTGGTTGATCCGCACCCAACTCGAAAATTTAACACTTCAACTTGAATTCGACCTGACTCGACATTTTATTATGCTCCACCTGACTCGAACCTTATCTAAAATTTAGAGTGAAAACCCAAACTCGACATAAATAAAAAAATATTTCTTTCATTTTTATTCGATAAAATAGTGAGTTAATTGAAAAAAAATCAAAATAGAGAGGAGCATTATAATAATAACTCCATTTTTATTAGACAAAATAAGGATATAATTGAAATATATATATAAAAAGAGAGGAACATTATAGCAATTATATCTAAATATTTAGAATAAAATTAAACTACTATTTCAGATCGGGTCGAATATTTTTTACCCTAAACCCGAATCCTACTTGACCCAACATCATCTTAAAAAATCTAACCCGACCATTTCTAGTTAAATTAGAGATAAACACTTGTCACTCCATATTGATGGATAGAAAATAAATAACATATAAAACACCCATAGCAAGACTCAAACCTAGTTATTCCTTAGGGAAAGTCAGACCTCCACCACTATCCCAAATGTTTTACTCCGTTATATTTTTTCACATTTAATATATATCTTAATTAGAACCTAACAAATAATTCCAGTGAAAAAGCGGATGATGTTCATTTTAAAAAATCTGGGTCCAATCGTTTTATCTGCAAGATGTATGTACATAGGGTTAAAAATATGTATGAACAGATACTATATTGTATTCACCTTTAGACTATTCAAAAAAATTATAAGTAATGTAGAGAAAAAAACTCGAACCCGGCTATTCTTTGGAGAAAATTTGGGCAGAGACAATTATGTTCCGGGTTGATGGTGCTATGAAACCTTCATCAACAATACCAGTTGTTTTTGTTTTAACCCCAAGAACATTAAACGAAACAAAAACACTCAATTTGGGATTTTCAATTATGCATGTGAATCTGTTAAAAAAACAATTTATTTAACTTGTTTTAAAAAACTAATTTATTACTACTAATAATAAAGATTTGAATGGGGGAAATAATGATTCTGCAGTAATATCTGCACGTGAATGTTTAAAATATAAACTTGTTTTCTGATTCCACACATGCAGTGCATACTTTTAATTTAAGAGAAGTGAAGAATTCAAAGAATATTTGGAGGATTTTTAGAGCTACAATGACAATATATATAATATTTGTATATTTATATGTATCGCATGAATAAAATCTGGATGAAATTTTAGAAGGTCAAATATATAGTAATAGAATGATAAAATTAATGTTTACTTATCAAGTTATTATTTTAATATTTTAAAATTAAGGAGCTAGGGTTTAATTTGTTTGGTTTTGAAATTTATAGAGATCTAAGAAGGGCTCCGTTGAATATATAGGGGTTTAGGGATGAATTTTTAGAATATAGGGTATGTTAAGGGATATTTGGGAATCTATAGAATTTTCTACAGTGCCGGTTGAGAACGCCTCCTGCAGGAGGGTTCTCCATTTTTTTAATATTTTTTGGACCAAAAACACCTCATGTAGGAGACGTTCTCTTCTGACACTGTAAAAAATGCCATAGATTCCTAAATTTTTCTAACGTACCCTATTTTCCTTTTTTTTCTTTTTCTAAACAACAAATTTCCCGTCTAAGAAGTATCTTAAACAGAAAAATGTCGTGTCAGAATTTAACTTGCCTCGTTTTAAAATTAAGAGACCTAAAAATTAATTGAACCCAAAAAATTAAGAGGGACCAAATCATAATTTATCTAACTTTAATATTAAAAGACTATAAAAAACATGTGATTTTCGTGTATCCATATTGCTAATTTATGCATAATACCAACTAAATATCATATTTAAATTTTAACATATTAATAATCTATTTCATATAAATTTTTACATAAATATTTATTTATATTATATATTCATATTATGGTCATATATAAAATTATCAACAACAAAAAATCGATGCAATGTCTAAATAACTCAAACTCTTCTCTATTCTTAAATACGAAAATATTGAACACTTAAACGTGTTTGAATTTAGGTCTTTATACTTTACATGAAAAAACATTAACCAAATTAAGAGATTGTGCTATGAGATGCTGCCTGTGGGGCTGGCGTTGCACACTGGATGTGGGCAAGTAAGGGGTGGCCCTTACCTTTGATTATGATCGGTGTTTGTTCTTTACCTTGTTGGGTATCACGGAGTACTATTTTCCTCCAAATTAAATTTAGAGAAAATTTTAATGAAACTTGTAGTATTTGTTTTTATATGATTTCACCATTAATAAAATCATGCTTATTGATAAGAAAAATATTAACCAAATTAACTCAATCAACTAGAATTATCAAATTTAACCATCTTTCCAATCATGGCTATCATGTCCTGGGCCATACAAGTTCAACCTTATGAGACATTTCCATGTCCCATTGGCTTCATAAAAACAATAAAGTTCATTTTTTTCCGCCAAAACTATCAAGTCAAAAGCTCTAAGCTTCTAGCTAGCCTTTTGTTTTCTAATTTCCCCTCATAATTAATTTAAATCCTTAATACTAGTTGATTCTTTAAGAATAGTTTGAATTCTCATTTGAATTCACATATTTTTTTATCGACAAAGTATGATTTTTATAGAATCCACATTTTTTTAAAAGTCCAAGTTCATGCATAGTATTTAATATTATTGGTATTGTTAAATTTTTCCTACAATTGGTGACATTTGATATATTTTTTATTAATATCAACTGGACAATACCCACATAGCTCATTCTTGCTTTCATGTCAGTTTCTGTAATTAAAAATTAATCTTATATTACAATGCCATTAGTCTTCCATTTCGCTTGTTTCAACTACACCGATTATAAATATCAGATATAGTGTTTACTTTCGATCATAAATGATTTCATCTTTTTTAATCATATTTTTTTTATAATTTTAATATCCAATTTATTGATAGATAAATTTAAATTATATATTGTTGAAATTTATTATGAAGACGATCTTTCTTATTAGATTTATACTATTTATAATGTCAAATTTTTAAATTTGAATTTTGTTTTTGAAAATTAATAGTCATTAGTTTTTATTGAATTGAAAGGAAATACAATAAAGTTATAAGAAGAGTCTACAAAATTTCAGTGATTTTCTCTAAAACTATTGAAGTGCACAAACTACCCACTAAATCATAAAAGAAAAGGGTTAAAACATAATCAAACAAATTAAAAAATGATAGATAAACAAACACAGTTGACATCGGTAAAGATAAACATCATAAACACTAACCTAAAAATGCATATAACAATGATAACATGTTGATAAAATTGGCTTTACCACAACTCAATCATGAACTATCTTTAGTGATTGCAAATGTCTATCAAATATGAGAGAACTGGTTCGAGGGTTCAAACTAGGGGTATATCAACATTATAATCAAACAACCACCAACTAGAGATGTGACGTCAATCTAACCCTAAAAGTAGACAAAAACATGCTGCAAGAGTAGACAAATCGTGTCATAAGAGCAGATAAAACGTGCTACAAGAGTAAAAAAAGGCATCCACAACTTTCGTTATAAAAGAGAACGACATATTAAACCAAAACACCTAAAAATTCAAATATGTCAACATAAAAACTAAAAAGTAAAAAAAATATTATGATAAAATATGGGTGACAACCGCTTACCAAAGGCCAACGGCACTATCTTTCTAAACCAACGAGAAGAAAAATTTAGACAAAAGTGGAGAGAAAAAATCTTTAAAAATATTAGGCTTAGACTCTGAATATTTAATTATATACTTTAATTTAATTAATATGCTATATAGTATCTTTAATAGCCTCCGTTGTAAATAATAATAGTAGTAATATACTAATGGACTAATCAACCTTTCATATGAATTAATTTCTCCTAGTTGCAACTTATATTTTAGTTAAGGCTTAAACTAAAAAAACAGCCCTCAAACTATGTTTCTTTTTTTGCTTTTAGCCTTTAAACTATGATTTGGGCAAAATAGGCTCTTAAACTATCATTTTTGGTCACTTCAAGTCCCTAAACTATTTTTTGGTCAAAATAAATACCTAAACTATGTCATTTTTCTTCTTTTAGTCCCCAAAACTATCAATTGGTCAAAAATCTTTGTGATGTGTCAACATCTTATCAGTCGAAATAATTTTCTTTTGACTTAAATAACTATCGGACTTAAAATGACCAGAAATGATAGTTTAGGGGCTTATTTTGATATATAATATTTTAAAATTTAAAAAGAACATAAATATTTATGGTTTAAGGGTTCACTAAGCCCTTCAATTTTTTTTCAAAAAAATCAAATAAGCCCCTAAACTTTTTTGCACCTAATTAAGCCCTCAAGTCAAGAAAAAAAAATTCAATTTGGCCCTTTGACCAACGTTGACTGTTAATTTTAACGGTTTTTCTTGAATTTTTTTGCCACATGTCGTAATAGGATAATGCCGCTTGTCATTTCTAGGATTTTTTAAATTTTATTTTTTTAAAATATATATATATAATCAGAAAATTCTAAAAAAATTAAAATCTGGAAAATTCTAAAAATTATTTTAAAAATATATAAAAATATTTTTTTAATTTCAAAATGTATTAAAAAATAATAAATAATAAATTTTCAAATGATTAAAATATTTAAAAAAATAAAATATTAAATATTATTAAAAAATTATAAAATCAAATTGAAAAATATAAAACAATAAAAGTTATTTTGATTTTTCAAATATAAAACAATAAATTTATTTTAAAAAATATAAAAAATAAAAGTTATTTTAAAACCCAAAATAAATTTTATTTTTTTTTATATTTTTTCAATTTATTTTTTATAATTGTATAATAATATTTAATATTTTTAATTTTTAAAATATTTTAATCTTTTGAAAAAAAAATATTTATTATTTTTTAAAAAATAAAAATATTTTTATATTTTTAAAATGATTTTTAGAATTTTTCAGATTTTTTTTAAAAATTTTATTTTTTTCTAATTTTTATATATGTTTTAAAAATTAAAATTTAAAATTTTGTAGAAATGACAAGTGACATTGCCCTGTTGCAACATGTGTCAATTTTTTTTTCAAAAAAAACCGTTAAAGTTAACGGTCAACGTTGGTCAAAGGGCCAAATTGATTTTTTTTTTTCTTGAGTTTGAGGGCTTAATTGAGTGCAAAAAAAAATTATGGGCTTAATTGATTTTCTTACAAAAGTTTAGGGGCTTATTAAACCCTTAAGCCAATATTTATATATGTTAGAAAAGCCTATAAAATGATATTTTTGTAACCATGGACTTAAAGTGACAAAAAATGATAGTTTAAGGGCTTATTTTGCCCAAATCATAGTTTAGGGACTTAAAGCGACCAAAAATTATAGTTTAAGGGCCTATTTTGCCCAAATCATAGTTTAAGGGCCAAAAGCAGAAAAATGCATAGTTTGAGGGCTGTTTTTTGGTTTAAGCCGTTAACAATGATTTTCCTCAATTGACTAATCAACCCATTGGCTCCGAATTATTTTTTGAACTATACTTTTTTGAACTTTAGGTGCCTAAAATATTTTTTTTTTGTAAAAATAGGTGCCTAAAGTTTCAAACATTATAATTTTAAGTGCCTCGATGTTAATTGCCGTTTAAAAATTTTATTAGCCAATTATAATGTGACACGTGGCATATTTTATTTTTCAAAATTTTAATTATTTTTTAAAAATTAAAAATTGAAATTTTCAAAAAAGCCCCCCAATTCCCGAAATTCTAAAAAAGCCCTAAATTCATAAATTTCTAAATACCTAAATCCCCAAATCCGGCCACTCCTGCGTCGTTGGCCACGATGTCAGCGACGAATGGAGTGTCCTCCCCTCATCCAAACACCCATACACTAGTCGTCGTCGGTCAACTATCGCTCGTCACAAATCGTTCAAATGAAATTTTTAAATATTTCAACCTTCATCCTGCATTTTGCACGAGTTCGGCCGATTTTCGGCAACGAGGTGGTAGGGTAAACAATCGTGGTGATCCGGCGACAAATGTGGTGGGCGGCGGCATGGCCATCGACGAAGAAATCGATTCAAATCGCGATTCGAATTTTGGTGAGTTAGGGATTTCGAATTTGGAGGCTATTTTGTGAATTTTAGAAATTTAGGGGTTTTAAAAAATAAGTTAAAAAAAGAAATTTAAAAATATTTTTTAAAAAATAACTATAGTTAACAGAAACACTTATTTTTATAAAAAATATTTTAAGCATTTAAAGTTCAAAAGTTATATAATTTAGGCACTTATTTTTTCCATTTAAGCCCCTTTTTTTTCTACAATGACACATCACCCTATTTTAGTTGAATTTGGGGGAAGCAAAGCCATTATGATAAATAAACATGCAATTAAGAAGTTTTAATTTTCCAACACAAACCATTTAATGACCTTAATGCATGCAAAACCCAAACCCATTTTTTTATTTTAAAAATCAATCAAAATTGGACGGTTCTGATCAAATTGTCATATAACCAAGAGTCACAAAGCAGTCAATCATCCATGGACCCTCCTTGCTCACATGAATGATTTATAGGCAACTTCCCCATGCTCAGTCAATCCAAATCCAAGCCAAGGCAGTCTTTAACTCTCTCTTAATTTTTCTTCTATTTTCTTTCTTCCCATTTCAAATTTTCCATAGAAAGAAAACAATGTCAAGCAACAAGAAAAAGCTGATTATGAACACAGTTTCAGTCAGCTTAGGTTGCAGCAGTTGCAGGAAACCCAAGCTCACAAGCTTTTTCAACCCAAAGCCTAAGCCTAAGCTGAAACCAAAATCTCGCTCTCTTCACAATTACACTTCTTCAATCTCCTCTACCAAGAAAACAACAACCCATTGTTCCTTGTCTGAATACGAAACAGGCACCTCATTTTCTCCAAGTACTGACACTGCTATGTACTGGGACATGGACATGGACACCGACCAGGACAGCACCAAGTGTTCAATGGCGACCGTACGAGGTTTTGGGCATCTGGGAGGGGAGAGCCTGGCGGTGGAGAAAGACTCGGATGACCCGTATTTGGATTTCAGGCAGTCCATGTTACAAATGATAATGGAGAAAGAGATATATTCCAAAGATGATCTGAAAGAGCTTCTCAACTGTTTCCTGCAGCTGAATTCGCCTTATCATCATGGGATTATTGTTCGAGCTTTCACCGAGATCTGGAACGGGGTGTTTTCCGTCAGGCCTGCTTCTGCTTCCCCGAAGCTTCATTTTGGGTTCAGGCCACCACACTTCTAGCTAGATGATGCGGTTGCTTCATAAAATAATACTAAATTCTGACAGATGGATGATAAACACTTGTTAAGTTGTATTTAAAGAAATACTATATTTTTGGAGTTCAATGCACTAGTGAGTTTTTCGTGCATTAAAGGAAAATATATATTTCTTTAAATAATAACTATTTCAAAGAAGTGTAAAATTAGAATGTTTAAAGCATAGGGCAGTGTAGAAATTCATCGTGTTTTCAACTTTGGTAATGAACGTGGTAAAATTCTTAGAAATAATTGCATTTTTCTTCTTTTTGTTTCATTTTCTTTCCCTTTGATTACGTTAACATGACGTTGATTCAAATTTAATAGGATTTAGTGAAAGATATTTTTCAATTCACTTTAAAAGCTATTACAGCTTCGACCACCGTTTCAACCACCACCAGTTATCCTTGTCTTCGTAGGCCTTCCACGACTGAAACTCCATCATCTTGTCGTCGAAAATTAGTGAATGAATGTCGATTGCTTCAACTACGAACATATAATAGTGAAGAAAAAGAGACCGATTGGACTTCTAATCGACAGCTAGAGGGTGGAGAGCATTGAACTGTGAGGTGCAAGACGCTTGAGTGGTGAACTGTGAACCGCCGGCGTGTGGGGACGTCGGACGATAGTTGAGATGTGATTTGAGGATTTGATTGAAAGAAATTAAAATTTTGGGGTTAAGAAGTTTATATTTTAAATAAATTTAGAAAATAAATAAATAAAATAAGCCACGTGTTGTGTTTTTATTGGATAATAGAAAATTTTTAACTGTCGTTGATGAAAAAAACTGATTTGAGTTATAGAATGAAAAGTTAGGCACCAAAGTGAAAAAAAGAGTATAGGTTGAGCACATTTTTTACTATTAAGCCTTTTTTTAACGATTGTTATCGATAAGTCACCTAAATGGTAACTTTGAAAGCGTTAGGCACTTATTTGACCCAAAAAATATTTTAGGCACCTATCTAGAAAATGAGGTATAATTTAAACATTTATTTACCTATTAAGCCTTTCTTTCTTTTCCTTTTTTTTTTTTACAATTTTTACCCCTAAGTTTTCCAAGACTTTACACAAGAAATTCACTTTATATCTCTAAATAAATTCAAAACAACTCATTTCATTAATTAAAAAACAAAAATTGTCTGATTGATCAAACTATTCATCTTTATTCCCTTATTTTTCTTTGGTCATGGGTTTTAGGCCCGAACAATTACCTTTTTTTCCTTTTAGAGTCCCTCATTCCCCTTCCCTTTAAGTAGAATTAGGATTAGATTTAAAATTTGTCAAAAAAATTTTGATAATGGATTCATAGATATCATTATCAGTTCTAATTGGTATGTCATCCTAATCTGGAATAACTTATCCTTACCTAAACTTTATTTGTTTTAGTAAAATAATTTTTTCTCGTATCCAAAAGATTTTTTATAAGAATAAATCGAGGAAAAATTACATAAAATCAAACAAAAAGATTAAAAATAATAATTAAATAGTTTCTAACAATTATTATTTCACTACTCTGAAGCTTAATTACATTAACAAAATGGATAGTTCTAACAATTATAATTATTTTACTACTTTGAAGCTTAATTATTAAATTAATAAAATTTCTACTATTTATGTTATTTCGACCTTCATAACAATTTAAAACATAGATTTTATATTTATGAATAGCATTTATTAATTTTTAAATTAAATAATGAAACATTTAGGGTGTATTTGGAAAGTAATTATATAATTGGATTTGTGTAATTACATAGTTGTAACAAATTTAGATAATATTATGGCTTAATACTAAAATACGTGTCTAAATTATCCCTTTTTTTTAGGTGCCTAACTATTTTTTGTCCCTTTTAGGTGCTCAAACTATCTCATTTTCCCCTTTAGGTTCCTAAGCTATTTTTTGTCGCTTTTAAGTGCTCAAACTATCTTTTTTTTGTTAAAGTAGGTGCCTAAACTATCATTTTTTGTCAGAGTAGATACCTCAATTTGACCTTAAAAGGGGCAAAAAAATAATAGTTTAAGCACCTAAAAGGGACAAAAAATAATTTGAGCATCTAAAAAAAATATGATAATTTGGGCACCTAAAAGAAACAAAAAATAATTTAAACATTTAAAAAAATATATAATAGTTTAAACACTTATTTTAACATTAAGCTTAATATTATAATCCATGGATTCCACTAAACTGAGTGTGATTGGAGACTTTTAATTGCACCCTCAATTTTTAGGGAAGAGTGAGAATTGAGTGTAATTACACAATCATTATACTCACTAACTTTGTAATTAATATTATTTTTAAATTTAATTTTATGTAATGTGTAATTAAATTTTTATAATTAATATTACTATATAATTATATTTTGCAAATCAACACATGTTTAGAGAATTAGAATTTTTTTGTTTAATCATCAGTATTCAACTCATTGATCGACTAATTCGGATCGGGTTTTACATATGCCTAATATGGGAGCAACCCTCCTTACCCAATTTTCTTCACTCACAACATAATGATTTAAACCCCTTACATTGCTCAAGGAATAGAGCGTATCATCCTACTAAATCAACTAGTTATTAGTAAATATTTGTACACAGTAACATTCAAACACATTGTAATTACACAACATTAATAAAAAATAATGAAACAAAAATAATAATTACAAAATCTAGCTGTAAACCAGATTTTTATCTAATCGGCCTCGCGAAGCATAATTACATATTATTAATTCTAAGACCTAAATTCTCCATCACGCAATAGCTGTTGTAGAAGAGAATTAATATTATGATCTTAACAAGTTCAGTTTTCATAAATAAGTTTTCTAATCAAAATATACAATCAAATCAAGCTATTAATGCATAAACTAATTTATTTGTTCACTGATCAAATTAGGTCGTGGTTGGAGGTTTTCCCCCAACTTGTTAGCCAATCAAATTATTAAAAATATCAAAAATATTTTTAAATTAATATTTATATATCATATTAATTAGATTTAGATAATAAATCCACTTCATCCCATTTAGATTAATAAAACTATTATTCTAAGATTTAGTCTCTACATATCAAACACATAACCTAATTTTTGTACAAATCAGTAAGCACATCCATTAAGAGATATCATGTGCTAATAAAACAAAACTTTATATCAATTATATTTAGGTTTAGCATCATCAACATTAATTGAGTTTAGCTGTGTTCATCAATCCGGGAATCTGAATGCTTCTGCTGCCGCAAACTAAATACACAAAATGGGCTTATAATATATTATGATTATTTTTAATATATTGATATAATTATATGACGCCACTATATAATAATTTTGACTCTACTATTATCTAACGCAAATGTCGTTTTTTTTTATTAGAACTACTTGTTAGATTCATTATAATTATTTTCAAATCACATTAATTAGTTATGACAGTGGGTTTCTATGGCAGAACTTTACTTCTATGCTTCATTAATCATTATTCATATCTACTTCCTAAAAATTTCTCAAAATTTGACTTAATACGCAGTAACAGTACTTGAGATGGAGTGTCCAATGAAAATGACGGTTGCTTCTATTTATTTATATTTCTCAGCATCCCATAATTATTTCATAAATGAGCTTGTCTGATCAATAAAGGTACTTAAATGTGGAGTGTTTGTCAAAATCACAATCTCATAATCTTTGGGTTCAGTGGACACAACTGACCATATTATAAATTATAATAATGGGCGGTGTTAAAGTACCAAATAATGTGTACACAATCAGTACAATGACCAATTTATCCTTTATGCTTTACCAGTTTTGTTTTCTCTTCCCTTATTTCCTTCCACTAATTCCCTCCCATTTTTGCTCTTATATGATTCACTAACCTTAACCTCATAAGATTAGATCCACCTCATTCATATCAATCATCTCAAACATAATTGATAAGAAGTTTAGTTCTTTTAATGACTTATATGTGTACTAAATATTAATGAGTCATCCACATACAGACTTATGATAACATAATTTGAACCAAATATTTTTGTCGAAACTGTGTTTAGGCTCAAAAAATATTTTTGGGTATGTTTTAAAATTGAAGTTGTCATTGATCGTTTTGGGCTTAGTACGATCGAACACCCATAAAATCACCATTCAAAAAGATTTTTAAGGTGTTTTGAAAAAGGTAATTGTGGTGGTTTACATTTCAAATCAGAGTAAAATTTGAGTTTGAGAGTCAGTTAAGCATGAAAAGATTAAAACACCCCACAATGTTCAAAATTAACACTTGTTAAAATCACATGTTGTCTCGTTTCTAAAGATACAAACTCGAATTTAGATTCAAAGTGTGATTTGATGCATGAGAATAGATTTTGTGAAGGATATCATTTTATCATGAATCATTACAAGAGCCAAACTTAGACAACTTGGACACTTCTCCGTTGATTAATGTAATAAGATAATAATCCTATTTTAGAAAAAAAAAATATGAGATGAATTTATGAAGGATATCCTTATGTTACGAACGAATATAAAAGTCGCAATCCAGACAATTTAAACACTAACTTATAAATTATCACAACACAACAACACTACCTTGTTTTTTTATTATGAGTCGCAAACCATATCATTTAAAAAAGGATTAGTAATAACCATCATACGAACATAAACAAAAAATGAAATAACAATGAATACAAAAAAAAAAAAATCTGAACGTGCTTGTAAATTGAAGGCCGAATATGTTTTCACTGGATCCGATGAGATGTTAATATGACAGCTCAAAACTTATTTCGAGCAGACTTCTTTAATTATGAAGTTATTCTAACAATATCTTAATTCTTATTAATGATGATTTTTGCTGGAATAATATTGATTATTCACAAGGACTTAGATTTAAGTGTATTACATCTGTTGATTTGAGAATAATAGACCTTTGGAATATCAATTGTTATGTAATTGTTTTTTATTATGTACAAAATTTTAAATAAAAAAAAACTTAAAAAGCTTTCGAGCAAAGAAAAAAGGGCCATAAAGTCATTATAAGTCCAAAATAATTATAGCTTTTAATGGGCTGTCTTCTTCGTCTAATAGGACCATGTATTTTGCACACTGGACAAACTGTCAGTGATATTAAATTGGTAAGGCCCATATAATTGACAATTACTAGTAAATTGAATGATAAAAACCAATTTTTATATTTGTTTATTGCGAAGGAAAACCAACTCTTTCCAAGCAGTGAAATTGAACTTTCAACTTCACGATTAATTTTTTTAAATAAACATGGACGATTACAAGGTAATATATATTTTTATTTTTTTAATAATTTGATAAAACACATATTTTACAAACAAGGTTACTTGAAATCGAGTTTTCTAAAATAAACATTACATAATATAACTCCAGTCCAATTTTTTATCAACTAATTTTGTGTGCGAATCACATTTGTTCTCGTTTATTCATTTAACAGTTTGATTAATAATATCGAATCATGTAGAACTACAAGAGCGACATAACGCTTCAATCAAGTGTTTAATGTTGTTGTATTCTCATAAAGTATTTATCCGTTACTTTATATCATATAAATAATCATCAATTATACTAATGTAGGACTTGCTAAATTTTGTATGACACATCTATGAATAATGATTAAACTTATATTGAATACTAATAGATTAAAAAAAACATGAAAAAAGAAGGTTCGTCCGTTAATAAGTTGCCCGGTTTGAGTTGATATCAAAGTTTTTACCATTCAATTTCTTAATCGATTTTCATTCATAATCTTATTTTATAACTGTAAATAATGTAAATGAGGAGGGAAAATATTAGATATATTCAATGGTAATGAGAAAGTAAAAAAACTGAGAGGAACGGGCATTAGATTGAGATGAGTTACAACAGAAATTTTGATTATTCAAAGAACTGCAAGTTATTAATTTGGACAGCAAAGGACTCATTCTCAAGTCACTATCTCACCAAATCCCAAAACTATTAACCCTAGTTTGGATCAATTTTCGAAGACTTGATACCAGTTGACATGGACAAATACTTTTTTTTTTCTTCCTTTTTTTTTTCTTTTGGTATGAACTACATGTTTTTTTATGGATAAAAAAAGCTACATATTTTTATACTTTTTCAGTAATGGTCTAAATAGAGAATAATTTCAATAAGTATGATAAAACCCTTCAAACAACTATATGATATTGCTGCATTTCCAAGGATTCGGAACAACCTATATATTTTTTTATTTAATAGGGTAAAAGACTACAACCATATGTCTAAATCTCCCTAATCCTACACGGAGAAAAAAGAATGCATGTGGAAGTAGATACAAAAATCAAACAAAACAGCCTCGGCAAGCCATGGACCATGTAACCACAAAGGGCAGCCTTGTTACCCAACCCCAGTAGCGTGCTGCATATCACCCAGCAACATTGCTTAGCACTCCACCGGTGCACAACCTCTCAATCTTTTTGAATCAATTCATGGATCGTCGAGATTAACACATTTCCATTATTAGGCAAAACATTCTCTGTTACACTCTTTCTCCATAAATTTCGGATCAAAAGGAATCAAATTTCGCCTATTCCAAGTTTTCTAACACACAATGGAGAATAAAGTATCCCAATTCTCCCCACGAATAGCGAAATCCCCTTCATTTTGAAGATTTGTTAAAATCCATTCATTCAATGGCAAAGATAAAAAATTCGTCATCCTCTCCGATTTTACCAATAAACGCCATACCTGAAGAGCCTTTGGACAATCGTTTAGGACATGTAAATTATCTTCCCTCGTTCTTTTGCAAACACCATACCGCTCCTCAGTAGTCATATGTCTCCAAGCTCTTTCTACATTCGTAAGCAACTTGCCCTTGATTGCGAGCCACAAAAACACTCAGATACATTGTGGAATTGGCAACCGCCACACAAATTTCCATGCCTTGTCCTGGACCATGTCAGAGTCACCTGCTTTCCGCCTATAAGCGGACTTAATAGTGAAACAAAAATTGGGATCACCCCTCCATCCAATTCGATCAAGGCCAAGCATTGGTGAAGGCGGAAACATAGTTATAATTCAATGGACACGTTCATTCGATAGCAGAATCATTATTCGATCAATATCCCAGTCACTATTAGTTGTCACAAATGAGGCAACCAGATAATGACCCGGTGGTGATGTGCTCGAACTAATATCAACTAGAGGACCAAACTCCTCCAACCACAAATCATGCCAGAAATCGATTGAACAACCATCTCTAACAACCCAAACCATCCCTTATTTGATATCATCCCAAACATGCGACAAACCTGCCCAAAGGCGAGAAGTATTTTGTCTCTTAATACTGGTAGGAACAACACCTTCCCATTTGTATTTAGCTCGCAAAATGCGCACCCATAGCTTCTGCTCATCCTAAATAACTTGATAACCCAATTTCATAAGAAACGCGTAATTAAATTTCTCAAGATCACAAAAAATCAAGCCACCACATTCAATAGGTGCCTTCATCTCGTCCCAACGAACCAGATTGATTCCACGGTGGTCAACGATACTACCCCAAACAAACCCTCGTATCAATTTTTCTATATCCAAGCAAATACTCTTCGGTACCCAAGTAGCCTGTATGGTGTAACTTGGAATGGCTTGTAACATAGATTTAGCGAGTGTTACCCTTCTCATAAAGGAAAGGGAACGTGCCGGCCACGATAAGAGTTGAGTATGTACCTTATCCACCAGATAACCATAAGTATCAGCAGTTACACGGTGATGAAGAAGTAACACTCCCAGGTACCTACCCAAATTTTGCACCTCCAAATATCCCAAACCATCAACAATATTCTGCCGCATCTGAGGACCGGAATTATTAGAGAAAAAAATTGAGTCTTAGATGCACTTACTTTATGACCAGATGCTGAGCAAAAATGATCTAAGACCCTTTTGATAACCTCCATCTGATGCAGAGTGGCTTCAGAAAAAAGCACAATATCATCGGTAAAAAATAAAACAAGTGGGATAAACCAGGACCATGCCTATTCAGATGAATCTCAGCCCAATTCTCCTGGTCAACCTGAAGATTAATTGACTGGGATAAGCGCTCCATAAATAAAACAAAAATATAAGGAGAGAGCGGATCTTCTTGTCGAATACCCCTTGTAGGAATAAACTGATCAGTGAGCTCCCTGTTCCACAATACCTGGGTCGTCACAGTCGAAATACACTCCATGATCAATCTCAAAAGGTCATGGGGAATACCTAGATTGCCTAAAGTGACCGCAATGAAGCTCTATTTGAGCCTATCTTATGCCTTCTCAAGGTTGATCATAATCGCCATCCAACCCATATGTCCAGCCTTTCTTCGCATTAAGTGCACAACTTCCCGAGCGATAACAAAATTATCTATGATACATCTCCCCGGAACAAAGCTCACTTGAGCTTGTGAAACCCAATTAAGCAAAAAGGGTTTCAAACGGTTAACGATAACTTTCGTCAAAACCTTATAGACAACTGGGCAAAGGCTGATAGGACAAAATTGCGAAAAAACCTTAGAAGTTGAGACATTAGAAATTAGCACAATAGATGTTCTATTAAACTCATAAGGAATCGCCCATTGAAAATATCTGCGGACGAAATCAACAACACTCACACCCCCAGTCTCCCAATTTTTTTGGTAGAACATTGCATAGATTCCTTCAATTTTGGGAGCTTTCAGAGGGCTCATAGCAAAGACTGCCTGACCCACTTCTTCTTCACTAATACCCCTCCCCAAATAATTTCGATCAGCATTAGAAATAATGCAAAATCTGCTGTGAATATCCCACGGACCAAGAGTAGCGTTCGAAGCAGTAAAAAGACCCTAAAAGAAACGAACAACCCCATCTCAAATGCGCCCAGCATCATCACACCAACACCCATTCTCCAATTTCACCATATGATAAATATTTTGCTTTTGACGAGCCTCCGATGGTAATACTTAGTATTTCTATCACCGCCCTTTATCCACTAACTCCAAGAGCATTGAAACCACAAGTTTTGTTCCTAACAAAGAACTAAGTCAAGATCGCGCTTCAAATCATTTTCAAGCACCAGAAGGTGATCATTAGTAGAGAATAATGATGCCCTCTCTATACCCTGAATACGAGCCAAGAGTCTCCTTTTACGCTGGTCGATATGCCCAAATGTCTTTTTATTCTAATCATATGCCTCTGTCCTAAAATTAGAAATATTAGCACCCATAGAAGCTTAAGGCCTCCAAGCTTCAAGTAACATATCCTGAAAGAACGGATCACTTTCTAAGCAACAAAATATTTAAAGGATGTTGGTTTCTTCGGACATAACAAAGGAACAGGCCTTAATAAAATAGGCTGGTGGTCTGAACCCAAACGTGTAAGATTAATAACAGAAGATTGAGGCCAAGCATCACACCACGTGTCATTTGCCACCCATCTATCAAGTCGCTGTTGAAGAGTCTTCCGCTTTCAAGTAAAACACGGTCCTTAATACCCTAAATCAGTCAAATTCGCTTGCGCCATAAAATCTTCAAATTTTCGACAAACACCAGAGCGCCGTGGAGAACCACCAAGTCTCTCAGACGCTAAAAGGATAGCATTGAAGTCACATCCAATAACTCATGACATTGCTATATGTGGTACAGGAGCCCTCAATTGATCCCACAAACCATTACGTCTTCTTGCATCAGGGCTGCCATACACAAAGGTAATAGCACTCTGATTCCCAGACTGACAATCGGTACAAACTGTATGAATAAACTGATCAAAAAGAGCAATAACATCCACAGCAACACTGTCCTTCCAAAGAAGGCAAATACCCCCAGCAAAATCGTTAGCTTCCACACGATAGGAATAAGGAAAGTCATGTCGCCGAATGATTCTATCAGCTTTTCTACCACTTATCCTTGTTTACATCAAAGCTACAATATCAGGATCATGCTGCCTAACAAACAATCTGAGATAACGGTTAAATTCAGGGTCCAAAACTCCCTAAACGTTCCAAATTAAGGCTTTAAACATTAAAAAATAATAATGTAAAGGAACCAAAACCAATTACCTAACCATGTCATCAGCATCAAAGGTTGTGTTTTCACACCATTCTACTCCAGCACTATCAATCAGTGCCTCCTCACTGACCCCCGTATCATCCACTCTACTAGTAGATGCGTCAGTTGTCATAGTGCGAGCTGTTTCCGCAATCCAATCCCCAAGATTAATCAGATTTGGATCTCAATTTTCTTTCTGATCCTGCTGTTTCTTACGTTGAGGATACGGTCCCAAACGTGCCGTACTTTTCACTTTTGATAAACGTCAAAGTATCACAGGACCCGATGAGCCCTTATTTCTTTTAACACGGTTGATCTTTGTGTTAGCACCTTTAGCCTTCAACTTGCGATCCATTATTTTAATGGCAGCATGGTTGCTTGCACTGAGGAAAACTGGTACCAGAATCATAACCCTTGCAACAACTATTTCTCCATTCAAATGGCTCACATTCTTTCCAAAACTAGTACCTTGAGCATCCTCTTTAACCCCACTCACAACAGCTTTCAAATTAGATCTTTCCTCCCCTAAATTAGTAACTAATTTTGACCCCCTTTAGAACGATCTACTCCCTTCAAACCTGATGCACTCCCTGTAATTTCCTTGTCAACGCCTTTCCCCTTATTTTTAGCTTGATTATCCATAGTGGGTACGTTGGCAGACTTTGCTTAGCAGCCTTGACAACAACATTTTTCTTAGCCGTAGTGCTAATCACAGGACCAAGCTCTGTTACACTACTTCCCTCAACACTGGCCACAGTAGACCCATTCTCCTTGATGTTATCAGCTTCAATTCGAAAAGTCGCGAAACGACCATGTCCTAAACCAGCACCATCTCGATTCATAGGAGCATTAGAAACTGTCTCTTTCCCAGTTGACGCTTTCTGATTCTTAGGTGCTTGAACCTGCATCCAAGGTCTATACTTCTCTTCCGACTCAGAGACTATCGTATCAATTATCTTCTTCTCCCGATTAGCCTCCTCAATAGCCGAATTAGACTTACAATTAGCCTCAACATGACCGTACATTCCAAACGAAAAACAAATTGTCGGTAACCCTTGGTACTCAATTCGTTGGCGCACACCATCAATGATGGTAACTGAAGGGAGCGTCTCATTCAAATTAACAACAATGGCTAAACGTGTAAACTTTCCCCTTCGCCCTTCCGTTGCGTTATAGTCAATTCGGACAATCTTTCTCACTATCCCTGCAATAATTCAAAAAATGCTTTTCGTATAATACCGATATGCTAACCCTGACAATCGTACCCAAACCATAATCTTTGTCAGGTGATCAATCACCGTAAAAAAAAGCTTTGACTCCATGGTTGTACCGTGAGGTAACAGCCATAGATAATTCATGGTCCCCCCACTAAGACTATCGCACAATCCTCAGACTTAGCGAAACGAACCAAATAATAATCATCATCTAGATCGATCAAAACAATCTCGCCACTAGAATTCCAAAGCGATTTTATCATGGTCTCTAATGCCGAAAAACCAATAGAACGCCCCAATAAGCGAACCATAACTAAATTCTCAAGTTTTGAATCTATCAGATCATGCAATCTTTCTGAGAACACAATTACTGGGGTACCATCCAAAGAACTTACTCTCACATCATCATCCCTAACTTCGACATCCAAATTTAGAATTGTCAGTGCTTGTATTGATCCACTCTGAATACCCATGACCATATCCCGAAAGAACAACTTCTGAACACTTATCAGACCATTCGTAATAGGACCAACTCTATCTGATGATTGAGTATCGGCCAGAACTATAATATCACGATTACCAGTCACAACATCAGTCACAACACATTCTATTTCAACATCCCCATGAGCCCTGGCCATGCCTTCTCCACTTACATGTTCCTGATTTCTCAAATCAAGTGCCTTGGCCAAACCGCTCGATGCAACCTGCCCAGAGTCAGACAATGACCAATCTAGAGCTGGGAAAACTACTTTTGTCTCCCCGTCTGGTGGCCGGTCCTATAAGGCCGCATCGACTGGCGTTTTTAGATTTCCAGATCTGCCTATATTAGGGTTGACCAGCGTTAATTTTGTAACTTTCAGAGGAAAAAGACTCTGACATTAGTGTTTTCTTAATCACCTTTTCTTTCTATTAGGAATATAAATTCTCTACTCTTCTTTTTAGGTCTCTATTTATGCCTTTGTACTAAAAACAGAGTTTAAGATGTATAGTTGAAATTTAAAATTTATAGTTTAAAATTTAAAATATAAAAATTAGAATTAGAAAGTAAGATTTAATTTTTTAATATTTGGGCATATAAAAAAAAGGCCAAAAGAGAAATGATTTTTGTTCATCTATTACACTAGTATTTTTTGATGCATGCACTAGTGTTTTTGTTATGGATTATGATTCCATTTTGGTGTTAATTCTTAAGAGTTTAAAAATATAATAGAACTTAATAAATTTCTCGGTAAAAAA
Source organism: Hibiscus mutabilis (assembly GCA_019671005.1). Classification (NCBI taxonomy): domain Eukaryota; kingdom Viridiplantae; phylum Streptophyta; class Magnoliopsida; order Malvales; family Malvaceae; genus Hibiscus; species Hibiscus mutabilis. The sequence goes on from CM033713.1 coordinate 24,977,457, forward strand.
AAAGATAATGTTCATCCTAAGAAATACAGATTCAAATAGCTTTGTCTATAAAATGTATGTACAATATTAAAGAGTTAATAATATATAAACAAATACTACATTATAATTACCTTTAATCATTCAAAAAAGTATTATATAATATATTTGTATTCCATACATTTAATGCACCAAGCTAATTCCACAATTTTGTCTATCAAATTAAGAAAAGTAAGAAGCTCACAAATTTGACTTTAGAACTTTAAATTAACTTGCCTACTATGTGTATTAAATAGTAGGGGTGTTCAAAATTACTCGACCCTCTTAACTCGGCCTATTTATCTGACAACTCGTTTCAGTTGGGTACCCAATTATCTGATTATATATATATATATATATATATATATATATATTATAATTAATTATTTATATATATATTTAATTAAAATTAAAAACATAAAATGACTAAACAGCCCCAACCTAAACAAATAATCCCGTCTTGATTCCTGAATCGGTAATATTTCCCCCAAATCTTCAATTTAAAATCCCTAACTAAACTACTCCAATCGATCCTCCCTCTCACCGGTTCCGTTCACCGCCGCTTTACGTTGCCGCCAACTCGTCATTTGTTGCGTCTTCGATTCGTCGTCGTCGCTCTTCATTCTCCAATCTCCAGGCTCCAACAACAGAAATGTTACTAAAAGACTAAAAGTATTTATTTCCACCAACTTTTGCTTGATGTTTGCTTGATGTAGTCGTTGATAATAATTTGTATGCTGTTTAGTGTAAATTTCATGTTGTTTTGAATTGTAAAACAGTTTAGTGTAAAATTTAATGCAGAAAATACATGCAGAATGCAGAAAATACATACAATTTTGCTTTAATAATAGTTTTTTCAGATATGTCAATGACAGGGGAAATGTTAATGTTACGCTATCTTCCTCAACTGAGTCACCTAAGGAACCTGAAAAGACTGAGGAGACTCCAACAAGTGGGACCAATAAAAGGAAGGGAAAGAAGCCAGTTGAAGCTTCACCAACTGAAAGAGGTAAAAAGGAAAAAAACGTCTACTACTTGGGATCATTTTAAAGCAATTGTTGGTGATAAAGAACGTGTTGAATACATTTATTGTGCTACAAAGATATCTTGTTCAACTGTGAATGGAACCAATGCCATGAAGCGTCACACGAATCGGTGCAAGAAAGCCGCTTTTAACTTGGATAAAAAATAGACAATCTTAGATTTCGAGTCCAAGACAAAGTGCGAAGCTGATGGGACCATAGAAACTGTTAGTGCTCCTAGACTTTGGCTTTTTGATCAAGAAGAGATTAGACAAACACTCGCTAAAATAGTGGTTATTGATGAGTTGCCATTTAGTTTTGTTGAACGTGAAGGATTTTGTATGTTTTGCAAAATTGCTATTCTTGACTTTGTTCCTCCTTCACGTGATACTATTACAAGAGATTGTTATGCTCTTTTCATTGAAAAAAGAAAGACGTTAAAGAACTTCTATAAGAATTTGTCCTCTAGGGTATGTCTTACGACAGACACATGGACATCTTGTCAGAACTTGTCATACATGTGCCTTACTGCCCATTTTATAGATGATTCTTGAAAATTGCATAAGATGATCAACTTTTACCCAATTGTTGGTCATTCTGGAGAGCTTATTGGTAGGATAGTTGAAAAGTGCTTAAAAGAGTGGGGTCTTAAGAAGATCTTGACTGTAACAGTTGATAATGCTAGTTCTAATGATCTAGCAATCAAGTATTTAAAGAAAGATTCTGAACTTGTAGGATGGAAGTGTGTTGAACAATAAATTTTTGCATATGAGATGTGCTGCAAATATTCTGAATTTGGTTGTTAAAGATGGCCTGAAAGATGTTGAAACTTCTGTTATGAGAGTTTGTTCTGCTGTAAAATATGTGTGGTCTTCCCCTGCAAGACTTCAAAAGTTTCAATCTTGTGTTAAAGAGGAAAATATAGATAGCAAAGCTCTTGTTTGCTTGGATGTTGAAACAAGATAGAATTCTATCTATTCCATGCTCAAAAGTGCTTTAGTCTTTAAGAAGGCATTTAGAAATATGAAAACTAAGTACCTTCCATACACAAAGGAGCTTAGAAAGGTTGGTGGTGCTCATGATGATGAGGATTGGGACAAAGTTTATTCTTTCTTGCCTTTTCTTGAGATATTTTATGAGACTACATTAAGCTTCTCTGAATCAAGGTATGTGATTGCTAATACCTTTGTTTAACAAATATATGATATTGGGTACATAATTAATCGTTGTGTTGATGACTTGCAATTGAATGATGGGCTCAAGAGCATGGCATGCCAAATGAAGCCGAAGTTTGATAAGTATTGGGTGAATGTTAACAATTTGAATGTTTTGATGTTCATTGCTTTAGTTTTTGACCCTAGGCATAAGTTATGTTAAGTGGATCGTTCGTCGTTCTTATGATCCTAGCAATTCTTTTGTCTTGTGTCAATAAATTAAAGATGTTTTGACATCGTTGTTTTATTTTTATGCTTCTATACATCCTTTTTCAACACAAAAGACATTGCTCTGTAAATCCTAATTCTAGTGGTGAGGGAGAAATAAGGAAGTCAAAAGGAACAAATTTGAGAAAGGACTATGTAACCGAGATAGAATCTATTGATACTTTCTAAACAACTGAGTTAGACAGATATTTGGATGACAATGTGCTCGTGAGAGTGATGATTTTGATATCTTTGCTTGGTGGTCTGTGCAAACAAACAATTATCCAATTCTTTTGAGAATAGCATGTGATGTTCTTGCAATTCCAGTTTCTGCTGTTGCTTCGGGGTCTGCTTTTAGCACATGAGGATGTGTTCTTGATTTTTTCCGCACGTGTTTGACTCCTAGGTTGCTGGAAGATCCTATTTACACTCAAGATTGGATTCGTCGTTCTCATGACCTTATTATGATAGATGTGAATTTGCTATCATTGGAGAATATGGAAGAAGGTTTGTTTTCGATTTCAAGTTGAGATATTTAAGTATTTATGTTTCAAAACACACATAATACATTGTATACATGAAATATTTTATGCAGGGATACAAGATTTGACATCGGAGCAACCAACAATTGTCATTGATGAGACAAATAAAGTTTCAGACGGCACACATGAAGTGCCCTAGACTTTGGTAAGCAATAAATTTTATATTACATTGTTTCAACTCTTTTGAAAAGAATAAATATGCTCAGGTTTTAGGACAAATTTAAGTGTTTGATATAATTAAAAAAGGGTTCGTATGCTGAAAATGCATTAAATTATATGCAGTTTGAAAACAGTTTGAATGCAGAAACAGTTTAGTGCAAAAACAGTTTTGGATGCAGAAACGGTTTAGTGCAGAAACAATTTTGTGTGCTGTAAAATTATATGTTGCTTAGTGTAAAATTTAATACAGAAAATAGTACAGTTTAGTGTAAAAATACATGCAGTTTTATTTTAGTGTAAAAATACATGCAGAAATTTAATGCAGAAAACAGTCAAAATACATGCAGTTTTGTTTTAGTTTAAAAAAGTTTTATGTTGTTTTGAATTGTAAAACAGTTTAGTGCAAGAATTGTACAGTTTTGTGTAAAACAGTTAAGTGTAAAATTTAATATAAAAATACATGCAGAAAATACATACAGTTTTGTTTTAATAACAGTGTTTTTTCCGATATGTCGATGACAAGGGAAAATGTTGATGTTACGCGATCTTCCTCAAGTGGAAACTTTGATATCATGCCGTTTGTGTTTGTGTATAGACTTTTAAGTTAAAATTGTGTTTTAAAAATTTATTTAAACTTTAAGATTAATTTTTAGGATTATGGAATTTGTATTTTTAAAGTTGTTTGGGTTTGATAATTCGGATCTTAAACTCCATATTAGGATTATGTAATTCGAACTTTATTAGGTATGCCATATGTGTTAGTTTTATAAAATTACATGAATAAAAAGAGTAGGTACCCGAATTAAACATGCCGGGACTCGGGCTGGCGAAAGAGGTACTCAGATCATCCGGGTACCCAAAAATTGGGTACCTGACAATGAACACCTTTAGATTTTGTATGTTTTGGAAGATTGCTATTCCTGACTTTGTTCCTCCTTCACGTGCTACTTTTACAAGAGATTGTTATGCTCTTTTTATTGAAAAAAGGAAGATGTTAAAGAACTTACTTAAGAATTTGTCCTCTAGGGTATGTCTTACGACAAAAACATGGAATCTAGTCAGAACTTGTCATACATGTGCCTTACTGCCCATTTTATAGATGATGCTTGGAAATTGCATAAGATGATCATCAACTTTTTCCTAATTGCTGGTCATTTTGGAGAGCTTATTGGTAAGGCAGTTAAAAAGTGTTTACAAGAGTGGGGTCCTAAGAAGATTTTGACGGTGATAGTTGATAATGCTAGTTCTAATAATCTAGCAATCAAGTATTTAAAGCAGATTCTGAACTTGTGGGATGGAAGTGTGTTAAACGGTGAATTTTTGCATATAAGATGTATTGCACATATTCTGAATTTGGTTGTTAAAGATGGGCAGAAAAATGTTGACACTTCTGTTATGAGAGTTCGTTCTGCTGTGAAATATATGAGGCCTTCCCGTGCAAGACTTCAAAAGTTCCAATCTTGTGTTAAAGAGGAAAATATAGATAGCAAAGCTCTTGCCTGCTTGGATGTTAAAACAAGATGAAATTCCACCTTTTCCATGCTCAAAAGTGTTTTAGTGCTTAAGAAGGCATTTAGAAATATGAAAAATAAGTACCTTTCATACACAAAGGAGCTTAGGAAGGTTGGTGGTGCTCTTGATGATGAGGATTGGGACAAAGTTTCTTCTTTCTTGCCTTTTGTTGAGATATTTTATGAGACTACATTAAACTTCTTTGGATCAAGGTATGCGATTGCTAATACCTTTGTGGAACAAATATATAATATTGGGTACACAATTAATCGTTATGTTGATGACTTGCAATTGAATGATGAGCTTAGGAGCATGGCACGCCAAATGAAGTTGAAGTTTGATAAGTATTGGGGAATGTTAACAATTTGAATGTGTTAATGTTCGTTGCTTTAGTTCTTGACCCTAGGCATAAGTTAAGATATGTTGAGTGGATCGTTCGTCGTTCTTATGATCCTAGCAATTCTTATATCTTGTGTTAATGAATTAAAGATGTTTTGACATCGTTGTTTGATTTTTATGCTTCTATGCATCCTTTGTCAACATAAAATGCATCTTGCTCTGTAAATCTTAATTCTAGTGGTGAGGGAGAAATAAGGAAGTCAAAAGGAAGAAATTTGAGAAAGAACTATGTAACTGAGATAGAATCTGTTGATACTTCCGAAACAACTGAGTTAGACATATATTTGGGGACAAATGTGCTCGTGAGAGTGATGATTTTGATATCTTGTCTTGGTGGTATGTGCAAACAAACAATTATCCAATTCTTATGAGAATGGCACGTGATGTTCTTACAATTTCAGTTTCTATTATTGCTTCGGAGTCCGCTTTTAGCACAGGAGGACGTGTTCTTGATTCCTTTCGCACGTCTTTGACTCCTAGGTTGGTGAAAGCTCTTATTTGCACTAAAAATTAGATTCGTGCTTCTCATGACCTTATTGTGATAGAGAAGAATTTGCTATCATTGGGGAATATGGAAGAAGGTTTATTTTTGATTTCAAGTTGAAATATTTAAATATTTATGTTTTAAAATACACAAAATACATTGTATACATGAAATATTTTATGTAGAGATGCAAGATTTGACATCGGAGCAACCAACAATTGTCATTGACGAGACAAATGAAGTTTCAAACACCACACATGAAGTGTCCTAGACTTTGGTAAGCAATAAATTTTATATTATATTGTTTTAACTCTTTTGAAAAGAATAAACATGCGCAGATTTTAGGACAAATTTAAGTGTTTGATATATTTAAAAAAGTGTTTGTATGCTGGAAATGCATTAAATTATATGCAGTTTGAATGTAGAAACAATTTAGTGCAGAAACAGTTTTGGATGCAGAAACAGTTTAGTGCAGAAACAGTTTTGTGTGCTGTAAAATTGTATGTTGTTTAGTGTAAAATTTAATGCAGAAACAGTTTTGTTTTAGTGTAAAAATACACGCAGAAATTTAATGTAAAACAGTTTAGTGTAAAAATACATGTAGAAATTTAATGCAGAAAACAGTCAAAATACATGCAGTTTTGTTTTAGTGTAAAAAAGTTTCATGTTGTTTTGAATTGTAAAACAGTTTAGTACAGTTTTGAATTGTACAGTTTAGTATAAAACAATTTAGTGCAGTTTGGTGTAAAATTTAATGTAAAAAATACACGCAGAAAATGCATGTAGTTTTGTTTTAATAACAGTTTTTTTTTTTTTTTCAGGTATGTCGATGGCAAGGAAAAATGTTGATGTTACGCTATCTTCCTCAAGTGAGAACTTTGGTATCATGTTGTTTGTGTTTAGACTTTTAAGTTAAAATTGTGTTTTAAAAATTTATTTGAACTTTAATTTTTAGAATTATGAAATTTGTATTTTTAAAGTTGTTTGGGTTTGATAATTCGGATCTTAAACTCCATGTTAGGATTATGTAATTCGAACTTTATTAGGTATGCCATATGCATTTGTTTTATAAAATTACATGATTAAAAAAAGTGGGTACCTGGTACCCGAGTTTCACGGGCAACCAAGAAGCGAGTACCCAAATTAAACGGGCCGGAACACGGACCAGCGAAGAAAGTACCCGGATGAACCGAGTACCTAGTATTTCGGATACCCAAAAACCAGGTACCCGACAATGAACACTCCTATCAAATGGTCAAAAAAAAAAAATTATAACCACTGCTATAAAATCACACCAATTTTTTTTAAAAAAAGAAATCCCTCCTACATATTACAACCTAATTTTGCCGCTGGCAAAATACAAAAAATAAATATTGCTCTCGTTTTTTTTTTTTTTTTGCAAATTCAATATTACCGACCGTAAAACAATCCTACAAAATATCACAGAAGTTTAGTTTTCTTTTAATAATTTATTCTTAAAAGAAGAAAATTTTAATACTAATGAATTTTAAACCCATAGTTTAAAGAAAAAGAGAATATGTTTATTTAGAGCTTTAACCACTTATTAAATTATTGACAAGAAGTTTCTTAACTAATTTTTTTTTGTTCAAATAACTAAATTGATGTATAAAAAAATATAAAAATATATATAATACTGGACAAAATTGATAGGACAGAAGAAATATTATTTTTATTATTAAACGAAATTGATAAACGAGACATTAATGAAGAAAACGGAAAGACACCAACTTCCACGCTGTTTGGTCGCATTTTTTACCGTGAAAAGAAATGCATCTTGGGAAATAGGGTCCCATTAATATGTCATTATCTCACGCATTGGACCATGCTCTATTTCAATGGTTTTTGAAATGCACATCCTCACTTGTTCTTGTTTTTGTTTTTGTTTTCTTCTCCGTCCAAAGTTTTCGACAAGTAAAAGCCTGCAGAGTAAATGGCTCTAATAACGTTGGGTTTGTTTGTCTCAACCAGAAAATGAACTGCTGTTGCTCTACTCTTTTCAATTCTTCACATACACCTTCAGATTTTTAACACATGGCCACCCTACTAACTATAAAAGAGCGTACTAAATAAATAACCAAAACACATTTTAAAGAAAATTTTGATTACAAAATGAAAAAGAAAAGTAAAAGTTATTCTTCTTCGTATAAACTTTTAATTCCAATAGTTTTATGAAAATTAATTTATTTCAAGTATCTTATTAATAGAATAAATGTAACACTAAGAAATTTAATTTTTACTGAAATTTTCAAATAAAGCTTAGAAAGTTAGAAATAGATCAAATGATTTGAGTCTTAAATCATGCATTAGACAAAAGTAAAAATAATTCAAATCATGATGATTTTATATATTTAGAAATATTTTTGGATTTTTTGATAAAAAAGATTCTAAAATATTTCTAAATATATAAACTCGTCATAATTTGAATTATTTTTAATTCTATATAGTATAACTTTATCATTAATTAATTGTTTGAATTTTGTAAGTACCAGCGAATCACAGCTACGCAAATATCCAATTACGATTCTCTGCAAACATACTAGCAGACCAAAGCTATTCTATTGCAGATTCGACATGCGAACATTACCAAGATCACGTGACGATGCATGTGACATGCGAACACTACCAAGATCACGTGACGATGCATGTGATCCGTGTCAACACCCGAATCATGGCAAATTCAACTCATCAAGACATATGTCCTTCTAGATTGGCACGTGCCCTCACCACATCCAGCCCTCATGAGGAGCCATGCATCCTTAAACAAAGGCAAGCCCAAAAGAACTGAGATCTAACCTTCAAGAGCCATGATCTCTATCCCAAAAATGATCCAAGAACCACCATCCAAAAGGGTTGCTCACATAAATGATCAACAAATTTAAATTTTATTATTTCTGTGTATAGATGATGAACTAAGTTTTTTCTGCTATAATCTTTTTAGCGTGTGCTTAAATTTTTAGGGTTTTTAAAATTTTACTATTTTTAAAATGTATCATTAAAATATTAATATTTGAGATTATTTTATTAGGAGAAATAACACTTTTTTTAAAAAAAATTAAATCATTAAGTTTTCATGAGTTACAAAATACAAAAGCATGACATGTGGATATGATTAGATTTGTAAACAATATAAATATTTCTAAGGCTCAAGGCTTCGAAAAGCCCATGAACTTTAAAAAAAATTAATTAAGCTTTTGAAGTATTTTTGTATCAAATTAAACTTTTAAACTCAAAAATTTAACCAATGTAACTCTTTAACTAATGAAATCCGTCATTGACTGACGATTCCGACAAATCATGCTTAGTTACCCGTCATTCATGCCATGTAGGCCGTTAATGTTAGTCTTTCTGACCGCTTCACTGACGTGGCAAACTTATAAACTCATTCACTAATTGTCGTGCCAATTAAAACCCAATTTATTTAAAAAAAAACTTTGAAAAATTGAACCGTCGGTCCGTCGTAATAATCTACATTCTCTTTAAACATTTGAAATCCCAAAATCTTTTTATAGAGAGTAATAGAAAAACTCTTAATATAAGTTTCCTTTAGTCATAGCAATCCAACATGCTTTGAAATTGATAAACTTTTGCCCATTATTGAAACCATTCTAAAAGACATTGAAGCGTAAGAGTAAAAATCGAAAACTAGCTGCAATTAAATCGAGTTTTTCTCGGAAATTGGTAGGTTGTTTGCTTAATTCATATATTTTTGTTTTTTATTTGTATTTCTTTTGAGAAGATAAAACTCTATTGTTTTGGTTTTGAAATTTATGAATTGTTTTTGTTTCCGAAGTTAAACTGATTTGCTTCCAGGAGGTGTACGTGGTTGAAAGCTTTTGTAAAGAGGAATACTCATGGACGAAAGGAATATTTATGAAGGGGCACCTTGAAGAATTGTATGTCGATTTCAATTTGGGTTTTTTTTTTTTATTGTAGGATAAAGTGTTTGAGTTTTCTAACATGAGTAATCTGAGTAATGTTAAAAGAAGATTTTAATTGGCACGATAATGAATAAAACATTTTTTTTTAAAGTGAGTACACTAGTTTTTATTAAAAGAGGAAAAATTTAAAGTGCAATGAGTTTATAACTAATGTAAACAAATTTGATTCGAACATATTCCTAAAAACAAGAAAACTACCGTCTCTAGACCATAAACAAGACCGTACAAAGAAAGAGTAAAACCCTAACTCAAAGACTCGAAACAAAATAGATACAACCATCACCAATGCTCGGCGATGAAAGGTAGAAAAATAAAAAACAAATGACACTAAAAAATGCATATTACAATAATAAGACACGTTGATAACACAACCATTACCACAACTCAATCGCGAACAAGAACGGTGATTACGAGCTCATATATGAATTTAGTTCGAGGGTCTAAAACAGGGAGATCAACGAAATAATTAAAGAGGGCCATTTTGATCAGTCGTGGCGACGTCAAATTCAACCATGATAAGAAATCAAAGAAAAAGAAGCGACCAAACAACCGAATAAGAAAATAAAAGCGTGCTAAAAGACAAAAAATACGTACCAAAAGGTAAAGAAAAACGTGTCACGATGACAGATTTATTGAAATTAAAAAAAGAGAACATAAAAACAAAATAAAAAAAGAAATAATTATTGGCACCAGCATCAAAACTGGTGTCGCCGCCAGCCACTTGAAAAAGAAAAAAAAGTTAAAAGGCGACTAAGATTTTTTTATATAAAAAAATAAACTTTTAAATTTGCCACGTGGGTGTTAAAATTCATGTCAGCCAAACAGTCAAAAAGATTATGACATTAACAAAAGACATGGCATGGATGACGGCCCAACTAAGCATGATTTAATGAAACCATCTGTCAATGACGAATTTCGTTAGTCAAAGGACTACATTAGTTAAAATTTTAAATTTAAAAGCTTAATTAGGACAAAAAATTTCAAGAGTTTAATTGATTATTTTTTAAAAGTTTAAAGGCTTTTCGAACCCTTAAGCTTATTTTTAAATTTTAATAATATAAAATATAAAATTTATATATTACAGTTAAGTAAAATGATATTTTAAAATTTTATTTCTATAGTAATTGTGTGGCTTGATTTTGAATGAAATAAGTATGGTGAATTTTGAAAATCCTCTTACATTTTGAAAATTTACATTTTTTATCTAAAAAATAAAATATTTTAAAAATTTATCATATGCGTATATAATCGACTAGTCTAATAGGATAAGATACTGAATTCTTTGAACAAATGTTTATGGTTTAAATCTGTTATGAATCTGAGCCAAGAAGGCATCAAACAAAACAACAACAATCACGTGGGAAACACGTATCCAGAAAGTACCAAGTCATTGAAGGATTTTATATGTTTTTTATTTAATTACTCGGCATATAAGGAAAAGGGATTGTAACAGAATGGCTATTGAAAATTACTATCAAAATATTTTCCCCCTAATTCTCTCTTCTACTTTCTCTTTCTCAACTTCTTATATTGTCGGTAACAAAATTGCATGACGATTTACTACAAAATTACAGTGATATGAATAAAACAAGTTGAATTGTGAGAATCGTTCTAATAATAGACCTTTATAATATTTAATATGAATCTATTGACTAATAAATCACTATAAAAAAAGCATATGTTTTTTCATAATTTTTTTACATAATTGATATTGCTTAATCCAAGAATTGTATTTCCTGCTTCTAGTAAATTAAAATATGAAGCTATTTGATTAAATTAAAATGTAAGGCATGTGTGTATATATACACCAGATAATGGCACACCCCCTATCAAATGGGTAAGAAAAATTATAGTACTTAGCATATAGTATGATGGTAGAAACATTTTACTTAGTCACGCATTGGGTTCAACCTCTAGATTACTTCTTCCGCTTAACTTTTTTTTTAAATGTTTAAAGTGTCATTTTTGCTACTGTAATAGTCTCAATTTATCAATTTCGCTCATATGGTATTTTTACATCAATTTAGCCCTTGAAGTAGTTGAATTACATCACCATTTACCTCTTGACTGACGGAAGCCAATATTGACTGTTACAGTGCTGACATGTTAGTTTACGATGCTAACGTGGCAGTCCACGTGTGAAAATGACATGGCATAGGGGCAAAATTAACTTTTTCAAGCGAGTTCGAGGGTAAAATTGATGTTATGGTTGAATACGAGGACAAAATTGATTTTTAGGCAAAAAAATATGAGTAAAATACTAAAATATTAAAATAACATAAAAAATATTTAAAAATATTTTATTAATATATGACTAAAAATAAAATAAAATAAGTAAAAATATATAAAAATAAGTAAAAAATATAAAATTAAAATATCATAAGCTAATAAATTATAAATTATTAATAATTAAAATTTGAAATATTTATAAAGTATTAAAAATATAAAAATCTTCATCAAAAAATTTTGGACGATTTTGGTTTTCTTTCTCTTCAAAGAATATAAGAAAGAAAGAAAATTCTAAAATAGGGTTAATGTGATTATCTCAACCGAACAAAAATCATCTACCGTTTTGATGCCCTTATCTCTCAATTCTAAAAAAATTAAACGCTACACTTTATGTTTGATTTCTAAATCACAAACCTTAAACCCTAGAATTTAAACCCTTTACTTGATTAAATTTATACACATACTTTTATGATTCATAGTCACTTTATATTGATAAAATTTTCAATTAGGGTTTAGGATTTAAGGTTTGCAATTTAGAGTTTGATATTTTTAGGGCTTGAAATTTAGAAATTAGAATTAGACCGTAGAATTTATTTTCAAGTTTTATTTTTGAATAATTTATAATTTAATGGCTTCTCATATTTTAATTTTATATATTTACTTATTTTTAGATTTTTTAATTTTTTTGTTATTTTTAGCCATATATTAATAAAATATTTTAAATGTTTTATTAATTTTTACATCATCTTAGTATTTTAATATTTTCTTACATTCGTATTTTTACCTAAAAATCAATTATGCCCTTATACTTAACTAGAAAATCAATTTTGCCCTCAAATTAGGTCAAAAAATCAATTTTGCCCTTCTTTCACGTCATCTTCACACATGGACTGCCATGTCATCACACGTGGACTGCCACGTCAGCATCGTTGAATACTATATCAGCACCAGTGACCTCCACGTTAGCACTGTAACGGTCAACATTGACTTCAGCCAAGGGACAAACGGTAATACAATTCGACTACTTTAGATGCTAAAAAAGAGAAAACCACTATATTTTCAACATCTACATTAGAAATTTAGATGAAAATATTAAACATGTTATAGCTAAAAAAAATTAACATCGATTTCGCTTAAAGTCTGAATTTCTCTGGATAATTTGCAATTCCAACGACAATTTTGATTTTAATTACCGAGAGAGGAAAACACGGGCCATTGGCATTAAATTTGGTGTTTGTGTTTATTTTTTCAATGCTACACAAACTAGATTATTATTTAATATAGTGGTGATAGAATTTATATAAATAAAGATACACGGGATTAAAATCGATTACGAAGAAAAACTCTACTGTTAATATCAAACCGCTATATCTTCATCTTCCCTTGCTAAATTAATTGAATTACTTTCTAGAATTAATTGTGAAGTTTTCAATCTATAACAAATTTTAGAAATTTTTTCAAAAGTTAGTTGAAGTTCTTTGAGACAGTTCAATTTAATTGATAAATTAAAAAATAATTAAATTTATAAAATCAAATAATAAATTAATCTTTGGCATTTTTGGGGATTATTTTTATACCATATTGAAACTATTTTCATATCCCTCTCTGAACTATTTAAAGACGTGATAAATTTTTAATGTTATAATAACAACATTATTAATTGAACCAATGTTAAATTGACAACAAAATTACTTAAAACATTATTCATTTTGTTTTCAAATTTTAGTCAATCTATTTTTTCATAATATATATAACATAAATCATGACATACATACTTTTAATTGTAGTTGAATTTTTAAAGAAAAAATAGGAAAAACTACATGTTTGGTATCACACCTTTATTTGTGTTTCTGTTTTGGTACTTTACATTTTTTTTTGCAAAATGGTAGAGAGTAATGAATCAAAGATCATTTTCAACATATAACATCAAAGGAATAAAAATATGGTGTTGAGGCAGCATTCGTTTCCTTTTCCCACTCTGTGCATTCCTTGTTTTTTCTATTAACTTCTGCTCTTTTTCATCAAGATTGCAACTACCAAACATGCCAATTACACTCCAAAGTTTTCAACCATTTTTGTTTTTAATTTTCAAATTTTATTTTTTTTACTTTTACACACACATATATATTAACCCTTTAGTCATCTTTCGACCTTGTCATACCCGAATTTTGACTGGGATGAAATAAATAAATAATATAAATAATAAATAAATATAATAAATCCCATAAACAGTTCAAAAATAAATGTCCAATTACATTAAAAAATGCCCAAATGACCATTACAAGTTTAAATCCCAAACCGAAAGCCCACGTTCCCAATCTACAATATGTTTCCCTCCCAAAATCCTATACATTACAGCTAAACAAACACAAATAGCCCCAAAACCAGTCTTTCCCGCCAAAACTAGGACACGTGTCAGCCCTTCATTGGCCCGAACCAAAGCACACAGATTGTGCTTTCTCTTCCCGCTCATCTGGCTCTGTGACGTCAGCAAGCCTGACACCTATAAAAGGGGAGGAGAGAGAAAAGTCAGTGGCAATTATTACAATCATTAATAAAGCTATTAAATAATAATAATAATAATAATAATGGAGAGAGAGAAAGTTACCTTTCTCTGTAGCTGAACCTCCCTGGGAGGCCGATAAATGTCCAATTACATTCAAAAATGCCCAAATGACCATTACAAGTTTAAAGCCCAAATCGAAAGCCTACATTCCTAATCTACAATCTATTTCTCTCCCAAAATCCTATACATTACAGCTAAACAAACACAAATAGCCCCAAAACCAGTCTTTCCCGCCCAAACTAGGACACATGTCAGCCCCTCATTGGCCTAAACCAAAGCACACAGATTGTGCTTTCTCTTCCCGCTCATCTGGCTTTGTGACGTCAGCAAGCCTGACACCTATAAAAGAGAGAGATAGAGAAAAGTCAGTGGCAATTATTAAGTCATTAATAAACCTATTAAATAATAATAATAATAGAGAGAGAAAGTTACCTTTCTCGGTAACTGAACCGCCTTGGGAGGCCGCATCGTTACCGGGAAGAGGAAAGTTCGCCGAAAGTTCACCGGTCGCTAGGAAACTTGATGATCACCGGGAAGCTCGTTGGTCAGAACCGTCGTGGCTACCGTCAAAAAGGTATATTTTTCTTCCGATTTGTTTTCCTGTAAAAAAACAAAAATAAAAAATGTTAGTTTACGTATAAAAGGAAATCAAAAATGAAATTGAAATATAAAAAAGAGTATCGGAGCAAGTTTTATGGTGGCCAGTGTAAATTTGAACGGTGAAGTCGAAAAGCGATATGGTTTTGGGTAGATTTAAGTCTAGATCGGGGAAGAACGGGAGGTTCTATTGAACCGAGAATATGTTTAGGCGTTTGGAGGGAAAAATTATTTTTTAGGTATTTTGGGTTCGAATGACAGTGGTCGGCGGTGGCCAAAAATCACCTCACGGCGGCCGAAAATCGCCTTGCAGCGGCCGGAGTGAGGCGATGACCGAAGAAAGTGTCATGGTGGTCGGCGAACGACTGAGCATTGCCGGAGTTGGTGGCCGAGGATCTAGGGGCGGAGCCTACGGTGGTTTGTGGCTGGCGATATGGATGTTCATCTAAAATGGGATGAACACGTTGAATGTTCATCCCAAAATCTAGGTTTTTGATCTGTTTCGGTTCGTGTTTCTGGCTAGGGGTGTTTTTCTTCAGAGGGTTTAGAGAGAATGTGAGAGAAGAGAGAGATAAAATTTGAAAATAGGGAAGGAAATGCCAATTTTGGCATGATAGAAGCTTTAAATAGCTTATACGGCACAACGTCGTTTTATGACGAGTCCAGAGAGGATCTGCGCGTCCTTACTCGGGTTGGACCAGGCTCTCGGATCCCCTTTGGTTTTTCCCTATGTTTTGCATTTCTTCAATTTAGCCACCTTTCCCCTTTAATTTGAGCCCCGAATCTTGTTTCTTTTCAGTTTAGTCCCTCATCCCCCTTAATTGTACCCCTTAGGTTTATAATGTTTCAATTGGGTCACATGTGTTTTGTAATTGGGCATTTAGATTTGTAATTTCTTCATTTTAGTCCTCATATTAATAAAAGTTAGTTTTAATATTCATTTTGTTTTATTTTAATTCTTTACTTAATTTAATTGTTTTAACTAAATGCAATTAAATTATATGTGTGATTGCATGTTTTAATTAGAATATAGTATATCTTGTTAGATAATCATATACACTTAGTTTGATTACTTAATTAGAGCCTTTAGCCTAGGTTTCTTTAATTAGGATTTAATAATTAAATAGAGTGGACAATTGTAGATATTAAAAGTATATTAAATATGATTTTAAAATCCAAAAATGGATGGTGTTCTATTGTTTACAATGGGGTGTTATCACATGGATTTCTTTAAATTATATTTAATATATTTCTTACTTAAAATTGATTATTAATTTTTTATAGCTAAGATCAAATAATTAATAATTAATACATTGTAGTTAATTAAATGTATATCGAATAGAATCTTTGAGGTTCAAATCTGGATGATGTTCCATTGTTTACAATGGGGTGTTATCTCAGCCTTGGTCATAAAGGTGTATATTCGATATACATTTTCACTTATAATACTGAATAATAAATTGTTAGAGCCTTGATTAGGACTAGAACTTTAATTAATTAGAAGAATTAATTAATTAGGAATATGATTAATTTAAGGGCTTTATATATATGGAAGGTGTTCAAGAAATTGGCATTTTCTTATAAAAGCCATCAAATTAATTAATATTCATAGTTTAAAATAACTAATTAATTAGAGCATTTTTATGATTAATACTTAAAATCAACAAGACAATAAAATACAATTCATTAAAAACATTTTATGTTGGAAATTCATTTTTAAAATACGAATGAGGGTGACACCTAACGGGGTGCCTTTAATCTCTTATTCGAACAAAATGAATTTCCTTATAAAAGGATATTTGCATTCGGAATTTAAATTCAATTAATAATTATGGGATAAATTAAATTCAAATTATTATTCGAAATGCCAAAATGCCATGTAAAATTAAAGATACTGATAACGGGCTTTCGTAGGGATGCTAATCCTTCCCTACACGTAACCGACTCCCGAACCCAATTTTTAAAGACAAAATCTCTGGTTTGTTTTTCGGTGTCCGGTCTACCACGAAGTGATCGGTGGTGACTCCAAAGTATTTTTTAAAGAAAAATGAAGGAAAATTTGATTTAATATAAAAACCCTAATTTTCCAAAAGATCAATCGTTAGACTATTTTTACACATTCCCGATTTTTTCAAAAAAATGGTCGCGACAGCTTGGCGACTCCGCTGTGGATTTAAAAAAACCGAGAGTCAGGCCTAAATAATTTTATGTGGCATTTTGGACAGTAATTTGAATTTAATTTTTTCTATAATTATTGGATGGATTTTCTGGAAAAATGTAGGTAGCTTTTTCTTGTGTGATATAAATTGTCATTCATGCATAAGCCTTACACCCGGGCTTTTCACCCTTAAGTGGGAGTGGGGCATGATCTTACGTGAGTTATTCAGCTCCGTGATCGGGTTTTGTCCTCCTTCCGGTATACCAACCTTATACACCGTGAGGTTACGCCTCCGCTATAAGGGGTCATATACTCCCGAATCGATATCTTACTAGTCCAGTAATGCCAGTTCGGGTACCCAGAGTCTAGATCAGAACCCACATGCTGTAATAGAAGCCTACCCCACTAGAGACAGACAGAGACCTAGGACAGGGTGCTGCTGATTTAAATTAATTTCTCTGGTTATTTTTGTGTGCAAAATAAACCGTTCTCTGGTTAATTTTACGCAATATAAATTATTTTTTCTCATAATAATTATTTTTGCTTACAATATTAATTCACTATACTGACACAGTTTTTTTGTTTTGTTTTTCTATGTCATGTTACATTGCATTCGTAAGAGGTATCGGTTCGAGAATTAGTTGAGTAGGCAGTGGCCATAAGAACTGAAGGGTCCGATAGACAAGTGGGGGATAATATGTCACTAAGGACTGGATTCGAGAAGATTCAATACAAGAGCGAAGGCAATATCCGTGAAGTCCAGATGTCATTCATGCAAGGTTGTATCAAAAATTTCTGAGCAAGATGAAGTTTTGCCAGAACCAGCTCGGTTTGAGAACCATAGGATGGGGAATATGAAGAGTCATTTTCAGAAAGATTTATGGGTTACAGATGTTGTATCAGAGTTTTTTGAACATAATGAAATTCCGCTAGAACTAAGTTTAATTTGAGAATCAAAATATGGGAATACGAAGAGTCATTTTCAATAAATTTTCTGAATTATAGTGTTGTTGTCAGATAGTCAAATGGATCAATAGTTGTTTAGGGCCGTAACTTATTTATAAAGCCCAGTATAAATATTCGTACTTCAGAAAGATACATGTAACGCCAATAATAGAGAAATACGAGGTTTTGCTACATTGCTCCAGTGGTCAAATGACAATGTTTATACAAGACTCAACAATAGTTCAGGGTTTAAGATAGGGTTAGTGGTAGTTACAGAGATAAACAAGACGCAGTATTTGGAAAAAATAGTGATAACCAGAAAAATGATAGATAACAGATAGATTGATGGGGCATTCAAGATGAGTAAATTGAAGGGCATTCAAGGGCCGTTGCTGACATAAAAGAATCCAATGAAGAATAGAGAACTTTGAACTCAGAGGCGATACCCAGGTTTCACAAATGATGAAATTCACCGAAGAACACCATAATTAAAGGAATGCTGATAAAATGGGATAAGAAAAATGACAAAAATTAGAAAATGCAGTACAACAATTGAATGACCAGATCTTAAGTTTTGAAGAGGTACTAGAATGAAGGACAAAATACCACAAATCAAAAATCAAGCTGGGGCAGTAATCCAGGTTGTCCAGAAATAGAGATGTGAAATGATTAACTGTAAGGGCCAAGTACAGAGAGTCGCAATGGAGGATAAAACATTGAAAATCAAGCTGAGAAAGAAATCTAGATAAACCAAAAACAGAGATATGAAATGATCAACTTTAGGAACAAGTACTGGAGTTTCTAGGCATACGCAGATTTTGTTCGATGAAGTTGAGGACCTGCAACAACATTAACCCCGAGCTAGTACAAATGTTTGATTCAGAGGCTAAACAAAGTGATCAACCAAAGGAGCTGGAGCTAGTGACATATTACCTTTTCTCTGTATTCGACCCTTTAGTCAAATTGACGTTGCACTAATGACTAGTTCTCGAAATCGATACCTCGGGCATTCATGCATTACAACATTTAAATATTATATTGCCCTTTGTTTAAAATATTGCATCACATGTTGCTTACCTTGCTTGAGTCAGACAGGAACCTAGGTCATGTGCTGTAAATTTAAATACGCCTTTCTGGTTATTCTCTTTGATCAATATAACTTTTCTTGTTGTATGTATTTAATTTTGCCTTCGAGATTATTTCACGATACTGACTCATTTCTTCTGTTTTGTTTTATATTCCTTTACATCACATCTTTATTGCATAAAGGTATTGATTCAAAAGTGGTTGTTAAAAGAAGACGATCATGATGGATAAGAGGATTCATAGGTCAATAGAAGAGAGTGCAAGTATGAAGCAGTATCCTAGTCAAGCAACAAAAGAAATGAAGGGCAGTTCATCCAAGTGTTACACATCTGGTTTTGTTAGTGTTGATGGTGGTAAGAATGAGATGCAAGAGCTGAAAAGAAAAATGGTTGAGATGATGACTATAATGATGGCTATGACCAAAGAAAAGGGACATACTGAGCTGAAAGGAGAAGTAAACAAAAAGCAATACAGGAATAAATAGTCGAGTTGGTGCACTGATACAATTCGCATCAATAAACCAATTGGAGGTATAATTGAGTCAAATTTCAAGAAAGTGATGACATGTCAGGGAGACAATCAAGGAAGAAAGAAGGATGGAAGATCTTTTAATTCAATACCGGTGACATATGCAGAATTGCTTCCAATGTTGATAGAGAAAAATCTTGTAGCCCGAGCCCCGTTTAAGTCTGCAGTGCCTTCATCACCCAGGGGTTACGAAAATAGTACAACATGTGATTACCATCAAGGAAGTTTAGACCACACTACTGAGAATTGCGAGGCTTTGAAGGAAAAGATTGAAAATCTTGTCAAAGAAGGCATGTTGAGTTTTAAAGATGGAAGACCCAAATTCCATAAAAGTCTGACAATTAATAGAACACCTAAAGATACAAAAATGAAGGAAAATATAAGCCCATCAGAATCAAGTAAGGTCCAATGTAAAGTTCAATTTCTAACGTTCCCTTAGCCAATTATCAGAAGACAGAAGATCACAAACATCATTTTGATCCAATCCCTATTTCATATAAAGAATTGTATCCTCAATTGTTAAAGGCCCGATTGGTGTCTCCATTGTTTCTTGCACATTTGCAGCCTTCGTATCCAAAATGGTACGACGCTAATGCACACTGTGAATATCACGATAGAATCCAAGGACATTCTATTGAGAATTGTCTCGCCTTCAAACGCCGAGTTCAAGATCTCTTGGAGTTTGGAAAATGGAAATTTGGAACAGAAAACCAGCCTTATTCAATGGATGGATATGAAACTCAAGATGACGATATTTAGAAAGAAAAATATCAGTTCAAATATGAAGCTCAAATAAGCAAATTGAAGCAATAGAGAGATGATTTGAATGATGAGCTGAGAAACCTACAGTTCAACTATTAAGAGCTTTGTTCGATGCTCAAGAATGTTGGTCTGGGTGTAACCCTGGAACAATCGAAGAAAAGAATTAAAGAGCTGAAACATAAAGCCGAGTACTGGAAAAGAGTTTTGAGGCAAGTGAAGGTCGAGTCAATACACTTTCATGTGATCTACAGGCAATGGAGCTACAATGCAATACTTTTATGGATGATCTAAGGGTTAGTGAAGCTAAACGTGAGATGATAAAAATGTACATGCAGATGTATGAGGATAGTGCTATCAAGTTGAATGACAGTCAAGCTGAAAACGAAGCACTAAAGAAGAAGGCAGACGGATGTATCAAGCTTACGCTGATGTACAAAGCTCTTTTTCATGATATTAAGAAAGACTATCAAGAAAGCGAGGAAAAAACGATATGCCCAGTTTCAGAGATCAAGAATAAAGATTCGAGAAAAAGGACAATGACATGAGAGATGTTATTATTCAGGCAAAAGAAGTTGCTCAACAAGTGGCAGATCTAGCTGATGTAGCAATGGCACTGAGTCAGAATATTAATCCAGCATTAGATCATAGAGGAAAGTTGACTTGGCTCTTAGAGGAAGTTGGGAAGTTGGGAGTTAGAGCTCACCAATATTTGTAGTACCTAGTATATGATGTATCGAATCCTTTTACTTCAATGAAAGTTGTTCTATGATGATCATTTTTAGAATCAATACTTCCTGCATTCATACATTCATACATTGCATATTGATCAATATAACATTATCATGTAATGACATTGCATTAACATTCATGGTCTAGAGCAGTCTGAGTTTCAACAAGAGCAATCTGGGAATTAGTAGAAGTTTGGGAATCTGTTATCATGGAAGGAGACATGGGAAGAATTGAACAAACACAAGAAGGGTTACAAGAATGGATGACCAAGCATCAGCAAAATGTGAAGAACTACACTGCTACACCATGTTTGACAATTTATCCTGGGGCATCTAATCCAAGTAAAGAGACAGGGATTGTAAAGCCTATTTTTCTGGGGTCAAGACTTAAGCAGCTGAAAGATCGTTCTGCCAAACTTGAGGAAAAGATCAAGGAGGGAAAAAATGTCGATAATCCCAATTTTGATGCAAAAGAATTATGTTTAGTCCCTGACCTAGTTATTCCGCTTGGATTTAAAGTTCCCAATTTTTAGAAGTATGATGGTTCTAGATGTCCTAAAATTCACTTGGCAATGTTCTGTAGAAAAATGGAAGGGTATTTGGATGATGATAAATTGTTGATCCACTATTTTCATGACAGTCTAGTTGGACCTGCCGCAGTGTGGTACAACAAATTAAGTCAAGAGTAGATTCGATCATGGGCAGATTTGGCCAAAGCATTTTTGGGGCAATACAAGTATGTTATAGACCTGGCTCTAGATCGTTATTTTCTGCAGAACGTGAATATGAAGGTCGGCGAAATTTTTAAAGACTATGCATTGAGGTGGCGAGGATTAGCAGCCCACGTTCAACTTCACATGACAGAGGAAGAAATATCTCTTATGTTTCATCAAACACTTCCATCTCCTTTCTTTGAGGAAATTCTTGTGAATTCAAGGCACAGTTTTAGTGATCTCATGGTGATTAGAGAAGCAATAGAAATAGGGATCCGACAAGGGAAAATTAGACCAATATTTGAAGACCATGCTGATCAAGAGGCGAAACAAGGGAAATAGGTGAATGAGTGTAATGTTCAAAGTTCTCAGAGACGCAAGAGAAGGAGGCCAATTAATTCATCAGAATGACCATAGAAAATTCCTCGAGCAAGTGCAAATCTGGAGATCTTTGAAGTGTCTATTTCAGACTTATTACCTCACCTTATTGAAGGGAAACATATCACTCCTAGGCCAATGAAGGTGGTGCCAAGTCCATTTGCTCATAGGTATGATCCTAACAATGTCTGGGACTTTCATATGGGAGTACCAGAACATGCTACCAAGAAGTGTAGACCTTTGATGAAAGAAGTTAAGAAGCTAGTCAGTAATGGAATCTTGACACGAGCATTAGTTCAACAATGGAAAGGAGTGGGGAAAGCCGTTCTACCAGTCAAGGAATCAGAGAATCAAAACGAGTGCTTCCAAGATTGCCTTGAATTTTAAGAAGTCAGTGCTACCCATATTGCTGCATCATGTGGTTACAACCTACAGGAACCATTGCTAAAATAATATTGGAAATAAGTCTGCTACTCCTGGTCTGAAAGTAGTAGAAGTTTTTTTGAAGGCATATGTCATGTTTGTTGATTTTCATCGAAGGAATGCTTTTGAAATAAATATATGTATATATCTTCTTATCCTCGTGGGTCCCTAGATGCCAATTGCGAGATGCGACACTGATTCCAATTCAAAAAAATCATTTGAATGTTGTGAAGATAATAAAGTGAAATTTGTTCCTCAGTTTACTCTGGTCGGCAAAGCAAGAAAAGGTCAGATCACTATGCCTTTGATGACGTTCGATGATAAATCTTTAAAATTCATAAACAGTGAAACGGACTAGACGATTTTAACCAAGTAGAGTTGCTTGAAATTAAAGTTCTAAGCACAAATTTCTATACCTTAAAGCACAATAAGAGAGAAAAAGAAAAAGAAAGAAAAGAAAAAAAAAGAAGAAAAAGAAAAGAAAAGCAAAAGAAAAAGAAAAAAGTGAGAAAAGAAAAAGAAAGGAAGAAAAGAAAAGAGATGAAAAAAGAAAGAAAAAGTGAGAAATAATAAATTTAAATAAATAAGCCTCAGAACACTCTAATGGAGCTATGTGGGATACCGACAAATCTAATAAGGAGCTATGCTTCACCTGTCCAATACCCAAGCGTCAGAGATGTATCTTTGAAGACATGTCTATAATAATTATTAATAATCAAAATCACACGTGCACTTATAGAATTTTATTTTTAGAATGATATTTTTGCACTCTACTGGTTAAACAAGTTCGGGAAGCTTGAACACATTTATGAATGGAAAGAAATGAGGAGAACGAAAAAAGAGTTGCTCCTGACTGGACCGAGCAGTGCGGTAATCATAGGGTGTGAACCGAGTGATTTGGAATAAATTTTAACTTCAAAAATTGACGCAACATTCAAAGGACTATAAGAGGGTTGAATCAAAGACGCTCTTGCACTTGGTATCCAGGGAATCCTATTATATTTTCTATATTTATACCCAAATTTTTTCGGGTCTTAAAAAGTATCCTTCATTAAACTGATGAGAAGCAAGCTGATATTTTTACAAACAGACAGATTTTCTTAATAAATACATGGCTGAGTATGAGACTCTTATCTGTTCGACAGTGTTTTGGTTAGAAAGAGGAACCATCCATCAGGGGATATAATGACAATGACGGTAAGAATGAAAAGTTTAGAGATTTGGAGAAAGTTTAGGGGTTTAAAAAGTTTAGGGACTTGAGGCACTTGTTCGCCCCAAATGACGAAAGAAGGGAAAGTTCTATGAGGCAAGGAACAAAGAGATTAGTGAGGAATCATGGTGTATAAGAATTCAAATCAGAATAGGCAAAAGAGTGTACAGAGATTGAAAGAATTCGATCACTAAAAGGGGTCCAAATTGGTTCAGAAAGAAGAAAAGGGGATTAACAACAAAGATTCTGGGGCAAATTTTGACGACAGAAACTTAAGATAAATCTCAAGAAGATCAGGTCAAGAAAGAAGATCAAGTCAAGAAAGAAGATCAAGCCAAGAAAGAAGATCAATCAAATAAGATTCAAGGAAAACAATCTTATTGTTGTAACTGAAGCAAAAAGCTCAATGGAGAGGCAAAGAAGATTAGAGTTCATCTGAGTGGCCCTCAGTTGTCACAATTCATGCATCATATATAGTCATACATCTATAAGATAGAAACATACTAATTCATGCATTCAAAGCATTTTTGTACATTTTTGCAGGAATTTACAAGAATCAACTAAGAATAGACATATATCAATTTACAACTTCAGATTGGAGAAGTAGAACCAACAAAGATTAACAAAGATTTCAATCATATTTTTGAAGTGAAGATATTGATCCGTTTTTAGATGTGGATCTCAGCAAGATTTTAACATGCTTAAAGAAACAAATCTCAGCAAAGATTTTAATCCGTTTGAAGAGGCGTATCTCAACAAAGTTGTTAATCTGTTTGAAGAGGCGAATCTCAGCGAAGATTTCAACCGTTTGAAGAGGCATATCTCAACAAAGATATCAATTCGTTGGAAGAGGCAGATCCCAGCAACGATTTTAATTCGTTTGAAGAGGCGGATCAAAGCAAAGATTTCAATCCTTTTACAGAGGCAAACCTCAGCAAAGATTCCAATCTGTTTACAGAGGCGGATTTCATCAAAGATTTCAATCCGTTTGCAGAGACAGATTTTAGCAAAGATTTTCTAATTGTTTGCACATGAAAGGAAGTGCATTGCAATTCTAAATCCTTCGGGCCATCAATAAGTCCTTCGGGCATGATGTTAAATCCTTCGGGTCATCAGTAAGTCCTTCGGGCATGATGTTAGGTCCTTCGGGCCATCACCTTCGGGAGTGATGTAATTTTTTGCACAGGAAAGGAAGTGTAATGCAATTCTAAATCTTTCGGGTCATCAGTAAGTCCTTCGGGCATGATGTTAAATCTTTCGGGTCATCAGTAAATCCTTCGGGCATTATGTTAAGTCCTTCAGGCCATCACCTTCGGGAGTGATTTAATTGTTTGCATAGGAAAGAAAGTGCAATGCAATTCTAAATCCTTCGGGTCATCAGTAAGTCCTTCGGGCATGATGTTAAGTCCTTCGAGCCATCACCTTCGGGAGTGATGTAATTGTTTGCACAAGAAAGGAAGTGCAATGCAATTCTAAATCCTTTGGGTCGTCAGTAAATCCTTCGGGTCATCACCTTCGGGAGTGATTTAATTGTGTGCATAGGAAAGGAAGTGCATTACAATTCTAAATCCTTTGGGTCATCAGTAAGTCTTTCGAGCATAATGTTAAGTCATTCGGGCCGATACCTTTGGAAATGATAAGAACTTTTCGAATTTTATCGCAATAAGACGGTGGGGCATGATATCAGCAAAAATATTAATCTTTTGGGCCCTCGGTTTCAAAAAAAAGAAAAAAAGAAAAAAAGAAAAGAAAAAGACAAAAAAGAAAGAAAAAGAAGAGAAGATGAGGGAAAAACAAAAAAGAGAAAAAAAAGAAAAAGAAAAAGAAAAGGAGAAAAGAGAAGAAAAAAAGAAATAGAAAAAGAAAAAGAAAAAGAAAAAGAAAAAGAAAAAGAAAAAGAAAAAGAAAAAGAAAAAGAAAAAGAAAAAGAAAAAGAAAAAGAAAAAGAAAAAGAAAAAGAAAAAGAAAAAGAAAAAGAAAAAGAAAAAGAAAAAGAAAAAGAAAAAGAAAAAGAAAAAGAAAAAGAAAAAGAAAAAGAAAAAGAAAAAGAAAAAGAAAAAGAAAAAGAAAAAGAAAAAGAAAAAGAAAAAGAAAAAGAAAAAGAAAAAGAAAAAGAAAAAGAAAAAGAAAAAGAAAAAGAAAAAGAAAAAGAAAAAGAAAAAGAAAAAGAAAAAGAAAAAGAAAAAGAAAAAGAAAAAGAAAAAGAAAAAGAAAAAGAAAAAGAAAAAGAAAAAGAAAAAGAAAAAGAAAAAGAAAAAGAAAAAGAAAAAGAAAAAGAAAAAGAAAAAGAAAAAGAAAAAGAAAAAGAAAAAGAAAAAGAAAAAGAAAAAGAAAAAGAAAAAGAAAAAGAAAAAGAAAAAGAAAAAGAAAAAGAAAAAGAAAAAGAAAAAGAAAAAGAAAAAGAAAAAGAAAAAGAAAAAGAAAAAGAAAAAGAAAAAGAAAAAGAAAAAGAAAAAGAAAAAGAAAAAGAAAAAGAAAAAGAAAAAGAAAAAGAAAAAGAAAAAGAAAAAGAAAAAGAAAAAGAAAAAGAAAAAGAAAAAGAAAAAGAAAAAGAAAAAGAAAAAGAAAAAGAAAAAGAAAAAGAAAAAGAAAAAGAAAAAGAAAAAGAAAAAGAAAAAGAAAAAGAAAAAGAAAAAGAAAAAGAAAAAGAAAAAGAAAAAGAAAAAGAAAAAGAAAAAGAAAAAGAAAAAGAAAAAGAAAAAGAAAAAGAAAAAGAAAAAGAAAAAGAAAAAGAAAAAGAAAAAGAAAAAGAAAAAGAAAAAGAAAAAGAAAAAGAAAAAGAAAAAGAAAAAGAAAAAGAAAAAGAAAAAGAAAAAGAAAAAGAAAAAGAAAAAGAAAAAGAAAAAGAAAAAGAAAAAGAAAAAGAAAAAGAAAAAGAAAAAGAAAAAGAAAAAGAAAAAGAAAAAGAAAAAGAAAAAGAAAAAGAAAAAGAAAAAGAAAAAGAAAAAGAAAAAGAAAAAGAAAAAGAAAAAGAAAAAGAAAAAGAAAAAGAAAAAGAAAAAGAAAAAGAAAAAGAAAAAGAAAAAGAAAAAGAAAAAGAAAAAGAAAAAGAAAAAGAAAAAGAAAAAGAAAAAGAAAAAGAAAAAGAAAAAGAAAAAGAAAAAGAAAAAGAAAAAGAAAAAGAAAAAGAAAAAGAAAAAGAAAAAGAAAAAGAAAAAGAAAAAGAAAAAGAAAAAGAAAAAGAAAAAGAAAAAGAAAAAGAAAAAGAAAAAGAAAAAGAAAAAGAAAAAGAAAAAGAAAAAGAAAAAGAAAAAGAAAAAGAAAAAGAAAAAGAAAAAGAAAA
This sequence comes from Hibiscus mutabilis, assembly GCA_019671005.1. Taxonomy (NCBI): domain Eukaryota; kingdom Viridiplantae; phylum Streptophyta; class Magnoliopsida; order Malvales; family Malvaceae; genus Hibiscus; species Hibiscus mutabilis. The sequence continues at coordinate 25,004,576 of CM033713.1, forward strand.
AGAAAAAGAAAAAGAAAAAGAAAAAGAAAAAGAAAAAGAAAAAGAAAAAGAAAAAGAAAAAGAAAAAGAAAAAGAAAAAGAAAAAGAAAAAGAAAAAGAAAAAGAAAAAGAAAAAGAAAAAGAAAAAGAAAAAGAAAAAGAAAAAGAAAAAGAAAAAGAAAAAGAAAAAGAAAAAGAAAAAGAAAAAGAAAAAGAAAAAGAAAAAGAAAAAGAAAAAGAAAAAGAAAAAGAAAAAGAAAAAGAAAAAGAAAAAGAAAAAGAAAAAGAAAAAGAAAAAGAAAAAGAAAAAGAAAAAGAAAAAGAAAAAGAAAAAGAAAAAGAAAAAGAAAAAGAAAAAGAAAAAGAAAAAGAAAAAGAAAAAGAAAAAGAAAAAGAAAAAGAAAAAGAAAAAGAAAAAGAAAAAGAAAAAGAAAAAGAAAAAGAAAAAGAAAAAGAAAAAGAAAAAGAAAAAGAAAAAGAAAAAGAAAAAGAAAAAGAAAAAGAAAAAGAAAAAGAAAAAGAAAAAGAAAAAGAAAAAGAAAAAGAAAAAGAAAAAGAAAAAGAAAAAGAAAAAGAAAAAGAAAAAGAAAAAGAAAAAGAAAAAGAAAAAGAAAAAGAAAAAGAAAAAGAAAAAGAAAAAGAAAAAGAAAAAGAAAAAGAAAAAGAAAAAGAAAAAGAAAAAGAAAAAGAAAAAGAAAAAGAAAAAGAAAAAGAAAAAGAAAAAGAAAAAGAAAAAGAAAAAGAAAAAGAAAAAGAAAAAGAAAAAGAAAAAGAAAAAGAAAAAGAAAAAGAAAAAGAAAAAGAAAAAGAAAAAGAAAAAGAAAAAGAAAAAGAAAAAGAAAAAGAAAAAGAAAAAGAAAAAGAAAAAGAAAAAGAAAAAGAAAAAGAAAAAGAAAAAGAAAAAGAAAAAGAAAAAGAAAAAGAAAAAGAAAAAGAAAAAGAAAAAGAAAAAGAAAAAGAAAAAGAAAAAGAAAAAGAAAAAGAAAAAGAAAAAGAAAAAGAAAAAGAAAAAGAAAAAGAAAAAGAAAAAGAAAAAGAAAAAGAAAAAGAAAAAGAAAAAGAAAAAGAAAAAGAAAAAGAAAAAGAAAAAGAAAAAGAAAAAGAAAAAGAAAAAGAAAAAGAAAAAGAAAAAGAAAAAGAAAAAGAAAAAGAAAAAGAAAAAGAAAAAGAAAAAGAAAAAGAAAAAGAAAAAGAAAAAGAAAAAGAAAAAGAAAAAGAAAAAGAAAAAGAAAAAGAAAAAGAAAAAGAAAAAGAAAAAGAAAAAGAAAAAGAAAAAGAAAAAGAAAAAGAAAAAGAAAAAGAAAAAGAAAAAGAAAAAGAAAAAGAAAAAGAAAAAGAAAAAGAAAAAGAAAAAGAAAAAGAAAAAGAAAAAGAAAAAGAAAAAGAAAAAGAAAAAGAAAAAGAAAAAGAAAAAGAAAAAGAAAAAGAAAAAGAAAAAGAAAAAGAAAAAGAAAAAGAAAAAGAAAAAGAAAAAGAAAAAGAAAAAGAAAAAGAAAAAGAAAAAGAAAAAGAAAAAGAAAAAGAAAAAGAAAAAGAAAAAGAAAAAGAAAAAGAAAAAGAAAAAGAAAAAGAAAAAGAAAAAGAAAAAGAAAAAGAAAAAGAAAAAGAAAAAGAAAAAGAAAAAGAAAAAGAAAAAGAAAAAGAAAAAGAAAAAGAAAAAGAAAAAGAAAAAGAAAAAGAAAAAGAAAAAGAAAAAGAAAAAGAAAAAGAAAAAGAAAAAGAAAAAGAAAAAGAAAAAGAAAAAGAAAAAGAAAAAGAAAAAGAAAAAGAAAAAGAAAAAGAAAAAGAAAAAGAAAAAGAAAAAGAAAAAGAAAAAGAAAAAGAAAAAGAAAAAGAAAAAGAAAAAGAAAAAGAAAAAGAAAAAGAAAAAGAAAAAGAAAAAGAAAAAGAAAAAGAAAAAGAAAAAGAAAAAGAAAAAGAAAAAGAAAAAGAAAAAGAAAAAGAAAAAGAAAAAGAAAAAGAAAAAGAAAAAGAAAAAGAAAAAGAAAAAGAAAAAGAAAAAGAAAAAGAAAAAGAAAAAGAAAAAGAAAAAGAAAAAGAAAAAGAAAAAGAAAAAGAAAAAGAAAAAGAAAAAGAAAAAGAAAAAGAAAAAGAAAAAGAAAAAGAAAAAGAAAAAGAAAAAGAAAAAGAAAAAGAAAAAGAAAAAGAAAAAGAAAAAGAAAAAGAAAAAGAAAAAGAAAAAGAAAAAGAAAAAGAAAAAGAAAAAGAAAAAGAAAAAGAAAAAGAAAAAGAAAAAGAAAAAGAAAAAGAAAAAGAAAAAGAAAAAGAAAAAGAAAAAGAAAAAGAAAAAGAAAAAGAAAAAGAAAAAGAAAAAGAAAAAGAAAAAGAAAAAGAAAAAGAAAAAGAAAAAGAAAAAGAAAAAGAAAAAGAAAAAGAAAAAGAAAAAGAAAAAGAAAAAGAAAAAGAAAAAGAAAAAGAAAAAGAAAAAGAAAAAGAAAAAGAAAAAGAAAAAGAAAAAGAAAAAGAAAAAGAAAAAGAAAAAGAAAAAGAAAAAGAAAAAGAAAAAGAAAAAGAAAAAGAAAAAGAAAAAGAAAAAGAAAAAGAAAAAGAAAAAGAAAAAGAAAAAGAAAAAGAAAAAGAAAAAGAAAAAGAAAAAGAAAAAGAAAAAGAAAAAGAAAAAGAAAAAGAAAAAGAAAAAGAAAAAGAAAAAGAAAAAGAAAAAGAAAAAGAAAAAGAAAAAGAAAAAGAAAAAGAAAAAGAAAAAGAAAAAGAAAAAGAAAAAGAAAAAGAAAAAGAAAAAGAAAAAGAAAAAGAAAAAGAAAAAGAAAAAGAAAAAGAAAAAGAAAAAGAAAAAGAAAAAGAAAAAGAAAAAGAAAAAGAAAAAGAAAAAGAAAAAGAAAAAGAAAAAGAAAAAGAAAAAGAAAAAGAAAAAGAAAAAGAAAAAGAAAAAGAAAAAGAAAAAGAAAAAGAAAAAGAAAAAGAAAAAGAAAAAGAAAAAGAAAAAGAAAAAGAAAAAGAAAAAGAAAAAGAAAAAGAAAAAGAAAAAGAAAAAGAAAAAGAAAAAGAAAAAGAAAAAGAAAAAGAAAAAGAAAAAGAAAAAGAAAAAGAAAAAGAAAAAGAAAAAGAAAAAGAAAAAGAAAAAGAAAAAGAAAAAGAAAAAGAAAAAGAAAAAGAAAAAGAAAAAGAAAAAGAAAAAGAAAAAGAAAAAGAAAAAGAAAAAGAAAAAGAAAAAGAAAAAGAAAAAGAAAAAGAAAAAGAAAAAGAAAAAGAAAAAGAAAAAGAAAAAGAAAAAGAAAAAGAAAAAGAAAAAGAAAAAGAAAAAGAAAAAGAAAAAGAAAAAGAAAAAGAAAAAGAAAAAGAAAAAGAAAAAGAAAAAGAAAAAGAAAAAGAAAAAGAAAAAGAAAAAGAAAAAGAAAAAGAAAAAGAAAAAGAAAAAGAAAAAGAAAAAGAAAAAGAAAAAGAAAAAGAAAAAGAAAAAGAAAAAGAAAAAGAAAAAGAAAAAGAAAAAGAAAAAGAAAAAGAAAAAGAAAAAGAAAAAGAAAAAGAAAAAGAAAAAGAAAAAGAAAAAGAAAAAGAAAAAGAAAAAGAAAAAGAAAAAGAAAAAGAAAAAGAAAAAGAAAAAGAAAAAGAAAAAGAAAAAGAAAAAGAAAAAGAAAAAGAAAAAGAAAAAGAAAAAGAAAAAGAAAAAGAAAAAGAAAAAGAAAAAGAAAAAGAAAAAGAAAAAGAAAAAGAAAAAGAAAAAGAAAAAGAAAAAGAAAAAGAAAAAGAAAAAGAAAAAGAAAAAGAAAAAGAAAAAGAAAAAGAAAAAGAAAAAGAAAAAGAAAAAGAAAAAGAAAAAGAAAAAGAAAAAGAAAAAGAAAAAGAAAAAGAAAAAGAAAAAGAAAAAGAAAAAGAAAAAGAAAAAGAAAAAGAAAAAGAAAAAGAAAAAGAAAAAGAAAAAGAAAAAGAAAAAGAAAAAGAAAAAGAAAAAGAAAAAGAAAAAGAAAAAGAAAAAGAAAAAGAAAAAGAAAAAGAAAAAGAAAAAGAAAAAGAAAAAGAAAAAGAAAAAGAAAAAGAAAAAGAAAAAGAAAAAGAAAAAGAAAAAGAAAAAGAAAAAGAAAAAGAAAAAGAAAAAGAAAAAGAAAAAGAAAAAGAAAAAGAAAAAGAAAAAGAAAAAGAAAAAGAAAAAGAAAAAGAAAAAGAAAAAGAAAAAGAAAAAGAAAAAGAAAAAGAAAAAGAAAAAGAAAAAGAAAAAGAAAAAGAAAAAGAAAAAGAAAAAGAAAAAGAAAAAGAAAAAGAAAAAGAAAAAGAAAAAGAAAAAGAAAAAGAAAAAGAAAAAGAAAAAGAAAAAGAAAAAGAAAAAGAAAAAGAAAAAGAAAAAGAAAAAGAAAAAGAAAAAGAAAAAGAAAAAGAAAAAGAAAAAGAAAAAGAAAAAGAAAAAGAAAAAGAAAAAGAAAAAGAAAAAGAAAAAGAAAAAGAAAAAGAAAAAGAAAAAGAAAAAGAAAAAGAAAAAGAAAAAGAAAAAGAAAAAGAAAAAGAAAAAGAAAAAGAAAAAGAAAAAGAAAAAGAAAAAGAAAAAGAAAAAGAAAAAGAAAAAGAAAAAGAAAAAGAATGTTGGAGAGGAAAGGGAACTTCATCTTCTTCCCCATGTTTTGGCTTTGCTTTGGTTTAGGAGATTTATGATAAATAGGAAGAAAGAATGGAGGGTGCTTTTTGAAATGGTTAAAATATTGGTTTTGGAGTTTGAAAAACTAAATACTCCATAAGAAGTGAATTGTTTTATCGTGTGAGCATTAATGGGTGAGTCAGACTGAGTGGGGAGGGAAGATTTTAAAGGAATGGTGAATCAAGTTGGGGAGGTTGAAATGTAGATACACTAACGTTTTATTAATAAATGTAATATTAGGAGTTCAAAACAATATAAATAAAATATTTTGATCTATAAATTTTGATTTGATATAATTACATATATTTTTTAACAAAAAATATTAAATTATATTCAAAGCAAAATGGATTACAAAAGAATCACACTCTAATCATTAAAATTTTAATTTAAAAAAATATAATAAAACCCAATACGTGTGAAAGATGTAAGAAACAAAATTCATCACTTTCAAAAAAACTTGAACAATTTTCTGAATGAGATTCATCAATCAACTACTTTGACTAGAGTACTCTATAAAAAAGTAAATTATCCCGCTGTTTGTTCTTGACATATCGACAAAACCAAAAAAGAGAATATAAGCATAAACAGAGTGTCGTCCTTTGCTGACAAAAACGCTCACTGATACTCGTCACCCGAACCCTAAACTGTCAAAAGACAACCTAAAACTGCTATAAAAGTAGACGAAAGAACTGCCACAAAAACAGACAGAAAGACAACCATAAAAATAGATGTGATATGAATCAGCCAAAGCAAAACAAAAAACAAGAAAAAAAACTTGAAAAATAAAACATCTACGAACAATGATGAATTCATTTATATACAAACTAGCAAAATGACCAAAAGCCACTGCCATTTTTGAGAAAATACAAGGAATAAAATGAATTTTGAAAACTAGTGAAGAAAGTTTTAGTCACTGTTGCATAGCAGTTTAATTACATATAAATTTTAAATTTGATAAATGTTCCTTTTAATATTATTTTTGAAGAGTGTTATTTTTTTATTATCAAAATTACTTTTAAAATTATAAACAATGATCAATATATAACTTTTGAAGAAGGCATATTTAAAATTAACCCAAACACAAAAAGTTAAAAATTTCACGTTTGAAAAATACTTTTGAAGCTAAAATTAAATTAGCTTTCATTTGTTAATATATGATGTTTTTATTTTACAATTTATACTTATCATTTTTATCAAGAGATAACTATATAATTAATAACTATTTGTAATAATATAGACAATAAAATATGAATATATTAAACTTTATAAAATGTATGTTTAAATATTTGAACTTAGTATGCTAAAAAAATTGAACTTAGTACTTTTTCTTAATTTGGTTTTTAATTTCTTTTCTCTCTCAACAATACCTAAGGTTTTATTCAATCACTTATTTATTTTTAAATTGTGATAAAATATGATGACATGGGATAAAAAACATAATAAAGTTTTATTCAATCACTTATTTATTTATAAATAAAAAATATTGAAATAGATGACAAACAAAACTTTAGGTATAACCGTATAAGTTTAGACAAAGCGAAACTTTTTTGACATGGGATACGAGTACAATCGTAACGATACACATTCAAATTATTCGAAGCATGATAATGCATTACATTTATACATAATGTAGTCCAAAATAATTATGCATATAACTTACACATGACGAGATTTAAACTAACTTAAATTTATTGAGAACTCACACACCATTTTAGTGTAACTTAAACCTTAAATATCAGATTTAAAAAATGTTAATTCGTAGATTTAAATACTAAATAAACATTTAAACTGCTTGTAATGTTTAGGATGATATCATAATTTATGTACTTATTATCATGTGTACATTTTTTTTCTTTGTCTAAGTTTATTAGTTTTTAATGAGGCGCATGGTAATAATCTCCTTTTATAAAAAAAAATTGGTTGGCTAAAGTAAAAGGCGTATATTTCAAAAGAAAGTGAGAAATAATCAATTTCTTTTCAACATTATTTTACTTAATTTAAAAGTTTCGCATAATGAGCTTTAAAGATTCGTTATTGGCTACCGTTGAACTCATTTATTACATTATTTGGTGTGTGTGTTTGTATTATACCTAAATTCGATTGCTTCAGAAATACTCAATGACCAATCAGTCAGTTGCGAAATTAGTATATTAGCTATATCAATTTCATAAGGAGTAAACGAAATTAGAGAAGTAATATAGACAGCCATGCTATGATAATATCTATATATATATAGAGAGAGAGAGAGACAGGAATGTTATTATTTATCTTCTACATATGGATTTTAATGAGTATCCTACAAAGACTCTTGATTTTAATGACACGCCGGATTGTAGGAGGGGTAAACAAATGTGTTAGTTCTTTTTCTGCACGTGCCACGAAAGTTTTGGCACGATTAGGTATTGTTGCTGCTATGCGACAAGGTTTCTTTAATGTCATTTTTGATCGGATAATTGTGGCCTTGTTAATAGACTCATAGGGAAAGATCACTTTTGGTGGGAGAGTGTTACTATTAAACGAGACCTTTTGCCCTTGGCCGAAAATCTTTCTTATGTTCTTTTTCTTTCATTCGTATAGAATGTAATAGGGTTGCTGATTGAGTGGCTAGAGTTACCCGTCTCCATTGTTGCCCTTGGAATTGAATACATGTACAACCTGATTACTTGAGCATTCTGTTGTAATTCCTTTTTGTTTCAATGATAGTTCATCTTTGATAAAAAGAAGGGGCACTTTGATGCATGGACTAAAATTTGATGTAATTATACATATAAAATGTCAATTTTGATTTTATTCTACATATAGAACTATATTTTTTGATTTAATTGTGTGTTGGTCCCTATATCCACCAGTCTTGGGTTCAATTTCCCTTTCCCACCAATTTTTACACTCTCAATGATCTCATTTTCTCAACTGCTTGCAGGTTCGAATCCTACTAGCACCAAAAAACCTAAACCTCTAAACCTACGCCCTAAAATGAGTCCCCTACAAACATTGATCTAATTCTAAAATGGTGCTGGAAGAGCGCAAGGTGAATCAAGGATCGGGGGAGTGCCGCCGGGTTTGGACTTTGTTTGTGGGGAACATTTCGGCAAGCTTGCATTGGCAAGAATTGTGGCAGGTTTTTGATCGGCATGGTGTAGTGATTGATGCTTTCATTCCTCCTAAAAAGGCAAGAGATGGGTCGCAATTCAGTTTTGTTCGAATAGGATCGTAAAGTGACACAGATCAGGTGATTGAACGCCTGAATGAGGCTTGGATTTATGGGTCTCGCCTTCGAGTGTCAACAGCACAACGGGGGGATAGGGATTCTTTTAGGAGGCGGAAGAGATCGCAGCCAAGGGATATGATAGGGAAGGCTGATCAAACAGATTTAGATTATTCTCGCTTGACATCTAAAGACAGGGCACAACAGCAACGGGTCATGGAACCTGGCCGTGTTGTTCAAGGAATGATTCATGAGGCGAAATTAAGTATTTTACGTAATTGTGCAGTGGGTTGGTGCGAACAGCCGTGGAGCATTAGGGAATTGGCAGCGAGACTGAATGTGGCTCATTTACAAGGTTTTTCAATATTATGGATTGTGGGTACGATGTTCTTGTTGATGTTTAAGATGATTGCTGAGGATGACAATATAAGACTTGTGGCTCTTTTTATGATGAATGAGGTATGGGAGGTTGTTCGAAAATGCGATGGCTTAAAATCTCCATGTCTAGATTGTTGGAAAAATTGTGAGGAAGTGGTAACTTTGAGCCATATTACGAAAGGGTAAAGGTGGAGATTTGAATAATGATTCTATTGGGTCTTATTCTACTCTATGAGACATTTACAACGATATCTTTGAGTAATGAATGAGAAATTGATGCTCAAGGTATGGTAGTTGTGAATTGAGTAAGAAAGTAAAACCCCCTTTATCCCACATTAGTAGGATAAATAGCATAGGAAGTGTTTATATACACTTACCATTTTGGCGGTCATTGAATGACTTTTAAGGAAATTGTGCTTTATGCACAGGTGCAAGGGTGTAAATCAAAGCTTGTTGAACCCATTTAGGTTGGGGCGCACTCGCATGACATGGGTGATGCGAATTTCCGGACATAGTCAAGCCTATGTGGACTTGTAGATATTTTACTCACTTTGAATAATTTTTTCCTTACAAATAGAATATCTTTTTGAATATTTCGAATTTAAAAGAGATAATTTCATGCTTCCTTAAATTCGAATATTATAAAGGTATCGGGTTTAATTCACAGAAATATATCTATTTTAAAATGGTAGTAATTGATTATTTCCAAATTAAATCAGAATAAGGGCAAATGGCCATTAATACGAAATATTTTATTTTCCATATTTTCCTCCATCCCCCTATATATACCGAGCCAATTTTCAGTTTTCAACAACTCGAAAATTCTAAAATTTATTTGAAAATGCATATTATTTTCGGTGATAGGCAAAGGCAAGGTTCTGTTTGTGATCTCTACAGTCGTGCTACTGTTGAAGAGTATTCGTTGTTGTATCATGGGAGACTGACGACTCAAGCACCAAGGAGTGGTCGAAATCTGTTTTAAGGAAACTGCGTCAACATGTTTCAAATCGATTTGGTTATATTCGAATTAATTCGTTTCGATTTAAATTTAATTTCGTTTATTTGTATAATATTTGTTTATTCGTTTTGGATTAACCCATTTTCCTACACATATTGCTTTATTATGGCTTTCTTTAAGAAAAGCTGGGATGTGGTGTAGTTGGATGTGATGCGCTTTGTTGAAACTTTTTATTCCACCAGCAAATTGGCTAAGGGTGCTAATTGCACGTTCCTGGTTTTGTTGCCAACGGTCGCTGAGCTAACGATGTTGGGCGATTATAGGCTTATCAGCTTGATGAATTTGATTTATAAGATCATGGCGAAGTTGTTGGCGAACCGTTTACAATCAGTTCTGGGTGAGTTAATCAGCGACCATCAATCAGCTTTTGTGAAGGGACGTCAAATAGTTGACGGTATTATAGTGGTAAATGAGGTGAAACATTCCTTGCGACAAAGTGATGTAGGAGGCTTTGTGCTGAAATTTGATTTTGCAAAAAGTATATGATTGCGTACGTTGGGCATTTCTCTACAACATTATGCAGAGCATGAGGTTTAGCTCAACTTGGAGATTGTGGATTTGGGAATGTATTAGCATGGTTCGTATATCGATCCTATTGAACGGTTGTGTAACTAAAGAGTTTGGGATGAGGGCTTCGACGGGGCTGCCCATTGTCGCCCTTGTTTTTTGTAATTGTCGGGGAGGCACTCCATCAAATGTTAGCTAAGGCAGAAGACGTAGGGGCGATTCGAGGGGCTGAATTGGCCGTGGGAGTGTCTATTAAGCATCGCAATTTGCGGATGACAAGATACTACTTTTTGAGGCTTCGAGTGAATGCACACAAAATATCCATGGACTGTTGCGATGTTTTCAAGTATGTTCAGGATTGAGGATTGATTTTAGTAAGTCCTCGCTTTTTGCTTTGGAGTTAAGCCTAAACTTTTAAACTCGGTTGCACTATTATTGGACTGTCAAAAGAGGGAGTTACCTTTTAAATATTTAGGTATGCCTTTGGGTGTTAATCTGAGGAACATTACAGTGTGGAAGCTGATTTTATCTAATTTTTGAAGAAAGTTGATGGGTTCGAAAAAGTCGTATCTATCGTTTGCGGTTCGTGTAACTCTAGTGAATTCTATTCTCTCGTCGTTACCGGTGTATTATATGCGGTTATTCTTGGTTCTTAAAGGGGTCATTACTGTAATTGATAAGATACGTCGAGCGTTTTTGTGGGGGGCACTGGCTTGCAACGTAAGATGGGTGGTGTTAGTTGGGAAATTATGTGTCGCCCACGTTGTCTTAGGGGATTGAGGGTTACGGATTTGCAAGTTAGTGTAGTGATATCCTTTTTCTTCTCGCTAGGGTTTTAAGGTGTTTGGGGATATTTCGGGTATTTAAAAATATGTTCCGTTTGGGTTTTAGAAAAAATCGTATTTTATTTAAAATGGAGTCGCCACCGGCCACTTAGGTAGGTCGGACACCATAAAACCAAAGATTTTAAAAATGTTGGGTTCGGGAGTCGGTTACGGATGAGGAATGATTAACACCCCACGCCGCCCAAAATTGGTACTTTGATAATTACCGCTTTATTAATATTAAATTTTCCGGATTAAAGTGACGATTAAATTAAAATTTGATTATAAGTGCGAGTAAATTTTAAGGCCCCGTTATTCGAGAGTAAACTGACAAACCACTATCATTGCGCTTGATACTGGCCAAGTTTACGCTCGAATAAAAGGGCACCACATTGACAAAATATGTATATCCGTTATGCAAATTAAAAAAAACATTATAAACAAACATTTACAAAGACAAGGAACTACAAGGAACTAAAAAACATAAATATAATAATATTAAAAATAACGTGAACAAAAAACAACGTAACATATGACAATAATAAAACCAAATATAAACATGCGAAAAGAACATACATTCAAAAATAAATTAACTACGATATTTGAACATCTAAAAAACGCAAATACAACAAATGCATGAAATACGTGTAACATGATATTAAATTAACAAATCCGAATCAAGATGCTAACAAAAACTTAATACTTTAACATGGGACACATAAATACAACATAATCATACATACAAACCTAGATATCATAAGGCTAACACCAATTAAAACATGAAAATAAAAGGGAAATAACGTCTTTCAAAATTAAACAAGCACATATCTAACATACCTAAGCATATTAAAATTACAAAACAACATGTATGCATGATATATATAAAAAAACACAACACTTAATTAATAACGCAACACTACCACAAAATTGTACCAAAATTTTATCATATGACACAATACATGCACACATAATTACATGTAACACTTATCATTTGCTTCTACCATGAATCTAAGATACGAAACTATCATAATACATGCTAAATAAAACAAAACACGTTACACACAAATGAACTAAAATATAACTCTTAAAACACATATGTACAATATAAAGAACGAGCACGAACATAAAAGCATAAATTAAACACTTATTTAAAGGAAACACGAAAACATAAAATATAAAAACAAGGACACAAAAAGGAAATACTGTAAGCATACTAAAAGAAAAAAAATAAAGAAAACATATGACATGAATATTTAAAATGCAAAAAAGGACCGAAATGGAATGAAATGAAACAAGAGAACATAAATTAAACGAATAAAGAGATATTTAGGTATCCAATTGAGATTCGAACAAAACCCACAAGGACTGGATGTGCAATAAAACCAAGGGGCATGCTTGAACTGAAAGAACTCAAAACGCGGAAAGACTAAGTGGGCAATTTCACCATTCGAAAGCTGGTTTCGGTTAATTTGGGGGGCAAATTGAAAATTTTCGAAAAAAGGGGACTGGGGTTGTAAATAACCCATGAGGCGAGCCAAAAACCAAAAAAAGAAAGAAAATGCGGGGGGGTTTATGAGGGGATTAAACCATTTTTCAAAAATTAAATGTCTATAAAAATACCTTATTGGATCAGATTTTGCCCTTTACCCTTTTAAAATTTTGTTTAAGAAAAAAAACCAACTCCCACCCCACATTTTCTCTCCGAATTCCCACAACCCAGAAAAACCAACCCCGACCATCTTCTTCTCCACCGCCGGCTGCCTCTAATCGGCGTCGACGGAACCCTAAACTACCCTAAAACACATTGTTTTTCAAACCAAAGCTCGAAGCCGGTCTCTCATTTCCGAAAATGAGCCACCATTCACCCTTAAATCTTGAAAACAGAAACTTCGCCCCCCATTTTTTTAAAAAACTTACTCTTCAATTAGTTCACCCTATGGTAGGTTTGTTACCGGAGATAAAGAGACGCAGCGGAGTAGGGTAAGCCCTCATCTCTTTTATTCTTTTCTATTTTCTTGTATTTTTTGAGCATGTAAAGAAAAAACAGAGGAGAAATTACCAATGAAAGTCTTTTTTTTTTTAATTTTTGGAACGTTCCCTCTGTCCCCCAAATGCTTGGTTACAACTGATATATATCATACGCTGATTTTTTGTTTTGTTTACACAAACAAGTTACAATAAATGAAAACACTGTGTTCGTGATTTGGGTCTGACATCTCTATTTTTTGTGCTTGCTTGGCCATGCTAGGTTGGTGAACCGGTGAGGGGAGGCCGTACGACAGCTCGGGAGATCAGGCGATCAAGACACGTGGTAGGGAAGATCGAACGGTCTCGCGCGTGCTAGTGGAAGTTGAACCATCTACGTGTGTTCTTCACGTGGCCAACTAGAGTGGTGTCTTGGATTGATCTGGGCCGTTAGATCATATCTTGATCCAACGGCTGGGGTGATGGCAGCTACAAATAAAAGGAGGGATATTAGATTAGATTCTAGGATTTTTTGGTTAATTAGATCGGGCCAATCGGGCCTGGTACCACATGCAACATATTTTTTGGGCTTTGTAATTAAGGACTTGGACATTTAATAGTAACAATGGGCTTTTATTTTCAGATTTGTTTATACATATATATAATAATACAATATTAATATAATAAATAATAAATGCATACATATACATACTTACGTACACATACATACAATTGTGATAACATACGATTCATGCACATATAATATACGTACATACAAGCACACACATACATACAACATACGAGTACACATGCACATTACCATCTATAACATACATAATTAATATAACGTACCAATATATATTGGTTTATTTACACATAACTAATATGACTATGCACACATTGACATATATATATATATATATAAACAATACACACTTAGTATGCATGCACCACATAACATACATACTATACATGCATTTACACACATCACACATATATTACATATATTATTAACACACATGCGCGTATGTAAACATGCAATAACAATACTAATTAATTACTACACTAATATATTAATATGGTATTTACAGACCAGATAAAAATGAGTGATTACAGTTGCCCCTCTTTGCTTGTTCTTGTGAAACGAGAACAAAACAAAGACCAAAATCACTCATTTTTATCCGACTTCCCTGTTTGTGGCTTCGGAATCATGTGTTCTTCTGGAACTCTCCGCTTTTCTTTGGCCGAATCTTCAGGCTTGTAAGTTCTTCCTATATAGAACTTCTTCACCTTCTAATCTTGGAGCTATAGGTCATTCATATATAGAACCTTTATCTTCAAATTTTCTGGGATTCACGCCAACATGGCTATCTATCTTTCTAGACCCACGCGACTAAAGCTGTCGTATCATGCCCGAAGGACTTATTGATGGCCCGAAGGACTTATCACCACGCTCAAAAGACTTACTGGTGGCCCAAAGGTCTTATCATCATGTCCGAAGGTCTTACTGATGGCCCGAAGGACTTAATATTTATCTTTATGTTACTATGGCTACCTACACTACTATAGCTACCTCATCATGCCCCAAGGTCTTATTGATGGCCCGAAGGACTTATCACCATGCTCTAAAGACTTACTGGTGGCCCGAAGGACTTATCATCATACCCAAAGGACTTACCGATGGCCCGAAGGACTTAATATCTAGTTTTACGCTACTATGGCTACCGTCATCTGGCCTCACGTTACTATGGCTACCTCATCATGCCTGAAGGACTTCTTGATGTCCTAAAAGACTTAATATCCAGCTTTACACTACTATGGCTACCGTCATCTGGCCTCACGCTACTATGGTTGCCTCATCACGCCCGAAGGACTTATTGATGGCCTGAATGACTTATCACCGTGCTCGAAAGACTTACTGGTGGTTGGAAGGTCTTATTATCATGCTCGAAGGTCTTACTGATGGCCCGAAGGACTTAATATCCGGCTTTACGCTACTTTGGCTACCGTCATCTGGCCTCACGCTACTATGGCTTCCGTCTCTTTCTTTCTTTAATGAAATCTACTTCTTCAAACTGTTTGACAATTCTTTAAATACCTGTCTAAAAGAAAAAATTGGCATGTCTTTATCTATATGATGCATGCAATGCAATGCTTTATTTTCCTTCTTCTTCTTCTTCTTTTTTCTTTTTTGTTCACTTCTTTTTTCTCTCTCTTTTTCTTTCTCGCTTTTTTCTTTTTCTTTCTTTTTCACTCTTTTCTGTTCTAAAGTCTTACACCCTGAAAGGTCGTTCCTCAAATTTCTTCATCTCTTTACTTATTTATTGTATGCTCTTAAATCCTCATTTGATCAATCACTTCGAATCTGAATTACCATGGTTTCAAATCTTTCGTGCGGAAGGCTTTCTTGTCTTCAGAGTTATCATCTGTCTTCATAAATGATCTTATGGTCCTTATATTATTGTTATAAGAATCCTTGTCATATTCTTTGCTTGGCGTTACCCCATTCAATCATGGGCTCCACTACTTCAAATTTCCTGACCTATCATACAAAGCCTTATCTATTTCTAATCACTAGGGTGAGCAAAAATGCTTCCCAGCTCTGAACTTAATTTTTAAATTCAATCTTCTCGCTGCTTCTAGACGAGAACCATCTATCGATCCTTATGCTCTAACTCTTCAGAGAATCAATATTTATCTCTCACATTCCCTTGTATTTCACAACCTTATTCTCGTCATGATTTCCTTGAACCTACCAAGGCATTATGGCTGAAACCCGCTTCTTGCTCTTGAGCCGTCTAACATATGTTCTTGTCATCATCTTTACCTTAGACATTGGGGGTCATTTCTCTGGTTAGGTGCCCAATAATATCCGCGACCTTATGTTCTGGATCCCATCTTTGAAGCAATACTTGGAGATCTTTGTCACTTTAAATTGTTAATTTGTTGATTGGCATTCCACTGAAGAGTGTCATTTAGATTAACATACGGGATCTTGAAATCAAAATAGAATATGGACTCTGGATATCAAGTCCAAGAGCATCTTAGATTCAACCGTTCAGCGATTATTTCAAGCATAGCTTGAATCTATAAGGATTTTGAATGTTGTAGCGATTCAAGGCTGTGAAGTCCTCCCAGATGACTCGGTTCATCCTCATGATTACTGCGTTGCTGTAGACTACTACTCTTTCTTAATTATCATTATTTGCTCTGCCTAAAAGGGGTGGACTTGTTTGACCACTCGAGCGCAGAAATATCATTCTAAGAATAAAGTTCTAGGTGGGTGTGTGTGTTTTTAATTAGACTTATGCTATTGTTCATTTTTTATTTTTTTCTCTTTTTTTCTTCCTTTTTTTCTTCTCTTTTTTCTTTTCTTTTTTTCTTTTTTTTCTTTTTTTTTCTTGCGTTTATTATTATTTTTGAGGAAATCAACTCATCACAGTCCTTTGTCTTGAGGACAACGATAGAGCAAACAACATTGCCCCAAGTTACTCGGCATAGTCACGATTTGAAAATATTACCATCACTCGTGAAGCTAGGGTTTCTTGACTTGGATGGTGTATTGGAACCCTATTGCTTCAGCAGAGTGCCCCAAAATTTCCACACTCTTATCCGAACAAGCCTATTACTAGGTTTTGAACATAAGAGTGCTTTTTTATTTAATCCACCTAATATTGTTATTTTCTTTTATTCCACACATATGAGTCATGTTTTGATTGTTAACTCTTTAGTGCATAGAAGATTACGCTTAGAGTTTCAATTTCAAGCAACTCTACATAGTTAACATTTGGAGCTTTTTCGTCCTTGAACGTCACCGAAAGAGTAGTAATCTTACTTTGCTGACCAGAGTTTGTTGGGATATCACTCTTCGTCGTTATCACAACATCCAACTAATGTCACATATTGCAATTGATATCCAGTAACCTACAACAGTGAGAAAAGATACATATCTGTGTGTTTTCAAGAACATTGTATGTTAAGCAAAATGGGTTCTTCATTGGAATGAAAATCAACAAACATGACGCATGCCCCTTCACAAAAGATCTTTACCACATATGGGCCACAAGTAGTAAAGTTAGTTCCTTGTATTACTTCAAGAAAGTCTTCTAATGCAGAGACATCTCTGGTTTCTTTAGCACTACGTGAACTTGCCCCCCATCCTTGGTTTTCCACTGCTGGATCAGTTCTTGTGTCAAGGTCCCATTATTGATCATCTTCTTGATCTTCTCTAGTAAAGGTCTACACTTTCTAGTGAGATGCCCTGGTGCCCCATATGGAATTCACATGTGCTACTCGAGTCGAAGCTATGGGCAGATGGATCAGGTGTAATCTTTATCGGTCTGGGAGCAAGATAGCGACCTTCTACCAAATGAGGCCATATGTCTGAGATGGATACCCCGAACACTTCCAAATTTGCACTCGTCCGAGGAATTTTTCTTGATGACCCCGAAGTGTCAGTTTGTCTTCTTCTTATACGGCCGCGAGAACCCTAGAGATGACACTCATTTACTTCTCTGCCTTCATCCATCTTCTCTTCAGTTTGGTCTTTAGACTTAGACCCTAATTTTCCTTCTTGGACCGCATATTCTATCCTCTCTCCAATCGTCATAAAATCCTCGAATCCACTTCTTGATTTCTCCAACATCATATCGAAGAAAGGAAAGGGAAGCGTCACATAGAACATGGGAGTTAACTCTTCTTCTACTATAGGAGGCTGAACTTGGGTTGCTGAACATCGCCACCTTAGTGCATATTCCCTGAAGCCTTTATTTGGTCTCATTTTCTTGTTCTGAAGAAACTGTCGACAGGGCGCTAAGTCCAAAGCATATATGTACTGACTCAAGAAGGCATTAGCAAGGTCACCCCATAACCGAACCTAGTTTATGCTCAAACGATTATACCACATTGCTGCATGTCCCGTTAGGATATCGTGGAAGTAGTGGATCAATAACTCTTCATTCTTCATGTATCCCTCTATTTTTCTAAAAAACATGGTCAAGTGAATCTTTGGGTAGCTAGTTCCGTCATACAGCGCAAATCTGGGAATCTTGAAATTCAGAGGAATGACCAAATCAGAAACTAGGCAGAGTTCCCTCGTATTGAAAACATCTATTTTTTCTTTCTTCTTTAGCGCTTTCTCGATTCTTTCTTCTAGTAGGTCAAGCCTCGACTCCTTAGTTCGTTCTATTTTCTTAACTAATTCTGCCACCGAACCCAGAAATTAAATGATGAAGTGCCATGTAATTATAAAATTATTAAGCAATGCAAAGGATGTGATGCAAATGCAATGCATGAATGCAATGAAGTACTGATTTCGCAAGTGATTTGTCCCTATAGAACATCTTTCATTAAGACCAAAAGCTTTCATTACATTAGGTATTAAGAGTTTTACAGGTAGCGGTGAGCTCTAGCTTCTAATTTCTTGACCTCATTCAATAGTCTCGTCAGCTTTCCTTCGCGGTCCAATGATGGATCCAAATTTTGGCTTATTGGCGCTGCTGCATCGGCTAAGTCTGCTACCTGTTGGGCCACTTATCGTGCTTGAGTCATAACAATCTTCATGTCTTTGTCTTTCTCCTGTATTTTCTGTTCGACCTTTTATAGCTTGACCATGACTTCTTTGAAACTTTCATACCCAGCCTGTTTGTACGCTTTAGCACGAATCTCGTTGGTGCGTAAAGAAGTCTTGAGCCTTTTTATCTATTCTTTGAGTGCTACGTTTTCCATTTGAAGGGCTTGAAATTCCTACCCTTCCTACTACAGACTTGATTTCAGGATCTCATCCATAGCCATGCTACATTCCAACTCACCTTGGAGGATGTCACGTTGGCTCTCAGCTTCTTTCAGCTCTTTTGATAATGATCTGGCTTTATTTTTACTAGTCTTGCATTTTTGCTTCCAACACTCCAAATCGTTCTTCAGCTGAATCATGCCATTAACCCATTCTTCAGAGGTGTCACCTAGACCGACATTCTTGAATTCAAAGTGCAACTTCTGGTACTCGTGTTGTATACTATTTGATATTTTACTCGGATCATTCCTCTCATGCTTGAGCTGGACGTACTCGAATGCAAGTTCATCTTTTGAGATGTTTTTACTCTCGGCTCCTGAATTGGTCTCGCACAAGTGACCTACTTCTGTGTTACCCGAACCTTAGACTGAACATTGATCCTTCTTCGGCTTTGCCTCTCGGGCAATGGCTGGATCATTGTAGAATCGGGGTTGTCCGTCTTCGAAACCCAAAATTCCCATCCTGATAAGATCTTGAGCTCTATTCTTCAGGGCTCCGTAGTTCTCAGTGTGATAACCCGAACCCCCTATGTGGTAGCTGCACCATATACGACTGTTGTAACCCTTCGGGTAAGGTGACCTCTTTGGTACAAACTTCACCGGTATGATAAGATTCCTTTCAATGAGCAATGGAAGTAGCTCGGTGTATCTCATAGGTATATGAAAATGCCCCTTTATGTCATTTGATTCTCGCTCTTCTCCTATTCTTGCCTCTATTTCCTGGGTATCTGCCTCAGATATGCCACATGTCTGTGTCTTGAGATTGATCACAAAAGGATTCAACTTGTCGTATTTAACGATGTTGTTTGTCTTGACATTCTGACTATTATGTTCTACATTTTGATTCTTGATCGATTCTTTTCTAAGTTCGACATGCTGCTTACCTTTCATCATAGCATTTATCTGGTTCATCATCTCGGTCATTTGTTTCTTTAACTCATGTACTCCTCCTTGCTCATTACCAGGACTGACACTGCTTGCCGAATTTGACCTGAGGTTTCTGAACGATTCTTCTTCTACTGTACCCGATCTAGCCTCGGGATGGAACTCCAGAACTGAACCTTCTATCGCCTGGTCAAAGAACCCTTGGTCCATCATGAACAATCTCTATTGTGGGAGAAACCACTCGAGAATCAATACACTATGTAATGCGAATGCGATGATATATGCAAAAAACAAAAATAAAAAAGAGAACAAGTTAGTACCGATTAAAATCAATAAATACACAAATAAAGGGTCAAATTAAATACGATAAACAAACAAAGCAACCCTATTTACATCCCGTCTAAAACACCTAGGTTATCCGCATAGCTCTAAAGGGGTGGGTTTCTATATGTTCTCTACATGCAGTGTTGGTGCTAGGAGGTACCCGAATTGTCCTTGTTGTCCCCTACTAAGGGTAGCAAGGCCCCCGATCATCACCTATTATAGGCTCTTTTTAACCTGGTTCAATTCATGAGGACCCATTCACTTATGCCTCTATAAAGGAATGATACCCTTATGAAAACATAAGGTACTCGAGCCCGGAAGGTACTTGCTAGGCCTATACGGACGAACGATATCCTCACGAAAGCATTAGCGTTTCCCCCACTTAAAAAGAACGGGTTTATATGCCAAATTTTAAATGCGTTAAAATAAACGTGCACTTATAATCGAATGTTAATTTAGTAGTCACTTTAATCCAGAACTTCTAATATTAATAAAGCAGTAATTATTTAAAAAGCTTGACTCTCATTTGTTTTTGAAAAAACAAAAATCTTCCCCAGCGGAGTCACCATCTGTAGCGATATCATTTTTCTTCTCGCTAAAAAACATGGGGTTTTAAGGCGTTTGAGGGTATTTCGGGTATTTAAAAATATGTTCCATTGGGGTTTTAGAAAAAACCGTATTTTATTTAAAATGGAGTCGCCACCGGCTACTTAGGTACGCCGGACACCATAAAACTAGAGATTTTAAAAATGTTGGGTTCGGGAGTCGGTTACGGATGGGGAAGGATTAGCACCCCCACGCCGCCCAAATTGGTACTTTAATAATTACCGCTTTATTAATATTAAATTTTCTGAATTAAAGTGACGATTAAATTAAAGTTTGGTTATAAGTGCGAGTAGATTTTAAGGGCCCCGTTATTCGAGAGTAAACTGACAAACCACTATCACTGCGCTTGATACTGGCCACATTTACGCTCGAATAAAAGGGCACCGCATTGACAAAAATATATATATATATCCGTTATGCAAACTTAAAAAACATTATAAACAAACATTTACAAAGACAAGGAACTAAAAAACATAAAAACATAAATATAATAATATTAAAAATAATGCGTGAACAAAAAACAACGTAACATATGACAATAATAAAACCAAATATAAACATGCGAAAAGAACATACTTTCAAAAATAAATTAACTACGACATTTGAACATCTAAAAAATGCAAATACAACAAATGCATGAAATACGTGTAACATGATATTAAATTAACAAATCCGAATCAAGATGCTAACAAAACCTTAATACTTTAACATGAAACACATAAATATGAACATAATCATACATACAAACCTAGATATCATAAGACTAACGCCAATTAAAACATGAAAATAAAAGGGAAATAACGTCTTTCAAAATTAAACAAGCACATATCTAACATACCTAAGCATATTAAAATTACAAAACAACATGTATGCATAATATATAAAAAAACACAACACTTAATTAATAACACAACACTACCACAAAATTGTACCAAAATTTTATCATATGACACAATACATGCACACATAATTACATGTAACACTTATCATTTTCTTCTACCATGAATCTAAGATACGAAACTATCACAATACATGCTAAATAAAACAAAACACACTACACACAAATGAACTAAAATATAACTCTTAAAACACATATGTACGATATAAAGAACGAGCACGAACATAAAAGTATAAATTAAACACTTATTTAAAGGAAACAAGAAAAACATAAAATATAAAAACAAGGACACAATAAGGAAATACTGTAAGCATACTAAAAGAACAAAAATAAAGAAAACAGACATGAATATTTAAAATGCAAAAAAGGACCGAAATGGAATGAAATAAAGCAAGAGAACAGAAATTAAATGAATAAAGAGATATTTAGGATCCAATTGAGATTCGAACAAAACCCACAAGGATTGAATGTGCAATAAAACTAAGGGGCATGCTTGAACTGAAAGAACTCAAAACGCATAGTGACTAAGTGGGCAATTTCACCATTCGAAAGCTGGTTTCGGTTAATTTGGGGGCCAAATTGAAAATTTTCGAAAAGAAAAAGGGACTGGGGTTGTAAATAACCCATGCGGCAAGCCAAAAACCAAAAAAATGAAAACGCGAGGGGTTTTATGAGGGGATTAAACCTTTTTTCGAAAATTAAGAGTCTATAAACATACCTTATTGGATCAGATTTTGCCCTTTACCCTTTTAAAATTTTGTTTAAGAAAAAAAACCAACTCCCACCCCATATTTTCTCTAAAACTGAATTCCCACAACCCAAAAAACCAACCCTGGCCACCTTCTCTTCCACCGCCGGCCGCCGCTAATCGGCACCGGTAGAAACCTAAACCACCCCAAAACACTATATTTTTCAAACCAAAGCTCGAAGTCGGCCTCTCCTTTCCGAAAATAAGCTACATTTCACCTTTAAATCTTGAAAACAAAAACTTCACCCTTTTTTATTTTTAAAACTTACTCTTCAATCGGTTCACCCTACAGTGGGCTTGTTATCGGAGATGAAGAGACGCAGCGGAGGAGGGTATTCCTTCATCTCTTTTATTCTTTTCTATTTTCTTGTATTTTTTGTGCATGTAAAGAAAAAATAGAGGAGAAATTACCAATGAAAGTCCTTTTTTATTTCTGGAACGTTTCCTCTGTCCCCCAAATGCTTGGTTACAACTGATATATATCATACTCTGATTTTTTGTGTTGTTTGTACAAACAAGTTACAATAAATGAAAACACTGTGTTCGTGATTTGGGTCTGACATCTCTATTTTTTGTGCTTGCTTGGCCATGCTGGGGGGGTGAACCGGTGAAGGGAGGTCGTACGGCGGCTTGGGAGATCTGGCGATCAAGACACGTGGCAGGGAAGATCGAACGGTCTCGCGCGTGCAAGTGGAAGTTGAACCATCCACGCGTGTTCTTCACGCGGCCAGCTAGAGGGGTGTCTTGGATTGATCTGGGCCGTTGGATCATATCTTGATCCAACGACTGGGATGATGGCGGCTGCAAATAAAATGAGGGATATAATATTAGATTCTAGGGTTTTTTGGTTAATTAGATCGGGTCAATCGGGCCTGGTACCACGTGCAACATATTTTTTGGGCTTTGTAATTAAGGACTTGACATTTAATAGTAACAGTGGACTTTTATTTTCAGATTTGTTTATACATATATATATTAATAATATATTAATATAATAAATAATAAATGCATACATATACATACTTACGTACACATACATACACTTGTGATAACATACATTCACACATAAATACGCTTAATAATAATACATACGATTCATGCACATATAATATACGTACATACAAGCACACACATACATACAACATACGGGTACACGTGCACAATACCATCTATAACATGCATAATTAATATAACATACCAATATATATTGGTTTATTCACACATAACTAATATGACTATGCACACATTGACATATATATATATATATATAAATAATACACACATAGTACGCATACACCACATAACATACATACTATACATGTATTTACACACATCATACATATATTACATATATTAATAACACACATGCGTATATGTAAATATGCAATAACAATACTAATTAATTACTACACTAATATATTAATATGGTATTTACAGACCAGATAAAAATGAGTGATTACAGTTACTAATATGGCAATATTGACAAAATGGTCGTGGCAATATGCTACGGACATTAAATCATTGTGGAGATCGATTATAGTGGCCAAATATGGTGATAATGCACAATGGTGACACTTTAACACATCTTATCGCGGTTCCATGTCTATTATTTAGAAGCAGATTAATGCATAAAATACTTTGGCCGCGATGGCTACACATATGAATAACTCAAATTTTATTTGAAAGATAGACGATGGTGGAAGTGTTTTATTCTGGTTTGATCCTTGGTGCATTGAGTACCCCCTAAAAGATGTGTATCAGAGAATATTTTCCATTGCTTTAAACAAATTGGCTTTGGGAAAGATCATGCAGTCGATTGTGCATTTTCTCCTTCGCAATGGGCTGTATTTTTTTGTAGGGAGCTCGAGTCTTTTGAGTGGCGGCAGGTGAGGGGGTTGTGCTCGTTGCTGGGGTTAGTGGTGGTCCAGGTGAGATGCCGTGACACACTGATTTGGAAGCTAGATTATCATGATAGATTCTTAATCAAGGCTGTGTCACAATTATTTATGCTGGACAAGGTAGGTGATACCAACTTTGGTGAACGTTTCGTATGGAATGTGCTTGTTACTCCAAAGGTCCAAGCGTTCTTGTGGTTTTCTTGGCTTAGGAGGTTGATGACGTTTGAGTTCTTGAAGTCTCGAGGCATACCTTTATGTGATAACCAAGGCACTTGTGTGTGGTGCACAGGGGTGGAGGAAGAGGTTAGTCCTTTGTTATACTCGTGTGAGTTTGTTCAACGCTAATGGGACTTGTTAAAGCTTTGGTGGGGTGTGGGTTTACCAATGCCTTATTTGTTCTCGAATTTCTTTTTGCCATGCTTTCATTGTTTTTTCTCAGGCGATATGCTACCATGGTGGGTGTCTTGTGTTGCGGCACTGCTATGGTTTGTTTGGTTGGCTCGTAATAAGCTCGTTTTCAACAACAAGCAATTGTCGTTCACTGAAATTTGCTTCTTAGTAAAATTGCATTCATTCTATTGGGTGAAGACCTTAAAAGATGGGGTGAATATTTGCGATGCTTTATGGTGGAGTTGTCCTAGCTCTTGTAGTGTAGCTTTTACGGTGAACTCTAGTTGTGTGAGGGTTTGTTAGGAGCCTCATACAAGTGGCGTATTGAAATTTAATTTCAATGGGTCAGCTCGGGGTAAACCGAGGCCGACAGAATTGGTAGAGTGTTACGTGATGAGGAAGGTAAGATTTTGGCAAATTTTTTTCGGTCCCCTTGGGTGTATTAAATCGAAAGAGGTAGAATTACGTGCAATTGAGTTTGTGTTGTCCTTATTTGCTGGTTATCATTGGTCACATAAGAATCTTGTGGTGGAATCAAACTCAAAAATTGTGGTGGGATGGGTATTGCATTTGTATAAACGACCTTGGATACTGTGAGAGGTCTTTGGGGGTACCGATCGGGCTTGCCTTGGCGTTGGTAGTGTTAGTTTCCATCATATTTACCGTGAATCAAATGGCTTAGCCGATGCCTTAGCTAAGGAGGGTGTGAGTAGAGGGACTTTGTTTCAAGCATGCATATACAATCGGGTGGTGCTGGCTGTGGGGTGGTGGTCGTGCTAGTTGTTGGTTGTATTTTCACGAGTACTGGTTTGGTTTGTTTTTATAGTGTGATGGGTGTTCTTGCCTTGTGCCTTAGGCTTCCTTTTGGGTTTAGTTTTCGTTACCGTTAACGAATCGTACTCTTTTCCTTCACTTAGGTTTAGAGATTTTTTTAACGAGGCACTCGTTAACGTTTTACTGTACGATTTCTCCCCTATTAATGAATCATATGACTATTGGCGATCAAAATAAATAAATGCATCTATTTATTGTTTAGTTATCAATTAAGCGATATTAAATTCTCAATACAAATGCTAGGATTCAAATCCACACAAGGTGTGAGCGAATGGGCATCCTTGGCCATTCAACTAATTAAAGGATCTCAACGACATCTATTTATTTCTATATTATTTAAATATAATTATTTGTGCATTCTATATGTAAACCTAAAATAGTACTATACTACATAAAAATCGTAGTTTATTTATCACATTACACATTTGAGGCTCTTTAAAATAAGTGTATATGTTTAATAAAAATATTATATTTATAGTTAAAAAAAACAATTTAAAAATCAAAAAGCAAAAATAAAAATAAAAATTCATAAAAAATTAACTTGAAGCAAACATGGACTGTCATGAAGGTTATGTCACAGTTGCTAAAAAAAACACCGTAAGTGATTTTTTTTAGTCAATCAAATAATGATTTAATCAAAAATTTCGTTAAAAACAACTGTTGGACCCTTTTTTTTAAGTCGGAGTTAAATTTAATTTTTTAAGTGGATAGCAAAATTTAGATAAAAAGGAAAATAATGATCAAATAGAAAATCTATTAACGTCGAAAACTAAAAATTATCATTACGTAAAATACATTTTATATATCAAACAAAATGAGCTAAGGAACCCAAATATCTTATAAGGTTTCCAAAGCCCTAGAATGAAGTAGATATTTTTAAGGTATAAATTATTCTATCTAAATTACTTGTTATTAAAAAAACAATATTATCAATATCAATTAAATTAATATTCAATCTAAAAATTATAAACCATGGTCGAGGCAACAAATATTTAATAATTTTAGGCTTAACTATAAAATAAGTGTCCAAACCATGTCTCTTTTTTACAATATGTGCCTAAAGTATTTTTGGCTGAAATAAGTGTCTAAATTTTTATTTTTGACTTGTTTTAAAGTCAATTGAGGCACCAACTTTGGCATTAATTTCAACAAAAAATAAAACTTTAAGCATCTATTTCAGCAAAAAAATACTTTAGGCACATATTTCAACTAAAAAATACTTTAAACATCTATTACAAAAAAAACTGTTTGAGCACTTATTTTGTAGTTAAGCTATAATTTTATCACATTTGCACAGCTAACATTAAAAAGGAAATAACTTACCCATACAAGATGTATCCAAAATCAACATAGTATTTGAAAAGTTAGATAGCAAACGGTCAAATTTTTGTTTTCTTCTTTTCAAATTGTTAGAGAATTAATGCGTGGCTGTTTATATAGAGACATATCTGTCGGATAATACCATTTACAAATTAAAAAAACCCTAAAATCAGTAAAAAAAAGAAAGAAAGAAATATAGACGTTATACTATTATAAATATCCAATAATACCATTTACAAATTAAAAAAAACCCTAAAATCAGTAAAAAAAAGAAAGAAAGAAATATAGACGTTATCTATATTTATAGATTATTTACAAATTAAAAAAACCTAAAATCAGTAAAAAAGAAAGAAATAAAGTGTTTATTAATATTATAAATAGACAAAACTAAAACTATATTTTTATCATAAAGTGTTTATTTTAAAAATCTTTAATTTGTATAAAAAAATTATGGGATAATAATAAATTGTCTCATATTTCAAAAAGTTATACTTTGTCTTCTCGAACTGAAATCCTGACTTTGGTCCTGAATATATCGTAATATAAATTGTTATAGAAATAAATAAACTTTTTATTTGTTTTATCTTTTTAATATATTAATTCTTATTACTGAATGGCATTCCAGAACTTTAGTATATTAAGGGTTTTTTTCATTATTTTTTTTTGCAGAAGAAAGAAAGAAAGAAATAGAGAGATTGAATATGACTGAACAATCACAATAAACATTATTGCTGAACTGAAATTGATGGTGAAGGGAAAGAAGAAAAAGAAAGTTGAAGCCCAAAAGTTAAAAGAATATAAGGATTGTTCTTGGCGGTTGGCAATTGGCAAATGGGAACGAAAGTAATGTGTAATTGTAACTCTATCACGTGCTTTGCAGACAAGAGATTGCGACATGATACACCCACTTCTTATTTGTTTCTTCTTCCATATGTATGTATGCATAGCGATGGACCTAGAGGGGTTAAAGGGGACAATCGCCTCCTAAAAATTTAAATTGAATATATGAGTTAGAAATATTTTATGTATTTTTTTATTGAAAAATTATTTTCGCCTTCATAAAATTTTATAAGTTACATACATACATGTATGTATGAGAATCAATTGTGTAAGAAAAAATTGAGCCCAAAACCCAAAAAATCGAATCGGAAAATTGGTTAACCAAATTGAAAAATTCAATTTTGGTTCGAGGTTTTATTTTTTAAAAGAAAATGATTCGATTACGGTTTACGGTTTTGAGAAAAATCAGGTAACTAAACATGCCGATTATAAAATATATATTATTATATTATCTACCATTTTAATATCTTATTATAAAAAATCTGAATTTATTTTTCCTTCTCATTCCCCAAAAGTAAAACCCTAGTTACATTTTATGAAGCATAATTATTTAATTTGCTAGTATTCAAAAAGATACTAATATCACGTATCAATTTTTAAAATTATATACTTTTTTCTAACATATTATTAAAATTTATATTTTAATAAACAAAGTAAAAACCCATCACCCAAACCGAATCGAATATTTTTGTTAACCGAATAAACGATTAACATGTTTAATAGTTACGGTTTAAAGTCTAGAATTGAGTGACCCGAACTTACCGATTAACCGAAATAATTTGCTAATGGTTAACCGAACCCGGTTTTTCACACCCCTAATTTTCACTGAATCTATATATTTCTTTATACATAAATAAGCTCTTATACATTTATTTATATCTAAATATGCCCCTATTTTCAAGTGAAAAGTTAATGGGTAACTATATAAGAAAAAGGCTTAATATACAATTTTGTGTCTGATTTTTTCACTTTTACAGATGTGGTACATGTTCTTTTCTAATCAATTTGGTACTTATATCTGTTAAACATTACACATTTGGCACTCAAATTTGTCACGTTTGCAAATGTGTTACCTTTCTGTTTTTTTAACCAACTTGGTACTTTTATTTATCAAATGTTACAGATTTGGCACTTGGATTTTATTAATTCAACGTCAAATGTTTACAAATATGATATGGTTTCCATGTTACAATTTGTTATAATTCAAATAATTAAATAATTTATTTTAAAATTAACTTATTTATTACTTTTGGGTATTTAACATGGACCATTATGTGTAATGTTTGACAAATATATGTACCAAATTGGTTAAAAACATAGGTACCATGTTTGTAAAAAATGACAAATTAGGTACAAAATGTGTAACATTTGAAAAACATAAGCACCAATTTGGTTAATAAATATAGGTAACACATTTGTAAAAAAGTGAAAAATCCGAGTACTTGATAATATATTAAGCCAAAGAAACCCTGAACTATACTAATTTATTTCAAATAAGCCTTTTATTTTTTATACTTAAATGACTTGTTCTTTCCTTAATTAAGCAAAAGTGCTTCGTTTCAAATGAAAGATTGGTTTATGTTACTAGTTTATGTACATATCAGTTAAACGTTAGGGCTTATTTCGGTACAAGCTAAAGGTTAAGAACTTATTAAAATACATATTAAAAGCATGGCATCTTTTTTTTAATATAGTATTTGTCCATTTTATGGTCCATGTTGGGGATTCGTGGTTGTCCCTCCCAACAATTTAACAATTTATTCTCCAAGGTTCGAACCCAAGTTCTCTCCTTGAGAGAGTAATGTGTTTTGCCATTGCACCCAACACTTATTGGTAAAAGCATGACAGCTTATTCAGGTGTAAAAGAAAAATTTCGTTATAAAATAAAGTAATAAGACTCAAGGGACCTTCATTAGCTTTGTATCGATCCGGATTTTTAAGTCACTATCTAGCGTTGACCTGAGTCATGAATAACTAGTTTAGAAAGACTCTTGGATCAAATTAGAATAAGTTGAGTTTATGTTGGATGAGATTGGGCTTATTGTGCTTTTACAAGGTTCAAATTGTGAAGAGAAAGGAGTAGAAGGGCCTATAGGACAATTTACTCGTTTTATAATTTAGACTCATTCCCTTATCTCTCAAACACTTTCTTCTTCTCTCACAAGCTTAGCCAATTCCCATTTCAAATATCATCTTTTATCTTTACTAAATTGTTGAATTGGATAAATGTAAGATTCACTATTTTCAAATTTTGATCTTCAAGAAAAGCTCCATTTTTCCTATTTTCATAGATGGAAACCATGAGAAGTGGTTTTGGAGGGCTTCTAGCCATAGAAGCTTACTAAACAAATTTCTTCATGTAAAGCTTTAAATTAGTTTTCTACCTTTTTTTAGCTTTTATTACCCTCTGAATATCGTTACTAGTTATATAGGTACCGATACTCTAATTGAGTACTAAATGTTTCTAATAATACAATCCATATTAATACTACTCATTGAGTATCATTATTAGATGATCAATATCAATACCCTTTGAATGTAGTGGACGAAAGCAAGATTTTATGTTTGGGGGAATGAACCTATAAAATTTTAAGAGGGCGAACTTATAAAATTTTAGGGGAGGCAAAAATAGATTTTTAATATAAAATACTTAAATTTTTTTTAAATTATATAAGAATTTCAAATTTTTAGGGGGCAACAGCTCTCCCAGCCCCCTCGGTCCATCCCTACTTGAAGGCAGTATCAATAATTACTCACGGCTTTATCCAATTTTTGCTTCTGTTCATGCAGTATCAGTACTAGATAATCCAATACCGATATTTAAGCCCAAAAATGTATTTTTATCAGTGACGAAAATCATCTCAACATGTCTATAAACAGCAATTTTAAGGCCCTAGTGATTACCAAAGTTTACCAAAGCATATATGAGTATTCTATGACATTTAACACCATCTTTAACATCAATTACTCAACTTTGATCATCAAAACAAACTTGGCATACAAACACCCAACACGCACAATACCAACAAGCAAAACCATTTTATTTAGGGATAATGACACATTTGCCCCCTGTACTTTTAAAACTTTGTCAATGTGGGGTCTGTACTTTGAAAAAATTCAATCAGCCCCTTGTACTTTTTTCTGTCATACAAAGTACCCTCCGTCCATAACGTCGTTATGTGCTGACATGGCATGAGACGTGGCCGCGTTACACTGCGGCATGTGGCTTCTCGGACAACAAAAAAGGGGGAAAATTACAGGATGAAGGGTACCGCTACAAATTTACCATTTATTTTTGTACATTTTTAAAATAAAATAAAAAAAGGCCCCGATGAAGTCATCTCCTTCATTTTTACTCTTACTCTGCACCACCATTGTCCCCCCCCCTAAAAAAAATTCTCTCTTCAAATTTCTCATGTGTTTTTGAAAAAAGGGTTTGAAAAATGGATGAAAAAAGATATAGAACCCCGAGCAGGAAATCAAGTTTTTCAAGCTCTCATTCAAACTCAAAATTGAAGTCGAAAGAAATAGAATGCTTATGTGGCGTTAAAACTCTTGTTTGTGTTTCAAAAATGAAGAAGAATCCGAATGATTGTTCTATGAGTGCGGAAAATTTGAAAAGGTAGACGGCTCAATTCTTCAGGGTAATAGTTTTTTTTTGCAGAATAATTTTGGAGAGATGTTTAATAGGTTATAGGTTATGGTAATGTGTTTTGTAGGGAAAATATTCTTTTTTCGAATGGCTTGAACTGTTTGAATGTTCTGAAATTTAGTTTGAAAATGGCTTTGAAGAACTAATGAGGGAGAACCAAAATTTAGTAGCTGAGATGAGAGAATTAAGGACGGAAATCACATGGTTGAAAGATAATGGAAGTATTGAAGCGATGAACAACCTGTTGAAGGAGGTTAATAAATTGAAAGCTCAAAAAATTGTACAAGAAAGTTTTGAACCAAAAAAGATGGATAATCACATTATACCAATATAGTTTAGGTTCGATTTTCATTGTGTTGGTTGTTGTAATAGTTTATGCCTTATAGTGAAAGTGAATTTGTGTTGTTTAATGCAAATTGTTAGTTAGTTAGTTAGTTAGTTTATTGAACCAAAGAATAATTTATGCAAGTTAAATCGGTAGAATTTATACCGGTGTAAGTTAGCTATAGTTAGTTAGTTAGTTAGTTAGTTAGTTAGTTAGTTGTAGTTCAGTAGAACTTGCACCAGTGTAAGTTAGTTATAGTTAGTTAGTTAGTTAGCTGTAGCTCAGTAGAACTTATACCAGTGTAAGTTAGTCATAGTTAGTTAGTTAGTTAGTTATAGTTAAGAATAATGTATACCAGTGTAAATGTGTTATATATGTACTTGATCCATCAATAAAATTTGTGAAGCTTTACTTTTCTTTACAAAAGTCTATGATTGAAGTTTACAAAAGGTAATCTTACATTTTGTTAACCAAGCGCCCCCTAAGTTTACAAAAGATTGAAGTTCACAAAAGATGGAAGTATTACATTACCATAAGCTTGCAAAAGATTGAAGTTCACAAAAGATGGAAGTATTCCATTATCATAAGTTTACCATTACTTCAAAATAAGTACTATATTACCCTAGAGACTGAAGTTCACAAAATATTCAAATTTTCAAACAAAAAAATTCAAGGTCAGATAAGGAAACACAAAGTAGTAGCATTCCATTTCTTTTGACTTCAATTTCGACTTTGAATGGGAGCTTGAAAAACTTGATTTCCTGCTTGGGGTTCCATACCCATATCGTTTTTCATCCACTTTTAAACCTTTTTTTTCAAAAACACATGAGAAATTTGAAGAGATAATTTTTTTTTTGGGGGGGGGGGACAATGGTGGTGCAGAGTAAGAGTAAAAATGAAGGAGATGACTTTGCCGAGGCCTATTTTTTATTTATTTTAAAAATCTAAAAAATAAATGGTAAATTTGTAGCGGTGCTCTTCATCCTGTAATTTCCCTTTTTTTTCACTGTCCGAGAAGCCACGTGTTGTAGTGTAACGTGGCCACGTCTCATGCCATGTCAGCACATAACAACGTTATGGGCGAGGGATACTTTGTATGACGGAAGGAAAGTACGGGGGGGGGCTGAAGTACATGGTGAAAATGTGCCATTATCCCTTTTATTTATGATAGACAAAATACATTTCAAAGTTGGAAATGTACTACCTCAACAAAAGACTTCAATAAAGCTCATTGGCTCATCTACCGCCAACCTTCTCCTTGTCTTTAGCACTAAAAACATGCTGAACAAATATTTGATATAACAAATTAAGTGAAAAATATTTTTGAATTTAATTGAATATATTAAATTTTTCAAAAATAATTCAAAGTCCAAATAAACTTTTTAAATGTTTCCAACTTTGCCAGACTTTTTCAAATTAATTCAAGATCGTTTTTGCTTGTTTAAATAAAGGAATCAAAAGGATCGATCCTTTCTTTCATAGTAGCCATTGGATCAGTCCAACGCTCAAAGAATCGATCCCTTTTATCAACGGTCAAATTTATTTGAAAAAGGATCGATTCCTCGCGTCATAAATGCTACTTTTCTTGTTAGGTAACGACTTTATTGCATTCCAACAACTCCAAACAGCTAGTATTCATAGAGATGATATAAAAAAGGTCAAATCAGCTTAGCAACAACATGAAACATATTGAAAGAAAATACCAACATCAAAGAGTCATTAGAGAGCTTAATTGTTGTATTCATTTCTTGTAAAACACTTGTGGACATTCATTGTTATTTTGCTCATGTGTTCTTTGTGTGGGAGCTTAATTTTTGCACACATTTGCCTTGTGAGATTTTCTCTTTGTTTGCTAAAATTTAATCTTCTTTGAGAGAGTGTAACTTAATGTTTTGGGTATATACCTTGAGAGAGTTGTAGGCTACAGCTTGTGCTTAAAGG
Source organism: Hibiscus mutabilis (assembly GCA_019671005.1). NCBI lineage: Eukaryota > Viridiplantae > Streptophyta > Magnoliopsida > Malvales > Malvaceae > Hibiscus > Hibiscus mutabilis. Next base: position 25,037,488 of record CM033713.1, read on the forward strand.
TAAGCAAATCTAGTAGATTTGAAAAAATCTTTAGAGTGGATAGTTAAGGTAATAGAGTAGATTTGGTTTAAAAGTCGAACCACTATAAATCTTTGCGTAAATTTTTATTTTTTGATTTCTTCCACAACCAAATTTTTATTAGCCAATTCAATCTCCTCTAGACATATTTTTGGTTGATCGATCGAGCTAACAAAATTTAAAAATAATGTATAAAAGAGTTGGGGAAGCTCACAAGGCTTAAACCTCCCAAAACCTTCCAAGAGCTTCAAACCTCCTCTCAAATTTTTTATTAGCCAATTCAATCTCCTCTAGACATATTTTTCTTGTATAAAGTCGACTCCTTCAATTTTTTCTTCTTAGTGCGTAGAAAAGATAGAGTTGAAAAGGGAATGGATGCAAAAGATGAGGGAAAGCTTGTTCCCTTCCCCAATATGAAACAAAAATTATTAAGGAGAAATCAGCTCTCTTTTTCATCGATGGACAAATTGTCCTCCTAGTCCCTCATCTTTCCATCCTTTTATAAAAGGCAACCTTTTGGACTCAACAAGCTTAATACCTTACCATTTTAAATAGGCTTAAATGAAAAATCAACCCTTAAACTATGTTTTCTATATATTTTTTTTTGCTCTTAAACTATTTTTTGGTCAAAATAAATCCTTAAACTATCATTTATGGTCACTTTAAGTCCCTAAACTATTTTTTGGTCAAAATAAGTACCTAAGCTATGCCATTTTTTCTTTTAGTCCCTAAACTATCTATTGGTCAAAAAATCTTTTTGATATGTCAACATCTTATTGGTCGAAATAATTTTTTTGACTTAGATAACTACCGGACTTAAAGTGACAATAAATGATAGTTTAGGAACTTATTTTGATCAAATAATAGTTTAAGGGCTAAAAGCAAACAAAAGGTATAGTTTAGGGGTTAATTTTTTATTTAAACCTTTTAAGTACTTTACTAAACTATCAAATCTAAGGCTCCGATCAACGCTCATTCATCATTGACTAAAAAAATATGAATTTTTACAAATATTTCGTTCTCCTCTTCATAAAATAGAGTAACAAAACAAAAGGAAAAGATTTTGATTCATATGACAAAACAACTTTATTGAGTACTAATGCTCTTAAAAATTTGTGGCGAGAAGTTGGTCTTACTCCTAATTATGTCCTCAACAATGTATCATAAATATTTTTAAATTATTTAGTTTAAAATTTAAGTGTCGTCATTATTGTCAAAAAAATATTTATAAATAGACTATATAAATGGGTAAAAATGGATAATTTTGTTTAAAATTGTTTTTGGCTAATATTGACAAATGAGTAAATTTGTTTACAAGTGTTTTCGACTTCTGCCTACTAGAAATTTTAACTTTTTCAAAAACATTGTTCAACCCAAGTTGACTTTTTGACCCGAAAATTATATGTTCTATATTATTTTGGTCTCAAAAATATTTATAACTCCAGAAACACTTTTAAAATGTAATACAAAACCAGACTTAAAAAATCTTTTTCTTTCTCCTCTAGTTTAATCTGGATAATTTGGTCATGTATAGAAAAATGTTGATGAAGCATTTCATTTTCATAAGGTTGTTTTTCAAGGGTACAAAAACATGTGGAGATCACAATTTATGCTACAAAATTTGGCCCATCATTCTCATCAATCTGCTTCATCTATATCTCAACTAAATGACTGAAGCAAAATATATACATCTCAATCTATCTTCTTAACAAACAACGTGCCCGATTAACGGATATTGATAGACACTAAATAAAATGATTTTAATACTATTATAGTCAATTTGTTGTAATTGATACTAGCGGGGAGTTGAACAAATTAATTATTGGCTTTATTTGACAATTAGCGAATAGCTGATAGTAGATATGTGATTATATTAGTTGATAGCATTAGCTGATTTGACTAGCGGATTGCATTTGTTGATTGTATAAAATTGTTTGGTAAAATTAAATGATAGCTGATAGCTGTTTGATTATTTGAACAAGCAAAATGACATATAAGGACATGATTATATTCTATATATGTTTGAATAATTTATTAGTTATTAACATTTTGTATCTATTAATATTAATTAGATTATGAAAATTAATTTTTTAATATCATTACTGAGCATATACGAATGATGTACATATTAATTTTTTATTTCTAAATTATATTTTTATTATAATTTTAATAGTTATTAAATTTGATGTATATATTAATTTCTTATTTATGAAATTATATTTTGAATATAATATTATTAATTATTAAATTTATATGTATTTATTAATTTATATATTGATTTCTTATTTATGAAATTATTTTTTAATTTTATTAGTTATTCAAATTTATTTTATTTAGAGAATTTTTTATAATTATTAAGGACATAATAGTCTTTATAAGTAGGACTGTTCATTGTCGGGTACCCAAAAACCGGGTACCCGGCTCATCCGGGTACCTCACTTATCGGCCCATGTCCCGGCCCGTTACATCTGGGTACCCGTAAAACCTGGGTACCCGGGTAATTGGATAACGGGTGCCTGGTTCATATTTTTTTTTAATTTTAAAATTAAAAAAATCACATATTAAATATAAAATTTTAAAGTTTTTAATGCATAATCCAAACAAAAACTTAGTGATTTGGAGTTAGTTTTAACTTTGAAGGGTGAAATATTTAGATATATAATATTTATCACCAAAAGAATATATTAAAAAAATTAATCTCGATCGTGATTTTTTTCCTTCAAATATCATATTAACAAATCAATACAAATATTTTTAAAAAATTTTAAACTTAAAACTTAAAAGTATATAATACAAACATAGAAAGAATTTAGGGATTTGAATTTAGCTTTGGAGTAAAAATATTAAAAAACCTAAAATAAACATATCATTTAAAATATAAAAATATATATTAAAATTATCAGGTCGGGTACCCGGTAAGGGAAAAATCTCAGCCCAAGCCCAGCCCGTGTACCCGTAAAAATTATCGGGTCGGATACCCGGCCTGATAAAAAATAAAAAACTTAAAAATACCCGCCTAATTTGTATCGGGTCACCGAGTAATCGGGTCGGGTCAATGGGGTCGGGTAATTTTGAACACCTCTATTTATAAGTCTTTTATCCAAACCTCTAACTCAAAAAGCTCCTAAAAGGAGCTTTTTCAAAATGAGAAGTTTCACCTAAATTTACTATTACAATCCTTTATTTACCAAATATCCAAATTAGCGGATTTGACTAGTCAAACCTCTAAAAATGTTTCAAACCTCTAATTTTAGCTCAAAAAGTTGTTTACCAAACATGGCCATAGTATAAATATAAACTTTTTTTGGAACAATTCTACCCGGGGAGGGAGAAAGGAAATTTTTACTCCTAATGGGTATTGAACCCACAACCTAGGGGAGAGGGAAAAATATCAACAAAGAGCTTTTAACCACGTGCTCTAGAAATCGTTGACATATAAATATAAACTTTTACGCCTCGTTTGGTTGGGTTGTAATTGGCGTGTTGTATTATTTAATACGTCTCTATTACGAAACTTACTTTTATACGTGCATTTGGTAGATGTGAAATTTAATACGGCGTATTATTTTATATGCAAGTTGGGTGATATTTATCACGTGGTGGAGGTAGTGTTTATTTAACATGCAAGTTTTGTCAATTATACCATCATACTATTTTTCACATATTTACACCATTGTAAATACGCTAACCTTAAACAATGATCCCTCGACCTTAAACTCTAAACCATAAACCCTAAACAGTAAACATAACCTTAAGTCTCAACCTCGAACGATAGACCATAAACCCTAAACTCCAAACCCTAAAGCCTAAACTCCAAACCATAACCCTTAGACTATAAATCATGAACCTTAAAGCTATAAACCTCAAAAACTAAATCATAAACTCCAAACACTAAACCCTTAACTCCAAACCCTATACCATAAATCATAAACTCCAAACCTTAAACTATGAGCCTCAAACCATAAACCATACACTCTAAACCCTGAATTATGAACCATAAACCCTAAATTATAAACCTTAAACCCCTAAACCATAAACCTTAAACCCCAAACATGAAACCCTAAAACCTAAAATGTAAACCATATACCCTAAATCATGACCCCTAAACCCCCAAACTCCATATCGTGACCATTTTTAAACCGGGATAAAAATAGCTTGACGATTAATTTCGTTTAATTCGATTTTGAAAATCATTTTGGAGTCGCCATCGATAACTTCAAGGTAGATTGGACACCATAAAACAACCAAAGATTCGTTCTTTAAAAATAAGGGTTTTTGAGTCAGTTATGTGCAATTAAGGATTATCACCCCCACAAACTCTTGTTACCTTTTAATTTTACGTGGCGTTTTGGCATTTCAGATAATATTTTCAATTTAATTTAACCATTAATTATTAACTGGATTTAAATTCTGAATGAAGATATTCCTTTTTATAAGGAAATATATTTTTTATCCGAATATGAGATTAGAAGAACCCATATACGTTCAGGGCACCCCTATTCATATTCAAAATATATTTCCAACATAAAAGGTTTTTAATGCATGACCAATTATTGTCTTATTTATTTTAAGTTCTAACTTAAAAGGGTTCTAATTAATTATGTATTATTTAATTCTATGGATATTATTTAATTTAAAGGCTTACATGAGATAACACGCAATTGCTTGAGCACCATCCATATTTAAGCCCCAAAATTATATATAATATTCCCTATTTTAATTAATTAAACTAATTAGTAAAGTTCTAATCTTAATTGAAACTCTAATAATTAACTAGATTAATTATCATCTTCTAGGTTATAACAAATATTATTTGTTCTATTTTAAAAGTTTATGCTAAATAACACCCCAATTGCTTTAGTGTACCATTCAAATTAAAACTTCTAAATTTCCCAAATAATACTTGTTAACTTGCTACAATTATCTATCCTATTTAAATTATTAAACCCTAATAAGTACTTAAAGACTAAGGCTCTAGCAACTAATCAAATCTAAGTGTTTAATTATCTAACAACTAATACTACATGGTTTAATTTAAAATATGCATCATTCGTATTACAATTTAACTGAAATTAAATTAAATAGCTAATTAAAAAATAGGATTAAATTGAATAAAATTGCAAACTGGAATTAAAGCAAAAAGGGACTATATCGAATTTTATTGAAACTTGAGAGCCCAATTACAAGAAATTGAAAAGAAAAGCGCATGCCCGGTCGAGGATTTGCGGGCTTGTCGGCCCGGGGATCTCACCTATTTAAAGGCTCCTTCAACTCCCAATTTTTCTTTTTTCCACATTTTTTGAAATTTCATTCTCTCTAAAATTAGCCACTCTCTCAACTTGAGTTTTTGCATGGTATTCTTCATGGTTTATCAAGAACATGAAGAACATTGAAACTTCCAACAACAAATCGCCGCCATCATCGTCGCTCGATTCTCAACCACCAAACTTCGACCGTTCTAAACTATTCACCGACCATCGTGTGGCGAAGCTGGCCGCTATAAGGCGATTTCTGGTTGTCTTCGTCCACCATCCAAACCCTAAAATTCTTCAATTTTGAGCTAAAACCACCTATATTTACCCAACTCAATAGAGCCACCCGACTTCACCCCTAAAATTATCCTTAACCACTTTATTCAACTATCCGACCACCATGAGATAAATCACCGATCTCTCATTTTCTTAATCTTTATCTCTGTTTTCTTTCATATTTTAATCTAATGTTTTTGGCTTCTGATTTTTACAAGAAATGAAAAACAAAAGAGAAGGATACCTTCACGATGATGTCCCGATGGTAGCTAGCTTTCTCGATGTTGACTCAAATTCTCGGCGTCTGTTCACGTTCTGTGGTGGTTTGAGCTTCCAAAGGTGAAGACTCTTCATCTTCCAGAAGGTTCGAATAGCCGACGAAATTCCCAAAGTAACCTTTTGTCTCCTCTTTTATTTGATATATTTATTATTTTTATTGTTTATGGTATATAATTAATGATTAATAGTTAATGAATTTGACAAAATTTCTCTATCTTCTATTTATAGGGATGTGGAAAATGATGCAATGGATGACGTCATATGGGTGACATCATCACCAGCTAAGAAGAAAGAAAATCATGATTCGTGTCTAATTGTTTCAGCCAATGGTTGGATGCCATATGGCACTATTTGGGCGGGAAAGGAATTATCATATTTGAATTTGTTTTTGTTGGATTAAAATGAGCTATAAACAATTGTAATGGGTTGGCATCTTATGTAATTTGGGCTTTTGAAATTGAAAATGGACTTTGGGCATTATAACATAGATTTTTGGACTGTTTATGAGATTTATTTATTTTTATGTTTAATATTTATTTATTTATTATTTACTTACAAGAAACATATCTATCTATTTATCTATATATATATATATATATATATATATATCTATGCCCGAGTAAAATTCGGGTATTACACCCCCAAACACTCAGACCCTAATCACTAAACTCCAATCCTAAACACTAAAGCCCTAAAACCATAACCCTCAAATACTAAGCCCTAAACTCCAAATACTAAACCCTAAACCCTAAATTATGAACTCCAACCCCAAACCTTAAACCCAAACTCAAAACCCTAAACACCTAAATCATGAACTCTAAACCCTAAACTCTAAAACTTGAACTCTAAATCATAAACCTTAAACTGTGAACCATAACCTTAAACCCTAAATCATAAACCCTAAAAATAATATAATAATAAATGTCAAAAAAAGGGAAAATATAAAACTAGAATTTTAAGGGTAAAATGGTACATTTATGCATAACACTCAGCTTTTAACTTTATCACAAATTTCACAACCAAACACCTTGATAAAATAACAACCATCTTTCATCAATCTTTTTAATACACAAGTGTTATTTAATACAACACACCTCTTTTACATCCGATGTACCAAACGAGGCATTAGTTTAAGTATATTAAATAAGTGTTATTCAATTATTTATATTTTAATGTAGTGAAAAAGCATATGATGTTCATCCTAGGAGACTCAAGTTCAATCTCAACGTCTGGTGTGTGTGCATGTCAAAGGGTTAAGAATATCTATGAACATATACTACCTTGTAATCACATTTAGACTATTAAAAAAGGCTTAAAATCCACTTACATTGTGTAAAACTCAATTACTTTTACATGTTTTTTGGACAGTTGGATGATTGTAATAAATGGTTATGATTATTTCCTTTATTTTTTCCCAAGCGACAATCTTCACATTTTCTACTGTTAATCACATCCATCCATTTACCTCCATCCAATGGTTCAAAAATGTGTAAAACTTTCAAGTTTTACATAGTGTAAGAGGACCCTAACCCATTAAAAAAATAACTTATCTAAATAACTAGGGTAATTTGCATTCTAGATCACCGAACTTAGTTTCAACTTTCATTTAGATCACAAACCTTTAATTTAATCAAGTTACATCATTAAACTTTTATTATTAACAAATTAAGTCACTTATACTAACACATTTTAAACAAATTTAACAGAAAATGTAAAATTGACACTTTTACTTGACATATTTTTTTACATGTTATCATCAAATAATGTTTAATTGACAATTTAAACATTTTTTAGAATTTTATAGAAAATTTAATTATTTTTCTTTGAGTTTATTTAAATGAAATATTTGAGAAAATTTTAACAAAAAATATTTAAATGATTAATTAAACATTATTCAACGAAGACATGTGAAGAATATGTTAAGTAAAAGTGTCAATTTCATTTTTTTTGTTAGAATTATTTAAAAATGTTTGTATAAGTGACTTATTTTATTAATAATAAAAGTTGAATGGTGTAATTTGATAAAATTAAATGTTTGTGATCTAAATGAAAGTAAAAGTTAAGTTTAGTGATCCAAAATATAAATTACCCAAATAACTATGAATTAAACTTATATAAAATATTAAATAAATTGAGATATAATACAAACACAATATAAAAATATAATTTAAACCCAATACAACACAAAAAATATTAGTATAAATATTATTTAAATATATGAACATGTTGAAATCTTCGTAAAACCAATTATTTACATATAAATATTTACATTAAAAACTACAAAATATCAAAGCACGAACACAAATATAATATAAGAAAAATAATTATAAATAATAAATAAATTAATATATTAAATATACATGAAAATTTATAAACTTACAAAAATATATAATTTATAATAAATTTAAACATATAACATTAAAAAATCTATCTTTTTTTCCTCTACCCCAGTTTCTCCCTATCGTTTCTTCCTCCCTAAACCCTCACATCTCCGGTAAAGAAAATTAAAGAAGAAAATGAAATCCAGATGTCAACCATTGAGGGCCAAACATGTACAGTGCCTTCAATGTTTGCTCTTTTAATATATCTTATAGATACTACTTTCGCTGTTCAAAAACTTATGAGGCTTCAGCTTATTGGGAAGGAGGATACATACAAATTTGAATTTTTATGTATAAATCCTATCGAGTTCTTTTTCATAACTATCAATATCTAATTTATTGATTTATTAATATGCATCGGATACTATAGAGATTCATTTATTCACATTACTATCAGGATTCAAACCCCTCATTTTGCTTAGGAGATTTAATGTTTCATCTTATTAAACTAAACAGTGGCGGAGCTACATGTAGTTTAGGAGGGTCAATTGACCTCACTTGATTTGTTGTAATATAAGATTTTCAAAAAGTTAAATGAAATTTTCAAAGAGTTAGTGTACAAATTTTCATGGAAATATTAGAATTGGCTCATTTAATTTGTTTGGGTATGAGGTCAACAATATTTATATTGTAGAGCTATGAAAATCCTCGTACCTCAAAATTTACTCTGATCCCACTATATGATAATCTTGACTCCGCCACTGCCAAGTGATTGTTAGTTTTATCATTTGAGTTTAGTCTAGATTTGAATATATTTTTATTTGTTGTTTAGATATTTGAGGTGACAGATTCCTTCTATTTCTGCAAATAGCCCAAATATATGGAGAAGAAAGCAGGGGGCTTATATAGAATCTTAGGTGAGGCTCCATTTTCAACTAAAATCACAGAAACTTAGGACCATAACCTTAGGCTTTGGACACACAAAATGCAAACTAGTTGAGCTGCAATGAAAAGGACTCCAATCCAATAATGCTCACTTCTGCCAGTTCCTTGTTCATATCAACTACATGCATAATTCGGCCATACCTGTCTGCAACACCTTCTCCAGTTGATCCATTTCAAAAGCCCATGTCAGACAACAACCTAATTCCTTTATAGAAACATATTCCTTGCACAATATTTATTGATATACGAATGAATAAAATATTCTATTTTTAGTTCTGGATTATTTTATATTCAATTTAGTTCTTTAAGTAGTTTGTGACATAGTTAATTGTTTTTTTAGGTTTTATCGATTGTTTTTAAAATATTTTATCTATTATGGCTAAATGAACTTTTTGAAGACCATTTTTCAGGTGCAAGATCCAATTAGGAGCAAAGTGATTGATTGCTACCTAGGGATGTGAAAACCTGACCCGACCTAAAAACCCGACTGAAACCTGCTCGAGTCAAAATTTGGTTTGACCCAAGGATGAGATGACTCGAAACTGATCTGTAATCGACTATTGTTGACCCGAACCCGAGTTGGACTTGTACTGTAGTAACTGAACCCGACCTGCATCCGACCGAGAATGACCCGAACCCGAATTGAACATGTTACAGTGGACCCGAAACCCGACCTGCACTCGACTAAAACAAACCCGAACCCGAGACTAACCTGGCAGATAACCAATATTACCCGACTGAATCGACCCGAGATCCAATTTTACCGGACCTATTTTGAACCCGACCTTTTTTGAACTGGACTTGTTAATTGATCTGACTTACTGTTGACCTAAACTAATATTGACCTGGCTTGATTTACCTAACATGTAATTAAGGAAGCCTATGATTTAATGATTTGATGAATTTAAAGTGTTGATAAATATAAACTATTAAGTGTTGGTAAATGTAAACTATTAATGTTTTAAATCAATTTAAAGTGATAAATAATCTTTTTGTTATATATACATATATAATCAATTAAACATATAAAAAAGAAAAGATTGGATTTAGATATTCATTTAACACTACTAAGTTTGAAATTTTATTAAATAATTCAATGTTTAGTAATAATTCAATATGCTTAGTAACTCATTCAATATAAGTTATTTGTCAAGTTTGAATTACTAAGTTTGAACTAAATTAAAGTTCTAACTTTCATGTTGATGTTATCATGTGTACAATTACATGTTTACATCCATATCAAAATTTTGTGTATAATTATATTTAATCAAAGTTTATTATATGTTATAATAATAATAATGTCTAAATTGAATTAACTTATTAAACTTAGAATATAATTGAGCTAAACTAAAATATAGAAGCATAAATCATGGACATAATTAAAAGAATTCTAAAACTATATGTGGAATTTCAATTAAATTAATCTAAGTTGGGACTCAATTGAATTAAACTAAAACAATTGGTAGAAAAAGAAAAATATAATTGGTAAAAAAGAGGGAAAAAACAAAATTTTGGAGGGAAATAAGCCACCCATTTTTTAAGTTTGAGATTAATTTACTTTTAGTCCCAAAATTTTGGAGGGAATTAGTGGAATTTCTATTTTTGGTAATTTAGTCTAATAATATTTTTGTTTATTCTAGTCCCTACAATTTATTTTTTTTCAAAATTGCCCCATATTTATTTATATTTTTGACAATTTAGTCTAATTTATTCTAGTCCCTAAAATTTAATTTTTACTCCACATTAACCGCTATTCATTTTTTTGTATTTTATTCTAGTTCCTAAAAAGTAAAAACATGGCCGCCCATTACTAGTTTAGGAGCTTTACACTTAAGTCCTTTTTTTATTCTTTAGTTTTAGTTTGATTCATTTTAGCCCCAATTTGAGTTTAGTTTCCTTAGACCTTTAGGTTTAGGTTCTTTTTTAATTAGATCTTCCTTCATAAAATTGTTTAATAATTAAAACGTTTGACGTGCTTTTGAAGGCCCAATTTATTTCGACAAGGATGAAAAACGGTGTCGACAATTATAATTTATTAAATTATAATTATTAGTGTTTGGGGTTATGAGATTAGTTTAGGGATTAAGGGATTATTTTTGTACTTTAATTATTAGTGATTGTAAGATTTAGGGGTTGAGGTTTGGGGTTTAGGTGTAAATGTGTCAAGTTGAGTGCTTTGGGTTATGGGATTAGTTTAGGGATTAGGGGATTATGCTTGCACTTTAATTATTAGTGATTGTAAGATTTAGGTGTTGAGGTTTGGGGTTTAATGGTAAATATGTCAAGTTGAGTGTTTGGGGTTATGTGATTAGTTTGGGGATTATGGGATTATGCTTGTACTTTAATTATTAGTGATTGTAAGATTTAGGGGTTGAGGTTTGGGGTTTATGGGTATAATATATGTTTCAAGTTGAGTGTTTGGGGTTATAGAATTAGTTGAGGGATTAGGAGATTTGAGGATTAGGCATGCACTTTAATTATTAGTGATTGTAAGATTTAGGGGTTTGGGGTTTGGGGGTAAATGTGTCAAGTTGAGTGTTTAGTAGGAGTTATGAGAGTAGTTTAGGGATTCGGTTTGTACTTTAATTCTTAGTGATTGTAAGATTTAGGGGTTGAGGGATTCGAATTGACCCTTATTTATTTTAAAATTTTCTAATATAGTCCAATGTTTTTAATATGATGATATTTTTGTTCATTATAGTCCTTAAAACTTTATTTTTAGCCGAAATTGACCCATTTATATTTATATTTTTGGTAATTTAGTTGAATAATATTTTTGTTTATTCTAGTCCGTACAATTTTATTTTTAGTCAAAATTGCCCCATATTTATTTATATTTTTGGCAATTTAGTCCAATAATATTTTTGTTTATTCTAGTAGCTAAAATTTAAATTTTACTCCAAATTGACCCCTATTAATTTTTTTATTTAGTCCAATGTTTTTAATATGATGATATTTTTGTTTATTATAGTCCCTACAACTTTATTTTTATTCCAAATTGACCCCTATTCATTTTTTTGTAATTTAGTCCAATGTTTTTAATATGATGATATTTTTGTTCATGTTAGTCCCTAAAATTTTATTTTTCACCGAAATTGACCCTTATTAATTTCTAATTTTCGTAATTTACTCAAATATTTTAAATATGATGATATTTTTGTTCATTATAGTGCCTAATATTTATTTTTAATGTGATTCGTGTTTGTGAAAGGCGCTAAATAATTCACTTGAAATGACCATACCCAAAGTCTATCGATTATTTGTACCAAACTCAAACTTAATACGAATTCGAAACCTGAATTAACCCGACCTGAAGTGAACCCGACTTGAAATGAACTCAACCTTAAATGAACCTGACCTGAAATGAACCGAGCCTGAATTAACCCGCCAATTAACTGATTCGGACCCGAACCATTTTGACCCGACTTGAAATGAACCCGACCTGAAATGAACCCTGCCCGAAATGAACCCGACCTGAAACTGACTCGCACTCGACCCGAATCGAGTTGAAACATTAAATCGACCTGAAATGACATGTATCTAATTTGACTCGACCTGACAGGACTCGACCTGAAACCCATCCGATTACCTGTTTTTACATCCCTATTGCTACCGGCGAAGTGCACATGTAGAGCCAGGCACCTAAAATTTTCTTTAAATCTTTTTATATAGAAAAAATATATAACATATTAAAAATAAATTTAATATTATTTTAATATACGTATTCATATAAATTTTTTTATTTTAGACACTGTAATTTAAATTTGAAACTATTTTTTTAAAATTTTATCACCGTAATTTGATTTTTTTTTTTTACTTCGCAACTGATTTAGAGTATTCAACAGAGGAAGATGACATTCTTTTAAGTTTATTTTTGATAATAGATTCTTAATATTCTGTATGACTTTTAAGCTCCATTCAAGTCGATATATTCAAGTATTACTTTATATTGATTGATGGTCATATTTTTTATTTATTCTGTTGTTGATTTCAATCTCATGAGTTACTGCCGCCGCTAGTTCCCTCCCAAACCCAAAGAAATCTTAGCTATGTTTTTCCAACTTAGTCGTTTTACTTTTTTATGTAATCTTATTTTGGCCGGCGATCAATGACATCAGATTTGGTATTAGTCGTTAATCGTCGGAGTTCAATCTTTTTTATGTTTTTTTATATTTTATTTTATATTTTATTTTTTATTTTTTAATTTTTAATAAAATTTTATGTATTTTGGTTATTTATTTTTCGCAAATTTTGTTGCGTTTGTTTTTCTCTGCCTTTGTGGCAAGTATTTTCTCTGTCTTTATGACACGTCTCTGTCTTATGACACATTTTTTGATACATTTGCGGCCGCTTGATGCTCGTGTAGTGTTCTTCTTGACGTTTATTATTGATTTGGGTTTGTCGGTGGTCTTGGATAGCTTAATCTCTTTTTTGGTTGTTTGTTGATATAATCAGAAATGTATAGAGGATCGGAGCCTATGAAACTGACGTAAAAAGTGTTTATAATTTTTTATTAGGAATTTCATGTTTTGACAACTCTCCATGGGACTCTTCCTGCAACGAACTTCAAAGATTTATTGTAGTACAAAGAAGAAGTGTCTAATTTGACCGGAACAACCCTTTAGTTTTTTTTTGAATTTATCTTTTTTATTATTTTTTATATTCTTAATTATCTTTTGTTTATTAATAAAATTGTTTGGTTTCAAATTTAAAAAAAAAAATCTCATGATTTACTACACTCATCTCATAATTGAGAGATCCAGAGGTTGACGACTTAAGAGGTCGACATAGAATTAGATCTTGATTCAAGGAGTTGGGGGTTTTATCCGCTGGTTAAGTGCATGTGTGATTGGAGGGACAAAAGAGGCGAAGAAAATTTCGGCCTTCGTTCTATATTTTGCACAACATCATTCAATTTCTGACAACAAAACAAAAGAATAGAGTAAATGGTCGTGTGAGTCTTTCGACGGAAGTGATAGACGACGACTTAACAATCGACGTCGAAAGTGACTGAATTTGGGATTGAATGTTAGACTTTCTGAATTTGAGGTTATTTTGTATTTTTTTGGAAATTTTAGTTTTTTTTTTAAATTAATTTAAAAAATAAAAGAAATTAAAAAGAAGTAAAATATAAATTATTTTTTAAAAAAAGTAACGGCAGTTAACGATCAGACACCTAAAATTAACGAATGAAACATTAGACACCTTATTTTACCAAAAATAATTTATTTACATAAAGTTAACAAGAGGTACAGTTTAGAACATTTTTTGTATATTAAGTCAAAGATAAACATAATACAAATTGACAATTGATATTCATATAAAAATGTTGAAAATCTTAACTTGATTATAATATGTAAAAATAAATTCAACAAATATAACAAGAGGTACAGGTGAGGAAACTATATCTGTAAACTACTTAGGTTCAGCTTAAAAAAAAAAAAAATCCGGGAATCATTATCAAAGAGACTTTTAACAACATTAACTGTCCAAGAGGTCACTAGTCTAGCTTGCAAATGTAATCAAACTTTTTTTTTCCCTAAAAACCTATTAATATATAGAAATTTAATGTCGAATTTGGGCACAAAAATGAAATCGGAGTTAAAAATTAAATTAGGGGTGCTTATCGAGTGTGTCGATCGTGAGTTAAGTAATGCTCAACTCATGCTCGTTAAAAAAAAATTTCTTGCTCAACTCAACTCGTTGCTTGTTAAGCTCATTAAAATTTGCTCAATTCGTACTCGTTAAAAAATCTCGTTGCTCAACTTGACTCGTTGCTCAATAAGCTCACCAAAAATTAGGGTTTCCATAAGGATTTTTAATTCTTGTAATAGCAATATTGAGTTTTCTGTTCATACAATTAAGTTCTTTTTGAGCATTCGTCTGTAGTTCTTATAGTTTTCGTGGCCTATCTTCAATTAATAATTTGGAAAATCTCATATAGATTAAGACCTGAATTAGATCGATTCTTTTTTGAGTCTTTATACGTACAATTCCCTCGACACCAGAAGATAGTTTTATATTTTTCTGTACATAATTCTTGATACAATCTCTTTGTTTTTTTTTTATCTTCTTGTAGACCTTCAGAATAATTTTTGGATTGTGCACACAAAAGAGACCGATGGCTTTGGATTGTACCAAGTTTGAAATTGAGTGGATTTATTTTTTGTCCCATAATCCTCCGCTACTAAATGTTATTATATATCATATTTGTGTTCTTATTTATCCCTTTCTTAGACATCCTAGCCATCCGATCTTTTTTGGTTTTGGGCGTAGCACATATCTGTCAAGTGGTAAAAATTTAATATCTTTCAATACAATAATTATATGATGAGTGGGTCTTTTTATGAGATATTTCGTCTTCAAGTTCGACGTTTTAGTCTTTTTAGAGTAGTTTATTCAATTAGTAATTTTTCTACATCTCTCCCTCCCGAAGCCCAAGTATCGTATACGCCCTCAAAATAAAGAGTCTTTAATACTAGAAAAAAATCACCTATATCTAGCAAAATTAAGTAAATACCCAAAACCGTGGTTATTTTATTTCTATCTTTCCAAACATAAGCGGAAAATAGAAGAAATTCTTCAAGAGTTTCATGTCCCAAAGTGCATGATAAATACCGTCAAAGTCCAATACAACAGAGAAAATTAAGCGAGTGATACTATTAGAGCTTAATATAAAGGCATAAAGTCAAAAAATACCCCTAAGTTTGACCAATAGTCATTTTGGCCCCTATTCTTTTTTTGAACCAATTTAACCCCTAACACTTCATTTTGGGTCAAAATCGCCCTTTAGTGGATGAAAACTGTTAGTCGACTGATGATATACAACTTGAAATGACTTGACAGAATTACACGTCAAAAAAAAAAAATATTTTATATTTCGTACAATTTTATAAAAATATTTTTTGACTAATGTGTCATTATGTAAAGTCAGCATATTTGTCTATATGACATTGTTATCGCGGCGTGCACTATCATGTAAGTTTGTCACGTTATTTCAAGTTGTTTATAATCAGTTGACTGACAGTTTTCAACCGCATAGGGGCCATTTTGACCAAAAATAAAACGTTAGGGGTTAAATTAGTTAAAAAAATAAGGGCCAGAATGACTATTCAGTCAAACGTTAGGGGCATTTTTTGACATTATGCCTAATATAAACATACAAATTCAGAAGAAGAAAAAGTAAGGACTGAGGAGCTAAATAAATAAATTTTTCATGACCGAGATAGAGATGAAGTCGATACTCGAGTGTACTCTTTTAAATTTCTCAACAAACTTTGATAAACAACAAAGGAGAAAAGACCTTAGAGATTTCAAGATTTCAACTTTCAATTGTATTTTTTTATATGGAAACCGAAGACTTTTTTTATTTTTTACTTTTATACTCAAAGTAATAAGAAAAGAAAAAGTAAAGACTTTAAAAAAAATAAGGAAAGACTAATTATTATAATTTAATTTTTTATTAATACAAATTGAACATTTTAGAAATTTGAAATCAAATATTTTATGGGTAAATTACCTAGTAACTTACTAAACTTTTCTAAAGTTTTCAACTAGTATTTAAACTTCTTAGAACATAATTTTTTTAACATATACACCAAAATATCATTAAAAATTATTAAAAAATAAAGAGCTGCTCGAGAATTTATCGAGTTAAGTTGGATCTTGCTCGACTCAACTTACTAAGATCTCGAGTCGAGTCAACTCGAGTAGAACATTGACCAAATTTTGACTGAGTCAAACTCAAACTGTTTGTGAGCTGCTCAACTCAATAAGCACCCGTAAATCAAACTCATTTCACTATAAATGAGCCTACATTTGGCTTTTATCATGAGTCGATAATAAACTTCAAAAGATCATAAATAAAGCTCAAATGAAATATTTTGTTTTTTCTGTCAATTCTTTTGAACCGACAACGAAAATAACACACCTAGAATACAATAATATTTTGGCTTCTTTTCTTCTAACTTTTTCTTGTTTCAGTAAGATTTAAAGTGCAATGAACAGAAATGCAAACCAAAATAATGCATATAACATAGAGCAAATTAGTCCCCATTTTGGACTTCTCAATTAGAAGCATGAAGCAAAGTACAGATCAATTAAGCAGTCTGAATTGTTTGATTGTGGTAACCGGGGAGTAACACAAATTTCTGAGGAACAAAGAGATCAAAGAACAAGCAAATTCTGCAATGCTACTCTAAATCAAGGGGGGAAATGTGACTAGAACTAATACGATAATTGAAAGGGCATTTTTATATCCAACACATGGATAAAATCCCATTAATCAAACAGCATGCCTTCAACAGAGTTTGATAAGAAAGGATAATGAAGATGAACCCAAGGAAAGGTAATTGAAGAAGCTTTTTGGGGCATTCCCCAGTATTTTCTTTAAGATCAACAAGCATTACAAACTATATATTGCGAACCAGAAATGCAACTAGATCCAGGACATCTAAATCTTGAGAGCTAGAAGTAGGTGCCCTCGGGAGGTTGGACCAGCTTTCGGTTATGTGGGGCTGCCATCTCCTTTTTCAGCTGCGTCAGTAAATCTTCCATGGTATACTCCCTCTGCCAATTTGCAAGAAGTCCAAACTTCTTCGGTTCCACCTGTTGTCATCGGATGCCATTCAGTTTCATTAAGCATACTTGTTAAAAAATAAAACAAATACAGTTGCATTAATCAGAGTGCCCTGCATAGTTGAGTTACTTTCAGAAGAATGAGTATTCGAGTTCCATCTCTAAGGAGAAAAAAAAGCAGGAGATGAGTGGGGGGTCAAGGGTTGGGCAGTTTACAAATTGAAACAAACCAGATTGCACCATTCTCAAACCAGTAAATTGTTTAAAGAGCCAATCAATAAAAGCAGCATAGGATCAACAAGTAGATAAGATATGAAACAAATTATTAGCATACCACTCCAGTTTCATGGTTAACACAAGTCATGTTGATCCTTGAATGAAAACGAACACTTGGTGGCTTCTCAGGATAATCTTTATCACAGAACAGCTTCAGCTGATAAATTCGACCTTCATGTACAGTCTGACAACAGGAAAAACAAAAATCATTCACAAAGAAAGAAATAGCAATCCATGCACAAAATGATCACTACCAAAATCAAGCAGTAAAACATCCATTGTTCATGAGTAGGATAATCCAAAAGGCAAGTGCCACTATAACAGAATTCTAACTATTTGTGAAAAGAATCATGAGCAACAACAAGATACTAGAGTAATGGCAGATCAGCCAAATATTTCAGAATATTCACACAGATGGTTGGCTATACAAACATAAAGTTTCATCTAAAGGAACAACATCATAAAATATGATATATTGACTGTAAATAAGCAAATTACATTATGAGGACCAATAATGGTGCCAGTCCAAGAGCGCATGTAAATGTCATCCCCGTCATCCATTCCATAGCTGACAGTACCATCTCCAATACCTTTTTCTCCACGCTCAAGCTCCTCCAGCAATCTGAAGTTCCGAGGCACTGCAAAAAGAATTCATAATAGTCGTGTTATGTAAAGCTACTACTATAACAAGTCCGAGCATTGCACTTAATGCCAAAAAAAACACCAATTTAGAAGTAGGTTACGAAAGGTAATCCGACTCACTTTCCAGGTTAATCATGTCAAAATGACTAACAATCGCATTGCCAGAGTATAATCAGATTAGACCTTCTGTTTATTAATTATTTCTCATTTAGTTTCAATGATCACGGATGAGTCAGCTCCCAAAGCTTCTTTCATATCAGATTCTAACAGGACATTAATTATTTGTTTCACCTTCTTGACTTAAATCAACTTGCCACTTCTTAATTGTTTCAAAGCCATTAATGGATACTTAGAAAACATCCCAAGTCTCTGGTTATTACAATCTCCCAGGTTTGAGATGTGAACCCCTCGAAATTGGACGGTCCAGGTAGTATACAAGGGCAAAAGAGGTGACATCGGTAACGACAATAATAAATTGTCTCTAATAATAATCTAATTAGCCCTCCAGTATGGTAAATGTTCAAAGAAATTACAGATTTAAACTCTTACAAGCTTAACATAGCAACAATTTTTACACACTGAAAGAGGTTCATAATCACCAATGGTTATATCACGAACTTTAACTATGAAAAAAAAACACACAACGAAATGTGTGTTTTCATCATGTTCTTGATTCAAAAGTTTCCTTGCTTGCTAAACGAATTCAGTACACTACTGGAACATAAACCAACAACGCTCAAAAATTTTTAAGATAGCAGTATTTACATGACGTCGAATTTGTTGATGTAAAGCTTCTCAGCAGATACATAAATGTAATTTAGCAAAATTGGTAATAAAATATTCAGCATTAGATTAAAACATCACAATACACACTTTAAATTGCTAAATAGATGCTCAAGCTAGGCCATTAAAAAAACATATTTTACATCCAATATAGCAGAAATGAAACAAAACCAAAAACAAATAGGGAAATTTAAAGCTACCCAAAACTTCAAATGAATAATAACCCCATAGAACAATAGAAAAACAGAGAGGCCCCCTTCAATTTCTTATCTTAATCCATATAAACTAACCAAGCCATTGATTGCACATGAAAGAAAAGACAAAACGAAGAAATCTATGAAACCCAGGAATGGAATCTAGGAATGATTAATAAAAACGCAAGATCGACATGGGAAATAAGGAAATAAAGAGAATGGAGAAAGGGGATCGAAGGGCTAACCCACGACACTCGATCCTCCTGAGCCAAGCGTCATGGGTGGTTCCGTAGAGGGTTTTGTTTGATGGTTTTGATGAGATCTAATCAATTTGAGAGACGGAGAGAGCGATAATAAAAGCAAAAGAGGAGTCAGAGTAGAGAATCTTGTAAAAGGAAGAAGACGAAACGAAAGGCAAAGCTCTGGAGAGGGAGTATAAATGGGGCACTTTTTTTGTTAAGTTTACGAATACGACGCACCTATTATAATTGGAAATTAAATTTAGTAGATTTGTAAGCGATGGAAAATATTATATATATTTAATAAATAATTGGGTTGACTGTATCGATAATAACTGGATTTATAAGTTAAAATTGTATTACTATCATTAAAAATACTATTTTTGAGAACAGTGTCCCTAATAAAAAACGGATGATGTTTATCTTAGAAGATACATGTTCAAATCGCTTTGTCTATAAAATTATGCGTATTGTCAAAAAGTTAAAAATATGAATGAATAAATATTAACTTGTAATCACCTTTAAACTATTCAAAAAATACTATTCTTGAACAATATTAGTTGATAATGTCTTATTTATACCTGTTCTTTGATCAAATATTCTGTTTTTTTATCTGAATATTCAAACTCAAATACTCATAGATTTGTTGCGTGCTTATTGACTTCATATAATTCGAAAAATATTAGTTTTCTCAAAGTTTATTGTTCATATCTCTCGTCAAATAGTGTTATTCGATAAAGTTTATATGGTAGACTCCCTCTTAATCCAAGGCTCCAAGAAAACATTCAAATTTCTGCCTTAGTGGTGGATTTTGGTAAGACAAATTTAGGACAATTATTTAAAATTTCGAAAGTTTTAGAATCATAAACTAAAATTTTTAATTTTTTTGAAAGGTTAATTTAAAATTTTGAAGGTCTAATTAAAATTTTTAAAAATTTTATAAACTAAAGAGGACTTAATTAAAAATATTTAAAGAAATTAAATCTTGACAAGAAATTTAAAATTTTTGGAGGAACCATATTAAAATTTTACAAAAATTGAGGGGCCAAAAATTAATTGTCCAAAATTTTGGGAAGGTCCCTCTGACCTCATCACAAGCCGCCTCTATTTGTCCCACGTTTATTCGTGAAGGTACTCTTAATAGGATGATGACTATATATAAAATCTTGTATCTTATAAACGGACATATTCTATCTAATATAAAATTTTTGAAATGGCCTTTTATTTTTCATGTCTTTCGGCTATTTGTTCTCATACTTTAATTTTGCGTTTCTGTGAAATTGTTTCTAAATTATAACTAAAACCCTTTTGTATCCATCTCACAATAATGACTTCACTCCTCCCACCTATATGTAATTTTAGACAAAATTTTTTTTTTTGAAGTGGATACTTAGCTACGGAGTGAATTTATCATTGTACCTCCTAGATCAAGTGACCTTTAATGTTGAGATGCTCAACAGTTTAGCTTCAAATAACAAAAAGGATATCGCAAAACAAAAAATAACCCGTGTAGGAATCTTGAACCAGAAAAACAATGATAGAAAAGTAAAGGCTCTTTTAGAGAGTTGTTTGGTTTTTGAGACAAGAATAGAGAAAATAGAGAAATGAACTATGGTTCAAGCCGATCAAAGAAAAAAGAATGCAAAAAGGCGAGAGAGACGAAGAGTTGGGAGATGGGGGAGAGGGAGAAGAACTGCTGGCGGCGCTATTAGGAATGAGGTAAATTGAAAAATCAAAATATGTTTCTTAATGGGTAAATTGCAAACTTAGTCACTGAATTTATTTGGATTTTTCGGAAATGGTACTAGACTTTTAAAGATTATCTCTTTACCTTGAAACTTTGGAAAATTATGAAATAACTTCCAAATTTTTGCAAACAATTTAATTTAGTCCTAATTTCACAATTCACCCTTAAACCTCAAAACTTCCGGCCCTAGATTCGGGGTGTGATAATTATTTTAGTTTTTCTTTCAAACAATAAATTTGCTTGCAATTATTTTTATGTACTAGTACTTTATAATTTGATTTTTCTATGACTTTTAAATGTAACTTTTGATGATTGTTTTTAACTTATACACGATTGTATTTGTTGTTGAACAGTGAACTACCAAATTTAAATTTCTGAATCTACCATGCTTGACTATATCATGAAGTTGTCTTCGTCTTCCTTAGCGGTCGGGGACGGCAACTTGTTCTCGTCTATAACCACTATCTCATGGCAGCTGAGAATAGCCTAGATACAGTGACAAGGCAATCAACAATCAAATCTCTATTGTTTTATAGACAGTATAGATGAAAAGTATTGAAAAAAATATGAAAATATTTAAGGGCCATTTTCATAATTATAGATCAAATTGATAAAATTTGTAAATATTAAATGTTAAATGTTTTATTATGTCAATTATTTACCGGTCACATCATACTTTCACCGTAAGTTAACAATGCAATGACTGAAATAATAAAAAATAGTAAAGTAATAAAAAAAACTAATTAGTTTTAGTCCAATGACTGAAATGTAATTCAACTAATAGTCCAGTGATGGTGGTTGTAGTTTACCCAAGTAATATCTTTTAGTTGTTTTATTTAAAGTTTATATGAAAGTCCCAAAATATAAAAGGTTAAACTACCTAAATGGTCCCACAACTTTTAAGGCACTTATTAATTTAATCGTAGAAAAAATCCTTGCAATTGAGTTACCAAACTTTAAAGGTGTTATCAATTTAGCCATGGAAAAAAAAAATCCTTGCAATTGAGTTATCTCGGACGCTATCAATGTATCTATTTCCAATAAGGTGCACTGGCATATGTTATCATCTAATTAGTCAAAAAAATTAGGTTGAACATTAGTCGCCAAACATGAAATTCGAACCAAAAGTATCTCAAAACAAAACGTTTCAAGTAGAATCATGACACCAAAGTAAAATGTTTATTTTATGATTAACAATAAATTCACTTTAAGGTTTAAACTAGCATTGAGGTTAATTTAATTTATTTTATAAAAATATATTTATTATAATTTGGCTTAATGGTATCCGAGGCCCTCAAACTTTTGAAAAAAAAAATCCATTGTGGCCCTGGACTTCTTTTACTCTCAATGTAGCCCTTAAACTAAGAAAAAAAATCAATTTTGGCACTTTGACTAAAGAATCCCGACGTTGACCGTTACAAGGCTAACATGTCAGTTTATAATGCTGACATGGTGGTTCATGATGGACGATTATGTTTAACACCTAACCATATGAGGGCTAAATTGATTTTTAAAAAGTTTGAGGGCTTAATCGGTTTCTCTATAAAATATGAGGGCTTATGTTTAACACCTAACCATCTGAGCTAGGCTGTCATAGGTTAAAATTCACAACAACTTATATTTAAATTGAATTGTTTCACCACCACAAAAATATATAAAATGCAACGAAAATGGATTAAACCTAGGTCTCTTAGATAAAGAGTCGTATACTTCACAACTAAACCAAGTTATACAATTACTATATTTTTAAACCAAAATAATATTTAACTTAAAAATGTGATTAAAATTTAAAACAAACTATACTTAATTTTATAATATTTATTTAAGAAAAATATAAATTTCAAATTGTTTGAAAATATGTATTTAGATTTAAATTTATTATTTTAATTTTTTTGAATTACTCTTAGTTTTGTTTAAGATAAAATATAAACTTTAAACTTTGTGAATTACTCTTAGTTTTAAAATAATATGTTATTATAAATTTATTTAAGATTGAGTATAACATTTAATTTGTTCACATATATGTGAGTCAAGAGAAATTTATATTTTCTAAATAGTTATTATTTTAAATTTATATTTTACGAATTAAAATAATAGATTTCAATTTTATGGTGACATATGGGCTTAAATGATTTTTCAAACTTAATTTTTTAAAATTTATAATATTTATTTAGGATAGAATTTAAATTTATAAAATTTTGAAAATAATATTTAGATTTAAAATTATTATTTTAAATAAATTTTAATTGGTTGACATATGTATGAGTGAAGTGAGGCTTTTATTTTCTAAATATTAATTATTTTAAATTTATATTTTAAAAATTAAAAAAAATAAATCTAAATACGTATTTTCAAATATTTTAAAATTTATATTTTTTTCTTAAATAAATATCATAATTTTAATTTTATAATGTTTTAATATTAATTTTCTGAAAATAAAAAAACATTTATATAATTGGTTTGGTTTTTAATTTTAATCGCATTTTTAAATTAAGTATTGTTTTGGTTTAAAACATACCAATTGTGATGAACGAACACAAACAACTAAATGAACATAATTTCTTGTTCGTGTTCGTTTGTTTAGGAATGTAGCTTGTTTGTGTTTGTTCATGTTCGTCCGTTCATTAAAATGATAAATGAACGTAAACGAACACAAACGAATGAACATAAAAGGACATATGTGAATAAATTTAAACGAACATAAACGAATGGACATACGAGAATAATTTTTTTAAAATATAATACGTTTGTTATGAAAATTAATAAATATAAATGGACATATGTGAATAAATTTAAAAGAACATAAACACACGAATTACCAAACGTTCACAAACATAAATGAACGAACGAGCCCATTGTTCGTGTTCGTTCATTTAATTAAATGAACGAAAAATCCTTTTTCATGCTCATTTGTTTAAGAAATAAACAAACTTTCCGCCGAACGGTTCACTGAACGTTTGGTTCGTGTACAACCCTACTCTTTATCTAAGAATCCTAGGTTCAATTGATCGTTGTTGCATTTTGATATATTTTGGAGGTGGTGATATAATACAAGACAATTTAAATATAAGTTGTAGTGAATTTTAATCGAATGGTAGCCTAACTTAGATGGTTAGGTGTTGAACTCTTTTGCAAGGGTTTAGCGGTGTCATGTGTCACTATCTGATTGGTTGAATAAAAAAAATTTAAAATATCACACGGATAGTTTTCTATGAGAAAATGAAAAAAGAATGTCACATTTGTATTGCTGTTAATTTTTTACTTGAGATGATATGATGCTGTTAATTAACTTGGTGACATGTTTAAGATATTAGAGGAATATTTAGAGGTCATTTCCGGATCAATTGAGTGTTGTTGTTGTTGTAATTTTTGTATCGAATATAGATATTAGATGAACTTGTATTCATATTGTTTGAATGCAATATTGATACTGAGTATTACGTATCGATGTTGGACCTGAGTACTTAAAACGGAGTACTAATACTCTTTTCAGATATTTGAATTTTTAGCTTGTTTTTACAATTTAGATACTTAAATCGACACCGGAGGCCTAAAATTGAATATTTTGAAGTTCGTTTATCATCTGGGGTTTGTATTTCTATGTTAAGATAAGCAGGATGCTTTCATTTGGTAGGTTTTCATGATTTATTGGTTTACCGCTGCTGTCTTAGTTGTAATTATGCATGATTATTCGTATAACCAACGTGAGTCGCTCTGATAATCGATGTGTCGTTTCATATTCGAACTGGACCGTCCAGACTGAATACAAGATGTCACAATTATTATTGAGGATGTATTAAATTTTAGATTAAAATTGAATAAATAATTGGATTTTTTAAAAGATTCAAGGGAAATGGACATCAAACTAAAGAAAAATTATTAGATGGACCCGACTCACCACGTCATTTGTGGTTTCAGCCAATAAAATTCACTCATCTCATTTTTTTAACGTGAATCTTTTTATTTTTTTAAGATGAATCTTCACATTTTTTCTATATGTAAATAAGGACGTTGTGAGGCAGATCCATCTAATAATTTCTCTTAGACTAGAGTCTAGACTATGACATGCCGATAGGTGGCGTTTAGTGAGTGATTAAATTTAAAAAAAGAAAAGAAAAAGAGTGAAAATGAAGGAAAAAGAAAAGATTGAAAAAAATATGCAGGAATTAAATTTGTATTTATCATAATCGACGTAATACCCCTTCCATATAGCTATGCTCAACTGTCCCAATTACTCTTACGTTTATGTGTTTTAATGGCCTTTCAATCTAATTTAGTTCCCTTTGTTTAAATGCTCGAACTAACCCACCAGACTCTCCTCCCGTGCCGGCCCTTCTCCATTTACATTATTACCCTTTCAAATTTGTAATTAAAGATTTTGTGTTGACACCCAAATAAAATATTAATATAATTTTAATAGAATTAAAGTGTAAAATAATTATTGTTACACCCAAATTCTTCGTATCCGCTTAATTCCGAAAATATTTTTCAACATCTCTATCTCTATATTTGGCAAACTTCGCAGGTAGCTCACGACAGCAACCCTTTTAGAAATGGGCCTTTCCAGAGAGTAATATTAATGGGGCCCTAAAGTTATCTTGGGAGTAGATATTGTCATGAGCTACAATAACCGCTTTCACGCAGTGGCGGAACCAGAATTTACATATAGTAGGATCATAGTGGGGTATGTGATTTGGGGAAAGCTTATAGCACTATAATAAGTATTATTGACCCTATATTCTAAAAAATTAAGAGGGGTCAATTCTTATATTTTTTAGGAAAAATTCTAGTTTTTTATACTTTATAATGGATTTGAAAGACATTTTAGTTAGATTAATGGGGTCAATTGCCCCTAAACTTTTTACATACATCCACCCATGCTTCCAAGTGACCAACATGCATAGCTTAATACTTGGGGTTGAGTCTATCTCTGTCAACCTGTCTATAGATTGTTAAGGGTCAGTCACCGTCCAATTACCAATAGTACTAAGGGCTATAAATACTCACGACCACAATGAGAGAGACAAGTCTAAAAACACACATGATACGTTTGGGCAAACCCGAATTAAGAGGGTTGTACTCCTTTCTTCCTTTTCCATCTTCTCAACTTCGACTATTATATTGTCTGAGGCTCTTCCCTTCAAATCTACAAAGGGCGAACCGCTTGAAATCGACATCAACCACCGCGTTTATCCTCTCCACATCCCTTGTTCGGTGCTTCCTCATTTTGGCATAAACAATTTTTTTGTTGCCCTCTTAGTTCTCTAAGACATTACCCTGACTAATCCGGACTGACCCGTATCACACTCACATACATAGCTTTGATGAGTGATTCTCTTAACGAAAATTTTCTGCATGACATCAACAATTATTTTAAAAAGATTTAAAGTAAATAATTAATTTTTAGAAAGGAGCGAAAAGGACAATTATCACTTAATCAAATAATTATATAAGTCATAAATTAAATGTTTAATATTAATTAAAAAGGAAAAAAATGTGTACCTATGATATCGTCTCTGTTTACCATATGCAGAGGTTATCTGTTCCTTGATTAGATGGGACGGAAATCAATTCGAGTTGGTAAAGAATTATATATATTTAAAAATCTCTATCTCAGTATTGATTGCACAGGTTGTCTGTGACTCATTGCCGTTTGATTCATGCAAGCTCTTAAACTTTGTTAGATGATAATATTAATTAGGCCTCCATTCCTCTATTCAATTGCATCATAGGTTGTTCGTGAAAATTAAGAATTGCAACATAATCCCAGAACCTAATCATCACATGTGGTGTGGACCAAATTCAAAGAAAAATGGGACTCCCACACCCTTACTAGCCTAAGCTACTCAATCGTTTTTATTAGTTTTATAAAAGTAAAATTTCAAATTTCATAACTCAACTTTCTTCTTTCTCTTATTTTAGACGATGGATATTGTAGATTAGAGTAGTTTGGGGTTTAATGAGTTTTGGTTTTGTGTTGAGTTTCATGAGTTTAAAATGATTTTAAAAAAATAATCTAAATCAATAGAGTGATAGGAAATTATGAGGCGAGTTTTTCGATGTCTTGAGTGGTTGAAAAAGATGATAAAGAATAGTGATTTTAACATCGACATGACAAATGTATAAAATCGTAAAACATTCATCGTTGAGATAAAAGATAAAATTAAAAGGAAAGAAAAAATGGGGAATAATGTGGATGATATGTGACTGTTATATCAGAAAAAGTAATCCATGTCAACACATGTGATTTTCATGTCATATTTTCATCTTTAATTTAACGGTTGAGTGAACGAAATAAAAATAAATTGAAAATTTAATGATAATATTTTTTAATCTTAGTGATAAAAATAGAAATAAGATCAAAACTAAACGAAAAAATTTATAATTTTCTTAGAAAGTATTATAACATGCAAAAAAAAAAAAAAAACTTCTATCCAAACTATTTATGTTGGGTGAATGAAATTCAGTGATCATTTATTATTTTTTTCATTTTCAACCAGTTGAAGTAAGCATTGCGTCAGTGCCCCATCAGCAGAATGGCAAATTTTTTTTGATCAAAACAGCGTGGCATTTTCTGATGTTATATAAACCCACCAAAAAATAAAGAAACCAAACAAAACCTTAGGAATTGAAATGGCGAATAATATTAGATATATTCTATTTCATAAGAAAATTTTGGGAGTTGCAGTTTACATAGTCTTCTGCTAAAGATGGAAAACCCAAAAACCAGATCAAAACAGAGAACGCCCATATCTCTTTGTTCTATGCTTAATAAAAAATAGATATGTGCTATTCATCCTCCAACTTTTTCATCACTGATTTTTCTCTCCCCATATGAGTTCACAAAGGAAAAACTAAAAGGAAATTGAAAGAAACCGGAGGGCAAATAGCACAATCTCAGAAAAACAAAGGGTTAAAGTTTAAGAAAACTATAACTGTAAAGCCCTAATACTAATTATCAAATGGCCAGTCATGGATTGGATTTATATTTATTTATATACATATGCCAATGGTGTTGGCTTAGCTCTTTCTTGCCTTGATGGTGGTACTTTTAGTGGTGGCAGTATCACGGAGGAAATCAAGCAAAACGGTGCTCTTGCATTTTGGGGCATTTGGGGTCATTTTCTGAAAGCATCACGTACATTAAACACCTTGGGCATCCCACCAGAACCATGGATGTTATCGTCGTCTCGGGGCTGCTCATCATCATCATCGCGTTGATGTCCGATGACACGCATGAGCTCGCTGGAGATGCCGGTGACACCGTAGCTGATTGGCTCGGCGATGATGATTCGATTCTTGGATTAAGCCTTGGTGGTGATAGGTTCAGCTTCAACTCAAGCTCGGGACCATTTCTTCGACTCATCTTTTTGTATATATAATTATACTTAACCTAATATGAACCATGGAAGAAAGAACTCCGACAAAACAAAGTTAGTTCAGTTTATGTAAGAATTGAATTGTATTAACATTGATAATATGGAGGAAAGAGAATGAAACTTAGTTACCTTAGAGTTCAAGGAAGCTCGGGATTCTTGTTGGAGAATGAAATGAAGAAAGGGGTGAGGCAGTTGAAGAAGATAGGGCCAAGTATACAAAGGAAGAAATGATGGGTTTTATTTAAAGCTTAATTAATTTATTGTGGGGAGAGGTGGAGCTGTAAGTTGGAGAGTGAATTGAATTCAAGGGTTGGTATAATAATGTAAACTAAGGCCAACATATATAGGCTTAGTACACACTTACTCTCATTATCTGTTTTTTTTTTCTTTCAATTTGATATTTTTCATTTATCTATCAATAAAAAATACATATGATTTTAATAAAAAGAATAACTGACATGTCAAGTTTTTAATTTTTTTATTTAATTTAATCCCTAAAAAATTTATTTAATACTAAATAACTCCTTTTTATTTTCTATTTAATAAATAAATATCATTCAATAAGATGACAACATATATCATCATATTATCAGTGAAAAATAAAGAAAATATAAATTGCTTTTGGGGACTTATATCAAGGACAAATAAAAAAAGTTAAACTCTGGCTGAAATTCATTATATTTATATTTATGAAAATATATTAATTATATAAGATAAATAATAAAATAAAATTTTATTATTTAAGATGACAACATATATCATCATATTATCAGTGAAAAATAAAGAAAATATAAATTGCTTTTGGGGACTTATATCAAGGACAAATAAAAAAAGTTAAACTCTGGCTGAAATTCATTATATTTATATTTATGAAAATATATTAATTATATAAGATAAATAATAAAATAAAATTTTATCATCAAATAAAATATATTATTTTATATTATTAATATATTTTATAAAATTTATATCTCTTAATAGAGATGGAATCCTAGAAAACGCTCTCGGGGCAGGAAACCCTGACAATACTGGTGGCTGGATGCCGGATGTATCGGTCCAAGTTGGTGTGCCCCTAGTCCTGGAGAGGCCTGGTTCTCCTTTGGCACTTGACGATCAGCAAGTAGCCAAAAGGAGTAGGAATTCAGATTTAGTTGAAAACAACGCTACCATGCAAGTTGAGACTATGGATATGGACATAGGTGGTGCTATGAATGTGATGCAAGAGTCGATTGATTTCGAAAAGGGCTCGCTGCCTCATGTTGCGGATGAAGCTAAAGCCTCGTATGCCTGCTAAGAAATCTGCATCGGATAAAAACGAGGGTCTTGGATTTGGTTTTAACCTAGATGATATGGTTGTGTTCGATGAAGACTGCATTGTTGAAAACTCTGGGGTTTATCCCACAATAAATTTTTTTGATAGAGTGCATGATTAGATTGATCATAGTATGAGGCACTCGATTGTTGTTCGTTTATTAAGACGTTCAATAGGGCACAATGCTTTGTTGGCACGTATTCATGCGTTATGAAAGCCTCTTGGTGTCAATTGGTGGATCTTAATAACAATTATTTTCTTGTTCGGTTTGAGGATAAGAGGGATTATGTGTATGTTCTGACTGATGCTCCATGGACGATATATGGAAGTTATTTGACAATTCAGCCATGGAGTAGGTCCTTTTCGACAACCGAAAAGCATCCGTCGCATGTGATAGTTTGGATTAGACTTCCTGGTCTTCTGTATAGATATTATTGCAAAGCTCTCTTTAGGAGAATCGCTAATATTTGTGGACAGGGTGGTGAGAGTGGATTATAACACGCTAGCAGGAGAACGCGGTAAATTTGCAAGGTTGACAGTGATGGTTGATCTGAATAAACCATTGCGCTCATGTATTGGAATTGATAACTTTATTCAAAAGCTAGAATATGAAGGATTACACCAAATTTGTTTTAGTTTTGGTGTCTATGGACACTCTAAGGAGACTTGTAGGGCATCAAAAGATAATACGAATGGGCAAGTTCCTATGGAGGAGAATCAGGATACTGGACAAGTTTCAGAAGTAGTGACTGATGAGCTTTATGGTCCATGGATGGTGGTCCCGAATCGACGTCGTAGGGGTGCGCGTCAATATGGGGACACAAGGGATGGCAAAGCAAGTGGTAAGGTTGGGGCACGCGGTTTACAGCTCTAGCGGAGAATGATCATGAGGATAGGGGTATGAGACTCAGAATGAGGTTGTTAGTAGTAAGCTAGTGTAGGTTTCTAGCACATATGGCCAATCCAAGGCCAGGACCGAGAAAAGGAACACAAGCTAGATCGTTCCTTAAGAATGCGACGTACCTAGCGTCGAACCCAGAACGCAAGTCCAAGAAATCTATGACACAACCGAAAGGAGTGCATGAGGCAGACATGATTCCCTTAGATAAGGGCAAGGAAGCAGAGGTGATTGTTCATAATATTTCTCGTAGAAAAGGTACTCACAAAGCAATAATAATTGTCGAACCCAATTTCGAAGCAAATACTATAGGAAGTAAAAAAGCTAGCAAGACTCGTGCTGGTAGTAACAAGACCAGTTGGGAGATAAACCAGAAAGGGTCTCCAAATCTGTAAACAAAGTGAGAATCGTGCATAATCACAAGCTCTACCTTCTGAATGGGTGCAACAATTGTCTAACCAGCTCGATGAGGTTGGGAATCATGCTCGATCGCATGATGTGAATCTTTTATTGTCTGATAGGTTGGATGGCCAGATGGTCTACTCATCGGATGATATTAATTTTGTCGAGGACGTCAATTTGGATAACATGGTAAAAGGTGAAGCTTAGCCGAGCCTCATGATGAGCAATAAGTCTCTGGTTTCCTCTTTTCCAATTTTTATAATAAAGTTTGTTTTCTGGAATTGTTAGGGTGCAGGTAGCCCTATTTTTTAGAGGATTCTAAAATCTTTGGTTTGTGAATATCGGGTAGATATGGTGCCTCTTTTCGAACCACGTGTTTTTGGTAATGCTGCAGATAAGGTTATTTTCAAGTTTGGCTTTGAACATTCTTTTCGTGTGGAAGCTCATGGTTTTAGTGGGGGCATTTGGCTGTTATGGAAAGGGTCGACGCAAGTAGAGATTTTAAAATTATCGAATTAGTTTATTAATGGTAAGATGAACTTTGGTGTTGAGAGAGGATGAGTTCATTTTATGACTATTTATGCGAGTCCACAGGAATCGAAATAGAGACGATTATGGGAGCATGTACAATAGTTAGACCCTGGTGTGGAGTATTCTTCGGTAATTGGTGGTGATTTTTTTAACGGCCTAGATTTTAGAATTCGAGAGTCTGTTTAATCCAAAGCGTGGACTTCGCATTTGGCCCTTGAGAGCTATAGTGGGCTTGTGTATAGTTGTTGGGTTTGACCCTTGATGTGGTGGATGGGTTAGGATTATAAAAGAAGGGTATTGTGGTAACTTGCCCATTTTTGAAGAGGGGGAAAGGGTGTTTAATTTCTTTTCAGAAAAGTTAGGATGGTGAGATCTATATTGTCCCCTTGCCTTCATCCTTCACCCTATTCTCATCTCCCAACTTCCCACCATAAAGAAAGGTTCAATCTTTGAGTTTAGAAGTGTGAATCTCAGATTTGTTGTTGCGAGAAGATTAATCATCATCCAAGGATCTATCTATCATGGTAAGAATGGTTGGTTTTGGTAGAGGTTGCAAAAATAGGTGTTTGTTAGGGGTTGAAGAAGAAGCACGAGAATAGAGGATTTGACTTTATTTCTTGTTGTAGAATTCTTTCTTTTTCATATCTTAAGTTTCCAACAATATTGTAACTTGAATTACAATATTTTCTTGTAGTGAAAGAAGTTGGAAATTCTTCTAAGGAGCAAGGGAAGAAGAAAGCTTGAAGCTTGCGTTAGGAGATTCAATCTCAGCTGTAGGAGTAAGGTCTGTACACTACTAACTCTTTTGCGTTCCTGTAAATTATAAATTTGATTGCCTTGTTGCTTGGTTGATGTTTTAGTTGCTTGAATGCTTGAGACCTCTTTAATGGCTCATTCTAATATAGGTGTTAATATGGCTTAAAAATTATAGGAAACCACTTAAACCCTTCTCATAACTTGTAGGTTCATTTTGGGCTATTAACTTTGGGTTTTAGAGGCTTGAGAGGTGAATTACAAACTTTAAAAAATGAATTCTGGGATCGAGTACTGATATGGGTTGAACGCGTATTGATACCCTGTGTATTATTGGTTGGAAACAAGCATTTCTTAAAGGGCGTATTGGTATGCCTAAAGAGGTATTGGTACCCTCTGCTCCATTAAAATTCTAGTAGCAAAAAAATGTATCGGTACGCCTAAGAGCATATCAGTACTGAAGGGGTATCGGTACACGACCCCCGTATACTAGTACAGGGTTACTGGCTAAACACCTTTGAGTGTGAAGTCGAATATTAGTACACCTAGAATGGGTATTGGTACCTAGATGGGTGTATCGATACACGCTAGTGGGTATCGATACCCACTAGGCAATCTACCTGGAAATTATGTTTTGAGTTTGAGGGGTTCATAATTTGAGGACTAAGACCCAATGGGTCTCTAATGTGGTAAAATGAATAGTAAAATTAAGAAAGAGTTTTAAACCTCGTATGTGAGGATAATGAGTTATAACTTGGTAAAGACTTGGGTGACTTGCTTGTAATAGTAATAATAGGGATCATTGGTAAAAGAAATCATCTGGTGTGTTCCTTATGCACATGAATAATTTCTTTGATTTGAAACCTAGACTGTCTCTCTGATCTGAAACATGGATTTTATCTATCTAGAGATATATCTCTTTGTCAGATCTAAAAAACATGCTCCCCGATTTATGATATTCTGGAAATATATGTATGATTCATGTTTTTCTCCATTTCTATTTGACTACACTAAACTGTTTTACTAGGGTACTTTTGGGATATAGAATAAAGTCTCTGCAGGTTCAGCCTTGATCAAGCTGGTAATTCCTTATGGCCTAAGGTATTCCCTTGGGTAGGTTCCTATGCTTTAGCTAGGGTAATCCCTTATGGACCTAAGATAACCTCTTAGGTTGGCACCTACGTCCAATGGTCCTAGGGTAAGACCATATGGACCTAAGGCATCCCCTTAGGTTGGCTCTTACGCCCTATGGGCCTAGGGTAATTCCTTATGGATGCAGTTTTGGGGAACTGCATATCAGTGTACGGTTGGAGGGTAGTTAGGCTGATACCAATTTTTTTTGTCTCATACTTTGCCTCTGTCAAAAATTCTACAGTTGCCTGAAACCTTCTGTCTATCTTTATTGATCTACAATTGTTGGGACTCACCAAACCCCTGGCTCTATTCCTGTAAACTATCTTTCCTTTATGATTCTTCTAGATTATAGTATGCCCGACTGATATTCAAAAGTTCAAGTATTGAACAACCGTGCTGCCTCTAAGTATGGTGTAATACGAGATTCTGTATCATAATAGAAACCTGTTGATGCCATGATCTTTATGTCTGTTCTATGCTTTACCTTTTACCTGCATGTTGCCTATAACATCTCTTGGTAGTTCTGTATTACTGAGCTTTTCCAAGATCACATCATTTTTACCATTGCAGGTTAGAAGAAATCTATCATGGTATAGTAATCGACATCAGTGTTTAGAGTTCTCTCGGAATTGTTTTCGTAGTACGGTATTGGTACAGTTAATGGGAATATATGTCGGGTATTGTTCTATGTTAGTGTATGTAATATACTTTCTGAACTACTATTATATGTTTAAATGATTTTTCTGAAATGGTATTTTAAGCATAAGTTTGTTTTACAACTTTTAATGTATTTAAAGAGAAATATTTTATGTGGATTTTACTGTGGGTCACTCTCGTAACCCTAATGTGACCTCCTAGTATTAAGTGTAACGCATAGGCGGGCCTAGGGGGCTACAGATTTTGACTGGGTTAGTTTGTGTTTTTATTATATAAACATATTGTGAAATGACATTTTTGGTTTGAATCCCGAAACTACTTAATTGAGTGATTTTTAGGTTGGTTTTTATCTAGTTTTGGGGTTGTTATAAGTGTTTAATTCTTGCTGGTGGTATGAGGACATGTTAGATGTATTTTTGGTTGTTAAATGATGAAGATTAGATGTTAGATTCGAAGTGTTATGGCTGGTTAATGTTCGAATGGAGTTTTGGATTGTTTTCGGCATTTTCAGATAGTTGTTGTGGATGCCATTGTTAAGGATGCAGGGGATTGGTGTAGGCTGTTGTGAGAATGCATTTTGATGCATTTTCCCTTTGGTTTTATGTTTTAGAAATAGGGTAAGGTTAAGGAGAACTCACCTCTTAGCTTTCGGATTGTTTCGGATACTTGTAACATGACGACTTTGGAAGCGATTGTGTAGCGGTGAGTGAAAACAGGTTTAAGAGAGTGTCAAAGCTTGTGGGCTCTATTTTGGGGACTTAGGGAAAGTGTGAAAAGCTTTCCTAAGTCCGAGAGTAAGTTGAAGTGGTTTTCACTTGTATACCTTGCTAATTTTGAAATTAGTTGCAAATGAATATTTTGAAATGAGGTTCGATAAATGCATGATGATGAAACTTGCTGTTATAATGCATTTTGAACATGTTTAGCCATGTTTATAAACATGAGATTTGGTTTGGAATGAGTAAGCATGAGATTCTACCATTGATATAAATGCTATGAGCATGATTGTGGATAAAATGATGAAACGAGTATGTATAGCTTTGAAAAATAGTAAGTTCCCATGCATGTATGATCTATATTGGCTAAGTGACATATTAAGAGAAAAATATCAGATATAGATGGTTAGATATATGATGAGAGTGCACTATAAACATAAATGGGCTTTGAGCCTAATCGATCGTCCCTCTTACTTGAGGCAGTTGAAAGAAACTATCTGGGTTTGAGGTGTCCTTCGACCTTGAGGTAAGTGAAAGAAATTATTCGGGTTTAGAGGAGAAAATAGGTAATTGAAATATTATTACCATTGTTGAAAAGGAGGTTGAAAGGTTACCTCCACCGTATCTGTGTATCTGATAAAGTTATTGATTAAAAGGAACTTTAAAAGGGTCACTATAAATGCCAATATAATGATATATGATGGAAAGTAAGAGCATGATATGGTGCATTGATTTCATTCAAGCATGATTTTTGATTATGTATTTTGCACAAAAGAAAATTTGAAAACAAAGTAAGGTTTATCAATGTTATTTCTTACTTGCATAGATGATTTGTGAGAGCAACCTCACTAAGCTCGATTAGCTTATGCTTTCTTTCATCTTTGCAGAAAACTAAGGTTTGGAGGCTGCATTTTGAGCGAAGAGAATTCAAGAACACTATTTTTGTTTTGGTATGATGAACTATTTTGATACCCGGTAAATAAGGCAATGTGTCGCCAATATCCTTTGGGGTTTTTAATAGGTTTTGAGATGTTCTCAAGTTGTTTGGAGTTATAATCTTGCTGTTTTGATTTTCCCCTAAACATGTTGAAGTTGCAATTTGGATGTTTGCTTATGATGACTATATGCTCATTACCTTGCATTGCATGATATGTTTTGGATGCCTATTGTTACTTTCTAATGGTTTGAACAAGTTTATATATCATTTATATAAATGTTGAATGCCATGCTTGTATGTTTTTAGGCCTAGATTTGGTTTTGAGTATGTTGATCTTGTGAGTTTAGGTAGCATGCCTCTAGTTCATGGAAATGTATATGAAATTGTGTGAAAATTGGTGTGTAAGTCTTTGGAAGCATGAGTCAAGTGTAGTGTATGTTTAGAGTGTATATTAGAGTGTTAGGGTCAAGTTTGGAATGTTTTCAAGTAGTAAAACCAGTAGAAAAGGGCATTACAAGTTTGCCCGTATCGATACAGTACGAGCTATATCGGTACACGGGACGTGAATAAGGCATGGGAGTTGGAATTTTGGCCTGGGTATCGGTATGGTTCGAACAGTATCGATACGGTATTTGGCTATTTGAATCTTTGGATTCAGCCCTTTAAGCTGGGTATCGGCACACGAGAAAGAGTATCGGTACACCCCTATTCGATGTAAGCCTGAATATCGGTACTTGAGCAAGTGTACCAATACACTTCAAGCCATATCGGTACCTAGACCTGTGTACCAATACATGTATGTCAGTTATGTTGGTTGTATTAATGACATGTTTTAGATTTTTTTGCATTTTAGTCATTGTTTCGTATGTGTGCAATTCGAATGTGTTTGAATGTTCTGTTTTAGCTGTAGTTGGGCATGTAAGCATGTTACTTGACTAATTGAGGATTGGTAACCCAAAATTTAAGTAAGCCCGCGTAATTTTATAGATTTACAATTTGGTCCATAAATTACAAATACACACAATTGGATGTCGACTTGAAGCCCGATTCGGTCGAGAATTTAACTGCTGCCAGTATGCACTAGGATCTAATATTGCATCTAGAAAAGATAAAAGAAAAAAATGGACATAAATCTTGTTCTTCGGATTGGGTTTGCTCCGGCAAACCTAATGTAACCCTCGTGGTTTGGGTCTAGCGACTAGGCCGGGGCAAGGGGTTACAATAGGAATATTATAGCTTTCAAAATTCCTTTGTATGAGTATGATTCAGTTGTGGAGCGATGTAGGAGGCTTCATCATTTGTGCTCTGAAGCTTAACATACAACTTTGGTTAGGCGTTGATTGGCACCGAGATAAGCCTTTACGCCTGCGGGTCTAATTCTATAGAGCCGTCCTTGCTTAGGGTGGCATAAACTTAACGTTGATGGCAGTCGAGAGCTAGCTAATGGTGTTGCCACATGTGGGGGGTGTAATACGGGATCACGATGGTAAGTCGCTTGTAGGCTACTATAAGTATATTGGTATATGCTCGGTGTTGGAGGCAGAATTATGGGGCATATTTGTTGGGATGTTGTGTGCCTTGACAAAGGGTCTTCGTTGTGTAATTGTGGAGTCTGATTGCTAGGAGGCGATCCGTTTGCTTCATGATAGTCATGGTCGTGGTGGTAGGTTGTCCATCCTATGTCATATTCATGAGTTGGTTCAAAAGGATTGGTCTATTCGATTCCAGTATTTGGTAACTGGGTTGCAGACTTCCTTGCGCAACTGGCAAATCCCTCGAATTTTGATGTGCATTATCTTGCCTCTTCCCCCGGATGATGTGCTTGATATTTTTCACAGTGATGATCATGGTTGAGTTCATAAGTGACTTAATGGTTTTTGTTTGTTTTGTTTAGGTGTTATCCTTTAGTTTTGTTTCGACTTTATTTGGTATTATGCGTGTACTCTTTTCCTCCAATTAGGTTTAGGGAGATTTTTAACGAGGCACACATTAACACCTCCTATGTATGATTTTAGTCAATATAATCATACCATTTTACAAAAAAAATTATATCTCTTAATTGATGTTATAGTATATTTTTATAAGGCATAAAGTCAAAAAATACCCTCAACGTTTGACTGAATAGTCATTTCGGTCCCTATTCTTTTTTTGGTGCAATTCAACCCTCAACGTTTCATTTTGGGTCAAAATGGTTCCTCTACGGATGAAAATCGTTTGAAAACTAACAGTAAGCAGTTTGAAATGACTTGACAAAATGATAAGTCAGTAGGAAAAATTATTGTATATTTTATATAATTTTATAAAATTATTTTTTGACTGATGTAACGTTTCTTCAAGTCAACACATTTGTCTATATGATACTGACATGTTAGCGTGCACTGCTATATAGTTTTGTCACGTCATTTCAAGCCATTTAGCATCAGTTGACTGACAGTTTTCATCTGCAGAGGGGCCATTTTGACCCAAAATGAAACGTTGAGGGTTGAATTGCTCTAAAAAAGAATAGGGGCCAAAGTAACTATCCAGTCAAACGTTGGGGGCATTTTTTTGGCTTTATGCCTTTTTATAATACTTTATATTTTAATTGATGTTATAAATATTTTCTTATATTATTTTATATAAATAAATATATTATGTTATAAATAATTTTTATAAAATTAATAAATAAATATATTTATATCAATTAATTACATTTATAAAAGTAATATAAGAATATAAACTGAATATATTTATAATTAATATATTTACATCAACTAATTACATTTACATCATTTTGATATATCTGTCGTTACTACAAGAGGAGGGGAAGTTCTACTGTAAGGCAAGTTAAAAAAACGTGAAAATGAGGCTGATCGGTTGAGCCGGTATAAGGTTTTAACATAAATTCTTACGAGACGGTAACATAAATGCTTACGGTAAGTGTAAGAAAAATGGTAGTTACACACATGATTATCAGAGTAAGAAATTGTGTGATAACCAAGATCGTTACTCGATAACATTAATTCTTACAAAACACATAAGATTTTGGGTTGATACATAAGTTCTTATGGAACATACTTAGATTATTTCAAAAAATGTTAGAAAAAATATTATAACACAAATTCTTACTCAATATCACCAAACCCAAAACCCTTTCAACTTATGGTAAGAAATTATGTTAAAACCTAAACTCTTAAAGGATAACATTATTTCTTACCCAATTCATTATATTTTGGATAAGTACACAAATTCTTTAGGAACCAACATAAAGCCCTACACAAACGGTAGTAAAATATGTAATAACACAATTTCTTACCCCCTAAGAAAATGTGTAAGAAATTGTGTTATGACATAAAAAAGTAGAAGATAACATTCATTGTTACTGAACTCATAAGAAGTAAGGCAGCTACACAAATTGTTACAACACTTATGTCAATTATTACAGAGCTGGTAAGAAAAAAGGTAAATACTACAAATTCTTACCAAATATCACCAAATCTAAAACCAACCTAACTTATGGTAGGAAATTGTGTTATGACATAAACTCTTAAAGGATAACTCTATATGTTACCAAAGTCATAAGAAATAGGGTACCTACACAAATATGTACAAAACCTACACAAATGTTTATAGAAATGGTAAGAAAAAGGCAATAACATAAATTCTTACCACATATCACCAAATCTAAAACCATCGAAAGTTATGGTAAAAAATTGTGTTATAATATAAAATCTTAAAGGATAACTTTATATCTTACCAAACTCATAAGAAATAGGGTACCAACAAAAATTGTTATGAAACCTACATAAATTATTATAGAATCAGTAGAAAAAAAGCTTATAACACAAATTCTTACCCCATATAACCAAATCTTAAACCGGCGAAACTTATGGTAGGAAATTATGTTATAACATAAAGTCTTAAAAGGATGGTGTTGCTCATAATAAGTGCTACGCAATTGTGCAAGTATACACGTTGCAAGTTATAGTATAAAAGATATCGTCTCCACAGGGGTTGGTGCCACTTCAAGAATCTAGTCTCTTGCACTGTGAAAAGTAAAAACAAAAATAAAGGATTATAGGAGTTTAACTAATAACTAAACTAGAAAGCAATAAAGTAAAAGAAAAGATGAGATCAAATGAGAGAGAGATAGGCCAGGTTATCATGAGTTGAGGTGTGATAGCCGATTGGATCGTCTTGGTAAAAGAGTGCACGGGCAACTCAGTTGCCGTGGCAACTTGCACAACGGGGTTGCCTTGGCAACTAATCGATGGTTGCCTGGGCAACTAGTTGGGCAACTACTTGGGCGTCTGGGCAGCAATCTTCAAGGTTCGGCAGAGCGTTCTTCAATGGTTTCTTCTTATCCCTAAGTCGAAACTCTAGCAACTTGTGCATGCCTTGATAATACATCCCTGCGTGAATCAAGGGTGAACAACAACCAATCTTGCGCTCCTCTTAGCCGTTGAAATCCTTAACTTATTCCTAAGCCGGATTAATCTTCACCATCAATAGATTGAATAAAGATCATATTCATTCGTTTCTTGAATCTAACTCTCCCGATATTAGATAAATAGATGAAATCACGAGATCCTCTCCCAATTCACTCGCAAACAAGAATAAGAACCAAGAATGAATAAACCTTGAATAGAAAACTGCAAACTCTTATTACCTAAACAAAAACCAATAGTTTCTTACAACCACAAAACACAATAACCATAGCCAAATAGTTTTAGTTCATGGCTAGGTTCCAAAGAAACACAAGATAATTAATCTCTAGCATGAACCCAATCGAACAAGAAAGAAAAGATGAAGAATGAGGCTTGTCTAAATCCTCCTTGCCCTAGATGCTTGTCGAAAATTCTCTCATCTTGCCCTCCTTGGACTTGTCGAAATTCCCCTCTCTTGCTCTCTCTGGATTGTCGAAATCTCCATCTTATTTATAGGGCTAGGCCAAAGTCCTTCTTTGAGGAGGAAGTTAAGTTGGAATTAAATTATCTTTAAAGAATATAATTCTTTATTATAATTGTATTCCTACTAGAACTTCTCCCATCTTTTTGGAATTTAATTCTTCTTTAATCTCTGCATGGAAATCAAATTCCTTTGGATTTGAGCTTTGCTCCACGTCATCTTGAGCTTGTCTAGTCATCAATTTCGACTACCATATCACCTTTGCTCTTGTCGACAATTGCCCTAGCAACTGGCTCGGCGTCTCCTTCATGCATTGCCCTGGCAACTAGCTCGGCGTCTCCTTCATGCATTGCCCTGGCAACAGGTTCTAGCCTTGTTTAGGCAAGTGATCCTGCACATACACACAAAACACACCAAAGCAACATCTTTTCCCACAAAACTACCAAGTTATGTAATCAAGCTCAACAATGGAAGGAAACATGGATTAATGCATGAATGGCTAATTATGCAACTAATATGGGCCTAAGTCTAACAATAATATGAGTAAAAAAGGGTAAGAAAAATAGTACTTTTGAACACTTATCACACCCCCAAACTCGAACTATTGCTTGTCCTCAAGCAATGCAAACTAACAATTACTTGCCAAGACTTTAATCATCAAAGACATGCTTCAAACTTGAATTCAAACCTCGGAACCGTGGCACAAAGTATGATCACCTTTTAATTTTTCGGATAGCACAAAAATTACCCGGAACAAAACTATAATGCTCGTGACAATGTGTGTGCGTAGTTGTATACAAGTTGATTTTCAAGATTCTATGTGAACAATAGGCTTTTATCAATTTAATTATTGGGGCATTTATTTTTATTTTCACTAGAGCCAATTTCGGGCACCTCTAGCAAATTAAGCAATTTCTCATTTTATTGTAGTCGACTAGAGCCAATTTCGGGCACCTCTAGCGATCCTTTAATGTGCATTAACTACTAGAGCCAGTTTCGGGCACCTCTAGCAAGAAAGTGCAATTACTACTAGAGCCAGTTTTGGGCACCTCTAGCAAGAAATTAACTTTTAATTTTCAATTTTAAATTTACCCAAATTTTAAGCAACCTAAGTTCACTAAGTTTCTTTCAATCAACAAGCCACAACCATGTAAAAAAAATAAAAATTCAGCATCATAGTAAAATTCTAAGTTCTTTTCATGCAATCCTAAAATTAAAGGTTCTTTCAATTAAGCGCAGTGGCAAAAATTCATCATTGGATATTCAACAAGTCTTAAGCAATTAAATCCAATTAAAGGCATGGCAAGTAACATATGCAACTTATATGTGATTGCTAACGATGATTGCAACTGAACATGAAACTAACTATAAACCAACACCCCCCAAACTCTAAAGAAGCATTCTCCCCAATACACGTAAAAGTGAAACAAAATTTAAAAGAAACTTAATGAAATGAGTTAGTCGGAGAGGTCGTCACCTCGAGTGATAAGTTTCCTTCGTGTCGTTTGCTTGATTCATTTTTCAGTCGGTGGTTGAATACTGGTACCGCGTGAATAGCATTGCTTTGATTTGATCCATGTTTGCCGATGCAGGTTCACTTGCATGTGCATCAGTAGTTGCCAAAGCCATTGTTGTTGACTGGGCATCGCCAGTTTCTGTTGTGGTTGCTGTGGCAAGTAGTCGGCAGTGAATTTCCTTAGCATGGTGGTTGTGAGTCTTGTTGTGAAAAAGAAAACAAAGAAAACCTGAAAACTAAAGATAATGAAGAAAAATAAAATATCTCCTAAAAATAAAAATGAAAATAAAAAGAAAAAGAAAAAGAAAATATTGAAAGGAGAGCATGCTCATGCATCTCCTAAGGTGACCAATTCTTTGTTACGTTCCACATGGGCACCATTGTAGTGCTTCAATCTTTGTCCATTAACTTTGAATTCATGGTTGTCAGAGATGGACTTGATTATCACAGCACCATGGGAGAATGGTTTGACGACTTCGAATGGTCCTGACCATCTTGATTTCAGCTTTCCCGGGAAAAGTTTTAGTCGAGAATTGAATAGGAGAACTAGTTGCCCTGGCATGAATTGCCGTGGCAATAGTTTCTTGTCATGCCATTGCTTTGTTTTCTCCTTGTAGATTCGTGCATTGTTATAGGCGAGTGCACGAATTCTTCTATCTCATTGAGGTCCAACAAACGCTTTTGTCCGGCACTTTCCCAATCCATATTCACGGTCTTGATTGCCCAGTATGGCTTGTGTTCGATTTCCACCGGTAGATGACATGTTTTTCCATAGACAAGTCGGAAGGGGGACATAC
This sequence comes from Hibiscus mutabilis, assembly GCA_019671005.1. Lineage (NCBI taxonomy): Eukaryota > Viridiplantae > Streptophyta > Magnoliopsida > Malvales > Malvaceae > Hibiscus > Hibiscus mutabilis. The sequence continues at coordinate 25,080,956 of CM033713.1, forward strand.
CTAAGGGTGTTTTGAATGCAGTGCGATATGCCCAAAGTGCGTCATCTAGTCTTAATGACCAATCCTTCCTAGAGGGATTTACAACTTTCTCGAGTATACCCTTCAATTCTCGGTTGGAAATTTTTGCTTGCCCGTTGGTTTGTGGGTGATATGCCGTGGCAATCTTGTATGATATGCCGAAGCGTTGCAACATCTTGGCAATTAGTCTGTTGTCAAAATGCTTGCCTTCGTCACTGATAATTGCTCTCGGCATCCCAAATCGTGTAAATATGTTTTTCTGCAAGAATCATTGCACGGTCTTGGAATCGTTATTGGGAACTGCAGCTGCCTCAACCCATTTAGACACGTAGTCGACGGCAAGTAAGATGTAGAGGTTGTCGAATGAAGATGGGAAAGGTCCCATAAAATTGATCCCCCACACATCGAACAATTCCACCTCGATGATGTTCTGGAGTGGCATCTCATGTCGTCTAGAGATATTGCCCGTCCTCTGGCAACGATCACATTGCTTGTAAAAGTCTTGGGCATCTTTGTACAATTTTGGCCAATACAAACCGGATTGCAAAACTTTGGCCGCGGTACGAGTTCCTCCAAAATGTCCTCCATAGGGTGAAGAATGACATTGTCGGAGTACATTCTGTTGCTCTTCTTCAAGGACACATCGGCATATAACCTGATCTGCACATTGTTTAAACAAAAGAGGCTCGTCCCAAAAGTAATGCTTAGCATCATGGCGGAACCGCTTATTCCCTTGATGAGTATTGCCATAAGGTAAAATACCATAAACAAGGAAATTAACTAAATCCGCGTACCAGGGTATTGCCGAGGCATGTGCTGCCGTGGCGACTGCTCCCAAGATTGTCGAGTCGTGCGCGTCAAAGGCTGCTGCTGCGTCGAGAGTTGCCGAGGCGTGCCCGTCCATGGTTGCCGAGGCGTCGAGGGTTGCCGAGGCATACGCGTCCATGGTCGTTGAGGCAACTAAAAGTTGTTCATCCGGGAATGCATCGCATATCTCTAGATCCGCGTCCTCCTCCCTTTTGCGTTCCAAACGTGATAAGTGATCGGCCACTTGATTTTCTGTTCCTTTCCTGTCCTTAATTTCAATATCAAATTCTTGTAAAAGTAATATCCAACGAATCAAACGAGGTTTGGCATCCTTTTTAGCAAATAGATATTTGATTGCCGAATGGTCCGTATGAACAATTACCTTTGTACCAATCAAATAGGATCAGAACTTGTCAAATGCGAAAACTACAGCTAGTAACTCTTTCTCCGTTGTTGTGTAATTCACTTGAGCACTATTAAGAGTTTTACTAGCGAAGTATATCACATGGAAGGTCTTACCTATGCGTTGGCCTAGGACTGCTCCTACCGCGAAATTGCTTACATCACACATGAGCTCAAAAGGTAGCGTCCAATCTGGTGGAACAACAATGGGTGCCGAGGCAAGCTTTTTCTTTAGGGTTTCGAATGCTTGGGTGCAAGAATTATCAAAATCGAAGACTTTATCCTGTTCAAGCAAATTGCACAATGGTTTAGTGATTTTAGAAAAATTATGAATGAACCTCCTGTAAAAACCTGTATGTCCAAGAAAGCTTCGAATTCCTTTAACCGAACTTGGTGGGGGTAATCTCTCGATCACGTCCACCTTGGCTTTGTCTACTTCAATTCCCTTGGATGAAATCTTGTGGCCGAACACTATTCCTTCATCTACCATAAAATGGCATTTCTCCCAATTGAGGACTAAATTAGTTTCTTCACATCTTGCCAACACCCTCTCTAAATTACCGAGACAGCTGTCGAAGTCATTACCAAAGACAGAAAAATCATCCATGAAGATCTCAAGGAAGTCTTCGACCATGTCTGAAAAGAGCACCATCATGCATCTTTGGAAGGTTGCCAGAGCGTTACACAATCCGAATGGCATCCTTCGGAAGGCATAAGTACCGTATGGGCATGTGAAGGTTGTCTTTTCTTGATCTTCTGGTGCTATGGCAATTTGATTGTAACCTGAATAACCATCAAGAAAACAATAAAAGGGTTTACCTGCAAGACGGTCAAGCATTTGATCAATAAAGGGTAATGGGAAGTGATCTTTCCTAGTGGCTTTGTTTAGCTTTCGATAATCCATACAAACCCTCCAACCGGTCACAGTCCTGGTTGGAATGAGTTCATTGTTTTCATTACTTACCACCGTTATACCTCCCTTTTTCGGTACGCATTGTACCAGACTTACCCATGTACTATCAGAGATAGGGTATATAATGCCGGTGTCAAGCCACTTGATGATTTCTTTCATTACAACCCCTTTCATGGCATGATTCAGTCTCCTCTGGGCCTCAATTGAAGGTTTGTGATCATCTTCCAACAAAATCTTGTGCATGCACACTGCCGGGCTAATTCCCTTCAAGTCGGCAATTATCCACCCTATTGCCTTTTTGTGTAGCTTCAACATCTTGATCAGCTTCTTTTCCTTCTCAGGCTGTAACTTAGAAGAAACAATTACATGCAATGTATTATCGGTTCCTAAGTATGCATATTTTAGTTGCTCTGGCAATTGTTTCAACTCAAGAATCAATGGTTGTTCAATAGAGGGTTTTTCGAGCTTACCTTCCTTACCTGAGTAATCCAGTGGTTCAAAGTATGTACCTGGTCGATTGACTAGCCAATTTGCCTCTTCTTGTTGTTCTTCATCGACCGGTTCTTCATACTCCTCAGGTTCCTCTTGATTGGCAGTGTAGTTGCCGAGGCAACTAAATTCCTCGTCGAAGTTAAACGCTGTCGTGGCATGAAGAAGTTGGCATTCTTCTGGATCATCGGCATTCCTTAGTGTTTGGAATACATTTAGCTTAACTTGCTGGTCATTCACCCTAATTGTGAGTTCTCCCTTTTCAACATCGATCAAGGTTCTCCCTATTGCAAGGAATGGTCTCCAGAGAATGATTGGTGCATGCTCATCTACTTCACAATCCAAAACAATAAAGTCAGCGGGAAAAATAAATTTATCAACTTTTACCAGTATGTCCTCGATTTTTCCCTCTGGATGCATATAGGATCTGTCAGCTAGCTGCAACATAACTGTTGTAGGTCTTGCCTTCCCGATTCCTAGTTTCTGGAAAACCGATTTAGGCATCAAGTTTATGCTAGCCCCAAGGTCGCATAATGCTTTCCCGACATAGTGATTTCCAATAGAACAGGGTATTGGGAAATTTCCGGGATCCTTCAACTTGGGTGGCATACGATTGTGCAACATTTCCATGCATCCCTCTGTTGCGGCAACTGTTTCAAACTCTCATAGCCTTGTTCTCTTGGACACAATGTCTTTAAGAAACTTGGCATAGTTTGGCATTTGTTCAATTGCTTCCACCAATGGCAAGTTGATGTGGACTTGCTTTAGGATATCAAGAAACTTCTTGAATTGGTATTCTTGCTTTTGTCGCTTCAACCTTTGTGGGAAAGGTGGTGGAAGTCGGATATCTTCGATCCTTTCATTAGTTTGAAACCTGATTGACGACATTGTCGGGACAACTGGAGTTGCCAAGGCATTATCAACTGGGGTTGCCGAGGCGTCTTTATCGTCGGTTGCCGAGGCATGCTTATTGCCAGTTTCTGCGGCAATTCCTGGTTCAGCATCTGAGGCTTTGCCGCTAGGTTCGTCTTGATCTTTTTGTGGAGTTTTGTTTGATGAGCGGGTTTGAGACTCTCTAAGTTGTTGGCCACTTCTAGTGGTGATTGCCTTACATTGCTCATGGCCAGTTCCTCTTGCAACTTCAGTATCGCAAGGTAAACCTCATTGCGGTCTAGTATTCAGATTTTGAGCAAATTGTCCGACTTGATTTTCCAATGATTTGATTGCCGCCTCTTGGTTTTGCAATCTCATCTCGGTCCTATTAATAAAAGCATCAGTTCTTTTTATGAAGTTACTATTCTCAGCCATATAAGATTCAGTTTTCATCATAAAAGCATTTAGAGAATTTTCCAAAGAACTAGATGTTGTCGGTTGTTGTTGCGACAACTGTTGCTATGGCATATTCTGCTGGAATCCCGATGCTTGTGAATTCTGATTGTTCTGGTTTAGAGCATTGTTTGGATTACTCCATGAAAAATTTGGGTGCTTCTTCCAAGCTAGATTGTATGTATTGGACATCACATTGTTGTTCCGATTGTAATTCCCCATATAGAAGCTGGATTCTGGATTCTGCATACATTCAGAAGAATTATGGTTATCACCACATTACTCACAAAAAGAATCCATTACCTTGACCTCATGTGTGTTGTTTGGTTTTTGCATGTTCTGGACCATCTTGGTTAGAGTGGCCAATTGTGCTAAAATTGAATCTGATGATCCTAGTTCATGTATTGTGGCTTGGCGTCTAACTCCTCATCTTCTAGTAGATGAGAATTGATAATCATTCTTAGCCAGCCTGTTTAAATTTGCATTGCTTCTTCCGGCGACTTATCTAGGAGTATGCCATTTGCTGAGGCATCTAGCATCATCCTTGTTGGTGTATTCACGGCGTTGTAAAACATTGTTACTTGAGTCCACACCGGGAATCCGTGTAGGGGGCATTTGTGTAGAAGTTCTCTATATCGCTCCCAAGCCTCATACATGGATTCATCATCTGTCTGCCGAAAAGAAGTAATGTCATTACGAAGCTTATTAGTCAAATTTGTAGGATTAAACTGACCAAGGAAATCACGACAAAGATCGGTCCAAGATGCTATTGATCCGGCAGGAATGCTATTCATCCATGCTTTCGCCCTATCCCTCAGTGAAAAGGGGAATACTCTTAATCGTAAGACATCGGGGGTGACTCCGTGTATTTTGAACGAGTTGCAAATCTCGAGGAAAGATTTCAGATGTTGCCGTGCATCTTCAGTTGCTGAGCCGCCAAATTGACCTATTGTGTTGATCATATTAAACATTACCTGTTTTAACTCAAAGTGATCGGCTTCAATTTCAGGTGCGACAACTCCTGGATTAAGTCCATCAAGATCTTCTTCAAGATAGTCTCGAATAGTTATGTTTCGTGCAAGAATCACTCCTCCTCCTGCTGGAACATCTTGATAAATATTGCCGTCTTGATTAGCCATTGCTGCTCTTATCCTTCGTGTAAGTCTTTGTAAGGTTCGTTCAATTTCTGGATCAAAGGGATATTCTGGTGTAGTCGGTCTCGCCCTGGTCATATACCAATGCAAAACCAAAGTTTGTTAGCCCTTTGAATCTTAAACAAGAAAAGTAAAAAGAAAGTGCAAGAAAATAAAAACAAAGTCGCTATTGCCAATCCCCGGCAACGGCTCCAAAAACTTGTTGCGCGTAATAAGTGCTACGCAATTGTGCAAGTATACACGTTGCAAGTTATAGTATAAAAGATATCGTCTCCACAGGGATTGGTGCCACTTTAAGAATCTAGTCTCTTGCACTGTGAAAAGTAAAAACACAAATAAAGGATTATAAGAGTTTAACTAATAACTAAACTAGAAAGCAATAAAGTAAAAGAAAAGATGAGATCAAATGAGAGAGAGATAGGCCAGGTTATCGTGAGTTGAGGTGTGATAGCCGATTGGATCGTCTTGGTAAAAGAGTGCACGGGCAACTCAGTTGCCGTGGCAACTTGCACAACGGGGTTTCCTTGGCAACTAATCGATGGTTACCTGGGCAACTACTTGGGCGTCTGGGCAGCAATCTTCAAGGTTTGGCAGAGCGTTCTTCAATGGTTTCTTCTTATCCCTAAGTCGAAACTCTAACTACTTGTGCATGCCTTGATAATACATCCCTGCGTGAATCAAGGGTGAACAACAACCAATCTTGCACTCCTCTTAGCCGTTGAAATCCTTAACTTATTCCTAAGCCGGATTAATCATCACCATCAATAGATTGAATAAAGATCATATTCATTCGTTTCTTGAATCTAACTCTCCCGATATTAGATAAATAGATGAAATCACGAGATCCTCTCCCAATTCACTTTCAAACAAGAATAAGAACCAAGAATGAATAAACCTTGAATAGAAAAGTGCAAACTCTTATTACCTAAACAAAAACCAATAGTTTCTCACAACCACAAAACACAATAACCATATCCAAATAGATTTAGTTCATGGCTAGGTTCCAAAGAAACACAAGATAATTAATCCCTAGCATGAACCCAATCGAACAAGAAAGAAAAGATGAAGAAGGAGGCTTGTCGAAATCCTCCTTGCCCTAGATGCTTGTCGAAAATTCTCTCCTCTTGCCCTCCTTGGACTTGTCAAAATTCCCCTCTCTTGCTCTCTCTGGATTGTCGAAATCTCCATCTTATTTATAGGGCTAGGCCAAAGTCCTTCTTTGAGGAGGAAGTTAAGTTGGAATTAAATTATCTTTAAAGAATATAATTCTTTATTATAATTGTATTCCTACTAGAACTTCTCCTATCTTTTTGGAATCTAATTCTTCTTTAATCTCTGCATGGAAATCAAATTCCTTTGGGTTTGGGCTTTGCTCCACGTCATCTTGGGCTTGTCTAGTCATCAATTTTGACTACCATATCACCTTTGCTCTTGTCGATAATTACCCTGGCAACTGGCTCGGCGTCTCCTTCATGCATTGCCCTGACAACTAGCTCGGCGTCTCCTTCATGCATTGCCCTGACAACTGGTTCTAGCCTTGTTTAGGCAAGTGATCCTGCACATACACACAAAACACACCAAAGCAGCATCTTTTCCCACAAAAACTACCAAGTTATGTAATCAAGCTCAACGATGGAAGGAAACATGGATTAATGCATGAATGACTAATTATGCAACTAATATGGGCCTAAGTCTAACAATAATATGAGTAAAAAAGTGTAAGAAAAATAGTACTTTTGAACACTTATTAGATGGCTCTATATTTACCAAACTCATAACAAATAGGGCACCTACACAAATTGTTATCGGACCTATATAAACTATTACATAACTGGTAAGAAAAAAGGTAATAGCACAATTTCCCTATGTAACCTATTTTAAAACGAGCAAAACTTCTGGTAAGAAATTTGTTATAACATAAAATCTTAAATGATAACTTTATATCTTATCAAACTCATAGGAAATATTGTACCTACACAAATATTTACCAAACCTACATATACTTTTATAGTACCGGTAAGTAAAAAGGTAATAATACAAATTCTTACCCCATATCATCTAATCTAAAACCAGCGAAACTTTTGGTGAGAAATTGTGTTATAACATGAAATCTTAAAGGATAACTCTATCTGTTACCAAACTCATAAGAAATAGTGTACCTACACAAATATTTACCACACCTTCATAAACTTTTATAGTACCGGTAAGAAAAAAGGTAATAACATAAATTCCTACCCCATATCACCAAATCTAAAACCAGCCCAACTTATGGTAGGATATTGTATTATGACATAAACTTTGAAAGGATAAGTCTATATGTTGTCAAACTCATAGTAAATAAGGTACCTACACAAATAATTATGAAACCTACATAAACTTTGATAGAATCAGTAAGAAAAAAAGGTAATAACACATATTCTTACCCCATATGACCTAATCTAAAACCAGCAAAACTTTTGGTAAGAAATTGTGTTATAACATAAAATCTTAAAGGTTAATCCTATATGTTACCAAACTCATAATAAATTCCTACCCTATTTCGCCGAATCTAAAACCATCCCAACTTATGGTAGAAAATTGTGTTATAACATAAACTCTTAAAGGATAACCTTATATCTTACCAAACTCATAAGAAATACGGTACCTATGCAAATTGTTACGAAATACATCATTATTACAAAGATGGTAATAAAAAAGGTAATAGCACAAATTTTTACCACATATCACCAAATCTAAAACCAACCCAACTTATGGTAGGAAATTCTTAACCCATATTACCAAATTTTAAAGGACAACTCTATATCTTGCCAAACTCATAAGAAATAGGGTACCTACACAATTTGTTACGTAACCTACATAAATTATTACAAAAACGATACGAAAAAAGGTAATAACACAAAATCTTACCCCATATAATGAAATCTTAAACCAACAAAACTTATGGTAAGAAACTGTGTTATACATAAACTCTTAAAAGATAACTCTATATCTTATCAAACTCATAAAAATAGGGTACCTACACAAATTATTACCGAATCTACATAAACTATTAGAGAAACAGTAAGGAAAAGGTAATAACACAAATTCTTACCCCATATCACCAAATCTAAAGCTAGCCAAATTTATGGTAAGAAATTATGTTATAACATAAAATCTTAAAGGACAACTTTATATCTTTCCAAACTAATAAGAAATAGGGTACCTACACAAATTTTTTACAAAACCTACATAAATTATTAGAGAGATGGTAATAAAAACGGTAATAACACAAATTCTTACCCCATATCACCAAATCTAAAATCCACCCAACTTATGATAGAAAATTGTGTTATAACATAAAATCTTAAAGGATACTCAATTTCTTACCAAACTCATAAGAAATAGGGAACCTACACAAATTGCTACGAAACCTATATAATTTATTGCAAAACTGGTAAGAAAAAAGGCAATAACACGAAACACCAGCAAAAACGCAAAACACCAGAATAAAACCATAACCCGACATTGAACAAAGCACTGCCCTAACCAACACCAACTAACTGTCACAACAACCAAAGGTAACAACACCCACCCTCCACCTAAGCGCATCCCCATCACGCATGCCCTTCACACTCTATCACCGCCCTCACCCAGGCAAAACCAACCACACAGAGTTGTACCTAGCAACAATCGCCAACAAAGCACGCTGCTCACACCCTAAAGAATGGCCCGAAACAATGTACTATGATCCACGCTTTCCTTTGCTAATGCGTCGGCGAGACCTTTTGCCTTACGGAATGTATGAACGAAACTAACACGCGCACCCCCACCACACGCTAAATCAATGTTGACAAACAACTCCCATAAATGCCAAGGTCTTTTTTCGGACTGCAATACCCAACCAAGCGCCACTCGCGAATCCGATTCCACAACCAAAGCATATTTTGCACTCCATCGCGAACAAATAAATAGCTCCAACGCAGACGCGATGGCCCGAATTTCCACTTTATTGGACTCCACCATCCCCAACGGACCAGAAAAGAATACAGGAAATCTACCCTCTACATCACACAACACTCCACCATAACCACTCGGTCCCAGCTTGACCCTTGCCGAACCATCGACATTGAACTTCAAATTTCCACCATTCAGAGGCTGCCAACACACTTCCCTATAAATGTTTGGAATACTACGTGATAAGTGTTCAAAAGTACTATTTTTCTTACCCTTTTTACTCATATTATTGTTAGACTTAGGCTCATATTAGTTGCATAATTAGCCATTCATGCATTAATCCATGTTTCCTTCCATCGTTGAGCTTGATTACATAACTTGGTAGTTTTTGTGGGAAAAGATGTTGCTTTGGTATGTTTTGTGTGTAAGTGCAAGATCACTTGCCAAAGCAAGTCTAGAGCTAGTTGCCAGGGCAATACATGAAGGAGACGCCGAGCCAGTTGCCATGGCAATTGTCGACAAGAGCAAATGTGATATGGTAGTCGAAATTGATGACTAATCAAGCCCAAGATGACGTGGAGCAAAGCCCAACCCCAAAGGAATTTGATTGCCATGCAGAGATTAAAGAAGAATTAAATTCCAAGAAGATAGGAGAAGTTCTAGTAGGAATACAATTATAATAAAGAATTATATTCTTTAAAGATAATTTAATTCCAACTTAACTTCCTCCTTAAAGAAGGACTTTGCCCTAGCCCTATAAATAGGATGGAGATTTCGACAACTTAGAGAGAGCAAAGAGAGGGGAATTTTGACAAGTCCAAGGAGGGCAAGAGGAGAGAATTTTCGACAAGCATCTAGGGCAAGGATGATTTCGACAAGCCTCCTTCTTCATCCTTTTCTTTCTTGTTCGATTGGGTTCATGCTAGGGATTATTTATCTTGTGTTTCTTTAGAACCTAGCCATGAACTAAATCTATTTGGCTATGGTTATTGTGTTCTGTGGTTGTGAGAAACTATTGGTTTTTGTTTAGGTAATAAGAGTTTGCACTTTTCTATTCAAGGTTTATTCATTCTTGGTTCTTATTCTTGTTTGCGAGTGAATTGGGAGAGGATCTCGTGATTTCATCTATTTATCTAATATCGGGAGAGTTAGATTCAAGAAACGAATGAATATGATCTTTATTCAATCTAGTGATGGTGAAGATTAATCCGGCTTAGGAATAAGTTAAGGATTTCAACGGCTAAGAGGAGCGCAAGATTGGTTGTTGTTCACCCTTGATTCACGCAGGGATGTATTATCAAGGCATGCACAAGTAGCTAGAGTTTCGACTTAGGGATAAGAAGAAACCATTGAAGAACGCTCTGCCGAACCTTGAAGGTTGCTGCCCAGACGCCCAAGTAGTTACCCAGGCAACCATCGATTAGTTGCCAAGGCAACCCCGTTGTGCAAGTTGCCACGGCAACTGAGTTGCCCATGCACTCTTTTACCTAGACGATCCAATTGGCTATCACACCTCAACTCACGATAACCTGGCCTATCTCTCTCTCAATTGATCTCATCTATTCATTTACTTTATTGCTTTGTAGATTAGTTAAACTTCTATAATCTTTTATTTGTGTTTTTACTTTTTACAGTGCAAGAGACTAGATTCTTGAAGTGGCACCAATCCCTGTGGAGACGGTATCTTTTATACTATAACTTGCGACGTGTATACTTGCACATTTGCGTAGCACTTATTACACGCAACAAGTTTTTGGCGCCGTTGCCGGGGATTGGCAATAGCGACTTTGTTTTTATTTTCTTGCATTTTTTTTTTCTTGTTTAAGATTCAAAGGGCTAACAAACTTTGGTTTTGCATTGGTATATGACCAGGGCGAGACCGACTACACCAGAATATCCCTTTGATCCAGAAATCGAACGAACCTTACAAAGACTTAGACGAAGGATAAGAGCAGCAATGGCTAATCAAGACGACAATATTTATCAAGATGTTCGAGGAGGAGGAGGAGTGATTCTGCATCAATGTAACTATTCGAGACTATCTTGAAGAAGATCTTGATGGACTTAATCCGGAGTTGTCGCACCTGAAATTGAAGCCGACCACTTTGAGTTGAAACCGATAATGTTTAATATGATCAACACAATTGGTCAATTTGGTGGCTCAAAGAATCGAAGATGCGCGGCAACATCTGAAATCTTTCCTCGAGATTTGAAACTCGTTCAAAATACACGAGTCACCCCGATGTCTTACGATTAAGATTATTCCCTATTCACCTTTGAGGATAGGGCGAAAGCATGGTTGAATAGCATTCTGCCGGATCAATAACATCTTGGACCGATCTTTGTCGTGATTTCCTTGCTCGGTTTAATCCTACAAATTTGGTGATAAGCTTCAGAACGACATTACTTCTTTTCGGCAGGCGGATGATGAATCCATGTACGAGGCTTGGGAGCGATATAGAGAACTTCTACACAAATGCCCCTACACGGATTCGGTGTGGACTCAAGTAACAATGTTTTACAACGCCGTGAATACACCAACAATGATGATGCTAGATGCCTCGGCAAACGGCATACTCCTAGATAAGTCGCCGGAAGAAGCAATGCAAATTTTAAATAGGCTGGCCAAAAATGATTATCAATTCCCATCTACTAGGAGATGGTGAGTTAGACGCCAAGCCACAATACATGAACTAGGATCATCATATTCAATTTCGGCACAATTGGCCACTTTAACCAAGATGGTGCAGAACATGCAAAAACCAAACAACACACATGAAGTCAAGGTAATGGATTCTTTTTGTGAGTTATGTGGTGATAACCATAATTCTTCTGAATGTATGCAGAATCCGGAATCCAGCTTCTATGTGGGGAATTACAACCGGAGCAATAACGTGATGTCCAATACATACAATCCAGCTTGGAAGAAGCACCCAAATTTTTCATGGAGTAATCCCAACAATGCTCTAAACCGAACAATCAATTTGCACAAGCATCGGATTCCAAAGTAGAATATGCCACGGCAACGGATGCCGCAGCAACAACCGACAACATCTAGTTCTTTGGAAAATTCTCTAAATGCTTTTATGATGAAAACTGAATCTTATATGGCCGAGAATAGTAATTTCATAAAAAGAACTAATGCTTTTATTAACAGGACCGAGATGATATTGCAAAACCAAGAGGCGACAATCAAATCATTGGAAAATCAAGTCGGACAGTTTGCTCAAAATCTGAATACTAGACCGCAAGGAGGTTTACCTAGCGATACTGAAGTCGCAAGAGGAACTGGCCATGAGCAATGTAAGGCAATCACCACTAGAAGTGGCCAACAACTTAGAGAGGCTCAAACCCGCTCATCAAATAAAACTCCACAAAAAGATCAAGACAAACCTAGCGGCAAAGCCTCAGATGCTGAACCAGGAATTGCCGCGGCAACCGACAATAAGCATGCCTCAGCAACCGACGATAAAGATGCCTCGGCAACTTACGATAAGCACGCCTCAGCAACCCCAAGTGATACCACCTCGGCAACTCCAGATGTCCCGGTAATGCCGTCAATCAGATTTCAAACCAATGAAAGAATCGAAGATATCCGACTTCCACCACCATTCCCACAAAGGTTGAAGCGACAAAAGCAAGAGTATCAATTCAAGAAGTTTCTTGATATCCTAAAACAAGTCCACATCAACTTGCCATTGGTGGAAGCAATTGAACAAATGCCAAACTATGCCAAGTTTCTTAAAGACATTGTGTCCAAGAGAACAAGGCTAGGAGAGTTTGAAACAGTTGCCGCAACAGAGGGATGCATGGCAATGTTGCACAATCGAATGCCACCCAAGTTGAAGGATCCCAGAAGTTTCACAATACCCTGTTCCATTGGAAACCACTATGTCGGGAAAGCATTATGCGACCTTGGGGCTAGCATAAACTTGATGCCTAAATCAGTTTTCCAGAAACTAAGAATCGGGAAGGCAAGACCTACAACAGTTATGCTACAGCTAGCCGACAGATCCTATGTGCATCTAGAGGGAAAAATTGAGGACATACTGGTAAAAGTTGATAAATTTATTTTTCCTCGCTAACTTTATTGTATTGGATTGTGAAGCAGATGAGCATGCACCCATCATTCTCGGGAGACCATTCCTAGCAACAGGGAGAACCTTGATCGATGTTGAAAAGGGAGAACTCACAATGAGGGTGAATGACCAGCAAGTTAAACTAAATGTGTTCCAAACACTAAGGCATGCCGATGATCCAGAAGAATGCCAACTTCTGCATGCCACGGCAGAGTTTAACTTCGATGAGGAATTTAGTTGCCTCGGCAACTACATTGCCGATCAAGAGGAACCTGGGGAGTATGAAGAACCGGTCGATGAGGAACAACAAGAAGAGGCAAATTGGCTAGTCAATCGACCAGGTACATACTTTGAACTACTGGATTACTCAAGTAAGGAAGGTAAGCTTGAAAAACCCTCTATTGAACAACCACCGATTCTTGAGTTGAAACAATTGCCAGAGCAACTAAAATATGCATACTTAGGAACCGATAATAGATTGCCTGTAATTATTTCTTCTAAGTTACAGCCTGAGCAGGAAAAGAAGCCGATCAAGATGTTGAAGCTACACAAAAAGGTAATAGGGTGGACAATTGCCGACTTGAAGGGAATTAGCCCGGCAGTGTGCATGCACAAGATTTTGTTGGAAGATGATCACAAACCTTCAATTGAGGCCCAGAGGAGACTGAATCATTCCATGAAAGGGGTTATAATGAAAGAAATCATCAAGTGGCTTGACGCCGGCATTATATACCCTATCTCTGATAGTACGTGGGTAAGTCCGGTACAATGTGTACCGAAAAAGGGAGGTATAACAGTGGTAAGTAATGAAAATAATGAACTCATTCCAACCAGGACTGTGACCAGTTGGAGGGTTTGTGTGGATTATCGAAAGCTAAACAAAGCCACCAGGAAAGATCACTTCCCATTACCCTTTATTGATCAAATGCTTGATCGTCTTGCAGGTAAACCCTTTTATTGTTTTCTTGATGGTTATTCAAGTTACAATCAAATTGCCATAGCACCAGAAGATCAAGAAAAGACAACCTTCACATGCCCATACGGTACTTATGCCTTCCGAAGGATGCCGTTCGGATTGTGTAACGCCCCGACAACCTTCCAAAGATGCATGATGGCACTCTTTTCAGATATGGTCGAAGACTTCCTTGAGATTTTCATGGATGATTTTTCTATTTTTGGTAATGACTTCGACAGCTGTCTCGGCAATTTAGAGAGGGTGTTGGCAAGATGTGAAGAAACTAATTTAGTCCTCAATTGGGAGAAATACCATTTTATGGTAGATGAAGGAATAGTGCTCAGACACAAGATTTCATCCAAGGGAATTGAAGTAGACAAAGCCAAGGTGGACGTGATCGAGAGATTACCCCCACCAAGTTCGGTTAAAGGAATTCGAAGCTTTCTTGGACATGCAGGTTTTTACAGGAGGTTCATTCATAATTTTTCTAAAATCACTAAACCCTTGTGTAATATGCTTGAACAAGATAAAGTCTTCGATTTTGATGATTCTTGCACCCAAGCATTCGAAACCCTAAAGAAAAAGCTTGCCTCGGCACCCATTGTCGTTCCACCAGATTGGACGCTGCCTTTTGAGCTCATGTATGATGCAAGTGATTTCGCGGTAGGAGCAGTCCTATGCCAACGTACAGGTAAAACCTTCTATGTGATATATTACGCTAGTAAAACTCTTAATAGTGCTCAAGTGAATTACACAACAACGGAGAAAGAGTTACTAGCCATAGTTTTCGCATTTGACAAGTTCCGATCCTATTTGATTGGTAAAAGGGTAATTGTTCATACAAACTATTCGGCAATCAAATACTTATTTGCTAAAAAGGATGCTAAACCTCGTTTGATTCGTTGGATATTACTTTTACAAGAATTTGATATTGAAATTAAAGACAAGAAAGGAACAGAAAATCAAGTGGCCGATCACTTATCCCGTTTGGAACGTAATAGAGAGGAGGACGCGGATCTAGAGATATACGATGCATTCTCGGATGAACAAATTTTAGTTGCCTCGGCAACCATGGACGCACATGCCTCGGCAACCCTTGACGCCTCGACAACCATGGATGTTCACGCCTCGGTAATTCTGGGAGCAGTCACCACGACAGCACATGCCTCGGTAATACCCTGGTACGCGGATTTAGTTAATTTCCTTGTTTGTGGTATTTTTCCTTATGGCATTACTCACCAAGGGAAGAAGCGGTTCCGCCATGATGCTAAGCATTACTTTTGGGACGAGCCTCTTTTGTTTAAACAATGTGCAGATCAGGTTATACGCCGATGTGTCCCTGAAGAAGAGCAACAGAATGTACTCCGGCAATGCCATTCTTCACCCTATGGAGGACATTTTGGAGGAACACGTACCGCGGCCAAAGTTCTGCAATCCGATTTGTATTGGCCAACATTGTTCAAAGATGCCCAAGACTTTTACAAGCAATGTGATCGTTGCCAGAGGATGGGCAATATCTTTAGACGACATGAGATGCCACTCCAGAACATCATCGAGGTGAAATTGTTCGATGTATGGGGGATCGATTTTATGGGACCTTTCCCATCTTCATTCGGCAACCTCTACATTCTACTTGCCGTCGTGTCTAAATGGGTTGAGGCAGCTGTAGTTTCCAAAACGATTCCAAGACCGTGCAACGATTCTTGCAGAAAAACATATTTACACGGTTTGGGATGCCAAGAGCAATTATCAGTGACGAAGGCAAGCATTTTGACAACAGACTAATTGCCAAGATGTTGCAACGCTTCGGCATATCACACAAGATCGCCACGGCATATCACCCACAAACCAACGGGCAAGCAGAAATTTCCAACCGGGAATTGAAGGGTATACTCGAGAAGGTTTTAAATCCCTCAAGGAAGGATTGGTCATTAAGACTAGATGACGCACTTTGGGCATATCGCACTGCATTCAAAACACCCTTAGGTATGTCCCCCTTCCGTCTTGTCTATGGCAAAACATGCCATCTACCGGTGGAAATCGAACACAAGGCATACTGGGCAATCAAGACCGTGAATATGGATTGGGAAAGTGCCGGACAAAAGCGTTTGTTGGACCTCAATGAGATAGAAGAATTCCGTGCACTCGCCTATAACAATGCACGAATCTACAAGGGGAAAACAAAGCGATGGCACGACAAGAAACTATTGCCACGTCAATTCATGCCAGGGTAACTAGTTCTCTTATTCAATTCTCGGCTAAAACTTTTCCCGGGAAAGCTGAAATCAAGATGGTCGGGACCATTTGAAGTTGTCAAGCCATTCGCCCATGGTGCCGTGATAATCAAGTCCATCTCTGACAACCATGAATTCAAAGTTAATGGACAAAGATTGAAGCACTACAATGGTGCCCATGTGGAACGTAACAAAGAAGTGGTCAACTTAGGAGATGCATGAGCATACTCTCCTTTCAATATTTTCTTTTTCTTTTTATTTTCATTTTTATTTTTAGGAGATATTTTATTTTTTCATTATCTTTAGTTTTCAGGTTTTCTTTGTTTTCTTTTACACAACAAGACTCACAACTACTATGCTAAGGAAATTTACTGCCGAGATTCTTGCCCCGGCAACCAATGAAGAAGATGTCGCGACAACCTACATCGTGCCTGCACAAGCTGATGCCACGGCAACCAAAGCTAAAGACATCCCGGCAACAAGAAAACAACCGTCGCGTTCAAGCAAGAGAATCAAGACACCGACCAAAAGGAAACTAATCATCTACGATGACGAACTCTCAGAGTAAGTCCTTGTATGTATTTTATTTTTCGTTAGTTTTATTTTTCTTTAAAGCATGTATTGAGGACAATGCCTCACTCGAGTTTGGGGGGGATTGTTATTAGTAGTTACCATGTTTAGTTACATTCACTTAAGTATTACATTTAGGATACATAAATTGCTTGCCATGCCTTTAATTGAAACAAGAATTGCTTACATTTGATGAATATTCGATGATGACTTTGCCAATGCACTTAATTGATAGAATTTTTATTTTAGGATAACCATGGAAAAACTTAGAATTTTACTATGATGCTAATTTTGATGAAACACTATTGTGGTTTGATTGATTTAAGGAATTCTAGTAAACCTAGGTTGATAATTAACAAATTGGGGGATTAGAATAAAAATTGGATGAATGCTAGAGGTGCCCGAAATTGGCTCTAGCATGTGCTAAAAACATTTTCACTGGAGGTGCCCGAAACTGGCTCTAGTATGTGTAAAAAAAAATTGATAGCTAGAGGTGCCCGAAACCGGCTCTAGTATGTGTAAAAAAAATTGATAGCTAGAGGTGCCCGAAACCGGCTCTAGTCGAATAAATTAACTTAAGAAAACTAAAAAACAAAACACTAGAGGTGCCCAAAACTGGCTCTAGTTAAAACATGTTAAAAAGAACCCAATGAAGTAATTTTAAAACCTCTTGTTTGCATAGAATCCGAAAAATCAACTTGCACACAACTCCGCACACACTCACAAACATTATAGTTTGATTCCGAGTAACTCCTAAGTTTTCCGAAAAATAAAAAGCCAATCATACTTTGTGCCCCGGTTCAGAGAATTGAAATCAAATTCAAAGCTAAGTTTGTGAAAATTGAAGTCTTGGCAGGTAATTATGAGTTTGCATTGCTTGAGGACAAGTAATAGTTCGAGTTTGGGGGTGTGATAAGTGTTCAAAAGTAATATTTTCTTACCCTTTTTACTCATATTATTGTTAGACTTAGGCTCATTAGTTGCATAATTAGCCATTCATGCATTAATCCATGTTTCCTTCCATCGTTGAGCTTGATTACATAACTTGGTAGTTTTTGTGGGAAAAGATGCTGCTTTGGTGTGTTTTGTGTGTATGTGCAGGATCACTTGCCAAAGCAAGACTAGAGCTAGTTGCCAGGGCAATACATGAAGGAGACGCCGAGCCAGTTGCCGTGGCAATTGTCGACAAGAGCAAATGTGATATGGTAGTCGAAATTGATGACTAAACAAGCTAAATATGACGTGGAGCAAAGTCCAAACCCAAAGGAATTTGATTTCCATGCAGAGATTAAAGAAAAATTAAATTCCAAGAAGATAGGAGAAGTTCTAGTAGGAATATAATTATAATAAAGAATTATATTCTTTAAAGATAATTTAATTCCAACTTAACTTCCTCCTCAAAGAAGGACTTTGCCCTAGCCCTATAAATAGGATGGAGATTTCGACAACTTAGAGAGAGCAAAGAGAGGGGAATTTCGACAAGTCCAAGGAGGGCAAGAGGAGAGAATTTTCGACAAGCATCTAGGGCAAGGATGATTTCGACAAGCCTCATTCTTCATCCTTTTCTTTCTTGTTCGATTGGGTTCATGCTAGGGATTATTTATCTTGTGTTTCTTTAGAACCTAGCCATGAACTAAATCTATTTGGCTATGGTTATTGCGTTTTGTGGTTGTGAGAAACTATTGGTTTTGTTTAGGTAATAAGAGTTTGCACTTTTCTATTCAAGGTTTATTCATTCTTGGTTCTTATTCTTGTTTGCGAGTGAATTGGGAGAGGATCTCGTGATTTCATCTATTTATCTAATATCGGGAGAGTTAGATTCAAGAAACGAATGAATATGATCTTTATTTGTGTTTTTACTTTTTACAGTGCAAGAGACTAGATTCTTGAAGTGGCACCAATCCCTGTGGAGACGATATCTTTTATACTATAACTTGCGACGTGTATACTTGCACATTTGCGTAGCACTTATTACGCTCAACACTACGCATGCTTGGAATAGTCGAAACACGACAACAATCCCGCGGACATCTCCACCATGTCGACTCATCCAAATTCCAAGACTCTTGTGCCACACGAACCCATGCAAAAGAACGTAATTTAATCAAGAAGAACACTTCTGACATTGGTAACTTCTTGCCCTCAAACATTGCCTCATTTATCGCCATCCATAATGACTATAGTAGTGCCGTTACACACGTACACCACCATTGCCGCATCTTGCCCCCAAATAACCCATGAAACCCTGGTCCCAAAAACTCCTTTAAAGTATGCGGCAAAGGCAAAACCACCATCCACCAATGTAAAAACCAATCCCATACCTCCCTAATCACCCTACAACGAAAAAGTATATGTTCCAATTCATCCTCATCCTCGTTGCACCACACACACGAACCTTGATATTCATTTAGCACAATCACTCGACAACGAAGGAAATTCAATGTAGGAAAACGATCCAAACATACAAACCACAAGAAAGCTTGGACTTTCGGCGGCACCTGAACTTTTCAAACAAAATATACACCGACAGAATCATCCCCCACTCTCTCCAGTAACAAGCGATTCGTCAAACTTCTCACCGAGAAATGACCATGAACATTCATCTTCCATATCAATGAATCATGTATCTCATTATGCAATACAAACGACAATACCAAAGACCGCAAATCCCTCAAAAGGTGTTCTTCAAACACCCAAAGCGAACGCCTAAAAAATATGCCATCCTCCGTGGTTAAATGAACCGTATACCGTATAATCATGTACCATAGCCAATTTATTTAATGCCAACAAAAATAACCGTGGAAAGATATACTTTAACGGCTCCTCAACACACCATGGATTTAACCAAAATAACACACTCCAACCATTCCCACCTTTCACACGAAATTAGACGCCTCAAAGTACGAACTCGCTTCCCCATTACTGACATTTGCAACAATATTCATCCAAGTATGAGACATAGAAGTCAAACGTAATGCATTAAAGCATCGCCAAGGCATAGCCTCACTATATTTTGCTACAATTACAGCTCTGCATAAAGAGTGAACCTGAGAAGTATATCTCTATGCCCACTTAGACAACAACGCTACATTCCGAACTCATAAATCCGTCACCCCTAAACCCCCAAGATGCCTCAGTTTGCACACTACCTCCCACTGGACACGATACATTTTCTGAATCAACTCCACACCACCCCACAGAAAACACCTTCTAATTTTATTAATCTTCGCTATCACACCCTTTGGGACTTTAAACACCCCATGTAATATATCGACAAAGATGACAAGACCGAATTAACTAAAACCACTCTCGCAACGAATGAAAGTGAAGCATGCTTACATCCTGCTAACTTCAGTCGAACATTTGCAACCACCAGATCCCATAACTCCTTACAATTCAGCTTCACCCCTAACACTATTCCCAAATATTTACATGGTAAAACATCCTTTTCGTAACCCAAAACTTCCGGCACCACCCCAAACAACGTATCATCCACTCCAATCGCAAATAAAAAAGACTTCTTATAATTTACCTTCAACCCTAAACAAGCCTAAAAACAATCAAGTAATCGCTATATAGAACGTGCCACATCCACTGAAGCCTAAAAAAATAATAACGTATCATCAGCGAACTGAAGATGTGAAATTTCTACCTCGCCCATTAACGCAATACCCCTAATCAAACCTGTCTCCTTTGCACTTTCAAACAACACATGAATCACCTCTACCACAATAAAAAAAGCAAAGGGGACAACGAATCCCCTTTTTGCAAGCTCCGACCCATTCTAAATTCTTTAGTTGCCGGTCAATTTAAAAAGAACTGAAAGCCTAGCAAAACTCACCATTCCCTCACCCAAGAGCACCAAATTGAATTAAACCCCATCCGAACTAACATATTTTCCAAAAAATCCCACCGGACACTATTGTAAGCTTTTACAAAATATAATTTGAAAATAAACCCCATCGCGACTTAGATTTATGCATCGAATGAATCACCTTATTCACCAAAAGTATCTCATCCACTATTTGCCTACCCTGAACAAATGTCGTCTGGACATCACTAATAACCAAATCCAACACTTTTTGTAATCGACGCGCCAAAACCTTCGCCAACACCTTATACACTAAAGTTAACAAATAAATTGGATGATAAACCGCCAATACCACCAGATTCTCCTTCTTTGGCAACAACACAATGAATGCAGAACTCGAGCCCTTAGGCAAACTACTCGACTCATAGAACGTATCCATGAAGCGCATCACATCTCTATTAACAAACTTCCAACTACGCTTCAAAAATTCAAAATTAAACCTATCCGGACCAGGAGCCTTTGAGCCGTCATTGTCCCACAAAACCTTTTTTACTTCTTCCTCGGCAAAAGGAACAACCAAAGTCGCAACCCCCTTACAAGGAATCTAATTGAAAGCACCCAGAATCTCCCAACCCCTTTTCCAAATTACTTCCACAAAATGCTGCTTGAACTCTCAAAAGATATAACCATGCAATCTCCTTGTATCCGTTTCCCATATCCCAATAATCCTTAATCTAGAAATGTAATTTCTTATTTTGCGTAACTTTGCTGACCGTTGGAAAAATATCGTATTTTGATATACCAACTTCAAGCAAGTCGTTCGCGACTTTTGACGCCAAATACTCTCATTTCGACCAGTAGCACGCCATAAATCTTATAACCAATTACTACGCCACACAACCATGTCCTACGTCGCACCCCCTGCTGTCACATTCGCATCAACCTCATCAATTTGTTGCTGCAACAATTCAACAGCCTGATCTATATCACCAAACTCCTTTCTATTCCAATTATGAAAAAATCTCTTTAAAGCTCTCAATTTAACCATAATGTCATTAGTTCCCACACCCAAATCTGCCAAACGATCCCACTCACCTTCAACCAACTTCACATTTTCCTAACAATCAAACCAGCAGTTTAACAAACGAATCAGTCTCGACCCCAAATCCTTATTATTATTTAACAACAACAATGGAAAATGATCGGACAACACTCTCGGCAAGTTATATTGTTTAATTTATTGGAAATGATCCAACCATGCATTAGAAACTAAGAATCTATCAATTCGACTACATCGTGACCCAGAGCCAAACCATGTAAACTGTTACCACTCTTCGGCAAATCTACCAATCCAGCACTATCAATAAAATATGAAAAAGCATCCATACCGTGACTTACATTGCTGCAACCAGATATCTCATATTGCAACCGGACCATGTTGAAATCACCTCTCACGCACCAAGGGAGTTTCTCGAAGCCAATACAAGCTACAATTTCCTCCCACAAACTCGTTTGATCTATGACCTCATCTGGTGCGTAAACTAAAATCACCCCACGCTCTCACCCTTCTTGAACCCAACAGCCTTTCAACAGCATAAAATGACGATTACTAAAAGCTGACATCAAACGGAATCAAGAAGATTCCTACGACACTAAAATATCCTGATGTTTCTACCGAAGCTACAAACACAGAACACACATATCCGACGGCTATATCCTTCGAGCAGCAAGATCCGACACCTCTTCCAATTTTGACTCTTATAAAAATGCCATATCACATTTTTGTCAAAGAAGAACATCTCGCACCCCGTATTTCTTTGTCGTATTACTCAACCCGTAGACGTTCTATGATAAGATCCTCATTGCTAGATGATGCAACCCCTACCCTCCACAATCCTAGAGATATCTTGTATAATATCCCCCTCTCTTACTATCGTATTAACACCTAATAAATTTCCTAGTTATATTGTAGCACCCTAGAAATTAAATTAGGAACCTAACCCTAATTTAATAATTCCCAAATTAAAACCCTAATTGGGAATTAGGAATTTCAATAATACTTTAAGTGACCAAATTGAATTAAAGTGAAACTTAGATGGTTATTTTGTAATACGAGTGAAAGTTTGAAACCTTATTTTGTATTTTACCATTTCGAATATAGTTTTTAATCTTTCTTTTTAGCCCTAAAGGGCTTTTGAGCTTTCATTCTCTCATTCTAGTAGCCATCGCCTCTTTTTTTTCTCTCTCCCGATATCTCTCCCCTCTCTCTCGGTTGTTTTTCTAATCAAGCCTTATCAAAGCTCTTCCCCTCGTCCTTTTCGCTCATTGCGGCCACCATCACGACCAACGTCATCCCCTGAGCAAACCCCAGTCATCAGATCCTCTATGCCGGCTGCTGTTCGTGGGAGAACGGTGAGAAACAGTTCAGATGTCTCTTTTAATCTCTAATGGTTCTTCTCACGTCGCCGTCACTTCCTCCGCAAGCTCCGCCGTTGATCTTTTCTTTTCGCTCGTGTAGGTAAGTTCAGACTCTGCCCTGGTAGTTTGTTGCTTGGTGGGTTAGGTTTTTATTTTTGGGATCGTTGCCGTGGTGTTGTTGTTGCTTTCGCTGCGTTAAAGCACCGCTGTTGAACGCTGTGCTCCACCACGGCCCTCGTTGCGCTTTGTTGTCGCTGCCTCTGTTAAGGGTTATAAACCCTAGTACTATCGGTGTAAGAGGGACCATGGGAAGCTATTGGGTTGCTGGGTCCTGAGAGTGGGCCGCTTCCTTTTGGGCCGCATGGTAGGGAGTGGAAGAGAGCCCAGGTCCGAGTGGGCTGGTAAACCAGATTAAATGCAAACCGAACCATGTGTGTATATGTCTAGACTGAATCGGGTCTGACCATTGACCGACCCGACTCGTGACCCGAGATAATATCAGCGCTGACCAGGGAAGATGACGTCAGCGTTGACCTGTGTGATGACATCAGCGCTGATTATGGGAGATGACGTCAGTGTTGACCTGTGTGATGACGTCAGCGTTGACTTGACCAGCCAAAGTCAATGCTGATCGCTGACCGTTGATAGTTGACTTTTTCAACCAACTTGAATTTGATATTTCTCGGAGGGCCTCTTACGTATTCAGTTTTATTTCTTTATCAGTACAGACTCCTTAATTTCAAGTTATTATTATTATTCTTATATTTTTATCAGATTTGGGTTATAATTTGGACTAGAGACTATTTGGGATTTGAGGATATTTTCAGTATGCATGTTTTTATTATTAAATTGAATATTTCATTATACTTTTGGATTTAATGTTTTGATGGATGTTAACGAACTTATAAAGTGTCTTTTATAGAAAAGTTAATGATTTGTTTTTAATAAATTGGTTTCTTGAGGGCAAAGTTTTCAAAGGTGACTTTCTAAATTTGACCCTTCCTTCTTGGCCGAGTTTAGGGGGTTACATTTAGTGGTATTAGTGCTAAGTTCAACCCTCGGACTGTGAGGCTCACATGAAATTTTAAACTAAAAATTATTTTTGCATGCAATAAAGGTTTTGGGTAAATGGGAAATTTTCTAAATAATCGATTACCTAATAAATAATTTAAAGTGTTTTGAAAATTTTGAGACTCCGGTACCAGTTATAATCTCTAGGTTCTTATTCATGTAGATAGAGACTATGTCACCCCGTAGGAATGTTAAACTCACTTCAGTTAGAGGTCAAGGCCTAGGTCGAGGCTGTGCGGCAGCTGCTGCTAGTGAACCGCCTCCTGTTGTTGATCATACGGACGATCAAGAGGAGATATAGAATCCGGTAGGGATCCAGCCACCTACGAGACAACAAACTATGATTCAACAGTCTGGTGATAGAGATGCTCATGGTCAGCAGCTACCTGATGAAGATTTGTTGGATTCAGATGATAGTAAGACTATAGAGCTGGATAGTGCTACTATTAATCGGAAGCTGTTGCGGTATTTTTGAGATCAGTCAGAGAATTCGAGGAATCCTATCTCTATAGTATTCCTGAGTGCTGGGATGAGAGTATTTTCAAGTGTGTTTGATGAATACCCATCTGATGCTGAGTTATGGATGGAATATCTTGAGAGGCTCTTTGAGGAGATGGACTATCCTGCTAACAAGAAATTGAGAGATGTCGTTTCACTACTGCATGGTGAAGCACAATGTTGGTGAAAGTCTGAGCAGAGATTGAAGTCTAATGATCAGATGTCATAGGAGACTTTCCGTCAGGCATTCCAGAACCGTTATGTGGGTGATTAGTATTTAGCTTATTGTCCTCAGGTATTCATAGACCTTAAGCAGGAGGGCATGACAATATCTTCTTATGAGATTCAGTTCGTAGAGTTGTCTCGGTACACGCCTAAGTTGGTAGCTGTGAAGAAAGATAGATGTCAGGGGTTTCTCAAAGGCACGCGTTTCTCGATTTGTGAGAATGTGGCTCCATTTAAAGAAAAGCTATTAAGTGAGTTAGTGGATCAAGCTAAGACAGTACAGAGGATGAAGACACTTGCCTAAAGTTAAACAATGCAAGAAAGGGATAGGAGCAAGAAGCAACCAGCTCCAGTGTACAACAAGGTTCAGTTGGATTTACTAGCAAAAGAGTTAGGGAGAAATTTGATCAGCAGGGCAACCAGAGAGCGAGATCAGCCATTTTGGCAGTTCCGACAAGTAGTATCGGTGGATCGACAGGTTTTTATTCTGTGCCCTAGTGTACTTATTGTAAGAAATGGCATGACGGGAGTGTAGAAAGAAGAACAGAGCTTGTTTCGGATGTGGTTCTCTTGATCATTTCCTTAATGATTGTCCGTGATCACATACTGGTTCAATCATGCAGAGTCAGAAACATCCGTCAGTTCGGGCACCTCCTAGAGGTAGGGAGCAGAGTAGGTCAGCTACTTCTGGTACTGCTAGTAGAGATATACCTTCTCAGGGTGTTAGATTAGCTAAATCTGGGGTTAGGCGACCAGGTTTAATTTATGCAACCAGAGCTCGTGGTAATTATGATGATGAGGAGTTTGAGGACATAGCAGGTATCGTTGTGATATTTGCAGTCCTTATTCTAACCTTATTAGCTGAATAATTTAAAAGACAAAGTATGTGTGCGCATATGTTAATTTTAGAATTTATCGCTGAGTGTGAAATTTTGAGGTCGAAATTTCTTTTAAGGGGGGGAGAGTTGTAACACCCTAGAAATTAAATTAGGAACCTAACCCTAATTTAATAATTCCCAAATTAAAACCTTAATTGGGAATTAGGAATTTCAATAATAATTTAAGTGACCAAATCGAATTAAAGTGAAACTTAAGTGGTTATTTTGTAATACGGGTGAAATTTTGAACCCTTCCTTTGTGTTTTACCCATTCTAATATAGTTTTTAATCTTTCTTTTTAGCCCTAAAGGGCTTTTGAGCTCCCATTCTCTCATTCTAACAGTCGTCTCCCTTTTTTTCTCTCTCCTAATATCTCCCTCTCCCTCTCGGTTGTTTTTCTAATCAAGCCTTATCGAAGCTCTTCCCCTCGTCCTTTTCGCTCATTACCACCACCATCGCGACCAACGTCGTCCAGTGAGCAAACCCAGTCATCAGATCCTTCTTGCCGGCTGTTGTTCCTGGAAGAACGGTGAGAAATGGTTCGGATCTCTCCCTTAATCTCTGGTGGTTCTTTTCGCTCCGCCGTCACTTTCTCCGTAAGGTCTGTCGTCGATCTCCTCTTTCCGCTCGTGTGGGTATGTTCAGATTCTGCCCTAGTAGTTTGTTGCTCGATGGGTTAGGTTTTTATTTTTGGGATCGTTACCGTGGTGTTGTTGCAGCCTTCGCTGCGTTGAAGCGCCACCGTTGAACGCCGTGTTGCACCGCATCCCGCGTTGTGCTTTGTTGCCGCCGCCTTTGTTAAGGGTTGTAAACCCTAGTGCCATCGGTGTAAGAGGGACCATGGGAAAGCTGTTAGGTTGCTTGGTCTTGAGGGTGGGCCGCTTTCTTTTGGCTCGCATGGTGGGGAGTGGAAGAGAGCCCAGGTTCGAGTAGGTCGATGAACCAGATCAAATGCAAACTGGACCATGTGTGTGTGTGGCTGAATCAAATTGGGTCTGACCGTTGACCAACTCGACCTTTTGACCGACTCGACCCGTGACCCGAGATGACATCAGCGCTGACCATAGGAGATGACGTCAGCGTTGACTTGATCGGTCAAACTCAACGCTGACCGTTGACTTTTCTAACCAACTTGAATCTGACATTTCTCGCCGTCTTGAGTCCGTTTTTGTAGCCCATTTCGCCTAATCTGAACTCGAACTGACAGTTTTTCTAATTGTAATCTATCTTTGGGGAAATTTAAGGAGTTGTGTATGAGATCTAATAAGATTTAATTATGTGTTTTAGATGAAATCGATTCCGAGGACGACGTTTTACCACCTCCACCACCTCCCCCTGTTCAGCCTGCTCCTACACCTTCTGCGAGAGATACACGTAAGTTCTTAGCATCGTTTAGTTAGGTGGCATAGTAATAATTTTGATAGAATGTGAATTTAACTTAGAACTCTACCTCGCAGGTTCTGACTCAACTAGACCTAGAGCTAGTTCAGATCGTGGGAGGCGTCAGCACCAACGTTAAATCTTTGGCCGCTAGAGGTGTGTTCTCTGTCTGTGCTATATTCTGTGAAATGTTTTACAAGCTTTGAATGACTATTTTCTGTGTTGAGTTTTCACTGAGATCTGATATGCAATGCATACTATGAACCGAGTTTTATGAGATTATCAGAACTTTCGAACTGTGTTCCACGTATTTAGTACGATAAAACTGTGTTAACAATGTGTTCATAAACATTATTTTATCATGCATGGGATGTGTTGTATAGAGGAAGAAGTGGTTTGACCATACTCTGATTGGAGAAATAAGGGGTGAAGAGTTCAGGGAACTACTCTCCTTGTGGACGGTTGGCTCTGCCTGCTTGTGATTGGTGTTAGTAGATGGGTATTGTGACTATTTATTAGTATCATCTCATGCACTGTGCTTTATAATGACATGTTTTTACCTTGTGTTATTTTTGTGAAACTGTGTTTTGTGATTGATGCACTTAGAGACACACTGGGCTTAATAGCTCACTTCTTTATAGCTTATCTTTTAGATTCCTGACTCTAGGCGACCTGGTACTCGGAGGGCCTCTTGCGTATTCAGTTTTATTTCTTTATCAGTACAGACTCCTCAATTTTAAGTTATTATTATTATTATTATTATATTTTTATCGGATTTGGGTTGTAATTTGGACTATAGACTATTTGGGATTTGAGGATATTTTCAGTATGTATGTTTTTATTATTAAACTGAATATTTTATTATACTTTTGGATTTAATGTTTTGATGGATGTTAACGAACTTATAAAGTATCTTTTATAGAAAATTTAAATGATTTGTTTTAAATAAATTGGTTTCTGAGGGCAATGTTTTCAAATGTGACTTCCTAAATTCGCCCTTCCTTCTTGGCCGGGTTTAGGGGGTTACATATATCATCGCTCTCGCTTCCTTTTCAATATATTGTTTCCTATTCAAATATTCCAAAATGGTGGAATTTCCATTTACCAACACTGTCTCCTTCTGAAGACGTCCTTTACCTTTCCTTCCTTCCGACACCTCGAGTACAACACGTTGTTCTTGTGATCCTGAAATATCCACTAAAATATTCTCAGATTGCACATTACCATGCACTCTCTTTGTTACCACCAATTTAGTGGACAACAAAGTGTTCGAAACCTGTTCAACTACCACATCCTCCACAACCCCTCGTGTCATCGAATCTAATACAAAATCTGCTTCAATGTTGACAGGAATTAAGTTTTTTAAGTCCTACTCAACTTCTATCTCGTCATCCCTGAAATTCAGCTCCCTTGACACCTCTAACAACCGATCCCCTATAGAGCCCCCACCAGTACCATACTCGATTACATCCCTTTCCTCTACAATGTCACCTTGCACACCAACCGTCTCCTTATGATTTCCAGCACTCTCTCGATGTACCAACCCCTCCAATTCATTCGAACTCTACCTCGATCCCTCGAACGATGCCTCAGCTCACAAATCTCAATGGCAATTCACTTCCCATAAATGATTATCATGCTAATTTGGCTACCCCTCGACAGATTTTCGCAACAAGATTATGCTCTTCATCACACACCCCTACATGTTGATGTTGCTCCAACTTACCCATTTCAACAGTAACGGTCCTCTGTGAATCATTATCACTACTCATATTGTCCTCCTCGCTCACATTCCCTACCACTTGAATTTGCACAGTTTTTGCTTCTTAAACTCTAATCGAGAATATATTTCCATCAACAACCAAATCCAACATTTCATCAATTCGTTCTAATCTATTGGTCTCAATCAAAACCTGACTTCTCTCAAACGACCGAGGTTTCTTTGTCACCTCATCAATTCGAACGAATTTTCCCCATAAACTCGCCACATTCCTGAAAGAGTTTACGGACCAAGCATGTAACAGCAATCCGCTTATCGAAAGCTAAACACTCTGCAAACTAACTTAAATCTTTGTTGACCACTCCTCTACCCTCTCAAACTAACTTTGAATATTACTATTGTCCAACAATCTCCTTCTATCATCTACGTCTGACAAAATCAAAAAAACCATATTCCCCAAAATCCTCATAAGTTCCACACCCTTCAAACCTGTAGCATGCATTTCTATCACCAATTCCCTCGGCCTATATGACGCCTTACACCATCCCACCACACACCCTTGCAATACCTCTATTTTATTCTCATCAATCGATCCTAACACAATTCTACATTTCCCCGACGTTTTTTCGCCCTCATCCTCCCCGTCTCTATTGTTCTTACCTTATCCTCTTTGACCGCAACACATTTTTTACGCCGCCAAAAAACCTCTCTAACCTCCCTTTTTTCCAAGGCCACGTTAATCTTCTATCCGTATAACCAAAACTCATTCAAGTGTTCTATTGCGCGCAACATATCCTCCAGTGAATCCATGCGAACAAAACCAAAACGGACACCCTCTCTCGTGCGCTTATTCAGAATAAACACATTTACTACTTTCCCATGTCGATAAAACGATTGCCATACCCCTTTCCAATGCAAGTTTTTTTATATGTTCCGCACAAACAACGTCCACACCCTCCGTTGCTCACCTTCAGCCGCCGCCGTCATTTATCAATTTTCTCTCAATTTTCTTCCTACTTTATCCTTGAAGTGATGTGTGCGTAATTATATAAATTATATTTATAACAAAAAATATTATATTTTATTTGATAATATAAATATAATCTTATTATATTTTTATAATTTATGCTATATAATTAATACGTTTTCATAAATATAAATGTAATTAATTTAAACTAGAATTAACCTAAGTGTGTATTTGTCAACAATATATCAAGTTCCCAGCTTGCAAAAAATTCAATTGTCCTTGGTTTGAGGCCCTAAATGTAATATATATTTCCTCATTTTGCACCAATAATATGATGACGCGTGTTGTCATTTTATTGGATGGTATTAATTTATTAGGCTAATTATAAATTTTTAAAACAAATAAGGATCAATTTAAGATTAAACAAAAATTTCAAAGACTAAACTGAATAAAAAATCATGAAAAACTTGACATACAATTTGCTCTTTTTTTATTATAATCAGATGTATTTTTCAGTTAGCATTGTCACACGACATATTTTCATTGGCCAAAGTTTTTTTTAACTAGCATTAAATTTTTTAGGTGAAATGGGTAACAACAACAAGAAAAAAAATTTATAATAAAAATATCAAATTGAAAAAACAAAAGGTAAACTATTGTAATGGTCATTTTCATTTCATAAGTGTTTACTTTTGCTTACCGAATTTAAAAAAAGTAACGTTTTGGTCACTTACATTATTGTTTTATAATGTTTTTATCACCTATGTTATCGTTTATAACATTTTGATCATTATGTTATCGTTTATAACATTTTGATCATTATGTTATTGTTTATGACATTTTGATCAATGGGATGTTAAAGGCCGTTTGTTTGATGACATAGCTTGTTCCACAAATCTTGTCCCTTGTTGACTTTTCACGTAGTTTTTGGAAGAAAAAGTTTGTGTAAGAGATTTGCTGTAAAATAACTAAAATGACAATTTCATCCTTGAAAAGTTAAAGTTTGTTTTGTTGAAAAACTAAAAAGGGGTAGAAAGGAAATGTGCCTAATGAAAGTAGTTGAGTTTTTCAATGAGAAAATTTAAGTGGGATAGTTTTAAAACACAAAAAGGGATAAATTTTATGGGACAGAGGGAGTACTAATTTTACCTCTAAACTTTATATAAACTATTAGTTTAACCATTGGATCTGACCAACGTCATCCACCACCGGCTGTTGCTCACTATCTTCTTTGATCACCGCTGGCCACTGACCGTTGGACTAAAAAATGATCAATTTACTCTTTTTTGTCCTCCAGAACACAAATTCGACATGCATGGATCGTCTTATAACATTTGAAAGTTTAAAATCAATGCAAGAAACTGTGGTTGTAGGATATTCTGGTTAATGCTCTTCCCAAGCCTATGAGCTTGATGCTTGTTCTATTGGTGTTAAAGAAGTGTGAGAGAATGGTTCTTGTGACGAAGAAGAACCATTTATACAGATAGTTGAATGTCGAATCTTCCAGGAGGAAGATGACATTAAGAATTTGGAGACACCTTGTGTATGCAGTGGTGTTGAGAGTGTGGTTGCCTATGCTGCTGCAATATATGACATTGATATTTTTTGTTGTTTTGGTTAAACTCAGATGTTAGTTGAAAGATGCCAGTATAGTTGTTGTTGATTTGTACTTTTTGTTCAAGACCATTTATACAAATAGTTGAATGTCGAATCTTCTAGTATAGTTGTTGGAGAAAACTACCACATTTGGGGTAGTGAAAGTGTAAACTTACCTGCAAGCTTATGATTTGTAGGAAGTTGTTGAAATGGATAGAGAGATCCACCACCTTTGAGAGTCAATCCTACACTGACTCAAATTAGGCAACATAGTGAAGAGTGTGCCAAGAAACACAAAGCCATGTCTTGCATTCAGAATGAAGTTTTCTGATGTGATTTTCACAAGGATCATAGCTTGTGAAACTCCAAAGCAAGCTTGGGACAGGCTGACAGAAGAGTTTATGGGATCTGAGAAGACAATACAACAACAACTTATAAACTTGAATGAATTTCGAGAATTTAAAGATGAAAGAAAGTGAGATTGTCAAGCAATATTCAGACAAAATAATGACTATTTTTAATAGCATTAGGCTGCTTGGAGATGAATTTAGTGACAAAAGAATTGTGGAGAAAATGATTACAACACTTCTGGAGAAATATGAGTCCAAGATCTCCTCTCTTGAAGACTCAAGGGATCTGTTTAATATTTCTTTGTATGAGTTGATAAATGCACTTTATGCTCAAGAGCAAAGAAGAGAAAGTAAGGAAGAACATGTTGAAGGTGAATTTCAAGCTAAGGGTGAAGAAAAGGCTGGCATATCAAACAACAGTTGGAAAAACACTTCTAATGATAGAAGATGGAAACAAAAAAAGAGATGGAGGTGGTGCTAAAAGATGAGGAAAAAAGATTTCCACCTTGTGCACATTGCCATAAGATAACACATTTGGAGAAGTATTGCTGGTTTAGACCAGACAAACAATGTAGGTCTTGCAAGTAACTTGGTCACATAGAGAGGGTTTGCAAGAATAAATTCCAACAGCATCAAAATGCACAAGTTCAGGTTGTTGATGGAAACCAATCTGAGGATGAGCATATGTATTGGGTTGAACAATCAATGGAAATGGTCACGAAGGGGGTGAATTGAGAATTAAAAATTTGGTGTAAACAATGAGCAAAAAGAAATGAAATTTGCAAAAGTGGTTAGAGTGGTTCAACCTTCTAAATAAGGTCTACATTAACTACCTTAGCTATTTACACTAAGGATTTTTACAAACTCACTAATTTGTCTTTCCTTTCAGGCTAAATGAGATAACCTCACAAACACCTAGACTTATACCCCAAAGTCTAGTGATCCCTTTTTCCTAAAGGTGGATACAAAGAAGCAAACTATGAAATCCTCTAAAGGATGAATGTTTGCACAATTCAAAGTTCACTAAAACCTCTTACTTGATGAAAAATGAAATACAATGAAAATCACTCAAATGGGTTACAAGAATTTTGCAATAAAAGCTTTAAGA
This sequence comes from Hibiscus mutabilis, assembly GCA_019671005.1. NCBI lineage: Eukaryota > Viridiplantae > Streptophyta > Magnoliopsida > Malvales > Malvaceae > Hibiscus > Hibiscus mutabilis. Next base: position 25,113,858 of record CM033713.1, read on the forward strand.
GGTTGGATATGTGCTTGAATGTTTTTGGATAGTTGTCCTATTGTTGAAGAAGCTTTGGAGACTTGATTTTATACACCTCATTAATTTCTAGCCATTTGGGTAGTTGGGATACTGAATAGAGCCGTTGGGCTGCATTTTTTCCTACAATAAATGCTATAAGGCAACACTAGGTACCGGTACACGAGCACTCGTATTGGTACTTGCCAAAAGAAAGAAAAAGAGTCATTGCATCAAAGGGGTACCGATATGCGGGCAAGCGTATCGATACAGAGTGATGAATTAACGAAGGGTATCGGTATAGGCTGCACCGTACCAGTACTTATTTTGCTCACTAGAATCCTTGAAACAATTGGTTAACAAACTGTATCGGTACGCATATAGGTGTACCGGTACGCATAACTAATCTTTTAAAAGTTAGTTCCAAGAAAATCTGACAAGGCAACGATCAAAACATTAAATGAAAATATTTTAAATTTATTAATCCTCGTACCAATACGTCATAGGTTGTAACGGTACTCGAAGCACAATTCGGATTATAGTTTAAAAAACCCATACATGTACGTGTATAGTCGTACCGGTACTCGTAAGCCATAGGCTATACTGGTACCCAGTTACCAAATTGGCTAAATTAAGTACCAAAACACTTAGAAAATATTTGGGGATTCAACGTTTGACTTAGAAAATTATTTAAGTTTGAATGTCTGTCAATTTAGTGAGTAATTTAAGTACCTTAAAAATTTATATCTTTTACAATTTACTCTTTATTATATCAAAATCAAATATAGGTTTAACAATATCCCCTTTTGATATAACAAAACCAAAATATATTTTTAGTTCACTCCCCCTTTCTTTAAGTCTAAAAAGGCTATTTATTTTTGAAAAAACCTTTGAAAAAATTTATATCCCACACTTCTCACCATTTTTGTTAAATCAAAATAAATAGGGGAAAAAATAAACAAACATAAAGCAAGATAATCCAAAATAACTCCAAAGATAATATAAAAACCATAATATTATGAATCTGAAGCATAAATATTCAAGACATAAAATATCCAACAAAATTAAAAACATAAACCAAAGCAAATAGTCATAGGAAATGTCAAATAAAACATAGGTGCATAAACTCAAATCCTAATAGATATGATATGTAAGACCTGAAGCCTAAGAATCATCCTCATCGTCTTCATCCCCGTCTTCGTCTTTGTCTTCCTCATCGTTGTCTCCAAGAGTATGTCCATGCCATTTTTGATGAAAAGCTGTAAGAGTTATATCCATAGAAGACACATGGTGCTCAAGGAAAGTCAATCTAGCATCCATGGAGTTGAACCTTGCATCCATGACGGAAAACATCCTATCAAGGTAGGTGAAGAGAGCATGAAAGTAAGGCGGAACAACCGGAGCAACGAGAACATCCTCAATTGGATCAACATCAATGTGAACTTGACCGAAAAGATTTTCATTCCCATTCACCATTGAAAAAGGTAAAATTTGCTTTTCGAATGGATATCACATCATTGAGCTCGGTAAGAGGAACCCAAGGTCAAAAGAGCAATCGATGTGAAGCTTGTAGAAGATGTGGCTAAGGATGGTCCCATACATGGGCGGAGCCACTAGGTAGTTGGGGTGTTTAATGACACCCCAAAATTTTTTAGAAATCGTATTTTTCTATATAATTTGTATATAAAAAATTAAAAAAATATATAATTGACACCCATTTATAAACAAAATGACATCCCTTTATAAATGAAATGACACCTCTTTATAAATAATTAACTCCTCTTAAATACCGTTTAAAAAATGACACCCCTTAAATAAATTCTTGGTTCCGCCCCTGGTTCCATAGGAGAAAGACTTTAAGAGGGCGGTATGACGGTTTTGACGATATGTACCATCTCGACAAAGATGATTTGGGATAGGTTAGGGAATTTTCTCTCACGAAAGCAATGTAGCAAAAAGTCATCCACCATGCAAATAGTGGACCACTTACCATCAGATGGACGAAACCACCAAGTGATGAGGAGGTGAAGGAAAGATTCATGGGCTTCAAGAACTTTTTTCGAGCCACTATAAGTTGTAGGAAAGGTATTTTCATCATCAATACCTGCATTTTCTAAACCCAAATGATCGGCCAATTTTTGAGAATCAAGAACAATGGGTTTTCCCATAAGATAGGATTCAACATCGATAGTTTCAATCTTCTTTTGCTTTAAAACACATCGAACATTGGAGTAAAAAATACAGACAATGTTTTTGTAAACAATGTCGGAGACGTTTAAAAAATTCATGAACTTTCATTCCCTCATTAAATCAAGGTATTTAAAACCAAATTCATCAAAGCACATATAAGAGTAATCAACAATTCGCTCACGACGAATTTTAAAATTTTGAAATTGTTTGAAATATTCTATAGCGTTAGGATAATCCGATTCATTAAAACAATATACAAAAAGTTGGGCAAGGTTAGGTTTGGTACCATTGTTACCGGGATTGGAAGAACTAGCAATAAACACTTTTCTAGGGTGCTTTCTAGGAGGTATGGCAAAGGGTTTAACCTGCAAAATTCAAACCACAAAAACATATGTATACAAAAACATCAAATCCAATCCAATAATTCAACCAATAATCAAGGTAGGGTAAAAATCTATAATGTATAGTTTAAAACATATACAAATAAATTTTTTGATAAATTTAAAATTTGAAAACTGTAATATAAAATATACAAGTATAAATATATATTCGAATAAAAAAAATTAGTTTTGAAAAAGTTTTTGTAAAAACTTGAAATCATGGATATATACATCCTAAATATACAAAATTTAAAACTAAAAACTATACAAGTATAGAGAAATACTAAATAGTATAAAATAGGTTTTTTTTTTACCTTGAATGGTGGATGAATGGATGAATGAGGAGATGATTTGCACTAGACTTGATGATTAAAGCTTGAGTTTGATGTTGTAAGCAAATGCCCCCAAAAGATTCTAATATTTTTGATGAAAATTTGAGAGATTTGGAGAGTTTATATAGGAAAAATGGCTAGGATTTTGAGAGAATAAAGTTAGATTTTGATTTAAAGTTGGAAAACCCTCTTTATGCCTCCAGCGCGCACGCGTACCGATACAACTAAAAAGCGTACCGAAAGAGTGTGCACCGATACAAGTTAACCCTGTACCAATCCTCGATCTATACCGTTACAGACAAGTCTGTACCGAAACCCTACCCCTGATAACCCATATCGGTACAACTATCTCTATATTAATACCCTTTGACCAAAATTGACAATTTAGGATGCAAAGGACCCAAAAATTCGATTTTACTAAAATCAAAATGCATGATTATGATATGTGAGCAACATGTATGGGAAAAAATAGATACAAACTCCCCCTAACAACATGAATAAATGCATTTAAGGAGAAGATCACACAAATATGAAAATCATACAAATTCAAGCAATTTTAAGTTCAAACAAAGGCTCTAAGGTTCAAGAAAGGCTAATAAGCCCTAAATTTCTCCTAAGAGTCCAAAAATGCTCCTTAGCAAAATGTTTGGTAAAGATATTCGATACTTGATGCAAGGTATCTACAAACTCTAGAACTACATCTTCTTTTAGGACACAATCTCTAATGAAATGATGTCTTATTTCTATATGTTTTGTTCTAGAATGAGATATTTAGTGAAACAAATAGCACTAATATTGTCATACTTAATAGGAATGGTACCTACATCAATTCCATAATCTAAGAGTTGTTGAGCACAACAACTACCGGCCGAAATGTATTCTGCCTCAGTGGTAGATAGCGCAACGCTATTTTTCTTCTCAGAAAACCATGATATTAGCACGTTACCAAGGAATTGATAAGTACCAGAGGTACTCTTTCTATCAATTTTACAACCTCCATAGTCCGCATCCGAAAAAGCACACAAACTAAAGGATGAGTGCCTAGGATACCAAAGACCTAAAGAAGGTGTATCTCTAAGGTATCTAAAGAAAGAAACAAAAATTTGCACAAGTGATTAGAGTGGTTCAACCTTCTAAACAAGGTCTACTTCCACTACCTTAACTATCCAAACTAAGAATTTTCACAAATTCACTAATTTGTCTTTCCTTTTAGGCTAAAGGAGATCACCTCACAAACACCTAGATTTATACCCCAAAGTCTAGTGACCATTTTTCCTAAAGGTGGATACAAAGAAGCAAACTATGAAATCCTCTAAAGGATGGATGTTTACACAATTCAAAGTTCACTAAAACTTCAAACTTGATGAAAAGTGAAATACAATGAAAATCACTCAAGTGGGTTGGAAGAATTTTGTAATAAAAGCTCTAAGAGGTTGGATATGTGCTTGAATGCTTTTGGATAGTTGTCTTGTTGTTGAAGAAGCTTTGGAGACTTGATTTTATACCACTCGTTGATTTCTAGCCGTTTGGGTAGTTGGGATATTGAATAGAGTCGTTGGGCTACATTTTTCCCGTAATAAATGTTATCTGGCAACACTAGGTATCAATGCACAAGCACTCGTATCGGTACCTGTCAAAAGAAGAAAGAGTCGTTGCAACAAAAGGGTACTGGTATGCGGGCAAGCGTATTGGTACGGAGTGATGAATTAACAAAGGGTATCGGTACAGGCCGTACCATACCGATACTCATTGAAATCCTTGAAACAATTGGTTAACAAACCGTATCGGTACGTATATAGGTGTACCGGTACGCATAATTGATCTTTTAAAAGTTAGTTCCAAGAAACTCTAACAAGGCAACGGTCAAAACATTAAATGAAAATATTTTAAATTTATTAATCCCCGTACCGGTACGTCATAGGTCATACCGATACTCGAAGCACAATTTGGATTACAATTTCAAAAACCCGTACCAAAACATTTAGAAAATATTTGGGGATTCAATGTTTGACTTAAAAAATTGTTTAAGTTCAAATGCCTGTCAATTTAGTGAGTAATTTAAGTACTTTAAAATTTTATTTTTTTTTACATTTTAGTCGTTATTATATCAAAATCAAATATATGTTTAACAATATGTTTGCCGCATCTTGTTATGCAACCAGCAACCAAGATAAAGTTGGTTGGTTGACAGTGGCTGTACAACCACATGGCAGCAGATGAAGGCACGTTCAAGAAGATTGACAGAACTTGTACTTCAAATGTAGGATTAGAAAATGGAAGCTACATTCAAGCAAAAGGAGAAAAAGATATGTTGTGATGAACACTCCATCAGGTACTAAAGTTATTAAAGATGTACGTTTAGTGCCCGAGATTAACCGAAACTTGCTTAGTATTTCTCAGCTTCTTGAGAAGAATTATTCTGTCATTTTCAAAGATAAATGTTGCACAATCTTTAATCCAAGTGGTAATGAGATTACTTCCGTTGTGATGAATAATAGAAGTTTCATTCTGAATTGGGATTCTGTTGGTGCATATACAAGTATGGCAGATAAGAATTCATCATGTCATAAAAGATTGAGACATTTGGAAAAATTTAAAGATTTTTGTGCTATTGCTGGTGTTGAGCATCAACATAATATCGTTTATAGCCCACAACAAATTGAGATATGTGATCTTATTGTTTTAGAACCTAGTAGCTTTAGAGAGGCTGCAAGTATAGAAGGATGGAAAACTGTCATTAAAGAGGAAATGAAGCCTGATTTTGTGAAAGAAATTCAACAGAAAAATGAAATTACACTGGTTCATTGTTGTTCTAAAAATCAGTTGACAGATTTTGTGGTTGAGTCTCTTGGCAAGATCAAGTGCAAGATCAAACTTGAAGATTGATGGAGGCAAAATGGATTTGACAGCAAAGCAGCCAAGGAGGGGTGTTGATAGTGTGGCTGCGTATGCTGCTGCTATATATGACATTGATATTTTTTGTCGTTTTGTTTAAAATCAGATGTTAACGGTAAGATGTCAGTGTAGTTGTTGTTGATTTGTAATTTTTTTTCAAGACCATACTGGTCTGAAAAATATCAGTAGTAGGTGATAGTTATATCTTGTATTTTAACTTTTAAGTTTAATGAAAAATATGTGTCCAAGCTGACCTTTACAACTCTAGTTTTTCTCCTTTTTTCACTTCTTTCTCAATTCTCAGTGAAAAATCTTTAGCTGGTTTGCTAAAGCCAACAAGTGGTAGTTTGAAGGTATTCATTGTTTTGAGGTGTTTTGATAATCCCGGAAGCTTTCTATTTCATTTCATTCGGTAAATTAGTTTGGTCTGCTGCAATGATGGTTTTCTGTTAGCTCTAAAAGTATCAATTGTCATGATGTGGTGATAGGCTTGATGGTTTTCCATCTAACTTCAAAGTACTTGTGTTTTAATTAAGATATGGTTCCATTGTCTTATTTTCATATTCTTGTAGTGTAATAGCATTAGCTGACTTTGCTCACAGGAAATGTGTTCAGCATTGGTGCAACGAGAAAGGTAATTTAACTTGTGAGATTTGTCATCAGCTAAACCCCTGCTATCTAAACGGTTCCTTCTTCATTTGTTCACCTAGGATGAAGACATCTTCTACCTTTTGCATTTACATTAACCCGCATCAAGTTGCAGATCTACCTGGTTGAATGATGCTTTTTCTCATGCTCTTAAAAAGGGAAAAGGCCTTTATATCGGATTTATGTTTAGGAGGGCAAAAAAGAGTGAACTAATAATTTTGGGATCTATCGGTCTCGGTCGGCGGCGGCCAGCGGTGACCAACGACAGTGGAGAGCGACAGCCAGCAATGGATTATTTGTTCGGATTCAGGGGTTAAATTGATATTTTATCAAAAGTTAAAAGGAGATAAATAGTAGTATTTTTTTTAAAAAATAAAAATAATATATATATATATATACAACATATACCTATGTTAAGATAATATTTCGTATATTGACTGGGATATAATTAAAAAATTATTTTAAACTCTCATATTCTCAGTTTACAGTTCGTAGTCCGCTCTAATCCAATTCGGTTTCGAAAACAATATGCTCAAAGACATATCCGCATGAAGCATATGCTATATTGGCTATTGCTATGATACGGATACGTATACAGGTACGTGATAGGAAACGATAATTTTGAAAATTAAAGGTTACGAGTACGATAAATATAAAATAAATTTTATATTTTATAAAAATATAAAAATAAAAAGTCATAAAAAATTATATGAGCACGTACTTATATACTTATAGTTGAATCATGTGAAGAAAAAAAAAGTTAAAAAGAAAAAAAAAAGACAAAAAAGTGAGTAAATGAAGAAGAAAAGAGAAAAGGGAGACGAAACACTTGCGATTACCCAAATCGGAGCTGTATTAGGTACGTGGTATGATATTATATTAAAATACCCGTATTTCATAACGCATATGTGCTAGAGGAAAAAGGAGCTCCCTGCCTCTTTCAAAACGATTACTCTGTTTTGGAAAGAAGTTGAAATTGTTTAAACTTTCAAAAAGAAAAGTTGTATTGATGAAAAACACAAGCATCAAAATCATTACAGGAGACTAATCAGATTGGACCATACAATTTACTACATGTGTAGTTATGAGGATGTTTTAACTTTCCTTATTTCAAAACCTTATTGAAAAAAGTAAAATTGAGGAGTTGTTGGTTTAGCCAGAAAGTGCTGCGAATCCCAACTTCCATGATTGATTGCTGAGACAATAGCCTCCATCGATTGGCAAGTTAACACCACTCACATATTTGGCCTCGTCGCTAGCCAAATACAGTGCTGCATTTGCAAAATCTTCAGGCTCCAAGACGGTCCCTTTCAACACTGCTGAAACCGCTATCATCTCCTCTCCCTTCTTCTTATCGAACAGCCCCAGAGTTTTCTGGAACAATGGGGTCGCCGTCGCGTGAGGTGAGATGCAGTTCACTCTGATTCCGTGCTCCCCTAATTCGACGGCCAAGCTCTTGGTCAACCCCGTGACGGCATGCTTCGATGACTTGTAAGCATGGGGGTTGCCGTAGCTGATTTTCGAAGCAAGACTCGATGTGAAGAGAATGCAGCCTTTCTTGGCCGGGACCATGACTCGGGCCGCATACTTGGCACCCAAGAAACCACCCAACACATTGATGTCGTACACTTTCTTGAAGTTCTCGGTGCTGGTGTCTGTCACTCTCACTTCATTATCACCAATAATGCCTGCGTTGTTGAACATGATATCGAGCTTTCCGTACTTGGAAACCACCAAGTTGACAGCGTTTTCGACATCGGATTCACATGTTACATCGCAGTGGACATAGGTGACGTTTTCAGTTCCGAGCTCCTGGCAAAGGGAGTGGCCCAATTCGTCTTGAATATCGGCAATGAGGACCTTGGCTCCATGTTTGACAAATAGCCTGGTTGTGCACTCTCCTAACCCACTGGCTCCACCAGTTATCAGTGCCACCTTTCCACCTAGCCTGTACCACACAAAGAAGAAATAACTTTTAGATATTAAGATTCATTTCGGACACTCCTTAAAAGCGGCAAGACACTTGAGAGAACTTTTGTGGAATGGTAGGATTTAAGTACCTCTTGGTAATTGAAGACTCGGAACTCATTGTAGCAGTGAAGAAAAAGGAGGCTTGCCTTTGCTGGTTTCTTTGCAATGCTTGGGATGCTGCGTTTCACTCCATTGTTTTTATGGTTTTATAGATGCAGGGAGTGTAGCCATGTCCTCAAAAGTCAACAATGGCGTAATAATTATATTGTAAATAACAAGCTTCCCAAATACTCTGAATTGTCTAATATGAAATTTTTTTCAAAGACTTCCGACTTGTCAGCACATGGTGGGCGGTAAAAGATTTGACCATATATCTAAAGAGTCATACATTGATTAAGTGAATATATATACATTATAATGGACCATCGTTATGCTTCTGAGAAATTAAAGTAAAATTTGAAAATAATATTTATATTAATTATTTGAATGTATAGCGTATACATTGAATATTTAATTTTTAAATAAATGAATTTAAAATTAATTTTTAAATTAGAACAAAAAATAAATTATATTCAAACTAAAGAAAGGTATAACAAATACAACACACAAATCATAAAAATTCATAAAGAAAACCTTGGGCAGGGGGTGTTCAAATAACTTTGTTTTCAAACTTTTCACGGTTCCGTAACATGTTTGATATTCTTTCTAAAGGGGTTTTGTCTCATGAGTAGGGTACTTAAACTTCGGTTTTAATCAAATTAACTGATCAAATCAAATTTTTTATTAATTAATTAATTATAGGTTAAGATTTTTTTTCTTCAAATTTTGGTTACCGTATTAACACGTTCAAGTGATTCATTTTATATTAAATAAAATTTTATATGTAATTTTTTTGACCGGTTAAGAATTTTTTTGCGTATCAAAATATAACCTATAGTATTATAGTTATTTATAGAAATTAAATGAAAAATATATTTTTAATTATACAAAATTAAAATTTAAGTAATTCATTTTATATTAAATACAATTTTATATGTAATTTAAGATTTATCGAATTAAGATGTTCAAGTGATGACCAAGCAACGCAACCCTTTTTGAATACTTGTATGATTATGAGTAATAAATTCCAGCCAAGACAAAGATAGCAGTCTCAAGCAACTACTTAAATGTGTTAAAGATGTTCATTAAATCTATAAATAATCAATTCAAAGTTGAATTCTAAGATTTTAATAAATGAAAATAATTGAATAACGCAAGTCGAGATATATAATTATTTTGTAATCATATTTAAAAAATTTAAAATAGTTATAATATATAGAAAAATAAATTTATAAGTCAATTAGATAACTTGATTAAGTTTCTTATTGTAGAACTTAACGAGTGGTCCAAGTGAAAAAGATAATGATGTTCATCCTAAGAGATCCGAATATGGGTAGTTTTGTCCGTAAAGTGTGAATACATTATCAAAGAATTAAGAAAATAATAAACAAATAATACATTGTAATCACCTTAAGACTATTAGAAATTTTTTTTATTGTATATCAAAGGTGAGGAACTTGGCCAACAATCAGTTCATCTAGATCTCTTGAGCAAGGTCAAGGGTTCGAATCCTGCATTTTGAATAGATCAATTTAAGTTGGGATGATTATCATATAATATATTTTTGTAATACTCGATCTGAATTAATCAATTTATAAATTAAATATTGATAGTTAAAAAAAAGTACGACGAAGCATGAATCTCAGCTCAATTTGTAAGGTTTTCGAGCATAAGAGTAGGTGACGGTCAAGCCTGATCTTTTGTTTCATTTGACGAACAATAAAGTTGCCAACTTTGAATTCAATTATAATATGCTCATTTGAAGTTACATTTTAGAATTTAAAATTCAATATTTAAATTCAATTTTATCTATTCCTTTGACCTTTTAGCAATAAAAAATTTTAAAAAAATTTAATGAAGAATATACCTATAATGAAAGCTTTGGTTTATCCTATATATATATATATGTGACATTATAATGTATATATCTGATTTTATTTTTGATATTTATATATATTTTATTAATTTTGTACCGATATATGACATTTGGTTCAGTCAAATACTTGGATAATAGTCATACATATGAAATAAAAAAAATATATTATTCTTTCAAATATTTCTATAAAGTATTTTTTAGAAAAAACCACAAGGTATACAATAAATACTAGAGTTTTTAGACATATGATAAAATCTTTTGCCGCCCCCATGGGCTGACAAGTCTCGAAATATTTTAAGTCATAAGTCAAGAAAATGTTGTCATATTGTACATTTCAACAAGAGTACTGGAAGCAGGGTTATTATTTATAATATAATGTCATATGAGATATTAATTTTATAATGAAAGAATTCAAACCAGGACGACGCCATTATTGACTTTTGAGAACATGGCTACACTCCCCGCATCTATAAAGTATTCATATTTCGCTTTTTAAGAAGTATACTAATAAAGTTTCGCTCAAGTGTTTTGTCGTTTTTAAAAAGTGTCCGAAATGAATGTTAGTATCTAAATGTTATTTCTTCTTTGTGTGGTACAGGCTAGATGGAAAGGTGGCACTGATAACTGGTGGGGGAGCACGGAATCAGAGTGAACTGCATCTCACCTCACGCGACTGCGACCCCATTGTTTCAGAAAACACTGGGGCTGTTCGATAAGAAGAAGGGAGAGGAGATGATAGCGGTTTCAGCAATGTTGAAAGGGACCGTCTTGGAGCCTGAAGATTTTGCAAATGCAGCACTGTATTTAGCTAGCGACGAGGCCAAATATGTGAGTGGTGTTAACTTGCCAATCGATGGAGGCTATTGTCTCAGCATGGAAGTTGGGATTCGCAGCACTTTCCTCAACTTTACTTTTTTCAATAATGTTTTGAAATAAGGAAAGTAAAACATCCTCATAATTATGAGAAATTATATCATGAGTCATTCTCGTCACGTCATTCGTGGGACCAACTAATCAAATACATCAATTTCATTAAATTTTCTATCTCATCTTTTTACCAAGTGAATCTTAAAAACTATTTTTAAATTTAATTTACAGTAAATATTAGTGAAGATTTACTTGGTAAAAAGATGAGATAGAAAAATTAATGAAATAGATACATTTGATTGATTGGTCATATAAATGACATGGCGAGAATGACCTATAATATAATTTCTCTATAACTACACAGGTAGTAAAGTGTATGGTCCAATCTGATTAGTCTCCTGTAATGCTTTTGATGTGGGTGTTTTTCATCCTGAAACGGTCCTTAATAAAATACAAGGTTTGAAGACGATTCTAAAACCACAATACAATAAATAAAAAAAATATGGAATAGAATGGTACTTATAAGCATGAATAAAACCGAAGAGACCTTCCAAATAGTACCGAATCAAAGCTAAGAATAAACTTTTGATCTGGAAAGATAAAGTAAAAAGGAGAAATGAGCTATAAAATTTAGTGTGGTCTCTAAGTGTGTAAAAAGACATAAAGTATGTGTTACGAAATTTAACCAGAGATCATATTATTTGTAATAATTAATTAGAGAGCAGATAAATTAGATAGATGCAGACTTCAACTAAAATGTTATGTCAAAATGCGTACACGGGCTAGTAAGCTCCAACTACCCATCTATCCACTAATTTTTACGAGCAGAGTTCTCTAGAACTTAAACACCATATTTTTTCAACGACTAGTAATCCATAATCATATTACAAAAATAGATAAGCTGTCATGAAATCGCTAAATGGATAGTAACACATGAATGTGCTACGGTAATCTTCCACCTGAGCAACCAACCTCAAGCAATATGTAACACATCATACAAATTTCATACAAGAACCGGAACATAAATATCTGGCTATCCCTTATGCTTGACATGTAAATGATTCAGATGCATCTATTATACAGACACATACATCATATACATATTCATGCTATAATAGAACAGTTCAATCTTATAGATTATACAGAGTCACTCAGCAGAAATCATATACATGCAGGGAGACATAACATCAAAACATCAATCGCCATATAGTTCACACATGTAAATATTGCTGACACCATCTATCAATATTAACAGATTACAGCCAAATAAAAGAATCATATAGCACTGACATTCATTGCCATCTGTAATCCCTAATCTCTACAACCTCAGCTTATTATCAGTTCATTCAAAAACTTCAAATGCCATGAAGGCTAAGAAGAGGAGGAGAAGACGGCAGATAAATTTTAAACACTTCCACCATATTTTACACTTCAGTTATATTACAAGATAAAACTGGTTCAAATACAACAGTTTCATTCAAGGAAAGAAAAATAAATTGCTCTACAAAAGACAATCAATCCTAACCATGGTCCAGAAACAGGTGCATGCATATTAGGCAGTGATCATTACCATTTGAGCACCTCTAGAGGCATCACACAAAGAACTAACCAACAAATAAGTGAAACTTTTTTCCGTCCAAATCCTCTTACAGTAAGCATCACACAAGCTTGATCTTAAACTACTTCCACTCGTCCACAATTCAATTGGCAAGTTGAAAGGAGGCTGAGAACAGTTAGAAGAGCATACTCAACAAAATTGTTTCTCAACTTCTTGATTTTCTACCATTAGTGGCTTCACCTCTGAAGTCTGCTACCCTTGACTGCAAAACACTACCAGGCACCAATGGTGGCCTCTCTTGAGCTACATTGGCGCAATCTCTTGAAGCGCGTGTTGAACTAGCATAAGCTCTACTTGCTCTAGAACCAGATAAAAGGTGTTCCCTAAGACCCTTTACAGCTTTATATCCATGCATTTCATCTCCATAACCTTTTGCTTCAGCTTGCTTTTCCAGGTCAGCAAATCTACCCCTCTCTGAATCATTATCAAAATTTTGAACCATTTCAATCTGCATGCCCCATTCCACTCCATCTGATATGCTCCTTTGTAGAGAAGTACTTCTCCTTGGCAATCTGCTGGAGGTAGATTTTCTACCTGTGATGCCTGCTTCGTTTACTAGAGTATCTCTTGAATCGTGAACAGCAGGAGCATATGCCCCCTTGTAATTCTTACTATTGTTGCCTGTATTTATTTCTATGGAATGAAGATCACTTTCAGATGAGTCTTCTTCGCATTCTACACCATTTTCAACTTCTCCATCGTCATCATTTTCCGCACTTGGATGGGAACCAAAATGGGCTCTGTTTAAATAGGCAGCAATATCCTCACTCTTAGGTTCACTTAGAGAATAATACCCTTTTTCTTTTACTCTTTTTGTACCTAGAAAAGCTTCAAGGTGGTTCCTTAGCTTATCAACAGTTGCATTTTTCTCCTCGAGACGATATTTGCCACCTGACAGATTTGTTCGAACTCTCTGTTCACGCAACACATCAGTTAACTGTGTTACCTCTCTTTCCTTTTCTACCTCTTCGTGAACTTTCGCAGACTCTCTCCTCAGCTCTTCCATTTCAGCTTTATCATCACTGATATCCCTGGCTAATTCATCACATACTTGCTCAATTACCTCCCTTGTCTTTTTCTCATTCTCAAGTTCTTTCACTGATTTCAGAAGAGAAATCTTGGTCTCAGCTAGTTCTTTCCCAAGCTTCTTGTTTAAGCTTTCAAAACGTATCCTAAGCTTTCTCTCCACCTCAAGTTCACCTGCAATTGACCCAATAGCAGCCTCAACAACCTTTTGCTCCTTGTTTTTCCATGCTGCCTTTTCTTCAGCAAAGCACTTCATCAAATAATTAATGTCCAGCTGGTCCGAACGCTGCTCTTGTATGAGTTGATTGACTTGCAGACGAGCCCTCTCTAGTTCAGCATGTAAGGCAGAAATAAGGGGCATACTTGATGAAGGACGATCTTCATGACCCCACATGCGGTTGATAATTTTCAACAGTTCTTTGGATGTCGTCAAGGCATTACTAACATCCTTCGAACGAGTCTTAACACCAACAGATGATCCCTTGGTAGTTTGGGCATGAGATCTAGATTCAATCTGCATTACACATCAATATTGTCACTCTTTTTCACTCACCAAATACTCAAGTGCACTTGCAAATTACAAAAAAAAAGTTACAGAAAACAAAAATCATAGAGCAGAGTGAAAGTCATGAAGAATGGCGATGAGCGTCTCGTCTCTCTTTCTCTCCTATGCAATGCAAAATGACAGGTTGAAAATATGAGAATATTCACATGAAAAGATGAGAATTGAGCATCCGCCTCCAACCCCCACTATTGAATCATAAAAAATTATACATACTCCATTCCCATCTTTATCTCTATACCTATAAAAAATAATTTGTGATTCCATTTAGTCACTTCTCTTGAAGGCACAAATTTCAAAAGGTTTCATTCTACCTTTTATTCAATACTTACAAAATATAAGTGAAGCAGAAAAATGTTTTCATTTTTTCCAATAAACAAATCGCATACCTCCATCAAACTGGCATTACTAGTAGAATCCAACACCCCAACATTATGGTCTATAAACCTGGGCTTCTGAGAAACAGATGGTGCTCTTCTCCGATGACTAGCAGTTCCAGGTGGATCCATTCTCTGAAAAAAAATATCATGGTAATCATTCATACAAGCAAAGATATCATGTATAAAATCAATAGTTTTGGTTATCAATAACAAAGTAACAATGGATTAATGGTAAAATTTGACTACAAATATTTGAGGCTTAGCTACTGGAAGCCTAAAACATCTATTGCATTCATTGGTCACTTTATAATCAATTTATTAGCAAGTTAAAACCATGATCTCCATGCTTCGTTCCATAAAGAACAAACATTTCCAAATTACACAACATTGAGACTTATTAAATATGGTGACTGTTGATTTCTAACACAATTCTTTACATGAACAAACACTAAAACCTAATACTACATCGGTTATCAACTGAGCAAACCTCAACACTGACCATAATAGTACCCATCAAAGTAATTCAACCTGATCAATTACTCATTTTCTGAAACTCCAACCATAAATGTCAAAGGTTGAAATAAACTAAGGCACAACCTATTTAGTGATGTGAAAAGTCAGGCCAAAACCAAATCCTAAAATCATAAACCAGTGATTCTAAACAGCAGTAGCTCATTGTGAAATGCATCATTTAGAAATAGCATTTAAAGCCAGTTTAATGCAGCATTGCCATTAATCTTACAAGCTTACAATATTTAATAGAAAGCAATGTCGCTTTAACTTCACTATTCTTGAAATTCCTGAATTATATCCGGAATTAGGTATGGGGATGATCCTCCAAAGATCTTCCAATTACATGGAAATGTTGAAAAAAATGAACATACCATGTAGGAAACATAACGGTGTCTGGCACTCATACCTAAGTCCGAGAAACATAGATAGAAAATCATGGTGTTTTCATGAGTAACTAGTTATATCCTACATTGTTACTACATGTTTCTGATCCAAAAGCATAATCTGAAGTGCTTTTCTATGAAGAGGATCCAAGTAAAGAATTTTAAGAGTCCCTTAGGAAAGCTACAAATAAAAACAGCAATTTGACTCTTGATCACAAGAAAGCTTCAATCAAACCTACCAATACCAAACTGTATACCCATTCCTTAGCATAAAAAAATGTAAATAAAATTACCCAAAATATATAACTAAAACAACCCACCTCAGAAACAGGGCTATGAGAAGGATCAGACAAGTGAGGAGGCAAAGAACCCGAGTGAACCGACCTAGCAGTGCCCCTTTCTCTCCCTTCCTTCCTCCTCCTTTCCCTGTTCCCTTCCTTTCTTCTAGGTGACGGCATCTCATTCATTTCCCACAGCGTCGCCGCCAGCTTCCTCGCCGAAACCGGCTGCGGCTGCTGCTGCTGCTGCCCCAGCCCCAGCCCTTGCCCTTTCACTTTACTCCCACTTTGTGATCCAGCAAATTTAGGAGACTCAGCAGCCCTCAACATTGAAGCTGAAGATGGCGATCTCATCATCAGCTTCCAATTAGGCACAGGCGTACTGGATCCACCCCTTTTGCTACCTACTAGAATCGCTCTCTTGAATCTGTAGTTTTGGATAACGGATGATGACGATGATGCTGATGGTGAACACCCTCGTTTCCTGATTTTGCCAGGGAGTAAGTTTTCCATGTCGATGTTGCCCAGTTTTTGCCTTGACATCATCACTTTTACCTTTGATTCACTGAGTTAACTCGGCCATCCTTTCTTTAGTGCTTAATCTTTGCCTATCAGATCAAAATCTGTCAACATACAAATGGAGATTAAAACCATTAATTGTAAAAAAGAAGAAAACCATTTTTATTTCCAAAATCGGGCTCTTTCTATTATTTTCTATGGCTTTGCATTGTAAATTTATTCGTGTTAGGATTAGATCTCATAAGCTTGTGTTTGGCGGCTTAGAAAATTGAGGGAAAAGAAAATAAAAATGACAGAATTAACTAAACATATGAGAAAAGGACAGTTCTAGTTTGACGCTGTCTGTTTTCTCTTCAGACAACGAATAAAAAAAACAAATATAGAAAACTGAGAAACAGAAAAAAGGAAGTTAATTTTCGTTTTTCCTGCATTGAAAACGAAGGAAAAGTAATCGGATGGAAGAAGTTTTCTCTTTTTCCCCTGAAACTTACCGTGGAACTCATGGCTCGTTTTAAAGTTGCAGCACCTAAGACCGTTTGGAAGCTGAGAAAACGAAAGAATTTTTTTAAAAAAGAAAAGGAAAAGTCTGAGATTTCAGAGCTTCTTTTTAATGTCCTTCGCGGAAACGAAGCATTACACAAAGAGCATAATGAAAATATTTTGGGACGATTTTCAATTACAGACTGTAGACAGGGCAAAAGCGGAAAAAGATATCTTGTACGATCAGTTTAATTTTGTGCGCTTACGCGTCGGATTTGCATTGGTTCTTAGATTATCGTTGTTTGACTTCTGGTCAATCGTGTGGTGACGTGGCTTGTATTGGGTGAAAAGCCGAAGTAGCCGCAATTTGAAATACAGCGGAAATATCCCATACTGTTTTTATATAGGTTTAATATCGAAGTAATTGTCCAAATTATCTGGTGTTTTTCTTTTATGTGCTTTATTTTATTTTATTTATGTATTTAAATTATTATTTTGATTAAAATGGGTATCATAATTAACTTAAAAAAATAAAAATAATAGTTTAGAAACCTAAAAGATAAAAAAATAAGCATTTAAAAAAATAACTTGAATACTTATTTTGATATAAAGCCTTTCTTATAACAAATGAGAGTTTGTCTATCATTAAAACAAAATTTAGTCATTTGAGACCATACAAGGACCATCGAATGCGATAATAATTCGTTAGTCGAATTATTTAATACAATCATCTATCTGCTAATGTAATTATCTATCCGCCATCAGTTAATATAATATGTTATCAGCTATCCGCTAATTATCAAACAAAACTATTATTATTTTAGTGAATGAATGTAACAAATATGTAAAACGATTACGATAATCTTGATACCTATACCTACTAAAAGGCAATCCCTATTTCATGGATAACTTAGTCAAAGATTGAGGAATGCAGAATTTGTCAATCATGACACAAGCAATTTCACTTTGCATTGTTGGCATGTTATATTAAGAATAATATGCGATTGATAAAAATATTTATTATATCATAGTACTGTATATCGATAATTTTATTGTAATTTGATTTATACATAATTCTTACAAAATATTGTTTAATACAAAAGTATGCATAAAAACTATAAAAAATGAGCATTATAATAATTAGGGCGGGTCAAAAATCTTAAAAATTATCTGTAATTTATTAAATTTGAGCCCTTAATCTGAAAAGGATATAAGGTTTTTTTTTCAAAAAATTACCTTAATATAAAAAATAATATTAAATTATTCTCTTGAACAACAAGAAAAAAAGGACTTTCAAACATGTAAAAATCTAACATTCTCGCTTAACAGTGTAGTTCTTCTTACATATTTTGAAACAAAATCATCTATAACGTTTTCAATATAAACTTCTTTCACTAAAACAAAATAAGCTTTTAATGGCTTTTTTTAGTGCTATAGAGGCATTTTTAAGCGCCACTAAAAACCTTCCCAGCGCTAGAAAAAATACTGCAAGAAGTACCGCTAGATCAACGCCGCAATAGTTAACAGCATTTGTGAACAAAAAACGGCGCAAAAGGTCGAGTTATATAGTAGCATTTGTTTAGACAAACGCCACTAAAGACATAGTCAATAGCTGCGTTTGTAGGCAAAAAACGCCGGTAAAGACCTCGTCTTTCGTTGCAATTTTTCCTCTAAACGCTGCAATTGACTATGTATCTCCCGCATCCCTTAGCTCATTACTTAGCTCGTCGATTTATACTTGTGGTTCGCTTTTTTATAAAATTTTAGTAAGATATATATGGAGTCGATGTGGGATATAAACATTTAAATCCTATAATGATGTTTGTTTAAAAATGCCACTAAAATACGCATCTATAGTGGCATTTTTTAAACAAATGCTGCTAAAGTACGCATCTATAGCAACATTTGCCAAAAAATTCCGCTATATATCAGTCTATAGCAGTGTTTGTTGAATGTACAAATTTAGTGGCATTTACTCAAAAATCGCCGCTAAAAGTGCCGTTAAAAACCTATTTTGTTGTAGTATTTTAAAAGTTCACTCTCGGTTGCCATCAAAGTAAGTCTATTTAGCCTTTCTTGCGATATAGTTGTTCGTACGTATGACTTCAACAACTTTATTTTTGAAAAATTTCGTTTTGTAGAAGCAATAGTAATAGAAATAATTTATAAGCTATGTAGTTCTAGGCTTGGTCCTTCTCAAATTGCATTGGATGGTCGGAGGGGCAGCTGTTGTCGATTTGGATTGATTGTTTTGTGGAGTTGTTGGCTACTTGTTCTAATTTGTAGCACATCTTTACTGTTCTATTTTTATTTCAGGCAATGCTTTCTGATTGAGTTTTGTGCTAATGTTTGTCGTTCTATACTAGCATGGTTTCTTTGTTTTTGTGTTGTTTTACTAATGCACATGGGTGAATCATGTTCATTCGTTGTGTCGAGGTGCTAGCTTTATTGAGGTGCTATGGTTGTTGATGTTTTGGTTCTTTTTGCATTGTTCTTAGTCATGCTTCAAGCATTTAGTTAATGTTTGTGTTTTTTTTATAATTGTGGGTGATGGATGGTTTAACCAGGTTAGGTTAGTGACGAGGTTTGTGTTGTATTTGATGTTGACTTATCGTTGTAACTGTTTCATGTGGTGGGTATAGTTGGCGTTATTGTGTGTTATTGCATTGGCGTTTTGTTTTTCTTCTTAGAGTGTCTAGGTGTTTGGTTCTCGTTTTGTTATTGTGTTGTATTCTTTTCCTCCAATATAGGTTTAGAGGGGATTTTCAATGAGACACACTATAATATCCATCTATATGGCTTTTATCTAATAAATATTTGCCGATCAAAAATGTTTTAAAAACTTTAATAAATACATTGGTCTCATTTTTCCTTGGGTAAAAGCTCTTTAAGAAATTTTATCTTTATTTCCAGCAACATCAAATAACTCACATTTTCTAAAATCGTTTTCAAAATTATTACAATGATATTGCAGACTAACTTCATCCAATAAATAAGATTTCAAAGTTATTTGGGAGGAGCGAAATCGAAGACAATTCTAAAATAGATCTAGGAACGCGATGTGATCTTGAACCTGATTAAAGAAATTGTAAAAATCAAAATTTTAGATAGAGCATAGATAAAGATACAAACTCCCCTCTTTGTATAGCTTGCGGGATAGTTTAGATACTCGATATCTTTTTGTACAGAGGACAAGGATGTTTGAGCTTGAAATTTTGTAGCTTGTACTACTTTTTTAGATAATGAAAACAAATTATCTAAAAATGTAATTTATCATAATAAAACAATAAGCTGA
Source organism: Hibiscus mutabilis (assembly GCA_019671005.1). Classification (NCBI taxonomy): domain Eukaryota; kingdom Viridiplantae; phylum Streptophyta; class Magnoliopsida; order Malvales; family Malvaceae; genus Hibiscus; species Hibiscus mutabilis. The sequence continues at coordinate 25,134,167 of CM033713.1, forward strand.
AAACATTCCCATGTAATTGATATTGTTCAAGCTTCTTGTTCGAAGAAATAATGACTTGATCAACAATATGCAAGAAGTATCAAATTCTTAATGACTTATTAGGAAAAATAATGTTTCCTCATCATCAATTTCATCAAAGTATCTTTTCCTACGTACTATACTTTTTTGAAGAAAAATAAGATCAATTCCAATTTCATTAACTATCTTTCTTAATGTGTCCATGGCACTTGAAAATACATTATCTCTACAACTTTTGAAAAAAAAATCATTATATCCCATTAATAGAAAAATTAATCATCATGTCTTTTTACTGTAAGCATTTTCTAACTAACTTCACAACAAACAAATTTTGTAGATAGCAATTCTTTGAAACTATCTAGCTCATTTGTTGCCAATGATTTAGCTTCACTTTGTATTTTTAGGATAATTATCTGTAATAACGCAGATTTCGAAATCAAAGTGTTGGTTTAACCCAAAGTGTGGGCTTTTACCAAGTTATTAAGTGTTATGCTCGAGTAGGAAGATAGTTCTCAGTTTTTTTAGTAAAAGCCCATAGGATGAAGCCCCAAGGGTTGTCTAGAGTGGTGTATAGGTGTCTAGCGAATACGTTGCCCATAAGTTGAAGTTGTACTCTTTTAGAGAAAGTAATCATGCCAATGAGGGCACGAGACTGTGAGGAGAGTTGGGGCTTCTATGAAGGGAGCTACGGTGAGGATTATATTCTCGACAAGGAAGAGATGTTAGAAGAAAAAAATGGTAAGGGGCTAATTATTTCTCTCATCTACATCAGACCTTCCACCAAATTGTGATGGCCATACCTAGGCCTTCAACTACCTCTCTTGAGGCACCAGTGGAAAAGGTACGACTCTAAGGTGCAACTGATTTTTTTGGATCAAAACAAGATAATCCAATTAAAGTAGATCAGTGGTTGAAGGATACCCATTGGATCTTGCGACATAAAGGGTTAAAACCCGATGACAAACTAACATATATTATTTCCTTGTTAAAGAAGAATGCTCGAAAATAGTGAAAGACTATAGAGATGGGATGGTATCCTCACCAACCTACACGTGACTACTTCTTAGATGAGTTTGAGAGGAAGTATGTGGGAAAGGTCCACATTGATAGCTTGAGAGACTGGTGTACCCATTTGGTCCAAAAAAATTGGCCAGCCTTTGAATATGAATAAGAGTTCTTAAAGTTGAGTAGATATGCCCCTGAGTTGGTCGCTACCTAGAAGATAGAGTACAAAAGGTTTCGAAAAGGTTTGGGAAAGAAGATTTAGACATACCTAATAGCTACCTTACCAAAAGTGTTTTCAGAATTGACTGTCAGTGCCAAGTCGCTTTAGCAAGTGCAAGGTTTAACCTATGGCCTATTTGGTGGGCATAGAGGTTCGAGTGAGAGGAATCAAAATTTCTCTGGAAACTCTAGTTGTATTCTAGAAGAAACAAAAACCATTGAAACCAAGGTAAATGAGCTTCAAACCAGAACTCGAGATCAAATTGTAGGTCAAAATCAGCTGGCCCTAGAAGGTATTTGTCTTCATTCATGACAGCTCAGAGGGCTTACAAAGGAGTGTGGATGCACCAATTTGTGAGCAGTATAGACGTAAGCATAGAGGCAAGTGTTTGGGGATGCCTATAGTTTGCTATGGTTATGGATTGTAAGACTATTATGTGAGGGATTATCTGGAAGCTACTGATACTACTCCGGTTCAGACTCAGAGGACCTCTTATCTAGCTCAGAGAGGTCAAGGTTTTGCTATAGGAGGGGCGAGCCACATGTTTGGATATCAAAGTAAGGGTACATTCCACTCTACCGCGATGGCACTAGCGAGGTAATATGCAATCAAGGCTTAGGAGGACTGTGAGTCTATCAATGTTACTTTAGGTACATTTACCTTGTTTTATGTCCCTATAGTTGCTCTTCTGGATTTGGGATATACCAATTCCTACATTTGTATTGGAATATCCCAACAATGGGGTATTCATACCGAGGATCTTGAGATAGGAGTCTATGTGACTAGTCCTTTGGGATATGATGTTTTGGTAGATAAGGTGTATCAGAGGTGTCTGATTTAAGTTCAAGGTTTGATCTTTTTGGTCGACTTAATGGTGTTGCCGTTTCAATAATTTGATGCTATCCTAGGGATAGACTGGTTGTTGAGCATGATGCGCATTTGGGTTATAGAGTGAAGAGCCTTAAACTTCGTGGTTTAGATAATGCTAAGTTGGTAGTGAAGAGTGAGAAGAATCATTGCATTTCAAACGTAGTATCAGCTTTGGCGGCACAAAAGATGATCTAACAAGGTCGTAAGACCTTCTTAGCTCGCATAGTTGATTCAATGGTCGAGAGTTCGATGCTTGAGAGCCTTTGAACTGTTAAAGAGTTTTTCGATGTGTTCCCAGAAGAGTTACTTGGACTTTTTCTAGATCATAAACTAGAATTTTCGATAGAAGTGATTCTAGGAATCGTACCAGTGTCCATTGCTCCGTATCGTATGGCATTGACAGAGTTGAGATAGTTAAAGAATCAGATTCAAGAGTTGTTAGAAGTGGGTTTATCTAATCAAGCATATCACCTTGGGGTGCACCAATCTTGTTTGTCAAGAAGAAGGATGGGTCAATGAAGATGTGCATTGACTATCGTCAGCTCAATAAGGTAACAATAAAGAACCATTATCCCCTACCAAGGACAGATTACTTGTTCGACCATTTGAGAGATGCCCTCGTGTTCTTAAAGATTGACTTGAGGTTGGGTTACTACCAGTTGAAGGTGGTGGAAGAGGATGTTCAGAAAACCACTTTCAGGACGCGATATGGATATTATGAGTTTTTGGTAATACCTTTTGGGCTTAGCAATGCATTTGTGGCTTTTGTGGACCTAACGAACTAGATCTTTTAGCCCCACCTAGATCAATTTGTGGTGGTCCTCATTGATGACATCTTGGTTTATTCGAGCTCGGAAGAGGAGTATGACTACCTTCTTCATTTTGTCTTACAGACCTTGAGGGAAAAACAACCTTTTGCTAAGTTCTATAAGTGTGAGTTTTGGCTTTCTGAGGTGGTATTTTTAGGCCACATTGTTGTAGCAGATTGGATATGAGTTGATCCACAAAAGATTCAAACAGTGGTGGAGTGGAAACCACCAAGAAATATCACAAAACTCCATAGCTTCCTTGGGCTTGTCGGATATTACTGTCGTTTTATTAAAGGTTTTTCTATCGCAATGACACCTATGACCAAGTTGTTACAGAATGGAGTTTCGTTTGAGTAGAACGAGAGAAGAAAGTAAAGCTTTAAACAATTGAAGGATTATCTTATGAAGGCCCTAGTTTTTACGCAATCTGAGCCAGAAAAGGATTATGTTGTGTTTATTGATGCTTCGTTGAATGGTCTTGGTTTTTAACTCATGCAAGAGGGTAGGGTGGTTGCTTATGCCTCGAGATAACTTAAGCCTCATGAATGGAATTATCTTACGTACGATGTGGAGCTTGCCATAGTTATCTTCGCGTTGAAGATTTAGAGGCACTTTTTGTATGGAGAAAAATGTTTTATCTACTCCAATCATAAGAGTTTGAAGTACCTCATCACCCAAAAGGAGCTGAATTTGATACAAAGACGATGGATTGAGCTGTTAAGGCACTATTATTGTATCGTAGAGTATCATCCCGGTAATGCTAATGTGATAGTTGATGCTTTGATCCAAAAGTCTATGCCAAACTTGAAGGCAATGTTTGCCCGGTTGAGGATAACCGAGTATGGCAGGTGTAGCGACCTAAAAAATTTTCTGAGTCGCTAGAAAAACCAAAATTTCATGTTTAAGTCTTAAATGTTTTGAAAATTCTTTGGAAAATGTGAGATTTTGAAAAAACAAGGCCATGTCGAAAAATCACGATGTTTTTGAAAATGAAAAAAAACTTGGAGTCGCCACCGGCCACTAGGGTAAGCCAGACACCATAAAATGGATATTTATTTTGGAAACGGGTTCGGGAGTTGGTTACGTACGGGGAAGGATTAACACCCCCATCACACCTGGAAATCGGTACTAGAATATATGTTGCATTTAATTGATGGAAATTATCGAAATTTAAAGTTTAATTTAATTAAATTGTTTGCGATTGAATTTAGACTTTAATTTGACGGGCTTTGTCAAATTGGTGAATTTGAATTAATTAAATATTTAATTAATAAGGGTGATTGTACATCGGACAGTAGATTAAACCGACATTGAATAAGACCGATTGTCGTGTTAATTTACGGTTCGACTCAAGTACATCACCTTTATGCATGTTGCAAACAATTAGGAATGATGTCATGACTTGTCAGAATTTTAGTTCGAATTCAATTTACCTTTAGACGGTAAAAATTAATTCGAATATTTGGTCAATATTCAATGAGCCAAGACTGTTACGACACAAATATCGAAATTAATAAATACCTCCTTTTTATAATTTAGGTTAATTAACCGTATCCATGTCTGTTAAAATATTAGAGTCATATGAATGACAGATAAAATGCATGACAAGGAAGTGCTTAAAATCAAAACCTAAATCCACTAAAGTCCTAACCTAAAAAGGCCCAAATTATGGAAATTCAATTAATGGTCTAATCATTAACTAAGTCAATCTAATATTATCCCTAATTTAATTAAATCATAAAAGAACTAAAAAAATAATAACTTATGGATTTTCTTGAACCATAATAATTAATTTGATTAGTTTTAAACTAGCATCCCAATAAGCCAATGATACTATTTAAAATGAATCGAATTAATTAATCATGATTTTAATTAGGTGTCCACCTAAGTCAAATATCAAATTTATCCTAAAGGGTAATTAAGAGGCTTTCAATTAATTTAATGAATTTAACATTTATCCCAATGAGCCAATGATAAATTTAAATTAATTAAATTAATTTGAACCTTAAATCTAACTATGGCTCTTAAAAAACCTAATCCTACATTTAATTTAATTAATTTAAAACTTATGCCCCAATAAGTCGAGCGCACAATTTAAATTAATTAAATTAAATTAAGCCTTACACTAACCTAAAAAGCTTAACCTAGTAAAACAGCAAAAAAGGATAACAAAAAACAAAAAGAACAAGCATTAGAAAAGAATACAAATAAATAAAGGACATAAATTAAATACGTAAAGTAAACATGCAATGCAAGGTCTAAATCTAAAAACAAAAAAAATAGAGGGGCTAAAAAGATGATTTTGACACTGGGGAGGACCTAATTGAAAGGGATTTTAAAAAAAGGGACTTAAGAGGTATTAACCCTGTTTAAAACCAATTTAAATAGAACAAGGGACTAAATTAAAAAACAAACTGAAATAGGATGGACTTCAGAAATAATTTAAAAAAGCGGAATGGCCTGGGTGGGTAATTTAAAAACACGGAAGGATTAAATGCGAATTAAACCACTTAAATACAAGATTGATTTTGAAAAGGGGGTGAAATTGCAATTTAGGGGAAAGAAAAGGGCACCCAGGGTGTAATTTAAAAAAGCAGAGACCCTTTCGCGCGCGAATACCGCGACACGAAATGGTTTATGATGCAAATAAACCATTTAAAAAAGGGGAGATGGTATATATCCGTTATTTCAGGAAAAAAATTGGCCCTAAGCCATTTTAAAATAAACATCTGCCCACTATTTTTGGAAATCCTCTGAAAACAGGGATGAACACCACTGTGGTGTTCATCCTCAAACCTAAACACCGCCGCGATTCTCAGAATCCGACGAAAGCCTGCCGCACTAACTGCCGCTGGCTGCCGTATATCAGCACCGAAAACTTTCGAACTGCCTCTCAAAACGTTTACCCTTTCACCCTAAAAACAAAAATGACATTCCCTTAACCCAAAAGACCTTGCCTTTCCCTAGATCTAAAGAGGAACACACTCGAAAACCTCTCCCCTTTTTTAAAACCCGTTTGAACAAAACTGACCAAAAATCCTACCAGACCCTACTTTCTCACTGGTTTCCTTTGTTCGACCAAGGAAGCCGAAGGTGTGAGTACCAGGAGAACTGTTATTCATCGGGTGCTACCCTCGGACGGTGGGAGCCGAAGCGGCAGAAGGTAAAAACCTAAACTCTTCCTTCCTCATTTTTTTGTTTTTCGTTCGATGCATGCAAAGATAAAAATGAAATACCTTAAATGTTTGTTGCTTTGTATTCTTTCTCAGAAATTCCTCTGTTGGGGTTTAAAACTTTTGGGACTTCGCTTTTATAACCTGTCAAATTTACATAACTTTTTTCTAAAATAAAATGCAGTTACTTAGTCCCTATTGGCCGATCTGTTAATTCTTGGCCAGATTCATGTTGCTCTTTGTGCTCGTCGGCTCTGACTTATGTTTGTGGTTACTGATTTTTATTTTTGCATGTATTTGGTCCTGACTTGTTTGTCTTCTGTTGCACGTGCCACTGTAGGAGAGCCAAACGCTGGAGAGGATCAGAACGGTTGAGCATGGGAGCCGGACGCGTATGTGGTGTCAGCCAAAGTGTTGCGTGTGAGCGCGTGGGGCAAACCGAGGAGCTGCGCGTGAGAGCGTGTGGAATCTGGAAGCTTCTCCGCTTCGATCCAAACCGTTGGTGTGCCCCTCGATCTAACGGCCACAATCAATGCGGCGCCAAAGGATATGACCCCTTACTAGGGTTTCTATCCGAGGTGTGATCTAGACCGTTTGATTAGTAGGTAGATTTAACGGTCCAGATTTGGATGCGTAAAGAACAAGGATAATTAGGGTTTTTGTATGTAGCCTTAGAGTTTAGTTATTTGGGCCTTAGTAGGCCGACTATGTAATATTTTTATGGTTTTGGGTTTTGACTTAGGCCCATTTTAGTTGCATTTGTAGTCATTCATGCATAGTTTCGTAGTTCCTCTGCTCATTGGGCTTGGCTTCACGTTTTATTAGTTTTTATGGGTAAATCGCCACTGGTTTGCCTTATTTTGTGCAGGACTGATTGCCGTGGCAAGTAAGAACAACACAGAAGGAATTGTCGAGCTGATTGCCGAGCGGTTGCCAGGGCAAGTCGAAAATAAATGCAGAATTTTTCAAGATTAATCCATATCACATAAGATAAAGCCCAAAATCAATTTATGAGCTGTTGAAGATAAGAGAATCTTGGCGCCATTAATCCTGATTTATTTCCTATTAAATGGGATGATGTGCAAATAAGGATAGGAAATAAGGTTTGAATTATTTCCTTATCTTTAGATAAGGGAATAAATCCTGAATTATTTCCATATCTTTAGATAAGGAAATAAAGCCTAGAATATCTCCTAAAGAAAAGGGAATAAATCAAATCTCCTTAAAGACTCATTGAGCTTTCCTCACCTATTTAAGGCTGATTGCATCAACACAAGAAAAAGGGGATTCGAATTAGAGAGAGATCGAGCCAAAGGGATTCACGCACCAAAGGAGTTTCATCTCTATTTTATTTGTATTTTGTAATCCCACCATGACTGAGTTACTTTCCTTGTTATTTCTTCTTTACCTAGCCATGGACTAAATTTATCTAGCTTGGGACTATTGGGTTTTTGGTGTTGAGAGACGAATTGTTCTTGTTCTTGGTTTTAGTTTCAATATAAATTCATTGTTTATCCATTATTGGTTTTTATTACTGTTTCAAGTGAGCTTGGGAAAAAATCTTGAACACATCCATTTATCTAGGCTCGAGAGAGCTAGATTCATGAAATGAATTGGATACGGTTTACATTTAAACAACCGTTGGTGGGAACTAATTCGCCTTAGGGATAAAGAAATGATTTCAGCAGCTAAAAGGAGTGAAGATCGATGTTGTCCACCCAAGGTTAACGTAGGGATGTATCACCAAGGCATGCACAATCATCATTTCTTCGGTTAGGAATAATTCGAAGGCATTGAAGAACACTCCACTGAACATTGAATAAGCAACGGTTTGCAGCCCACTTGCCGCGGAAATCACTCTGTATTGACTTGCCACGACAATTAACTTGCCACGGCAACCACTTGCCAAGAAGAGTCCAGCTTCTAGCAAAATACTTGCCTTAGCAATTACTTGCCATTGCAACTACAAGCCAAGGGAATTATTTCGGAAATCACACCAGTACTCTCGATAACCTGGCCCACTCTCTCAATTCGGTTTCCTCTTTCCTTTATTTCAATTCTTTAGATTTAGTTTACTTTATCTCAATTTATTATTATTATTTAATTATTTAAACATTTGCAGTGACTTAAGAAAAGTGGCCCAAACTAATCCCTGAGGAGACGATACTCGATACTTATCATTTATTACTTGCACCATTTGCGTAGCACTCAAAACACGCAACAAGTTTTTGGCGCTGCTGTCGGGGATTGGCAATTGGTGTTAGTTGTTTTTGTTATTGCAATTTTCTTATTATTCTTACTAACATTTCTTTTTGTTTGTTTTGTTTAAAAAAAATTAAAATAGTGCTATCAAGTGAAGGAACATCAACATGGGAGGAAATAAATGTCGATCTATTCGAGACTTAATGTGGGAAGATAGAAATCAACATATTAGAGAGTATCTTACATCTAACGATGACTGCCAATACCAACCCACTAGAACTTTACAAGAAAGACAAGTGGATGATTTGATCAACAAAGATGCTTCCACATCAATCTCGGCACAACTTGCAGAATTGACAAACTTTATCGCATCTATGCAATTGCTGAGAGCTGCCCAACGAGTTCATAACATCGCAATTTCTTGTGCTTAATGTGGAGAACATCATTCATTTGGAAATTGCACGTATAATCCTGATGCATATGGCCACATGGAGGACCATAATTGGAACCAACAGTAAAATCCTTCATGGTATGATCAAAATGCTCAAATTTTTTTACCATAACAGTTTGTTGCTTTAGCATATATGGGATGGCAATATTGTCCTCGTTAAGAGAATTCAAATCCCCTAGAGGAAACGTTTCAATCTTTCATGATTAGACCTGATAGATCAATCGAGGAGATTCAAGAGCTATCAAAGTCCATGGATGCAAGGATAACTAGGATGGATGCACTCATAAGAGATTCAGAAGATCAATCGAGGAGATTCACATATGCCATGATAACATGCCTCAACAATTAATTTCTAGGGATATTGAAATCCCAAGGACAGAGGACAATGAGCAATGCGAAGATAACTCTCTAATGTATAGGGAATAATTGGAACCTCTGAATCGAGAGCATGTCAATGAGAAAAACTGCATAACATTTGATGAGCCTAAGCAACCAATTACTACGGAAAAGATTGAGGAGCTTGAACAGAGCCATTCTGCGACAATATTCAATAAGGTCGAGAAGTGTAATGCTACAGCAAATTTTAAGGAGTCTGATTCCCAGAATGTTACAACAACGCTGATGCTGAAGAAGGAATATGTGGATTGCTCTTATCCACCGTTGCCACGGCAATTGCATAGCCACATTCAGGATCGACAAGATGGCGATACTCTACTAATGAAATATGAATAGATGATGATTGGACCTTTTGAATTATTTAAACAATCATCTCATCCATTGTATGTATTTCTTGAGGAACCAACGTTTGTAGATGCGAAGCCATCAAAAGTACAATATGATCGTTTGGGAGACGAAAATCTTAGTGATGCACCAACATCTCTACTGATGGAGATGTTTGAAAAGCGTAAAGGAAGCATTGGTTGGATGATAAGCGATTTTCAGAAAATTGGCCATTCCATTGACTTACACCAAATTTTGGCAGAAGATTGCCTGGCAATTGGCTAGAACAACAATTGCCACGACAACGAAGGCTACATCCAACCATGATGGAAGTCAAAGATAATGAGGTAATTAAATGGTTGGGTGTTGGTATAATTTTTCCTATTAATATATTCATGCCTTTAGGAGTAATATCAAGGTGGAAGGTATGCATGGATTACTAGGGAACACAAAAGAAAGGCACAGTAATACCCTAATTTTTGGTTAGTGACTATTTTGCAAAGAATCAAAAGCTGGTGGGTTTAGTTTAGTGACTAAAATGTAAAATGTTAAAGTTTAGTGACCAAAGTGAAAAGTTGAGAAAAGTTCAGGGACCAACATGGTAATTTTCCCAATAATTATTTTTATTCTATAAATAAATATATCACATAAGGGTGTGAATTGAATATAAAATTGTTTGTTCGATCCAATGTTTCTATTATTGGGAAATTATAGTTAAAGTTTAAAATGAAATTCAGGTAGTCGTATGAGCTCAGATTGTGATGAAATTTTGAAGGGAGTTGTAAGAGGTCTTGAAGGACATGACATTTCGTTTTGGAATCATTTTTAATCGATTTAGATTTGATTGAAGATAGTATTTTGAAATAGTGCACAAATGGTATTTTTGTGAATACATGGATTCATTAATGGTATTTTAGTTATTTTGCCCTTACTTTTTGATTAAAGATGATTATGGAAAAGTGAATTTAATGGGTGTCAACACCTAATTGGTTATAATTAAAGGGCAAAAAGGTAATTTTACTATTAAAGAAGATTTTTACATTAGATTTAAAGAATTAAAATGCCAATTGTTATGTTAAATAAATGAAGAAAAAACTAGAATTTCTCTCATCTTTTTCCTCCAATTTCGAAACCACCATAGCCAAGGTAAGAATATTTTTGATTCAATTTTTAGCTTGATTCGATTGGTTTTTGGTTTAAGACATGAAATAGAGAATTAATCTCCATTGAATTCTCTTTCATTTTGTATAATTTTTGCGTAGTTTCCATGCTTATATGTTGAGATTGGAGATTAGGGTTTATGAAGAACAAGTTAAGATATCATGTTTTATGGGTTTTTTAAGTTGGATTTGAGGTTGTAAGGTTGTTTTTATGCTTAGATTGATGAAAACAACATGATTCTTGTTTTAGGTATTATTTGGGAAAATTGAAAAATTAGGGGAAACTCTTGCAAAATTTTTATTTGAATGAGAAATGATGTGAAAAGCTTGAATATGATGTTAGTAGGTTGAATTTATGCTTGAATCAAGTTAGAATTTTTGGTTAAAGTGACCTTTGGTATTCAGCCTCCAAGAAGAAAATGAGGGAAAATTATGGAAAAATTTTCCTAAGGATAAAAATGGTGTAAGGATGATTTTGTAAGCTTTGAAATGTTATTTTGACTAATATGGAAGTTTGTAAAGTGTTGAGGACTAAAGTGTAAAGTTAGGAAAATATGTGATTAAAGTGGAAAGTTGTTTTGAATTTAAAGTTGTGTGATAAAGGATTATTTTGAAAGGTTTGGAAGTATAAGGGTTAACATTGTTGTTGTGTGATAAGATTAGTAATGAAAGAATTTGTAGGAGTAATTGTTATTATTCCTAATATGGTTTTATGTTAGAATGATACTAACATATACTTAAATTGTATATGTTGGTGAATTTGTTATAGATCATAATCATAATACAAACTGAGAGCCGAGCAACTCTAAAGGCAAAGAAACAGTAAAAAAGTGAAGCAATGTATAAGGGTAAAGCTTTTTAGAGAGGCAACAGGTGAGTGCATTTCTACTATTTTATTTGATATGAGAAAGACTTGCGATGAGTCTATCTCGAATGTCAATTTACAAATGATATCTTTTCAATGATTTTTTAGAAGAACTATGAATGATTCTCGGGTATGAACTGCCCAATGCACTTTTATATGACACTGTGAAATGTTAATATCTTTTGATATTTTAAATAAGTGAATGATATATGATAGTGAATGTTAAAGCCCATTGTTTGCATTATGAGATTTCTTGGTATAATTGGCATGCCAATGAGGTGGGAGTATAATGATACAGTGATGTTGTATAAATATACAACAATTACTAAGTGAAACAGTGATGATGTGTTCTACAGCTATGACCTAGTGATACAATGATGTTGTATAAGTTTACAGTAGTTATAAAGTGATACAGTGTTTTATTTTGGCACAACAAATTAGTTGATGCCGCACATGTGCGTACTCAATAGTGACTCGCATACCATGCATTCTCATTTATCTTACATTGGGCTATAATTTAAATAATGGTGACAAGTACAATTGAAATGATTGATTGAAAGTGATATTAATTTTTGAACAGGGGTTTTTGATGTGAACTGCCTTATTTACATAAACTATCATTTTCAATGTTTTTATTGAATTATTTTATTTCAAAGTTTTAAATTGAATTATTAGTTGCCTCACTAAGATTATTCTTTGCGTGTGAATGTTTCACGCGTAGGTAAATATCGTAAGGAGAAAGGAGCTGTGATAGGAGACATCATCTATTTTGGAAGAGGTACATCATTATCAGTAAGACATCCTCGATGTCCATTTTTGATATTATTAGTTGGCATGTATCTTATAAATGTTTTGGTTACTCTGATATGAAAATATTAGCAATAGTTGTAATGTTATAAACATGAATATGAATACTTTTAATAGATATTATTAATTAAATATGTTGAAATCGTATTTTATTAGCTAATCGAATGATTTTGAAATTAGGCAGTTTTTAGGTAGTTTTATTATTTATATAAAGAAGAATCAAACTGCCAAGTTGCTGCCTGAATCTAGGTTCAGATCAAACTTAGAAATATTAGTTTTAAATTTTACGCGATTAAATATTATTTTAGTTAAAGAGTTCATTGATTATATTTTAAAGAAACAAATTTTACCAATTTTGAAATAAGAACTATTGTAAGAGTGTCATGTGACATCTCTAACTCGTATTCAATGATGGATACAGGTGAAGGGTGTTACATTTAATGGTATCAGAGTTGCAGGTTTAGCCGATTCTCGGTTTAACTTAAAGTTGTTTTGAGTTGAAAAGTGTATACATGCCACTAGAATATCAATACTACTGATATGATGTTTATAAAATTGATGGATGTCGCTCCTTAATAATGTAGTTATGCGGTTATAGATGTTTGAATCAGGGAGCTCTAGACAAGCTATGGAACGGGAAATGTTAAAAGAAGCCGGTAGTGGTAGTAATGAGATTAATAATAATCTCATGGCTTAATCGGGACATGGAGGAGAACAAGCACAACAAGGGATGCCTGTGCAAGATCAGGGGACTTTTCTTCAGTCGTTGGAAGCGATCCTGACACGTTTCCAGCCTCTAGCTCCCCGTATAACAATTGCTAAGAATTAAAAAGTTTGGGAGCGTCGAAATTTAAAGGGTATTCAGATGAAGGTCCAGTAGCTACTGATGTATGGTTAAATGATTTAAAGATCATGCTTGATGGATTTCGTTGTTTTGAGACGGATAAATTAGATGGAGTTGTCTCATTACTGCAAGGTCAAGCTGGGTTTTGGTGGACTAATGCCACGATACACGTTCTGTCTGAGCAAGTGATTTGGTAATTGTTTTTGGAGGAATTCAAAAATAAGTATATCAAAGACCAGTTTATCAGAGAAATAAAGTAGCAATTCCTTAGCTTGAAGCAAGGGAATCAAACTATTTATGAATATGAATGTGAATTTAATAAGTTGATTCGGTTTGCTGCATAGTTAATCCCTACGGAGAAAGATCGATGTGATTGGTTTATTGAGGGATTAACTACGAAGTTAAAAGAAATGTTGGTGGCATTGAATTTAACAAACTTTCAGGAAGTTGTGAATCAAGCTAAGGGAATGAGTGCAGCCAAAAAAGACAGCAGAACCAAAATGGCAGTCAAACAAGAGATCGGGAACATCTTCATATTCCTTTTCATCGAAGCGGGGAAGGGTTTCGGTTCTCGATATCAAAATAGATCTGGATCAGCTGGAAATTTTCATAAAGGATCAGGTGCTGGAAAAGGCAAGCAATTCCAGACAGCTAATTCTAAGGCTGATTCAGTTCCCCAGCTATGTGATATTTGTGGCAGATGTCACCCTGGTCAGTATCAAATGATGACATGAGCTTGTTTTAAATGTGGAGAAATGGGTCATTTTGTGAGAGACTGTCCACTGGTATCTGGGGAGAGACCTGCTCAAACAGAATTATATGTAGTGATGCCACCGAGGGGCAGAGGAAGAGGTGGACCTGGAAGACCATCTGAGTTAACTTCACAAGCGGAAAGGCACGCATCAGCTCGAGTTTATAATATATGAACTAATGAGGACCGAGATGACTCAGAAATTATTATAGGTACATTCTATCTTTTTGATAAGCCTGTATTAGTTTTTATTGATCCTGGTTTTGCGCACTCGTATGTTAGTACTAAGTTTATTTAAGAGAGATATATTCCATTAGAGTTTATCTCTAGTAATATAGTGGCAATAAATCTATTGGGTCAAAGTGCGAGAGTAAGTAGAATATGTAGAAATTGTTCGATAAAGGTGCAAGGAACTGAGTTTCCGGCAAACCTAATGGAGTTACCTTTCGAAGAATTTGAAGTGATATTAGGCATGGATTGGTTATCTTTCTACCATGCCATTGTGGATTGTCACTTAAAGTGATTAATCTTGGAAAATTTGAAAGGTGAAAAGATAATAGTAGTGGTAGAATAAATTCTTTATCTAATGTGATTTCAGTAGTTTCTGCGAAGAAGCTGCTATTAGAAGGTTGTCAAGATTTTCTAGCTAATGTGGTGGATACGAGAACTGCTAAAATTAAATTAGAAGATATTTCTACAGTTTGAGAATATCCAGATGTATTTCCTGATGAGTTACCAAGATTACCCCCTGATCGAGAAGTAGAATTTAAGATAGAGGTGTTACCTAGTACAACACCCATATCGATGGCCCCATATAGAATGGCGCCAGCTGAACTTTGAGAATTAAAGGCGCAATTGCATGAATTGTTAGATCGGGGTTTTATAAGATCAAGTGTGTCACCTTGGGCGCGCCGGTATTATTTGTAAAAAAGAAAGATGAGTCTATGCGACTATGCATAGATTATTGTTAGTTAAATGAGGTGTCAGTGAAGAATAAGTATCCTCTTCCGAGGATTGATGGTCTTTTTTATCAGTTAAAAGGTGCATGTGTGTTTTCTAAAATTGATATTCAGTCTGGATATCATCAGTTGAAGATTAAGGAAGAAGATATTTCAAAGACAGTTTTTCGAACTCGGTATGGGCACTATGAGTTTGTAGTGATGCCGTTCAGATTGACTAATGCTCCTACAACATTCATAGATTTGATGAGTCGAGTATTCCAGCCATATTTGGATCAATTTGTGGTGGTATTTATTGATGATATTTTGGTTTATTCAAAAACAAAAGAAGAACATGATGCTCATTTCTGAATTGTTCTTCAGATTTTTCGGGAAAAGAAATTGTATGCCAAACTGTCAAAGTGTGGATTTTGGCTATCGGAAGTTACTTTTCTTGGTCATGTGGTTTCGGAAGAAGGAATAAGAGTAGATCCCAAGAAAGTACAAGCTATAGTTGAATGGAGAGTACCAAAGAATATTTTGGAAGTTCGAAGTTTCTTGGGATTGGCTGGTTATTATCGAAGGTTTGTAAAGAACTTTTCGATAATTGCTTCTCCATTGACCAAGTTATTAAAAAAGGATACACCATTTATGTGGATAGATAAATGCCAAGAAAGTTTCGAAACCTTGAAGAAAATTTTAACGGAAGCTCCAGTATTAGTACAACCTGAGTCAGGAAAAGATTATGTAGTTTTTAGTGATGCTTCTCGTAATGGCTTGGGATATGTACTTATGCAAGAAGGAAATGTAGTGGCTTATGCATCTAGACAGCTTAAGATGCATGAGAGAAACTATCCCACCCATGATTTAGTGTTGGAAGCGGTTATTTTTGCCTTAAAGATATAGCGTCATTATTTATACAGAGAACGATGCTATATCTAAACGGATCATAAAAGTTTAAAGTATTCGTTAACTCAAAAAGAGTTAAATTTAAGGTAGAGAAGGTGGATTGAGCTCCTAAAAGATTATGATGTAGTTATTAACTACCACCTAGGAAAAGCGAAAGTGGTAGCTAATGCCCTCAGTAGAAAGACCTTTGCTGCCTTAAGAGCTATAAATGCGAGGCTAGCTTTGAAAGAAAATGGTGCTTTGATTGCTGAATTAAGTTTAAGGTCTACTTTAGTAGATCAGATAAAGGAGCTTCAGAAAAGAGGTATGGAATGTTTGTCAAGATTCAAACAAGTTGAAAATGGTGAGACCAAAGATTTTGAAGTTAAGTCTGATGGATGCTTATATTACCGAGGAAGAATTGTTATTCCTGAAGATGAAGATTTAAAGAAATAACTTATCTTTTAGCACATTATAGTCATTTGACTATGTATCCAGGAGGAAATAAGATGTATCAAGATTTAAAGAGTCGATATTGGTGGCCAGGAATGAAAAGAGCTATAACTGAGTTTGTTTCAAAATGCCTGACATGTCAACAAGTAAAAGCAGAGCATCAGGTGCCTTCTGGTTTATTGCAGCCAATTTCCATTCCTCGGTCGAAATGGGAACGAGTAACCATGGACTTTGTAATAGGGCTACCCTTGACTCCAAGCAAAAATGATTCAATTTGGGTGATTGTTGATAGATTGACTAAGTCGGCACATTTCATTCTTGTCCGAACTGATTTCTCTATGGATAAGTATGTTGAATTATATATTAAGGAGATAGTTCGGTTATATGGAGTACCCATTTCAATAGTATCTGATAGAGATCCAAGGTTTATTTCCAAATTTTGGAAGTCTTTGCATAAGTTTTGGGTACTCGACTTAGTTTTAGCATAGCCTTTCATCCTCAAACAGATGGACAATCAGAGCGAACTATTCAGATTTTGGAGGATATGTTGAAGGCTTGTGTGATTGAATTCCAAGGATCATGGGAGAAGTACTTGCCGTTGGCGGAATTTTCTTACAATAACAGGTATCAGACAAGTATCAAAATGGCACCTTATGAAGCTTTGTATGGAAGAAAGTGCAGGACTCCTTTGAATTGGTACGAGTTGAAAGATCGGGACGTATTGGGACCTGATCTAATTAGAGAAGCAGAAGATAAGGTAAAGATCATACAAGATAAATCTCAAGAAAACTGCCGATCGATAGAAAGCTTATGCAGATTTAAAAAGAAAAGAAATTGAATTTCAAGTAAGTGATAAAGTGTTTCTCAAAGTATCACCTTGGAAAAAGATATTGTGATTTGGACGAAAGGGAAAGCTGAGTTCGAGATTTATTGGACCGTATGAGATTGTGAAGAGAGTTGGTCTGGTGGCTTATCAACTTGCTCTACCCCAGGAAATGGATAAGATTCATAACGTGTTCCATGTATCGATGTTCATAAAGTATCGATCAGATCCTTCCCACATCATTACTCTAGATGAAGTCGAGATTCAACCAAATTTGACGTATGAAGAGGAACCGATCAAAATTTTAGCACTTGAGGTCAAGGAACCGAGGAACAAGACAATCCCACTTGTTAAAGTTCTTTGGCGAAACCACAAAGTGGAAGAAGGAACGTGGGAATGAGAGAAAGATATGCAAAAACGATTTCCTCATCTATTCAAATCAGGTATGTTATGAAAATTCGAGGACGAATTTTCTTAAGGGGGAGAATTGTAATACCCTAATTTTTGGTTAGTGGCTATTTTTCAAAGAATCAAAAGTTGGTGGTTTTAGTTTAGTGACTAAAATGTAAAATGTTAAAGTTTGGTGACCAAAATGAAAAGTTGAGAAAAGTTCAGGGACCAACATGGTAATTTTCCCAATAATTATTTTTAATCAATAAATAAATAGATCACATTAGGGTGTGACTCGAATATAAAATTGTTGGTTCGATCTGATATTTCTATTATTGGGAAATTACAGTTAAAGTTTAAAATGGAATTCGGGTAATCGTATGGGCTCGGATTGTGATGAAATTTCGAAGGGAGTTGTAAGAGGACTTGAAGGACATGAAATTTCGTTTTGGAATCGTTTTTAATCGATTTAGATTCGATTGAAGACAATATTTTGAAATAGTGCACAATGGCATTTTTGTGAATACACAGATTCATTAATGGTATTTTAGTTATTTTGCCCTTACTTTTTGATTAAAGATGATTATGGAAAAGTGAATTTAATGGGTTTCAACACCTAATTGGTTATAATTAAAGGGTAAAATGGTAATTTTACTATTAAAGAAGATTTTTATAGAAGATTTAAAGATTTAAAATGCCATTTGTCATGTTAATTAAATGAGGAAAAAACTAGAATTTCTCTCATCTTTTTCCTCCAATTTCGAAACCACCATAGCCAAGGTAAGGAGATTTTTGATTCAATTTTTAGCTTGATTCGATTGTTTTTTGGTTTAAGACATGAAATAGAGAATTAATCTCCATTGAATTCTCTTTCATTTGGTATAATTTTTGCATAGTTTCCATGCTTATATGTTGAGATTGGAGATTAGGGTTTATGAAGAACAAGTTAAGATATCATATTTTATGGGTTTTTTTAAGTTGGATTTGAGGTTGTAAGGTTGTTTTTATGCTTAGATTGATGAAAACAACATGATTCTTATTTTAGGTATTATTTGGGAAATTTGAAAAATTAGGGGAAACTCTTGCAAAATTTTTATTTGAATGGGAAATGATGTGAGAAGCTTGAATATGATGTTAGGAGGTTGAATTTATGCTTGAATCAAGTTAGAATTTTTGGTTAAAGTGACATTTGGTATTCGGCCTCCAAGAAGAAAATGAGGGAAAATTATGGAAAATTTTTCCTAAGGTTAGAAATGGTGTAAATATGATTTTGTAAGCTTTGAAATGTTATTTTGACTAATATGGAAGTTTGTAAAGTTTTGAGGACTAAAGTGTAAAGTTGGGAAAATATGTGATTAAAGTGGAAAGTTGTTTTGAATTTAATTTTTTTGTTGAAAGATTGTTTTGAATTTAAAGTTGTGCGATAAAGGATTATTTTGAAAGGTTTGGAAGTATAAGGGTTAACATTGTTGTTGTGCGATAAGATTAGTAATGATAGAATTTGTTGGAGTAATTACTATTATTCCTAATATGGTTTTATGTTAGAATGATACTAACATATACTTAAATTGTATATGTTGGTGAATTTGTTGTAGATCATAATCGTAATACAAACCGAGGGCCGAGCAACTCTAAAGGCAAATAAACAGTACAAAAGTGAAGCATTGTATAAGGGTAAAGCTTTTTAGAGAGGTAATAGGTGAGTGCATTTCTACTATTTTATTTGATACGAGAAAGACTTGCGATGAGTCTATCTCGAATGTCAATTTACAAATGATATCTTTTCAATGATTTTTGAGAAGAACTATGAATGATTCTCGGGTATGAACTGCCCAATGCACTTTTATATGATACTGTGAAATGTTAATATCTTTTGATATTTTAAATAAGTGAATGATATATGATAGTGAATGTTAAATCCCATTGTTTGCATTATGAGATTTCTTGGTATAATTGGCATGCCAATGAGGTGGGAGTATAATGATACAGTGATGTTGTATAAATATACAACAGTTACTAAGTGAAACAGTGATGCTGTGTTCTACATCTATGACCTAGTGATACAGTGTTGATGTTTAAGTTTACAGTAGTTATAAAGTGATAAAGTGATACAGTGTTTTATTTTGGCACAACAAATTAGTTGATGCCGCACATGTGCATACTTAATAGTGACTCGCATACCATGCATTCTCATTTATCTTACATTGGGCTATGATTCAAATAATGGTGACAAGTGTAATTGAAATGATTGAATGAAAGTGATATTAATTTTTGAACAGGGGTTTTTGATGTGAACTGCCTTATTTACATAAACTATTATTTTCAATGTTTTTATTGAATTATTTTATTTCAAAGTTTTAAATTGAATTATTAGTTGCCTCACTAAGATTATTCTTAGCTTGTGAATGTTTCACGCGTAGGTAAAGATCGTAAGGAGTAAGGAGCTGTGATAGGAGACATCATCTATTTTGGAAGAGGTACATCATTATCAGTAAGACATCCCTAATGTCACTTTTTGATATTATCAGTTGGCATGTATCTTATAAATGTTTTGGTTACTCTGATATGAAAATAATGGGAATAGTTGTAATGTTATAAACATGAATATGAATACTTTTAATGGATATTATTAATTAAATATGTTGAAATCGTATTTTATTAGCTAATAGAATGATTTTTAAATTAGGCAGTTTTATTATTTATGTAAAGGAGAATTAAACTGTCAAGTTACTGCCTGAATCTAGGTTCAGATCAAACTTAGAAATATTAGTTTTAAATTTTATGCTATTAAATAATATTTTAGTTAAATAGTTCATTGATTATATTTTAAAGAAATAAATTTTATCAGTTTTGAAATAAGAACTATTGTGAGAGTGTTATGTGACATCTCTAACTCGTATTCAATGATGGATACGGGTGAGGGGTGTTACAGACACATCCACCAAGGTAAAGCGAGTGGGAGTTGTTGCGATCTTAATGGCCCAACTCTTTTTGGGTAATATTGTCACTCGATGGAGGGTAAGGATGGACTATAAGAAATATCAGAAGCGACCCTCATCAAGTTTTCGTTAAGGCAACCCTATTCCTTTCAGTTTTTTTGTTTAATTTGATTTTAGTTTTTGTTCTATTTTTTTGTTTTAATAAGATCAGGATGTTGAAAGAAGCCCAAACAGTCAGACTTATCACGGCAAAAGAACATGCCACATCAACTGCCTCGATCCCATAAGAACTTTTGAGCCCACTACTGAATCGATTATAGCAGATTGAGGCAGAGCATTATCCCCTGTGTTACGAGTGATATTGTCGCGGTAATCCTATTAAGAAAAAAGAGACAACATCAAAGCATAAATCTTTACCACTAGGCAAAGCCAAGAAGAAGGGTGGGCCGATTGAGGAGGTAGAGGAAATTGTGAATAATGACCATGCACCAACTCCACCACCACCAGAAAGGTGAGGCAGCATACGCCTCAAGCAAACGGCCCAAGGGACACCACGAATTCGAGGTGGCGACCTCTCCGATTAGCTCTTGTGCATTTCATTTTTTTATTTGTTTATTTTTGCATGCATTGAGGATAATGCTTCTCTCGAGTTTAGGGGGTTTTTCTTGTTTTTATTTTGTCTGTCTCATTGTAGTTCGCATATATTAATTGCCATGAAAATTGTCTGTTAAACTGCTAAAACCTGATGTGATATTCTGTGATGTGTTAATTGCCACGACATTTAGTTGAAAGAACCTTAGACTTTAGGCGTGACATAGAATTAACTTGGGAATTTGCTATGATGCTTTTAGTTCTTACGCTGTAGTGACTTGTCAATCTAAGGGAGACCCAGTAAACGTAGGTTGCTAAAAATGAAAAAAAAATTGTGCTAGAGGTACCCATCTGGCTCTAGCTGAAAAATGATGATAATTAATTACTAGAGGTGCCCATCTGGCTCTAGTTTTAATATTGCTAGAGGTGCCTATCTGGCTCTAGCCAAAAAAAATAAAAAATTGCTAGAGGTGCCTAACTGGCTCTAGCTGAATAAATTGCTTTGGTAATATAATAAAAACTGAGGTTTGCTAGGAATCCTATTGATTAACTTGTACACAACTCTACAAACACATTTTACTAGCATTTTAGTTTATTTTTTGAGTAACTTTCTATGCTTGTTGTGGGTCTAAAGGTAATTGATTCTTTGTTGCCATGGTTCTGAGAATTAAAGTCAGGTTTGAAGCATGTTAATTGGTAAATGCCTTGGCAGGTGCTTGTTAGTTTTTCATTGCTTGAGGACATACAATAGTTCAAGTTTGGGGGTGTGATAAGTGTGTAAAAGTACTAAATTTTACACCCTATTTACTCATATTATTGTTAGACTTAGGCCCATTTTAGTTGCATTTGTAGTCATTCATGCATAGTTTCGTAGTTCCTCTGCTCATTGGGCTTGGCTTTGCATTTTATTAGTTTTTGTGGAGAAATCGCTGCTGGTTTGCCTTATTTTGTACAGGACTAATTACCGTGGCAAGTAAGGACAATACAGAAGGAATTGTCGAGATGATTGCTGAGCGGTTGCTAAGGCAAGTCGAAAATAAATGTAATTTTTTTCAAGATTCATCCATATCGCATAAGATAAAGCCCAAAATCAATTTATGAGCTGTTGAAGATGAAGATGAGAGAATCTTGACGTCATTAATCCTAATTTATTTCCTATTAAATGGGATAATGTGTAAATAAGGATAAGAAATAAGGTTTGAATTATTTCCTTATCTTTAGACAAGGGAATAAATCCTGAATTATTTCCATATCTTTAGATAAGGAAATAAAGCCTAGAATATCTCCTAAAGAAAAGGGAATAAATCAAATCTCCTTAAAGACTCATTGAGCTTTCCTCACCTATTTAAGGCTGATTGCATCAACACAAGAAAAAAATGAGTCGAATTAGAGAGAGATCGAGCCAAAGGGATTCACGCACCAAAGGAGTTTCATCTCTATTTTATTTCTATTTTGTAATCCCACCATGTCTGGGTTATTTTCCTTGTTATTTCTTCTTTATCCAGTCATGAGCTAAATTTATCTGGCTTGGGATTATTGGGTTTTTTGGTGTTGAGAGACGAATTGTTCTTGTTCTTGGTTTTAGTTTCAATATAAATTCATTGTATATCCATTCTTGGTTTTTATTATTGTTTCAAGTGAGTGTTGCATGTAATAAGTGCTACGCAATTGTGTAGGTATACACGTCGCAAGTTATAGTATAAAAGATATCGTCTCCACAGGGATTGGTGCCACTTCAAGAATCTAGTCTCTTGTACTGTAAAAAGTAAAAACACAAGTAAAGGATTATAGGAGTTTAACTAATAACTAATCTAGAAAGCAATAAAGTAAATGAAAAGATGAGATCAATTGAGAGAGAGATAGGCCAGGTTATCGTGAGTTGAGGTGTGATAGCCGATTGGATTGTCTTGGTAAAAGAGTGCACGGGCAACTCAGTTGCCGTGGCAACTTGCCCAACGGGGTTGCCTTGGCAACTAATAGATGGTTGCCTGGGTAACTAGTTGGGCAACTACTTGGGCGTCTGGGCAGCAACCTTCAAGGTTCGACAGAGCGTTCTTCAATGGTTTCTTCTTATCCCTAAGTCGAAACTCTAGCTACTTGTGCATGCCTTGATAATACATCCCTGCGTGAATCAAGGGTGAACAACAACCAATCTTGCGCTCCTCTTAGCCGTTGAAATCCTTAACTTATTCCTAAGCCGGATTAATCTTCACCATCAATAGATTGAATAAAGTTCATATTCATTCGTTTCTTGAATCTAACTCTCCCAATATTAGATAAATAGATGAAATCATGAGATCCTCTCCCAATTCACTCGCAAACAAGAATAAGAACCAAGAATGAATAAACCTTGAAATAGAAAAGTGCAAACTCTTATTACCTAAACAAAAACCAATAGTTTCTCACAACCACAAAACACAATAACCATAGCCAAGTAGATTTAGTTCATGGCTAGGTTCCAAAGAAACACAAGATAATTAATCCCTCAAGCAATGCAAACTCATAATTACCTGCCAAGACTTCAATTTTCACAAACTTAGCTTTGAACTTGATTTCAATTCTCTGAACCGGAGCACAAAGTATGATTGTTTTTTTTATTTTTCGGAAAACTTAAGAATTACTCGGAATCAAACTATAATGCTTGTGAGTGTGTGCGGAGTTGTGTGCAAGTTGATTTTTCGGATTCTATGCAAACAATAGGTTTTCAAATCACTTCATTGGGTTCTTTTTATCATGTTTTAACTAGAGCCAGTTTTGGGCACCTCTAGTGTTTTGTTTTTAGTTTTCTTAAGTTAATTTATTCGACTAGAGCCGGTTTCGGGCACCTCTAGCCTATAAAGTTTTTTTTAACACATACTAGAGCCAGTTTCGGGCACCTCTAGTGATAAATTTTTAGCACATGCTAGAGCCAATTTCGGGCACCTCTAGCATTTATCCAATTTTTATTCTAATCCCCCAATTTGTTAATTATCAACCTAAGTTCACTAGAATTCCTTAAATCAATCAAACCACAACATTGTTTCATTAAAATTAGCATCATAGTAAAATTCTAAGTTTTTCCATGGTTATCCTAGAATAAAAATTCTATCAATTAAGTGCATTGGCAAAGTCATCATCGGATATTCATCAAATCTAAGCAATTCTTGTTCCAATTAAAGGCATGGCAAGCAATTTATGTATCCTAAATGTAATACTTAAGATGAATGTAACTAAACATGGTAACTACTAATAACAATCCCCCCAAACTCGAGTTAGGCATTGTCCTCAATGCGTGCATTAAAGAAAAATAAAAATAACGAAAAATAAAATGCATACGAAGGCTTACTCCGAGAGTTCGTCATTGTAGATGATTAGTTTACTTTTGGTCGGTGTCTTGATTTTCTTGCTTGAATGCGATGGTTGTTTTCTTGTTGCCGTTGGTGGAATCGATCCTCGTACGGGGTTGTCCTCATCGTCCTCTTCATCAGTGTCATTGGCTTTTTGCTTGGAGGATTCAATTGGTGAGGTCTTTGTTGGTTCAATGGAGGACTCGTCCGAATCTGAAAAATCAGAAAATGATTCCGTAGGAGTTGATTCGGGCATAGGTGCTTTACCTCTGGCTTTTGTAGTGGTTGCTGGGATATCTTTATCTTTGGTTGTCGTGACATCTTCAGGGTTGGTTGCCGTGGCATCAGCTTGTGCGTGCATGATGTAGGTTGCCGTGGTGACTGCTTCATTGGTTGCCGGGGCAAGGATCTCGGCGGGAAAGGTTAGGAACGGCACGCGATTGTCTGGTTACTTTTCTAGGATGACTTGGGTGATGGCATTGTTGTGCTCCTTCATGTACCGCATGAACATTAGTTGCCGGTCTTCAATTTGCCTTAGGTGGCTTGCCAATGGGTGCAAAAAGTGCTTCAAAGTGTCCCGGGGTTAATGGCCGAGTTGCCCTGGCGTTAGGTGCTTGGGCATTATGGATTGCCGGGGCGGCAGGAGTTGCCGCGGCAATTGGAGGCCTTGAAGATTTTCCCGGTGCCTCTCCCATTAGCTTTTGGATTTGTGCTTGATTCCAACCGGACTTTGGTAGAGCCTTTTCATCGGTGGACTCACTTGGGACATGCATCTCCTTGCAAAGATTAGAAATTAAGCAAGGGAAGAAAAGAGAACCCTTATCTTTTGAGCTGCATACAAAAATCTCATCACAAATAATTTTTCCAATGTTAATGATGCGATTATGCAAAATAGAATGTATGAGCAAAAGACGTGGTATATCAACGGTAGTATTGTGTGTGGTGGGCATTAAAGAAGTTTTAACAAACTTATTCCATAGTTTTACCTCGGGTTTAAGCCGAAGGCGATTTACCATGCCCTTGTATTTACCGCCGTTCCAATGAGTTCCCGGTTGAGTGAGTTCTTGAAGCACCTTGTCGAGTTGCTTGGGAGTGATTTGATCAACGAAGGCTTGATGCTCGTCCTTCTCAATGTAAAGCCCGTAAAAGCTGTTGACATTTTTGGGACTTATGAGTATGGCCTTGTCACGAACAAAAACATAAGGATTATCCGGGTTAGGTGAGTGAGCATAGAATTCTCTTACCCATGAGATGTTACCCGGTTCTAGTTGATGGCAAAAGATTTGCCACTTTTGGTGTGCAATCCTCTCGAAGATGAATGGTTCAAGGCCAAAATCTTGATGAGAGTTGGAGTATTCAAAGCCTTGTTCTTCATGAATCTTCCGGCTTTCAAACTTGGATTGAAATCTTTCTTGAATCACCGGTGTAGCAAACTTCTTGTATCTTGGTTCTTTGGAGGAACTTGGATGAACTAAAAGTTTAATCTTGGATGCCATGGATGATCTTGGTTGTGAGTTTTGTAAAAACAAAGAAAAGAAAAGAAACTAAAATGTTGCAAGATAGAAAGTAGGAATAGGTTAAGGGTGATGGGTTTTATAGAAAAGATAGGTGGGTGGGGGAGAAGTTGTCGACAAGGGGTTGTGGTTAGGGTGAATTGGAGGCTTTATATAAGCCTTAGATTTAGCCCATTAGTTTCCTTGTTGAAGATGTTTTCCTACTTGGATTAGAATTCCTCTTTATCTTGAACTTTTGTCCTACAATTCAAAGACAAATCAAATAAGGATTAAAATTAAAGATAAACTAATAAAGAAAATAAAATAAAATAAAGATGTGTAATAGGATTCTTAAACTTAAATAAAAAAATCTATCCTAAAAATTACTAATAATCGGAAATATATAAAAAAATAATAAAAATTCAATAAAATAAAATAAATAATCAAAAAATAAAAATAAAAATAAAAAAATAAAAATAAAAATATCAAAAGGGAGAGCATGCTCATGCATCTCCTAAGTTGACCACTTCCTTATTACGTTCCACATGGGCACCATTATAGTGCTTCAATCTTTGTCCATTAACTTTGAATTCATGGTTGTCAGAGATGGACTTGATTATCACGGCACCATGGTAGAATGGTTTGACAACTTCAAATGGTCTCGACCATCTTGATTTCAGCTTTCCCGGGTAAAGTTTTAGCCGATAATTAAATAGGAGAACTAGTTGCCCTGGCGTGAATTGTCGTGGCAATAGTTTCTTGTCATGCCATCGCTTTGTTTTCTCCTTGTAGATTCGTGCATTGTTATAGGCGAGTGCACGAAATTCTTCTATCTCGTTGAGGTCCAACAAACGCTTTTGTCCGGCACTTTCCCAATCCATGTTCACGGTCTTGATTGCCCAGTATGCCTTGTGCTCGATTTCCACCGGTAGATGGCATGTCTTGCCATAGACAAGTCGGAAGGGGGACATACCTAAGGGTGTTTTGAATGCAGTGCGATATGCCCAAAGTTCGTCATCTAGTCTTAATGACCAATCCTTCCTTGAGGGGTTTACAACTTTCTCGAGTATTCCCTTCAACTCCCGGTTGGAAATTTCTGCTTGCCCTTTGGTTTGTGGGTGATATGCCGTGGCGATCTTGTGTGATATGCCGAAGCGTTTCAACATCTTGGCAATTAGTCTGTTGTCAAAATGCTTGCCTTCGTCACTGATAATTGCTCTTGGCATCCCAAACCGTGTAAATATGTTTTTCTGCAAGAATCGTTGCACGGTCTTGGAATCATTGTTGGGAACTGCAGCTGCCTCCACCCATTTAGACACATAATCAACGGCAAGTAAGATGTAGAGGTTTCCGAATGAAGATGGGAAAGGTCCCATAAAATCGATCCCCCACACATCAAACAATTCCACCTCGATGATGTTCTGGAGTGGCATCTCATGTCGTCTAGAGATATTGCCCGTCCTCTGGCAACGATCACATTGCTTGTAAAAGTCTTAGGCATCTTTATACAATGTTGGCCAATACAAACTGGATTGCAAAACTTTGGCCGTGGTACGAGTTCCTCCAAAATGTCCTCCATAGGGTGAAGAATGGAATTGCCGGAGTACATTCTATTGTTCTTCTTCAGGGATACATCAGCGTATAACCTGATCTGCACATTGTTTAAACAAAAGAGGCTCGTCCCAAAAGTAATGCTTAGCATTATGGCAGAACCGCTTCTTCCCTTGGTGAGTAATGCCATAAGGTAAAATACCACAAACAAGGAAATTAACTAAATCCGCGTACCAGGGTATTGCCGAGGCATGTGTTGCCGTGGCGACTACTCCCAAAATTGCCGAGGCGTGCGCGTCAAAGGCTGCTGCAACGTCGAGAGTTGCCGAGGCGTGTGCATCCATGGTTGCCGAGGCGTCAAGGGTTGCCGAGGCAAGCGCGTCCATGGTTGCCGAGAAAACTAAAATTTGTTCATCCGGGAATGCATCGCATATCTCTAGATCTGTGTCCTCCTCCCTATTGCGTTCTAAACATGATAAGTGATCGGCCACTTGATTTTATGTTCCTTTCCAGTCCTTAATTTCAATATCAAATTCTTGTAAAAGTAATATCCAACGAATCAAACAAGGTTTAGCATCTTTTTTAGCAAATAAGTATTTGATTGCTGAATGGTCCGTATGAACAATTACCCTTGTACCAATCAAATAGGATCGGAACTTGTCAAATGTGAAAACCACAGCTAGTAACTCTTTATCCGTTGTTGTGTAGTTCACTTGAGCACTATTAAGAGTTTTACTAGCGTAGTATATCACATAGAAGGTCTTACCTGTGCGTTGGCCTAGGACTGCTCCTACCGCGAAATCACTTGCATCACACATGAGCTCAAAAGGTAGCGTCCAATTTGGTGGAACGACAATGGGAGCCGAGGCAAGCTTTTTCTTTAGGTTTTCGAATGCTTGGGTGCAAGAATCATCAAAATCAAAGACTTTATCCTGTTCAAGCAGATTACACAAGGGTTTAGTGATTTTAGAAAAATTATGAATGAACCTCTTGTAAAAACCTGCATGTCCGAGAAAACTTTGAATTCCTTTAACCGAACTTGGTGGGGGTAATCTCTCGATCATGTCCACCTTGGCTTTGTCTACTTCAATTCCCTTGGATGAAATCTTGTGGCCGAGCTCTATTCTTTCATCTACCATAAAATGGCATTTCTCCCAATTGAGGACTAAATCCGTTTCTTCACATCTTGCCAACACCCTCTCTAAATTGCCGAGACAGCTGTCGAAGTCATTACCAAAAATAGAAAAATCATCCATGAAGATCTCAAGGAAGTCTTCGACCATGTCTGAAAAGAGCGCCATCATGCATCTTTGGAAGGTTGGCGGGGCGTTACACAATCCGAACGGCATCCTTCGGAAGGCATAAGTACCGTATGGGCATGTGAAGGTTGTCTTTTCTTGATCTTCTTGTGCTATGGCAATTTGATTGTAACCTGAATAACCATCAAGAGAACAATAAAAGGGTTTACCTGCAAGACGGTCAAGCATTTGATCAATAAAGGGTAATGGGAAGTGATCTTTCCTAGTGGCTTTGTTTAGCTTTCGATAATCCATACAAACCCTCCAACCGGTCACAGTCCTGGTTGGAATGAGTTCATTGTTTTCATTACTTACCACCGTTATACCTCACTTTTTTGGAACACATTGTTCCGGACTTACCCACGTACTATCAAAGATAGGGTATATAATGCCGACGTCAAGCTGCTTGATGATTTCTTTCATTACAACCCCTTTCATGGCATGATTCAGTCTCCTCTGGGCCTCAATTGAAGGTTTGTGATCATCTTCCAACAAAATCTTGTGCATGCACACTATCGGGCTAATTCCCTTCAAGTCGGCAATTGTCCACCCTATTGCCTTTTTGTGTAGCTTCAACATCTTGATCAGCTTCTTTTCCTGCTCAGGCTGTAACTTAGAAGAAATAATTACAGGCAATGTATTATCGGTTCCTAAGTATGCATATTTTAGTTGCTCTGGCAAGTTTCAACTCAAGATTCGGTGGTTGTTCAATAGAGGGTTTTTTGAGCTTACCTTCCTTACCTGAGTAATCCAGTGGTTCAAAATATGTACCTGGTCGATTGACTAGCCAATTTACCTCTTCTTGTTGTTCATTATCGACCGGTTCTTCATACTCCTCAGGTTCCTCTTGATCGGCAATGTAGTTGCTGAGGTAACTAAATTCCTCGTCGAAGTTAAACTCTGCCGTGGCATGAAGAAGTTGGCATTCTTCTGGATCATCGGCATGCCTTAGTGTTTGGAACACATTTAGTTTAACTTGTTGATCATTCAACCTCATTGTGAGTTCTCCCTTTTCAACATCGATCAAGGTTCTCCCTGTTGCTAGAAATGGTCTCCCGAGAATGATGGGTGCATGCTCATCTGCTTCACAATCCAAAACAATAAAGTCAGCGGGAAAAATAAATTTATCAACTTTTACCAGTATGTCCTCGATTTTTCCCTCTGGATGCACATAGGATATGTCGGTTAGCTGCAGCATGACTGTTGTAGGTCTTGCCTTCCCGATTCCTAGTTTCTGGAAAGCCGATTTAGGCATCAAGTTTATGCTAGCCCCAAGGTCGCATAATACTTTCCCGACATAGTGATTTCCAATGGAACAGGGTATTGTGAAACTTCCGGGATCCTTCAACTTGGGTGGCATACGATTGTGCAATATTGTCATGCATCCCTCTGTTGCGGCAACTGTTTCAAACTCTCATAGCCTTGTTCTTTTGGACACAATGTCTTTAAGAAACTTGGCATAGTTTGGCATTTGTTCAATTGCTTCCACCAATGGCAAGTTGATGTGGACTTGCTTTAGGATATCAAGAAACTTCTTGAATTGATATTCTTGCTTTTGTCGCTTCAACCTTTGTGGGAATGGTGGTGGAAGTCGGATATCTTCGATCATTTCATTGGTTTGAAACTTGATTGATGGCATTTCCAGGACAACTGGAGTTGCCGAGGCGTCTTTATCATCGGTTGCCGAGGCATGCTTATTGTCGGTTGCCACGGCAATTCCTGGTTCAGCATCTGAGGCTTTGCCGCTAGGTTCATCTTGATCTTTTTGTAGAGTTTTGTTTGATGAGCGGGTTTGAACCTCTCTAAGTTGTTGGCCACTTCTAGTGGTGATCGCCTTACATTGCTCATGGCCAGTTCTTCTTGTGACTTCAGTATCGCTAGGTAAACCTCCTTGCGGTCTAGTATTCAGATTTTGAGCAAACTGTCCGACTTGATTTTCCAATGATTTGATTGCCGCCTCTTGGTTTTGCAATCTCATCTCGGTCCTGTTAATAAAAGCATCAGTTCTTTTTATGAAATTACTATTCTCAGCCATATAAAATTTAGTTTTCGTCATAAAAGCATTTATAGAATTTTCCAAAGAACTAGATGTCGTCGGTTGTTGCTGTGGCAACTGTTGCCGTGGCATATTCTGCTGGAATCCCGATGCTTGTGCATTCTGATTGTTCTGGTTTAGAGCATTGTTGGGATTACTCCATGAAAAATTTGGGTGCTTCTTACAAGCTGGATTGTATGTATTGGACATCACATTGTTGTTCCGATTGTAATTCCCCACATAGAAGTTGGATTCCGGATTCTGCATACATTCAGAAGAGTTATGGTTATCACCACATAACTCACAAAAGGAATCCATTACCTTGACTTCATGTGTGTTGTTTGGTTTTTGCATGTTCTGGACCATCTTGGTTAAAGTGGCCAATTGTGCCGAAATTGAATCTGATGATCCTAGTTCATGTATTGTGGCTTGGCGTCTAACTCCTCCTCTTCTACTGGATGGGAATTGATAATCATTCTTGGCCAGCCTGTTTAAAATTTGCATTGCTTCTTCCGACGACTTATCTAGGAGTATACATTTTGCCGAGGCATCTAGCATCATCCTTGTTGGTGTATTCGCGTTGTAAAACATTGTTACTTGAGTCCACACCGGGAATCCGTGTAGGGGGCATTTGTGTAGAAGTTCTCTATATCGCTCCCAAGCCTCGTACATGGATTCATCATCTGCCTGCCGAAAAGAAGTAATGTCGTTACGAAGCTTATCAGTCAAATTTGTAGGATTAAATCTAGCAAGGAAATCACGACAAAGATCAGTCCAAGATGCTATGGATCCGGTAGGAATGCTATTCAACCATGCTTTCGCCCTATCCCTCAGTGAATAGAGGAATAATCTTAATCGTAATACATCGGGGGTGACTCCGTGTATCTTGAACGAGTTGCAAATCTCGAGGAAAGATTTCAGATGTTGCCGTGCATCTTCAGTTGTTGAGCCTCCAAATTGACCTATTGTGTTGATCATATTAAACATTACCGGTTTCAACCCAAAGTGGTCGGCTTCAATTTCAGGTTCGACAACTCCTGGGTTAAGTCCACCAAGATCTTCTTCAAGATAATCTCGAATAGTTCTGTTTCGTGCAAGAATCACTCCTCCTCCTGCTCGAACATCTTGATTCATATTGCCGTCTTGATTAGCCATTGCTACTCTTATCCTTCGTCTAAGTCTTTGTAAGGTTCGTTCGATTTCTGGATCAAAGGGATATTCTGGTGAAGTCGGTCTCGCCCTGGTCATATACCAATGCAAAACCAAAGTTTGTTAGCCCTTTGAATTTTAAACAATAAAAGTAAAAAGAAAGTGCAAGAAAATAAAAACAAAGTTGCTATTGCCAATCCCCGGCAACGGCGCCAAAAACTTGTTGCGCGTAATAAGTGCTACGCAATTGTGCAAGTATACACGTCACAAGTTATAGTATAAAAGATATCATCTCCACAGAGATTGGTGCCACTTCAAGAATCTAGTCTCTTGCACCGTAAAAAGTAAAAACACAAGTAAAGGATTATAGGAGTTTAACTAATAACTAATCTAGAAAGCAATAAAGTAAATGAAAAGATGAGATCAATTAAGAGAGAGATAGGCCAGGTTATCGTGAGTTGAGGTGTGATAGCCGATTGGATTGTCTTGGTAAAAGAGTGCACGGGCAACTCAGTTTCCGTGGCAACTTGCACAACGGGGTTGCCTTGGCAACTAATCGATGGTTGCATGGGCAACTACTTGGGCGTCTGGGCAGCAACCTTCAAGGTTCGGCAGAGCGTTCTTCAATGGTTTCTTCTTATCCCTAAGTCGAAACTCTAGCTACTTGTGCATGCCTTGATAATACATCCCTGCGTGAATCAAGGGTGAACAACAACCAATCTTGCACTCCTCTTAGCCTTTGAAATCCTTAACTTATTCCTAAGCCGGATTAATCTTCACCATCAATAGATTGAATAAAGATCATATTCATTCGTTTCTTGAATCTAACTCTCCCGATATTCGATAAATAGATGAAATCATGAGATCCTCTCCCAATTCACTCGCAAACAAGAATAAGAACCAAGAATGAATAAACCTTGAAATAGAAAAGTGCAAACTCTTATTACCTAAACAAAAACCAATAGTTTCTCACAACCACAAAACACAATAACCATAGCCAAGTAGATTTAGTTCATGGCTAGGTTCCAAAGAAACACAAGATAATTAATCCCTAGCATGAACCCAATCGAACAAGAAAGAAAATGATGAAGAAGGAGGCTTGTCGAAATCCTCCTTGCCCTAGATGCTTGTCAAAAATTCTCTCCTATTGCCCTCATTGGAGTTGTCGAAATTTCCCTCTCTTGCTCTCTATTGATTGTCGAAATCTCCTTCCTATTTATAGGGCTAGGCCAAAGTCCTTCTTTGAGGAGGAAGTTAAGTTCGAATTAAATTATCTTTAAAGAATATAATTCTTTATTATAATTGTATTCCTACTAGAACTTTTCCTATCTTCTTGGAATTTAATTCTTCTTTAATCTATGCATGGAAATCAAATTCCTTTGGGTTTGGGCTTTGCTCCACGTCATCTTGGGCTTGTCTAGTCATCAATTTTGACTACCATATCACCTTTGCTCTTGTCGACAATTGCCATGGCAACTGGCTCGGCGTCTCCTTCATGCATTGCCCTGGCAACTAGCTCGGCGTCTCCTTCATGCATTGCCCTGGCAACTAGCTCTAGCCTTGCTTTGGCAAGTGATCCTGCACATACACACAAAACACACCAAAGCAGCATCTTTTCCACAAAAACTACAAAGTTATGTAATAAAGCTCAACGATGGAAGGAAACATGGATTAGTGCATGAATGGCTAATTATGCAACTAATATGGGCCTAAGTCTAACAATAATATGAGTAAAAAGGGTAACAATAATATGGAAGGAAACAAGATTCTTGGTTTTAGTTTCAATATAAATTCATTGTATATCCATTCTTGGTTTTTATTATTGTTTTAAGTGAGCTTGAGAAAGAATCTTGAACGCAGCCATTTATCTAGGCTTGGGAGAGCTAGATTCATGAAACGAATTGGATACGGTTTCCATTTAAACAACCGTTGGTGGGAACTAATCCGCCTTAGGGATAAGGAAATGATTTCAATAGCTAAAAAGAGTGAAGATCGATGTTTTCCACCCAAGGTTAATGTATAGATGTATCACCAAGGCATGCACAATCATCAGTTCTTCGGTTAGGGATAATTCGAAGGCATTGAAGAACACTCCGCTGAACATTGAAGAAGCAACAATTTGCATCCCAGTTGCCATGGAAATCACTCTACATTAACTTGCCATGGCAACCACTTTCCAAGAAGAGTCCCACTTCGAGCAAAACTACTTGCCTCAGCAATTACTTGCCATTACAAACTACAAGCCAATGCAATTCTTTCGGTAATCACACCAATACGCTCGATAACCCAACCCACTCTCTCAATTCTTTTTCCTCTTTCCTTTATTTCAATTCTTTAGATTTAGTTTACTTTATCTTAATTCATTATTATTTAATTATTTAAACATTTGCAGTGACTTAAGCAAAGTGGCCCAAACCAATCCCTAAGGAGACGATACTTGATACTTATCATTTATTACTTGTGACGTGTTCACTTGCACCATTTGCGTAGCACTCAAAACACACAACATGCAACCCAGAACACTTAGGGTACCGGTATGGACTCCCCGTGTACAAGTATCGAAGCCTAGAAATAGCTTTCTAGGCTCGAGAAATTGCTCTCAAAGCCCCCAACTTGCAACCACTAACCCTTTAACTCGATCCTACATCTTATTGAAGTTATTTACGGTGGTTTGCTACCATTTTTACACATTATTAGCATTTAATCCAGAATTTACCATTAACAAGGCTTTAAGCTACCAAAACACCAAATCTAGCAATCTTAAACCACAAAATCAAGCAAGGCAATCACCTTATGATCTTCAAGAAGAATAGGAGTTAGAGATGTACTGACCTTAAGCCCAAAATCCTAAAATACATTTTTACCCTAAGCTTCTTCAACTTTCCCTCTTGGCTCAAGCTTGAAGAAACTCCTAAATAACTTCATCTTTCCACAAGATTATGAAAAATGAATTAAGGATTGAACCAAGGGTTATATAAGGATCTACCACGAATCTAAAAATCTTAAAATCAAATGAATAACTCCAAAAACCCTTAAAACTTTAAACTTTCCAAAAACCCAAAAATGGTTGTCTTACATTTCCACTAAAAGATTATACTTTTCTTGAAGCTTGAGATATGGGGATTAACATACTTGAATCTTAGATCCTATAAGGAAGAAATGATGAAGAAAGGTTGGATCTTTTAGGGTTAGAAACTATGGTGTCTTAGAAGAAAGATGAAGAAAGAAGGAAGGGAAAATGGTGAAGAAAAATGGTGATATCACTCACACCTCTTGTTTAAAGAAAGGTGATCAACCTTTCACTATAGAAATGGTATAATTACCCTATAAAACCCCTTACTTTATTCCTTGTCCTAAAATGGTCACTTTCCAAGCTTATATGGTCTAATTCCTATCCAATAAGTCCCAAACTTGATCCAACGGGTCCAATTACCCAAACCACCATAAAGGTCCTTAACTCGGTTCAAAGCCTAATAATTGACTCAAAAATTTAGGTTGTTACAACTCTCCCCTCCTAAAAAGAAATTTTGTCCTTGAAGTTTAAACGAAGGGAGAAGATGCAACCATCTCAAATCCAAACCATTTCCAACTCACATAAGTTCACCTTCATTCTAAAAATTCATCTCTAAAACTTCCTTAGCCAGAGCTCATAACACTGGACTTCTCAAAACCTCTCTCATGAATCCCCAACGATTCATTCCTAATGATCGAATAACACTCACATCGAACCCTAAATCAAAACAACATAAGATGAACCCAAACGATACTACCCAAGCAACAATCTAAGGTACTCACTTTTGGTGAGTTTCATCTCGGTTAACAACTGTATCTACCATCATCTGCGGTTGAAAACTCTTGAGAACGCGACACCTCTTCAAAGATAGGAACACTTCTTCGTCTATTAATAACACCATGACCAAACTTTTCAAGAACATGTGAAACTCTGACAATCGAACAATACCATCGATCTATATTGAATTAATAACTTTTCTTCCCTGACTTGGCATCCCACTTGAACTTGCCCAACTCAAACAAAAGCAGCTCATGATCATGCAAATTTATTAATATAGCCACTTTGATTCCAATCAAAAATTATTAATGCTTATAAAATCTACTAGAGATAAAAAAATCATCCAACTACCCTCGAAAATTTGAACATTCACTTCCAACCCAACCACTTAATTCCAATGAACAGTTGTGTTGAAACTCTAACAAGCCCTCAAGGATTTCAAATGGTTCTTCTAACAAGATATGCTGCAACACACGAATCTCGATTCCACTATAGCCGATAAACTATATTTCCGCTACGCTACTCTGATAATATTACACTAATTTACCATACATGTAAACAATCCATCTAAAGACTCGATAAAGCAAACACTCAATTCATCGAGCCCATGATTATACCGATGCACTTATAAGTTTGAACTTCCTCACGACTTTTCCTTAGAGTCCAATCATCACATCCAACATAATTTTACCACGACTTCCCTATAACTCTCAACTTACGATACTCAATTTTTAAATTATCGTCCAAAAACCTCGAAACTCATCGACTAATTACAAGGTCATTAACATCAAGGGATGGGTAACAGCTCCACCACCATTATATGTTGGCTCACAACATTTGTTAACTCCTCAAAAGTATTGTTTTTCACGAATATATTGCCATTATTTTGCTTGACTTTGAGTATATATTTGTACAATATTATTAGGATGAGCCGTTCTTATTTAAAGATTGTGTCGACCAAATCATTCGTCGTTGTGTGCCAGAGGATGAGAAATAAAACATTCTTTACCTCTACCATGCAGCACCATATGGATGACACTTTTTAGGACTAAAGACAGCAGCCAAAGTACTGCAGTCAAGATTTTTCTGGCCTACACTGCATTATTTTGCCAAGACATGTAACAAATGCCAGCGTAATGGAAACATTTCCAACAGACATCAACTGCCATTTCATAATATCATGCATGTGGAAATATTTGATACTTGGGGGATAGACTTTATGGGTCATTTTCCCCCATCATTTGGCAACTTATATATACTTGTGGTCGTAGACAACGTCTCAAAGTGGGTTGAAGTTCTTGCTCCCCCAACAAACGATGCCAAGGCAGTTGCCAAATTCCTACATAAGCACATATTTACCAGATTCGGTGACCCCAAAGCCATCATTCATGATTAAGGTAACTATTTTAAATGTCATTTGATCACTAAAGCTTTATGCAGGTACGAAATCTAACAAAGAATTGCCACTACCTACCATCCTCAAACAAATAGCCATGTAAAAATTTCGAACAAGGAGATTAAGAATATCTTTAAGAAGACTTTGAACCTAACTCGGAATGACTGATCTTTGAGGCTAGATGATTTCTTGTAGGTATAGAGAACAACTTTCAAAACTCTATTAGGAACTTCCCCAAACAAGGTTGTATTTGGGAAGTCATGCCATTTGCCAGTAGAGTTAGAACACCGAGCTTATTGGGCAACCAAGCAGTTGAACATGGAATGGAAGGCTACATGTAAGAAATGATTGTTAGACTTGAATGAGTAGGAATAATTTCAAGCACAAGCCTATGAAAATGCCAAGCTTTATAAAGAAAGAACAAAGAGATGGCATGCCAATAGAATTTTGCCAAGATAATTTGAAGAAGGGCAAAAAGTTCTGTTTTCAATTTAAGGCTTAAATTATTTCTATGTAAACTCAAATCTAGATGGTTAGGACCCTTTGAAGTTGTCAAGCCTTATGCTCATAGAGCAGTAGATATCGAGGACTTGAAAACTGGGACAACATTCAAAGTGAATGGCTAGATGTTGAAGCACTATTAGGAAGGAAGTTAGGACAATGCCAAGGAGACCATTCTCTTGGCAGATATTGAGTAGTTTTTCCATCTCAGTATGATTATTGTAAATAATTAGGTTAGTTATTTTCTTTTTAGTATTTTGGTTTGTTTATTTCAATTTTTCTTTTTTTTTTGTTTTGAAATGTTTCAGTGAGTATTAGCGCATGTTATTTTGCCAAGATAGTATGCCAGGACAGGTCGGCGTTTGGACGCCTACCGTCAAGAAGAGTGGTAACACGTGGATTAATTTCAGATAAGGCCCAAAGGAGAGTTATTTTTACTAAAGCGGGAAACCCTAGTTGTCTAGGTTAACTTTTCAAACTTCAAAATTTTACCTTATTCTTTTTCACCTTTTATTTTCCCGCGCCGTCAACTCTCATAACTCCTAAACACATCATCATCCCACTCCTCCAAACACGCATAACTACCACACTCATCATTATCTCCACTAACGTCACCATTAAAACCATCTGAACTATCTCTCTTATCTATTTAATAACCCATAATTTCCCTAAGCAAGAACTTATCTCTTTTCATTCTCTAGCACAACAAGCAATTCAAGAACCAGCCTTTTCTGATCATGTTTTTACCTAATCTTTTGCAATGGCATCCTCATCAACACCTTTTTAAATATTTCTCAATGACGAGATCAAGAAAAAGTATGAAGAAAACTATGTTGCCATCACCTTTTGTTATGAGAAAGGTTTTGAGTTCAAGAATGAACCAACTTGGGTTATTCATCGGAAGTGAAGGATATAGTAAAGAAACATAATTGGGAGATATTTTGCCAACAACCAGGAAAGGTCTACTCCACCATTGTTCGTGAATTCTATGTTCACCTCATAACCAAGGACTCACATTTTCTTTTTGTGCGAGGTACGCATGTTCAATTTGATGAAGGATATGTTAATGGTATGTTTAGTTTAGATGGTGTAGGAGAAAGAAACCCTTATTTCTCATGTCAGGGGATTCTTGGTTTGCTCTCTCTTATTTCTCATACCAAATAGCGTCACAACACAAA
This sequence comes from Hibiscus mutabilis, assembly GCA_019671005.1. Classification (NCBI taxonomy): domain Eukaryota; kingdom Viridiplantae; phylum Streptophyta; class Magnoliopsida; order Malvales; family Malvaceae; genus Hibiscus; species Hibiscus mutabilis. The sequence goes on from CM033713.1 coordinate 25,172,801, forward strand.
CCCTTATTTAATGCGAACAAAAAAACCCTTGATAAGAATAAAGAATAAAAAAATATACTTCTGAGTTTGGATAGTAAAGATTTTCTAAGAGAGTTAAAAATACTTAATGCAAATTGCCTGCACTTCATGCACATTTTATGACCTTACGCTAGAGCTATATTGTTGTACTTGAATTTTCTAATTTGTTGGCATTACTGCTCTGGGATATTTGAGGACAAAACTAGGACCAGAATATGCTTGCTAGCTAGTGTTGTTAATCAAGAAAATTTTGCCGAGGTACTTTTCTTTATTTTTCTGTTTTTATAGCTTCTAGTTGCATTACTTGAGGACAAGAAATGTGTTAGGTTTAAGGGTATGTTAACTCCTCAAAAGTACTATTTTTCATAAATATATTGCCATGCTTTTGCATGACTTTGAGTACATATGTGTGCATTTAGTTAGTAGATTCATGCATTTGTATCTAGGAGTTAAGGAATACTTCTATTGCCAGAGTGAAAGGGTATTTTTCTTGTTGTGGCAGGACAAGAGCAGGTTTGGTAGAGCAGGATGGGAACGGTTGTTAAAAAATAAGAGAAGCAAAATAAAAATGTCAAGTGCCGATGGCAAAAGTAAGACGAAGATTGCCAGACTCGGTTGGCAAAAGAAGGATGACCAATATCCGGTCAGTTAGCAATTGGTCAAAGGCCCAATCATCCCTAATTTCAAAAGAGAGGATAAGAAGATAACGCGCCTATCTTGGTACGTAACCAACTTTCAAGATTCAAACCTAACCTAAGGTTTCCATGAGTGCCTATATAAAGGAAGTCGATCAATGAGCCAAAAAGGATGCATTGAGGTGAAGAAAGAGGGTAAATCATGGTTCTACCATGCTAAGACTGAGAACTCTGGATCTATTGAAGGGCTGCATAAATGGATATCCTTCTTTATCCATTTTTCTTAGTTTTTAATTTCGTTATGATGGTGATGTTTCAAAACAATATTTTGTTGATGGCCCTCTCAGCTATGAACTAATTCTTTTAAGTTGGTTGGGCATGTTTTTGCGATGAACGCTTAGTTTATTTCTAGCTTTTAATAACTGAATGCCTTGGCATTTTTGTCTATTCTGCTAGTGCTTAATTTTCTTAAATTCTTTGTCATACGACAGTTGGCATTGCATGCATATTATCCCTTAATATCTTAATAGACTTAATTGGTAACAATTAATTGCCAAGTACTAAGGTGAGAGGCTTCGATTGAAGATGTTCAAGTAGATGAGCTTACTTCGGAAGTGAATCTACCCTTAGGAGTAAAGATTAAAACTTTACCAAGTGAATTATTGAGAAACATCACTATTGACATATAGGGGTTAATCAAAATTAACTTAGAGTATTGCTATCGACAGAGGCAATACTAACTTTAAAATTTGTTCGACATTAAAACCAAGGCTGGAAATTATTGATTGATGTCTTCACTAAGTGTAAATCCAAACATCTCTTACCAACGCCAACCATCCATATGAATATATTTGTTTGCTAATCCGCCTGAATTTTCATTTTTTTTCTTTAGTCATTTTTATAATCAAAATCCAAAAAACAAGTCAAACTCATTTATTCCAATTCACAAGTAAATACCATGGCATTTAATTCCTAGACAATCCTTGTGGATACGATACTCAGCTTACTGTTGTATTACTTGTTGACCGTGTATACATGAACGCAAAAAGACCTAAATTTAGCATTATTTACTGGCATATTTACATTAAGTTTTCAATTGTTAGCTAAGTGTTTGTCAGTCGACAATATTCAACACCAACACTCTTCGTCATACTACAAGGTGTTGGACACTAACACCAAACTCGACGTTACCTCTATCATGGGTTCTAACCCATGATCAAGAAGTAAGCTCATTCTTTCTTTAAAAACACGTCAACAACCCCTTAATTGTCCGTAAGTTCTAAAGCTTTGGACTCTCAACCCTTGTATACATTGCATGGTTAGAAAAGTCTCATAACTTACAAATCCGTCCTTGAATTAACATTTTTCAAACATTGCGATCATGCTAGGGAGGTAATGGTTCCTCACGCCAATTGCTAACAAATGGGTTCACCTAGAACCATGAAGCTTCAAGACACTTGCTTTAAAACCAAAGCATATGTCACGCTCAAAAGACTGGTCCTAGCACATGGTAACCTCTACTAACTAGGGAGAGAGTAAATCTAACAAGTCCACATAAACCATTACTATCAATCCTCACTTACCATCCACGGTAAAAAATATACCTACAAGCACTTACAAATCTGACGAATTAATCAATTTGACATTAACCTCTAGATCTCACCACAACTCTTATTCAATGAGAATTGATACCATTGTATAAATGAGAAATCAAATTTCCATCAACGCGACAATTGAAACCAAAATGAAAAATAAGTACCTGACATATCATCAGTGGCAAAGCTATTATCTTTGGCCTGAACAACAAACTATTCTAGCAGTAGCTCGAGCATCGACCCTACCGATATGTCTCACAGTACCTCCACCCAGGAATCTAGATGATGCCCTAGCACTGCCTCTAGCAAAACTCTAATCATGCCGAGAAGGTGTTAACCTCTGAGACTGAACTAGAGTAGCACTATCCATGCTCGGAACCTGTAGCAAACCTTACATAGCAAGAAACACTCTAAAATGCTGTTGGCTACAATGCTCACAACCCGCTGGAAACGTCGCTCCAACTGAACCATCAATACTCCCCTCAGGAGCAGGAGTCAAAGAACCCCTACGAACTCTTAGTCTAGATCCCTTACCGACTTTTGATAGTTGATCTGAAGTAATTATCTTTGAACCCCTCGAACCATGAAACCTCCTAGATAAAGTTTGAGAATGACCTATAACGTCTTGAGCTTCTAAAGTTTGACCCCTAGGGTTTTCAACTTGACTTGTCGTCACGTTCTGAATTCATTCAAGCATCTTTGTACTAGTGGCTAACTCTGAGAATATCCTAAGTGGACCCACTATCACATGCATATAAAGGTCAATCCGTAATCCAAGTCTAAACCTCTTATATTTCAATTCCTCTATGGCAACCAACTCAGGGGCATATTTGCTCAGCCGTAGAAAATCTTGCTCATAATCCAATAATGATCGATCTCCTTTAATTAGATACATGAACTGATCTTTTATCTCATCCATGCAAACCTCACGGGTGTACTTATTCCTGAACTCATCCAAAAAAGAAATCCCAAGTTGGAAGTGCAAAATGCAGTCCTAACTAAACGGTCTCCAACCACTCATGGGCATTGCCCTTAAGAAGAACGATAATGCAATCAAGGCTATCCTCCAGACAACCTCTCAACAGTCTCAGAATCCTTTGTGTATACATCAACCATTGATAAACTTTTATTGGGTCATCCTCACCAGAACCTTCAAAATCTATATGTCCAAAATGACGAAGTCTCCCTATAGGGGTCTTACGAGGTGCACTAGAAGGCCTTAAAATAGCTTGCACAACATATAAGAGAGCAAATTTTGCGTTATGTAAGTAGTTTTGTAACACTCCAATTTTGGGCCTAGAAGATTAGTGGATCGGGTTAGACGGTTTCGGAGAACCGGGTTAGCTAATTCAACTATTTTTGGGAAACAATTTGAAATAAATAGTGTTTGGTTAAAATAAATTTTCAAAAATATCTTAAAATGTTTAATTGATATATTAAACATATTAAAAGTATTAATTTGATAAAAAATCAATTAGAATTAAAGGACATTTTGGACTAGTGACCAAAATGTAAGATTTCAAAACTATTTTAGTGACTAGAATGTAAAAGGGAAAAATTAGAATCTTTAGAGAGCTTTTATCCCATTTGTTTTTAATCAGACTTCTCACTTAATTGGGTTATTTTAAAGTGGTTTTTAAAGACATATTAAGAGGATTAAAAGGATTTTGATCTATTAATCATTTTCACTTTTTTCTCACATAACTAGCTTTTCCAAAATCACTTTCTCTCATTTTATTTTCAGCCAAACTATGGTTTTTCTTCAAAGATTTGTAGAGATCTCTTGATCTTCTTTTCACTTTGATTTCCTTTTTTCTTACTCTTTTATCAAACATTTTTCATTTTTCTTAGAGTTTTACAAAGCAATTGAGCCAATTAAGGAAATGAGTCATCTTTAAAGGTAATTTTCATTTTCTCTCATCTAATAAAGGTTCTTTATTGAAATTTGAAAGTGTTTGGATCTTTGATATTGTTTCTTATGGGATTTTGATATTAGATTCAATATAAATAGATTATATCAAGTTTTGTTTAAAGATTGTTAAGTAATGAATTACTGGAGGTTTTGATCTATTTAAATCATATTTGTAATGTATTTTGATGTTATGAAATGAGAATAATAAAAGTAATCCCAAAACCATTTGATTAGTTAATTTCTAGGTTGTTTTCTTGAGATTTTGGGTTAAGATTAGGTTTCTATGGTTGCTGGAGGTATAAAGATGGTTTGATTATGTTTCTTGATGGTAATTGATGATGTTTGGAAGATTAAATAATTAGGAAGTAGCTGAGCTTTGTTTAGTTGTAGTTAGAGTTGGTTTTCGGTAGTGTGGATGACGTTTGGTTGTGAATTGTTGGAGGCGCAGGGAAGATGTTAATTGCTGATGCTTGGAATACATATTAATGTATCTTTCCTCTGGTTTTGTGTAGCCAAAACAGGGAAGAGCAATTCATTGCTGATCGGTGAGAATTCAAAGGCTTCAGAAGCTTGATTTTTACGTTGGTAAGAGAGGTTTCGTGTGTCAGTGAGTGGAAACATATTTTGGATCTCTTAAAGGTTTGAAAAGTTTTATTGGGAGTTTAGTTTAAGTTTAGCCAACTTAACTAAGATCGAAAGTAAGTATATGATTTTTGCTCTCAATTGCTTGGTTTGGCATATGCTTTATAAATGCAAGATTTGATTTCAATGCACGTTTAGCTACATACTGTTTGTATACATGATTTTCATATGAAATGCAATGTAATTGGTTATATACATGAATTCCTATGAGTTCCCATAATTGGTTATCGAAAGAGACGTGTAAGTTGTTTTATACATGGTTTATTGCATTTGAAAATGAATAATATGTTGCTTATGGAAAAATAGTGAGGTATCATGTTTGAAAATTATATATTGGCTAAGTGACAATGAAATAAATGTTATCAAATATAGTTGGCATACCATATGGTTTAAAGTGCACTATAATAAGTCAGCTCATTGTTATCGATGGTGATTGTATCGTTTTCTCTGACCATTGAGAACCACAGCTGTTGAGGGCTTGTAATTGTACCTTTTACTCTAGCTGGTGTATATAAATTGGTAGGTTAAAGGAATCACCAAGAAATTTTTGTATCCGATATGTTTCTATAAAATGTTATGGATTTGCTTCGGTCACTCTAATGCCAATATATGAACTACTATATCAAGATGGTTTGAACATGATTTGCATATTGTGTAGTATGCATGTATTGCTCTTTAAGCTATGCATGTATTGCTCTTTAAGCTTTGCAAATGAAATGAGTATGCATGGGAAGGCTTAAATCGAGGTTTTTACATATGGGATTATGTGTATGGTCGTGATACATGTTTTGTGTACGGTTTAATATGCATACGAATAAGATTTACAAATGTTTAAAAAGGTAAAGAATGATGGGCTGATTTGGTTCGAAACTTACTTTTTGTATAACAAATTTAAAATGCATTGATGAGTGTTTTTAAGCATCCCTCGCTAAGCATATCATGCTTACGCTCCAATTTCATTCTTGCAGATAAGTGAGCTTTTAAGGGCAGCATTTGAGCAAGAGGATATCTAAGGACTTGCCCTTTTACAAGTATGGTTTTATATTTGGTTTTGTAGTAATAAAGGGCAATGTGACCATGGGCATTTGAGAGACTTGTAGTGAGGTGTTTTCTATTTGGACATGTTTCTCTATTAGTTTTTGGACTTGTTCAATGTTTTTTGAGGGTGAAGGGAAGATTGGGAAAGTTTATGCATGTTTGGGTAGCTATCATGCCTATAGGTCTACCTTGATGACTTCTTTTGTTTCCATGTTGGCCATGCTTTTATGCTTTGGTAGTATTTTAGTGATGTTTAGTTTGTATGATTTTACATGATGTTTGGGGTATGTTTGACTGAGCCTAGATGTTATATGTTTGGCCAAGAGGTCATTATAGGTCCAGCCGTACCGATATAGGTAAACCAAGATCGGTACGCGAGCTTGTACAAGGCTCAGATGCCTGAGAATTTTAATAGGGTATCGATACGATTAGTAGTCATATCGGTACACCCTTGTGGAATTTATACTAGGTATCATTACTCGGGGTACCATATCGATACGAGTTTTAGCTAATGGAATCCTCTGTTTCTAATTTTTACAAAAAAGATCGGTACTCACGGTACTCGAGCAAATATATCGATATGGAGAAATGTTCCATTAGCTTGAGGATCGGTACGGTGCATGCTATATCAGTACACCTTTGTAAAAGGGCTTGTATCGACACGAGAATGACCTATATTGGTTCAGTGTCTGGTAATTTAGTTATTTGTCTTTTGTAATTTGATTTTTTTGCAAATTGGTCACTATTTCACTTAATGTTTAATTCATGTTTATTTTGTGATCCAATCCTGTTGTAATTTCACACAGTGGCATGTAATAAACTTAATTAAAGGTCGGTAACATTGAAATGGGTTTAGACCTCCATTTTTATAAAAGTTCATTTTGGTAATAATGCGATCGAATGTTTGTTATGTATTCTGGTGTTGTTCGTTTCACCATAAGACTTAATAAAGCATTTTGGCAAGATAAAAAAAATAAATGGATCGGTTTAGATGGTTTAGTTCAGGTTTGCTTTGGTAAACCTAATGTGGCTTCCATAATTCAGTCTTGGCGGCTAAACCGGGTTACGAGGGTTATATTTGGTGGTATCAGAGCTAGGTTTTGATTGTTAGGAGGTGGTTTATGATTGTTGGTAGTAGATTTATGATTGTTAAGGTATTGGTTGAAGTGTACGGTGTTTGATTCTATGATTTTTGTTTCGGTATGTAATGTATGCCATATTGGGATATAATTTTGGGGACACAATGTTTTATTACTACAAATACAAAAAAAGAATTATTTTAAAAATACAGGTTATCTTAGATCCTTGCTTAATGTTGGCCTAAATAAGTATATTGTATTTTGTGTCGTAGATTTATATTTTTGAATATGCCACCAAGACGAGAGCTTAGATCAAATACTGCTGCTAGAGAAAAAGGAGTTGAGGATGAGATAATGCATCCTGATGAGTTGCCTCCTCTTCCGCCTAATCTGCCAGTCAGAGTAGGTGTTGAGAATGTATCGCCAGTTCTACCAGGTTCGACATTGGGAGGCATGAGACCTTTGATTCAGGCTATAACTGGAGCTTTTCAGGCAACTATGGCTGGAGTGCATGTTCAAGCATCGGCACCTACCCTAGCTATTAATATGAGACTTCTGTTAGACGTTTGCGTAGCTTAGAAGGTACCAAGTTTAAAGGTTTAGCTCTTGAAGCATCTGAGGAGTGGTTTGCAAGTGCCGAGAGGATTTTTGATCAGATGAAGTGTACAGATGCTCATAAATTGGGTAGCATAGCATCCTTGCTTTATGGAGATGCTTATAGTTGGTGGATTACTACCATTGCGGGTATGTCACCTGTGTACGTAACTTGGGAGTTCTTTTGTGCTACTTTTTAGAGAAGTATTTGGGTGCCATATACCAGGATGAAAAGAAGTGAGAGCTTATGTCATTGATTTAGGGTAATAAGTCTGTGTTAGACTATGAGGTTCACTTTATGTGATCATTTTTTATATGGGTTGGTTAAGGAGGTTATAACTCATATATTGGCTACAGATTACACTAATTTTGATGTCTTGGTTAATCGAGCCAAGGATATTAAGCAGAACTTGGGTTTGTCTTCTCATTTAGGGAGTTCGAGCTCTAAAAATAGAGTTGCTGACTTAGATGCTAGTTGTGGCTGGTATAAGAGACATAGGGATAGAAGGTATCGGCTGGAACTGAGAAAGCATGGTAGAGGTAATGCTGGTCGAGGCTAAAATGCTCAGAATTCTTCTACGGGAATACCAGAGTGTAGGCATTGTGGGAAGCGTCATTCGAGAGAGCGATGGGCATCGAGTAATTCTGGCTGAAGTTGTGGTTCTCGGGATTATTTGAGATGTGATTGTCCTCAGATGGCTAAAGATGGATATGCTCCTATGATGGTTGCTGCTGCACCAATAAAAGGCCGTGGTCATGGTCGAGGTAATTTCCAGCATAGGGAGGAAGGTCAGAGGATTGTTGCTCATACAGTAGCTATTAAACATGAGGGTGGTGGATCTGCGAGGGTGTATACACATCGTGAGGGTCGTAATGACATGGATGTGATTGCAGGTACTTTTACTTTGTAGTCTATGTCATTATTTTCTTTAATTGATTATGGTTCTACACATTTATATATATCTTCCATGAGCATGCACAATTGCTTGATATTTCTATTGAGGTTTTAAATGTGCGTGTCCTTATAACTAGTTCTCTCGAGGAGACGATTGTCGCTAGGAGATTGTTTAGAAGATATCCTTTGATGGTTCAAGGTTACGAGTTTAAGGTGGATTTAATAGAGTTGCCTTTTTATGGTTTTGATGTGATTTTGGGCATGGATAGGTTGAGTGAGCACAGAGCTATGGTTAATTTTGAAACCAAGCGGATTTTGTTAAAGCTTGCTGATGGTTATAAAGTAGTAGTAGTGGTCGAAAATGCTAAGTTTTTGTCCAATGCTATTTCGGCGATAAAAGCATATAAGATGTTGGAGTTAGGATGTCAGGCATTTTTAGCTTATGTTTTGAATTCAGGTTGAAAGGATGTTTGTGTTTAGAATATTCACACTATTTGTTAATTTCCAGGGGTTTTTCAGAGGAATTACATGGGTTGCTGCTGGATAGGATGTAGAGTTTAACATTGAGACGTATACGGATACAGCTCATGTGTTGATTGTTTATATCGCATGACACTGAAAGAGTTGAAGAAATTGAAGATAAAACTTTAGGAGTTTTTGGGTTGTGGTTTCATCAGACCTAGTGTTTCACCATGGGGAGCATCGGTGTTGTTTGTGAAAAAGAAAGATAGAACTATAAATTTGTGCATTGATTATCAGCAACTGAATAAGTTGATGATTAAGAACAAGCATCCTTTGTCGTGAATTGATGACTTGTTTGATCAATTTCGGGATACTTCGGTGTTTTCAAAAATTGACTTGAGGCCAGGGTATTATCAGTTGAAGGTTAAGGACGAGGATGTGCTGAAAACTACTTTTTGCATGAGATATGAACATTATGAGTTTTTGGTGATGCCTTTTGGATTGACGAATGCACCAGCAACTTTCATGGATATGATGAATAGGGAGTTCTATGAATACTTGGATCAGTTTATGGTTGTGTTCATTGATGATATTCTTGTGTACTCACGTACCGATGAAGAACATGATCGGCATTTGCAGATTGTGTTTCAAGCTTTGCTGGATAATCAGTTGTATGCTAAATTGAACAAGTACGAGTTTTGCTCAGGGAAGTAGTTTTCCTTGGACATGTTGTGTTGGCGAAAGGTATTTGTGTGGATACGCAAAAGATTAAGGTTGTGGTGTGTTGGAAGGAACCTAATTTTGTGACAAAGGTTCGTAGTTTCCTTGGGTTAGCAAGTTATTGCCTTTACTTTGTTGATGGTTTTTTTAGAATTGTTGCTCCATTGACTAAGTTGTTGCAGAATAATGTTTGTTTTGAGTGGACGGAGAATATACAATAGGCTTTTGAGAAGTTGAAGGAAACTTTGACGTGAGCTCCGACTTGGTTTAACCTAAATTGGGTAAGGAGTTTGTGGTTTACAGCGATGCTTCTTATGTTAGTTGGAGGTGTGTTTTGATGTAAGATGGGAAAGTTGTGACTTATGCATCTAGGTAATTGAAGGTGCATGAGGGCTATTACCCTACGCATGATTTGAATCTTGCTGCGGTAGTGTCTGCCATGAAGATTTGGAGGCATCATCGTTAGGGTGAGAAGTGTCTTGTTTAGACAGATCATAAGAGTTTGAAATATTTGATGTCGCAGAAGAAGTTGAATCTTAGGCAGCGTAAATGGTTGGAGTTGCTTAAGGATTATGACTTGACGATCGAGTATCACCCTGATAAGACTAATGTGTTACCCAATACCTTGAGTAGAAAGATTGTGGTAGAGTTAAGGGTAGTGTTTGCAAGTTTGAGTGTGACGCAAGATGGAGGTTTGTTGGCTGAGTTGCAAGTTAAGTCGTCTTTATCTCAAGTGATAAAAGAAAGCAACCACATGATGATTCGTTGGTTCCACATGTTAATGACATTATGGAGGGTAGTTTGGCATATTTTTATTTTTAATGATGATGGTGTCTTATGTTTCAAGAGTCAAATAGTTGTGCCAAATGATGTTGAGTTAAGGTACAATATCTTGGCCGAGGCTCATTGTAGTTCTTTTGCTATTTATTCGGGTAGTGCAAAAATGTATTGGGATTTGAAAGAGGAATATTTTTGGGTTGTTCTAAAGAAAGATATATCAGATTTTGTTGCTCGTTGTATGGTGTGTTAGTGGGTTAAGGCTGAACATTAGTTTCCTTCTGGGTTGTTGCAACCGGTGCAGATTCCAGAATAGAAGTAGGAAAGAGTAACAATAGATTTAGTGACAAGTTTGCCTTTGACGCCGTCGAAGAAGAATTTTATATGGGTAATTGTAGATCAGTTTGCCAAGTGTGCACATTTTCTGGCAATGCATACGATGTATACGTCAGACAAGTTACGGATATGTACATTGCTGAGATTGTAAGGTTGCACGGGGTACCTAAGTCTATCATATCGGATAGGGATCCAAGCTTTACAATAAGATTTTGAGAGAGTTTGCATAGGACATTGGGTACTCGGTTGAACTTCAGTACTTCGTATCATCCTCAAACGGATGGTCAGTCTGAATGTGTGATCCAAGTGTTAGAGGATATGTTACGTTGTTGTGTTATTGATTTTCAAGGAACTTGGGAGAAGAAACTACCGTTGGTAGAGTTTTCTTATAACAATAGTTATCAGGCGAGCATTTAGATGGCTCCGTATAAGGCTTTGTATGGTAGGAGGTACCGTACGCCACTTTGTTGGGCTGAGGTAAGCGGAAAGTACATTTCTATGCCTGATGTACTGAAAGACACTAATAAGAAGGTGAAGCTTATTAGTGATCGATTAAAGGAAGCTTCGAATCGATAGAAGTCCTATGTTGATTTGAAGCGTAGGGAGATTGAGTTTATGGTTGATGATAAGGTGTTTCTAAAGGTTTCGCCTTGGAAGAAGGTGATGAGGTTTGGACGTAAAGGTAAGTTGAGTCCGAGGTTTATTGGGTGTTATGAGGTGCTAGAGCGTATTGGTCCAGTTGCTTATAGGTTGAGGTTACCATCGGAGTTGGAGAAAATACATGTTGTTTTCCATGTATCGATGCTTTAGAGGTATAGATCGAATCTGTCACATGTGATACCAGTTAAAGAGATTGAGTTGTGTTTGAAATTGACCATGATGAAGAAATAATAAAGATTTTGGATACCAGTAGTAAGGTTCTTCGTGGGAGGACCGTTGAGCTAGAGAAGGTGTTGTTGCGATATCGAGGTGTCAAAGACGCCACGTGGGAAAGTAAGGGGGATATGAAGAAGCAGTTTTCGTATCTTTTCCCTTCAAGTAAATTTTGAGGAGGAAATTTCTTAAGTGGGGGAGAGTTTTAATGCCCCAATTTTGGGCCTAGAATATTAGTGGGTCGGGTTAGACAGTTCGGGAGAACCTGGTTAGCAAATTCGACTAGTTTCAGGAAATAATTTGAAATAAATAGTTTTAAAATAATTTTTGGATAAACATCTTAAAATGTTTAATTGATATATTAAACATATTGGAAGTATTAATTTGATAAAATCAATTAGAATAAAAGGGCATTTCGGATTACTGACCAAAATGTAAGATTTCAAAACTATTTTAGTGACTAAAATGTAAAAGGGCAAAAACTTGGAATTTTTATAGAGATTTTATCCCATTTTTCTTAATCAGACTTCTGACTAAATTGGGTTATTTTTAAAGTGGTTTTTAAAGACATATTAAGAGGATTAAAAGGATTTGATCTATTAATCATTTTCACATTTTCCTCACGTAACTAACTTTTCTAAAATCACTTTCTCTCATTTTCTTTTCAGCCAAACTATGTTTTCTCTTCAAAGATTTTCAGAGATCTCTTGATCTTCATTTCACTTTGATTTCCTTTTCTTTTCCTACTATTTTGTCAAACATCTTTCATTTTTCTTTGAGTTTTACAAAACAATTGAGCCAATTAAGGAGACGGGTCATCTTTAAAGGTAATTTTCATTTTCTCTCATCTAATCAAGGTTCTTTATTGAAATTACAAAGTGTTTGGCTCTTTGATATTGTTTTCTTATGGTATTTTGATATTTGATTCAATATAAATGGATTATATCAAGTTTTGATTGGTGTTCTGTTTAAAGATTGTTAAGTAATGAATTGCTAGAGGTTTTGATCTATTTAAACCATATTTGTAATGTATTTTGATGTTATGAAATTATGATAATAAACGAAATCACGAAACTATTTGATTAGTTAATTTTCTAGGTTGTTTTCTTGAGATTTTGGGTTAAGATTAGGTTTCTTTGGTTGCTGGAGGTATAAGGATAGTTTGATTTTGTTTCTTGATGTTAATTGATGATGTTTGGATGATCAAATCATTAGGAAGTAGCTGGGCTTTGTTTAGTTGTAGTTACAATTGGTTTCGTTTGTGTTTGGATGGTGTTTGGTGTGAACTGTTGGAGGTGCAGAGGAGATGTTAATTGTGATGCTTGGAATGCATAGGAATGTATCTTTCCTCTGGTTTTGTGTAGCCTAAACAGGGTAGAGCAATTTATTGCTGATTGGTGGGAATTCAGTGGCTTCGGAAGCATGATTTTTGTGTTGGCAAGAGAGATTTCGTATGTCAGTGAGTGAAAACATATTTTGGATCTATTAAAGGCTTGAAAAGTTACCTTGGGAGTTTAGTTTAAGTCTAGCCAACTTAACTAAGATCGGAAGTAAGTATATGGTGTTTTGCTCTCAATTGCTCAATTTGGCATATGCTTTATAAATGCATGATTTGACTTTAATGCATGTTTTACTAAATATTGTTTATATACATGATTTTAATATGAAATGCAATGGAATTGGTTATATACATGAATTCATGTGAGTTTCCATAATTGGTTTTCGAAAGAGATGTGTAAGTTGTTTTATACATGGTTTATTGCATTTGAAAATTTATGATGCGTTGCTTATGGAAAAATAACGAGGTTTCATATTTGAAAAGTATATATTGGCTAAGTGACAATGAAATAAATGTTATCGGATATAGTTAGCATGCCATAGGGTTTAAAGTACTCTATAATAAGTCACCTCATGGTTGTTGAGGGGTTGTGATTGTACCATTTTCTCCGACCAATGAGAACAATAGCTGTTGAGGGGTTGTAATTGTACCATTTACTCCAGCTAGTGGATATAAATTGGTGGGTTAAAAAGACCACCTAGAAATTCGTGTATCCGATGTGTTTCTATAAAAATGTGGATTTGCTTTGGTCACTCTAATGCCAATATATGAACTAATGTATCAAGATAGTTTGAAAATGATTTGCATATTGTGTAGTATACATGTATTGCTCTTAAAGCTTTGCAAATAAAATGAGTATGCATGGGAATGCTTAAATCAAGGTTTTTGCATAAGGGATTATACGTATGGTCTTGATACATATTTTACGTGTGGTGTAATATGCATATGAATAAGATTTACAAATGTTTAAAAAGGTAAAGAATGATTGTCCGATTTCGTTTGAAACTTCGTTTTTGTATAATGGTTTTAAAATGCATTGATAAGTGTTTTTAAGCATCCCCACTAAGCATATCATGCTTACGCTCCAATCTCATCGTTTCAGATAATTGAGCTTTTGGAGGCTGCATTTGAGCAGGAGGATATCCAAGGATTTGTCTCTTTTACAAGTATGGTTTTATATTTGGTTTTGTAGTAATAAAAGGCAATGTGACCACTAGTGTTTGAGAGACATGTAGTGAGGTGTTTTATGTTTTGACATTTTTATTGGTTTTGGACTTGTTCAATGTTGTTTGAGGGTGAATGGAAGCTTGGGAAAGTTTATGCATGTTTGGGTAGATATCATGCCTATAAGTCTACCTTGATGACTTCTTTTGTTTCCATGTTGGCCATGCTTTTATGCTTTTGTTGTATTTTGGTGTTGTTTAGTTTGTATGATGTTTACATGATGTTTGGGGTATGTTTGACTGAGCACATATGTCATATGTTTGGCCAAGAGGTCATTATAGTGTAGTTGTACCGATACAGGTAACCCATGATCGGTACGCGGGCTTGTACAAGGCTTAGATGTCTAAGAATTTTAATAGGGTATTGATACGAGTAGCCGTTGTATCAGTACACCCTTGGGTAATTTAAACTAGGTATCGGTACTTGGGGTACCATATCGGTACGTGTTTTATCTACTAGAATCGCCTGTTTTTTATTTTTGCAAACGGAATCGGTACTCGAGCAAGTGTACCGATAGTGGGAATGTTTTATTGGCTTAAAGATCGGTATGATGCATGTCATATCAATACACCTTTGTAAAATGACTAGTATCGGTATCGGAATGACCTGTATCTGTATAGTGTCTGGTAATTCAGTTATTTGCATGTTGTGATTTGATTCTTTGCAAATTGGTCACTGTTTTACTTAATGCTCAATTCATGTTGATTTTGTGATCCAGTCTTGCTTTAATTTCACAAAGAGGCATGTAATGAACTTAATTAAAGGTTGGTAACATTGAAATAGATTTGGACCCTCTATTTTTGTGAAATTACATTTTAGTCCTTAAAGGGGTTAATTTTGCGATCGAACGCCTGTTATGTATTTTGTTGTTGTTCGTTTCACCATAGAACTTAATAAAGCATTTTGGCAAGATAAAAAGAAAAAAATGGACCAGTTTAGGTAGTTTAGTTTGGGTTTGCTTCGGCAAACCTAATGTGGCTTTCGTAATTTGGTCTTGGCGGCTAGATCGAGTTACGGAGGTTACAAGTTTTCCACCATACCTCTTAATTCCCTTGAAAGGCTTCTATCCATATTATTCGGGACAGAATCCTTATCGAAGTCTTTCTCATGAGAGACATGGCACTTTTCAGGACCCTCATGTCGTATATGACATCACTTGCCGTAATAAATTCTGAAATCATAAGGAAACAAAGTAGTAAAGGATTCTCAGTCTTGGAAGAGTACAACTTAACTTTAGGGATTTTGCATTAACTAGACACCTTACTACGACATCTCTACACCCTGGGGTTTCCTAGAACCGGCTAAACCTAGGCTTTGATGCCACTAAATGTAAAACCCCAATCTTGATCCTGATCCAAAACATTACATTCGAGTCATCTAAAAACCAACCAAACAAATTTCCATTTGAAAATCTCATGTTTAGCCATCTTTCAAAACATCAAATCATCCATTGTTTATTTAATTAAATAAGCATTATAAATAACTTTACAAAATATGAGCTCTAAGTTTAAAACACCTTATATCAAAATAAAATTTAAAATAGAGTTTAAAGACTCAACCACTGTGAAATCCCTTCTGGATGTGCTCATTGGCCACGATCAACCTACTGACATGCAAACAGAAACAATGATTCCAAACACTGAGCTTACAAAGCTCAGTGGTACATTTTTACTCTACCATAATTCGTGATTATCATAAAATAAACATGTGAGATAAATCTAGTCTAGAGAGCATAGACATGGCTTCACTATTTGGGAGTTATCAACTAGCCTATGCAAGCTCGAGTTCTTAGATCACCTATCTCAAGGCATCATTAAATCTACAAGAAGTCTTACATGATCTACAATGCTTCATAAATACTCAAGGTCACTTGGCCCTTCGAGGTTAATACATCTATAATCATACTTGGCACACATGCCCAACCATATTCTTGATCTCACCAAATTATTCGAGTAAAAGCACATAAAGTCATAACCACAAGCCTGGAGAGAGGCCCGGTGTTCGACTGTGTGAGTGATTCCAAAGGGGTGGAAAATGTATTGGAAATGTATAAAAATAGTGCCAAGACTAAGTCTTTTGCGTGCAAGTATACACGGTCTGAAAGTAATAAAGTAGTAAGTTGAGTTATCGATCCCACAAGGATTGGCCAAGAGTTTGATTGCTTTGCTTGTTTACTTGTCAATGAAAAAGTGTTGGTTGATTTAAGGTTGTTTGAAAATAGCGATTAAAAGGAAAGAAGTAAAAGGAAAATAGTGTTGGCACAATGAGAGATTTTAATGAGTGATGAGCGTTGGCAAGGGATGCATGCTTTTCACGCTTTTCATGCCACGCCTTTAATAATTTTCTGCCTTGATATTATTTGTTGAGCAGATTCAAAGTTGGCATTGCCTCTGTCGATGGCAATGCCCGAAATTAACCATGTAAAAACCCTTATATCTCTACAATGAAGTTTTTCATAAATCAATTTGATTAAGTCCCAATCTATACTCCTAAGGGGTAGACTCACTCCCGAAGTAAGTTCATCTACTTGAACATCTTCCGTCGAAGCATCTCGCCTTAGTATCTAGCAACTGAACGTTTCCCCCTAAGTCTGTTAAGATATTAAGGTGCAATAAGCATACTGTGCCAGCAGTCGCTTGGCACAGAATTTAGAAAACTGTAAAACATGCCAGATAGGGAAAACAATGCCAAGGCATTTTTTATTATTAAAAACTGAACATAAAAATAGCGTTCAACGCAAACATCCCCCGCCAACTATTAAATTAGTTCATGGTGAAGGTATCAAACCAAAAATCTTCATCATTTTCTAACAACATCATCATTTAAAAATAAAAGTAACGAGATAAAGAGAATAGGCTAAAAGAGGGTCCGTCGATGTAGCCCTTCAAGGTCCAGGCTCTTGGTCAAGCTGGTCAAACAACGTCTCCTTGGTGCAGCCTCTCCAAGCCAATCGTTGATGATTGGTGAATGTCGATTATGTGCTTGCTTGAGTTATTTAAATAGGCGTGCAAGGATAACCTAGGATAAGCCTTGAAAATTGAATTTTGAATACTTAAGGGATAAGGGATTTGATCATCTTATCCTATACTTGAATCCTAGGGCTGATGTCATCAAGTTCCAATAGCTACTTGGCTGGGCATCAAACTCTTCTTCGCTGCCAACCGGTGCTTTGGCAATTTTTGGTCCATCACAACCAACATCAACTCGGCATTCTCTCTAGCATTCCTTCCCTTCTACGCTGCACTGCTCTGCCATGCCTACAATAATACCAACAAAGCAACCCTTCACACTGGCATAGCACAATTCCTAACTCATTTTGCAAATGCATTAACTTTAAGGCTAAATGCAACTAAATGTACTTAAAGGAAAGCAAAGATGATGTGAAATAAGCATAAGATTTAGTACTTTTGAGGAGTTAAAACACCCTCAAACCTAGCTCATTGCTTGTCCTCAAGTAATGCGAATAAGCTAAAAACAAAAATTGTTCAAATAGTACTATTGCGCGTAATAAGTGTTCCGCAATTGTGCAAGAATCTAATCCCTTGCATTGTAAAAAGTAAAAGAACACAAGTAAGAGAAAATGAGTAAAAGAACACAAGTAGAAGATTATAGTATAAAAGATACCGTCTCCATAAGGATTGGTGCCACTTCAAGAATCTAATCTCTTGCACTGTAAAAAGTAAAAGAACACAAGTAGAAGATTGTAGGAGTTTAACTAACAACTAAACTAGAAAGAAAATAAGTAAGAGAATATGTAATCAAATGAGAGAGAGTAGGTTAGGTTATCATGAGTTGAGGAGTGATAGCCAATTGGATCGTCTTGGTAAAAGAGTGCAACGACAACTTAGTTCCCGTAGAAACTTGCACAGCGGGGTTGCCTTGGCAACTAATCGACGGTTGCCTGGGCGACTGGCTGGGCAACTGTTTGGGTGGCTGGGCAGCAACTTCAAGGTTCGGCAGAGCGTTTTTCAATGGTTTCTTCTTATCTCTAAGTCAAAACTCTAGCTATTTTTGCATGCCTTAATAATACATCCCTGCGTGAATTAAGGGTGAACAACAACCAATCTTGCGTTCCTCTTAGCCATTGAAATCCTTAACTTATTCCTAAGCCAGATTAATCTTCACCATCAATAGATTGAATAAAGACCATACTCGTTCGTTTCTTGAATCTAACTCTCCCGATACTAGATAAATAGATGAAGTTACGAGATCCTCTCCCAATTCACTCGCAAACAAGAATAAAAACCAAGAACGAGTAAACCTTAAATTGAAAGTGCAAACTCTTATTACCTAAACAAAATCCAATTGTTTATCACATTTGATTACATATTCTCTTACTTATTTTCCACAAAAATCACCAAGTTATGTAATCAAGTTCAACGGTGGAAAGAAACATGAATTAATGCATGAATGACTAATTATGCAACTAATATGAGCCTAAGCCTAACAATAATATGAGTAAAAAGGGTAATAAAAATAGTACTTTTGAACACTTAACACACCCCCAAACTCGAACTATTGCTTGTCCTTAAGCAATGCAAACTAATAATTACCCGCCAAGACTTCAATTTTCACAAACTTAGCTTTGAACTTGATTTCAATTCTCAGAACCGTGGCACAAAGTATGATTGGCTTTTCATTTTTCGGAAAACTTAGGAGTTACTCGGAATCAAACTATAATGCTTGTGAGTGTGTGCAAGTTGATTTTTCGGATTCTATGTAAACAAGAGGTTTTCAAATTACTTCATTGGGTACTTTTAACATGTTTTAACTAGAGCCAGTTTCGGGCACCTCTAGTGTTTTGTTTTTTTAGTTTTTTTAAGTTAATTAATTTATTCGACTAGA
Organism: Hibiscus mutabilis; assembly: GCA_019671005.1. Taxonomy (NCBI): domain Eukaryota; kingdom Viridiplantae; phylum Streptophyta; class Magnoliopsida; order Malvales; family Malvaceae; genus Hibiscus; species Hibiscus mutabilis. The sequence goes on from CM033713.1 coordinate 25,191,785, forward strand.
GCTGGTTTCGGGTACCTCTAGCGATCAATTTTTACCACATACTAGAGCCAATTTCGGGAACCTCTAGCGATCAATTTTTACCACATACTAGAGCCAATTTCGGGCACCTCCAGTATTCATTCAATTTTTATTCTAATCCCCAACTTTTTAACTATAAACCTAAGTTTGCTAGAATTCCTTAAATCAATCAAGTCACACAGTATTTTGTCAAGTTTAGCATCATAGTACGATTTTAAGTGTTTCCATGTTTATCCTAAAATAAAAAGTTCTATCAATTAAGTACATTGGCAAAGTCATCATCTGATATTCATCAAATCTAGGCAATTCTTGTTCCAACTAAAGGCATGGCAAGCAATTTATGTATCCTAAATGCAATAATTAAGATGAATGCAACTAAACATGGTAACTAACTAATAACAATCGCCCCCAAACTCGAGTGAGGCATTGTCCTCAATGCATGCAACAAAGAAAAATAAAAATAAAAATAAAGAAAAGTACAATGCAAACGAGGACTTATTCTAAGAGTTCGTCGTCGTGGATGATTAGTTTTCTTTTGGTCGGTGTCTTGATTCTTTTGCTTGAACGCGGTGGTTGCTTCCTTGTTGCCGATGATGGAATCGATCCTCGTATAGGGTTATCCTCATCGTCTTTTTCATCAATGTGATTGGCTTTTTGCTTGGGCTTGGAGGATTCGATTGGCGCGACCTTTGTTGGTGCAATGGAGGACTCGTCCGAATCTGAAAAATCAGACAATGATTCAGTACGAGTTGATTCGAGCATAGGTGCTTTACCTTTGGCTTTTGCAGTGGTTACCGGGGCGTCTTTATCTTTGGTTGCCGCGACATCTTCAGTGTTGGTTTCTGTGGCAACTGCTTGGGCAGACGTAGTGTAGGTTGCCACGACATCATCTATTGCAGTTGCCGTGGCGAGTACTTTATTGGTTATCGTGGCAAGGATTTCGACAGGAAGGATGGGGAACGACATGCGGCTATCCGAGTACTTTTCCAGGATGATTTGGGTGATGACATTGTTGTGATCCTTCATGTACCGTATGAACATTAATTACCAGTATTCAATTTGCCTAAGGCGGTTCGCCACCAGTTGTAATAGTACTTCAAGTTCTCCTGGGGTTGCTGTCCGCGTTGCCTGGGCATCAGTTGCTTGGGCATTAGGGGTTGCCGAGGTGGCAGGAGTTGCCGCGACAATTGAAGGCTTTGGGGATTTTACCGGTGCCTCTCCCATTAGATTTCAGATTTGTGCTCGATTCCAACCGGACTTTGGTAGGGCCTTTTTCATAAGTGGACTCACTTGGGACATGCATCTCCTTACAAAGGTTGGAAATTAAGCAAGGGAAGAAAAGACAACCCTTGTCTTCTATGCTACATACAAAAATCTCATCATAAATAATTTTTCCAATGTTAATGATGCGATTATGCAAGATAGAATGTATGAGCAAAAGACGAGGTATATCAACGGTGGTATTGTGTGTTGTGGGCATTAAAAAACTTATTCCATAATTTTACCTCGGGTTTAAGCCGAAGGCGATTTACCGTGCCCTTGTATTTACTATCGTTCCAATGAGTTCCCGGTAGAGTGAGTTCTTGAAGCACCTTGTCGAGTTGCTTGGGCGTGAGTTGATCAACAAAGGCTTGATGCTCATCCTTCTCAATGTAGAGCCCGTAAAAGGTGTTGATGTTTTTGGGGCTTATGAGTATAGCCTTGTCACGAAAAAAACATAAGGATTATCCAGGTTAGGTCAGTGAGCATACAATTCTCTTACCCGTGAGATGTTACCCGGTTCTGATTGTTGGCAAAAGATTTGCCACTTTTGATGTGCAATCCTTTCGAAGATGAATGGTTCAAAGCCGAAATCTTGATGAGAGTTGGAGTATTCAAAGCCTTGTTCTTCACAAATCTTCTGGCTTTCAAACTTGGAGTGAAATTTTTCTTGAACCACCGGTGTAGCAAACTTCTTGTATCTTGGTTCTTTGGAGGAACTTGGATGAACCAAAAATTCGATTTTGGATGCCATGGATGATCTTGGTTGTGAGTTTGGTAGAAATAAAGAAAAGAAAGCAAAAGAAACTAAAGATATGCAAGATGAAAAGTAGGAATAGGTTTCTTGGAAGTTAAGGGTGATGGGTTAAATAGAAAAGATAGGTAGTAAATATGGTGGGTGAGATTAACTGGAAAGAAAGAAAACAAGTGTTTTGATTTAGGGGTAGGGGACGGCTAGGGTATTTGGGGAAGGAGAAGGGTTTGGCCAGCTATATAGGGTTTATTTAGGGTAAATTGGAGGCTTAATATAAGCTTTAGATTTAGCCCATTAATTTCCTTGTTGAGGAAGTTTCCTTCTTGAATCAAATTCCTCTTTATCTTGAACTATTTTCCTACAATTCAAAAACAAATAAAATAAGTATTAAAATTAAAGATAAACTAATAAAAGAAAATAAATAAAGATGTGCAAAGAAATTCTTAAACTTAAAATTTAAAAACAATTAGATAAATATGAAAGAAAGATGCAATCTTAATCTTAAAGAAAACAAATAAATCTATCTCAAAAAGAAAAAAATAACAGAAATTAATAAAAAAATAAATAGTTTGAAAAAAATAAAAAGAAAAAAGAAAATATCGAAAGGAGAGCATGCTCATGCATCTCCTAAGGTGACCACTTCTTTGTTACGTTCCATATGGGCACCGTTGTAGTGCTTCAATCTTTGTCTGTTGACTTTAAATTCATGTCCATCAGTGATGGACTTGATTATCACGGCATCATGGGAGAACGGTTTGACAACTTCGAATGGTCCTGACCATCTTGATTTTAGTTTTCCCGGGAAAAGTTTCAGCCGAGAATTGAATAAGAGGACTAGTTGCCCTGTCATGAATTACCGCAGCAATAGTTTCTTGTCATGCCATTGCTTTGTTTTCTCCTTGTAGATTCGTGCATTGTTATAGGCGAGTACACAGAATTCTTCTATCCCGTTGAGGTCCAACAAACGTTTTTGCCCGACACTTTCCCAATCAATATTCACGGTCTTGATTGCCCAATATGCCTTGTGTTCGATTTCCACCAGTAGATGGCATCTTTTTCCATAGACAAGTCGGAAGGGAGACATACCTAAGGGTGTTTTAAATGCAGTGCGATATACCCAAAGTGCATCATCTAGTCTTACTGACCAATCCTTCCTAGAGGATTTACAACTTTCTCGAGTATACCCTTCAATTCTCAGTTGGAAATTTCTACTTGCCTATTGGTTTGTGGGTGATATGCCGTGGCAATTTTGTGTGACACGCCGAAGCGTTGCAACATCTTGGCAATAAGTCTGTTGTCAAAGTGCTTGCCTTCATCACTGATAATTGCTCTCGGTATTCCAGATCTTGTAAATATATTTTTCTGCAAGAATCGTTGCACGGTCTTGGAATTGTTTGTGGGAACTGCAGCTCCCTCAACCCATATAGACACGTAGTCAATGGCAAGTAGAATGTAGAGGTTGTCAAATGAATATGGGAAAGGTCCCATAAAATCGATCCCCCATACATTGAACAATTCTACCTCGATGATGCTTTGGAGCAGCATCTCATGTCGTCTAGAGATATTGTCCATCCTCTGGCAACGATCACATTGCTTGTAAAATTCTTGGGACACATCGGCGTATAACCTGATCTACACATTGTTTAAACAAAAGAGGCTCATCCCAAAAGTAATGCTTAGCATCATGGCGAAACCGCTTCTTACCTTGGTGACTAAGGCCATAAGGTAAAATACCACAAACAAGGACTAAATCGGTTTCTTCACATCTTGATTAAATCTTGTGGCCGAGCACTATTCCTTCATCTACCATAAAATGGCACTTCAACCCAATTAAGGACTAAATCGGTTTCTTCACATCTTGCCAACACATTCTCTAAATTGCCGAGGCAACTGTCGAAGTCATTACCAAAAACAAAAAAATCATCCATAAAGATCTCAAGGAAGTCTTCGACCATGTCTGAAAAGAGTGCACCATGCATCTTTGGAAGGTTGCCGGGGCATTACACAATCCGAACGACATCATTTGGAAAGCATAAGTATCGTATGGGTATGTGAAGGTTGTCTTTTCTTGATCTTCTGGTGCTATGGCAATTTGATTGTAGCTTGAATAACCATCAAGAAAATAATAAAAGGGTTTACCTGCAAGACGGTCAAGCATTTGATCAATAAAGGGTAATGGGAAGTTATCTTTCCTAGTGGCTTTGTTTAGCTTTCGATAATCCATACAAACCCTCCAACCGGTCACAGTCCTGGTTGGAATGAGTTCATTGTTTTCATTACTTACCACCATTCTACCTCCCTTTTTTGGTACACATTGTACCAGACATACCCATGTACTATCAGAGGTAGGGTATATGATGCCGGTGTCAAGCCACTTGATGATTTCTTTCATTACAACCCCTTTCATGGAATGATTCAGTCTTCTCTGGGCCTCAATCGAAGGTTTGTGATCATCTTCCAACAAAATCTTGTGCATGCACACTGCCGGGCTAATTCCCTTCAAGTCGACAATTGTCCACCCTATTGCCTTCTTGTGTAGCATCAACATTTTGATTAGCTTTTTTCCTGCTCAGACTGTAACTTAGAGGAAATAATTACAAGCAATGTATTATCGGTTCCCAAGTAAGTATATTTTAGTTGCCCTGACAACTGTTTCAACTCAAGAATTGGTGGTTGTTCAATGGAGGGCTTTTCGAGTTTATCTTCCTTACCTGAGTAATCCATTGGTTCAAAGTATGTACCTGGCCGATTGACTAACCAATTTGCCTCTTCTTGTTGTTCCTCATCGATCGGTTCTTCGTACTCCTCATGTTCCTCTTGATCGGCAATGTAGTTGCCGAGGCAACTAAATTTCTCATTGAAGTCAAACTCTGTCGTGGCATGAAGAAGTTGGCATTCTTCCGGATCATCGACATGCCTTAGTGTTTGGAACACATTCAGTTTAACTTGCTGGCCATTCACCCTCATTGTGAGTTCTCCCTTTTCAACATCGATCAAGGTTCTCCTTGATTCTAGGAATGGTCTCCCGAGAATGATAGGTGCATGCTCATCTGCTTCACAATCCAAAATAATAAAGTCAGGGAGAAAAATAAATTTATCAACTTTTACCAGTATGTCTTCGATTTTTCCCTCTAGATGCACATAGGATCTGTCGGCTAGCTGTAGCATAACTGTTGTAGGTTTTGCCTTCCCGATTCCTAGTTTCTTGAAAACCGATTTAGGCATCAAGTTTATGCTTGCTCCAAGGTCACATAATGCTTTCCCGACATAGTGGTTTCCGATAGAACAAGGTATTGTGAAACTTCTGAGATCCTTCAACTTGGGTGGCACGCGATTGTGCAACAAGGACATGCATCCCTCTGTTGTGGCAACTGTTTCAAACTCTCATAGCCTTGTTCTCTTGGACACAATGTCTTTCAAAAACTTGGCATAGTTCGGCATTTGTTCAATCGCCTCAACCAATGGAAAGTTGATGTAGACTTGCTTTAGGATATCAAGAAACTTCTTGAATTGATATTTTTGCTTGTGTCACTTCAACCTTTGTGGGAATGGTGGTGGAAGTCGGATATCTTTGATCCTTTCATTGGCCTAGAACCTAATTGACGGCATTGTCGAGGCAGCTGGAGTTGTCGAGGCATCGTCAACTGGGGTTGTCATGGCATGCCTATCGTTGGTTGCCGGGGCATGCTTATCGCTGGTTGTCGAGGCATGCTTATCGCTGGTTGCCGCGACAATTCTTGGTTCAGTATCTGAGGCTTTGCCATTGAGTTCGTCTTGTTCTTTTTGTGGAGTTTTGTTTGATGAGCGAGCTTGAGCCTCTTTAAGTTGTTGGCCACTTCTAGCGGTGATCGCCTTACATTGCTCATGGTCAGTTCCTCTTGCGACTTCAGTATCTCTAGGTAAACCTTATTGCGGTCTAGTATTCAGGTTTTGAGCAAATTGTCCTACTTGATTTTCCAATGATTTGATTGTCGCCTCTTGGTTTTGTAATCTCATCTCGATCCTGTTAATAAAAGCATAAGTTCTTTTTATGAAATTACTATTCTCAGCCATATAAGATTCAGTTTTCAACATAAAAGCATTGAGAGAATTTTCCAAAGAACTACATGTTGTCGGTTGTTGCTACGACAATTGTTTCCATGGCATATTCTGTTGGAATCTGGATGCTTGTGCATTCTGATTGTTCTGGTTTAGAGCATTGTTGGGATTAATCTATGAAAAATTCAGGTGCTTCTTCCAAGCTGGATTGTATGTATTGGACATCACATTGTTGTTCTGGTTGTAATTCCCTATATAAAAGCTGGATTCTGAATTCTGCATACATTCTGAAGAATCATGGTTACCACCACATAACTCACAAAAGGAATCCATTACCTTGACCTCCTATGTTGCTTTGTTTCTGCATGTTCTGGACCATCTTGGTTAGAGTGGCCAATTGTGCCAAAATTGAGTTTGATGATCCCATTTCATGTATTACGGCTTGGCATCTAACTCATCCTCTTCTAGCAGATGGGAATTGATAATCATTCTTGGCAAGTCTGTTTAGAATTTGCATTGCTTCCTCCGACAACTTATCTAGGAGTATGCCGTTTGCCGAGGCAACTAGCATCATCCTTGTTGGTGTATTCACAGCGTTGTAAAACATTGTTACTTGTGTCCTGTTGCGCGTAATAAATGCTCTGCAATTGTGCAAGTGTACACGTCGCAAGTTATAGTATAAAAGATATCATCTCCACAGGGATTGGTGCCACTTCAAGAATCTAATCTCTTGCACTATAAAAAGTAAAAACACAAATAGAAGATTATATGAGTTTAACTAATAACTAAACTAGAAAGCAATAAAGTAAAAGAATAGATGAGATCAAATAAGAGAGATAGGCCAGGCTATCGTGAGTTGAGGCGTGATAGCCGATTGGATCGTCTTGGTAAAAGAGTGCAAGGGCAACTTAGTTGCCGTGGCAACTTGCACAACGGGGTTGCCTTGGCAACTAATCGATGGTTGCCTGGGCGACTAGTTGGGCAACTACTTGGGCGTCTGGGCAACAACTTCAAGGTTCGGCAGAGAGTTCTTCAATAGTTTCTTCTTATCCCTAAGTCGAAACTCTAGCTACTTGTGCATGTTGTTGCGCTTAATAAGTGCTACGCAATTGTGCAAGTATACACGTTGCAAGTTATAGTATAAAAGATATCGTCTCCACAGGGATTGGTGCCACTTCAAGAATCTAGTCTCTTGCACTGTAAAAAGTAAAAACACAAATAAAGGATTATAGGAGTTTAACTAATAACTAAACTAGAAAGCAATAAAGTAAAAGAAAATATGAGATCAAATGAGAGAGAGATATGCCAGGTTATCGTGAGTTGAGGTGTGATAGCCGATTGGATTGTCTTGGTAAAAGAGTGCACGGGCAACTCAGTTGCCGTGGCAACTTGCACAACGGGGTTGCCTTGGCAACTAATCGATGGTTGCCTGGGCAACTAGTTGGGCAACTACTTGGGCGTCTGGGCAGCAACCTTTAAGGTTCGGCAGAGCGCTCTTCAATGGTTTCTTCTTATCCCTAAGTCGAAACTCTAGCTACTTGTGCATGCCTTGATAATACATCCCTCCGTGAATCAAGGGTGAACAACAACCAATCTTGCGCTCCTCTTAGCCGTTGAAATCCTTAACTTATTCCTAAGCCGGATTAATCTTCACCATCAATAGATTGAAAAAAGATCATATTCATTCGTTTCTTGAATCTAACTCTCCCGATATTAGATAAATAGATGAAATCATGAGATCCTTTCCCAATTCACTCGCAAACAAGAATAGGAACCAAGAATGAATAAACCTTTAATAGAAAAGTGCAAACTCTTATTACCTAAACAAAAACCAATAGTTTCTCACAACCACAAAACACAATAACCATAGCCAAATAGATTTAGTTCATGGCTAGGTTCCAAAGAAACACAAGATAATTAATCCCTAGCATGAACCCAATCGAACAAGAAAGAAAAAGATGAAGGAGGAGGCTTGTTGAAATCCTCCATGCCCTTGATGCTTGTCGAAATTCCCCTCTCTTGCTGTCTTTGATGCTTGTCGAAATTCCCCTCTCTTGCTCTCTTTGGATTGTCGAAATCTCCCTCTTATTTATAGGGCTAGGCCAAAGTCCTTCTTTGAGGAGGAAGTTAAGTTGGAATTAAATTATCTTTAAAGAATATAATTCTTTATTATAATTGTATTCCTACTAGAACTTCTCCTATCTTCTTGGAATTTAATTCTTTTTTAATCTCTGCATAGAAATCAAATTCCTTTGGGTTTGGTCTTTGCTCCACGTCATCTTGGGCTTGTCTAGTCATCAATTTCGACTACCATATCACCTTTGCTCTTTTCGACAATTGCCCTGGCAACTGGCTCGGCGTCTCCTTCATGCATTGCCCTGGCAACTAGCTCTAGCCTTGCTTTGGCAAGTGATCCTGCACATACACACAAAACTCACCAAAGCAGCATCTTTTCCCACAAAAACTATCAAATTATGTAATCAAGCTCAACGATGGAAGGAAACATGGATTAATGCATGAATGGCTAATTATGCAACTAATATGAGCCTAAGTCTAACAATAATAAGAGTAAAAAGGGTAAGAAAAATAGTACTTTTGAACACTTATCACACCCCCAAACTCGAACTATTGCTCGTCCTCAAGCAATGCAAACTCATAATTACCTGTCAAGACTTCAATTTTCACAAACTTAGCTTTGAACTTGATTTCAATTCTCTGAACCGGGGCACAAAGTATGATTGGCTTTTTATTTTTCGGAAAACTTAGGAATTACTCGGAATCAAACTATAATGCTTGTGAGTGTGTGCGGAGTTGTATGCATGTTGATTTTTCGGATTCTATGCAAACAATAGGTTTTCAAATTACTTCATTGGGTTCTTTTTAACATGTTTTAACTAGAGCCAGTTTTGGGCACCTCTAGTGTTTTGTTTTTAGTTTTCTTAAGTTAATTTATTTGACTAGAGCCGGTTTCGGGCACCTCTAATTATCAATTTTTTTAACACATACTAGAGCCAGTTTCGGGCACCTCTAGTGATCAATTTTTTTAGCACATGCTAGAGCCAATTTCGGGCACCTCTAGCATTCATCCAATTTTTTATTCTAATCCCCCAATTTGTTAATTATCAACCTAAGTTCACTAGAATTCCTTAAATCAATCAAACACAACAGTTTTTCATCAAAATTAGCATCATAGTAAAATTATAAGTTTTTCCATGGTTATCCTAGAATAAAAATTCTATCAATTAAGTGCATTGGCAAAGTCATCATCGGATATTCATCAAATCTAAGCAATTCTTGTTCCAATTAAAGGCATGGCAAGCAATTTATGTATCCTAAATGTAATACTTAAGATGAATGTAACTAAACATGGTAACTACTAATAACAATCCCCCCCAAACTCGAGTGAGGCATTGTCCTCAATGCATGCATAAAAATAATGAAAAATAAAAATAAAATGCATACGAGGACTTACTCTGAGAGTTCGTCATCGTAGATGATTAGTTTCATTTTGGTCGGTGTCTTGATTCTCTTGCTTGAACGTGATGGTTGTTTTCTTGTTGCCGGTGGTGGAATCGATCCTCGTACGATGTTGTCGTCTTCGTCAATGTCATTGGCTTTTCGCTTGGAGGATTCATTTGATGTGGTCTTTGTTGGTGCAATGGAGGACTCATTCGAATCTGAAAAATTAGAAAATGATTCCGTAGGAGTTGATTCGGGCATAGGTGCTTTACCTTTGGCTTTTGTAGTGGTTTCCGGGATGTCTTTAGCTTTGGTTGCCGTGGCATCTTCAGGGTTGGTTTCTGTGGCGTCATCTTTTGCGGTTGCCGTGGCAACAACTTCATTGGTTGTCGGGGCAAGGATCTCGGCGGGAAAGATTGGGAACGGCACCCGATTGTCCGGGTACTTTTCTAGGATGACTTAGGTGATGCCATTGTTGTGCTCCTTCATGTACCGCATGAACATTAGTTGCCAGTCTTCAATTTGCCTTAGGTGGCTTGCCAATGGGTGCAAGAGTGCTTCAAAGTGTCCCGGTATTGATGGCCGAGTTGCCCGAGCGTTAGGTGCTTGGGCATTATGGATTGCCGGGGCGGCAGGAGTTGTCGCGGCAATTGGAGGCCTTGAAGATTTTCCCGGTGCCTCTCCCATTAGCTTTTGGATTTGTGCTTGATTCCAACCAGACTTTGGTAGGGCCGTTTCATCGGTGGACTCACTTGGGACATGCATCTCCTTGCAAAGATTAGAAATTAAGAAACAGAAGAAAAGAGAACCCTTATCTTTTGAGCTGCATACAAAAATCTCATCGCAAATAATTTTTCCAATGTTAATGATGCGATTATGCAAAATAGAATGTATGAGCAAAAGACGTGGTATATCAACGGTAGTATTGTGTGTGGTGGGTATTAAAGAAGTTTTAACAAACTTTTTCCATAGTTTTGCTTCGGGTTTAAGCCAAAGGCGATTTACCGTGCCCTTGTATTTACCGTCGTTCCAATGAGTTCCCGGTTGAGTGAGTTCTTGAAGCACCTTGTCGAGTTGCTTGGGAGTGATTTGATCAACGAAGGCTTGATGCTCGTCCTTCTCAATGTAAAGCCCGTAAAAGATGTTGACGTTTTCGGGACTTATGAGTATGGCCTTGTCACGAACAAAAACATAAGGATTATCCGGGTTAGGTGAGTGAGCATAGAATTCTCTTACCCATGAGATGTTACCCGGTTCCGGTTGATGGCAAAAGATTTGCCACTTTTGATGTGCAATCCTCTCGAAGATGAATGGTTCAAGGCCGAAATCTTGATGAGAGTTGGAGTATTCAAATCCTTGTTCTTCATGAATCTTTCGGCTTTCAAACTTGGATTGAAATCTTTCTTGAACCACCGGTGTAGCAAACTTCTTGTATCTTTGTTCTTTGGAGGAACTTGGATGAACTAAAAATTTAATCTTGGATGCCATGGATGATCTTGGTTGTGAGTTTTGTAAAAACAAAGAAAAGAAACTAAAAAGTTGCAAGATAGAAAGTATGAATAGGTTACGGGTGATGGGTTTTATAGAAAAGATAGGTGGGTGGGATTAGGGGAAAACGAAAAAGGGTTTAGGGTGAGGGAGAAGTTGACGACAAAGGGTTGTGATTAGGGTGAATTGGAGGCTTTATATAAGCCTTAGATTCAGCCCATTAGTTTCCTTGTTGAAGATGTTTTCCTACTTGGATTAAAATTCCACTTTATCTTGAACTTTTTTTCCTACAATTCAAAAACAAATCAAATAAGGATTAAAGATAAAAGAAAATAAATAAATATGCATAAAGGGATTCTTGACTTAAAAAAATATAAAATCTATCCTAAAAAATTAATAATAATCGGAAATAATAAATAATAATAAAAAATTAAAAATTCGAAAAAAATAAAATAAAAAAAATAATAATCGAAAAATAAAAATAATAAAAGAGAAATAAATAAATAAATAAAATATCAAAAGGGAGAGCATGCTGATGCATCTCCTAAGTTGACCACTTCCTTGTTACGTTCCACATGGGCACCATTGTAGTGCTTCAATCTTTGTCCATTAACTTTGAATTCATGGTTGTCAGAGATGGACTTGATTATCACAGCACCATGGGAGAATGGTTTGACGACTTCAAATGGTCCCGACCATCTTGATTTCAGCTTTCCCGGGAAAAGTTTTAGCCGAGAATTGAATAAGAGAACTAGTTGCCCTTGCATTAATTGCCGCGACAATAGTTTCTTGTCATGCCATCGCTTTGTTTTCTCCTTGTAGATTCGTACATTGTTAAAGGCGAGTGCACGGAATTCTTCTATCTCGTTGAGGTCCAACAAACGCTTTTGTCCAGCACTTTCCCAATCCATATTCACGGTCTTGATTGCCCAATATGCCTTGTGTTCGATTTACACCGGTTGATGGCATGTTTTGCCATAGACAAGTCGGAAGGGGGACATACCTAAGGGTGTTTTGAATGCAGTGCGATATGCCCAGAGTGCGTCATCTAGTCTTAATGACCAATCCTTCCTAGATGGATTTACAACTTTCTCGAGTATACCCTTCAATTCCCAGTTGGAAATTTCTGCTTGCCCGTTGGTTTGTGGGTGATATGCCGTGGCGATCTTGTGTGATATGCGAAGCATTGCAACATCTTGGCAATTAGTCTACATTGTCAAAATGCTTGCCTTAAATCGCGATAATTTCTCTCGGCATCCCAAACCGTGTAAATATGTTTTTCTGCAAGAATCGTTGCACGGTCTTGGAATCGTTGTTGGGAACTGCAGCTGGCTCAACCCATTTAAACACGTAGTCGACGGCAAGTAGAATGTAGAGGTTGCCGAATGAAGATGGGAAAGGTCCCATAAAATTGATCCCCCATACATCGAACAATTCCACCTCAACGATGTTTTGGAGTGACATCTCATGTCGTCTAGAGATATTGCCCGTCCTCCGGCAACGATCACATTGCTTGTAAAAGTCTTGGGCATCTTTGTACAATGTTGCCAATGCAAACCGGATTGCAAAACTTTAGCCGCAGTACGAGTTCCTCCAAAATGTCCTCCATAGGGTGAAGAATGGCATTTTTGGAGTACATTCTGTTGCTCTTCTTCAGGGACACATCAGCGTATAACCTGATCTGCACATTGTTTAAACAAAAGAGGCTCGTCCCAAAAGTAATGCTTAGCATCATGGCGGAACCGCTTCTTCCCTTGGTGAGTAATGTCATAAGGTAAAATACCACAAACAAGGAAATTAACTAAATCCGCGTACCACGGTATTGCCGAGGCATGTGCTGCTGTGGCAACTACTCCCAAAATTGCCGAGGCGTGTGTGTCAAAGGCTGATGTGGCGTCGAGGGTTGCCGAAGCGTGTACGTCCATGGTTGCCAAGGCGTCGAGAGTTGCCGAGGCATGCGCGTCCATGGTTGTCGAGGCAACTAAAATTTGTTCATCCGGGAATGCATCGCATATCTCTAGATCCGCTTCCTCCTCCCTATTGCGTTCTAAATGTGATAAGTGGTCGGCCACTTGATTTTCTGTTCCTTTCCTGTCCTTAATTTCAATATCAAATTCTTGTAAAATTAATATCCAACAAATCAAACGAGGTTTAGCATCCTTTTTAACAAATAGGTATTTGATTGCCGAATGGTCCGTATGAACAATTACCTTTGTACCAATCAAATAGGATCGGAACTTGTCAAATGCGAAAACTACATCTAGTAACTCTTTCTCCGTTGTTGTGTAATTCACTTGAGCACTATTAAGAGTTTTACTAGAGTAGTATATCACATGGAAGGTCTTACCTGTGCGTTGGCCTAGCACTGCTCCTACCGCGAAATCACTTGCATCACACATGAGCTCAAAAGGTAGCGTCCAATCTAGTGGAACGACAATGGGTGCTGAGGCAAGCTTTTTCTTTAGGGTTTCGAATGCTTGGGTGCAAGAATCATCAAAATCGAAGACTTTATCCTATTCAAGCAGATTGCACAAGGGTTTAGTGATTTTAGAAAAATTATGAATGAACCTCCTGTAAAACCTACATGTCCGAGAAAACTTCGAATTCCTTTAACCGAACTTGGTGGGGGTAATCTCTCGATCATGTCCACCTTGGCTTTGTCTACATCAATTCCTTTGGATGAAATCTTATGGCCGAGCACTATTCCTTCATCTACCATAAAATGGCATTTCTCCCAATTGAGTACTAAATCAGTTTCTTCACATCTTGCCAACACCCTCTCTAAATTGCCGAGACAACTGTCGAAGTCACTACCAAAAACAAAAAAATCATCCATAAAGATCTCAAGGAAGTCTTCGACCATGTCTGAAAAGAGTGCCATCATGCATCTTTGGAAGGTTGTCGGGACGTTACACAATCCGAACGGCATCCTTCGGAAGGCATAAGTACCGTATGGGCATGTGAAGGTTGTCTTTTCTTGATCTTCTGGTGCTATGGCAATTTGATTGTAACCTGAATAACCATCAAGAAAACAATAAAAGGGTTTACCTGCAAGACGATCAAGCATTTGATCAATAAAGGGTAATGGGAAGTGATCTTTCCTAGTGGCTTTGTTTAGCTTTCGATAATCCATACAAACCCTCCAACCGGTCACAGTCCTGGTTGGAATGAGTTCATTACTTACCACCGTTATACCTCCCTTTTTCGGTACACATTGTACCGGACTTACCCATATACTATCAGAGATAGGGTATATAATGCTGGCGTCAAGCCACTTGATGATTTCTTTCATTACAACCCCTTTCATGGCATGATTCAGTCTCCTCTGGGCCTCAATTGAAGGTTTGTGATCATCTTCCAACAAAATCTTGTGCATGCACACTGCCGGGCTAATTCCCTTCAAGTCGGCAATTGTCCATCCTATTGCCTTTTTGTGTAGCTTCAACATCTTGATCAGCTTCTTGTCCTGCTCAGGTTGTAACTTAGAAGAAATAATTACAGGCAATGTATTATCAGTTCCTAGGTATGCATATTTTAGTTGCTCTGGCAATTGTTTCAACTCAAGAATCGGTGGTTGTTCAATAGAGGGTTTTTCGAGCCTACCTTCCTTACCTACGTAATCCAGTGGTTCAAAGTATGTACCTGGTCGATTGACTAGCTAATTTGCCTCTTCTCGTTGTTCATCATCGACCGGTTCTTCATACTCCTCAGGTTTCTCTTGATCGGCAATGTACCGAATTCCTCGTCGAAGTTAAACTCTGCCGTGGCATGAAGAAGTTGGCATTCTTCTGGATCATCGGCATGCCTTAGTGTTTGGAACACATTTAGTTTAATTTGTTGGTCATTCACCCTCATTGTAAGTTCTCCCTTTTCAACATCGATCAAGATTCTCCCTGTTGCTAGGAATGGTCTCCCGAGAATGATAGGTGCATGCTCATCTTCTTCACAATCCAAAACAATAAAGTCAGCGGGAAAAATAAATTTATCAACTTTTACCAGTATGTCCTCGGTTTTTCCCTCTAGATACACATAGGATTTGTCAGCTAGTTGTAGCATAACTGTTGTAGGTCTTGCCTTCCCGATTCCTAATTTTTGGAAAACCGATTTAGGCATCAAGTTTATGCTAGCCCCAAGGTCGCATAATGCTTTCCCGACATAGTGATTTATAATAGAACAGGGTATTGTGAAACTTCTTGGATCCTTCAACTTGGGTGGCATACGATTGTGCAACATTGCCATGCATCCCTCTGTTGCGGCAACTGTTTCAAACTCTCCTAGCTTTGTTCTCTTGGACACAATGTCTTTAAGGAACTTGGCATAGTTTGGCATTTGTTCAATTGCTTCCACCAATGGCAAGTTGATGTGGACTTGCTTTAGGATATAAGAAACTTCTTGAATTGGTATTCTTGCTTTTGTCGCTTCAACCTTTGTGGGAATGGTGGTGGAAGTCAGATATCTTCGATCCTTTCATTGGTTTGAAACCTGATTGACGGCATTGCCGGGACAACTGGAGTTGCCGAGGCATTATCAACTGGGGTTGCCGATGCGTGCTTATCGCAGGTTGCCGAGGCATCTTTATCGTCGATTGTCGAGGCATGCTTATTGCCGGTTGCCGCGACAATTCCTGGTTCAACATCTGAGGCTTTGCCGCTAGGTTCGTCTTGATCTTTTTTTGGAGTTTTGTTTGATGAGTGGGTTTGAACTTCTCTAAGTTGTTGTCCACTTCTAGTGGTGATTGCCTTACATTGCTCATGGCCAGTTCCTCTTGCGACTTCAGTATCGCTAGGTAAACCTCCTTGCGGTCTAGTATTCAGATTTTGAGCAAACTGTCCGACTTGATTTTCCAATGATTTGATTCCCACCTCTTGGTTTTGCAATCTCATCTCGGTCCTGTTAATAAAAGCATCAGTTCTTTTTATGAAGTTACTATTCTCAGCCATATAAGATTCAGTTTTCATCATAAAAGCATTTAGAGAATTTTCTAAAGAACTAGATGTTGTCGGTTTTTGCTGCGGCAACTGTTGCCATGGCATATTCTGCTGGAATCCCGATGCTTGTGCATTCTGATTGTTTTGGTTTAGAGCATTGTTGGGATTACTCCATGAGAAATTTGGGTGCTTATTCCAAGCTGGATTGTATGTATTGGACATCACATTGTTGTTCCGATTGTAATTCCCCACATAGAAGTTGGATTCCGGATTCTGCATACATTCAGAAGAATTATGGTTATCACCACATAACTCACAAAAAGAATCCATTACCTTGACTTCATGTGTGTTGTTTGGTTTTTCCATGTTCTGGATCATCTTGGTTAAAGTGGCCAATTGTGCCGAAATTGAATCTGATGATCCTAGTTCATGTATTGTGGCTTGGCGTCTAACTCCTCCTCTTCTAGTAGATGGGAATTGATAATCATTCTTGGCCAGCCTATTTAAAATTTGCATTGCTTCCTCTGGCGACTTATCTAGGAGTATGTCATTTGCCGAGGCATCTAGCATCATCCTTGTTGGTGTATTCACGGCGTTGTAAAACATCGTTACTTGAGTCCACACCGGGAATCTGTGTAGGGGGCATTTGTGTAGAAGTTCTCTGTATCGCTCCCAAGCCTCGTACATGGATTCATCATCTGCTTGCCGAAAAGAAGTAATGTCGTTACGAAGCTTATCAGTCAAATTTGTAGGATTAAATCGAGCAAGGAAATCATGAAAAAGATCGGTCCAAGATGCTATTGATCCGGCAGGAATGCTATTCAACCATGCTTTCGCCCTATCCCTCAGTGAATAGGGGAATAATCTTAATCGTAAGACATCGGGGGTGACTCCATGTATTTTGAACGAGTTGCAAATCTCGAGCAAAGATTTCAGATGTTGTCGTGCATCTTCAGTTGCTGAGCCGCCAAATTGACCAATTGTGTTGATCATATTAAACATTACCGGTTTTAACTCAAAGTGGTCGGCTTCAATTTCAGGTGCGACAACTCCTGGATTAAGTCCATCTAGATCTTCTTCAAGATAGTCTCGAATAGTTCTGTTTCGTGCAAGAATCACTCCTCCTCCTACTGGAACATCTTGATTCATATTGCCGTCTTGATTAGCCATTGCTACTCTTATCCTTCGTCTAAGTCTTTGTAAGGTTCGTTCGATTTCTGGATCAAAGGGATATTCTGGTGAAGTCAGTCTCGCCCTGGTCATATACCAATGCAAAACCAAAGTTTGTTAGCCCTTTGAATTTTAAACAAGAAAAGTAAAAAAGAAAGTGCAAGAAAATAAAAACAAAGACGTTATTGCCAATCCCCGGCAACGGCATAAAAAACTTGTTGTGCGTAATAAGTGCTACGCAATTGTGCAAGTATACACGTTGCAAGTTATAGTATAAAAGATATCATCTCCACAGGGATTGGTGCCACTTCAAGAATCTAGTCTCTTGCACTGTAAAAAGTAAAAACACAAATAATGGATTATAGGAGTTTAACTAATAACTAAACTAGAAAGCAATAAAGTAAAAGAAAATATGAGATCAAATGAGAGAGAGATAGGCCAAGTTATCGTGAGTTGAGGTGTGATAGCCGATTGGATCGTCTTGGTAAAAGAGTGCACGGGCAACTCAGTTGCCGTGGCAACTTGCACAACGGGGTTGCCTTGGTAACTAATCGATGGTTGCCTGGGTAACTAGTTGGGCAACTACTTGGGCGTCTGGGCAGCAACCTTTAAGGTTCGACAGAGCGTTCTTCAATGGTTTCTTCTTATCCCTAAGTCAAAACTCTAGCTACTTGTGCATGCCTTGATAATACATCCCTGCGTGAATCAAGGGTGAACAACAACCAATCTTGCTCTCCTCTTAGCCGTTGAAATCCTTAACTTATTCCTAAGCCGGATTAATCTTCACCATCAATAGATTGAATAAAGATCATATTCATTAGTTTCTTGAATCTAACTCTCCCGATATTAGATAAATAGATGAAATCACGAGATCCTTTCCCAATTCACTCGCAAACAAGAATAAGAACCAAGAATGAATAAACCTTGAATAGAAAAGTGCAAACTCTTATTACCTAAACAAAAACCAATAGTTTCTCACAACCACAAAACACAATAACCATAGCCAAATAGATTTAGCTCATGGCTAGGTTCCAAAGAAACACAAGATAATTAATCTCTAGCATGAACCCAATCGAACAAGAAAGAAAAGGATGAAGGAGGAGGCTTGTCGAAATCCTCCTTGCCCTTGATGGTTGTTGAAATTCCCCTCTCTTGCTCTCTTTGATGCTTGTCGAAATTCCCCTCTCTTGCTCTCTTTAGATTGTCGAAATCTCCCTCTTATTTATAGGGCTAGGCCAAAGTCCTTCTTTGAGGAGGAAGTTAAGTTGGAATTAAATTATCTTTAAAGGATATAATTCTTTATTATAATTGTATTCCTACTAGAACTTCTCCTATCTTCTTGGAATTTAATTCTTCTTTAATCTCTGCATGGAAATCAAATTCCTTTGGGTTTGGGCTTTGCTCCACGTCATCTTGGGCTTGTCTAGTCATCAATTTCGACTACCATATCACCTTTGCTCTTGTCGACAATTGCCCTGGCAACTGGCTCGGCGTCTCCTTCATGCATTGCCCTGGCAACTAGCTCTAGCCTTGCTTTGGCAAGTGATCCTACACATATACACAAAACACACCAAAGTAGCATCTTTTCCCACAAAAACTACCAAGTTATGTAATCAAGCTCAACGATGGAAGGAAACATGGATTAATGCATGAATGGCTAATTATGCAACTAATATGAGCCTAAGTCTAACAATAATATGAGTAAAAAGGGTAAGAAAAATAGTACTTTTGAACACTTATCACATGCCTTGATAATACATCCCTGCGTGAATCAAGGGTGAACAACAACCAATCTTGTGCTCTTCTTAGCCGTTGAAATCCTTAACTTATTCCTAAGCCGAATTAATCTTCACCATCAATAGATTGAAAAAAGATCATATTCATTCGTTTCTTGAATCTAACTCTCTCAATATTAGATAAATAGATGAAGTTACGAGATCCTCTCCCGATTCTCTCGCAAACAAGAATAAGAACCAAGAATGAATAAACATTGAATAGAAAAGTGCAAACTCTTATTACCTAAACAAAATCCAATAGTTTCTCACAACCACAAGACACAATAACCTTAGCCAAATAGATTTAGTTCATGGCTAGGTTCCAAAGAAACACAAGATAAAGAATTCCTAGCATGAACCTAATTGAACAAGAAAGAAAAAGTTGAAGGATGGATGAATTAATGCATGAATGACTAATTATGCGACTAATATGAGCTTATGTCTAACAATAATATGAGTAAAAATGGTAATAAAAATAGTACTTTTGAACACTTATCACACCCCCAAACTCGAACTATTGATTGTCCTCAAGCAATGCAAACTAACAATTACCTGCCAAGACTTTAATCATCAAATACATGCTTCAAACTTAAATTCAAACCTCAGAACCGTGGCACAAAGTATGATCACATTTTAATTTTTCGGATAGCACAAAAATTACCCGAAACCAAACTATAATGCTCGTGACAATGTGTGTGCGTAGTTGTGTAGAAGTTGATTTTCAAGATTCTATATGAACAATAGGCTTTTATCAATTTAATTATCGGGGTATTTATTTTTATTTTCACTAGAGCCAATTTTGGGCACCTCTAGCAAAGTAAGCAATTTATCATTTTATTTTAGTCGAATAGAGCCAATTTCGGGCACCTCTAGCGATTCTTTTATGTGCATTAACTACTAGAGCCAGTTTCGGGAACCTCTAGCAAGAAAGTGCATTTACTACTAGAGCCAGTTTCGGGCACCTCTAGTAAGAATTTAACTTTTAATTTTCAATTTTAAACTTACCCAAATTTTAAGCAACTTAAGTTCACTAAGTTTCTTTCAATCAACAAGCCACAACTGTGTAAAAACAATTCAGCATCGGAGTAAAATTCTAAGTTCTTTTCATGCAATCCTAAAATTAAAGGTTCTTTCAATTAAGCGCAGTGGCAAAAATTCATCATTGGATATTCAACAAGTCTTAAGCAATTAAATCCAATTAAAGGCATGGCAAGTAACATATGCAACCTATATGTGATTGCTAAAGATGAATGCAACTAAACATGAAACTAACTAGAAACCAACACCCCCCAAACTCGAGAGAAACATTGTCCTCAATGCACGTAAAAGTGAAACAAATTTTAAAGGAAACTAAATGAAATAAGTTAGTCGGAGAGGTCGTCACCTCGAGTGATAAGTTTCCTTCTTGTCGTTTGCTTGATTCATATTCCAGTCGGTGGTTGAATGCTGGTACCGCGTGAATATCATTGCTTTGATTTGATCCATGTTTATCGATGCAGGTTCACTTGCCTGGGCATCAGTAGTTGTCGAAGCCATTGTTGTTGCCTGGGCGTCGCCAGTTTCTGTTGCCGTGGCAACTGCTAAGGTAGTTGGAGGGGCATCCTCTGTTGCGGTTGCCGTAGCAAGTAGTCGGTAGGGAATTTCTTTATCATGGTGTTTGTGAGTCTTGTTGTGAAAAAGAAAACAAAGAAAACCTAGAAACTAAAGATAGTGAAGAAAAATAAAATAAAATATCTCCTAAAAATAAAAATGAAAAAAAAGAAAAAGAAAATATTGAAAGGAGAGCATGCTCATGCATCTCCTAAGGTGACCACTTCTTTGTTACGTTCTACATGGGCACCGTTGTAGTGCTTCAATCTTTGTTCGTTGACTTTGAATTCATGTTCGTCAATGATGAACTTGATTATCACGGCACCATGAGAGAATGGTTTGACAACTTCGAATGGTCCCGACCATCTTGATTTTAGTTTTCCCTGGAAAAGTTTTAGCCAAGAATTGAATAAGAGAACTAGTTGCCCTGGCATGAATTACCGTGGCAATAGTTTCTTGTCATGCCATTGCTTTGTTTTCTCCTTTTAGATTCGTGCATTGTTATAGGCGAGTCCATGGAATTCTTCTATCTCGTTGAGGTCCAACAAACGCTTTTGTCCAGTACTTTCCCAATCCATATTCACAATCTTGATTTCCCAATATGCCTTGTGTTCGATTTCCACCGGTAGATGGCATGTTTTTCCATAGACAAGTCGGAAGGGGGACATACCTAAGGGTGTTTTGAATGCAGTGCGATATGCCCAAAGTGCATCATCTAGTCTTACTGACCAATCCTTCCTAGAGGGATTTACAACTTTCTCGAGTATACCCTTTAATTACCGGTTGGAAATTTCTACTTGCCCATTTGTTTGTGGTTGATATTGCCTGTCCTCCGGCAACGATCAATTGCTTGTAAAACTCTTGGACATCTTTGTACAGTGTTGGCCAATACAAACCGGATTGCAAAACTTTGGCCGCGGTACGAGTTCCTCCAAAATATCCTCCATAGGGTGAAGAATGGCATTGTCGGAGTACATTCTACTACTCTTCTTCAAGGACACATCGGCGTATGACCTGATTTGCACATTGTTTAAACAAAATAGGCTCGTCCTAAAAGTAATGCTTAGCATCATGGCGAAACCGCTTCTTCCCTTGGTGAGTAAGGCCATAAGGTAAAATACCATAAACAATGAAATTAACTAAATCCGCGTACCAGGGTATTGCTGAGGCATATGCTTTCATGGTGAGTGCTCCCAAGATTACCGAGTCGTGTGCGTCTAGAGTTGCCGAGGCATACGCGTCTATGGTTGCCGAGCCTTGCGTATCAGTGGTTACCGTGGCGTGCGAGTCTGGAGTTGCCGAGGCGTGAGCGTCAAGAGCTGCTGCGGCATCGAGGGTTACCGAGGCATGCGTATCCACGGTTGCCGAGGCGTCACGGGTTGCCGAGGCGTGAGCATCAATTGTTGCTGAGGCGTCACGGGTTGCCGAGGCGTGAGCATCCATGGTTGTCGAGGCAACTAAAAGTAGCTCATCCGGGAATGCATCGTGATAAGTGTTCAAAAGTACTATTTTTATTACTCTTTTTACTCATATTATTGTTAGACTTAAGCTCATATTAGTTGCATAATTAGTTATTCATGCATTAATTCATGTTTCTTTCCACCGTTGAGCTTGATTACATAACTTGGTGATTTTTGTGGAAAAAGATGCTGCTTTGGTGTGTTTTTGTGAGTGTGCAGAATCACTTGCCTAAACAAGGCTAGAACCAGTTGCCAGGGCAATGCATGAAAGAGATGCCGAGCTAGTTGCCAGGGCAATGCATGAAGGAGACACCGAGCCAGTTGCCAGGGCAATTGTCGACAAAGAATAAGGTGATATGGTAGTCGAAATTGATGACTAAACAAGCCCAAGAGGACGTGGAGCAAAGCTAAATCCCAAAGGAATTTGATTTCCATAAAGAGATTAAAGAAGAATTAAATTCCAAGAAGACAGGAGAAGTTCTAGTAGGAATATAATTATAATAAAGAATTATATTCTTTAAAGATAATTTAAATCCAACTTAACTTCCACCTCAAAGAAGGACTTTGACCTAGCCCTATAAATTAGAGGCCATATCGTCAACTTGGAGTAGAGCAAGAAAAGGGAAAATTTCGACAACTCCAAAGGGCAAGAAGGAAGAGATTTCGACAAGAGAGCAAGGGGGAGAGAGCTCGATTTCTTCTTCTTCTTCTTTGCTTCCATTAGATTCATGGTTTGGGTATTATTCTTTGTATATCTTTTGAACCCAACCATGAACTAACTTGATTGGTTGGGGTTATTGTGTTTTGTTGTTGTGAGAAACAATTGGATTTTGTTTAGGTAATAAGAGTTTGCACTTTTCTATTCAAGGTTTACTCATTCTTGGCTTTTATTCTTGTTTGTGAGTGAATTGGGAGATGATCTCGTAACTTTATCTATTTATCTAATATTGGGAGAGTTAGATTCAAGAAACGAATGAGTATGGTCTTTATTAAATCTATTGATGGTGAAGATTAATCCGGCTTAGGAATAAGTTAAGGATTTCAACGGCTAAGAGGAGCGCAAGATTGGTTGTTGTTCACCCTTAATTCACGCAAGGATGTATTATCAAGGCATCCATAAGTAGCTAGAGTTTCGACTTAGAGATAAGAAGAAACCATTGAAGAACACTCTGCCGAACCTTGAAGTTGCTGCCCAGGCGCCCAAGTAGTTCCTAGCTAGTCGCCCAGGCAACCATCGATTAGTTGCCAAGGCAACCCCGCTGTGCAAGTTGCCACAACAACTGAGTTGCCCTTGCACTCTTTTACCAAGACGATCCAATCAGCTATCACACCTCAACTCATGATAACCTGACCTATTCTCTCTTTTGATTTCATCTATTCTTTTAGTTTATTGCTCTTAGTTTACTAGTTAATTAGAATTCCTATTATCAATTGTGTTTTTACTTTTCACAGTGCAGTAACTTAAGCAAAGTGGCCCAAACCAATCCCTGTGGAGATGATACTCGATACTCATATCACTTTATTACTTGCGACGTGTATACTTGCACAATTGCGTAGCACTTATTACACGCAACAAGTTTTTGGCGCCGTTGCCGGGGATTGGCAATTGGTGTTAGTTGTTTTTGTTATTGCAATTTTTCTCTTAGTTTTACTAACTTTTCTTTTTGTTTGTTTTATCAAAAAAAAAAATTAGGTGCGCTGCAAGTTAAGGGACATCAACATGTCATGAAATAAAAGCCGATCTATTCGAGAGATGATGTTGGAAGATATGAATCAATCCAATCAAGAGTTTCTTGCACCCTTTGATGATTACCTATACCAACCGAGAAAAGCCCAAAAAACTTATACAGTGGAAAAATCTTGTGCTATGTGTGGAGAACATCATGTGTTTGAAAATTGCCCTCACATTTTCGGTGCATATAACTACATGGAGGACCATAGAGGGAACCAGCAGCAAAATTCTTCTTGGTATGGTCAAAAAGCTCAAATTTTTTTTACCATAACAATTTTGCCGCAGCAACAGATATGCCATGGCAATGTAGACCTTTTCAAGAGCATTCCAATTCCTTGGAGGAAACGTTACTAGCTTCCTTGGCTAGACTTGACGGATCAATTGAAGATATTCGAGAACTGTCAAAATCTATGGATACGAGGATAGCTCAGTGGGATGCAACCTTAGGGGATTCAGAAGATCAATTAGGGAGATCCACATATGTCATGGATAACATGCACCAACAATTCATTCCTAGGGATACTGACGTCCTAAGGCAAGAGGATAAGGAGCAATGCAAAGAAAGCTCTCCGATGTGTGGGGAACAACTAGAACCTCAAAGTCAAGAGGATGCCAATGAAAGAGACTGCCCAACATATTATGAGCCTGAACAACCAATTGCCTCGGCAATGATTGAGGAGCCTGAACAGAGCAATGCCACGACAACACTCAGTGAAGCTGAGAACAACAATACTACAGCAAATTCTGAGGAACCTGATGCCCAGAAGGTTACAACGTAGATGTTGAAGCAGGAATCTGTAGATTGCTCTCATCTACAATTGCCACGGTAATTACACGACCACATGCAAGATCAACGAAATCTCTACTTTGCCAATGGAATATGAGCAGGTAATAGTTGAACCTTTTGAATTCTTTAAAAACTCATCTCGTCCATTGAGGTATGTCTTGAGGAACCGAGGTTGGTAGATTTGAAGCCATAGAAATCTCTATTGATGGAGATGTTTGAGAGGCCAAAAGAAAACGGTGTTTGGATTCATAAATCTTTTTAGAAAATTGGTTCTTCCCTTGACTTACAGCAAATTTTGGCAACTAATTGCCACGACAATTAGCTTGAGCAGCAATTTCCACGACAACAAAGGCTACATCCAACCATGATAGAAGTCAACAAGAATGAGGTAATTGAATGGTTGAGAATGGATATAATTTTTCCTATTAATATATTTATGCCTTCAGGAATAGTAGCAAGGTGGAGAGTATACATGGACTACAAGCGAACAAAGAAGAAAGACACCTCCACCATGGTAACGCAAAAGGGAGTAGTGGCAAGCACATTGGCCAAACTCTTTTTGGGCAATATTGTCACCCGATGGAGGGTGCGGATGGACTACAAGAAGTATCGAAAACGACCATCCTCAAGTTTTCTCAGATATGCACTAACATTAGAAGATGCATGATGGCACTCTTTTCAGACATGGTCGAAGACTTCCTTGAGATCTTCATGGATGATTTTTCCATTTTTGGTAGTAACTTCAACAATTGCCTCGATAATTTAGAGAATGTGTTGGCAAGATGTGAAGAAACCGATTTAGTCCTTAATTGGGAGAAGTGCCATCTTATGGTAGATGAAGGAATAGTGCTTGGCCAAAAGATTTCATCCAAGGGAATTGAAGTAGACAAAGCCAAGGTTGACGTGATCGAGAGATTACCCCCACCAAGATAAAGTCCTCCATTTTGATGATTCTTGCACCCCAAGCATTCGAAACCCTAAAGGAAAAACTTGCCTCGGCAACCCTTGACGCCTCAGCAACCATGGATGCGCATGCCTCGACAACCCTCAACACCGCATTAGCTCTTGACGTGCACGCCTCGACAACTCCAGATGTGCATGCCTCGGCAACCATGGATACGCATGCCTCATCAACCCTCGACGTCGCGGCAGCTCTTGACACGCACGCCTCGGCAACCCTCAATGCCGCAGCAACCCTTGATGCCTCGGCAACCATGGATGCGCATGCCTCGGTAACCCTTGACGTCGTAGCAGCTATTGATGTGCACGCCTCAGCAACTATGGACGCGTATGCCTCGGCAACTCTAGACACACACGACTCGGCAATCTTGGGAGCAGTCGCCATGGCAGCATATGCCTCGGCAATACCCTGGTATGCAGATTTAGTTAATTTCCTTGTTTGTGGTATTTTACCTTACGGCCTTACTCACTAAGGGAAGAAGTGGTTCCGCCATGATGCTAAGCATTACTTTTGGGACGAACCTCTTTTGTTTAAACAATGTGCAGATCAGGTTATACGTCGATGTCCCTAAAGAGGAGTAACAGAATGTACTCCGATAATGCCATTCTTTACTTTATGAAGGACATTTTGGAGGAACTCGTACCACGGCCAAAGTTTTGCAATCTGGTTTGTATTGGCCAACACTGTACAAAGATGCCCAAGAGTTTTACAAACAATTTGATCGTTGCCAAAGGACGGGCAATATCACCTACAAACCAATGGGCAATCAAGACCGTGAATATGGATTAGGAAAGTGCCGGACAAAAGTGTTTGTTGGACCTCAACGAGATAGAAGAATTTCATGCACTCGCCTATAACAATAAACAAATCTACAAGAAGAAAACAAAGCAATAGCACGACAAGAAACTATTGCCGCGACAATTCATGCCAGGGCAACTAGTTCTCTTATTCAATTCTCGACTAAAACTTTTCCCGGGAAAGCTGAAATCAAGATGGTCGGGACCATTCAAAGTTGTCAAACCATTCTCTCATGGTGTCGTGATAATCAAGTCCATTACCGACAAACATGAATTCAAAGTTAACGGACAAAGATTGAAGTACTACAACGGTGCCCATGTAGAACGTAACAAAGAAGTTGACACCTTAGGAGATGCATGAGC
Organism: Hibiscus mutabilis; assembly: GCA_019671005.1. Taxonomy (NCBI): domain Eukaryota; kingdom Viridiplantae; phylum Streptophyta; class Magnoliopsida; order Malvales; family Malvaceae; genus Hibiscus; species Hibiscus mutabilis. The sequence goes on from CM033713.1 coordinate 25,218,365, forward strand.
ATGCTCTCATTTTGATATTTTATTTTTCTTTTTCTTTTTATTTTTTGAACTATTTTGTTCTATTATTTTCGGTTATTTTTTCTCTTTATTTTTTAGGATATATTTTATTTTTCTTCATTATCTTTAGTTTTCAGGTTTTCTTTTCCACAACAAGACTCACAACCACCATGCTAAGGAAATTCACTACCGACTACTTGCCACAGCAACCACAACAGAAACTGGCGATGCCCAGGAAACAACTATAGCTTCGGCAACTACTGATGCCCATGCAAGTGAACCTGCATAGGCAAACATGGATCAAATCAAAGCAATGCTATTCACGCGGTACCAGCATTCAACCACCGATTGAAAAATGAATCAAGCAAACGACACGAAGGAAACTTATCACTCGAGGTGACGATCTCTCTGACTAACTCATTTCATTTAGTTTCTTTTAAATTTTGTTTCACTTTTACGTGCACTGAGGACAATGCTTCTCTCGAGTTTGGGGGGTGTTGGTTTCTAGTTAGTTTCATGTTTAGTTGCATTCATCTTTAGCAATCACATATAGGTTGCATATGTTACTTGCCATTCCTTTAATTGGATTTAATTGCTTAAGACTTGTTGAATATCCAATGATGAATTTTTGCCACAGCACTTAATTGAAAGAACCTTTAATTTTAGGATTGCATGAAAAGAACTTAGAATTTTACTATGATGCGGAATTTTTTTTCTTTTACACGGTTGTGGCTTGTTGATTGAAAGAAACTTAGTGAAGTTAGGTTGCTTAAAATTAGGGTAAATTTTAAATTGAAAATTAAAAGTTAATTTCTTGCTAGAGGTGCCCAAAACTGGCTCTAGTATTAAATGCACTTTCTTGCTAGAGGTGCCCGAAACTGGCTCTAGTAGTTAATGCACATTAAAGAATCGCTAGAGGTGCCCGAAATTGGCTCTAGTCGACTAAAATAAAATGAGAAATTGCTTACTTTGCTAGAGGTGCCCGAAATTGGCTCTAGTCGACTAAAATAAAATTAGAAATTGCTTACTTTGCTAGAGGTGCCCGAAATTGGCTCTAGTGAAAATAAAAATAAATGCCCCAGTAATTAAATTGATAAAAGCCTATTGTTCACATAGAATCTTGAAAATCAACTTGTACACAACTACGCACACACATTGTCACGAGCATTATAATTTTGTTCCGTGTAATTTTTGTGCTATCCGAAAAATTAAAAGGTGATCATACTTTGTGCCATGGGTCCGAGGTTTGAATTCAAGTTTGAAGCATGTCTTTGATGATTAAAGTCTTGGCAGGTAATTGTTAGTTTGCATTGCTTGAGGACAAGCAATAGTTCGAGTTTGGGGGCGTGATAAGTGTTCAAAAGTACTATTTTTATTACCCTCTTTACTCATATTATTGTTAGACTTACGCTCATATTAGTTGCATAAATAGTTATTCATGCATTAATTCATGTTTCTTTCCACCATTGAGCTTGATTACATAACTTGGTGATTTTTGTGGAAAAAGATGTTGCTTTGGTGTGTTTTTGTGTGTACAGAATCACTTGCCTAAACAAGGCTAGAACCAGTTGCCAGGGCAATGCATGAAGGAGATGCCGAGCTAGTTGCCAGGGCAATGCATGAAGGAGACGCCGAGCCAGTTGCCAGGGCAATTGTCGACAAAGAATAAGGTGATATGGTAGTCGAAATTGATGACTAGACAAGCCCAAGATGACGTGGAGCAAAGCTAAATCCCAAAAAAAATTTATTTCCATAAAGAGATTAAAGAAGAATTAAATTCCAAGAAGATAGGAGAAGTTCTAGTAGGAATATAATTATAATAAAGAATTATATGCTTTAAAGATAATTTAATTCCAACTTAACTTCCTCCTCAAAGAAGGACTTTGACCTAGCCCTATAAATTAGAGGTCATATCGTCAACTTGGCGTAGAGCAAGAAAAGGGAAAATTTTGACAACTCCAAAGGGCAAGAAGGAAGAGATTTCGACAAGAGAGCAAGGGGGAGAGAGTTCGATTTCTTCTTCTTCTTCTTTGCTTCCATTAGATTCATGGTTTGGGGATTATTCTTTGTATATCTTTTGAACCCAACCATGAACTAACTTGATTGGTTGGGGTTATTGTGTTTTGTTGTTGTGAGAAACAATTGGATTTTGTTTAGATAATAAGAGTTTGCACTTTTCTATTCAAGGTTTACTCATTCTTGGCTTTTATTCTTGTTTGCAAGTGAATTGGGAGAGGATCTCGTAACTTTATCTATTTATCTAATATCGGGAGAGTTAGATTCAAGACACGAATGATCATGGTCTTTATTCAATATATTGATGGTGAAGATTAATCCGGCTTAGGAATAAGTTAAGGATTTCAACGGCTAAGAGGAGCGCAAGATTGGTTGTTGTTCACCCTTGATTCACGCAGGGATGTATTATCAAGGCATGCACAAGTAGCTAGAGTTTTGACTTAGGGATAAGAAGAAACCATTGAAGAACGCTCTGCCGAACCTTGAAGTTGCTACCCAGACGCCCAAGTAGTTGCCCAGCTAGTCGCCCAGGCAACCATCGATTAGTTGCCAAGGCAACCCCGCTGTGCAAGTTGCCACTGCAACTGAGTTACCCGTGCACTCTTTTACCAAGATGATCCAATCAGCTATCACACCTCAACTCATGATAACCTGACCTATTCTCTCTTTTGATTTCTTCTATTCTTTTAGTTTATTGCTCTTAGTTTACTCGTTAATTAGAACTCCTATTATCAATTGTGTTTTTACTTTTCACAGTGCAGTAACTTAAGCAAAGTGGCTCAAACCAATCCCTGTGGAGATGATACTCGATACTCATATCACTTTATTACTTGCGACGTGTATACTTGCACAATTGCGTAGCACTTATTACACGCAACACATCACATACTTCTAAATCCGCGTCCTCCTCCCTATTGCGTTCTAAACGTGATAAGTGATCGGCCACTTGATTTTCTGTTCATTTCCTGTCCTTAATTTCAATATCAAATTCTTGTAAAAGTAATATCCAACGAATCAAACGAGGTTTGGCATCCTTTTTAGCAAATAGATATTTAATTGTCGAATGGTCCGTATGAACAATTACCTTTGTACCAATCAAATAGGATCAGAACTTGTCAAATGCGAAAACTACAGCTAGTAACTCTTTCTCCGTTGTTTTGTAATTTATTTGAGCACTATTAAGAGTTTTACTAGCATAGTATATCACATGAAAGGTTTTACCTGTGCGTTGGCCTAGGACTGCTCCTACCGCGAAATCACTTGCATTACACATGAGCTCAAAAGGTAGCGTCCAATCTGGTGGAACGACAATGGGTACCGAGGCAAGCTTTTCCCTTAGGGTTTCGAATGCTTGGTCGCAAGAATCATCAAAATTGAAGACTTTATCATGTTCAAGCAAATTGCACAAGGGTTTAGTAATTTTAGAAAAATTATGATGAACCTCCTGTAAAAACCTACATGTCCAAGAAAGCTTTGAATTCCTTTAATCGAACTTGGTGGGGGTAATCTCTCGATCACGTCCAACTTGGATTTGTCTACTTTAATTCCCTTTGAAGAAATCTTGTGTCCGAGCACTAGTCCTTCATCTACCATAAAATGGCACTTCTCCCAATTAAGGACTAAATCGGTTTCTTTACATCTTGCCAACACCTTCTCTAAATTGCCAAGGCAACTGTCGAAGTCATTACCAAAAATGGAAAAATCATCCATGAAGATCTCAAGGAAGTCTTAGACCATGTCTGAAAAGAGTGTCCTCATGCATCTTCTAATGTTACTGCATATTTGAGAAAACTTGAGGATGGTCGTTTTTTATACTTCTTATAGTCCATCCGCACCCTCCATCGAGTGACAATATTGCCCCAAAAGAATTGGGCCAATGTGCTCCCAGCTACTCCCCTTTGCATTACCATGGTGGATGTGTCTTTCTTCCGTGTTCCCTTGTAGTCCATGCATGCCCTCCACCTTGCTACTATTCCTAAAGGCCCAAATATATTAATAGGAAAAGCTATATCCATTCCCAACCATTCAATTACCTCATTCTTGTCGACTTCTATCATGGTTGGATGTATCCTTTGTTGTCGTGGAAATTGTTGCTCAAGCCAATTGTCATGGCAATGAGTTGCCAAAATTTGTTGTAAGTCAAGGGAAGAACCAATTTTTTGAAAAGTTTTACGAATCCAAACACCTTTTTCTTTTGTCCTCTCAAACATCTCCATCAGTAGAGATTTTGATGGCTTCAAATCTACCAACATCGATTCCTCAAGACATACCTGCAACGGACAATGTGAGTTTTTAAAGAATTCTAAAGGTTCAACCATTACCTGCTCATATTCCATTGGCAAAGTATTATCATCTCGTTGATCTTGCATGTGGTCGTGTAATTGCCGTGGCAACTGTAGATGAAAGCAATCTACAGATTCCTGCTTCAACATCAACGTTGTAACCTTCTGGGCATCAGGTTCCTCAGAATTTGCTGTAGTATTATTGTTCTCAGCTTCATTGAGTGTTGTCGCGGCATTGCTCTGTTCAGGCTCCTCAATAATTACCGAGGCAATTTGTTGCTCAGGCTCATCATGTGTTGGGTAGTCTTTCTTATCAACATACTCTCGACTTTGAGGTTTTAGCTGTTCCTCACACATCGGAGAGCTTTCCTTGCATTGTTCCTTGTCCTCTTGCCTTGGGACTTCAGTATCACTAGGAATGAATTGTTGGTGCATGTTATCCATGACATATGTGGATCTCCTCAATTGATCTTCCGAATCCCCCAAGGTTGTATCCCACTGAGCTATCATCGTATCCATGGACTTTGATAGCTCTCGAATCACTTCAATTAATCCATCAAGTCTAGCCAAGGAAGCTAGCAACGTTTCCTCCAAGGAATTGGAATGCTCATGAAAAGGACTACACTGTCATGGCATATCTGTTGTTGCGGCAAAATTGTTATGGTAAAAAAAAATTGAGCTTTTTGACCGTACCATGAAGAATTTTTCTGCTGGTTCCCTCTATGGCCCTCCATGTAGTCATATGCACCGAAAATGTTAGGGCAATTTTCAAACACATGACGTTCTCCACAACAAGTGCACGAGTTTTCCACGGTATATGCTTTTCTCGGTTAGTATAGGTAATCATCAAAGGGTGCAAGAAACTCTTGATTGGATTGATTCATATCTTCCAACATCAACTCTCAAATAGATCGGCTTTTATTTCCCGACATGTTGACGTCCCTTAACTTGTAGCGCACCTATTTTTTTTGATAAAACAAACAAAAATAAAAGTTAGTAAAACTAAGAAAGAAAAAAAATGCAATAACAAAAACAACTAACACCAATTGCCAATCCCCGGCAACAGTGCCAAAAACTTGTTGCGCGTAATAAGTGCTCCGCAATTGTGCAAGTGTACATGTCGCAAGTTATAGTATAAAAGATATCGTCTCCACAGGGATTGGTGACACTTCAAGAATCTAATCTCTTGCACTATAAAAAGTAAAAACACAAATAGAAGATTATAGGAGTTTAACTAATAACTAAACTAGAAAGCAATAAAGTAAAAGAATAGATGAGATCAAATGAGAGAGATAGGCCAGGTTATCGTGAGTTGAGGCGTGATAGTCGATTGGATCGTCTTGGTAAAAGAGTGCAAGGGCAACTCAGCTGCCGTGGCAACTTGCACAACGGGGTTGCCTTGGCAACTAATCGATGGTTGCCTGGGCGACTAGTTGGGCAACTACTTGGGCGTCTGGGCAGCAACTTCAAGGTTCAGCAGAGCGTTCTTCAATGGTTTCTTCTTATCCCTAAGTCAAAACTCTAGCTACTTGTGCATGCCTTGATAATACATCCCTGCGTGAATCAAGGGTGAACAACAACCAATCTTGCGCTCTTCTTAGCCGTTGAAATCCTTAACTTATTCCTAAGCCGGATTAATCTTCACCATCAATAGATTGAATAAAGATCATATTCATTCGTTTCTTGAATCTAACTCTCCTGATATTAGATAAATAGATGGAGTTACGAGATCCTCTTCCAATTCACTCGCAAACAAGAATAAGAACCAAGAATGAATAAACCTTGAATAGAAAAGTGCAAACTCTTATTACCTAAACAAAATCCAATTGTTTCTCACAACCACAAGACACAATAACCTTAGCCAAATAGATTTAGTTTATGGCTAGGTTCCGAAGAAACACAAGATAAAGAATTCATAACATGAACCTAATTGAACAAGAAAGAAAAAGATGAAGGATGGATGAAGTTTTGTCGAAATCCTCATTGCCCTTGATGTTGTCGAAAATTCTCTCATCTCTCTCTCTCTCTCTCTTCCCCTTGGAGTTGACGGCTTGGTGATCTATTTATAGGGCTAGGTCAAAGTCCTTCTTTGAGGAGGAAGTTAAGTTGGAATTAAATTATCTTTAAAGAATATAATTTTTTATTATAATTATATTCCTTCTAAAACTTCTCTTATCTTCTTGGAATTTAATTCTTCTTTAACCTCTTCATGGAAATCGAACTCCTTTGGGATTTAGCTTTGCTCCACGTCATCTTGGGCTTGTCTAGTCATCAATTTCGACTACCATATCACCTTATTCTTTGTCGACAATTGCCCTGGCAACTGGCTCGGCGTCTCCTTCTTGCATTGCCCTAGCAACTAGTTCTAGCCTTGCTTTGGCAAGTGATTCTGCACACACACAAAAACACACCAAAACAGCATCTTTTTCCACAAAAATCACCAAGTTATGTAATCAAACTCAACGGTGGAAAGAAACATGAATTAATGCATGAATGACTAATTATGCGACTAATATGAGCTTAAGTCTAACAATAGTATGAGTAAAAAGGGTAATAAAAATAGTAATTTTGAACACTTATCATGTCCACACTGGGAATCTGTGTAGGGGGCATTTGTGTAGAAGTTCTCTATATCGATCCCAAGCCTCGTATATGGATTCATCATCTGCCTGCCGAAAAGAAGTAATTTCGTTACAAAGCTTATCAGGCAAATTTGTAGGATTAAATCGAGCAAGGAAATCACGACAAAGATCGATCCAAGATCGTATTGATACAGTAGGAATTACTATTCAACCATGTTTTCTCCCTATCCCTCAGTGAATAGGGGAATAATCTTAGTCGTAAAACATCAGGGTGACTACTTGTATTTTGAATGTGTTGTAAATCTCGAGGAAAGATTTAAGATGTTGTCGTGCAACTTCAGTTGCTGAGCAGCCAAATTGACCAATTGTGTTGATCATATTGAACATCACCAGTTTCAACTCAAAGTGGTCGGCTTCAATTTCAAGTGTGACAACACTTGGATTGAGTCCTTCAAGATCTTCTTCAAGATAGTCTCGAATAGATCTATTTCGTGCAAGAATCACTCCTCCTCCTGCTGGAACATCTTGATTCATATTGTCATCTTGATTAGCCATTGCTACTCTTAACCTTCGTCTGAGTCTTTGCAAGGTTCGTTCTATTTCTGGATCAAAGGGATATTCTGGTGTAATCGGTCTCGCCCTGGTCATATACCAATGCAAAACCAAAGTTTGTTAGCCCTTTGAATCTTAAACAAGAAAAATAAAAAGTGCAAGAAAATAAAAACAAAGATGCTATTGCCAATCCTCGACAACGGCGCCAAAAACTTGTTGCGCGTAATAAGTGCTCCGCAATTGTGCAAGTGTACATGTCGCAAGTTATAGTATAAAAGATATCGTCTCCACAGGGATTGGTGCCACTTCAAGAATCTAATCTCCTGCACTGTAAAAAGTAAAAGAACACAAGTAGAAGATTGTAGGAGTTTAACTAACAACTAAACTAGAAAACAAATAAGTAAAAGAAGATGTAATCAAATGAGAGAGAATAGGGCAGGTTATCATGAGTTGAGGAGTGATAGCCAATTGGATCGTCTTGGTAAAATAGTGCAAGGGCAACTCAGTTGCCATGGCAACTTGCGCAGCGGGGTTGCCTTGGCAACTAATCGATGGTTGCCTGGGCGACTAGTTGGTCAACTACTTGGGTGTCTGGGCAGCAACTTCAAGGTTCGACAGAGAGTTCTTCAATGGTTTCTTCTTATCCCTAAGTCAAAACTCTAGCTACTTGTGCATGCCTTGATAATACATCCATGCGTGAATCAAGGGTGAACAACAACCAATCTTGCGCTCTTCTTAGCCGTTGAAATCCTTAACTAATTTCTAAGCCGGATTAATCTTCACCATCAACAGATTGAATAAAGATCATAGTCATTCGTTTCTTGAATCTAACTCTCCTGATATTAGATAAATAGATGAAGTTACGAGATCCTCTCCCAATTCACTCGCAAACAAGAATAAGAACCAAGAATGAATAAACATTGAATAGAAAAGTGCAAACTCTTATTACCTAAACAAAATCCAATAGTTTCTCACAACCACAAGACACAATAACCTTAGCCAAATAGATTTAGTTCATGGCTAGGTTCCAAAGAAACACAAGATAAAGAATTCCTAGCATGAACCTAATTGAACAAGAAAGAAAAAGTTGAAGGATGGATGAAGCTTTATCGAAATCCTCCTTGCCCTTGATGTTGTCGAAAATTCTCTCTCTCTCTCTCTCTCTCTTCCCCTTGGAGTTGACGGCTTGGTGATCTATTTATAGGGCTAGGTCAAAGTCTTTCTTTGAGGAGGAAGTTAAGTTGGAATTAAATTATCTTTAAAGAATATAATTCTTTATTATAATTATATTACTTCTAAAACTTCTCCTATCTTCTTAGAATTTAATTCTTCTTTAACCTCTTCATGGAAATCGAACTCCTTTGGGATTTAGATTTGCTCCACGTCATCTTGGGCTTGTCTAGTCATCAATTTCGACTACCATATCACCTTATTCTTTGTCGACAATGCCCTGGCAACTGGCTCGGCGTCTCTTTCATGCATTACCCTGGCAACTAGCTCGACATCTCCTTCATGCATTGCCCTGGCAACTGGTTCCAGCCTTGCTTTGGCAAGTGATTCCGCACACACGCAAAAACACACCAAAGCAGCATCTTTTTCCACAAAAATCACCAAGTTATGTAATCAAACTCAACGGTGGAAAGAAACATGAATTAATGCATGAATGACTAATTATGTGACTAATATGAGCTTATGTCTAACAATAATATGAGTAAAAATGGTAATAAAAATAGTACTTTTGAACACTTATCACACCCCCAAACTCGAACTATTGCTTGTCCTCAAGCAATGCAAACTAACAATTGTCTGCCAAGACTTTAATCATCAAAGACATGCTTCAAACTTGAATTCAAACCTCGGAACCGTGGCACAAAGTATGATCACCTTTTAATTTTTCGGATAGCACAAAAATTACCCGGAACCAAACTATAATGCTCGTGACAATGTGAGTGCGTAGTTGTGTAGAAGTTGATTTTCAAGATTCTATATGAACAATAGGCTTTTATCAATTTAATTATCGGGGTATTTATTTTTATTTTCACTAGAGTCAATTTCGGGAGGGCACCTCTAGCAAAGTAAGCAATTTCTCATTTTATTTTAGTCGAATAGAGCCAATTTCGGGCACCTCTAGCGATTCTTTAATGTGCATTAACTACTAGAGCCAGTTTCGAGCACCTCTAGTAAGAACTTAACTTTTAATTTTCAATTTTAAACTTACCCAAATTTTAAGCAACTTAAGTTCACTATGTTTCTTTCAATCAACAAGCCACAACTGTGTAAAAAAAATTCAGCATCAGAGTAAAATTCTAAGTTCTTTTCATGCAATCCTAAAATTAAAGGTTCTTTCAATTAAATGCAGTGGCAAAAATTCATCATTGGATATTCAACAAGTCTTAAGCAATTAAATCCGATTAAAGGCATGGCAAGTAACATATGCAACCTATATGTGATTGCTAAAGATGAATGCAGTTAAAGGCATGGCAACTATTCAACCATGCTTTCGCCCTATCCCTCAGTGAATAGGGGAATAATCTTAGTCGTAAAACATCAGGGGTGACTCCTTGTATTTTGAATGTGTTGCAAATCTCAAGGAAAGATTTAAGATGTTGTCGTGCAACTTCAGTTGCTGAGCTGCCAAATTGACAATTGTGTTGATCATATTGAACATCACCGGTTTAAACTCAAAGTGGTCGGCTTCAATTTCAAGTGTGACAACACTTGGATTGAGTCCTTCAAGATCTTCTTCAAGATAGTCTCGAATAGATCTATTTCATGCAAGAATCACTCCTCCTCCTGCTGGAACATCTTGATTCATATTGTCGTCTTGATTAGCCATTGCTACTCTTAACCTTCGTCTGAGTCTTTGCAAGGTTCATTCGATTTCTGGATCAAAGGGATATCCTGGTGTAATCGGTCTCGCCCTGGTCATATACCAACGCAAAACCAAAGTTTGTTAGCCCTTTGAATCTTAAACAAGAAAAATAAAAAGTGCAAGAAAATAAAAACAAAGCTGCTATTGCCAATCCTCGGCAACGGCGACAAAAACTTATTGCGCTTAATAAGTGCTCCGCAATTGTGCAAGTGTACATATCGCAAGTTATAGTATAAAAGATATCGTCTCCACAGGGATTGGTGCCACTTCACGAATCTAATATCTTGCATTGTAAAAAGTAAAAGAACACAAGTAGAAGATTGTAGGAGTTTAACTAACAACTAAACTAGAAAGCAAATAAGTAAAAGAAGATGTAATCAAATGAGAGAGAATATGCCAGGTTATCATGAGTTGAGGAGTGATAGCCAATTGGATCGTCTTGGTAAAAGAGTGCAAGGGCAACTCAGTTGCCATGGCAACTTGCGCAGCGGGGTTGCCTTGGCAACTAATCGACGGTTGCCTAAGCGACTGGGCTGCAACTTCAAGGTTCGGCGGAGCATTCTTCAATGGTTTCTTCTTATCCCTAAGTCGAAACTCTAGCTATTTGTGCATGCCTTGATAATACATCCCTACGTGAATCAAGGGTGAACAACAACCAATCTTAAGCTCCCTTTAGCCGTTGAAATCCTTAACTTATTCCTAAGCCGGATGAATCTTCACCATCAATAGATTGAATAAAGACCATACTCATTCGTTTCTTGAATCTAACTCTCCTGATATTAGATAAATAGATGAAGTTACAAGATCCTCTCCCAATTCACTCGCAAGCAAGAATAAAAACCAAGAATGAGTAAACCTTAAATTGAAAGTGCAATCTCTTATTACCTAAACAGAATCCAATTGTTTCTTACAACCACCAAACACAATAACCTTAGCCAAATAGATTTAGTTCATGGCTAGGTTCCAAATAAATACAAAACAAAGAATTCCTAACATAAACCTAATCGAACAAAGAAGAAAAAGATGAAGAATGGTTGAAGCCTCTTTGTCGAAATCTCCCCCTTGCTCTTGTCGAAATCTCTCCCTTGATCTTGTCAAAATCTCTCCCCTTCTCTCCTCTAGTTTGACGGCTTGGTCTCCTTTAAATAGGAGATGACTAGGTCAAAATCCTCCTTGAGGAGGAAGTTAAGTTGGAATTAAATACTTTAAAAGAATATAATTCTTTATTATATTTAAATTCCTTCTAGATCTTCTCCTATCTTTTTGGGATTTAATTTCTCTTTGACCTTTTCATGGAAATCAATCTCCTTTGGGATTTAACTTTACTCCGCATCATCTTGGGCTTATCTAGTCATCAATTTCGACTACCATATCATCTTATCCCTTATCGAAAATTGCCCTGGCAACTAGCTCGGCATCTTCTTCATGCATTGTCCTCGCAACTGCGTCGGTATCTCCTTCATGCACTGCCCTGACAACTGGTTCTAGCCTTGTTTAGACAAGTGATTCTACACACGCACAAAAACACACCAAAGCGGTATCTTTTTCCACAAAAATCACCAAGTTATGTAATCAAGCTCAACGGTCGAAAGAAACATGAATTAATGCAAGAATGACTAATTATGCAACTAATATAAGCCTAAATCTAGCAATAATATAAGTAAAAGGAGTAATAAAATAGTACTTTTGAAGTTATACCAACACATGCTGGCAAGCAGAATTTGGCTGTAGCTCTGTCCTCAGATATCTCAGTGCAGTAATACCAACAGATAAGCAAATTCAAGTGCAACAATATAACTCTAGTCCAAAGGCATGAATAGTGCACGGTGTGTAGGCAATATGCATCAAGTATCCTTTTACTCCCTTAGTCAAATTTACTACCTAAACTCAGAATTTTTATTTTATTCCTGCTATGGGTTTCTCTTTTTTCAACTGCATTAAATTAGGGTTCGCATCATGGCACTGTTTGGCGTGAGTAATAAGAGGGAGCATACCAAAAATCCCCACATTAGTCTAGACTACATCACTAAGCTAACCCATTACACTCATACCCTTGAAGTTTTTGACCTGAGCACTAACGAAGGAGCTCCACCAAACCTCAGGCTACCTATTATCTCTAAGGCAGATGAGTGTTCCATTTTTTTCTTGCCTTGGCAAAACATTGTTGCCTTATTAATTTCTTTTACCCTGGCATAATCCTTTTTATCTATTCTGAGCTTAGTCTCAAAAAATTTTAAGTTTGCTTAGGAACTAGATGCATACTACGTGTTAAGTGAAAGTCAGTTCCCTGCGATAGAGATCAATTGTCAAGCAGTCATGGCACTACTATTCTGCTGGCATAGGCAACTAAAGATTTAAAAATTCTTCATCCGACAGACTATTTGAGAAAAATTAAACTTGTCTAACAAAGTGTTAACATACTTCAAAATTTGACCGAGGCAAAATTTTCTTTTTTAGTGGTTCAGTATGCAAGGAATTAATCTAGGCATAACAATAGAAATGTAAACATGAATGCATGGCATGGCATAAACGTGAGGCAACGCACACCCCCAAACCAAATATGTACATTGTCCTCAATGCATGAAAACAACACATATATACAAATAACAGAAAAAATAAAATGCATGAACATGAAAATGCAATGAAAATGCAAAGGAGTTTAAGAAGAAGAGGACTCCCCTTCGTAGACTTCTTCTCGTTTGACGCGGGTTTTCCTCTTGATAAAGGTCCCACGATCGGGCGCCATTCTTTTTCTTCCTTTTATGCTCGGCTTTGAGGCAGCAACGGAAGCTCTAACGTTCTTGGTAATTTGCACTAGCTCTGACTCGGCATGCGTGGCGGCAGACGAGGCTGGGGAAGTAGGTGTTATGGTAGGCTTATTCTGAACTTCTTCTTTTGAATCTGGTGGTGTGGCTGACTTAATGGATTCAACTTGAACTGGCGAGACTGGGACTGTGGCATCTGAGTGTGTCGAGGTATGAACTGGTCGAGGACTGGCTGGCATAGCATCATCACTGGAAAAGATTTCTACAGAAAACTCTAGGAAGGCTGACAGAAAGTCCGGGGATACTCTTTCAGGGGTTTCCCTGATGGCAGCATCCCTAGCATGGGAGCAATGCCACGAAATCAGCTGACATGGGAGCGTCAGGCTTTGCCTTCGGCACTTTGGGCTTTGTCGTTGATTCTTTTGCCTTCCTCTTTCCCTTGTCCTTTAACTTGGTGGAAGTGAGTCACCTCTATAGTGCTGGCATCATTCTGGTGCCCTTAATTTCTTGGCATTTGTCTAAGTCAATCTTGGGCACACCATGCCTCGTGAAAATGTTAGAAATTAACAAAGGAAAGAACAAACTGCCTTCAGGTTTACCAGAACATTTATATGTCTCATCGATAATGATCGATCGATATTGATTTTTTGACCAACAATGATTGAGTACAGTAGCGCCAGCCGTTCCTCCGACACCGTTTTGTTGTGGATGGTTGGCATTAGATTTGCCTTTAAAAATGGTTCCACCCCTTTGGTTGGGATTTCAGTGCTAGTCTCTTGACTATTCGGTGTCCATTGGCAAACTTTATCCACTCCGTGCCTGGTTCGCACAGATCCGCCAGCAATTTTTTTTCTCTTGGCAGCAGTCAATAACTCGGCATACTCCAGATGTTCCTCCTCGGCATCCCTCAATTTGAAATGGTAGTGATATAACCCTCATCAATATGCACGCATGTGCCTCGAATCATCAAAAAGGGGTTATCCTTGGTGGTCAAGTGGGCATAAAATTCCCAGACAATATTTGCAAAGACCTCTCCTTTTTGTTGGTAGAAGAGCTCCCACTTGTGCTTGTATACGACCGCCATGAAGTCCGATGGAAATCCCACGGTTGGCTCATCCTTAAAGTTAAAGTTCTTCTCATAGCAGATTGATTGTGAGGCAAAGTTTGCTTCATACTTCTTGTAACCCCCTCTACCTGACCTAATCGCAAAATCGAACCAAGCGAGCTACATTAGGTTTACCGAAGTAAACCGTGAAGAAAAAACCCAAAATGTGACCATTTTTTTCTTTTTATCTTATCTAGATGCAAATTTATTATACTATGTGTTCATACTAACCATAGGTGAAAACCCATCTCAATCGGGCATCGATTTGATATCCAATTGAGACCAATTATAGTTTATGGACCAAATTGAAATTCTAGATAATTACAAGGACTTAACACCTTTTTATGTTACCAACCTTTAATTAGTCTGATTACATCAACACGTGTCAATCCTCAGCTTAAAATGATCATCCATACTCATTCAATTGCATCCACAACATTCAAGGACTAAAACGAAAGAAAACAGAACTTCAGAACCTTCAAATAACTGAATTAACGGTAGCCGTATCAATACACTTACTCGCGTTTTGGTACGGTATTGCTATTTCAAAATCCCCAGTTTCTAGTAACCAAAACTCGTACCAAAATGCCTTCGCGTGCCGATACATCATGCCTGTTACACTTACCCCGTATCGAAACGGACCCTCGCGTACCGAAACTCCATGCCTGAAAAGGCCTACTCGTTCCGATACGCTAAGCCTGTGTACTAAAACACTAGCCACAAATGGCCTAAACCCGTACCGAAACACTTGCCCATGTTTCGATACGCTAAGCCTAGAATGGCTTACCCGTACCTAAATGGGGACAAGCGTATCGGTATGCCTGGTCCTGAAATATACTCTTTTGCTGGTTTAACATGCTTTCAAGGATACCAAAACACCCTAACATGCTTCTAACATGAATCCAACACATTCAAGGATCAAAACATATCAAGGCAACACAGGTTCATCAACAATTTATGGCAGCATACTTCAAATGTAAATCTAGATGCATGCTTCCTTGAAATCAAGCCAAGCAAAGCATGAAATCTTAAACCATCACCACAACCAGTCCATAATGGCCAATTAAAAACCAAGAGCAGTTAAACAACATTGCTCAAACAAGGAGTTTAACAAAACACCTCCCAAAACAACAACGGAAACCCTATTGCCATTATTACTTATAGTCTAGTTCAAAACATACTTTTTGTATCAAGTCTTTGGCGATCCCTTGTTTCCTCGCTGCCTTCCAATCTTTAGTTCTCTGCACTGATGGACAAAGAGAGAATAAGCACACTAGGCTTAGTGAGGAATGCTCAAAAACAACACACCGTCAATGCAATTAAAATCATCGTTTGAATATCATGCCTTGAAAACCATGTACTTAACACTTTCAAAACCATCATATTAAACATATGCAACATATGTCATTAACCAACAGCAAATCCCATAGCTAAATCTCAATTTAAGCATTCCCGTGCATAACCATATGCAAAGCTTAAAGAGTAAACATGTATAAATCACATTATAGAACATAAACCATCACATGACACTTCAACAATTATATTGGCTTACAAGTAATCATTAACCAAGTTCCATTAACAAAATAGTTCCTCGAATACACGGATTCAACAAGTGTCCTCACAACACTTCAAGCCATCTCAACTGGAATAGCGATACAATCACAATCGCGGTACATTACAACCAGGTACGCTTACAACCCACGGGGACATAAACCATTCTTCGATTAGATGCTTAATCCACTAACAGGAGTTTACGGTACCATATAACCCCTCAACCGTTAGGGTACTTGGATGGAGTATTCGGTGCACCGTAAAAACCCCCAACATCCAAGGTGACTCTTTATAGTGCACTATCAATCCTATGGCAGGCCAACTATATCCGATAACATTTTTAAACCACATCACTTGCCAATATAATTCACAATTAACCACATACCTCACTGTTTTTACAAGCATTAAATCAAACCATTTTTCCAAAGCAACAACCCATGCTTTTCACAAGTATTTCACATACTTACAGGGATCACTTACCATGTACATCCTTCAACAATTCATGATCAAAAATTGTATCTCACATACTTTAAAATATGCTTAAACAGTAGGTACCATTAGGGCTGAGCATGGTTAACCGCAAAACTAAAAACCGATCCAAACTGAGACATTTGGACGGTTTATGGTTCATAAGTTTACGAACCGTGGTTAACCGAATCGAACCGAATTGAACAAAATTTGATTTTTTATTTAATTTATAATTATTTTTATAATGTGAAAATAAGTATTTTATACTTACATTATTATAGATGCATTTTTAATTATTATTTTTACTTAAAAAATTAAGTTTTTAATAAATATTTATGAAAAATACTTTAAAACTCTAACTTTTTAACGTTCAAAAGTCATCAAATAAAGATATTTTGTCAAAATAAAATACAAAATTTCAAAAACTAACATTAATATGGAAAAATCGAAAACCAAGGTTAACCGAACTGAAAATCGATGCTTACTAAAAATAGCTTACCGAATTAAACCAAAACTGAACCGTATACACCCTAGGTACCATATAATTCAAAACAAGTGCATAAAACCATTTCATAAAAGCACGACTAAGAGAGAAAACCACTTATACTTACTTCCGAGTTTAAACCAGCGTTTCAAGCTAAGTTTAAACTCCTATAAACCACCTTAAAATCATTTCAGAGCTGAAATCCACGTTCTCACTCACCGATACGCGAAACCTCAATTCGTCGATGCGAATTCAAGCATCTGTAGCTTCCAAAACTTCACTAATAGCTTTCGGATGATCCTCCCCTATTTTAAACACATAACAACAAAGGATTAATGCATCTCAATACATTCAAACCACTGCAGCAACATTCCTCACAAAACATCAACAATCTTTTCAAAATTACCCAACCACAACAACTGAGAACATCATCTAACTCCCTCCAAACACTTCCATTAACATCAATTATCACCTAAAAATAGGATTAAACCATCCTTATATCTCCAGCAACAAACAGCCGCCAAAACACCTCAAAAACACAAATCTAACAAACTAAATAGTTAAAGATTCATGGAGATTAAGGATTCCAATGTTAAAAACAACTTATCAACATTATAAAACAACTAATACATGTTTAAAATAAATCCTTAACACTGGAAATCAGATTCAATACGAACCTTCCTCAATTTCATCAATTAAACCTAATTTAATAAAATAATCATCATAAAAACATAAAATCGGATTATAAATCATAATTCAAGGATCAAATACTTGGGAATATCAATAAAGAACCATCAATAGAGGAGAAGAACGAACCTTACCTCTATTGTGTGATTTCTCCCTCAATTGATTGATTAAAGCTTGAAAAACACAATATTTCAATGAGGTTTTGTAAATCAAAGATAAAGAATCAATTATAAATCAAGAATCCATGAAAATAGATCTCTCACATATGGATTTTAATGAAAACAAGAGTGTTTGGCAAAAAAAAAGTGGAGAGAAAAGTTGAGAGAAAATTTTACGTCAAATCTTATAAAAATCAATAACTACCTTTTATTATAAAAACCTCTTTTTATTTGGTTAATAAATCACATGTATAAAACCTTAATTGAGGGGAAAAACCACCAGCCAAAACTTGGTAAAATAGCTCCCTAAAGATTATAAGAATTTGACCCTTTTCAAAATAGTCACCATTTAAAATAGTTTTCAAAAATTACATTTTGGTCACCAACCAAAATGTCACCCTTCTAAATCCAATTTTCCAAAATTGATTTCACAAATAGTTTTCATATATTTAAATATGATTTTAACATTTTTCCATATTTTTATCTTACTCAAAAATATTTATTCCCAAATCTGACTCGAATCTCTAACCCAGTCCACCAGACCGTCTAGCTAGCCCTTAAACCGCTAGGCCCAAAACCAGGGCGTTACAACTCTCCCCCACTTAAGAAATTTTTGTCCTCAAAATTTACCTGGAGGAAACAGATGCAAAAACTGTTTCAACATATCCAATTTGTTTTCCCACGTGGCCTCCTCAACATTGTGGTGCCTCCACAACACCTTAACAAGCTCAATCATCTTGTCACGCAGAACCTTACTGCTGAAGGATCTCTACCTATTCCTCATCATAAGACAAATCCATCCTCAACTCAATATCCTCCACCGACATCACATGCGATAGATCCGACCGATACTTCCGCAACATCGATACATGAAATACATCATGAATCCTCTCCAACTCATGAGGTAACCTCAAACGATACGCAACTAGACCCATACGCTCAACAATCTTGTATGGTCCAATAAACCTCGGGCTAAGCTTTCTTTTCCGCCCAAAACGCATCACCTTTTTCCAAGGTGACACCTTCAAAAACACTCGATCACCAACAACATACTCTATATCCCTACGCTTCAAATCCGCGTAGGATTTTTGATGATCCGAAACCGCTTTCAAGTGGTCACATATCAGTTTCACTTTTTTATTGGTGTCTTTCAACACATCAGGCATCAAAACATGTTTTCCTCCAACCTCAACCCGACATAATCGTGTACGACACTTCCTACCATACAAAGCCTCGTACGGTGCCATTTGTATACTAGCCTGATAACGGTTATTATAAGCAAACTCCACCAAAGGCAACGACTTCTCCCATGTTCCTTGGAACTCAATGATCACCTCAACATATCATCCAAGACCTGAATCACGCGCTCCGACTGACCATACGTCTGAGGATGATACGAAGTACTGAAATTCAGCCGTGTTCCCAAAGCACGATGCAAACACTCCCAAAACCTTACTGTAAAGCACGGATCTTGGAGATGTACAGATAAGCCAACATATCCAAGGTATACGTCGTACGCACTAGCACAAAATCCATGGTGAACCTATCAACAATCACCCAAATAGAATCCTTTTTGGTCGGTGTCAAAGGCAACCTAGACACAAAATCCATGGTGATTCTTTCCCATTTCTATTCTAGTATCCTTAACGGTTACAACAATCTAGAAGAAAACTGGTGCTCAGTCTTTACTCGCTGACAAACCATGCATCGAGCAACCAAATTAGCCACGTGTTTCTTCAACCCAACCCAATAGTACTCTTCTTTCAACCCTCGATACATCTTAGTACTACCAGGATGCATAGAAAAAGGACTAGCATGCACTTCGGTCAAGATGGTATGCCTCAACTCTTCATCTTCAGGTACCACAATCTGACCTTTGTAACACAACACCTCATCATCATTAAAATAAAAATCCATAGGATTTGCTTCCATGATATCCTTCACTTGTGGTACCAAACTCTTATCATACGACTGTTTCTTTTTAATTAACTGTGACAATGACGGTTTCACTTGGAAATCAGCAACAACCCATCGTCACGCGTCATGCTCAACCTTGCAAACCATAGCTCTCAACTCGATAGTAGCTTTTCTACTCAAAACATCAGCCACCACGTTAGATTTACCCGGATGATACTCAATGGTTAAATAATAATATTTAAGTAACTTCAACCATCTTCGTTGCCTAAGATTTAACTCTTTCTGTGACATAAGATACTTCAAACTCTTATGATCCGTATAAACTACATACTTCTCACCATAAAGGTAATGCCTCTAGATTTTCAAGGCAAAAACAACTACGGCGAGTTCAAGATCATGAGTAGGGTAATTACGCTCAAGCACCTTCAATTGTCTAGATGCATAGGCAACTACCTTACCTTCCTGCATCGACATACAACCGAGCCCAACATAGGATGCATCACTATAGATGACGAACTCTTTCCCTAATTCTGGTTGAATCAAGATCAGAGCTCGTGTCAAAGCTTCATTCAACCTTTCAAAAGTCCGCTGATTATCCTCCATCCACTCAAAACGAATATTCTTCTGTAATAACTTGGTCAAAGGAGTAGCTATACTGGAGAACCCCTCAACAAACCTACGGTAATAACCAGCCAACCTTAGGAATCTTCAAACTTCTATCATGGACTTAGGCACTTTCCAACTCATCACGACCTCAATTTTGTGCGGATCAACATGAATCCCCTCGGTCGACACCACATGCCCAAGGAAAACAACTTCCCTAAGCCAAAACTCGCACCAGCATAAAGCTAATTAGCCAACAACATCTGAAGAACAATCCGTAAATATTTATCATGATCCTCCTCGGTACGAGAGTATACAAGGAGATCATTGATAAAAACAACTACAAACTGATCCAAAAACTCATGGAACACCCAATTCATCATGTCCATGAAAGCAGCCGGTGCATTGGTCAAACCAAACGGCATCACCAAAAACTTATAAAGCTTGTACCTCGTACGAAAAGCTGTCTTGGGCACACCCACATCTTTCACCTTCAACTGATAGTACCCAGACCTCAAATCTATCTTAGAGAACATAGAAGCACCCCTAAACTAATCAAATAGATCATCAATTCGCGGTAAAGGATACTTATTCTTTATCGTCAACTTGTTCAGCTACCGATAATCTATACACATCCGCAACGTACCATTCTTCTTTTTCACAAACAACACCAGTGCACCCCACGGTAAGATACTTGGTCTAACAAACCCTCGATCAAACAACTCTTACAGTTGCGTCTTCAACTCCTTCAACTCCTTTGGGGCCATGAAATACTGAGTAATTGATATAGGTGTCGTATCCACATAAACCTCAATGCCAAACTCCACCCCTCAATTTGGTGACAACCCATGTAACTCTTCTGAAAAAATACCCTGAAACTCACATACTATACGGATATCTTGCACACTCAACTCCTTCGAACCAAGATTCATAACATAGGCTAAGAAAGCCTCACATCCAGAATCCACCATTCGTTCCACTTCTAAAGTCGAAACAGCATTAGACAAGAACTTAGCATTCTCACCTACAACCACCACCTCGAGATCATCAGACAACTTCAAGGATATCTGTTTAGTCTCAAAATCTACCACAGTCATGTGTTTGGTCAACCAATCCATTCATAAAATCACATCAAAACCGTGGAATGGCAACTCCATCAAATCCACTTCAAACACATGTCCTTGAACCATCAGCGGACATCTACGATACAACCTCCTAACCACGACTATCTCCCCAAGAGAACTAGTCACTCTAACACCTACATTAAGAATATCAACAGGTATATCAAGCAACTGTGCATGCTCACTCGAGATGTATGAATGGGTAGAACCAGAATCAACCAATGAATATAATGGCAAAGACTGTAAAGTGAATGTACCTACAATCACATTAGAGCCATTGCGACCCTCACGATGCGCATACACTCTAGCTGGTCCACCTTCCTCAGGCTAGATAGCAACCGTATGAGCCACAGTCATTTGCCCACCATCTCTGCGCTGAAACTGACCATGGCCATGACCCTAGACTCTCTGCGGAGCAACAACAGGTGCAGCACCCTGCCCACCTCCAGCCAACAAAGGAAAATCATGCCTCAGATGGTCGCCAGACCACAACTCCAACAAGCATTGGCCACAACAACCGCGGGTGCCTGACCCTCTCTGGCCAAACATGGGCAATCTCGTCTCAAATGATCATGTGATCTGCAAACCCAACAGGTATTATACGGAGCTCTAATATAGGTACCCTGCGCTACACGCCCAACAATACCTCCACCACGCTTTTGATCATTATGATACCTCATGTCACGGTGTCTCTTGGCGGACTAGCACCAAAGCTAGAATCCTCCACCCTCTTACCAGAGCTAAAGCCTTGAGACCCGAAAACTAAACCAAGATTTTGCTCAACATCCCTGGCCGTTATAACCAACGCGTCAAAATTAGTAAAATCAACAGCAAGCATGTATGTCTTAACCTCCTAAAACAAACCATAGCAGAAACGATCACATCGTTGTCGCTCATTAGGAACCAACTTAGGTGCATACCGGCTCAACCTCACAAACTACACCTCATACTCAAAAATAGACATACTGCCCTACACAAGAGCCATAAACTCTCTCTTCTTTTCATCCAGATACCGGACCCCCAAGTACCTCTTCTGAAAGGCTTCATAAAAGAACTCCCAGGTTATACCCTCAGGTTCCATCCCAGCTGTCACAATAGTCCACCAGCTATAAACAACACCCTATAACAGGGACACAGCACAACCTAACTTACGGGCATCTGTACAACCCATCTGGCCCAATATTCACCCTGTACTAGCCAACCAATCCTCAGAAGCCTCTGGTACTAAACCACGGAACTCAACTCCGCCCAGACTACGAAGACGCTCTAACAGTAAACCCGTCTGCCCAACCACCGGTGCTGGCACATAAACACCCGTAACTACTGCCTGGAAAGCACCGGTCATGGCCTGAATCAATAGCACCATATCACCTATCCCTGACCCAGCTAGCTCAGGTGGTACTTGCTACACTTTCGTATGTGGATTAGGTGGAGGCGGTGGTAACCCTCTAGGAGGTACGACATCTTTCTCACTTCCCTTCCCAATAGTAGCAGCAATCGTACCAGATCACAACTTTATCCTCTGTCCCATCATGCTAAAAATATATATAAGGTATGATATTTCACAAAAACAAAATAATCAGGCCAGCTTAAGTAAGGATCCAAGACTTTCATTTCAAATCCAAAACATTTCAGACAATAATAATAAGGCAATGGGTTTCCCAAATATCCCCCAACATGGCACAAAACAATCAACGTGCATATCACAATCACCGTGCATAACAAACAACAGATTACAACTCATAACAGCATAACAAGAACCTTACCAACTCCTTGATATCGCAAACATGGCTCTGATACCACCAAATGTAACCCCCTCAAGCCGGCCTAGTTGCAAAATCGAATCGAGCGAGCTACATTAGGTTTATCAAAGTAAACCGTGAAGAAGAAACCCAAAACGCGACCATTTTTTTCTTTTTATCTTATCTAGATGCAAAATTATTACCATATGTGTTCATACTGACTATAGGTTAAAACCCATCTCAATCGGGCATCGATTTGATATCCAATTGAGACCAATTATAGTTTAGGGACCAAATTGCAATTCCAGATAATTACAAGGAATTAACACCTTTTTATGTTACCAACCTTTAATTAGTATGATTACATGCACATGTGTCAATCCTCAGCTTAAAACGATCATCCATACTCATTCAATTGCATCCATAACACTCAGGGACTAAAACGAAAGAAAACAAAACTTTAGAACCTTCAAATAACTAAATTAATGGTAGCTGTATCATTACACTTACTCGCGTTTTGGTACGGTATTGCTATTTCAAAATCCCCAGTTTCCAGTAGCCAAAACTCGTATCGAAACACCTTCGCATACCGATACGCCATGTCTGTTACACTTACCCCGTATCGAAACGGACCCTTGCATACCAAAACGCCATACCTAAAAAGGCCTACCCGTTCTGATACGCTAAGCATGTGTACCAAAACACTAGCCACAAATGGCCTAAACCCATACCGAAACACTTGCCCGTGTTCTGATACGCTAAGCCTGGAATAGCTTACCCATACCGAAATAAAGACACGCGTACCGGTACCCCTGGACCTAAAATGTCCTATTTTGCTTATTTAATATCCTTTCAAGGATACCAAAATACCCTAACATGCTTCTAACATGAATCCAACATATTCAAAGATCAAACCATATCAAGGCAACATAGGTTCATCAACAATTCATGGCATTATACTTCAAATATAAACCTAGATGCTTGCTTCCTAAAACTCAAGCCAAGCAAAGCATGAAATCTTAAACCATCACCACAACCAATCCATAATGGCCAATTACAAACCAAGAGCAGTTAAACAACGTTGCTCAAACATGGAGTTTAACAAAACACCTCTCAAAATAACAATGGAAACCCCATTACCCTTATTGCTTATAGTCTAGTTCAAAACATACTTTTTGTATCAAGTCTTTGGTGATCTCTTGCTTCCTCACTGCCTTTCAATCTTTAGTTCTCTGCATTGATGGACAAAGATAGCATAAGCACACTAGGCTTAGTGAGGAGTGCTCAAAAATAGCACACCAGCAATGCAATTAAAATCATCGTTTGAATATCATGCCTTGAAAAACATGCACTTAACACTTTCAAAACCGGTATATTAAACATATGCAACATGTGTCATGAACCATCAGCAAATCCCATAGCTAAACCTCAATTTAAGACTTCCTATACATAACAACCATATACAAAGCGTAAAGATTAAACATGTATAAATCACAATATACAACATAAACCATCACATGACACATCAACAATTATATTGGCTTCCAAGTGATCATTAACCAAGTTCCATTAACAAAATAGTTCATCGGATACACGGATTCAGCAAGCGTCCTCACAACACTTCAAGCCATCTCAATCAGAATAGCAATACAATCACAATCACGGTACATTACAATTGGGTACGCTTACAACCCACAGGGACACCAACACCATTCTTCGGTTAAATGCTTAATCCACTAACGACAGTTTACGGTACCATATAACCCCTCGACCGTTAGGGTCTTTGGATAGAGTATTCGGTACACCGTATAAAACCCTTTAACATCCAAGGCGACTCTTTGTAGTACACTATCAATCATATGGCAGGCCAACTATATCTGATAATATTTTTAAACCATATCCCTTGCCAATATAATTCACAATTAACCACATAACTTACTGTTTTTACAAGCATTAAACCAAACCATTTTTCCAAAGCAACAACCCATGTTTTTCACAAGTTTTTCCCATACTTACAAGGATAACTTACCATGTGCATACTTCAACAATTCATCATTAAAAATAGTATCTCACATACTTTAAAACATGCTTAAATAGTAGGTATCATGTAATTCAAAACAAGTGCATAAAACCATTTTATAAAAGCACGAACGAGAGAGAAAACCACTTATACTTACTTTCGAGTTTAAACTAGCATTTCAAACTAAGTTTAAACTCTCATAAACCACCTTTAAATCATTTCAAAGCTGAAATCCACGTTCTCACTCACCGATACGCGAAACCTCAATTCGCCAACGCGAATTCAAGCATCTGTAGCTTTTAAAACTTCACTGATAGCTTTAGGATGAATCTGCCATGTTTTAAACACATAATAACAGAGTATCAATGCATCTCAATGCATTCAAACCACTACAGAAATATTCCTCACAAAACATCAACAATCTTTTAATTACCCAACCACAACAACGGAGAACATCATCTAACTCTCTCCAAACACAGCCAGCCACAATCTATCAATCTAACACTTCCATTAACATCAATTATCACCTAAAAATAGGATTACACCATCCTTATATCTCCAGCAACAAACAGCAACCAAAACACCTCTAAAACACAAATCTAACAACTTAAATAATTAAAGATTCATGGAGATTCGGGATTCCAATGTTAAAAACAACTTATCAACATTATAAAACATCCAATACATGTTTAGAATCAATCCCCAACACTGGAAATCAGATTCAATACTAACCTTCCTCAATTTCATCAACTAAACCCAATTTAATAAAATAATCATCATAAAAACATAAAATCAGATTATAAATCATAATTCAAGGATCAAATACTTGGGAATATCAATAAAGAACCATCAATAGAGGAGAAGAACGAACCTTACCTCTATTGTGTGATTTCTCCCTCAATTGATTGATTAAAGCTTGAAAAACACAAGATTTCAATGAGGTTTTGTAAATCAAAGATAAATAATCAATTATAAATCAAGAATCCATGAAAATAGATCTCTCACCTCTGGATTCTAATGAAAACATGAGTGTTTGGCAGAAAATAAGTGGAGAGAAAAGTTTACGTCAAATCTTATAAAAATCAATAACTACCTTTTATTATAAAACCTCTTTTTATTTAGTTAATAAATCTCACGTTAAAAACCTTAATTGAGGGAAAAACCACCAGCCAAAACTTGGTAAAATATCTCCCTAAAGATTCTAAGAATTTGACCCTTTTCAAAATAGTCACCATTTAAAACAGTTTCCAAAAATTACATTTTGGTCACCAACCCAAATGCCACCCTTCTAAATCCAATTTTCCAAAATTGATTTCAAAAATATTTTTCTTATATTTAAATATGATTTTAATCATTTTTTCATATTTTTATCTTACTCTAAAATATTTATTCCCAAACCTGACTCGAATCTCTAACCCGGTCCACTAGACCGTCTAACTTGCCCTTAAACCGCTAGGCCCAAAACCGGGGTGTTGCACTTCTTTCAAATTTCTTCATTGAATAATATTTTGAATGAAGTCGATGAAGAAGCCATGGGAATAAGGTCGAAAGCTTGGGCGATTTTAGTAGGGAAGAGGAAGAAGAAGAAGATAGTGAATCTGTGTTTCTTGGTTGATAAAGAAAAACAAAAGAGAAGTGAAAGTGAAGAACGGCTAGGGTGAATGAAGTAAAGGTTGATTTTTTAATGAGGATTATTAAAGTGGTCGAATTAAAGAGGGATAATGGTGGTTAATGGTGTGTTTGGGGGAAAGAAGAAGGGTAATGTGATAAGGGGTTAAGCGGTAGGATGATGTGATAAGGGTTTAAGTGATATGATAGGTTTTAAAAGAGTGGAGGGATAAGAATTTAGGTGATAAGGGTTTAAGTTGAAATTTAATTTTCAACTTATCCAATTTGGGCGGCTAGGGTAAAGGTTCAAAGACTAATTTCACTTTCTCATGGGTCGAATTTTTATCAAACTAGGGTAAATCTTTTTCTTTAAAATTTCTAATCGTCGCATGCCAAACCCTTGCCCTAGAATTGTATTTGGCACACAAAATTCTCCCAATTTGCAATCGCCTCTTGCCAGGTCCTTGTCTTGGCACTATGTCTGGCACACTAAATCTGCACATTCTTAAAGAAATCCTCTCAACGTAGAAAAATCAAAAAGAAAAAGAAACTTTTAAAACTAATAAGAAAAAATCCACATGCATGATGTTTTAGAGTTACAGTTGGTGTCTGCCATAGATGTTTCCTATCCGCTGGCATCGATCACATGACTTGGCATAGTTACGAGCATCTTTGTATAGTATGGGCCAAAAAAATCCTGACTATAGCACCTTGGCAACAGTCTTCATCCCAGCAAAGTGGCCTTCATACGGTGCGGCATGGCATAGTTGTAAAATGTTGTGCTACTCATCCTCTAGCACACACCGTCTTATCACTTGGTCGGTACACTATTTGAACAATATTGGCTCATCCAGTAGTATTGCCTAACTTCTCACAAGAATCTTTTCTTGGCATTGTATGCCAAATCTGGTGGCACAATATCACTTACCAATGAGTTGACTATGTCAGCATACCATGGCACGGCATTGACTGCAAGCAATACTCATGTGGAAATTCATCCCTTATAGCAGTGTTCTTACCATCTTGAAGGTGATGCTCTAGACATGATATGTGGTCAGCTACTAAGTTTTCACTGCCCTTCTTGTCTCAGATCTCAAGGTCAAATTCTTTTAGTAGAAGCGTCCATCAGATTAGTATGGGCTTGGCATACCTCTTTGCCAAAAGGTACTTTAGTGCTAAATGATCTGTATACACCACAACTTTGTTACCAACTAGATAAGATCTAAATTTATCAAAAACGGATACAACTGCAAGAAATTTTTTCTCAGTTGTGGAATAATTCCGCTGAGCTCCATTTAGTGTTCGGCTGGCATAGTAGATGGTATGAAAAACTTTTCCACACCGTTGTCGCAATACTGCTCTGACGGCATAATCGCTGGCATCACACATGAGCTCGAATGGCTCATTCCAATCCGATGCCACGACTATATGGGCATTAATAAACTTCTCCTTTATTTCTTGAAACGCTCTTAAACAATAATCATCAAATGTAAAAGTGGTATTTTGTTCTAAAAGCATGCATAAAGGTTTAGAAATTTTAGAAAAATCTTTAATGAAATGACGGTTAAAACCTGCACGTCCCAAAAAACTTCTTATACTTTTTATACTTGTTGGTGGTGGCAATTGCTTGATTACCTCAACTTTTGTTTTGTTAACCTCTAATCTCTTCTTGGTTACTTTGTGCCTGAGAACGATGCCCTCCTTCACCATAAAGTGGCATTTTTCCCAGTTCAACACTAGGTTTGTCTCAATGCATCTCTTCAAGACTTGCTCCAAACTCTGAAGGCATTCCTCAAATGTTTTGCCAAACACTGAGAAATCATCCATGAATACTTCCAAATTTTGGTTCAATCATGTCATAAAAAATAGACATCATGCAACGTTGAAAAGTTGCCAGGGCATTACAAAACCCGAATGGCATTCTTCTAAAGGAAAACATCCCATATGGAAACGTGGACGTGGTCTTCTCTTGATCTTCTAGAGCTATGGAAATTTGGTTATATCCTGAATAACCATCTAGAAAATAGTAAAATGCCTTACCTGCCAGTCTGTCCAACATCTGATCAATGAAGGGCAATAGAAAATGGTCTTTCTTGGTGGCATTGTTCAGCTTCCTATAATCCATGCTCACTCTTCATTTGGTAACAGCCCTGGAATGAATTAACTCATTGTTGCTATTTTAAACTACGGTCTCGCCACCTTTCTCTATAACACATTGCACCGGGCTAACCCACGAGCTATCAAAAATGGGATAGATTATCTCGACATCTAGCCGTTTGATAATCTCATTCTTAACAACCTATTTCATGCTCGGGTTCAATCTTCTTTGACCCTCAATGCTCTTCCCATGATATTCCTCCAAGATGATTTTGTGCATGCAAATGGTTAGGCTTATTCCTCAGATATCAGCCAAGGTCCACCCCAATGCTTGCTTGTAATTGCTTAGAATTTCTAGCAATCGTTCCTCCTGATCATTAGTGAGATCAGCAGCAATGCTCACTGGCAAGGTTGAATATTTACCTAAGTAAGCATAATTGAGATGGTCTGGCAGTGATTTGAGCTCTAGTTCTAGAGGCTCCTCAATGGATGAGTTTGGTGCCACGATCTCTCTGCTAGCCAACTCTAATTGTTCTGGTTGTCCAAAATAGCTTACTTCTTCTAAGGCTGCTCCTTCAGTGTCCTCACTTATATCACCTTCATGTCACTTCCGCTAGCATCATCATCAATATCTTGTCATAGATGCGCCACGTCCACATTAAAAATGGACTCCATCTTATCATTTGCTTGGTATTTATCTGATTCATCTGCACATTTCAAAGCTTGAAACACATTAAATGTAACCTGCTAATCATTCATGCGCATAGTTAATTCACCTTTATGAACATCAATCAAGACTCTACCTATGGCAAGGAACGGTATGCCCAATATAATTGGGACATTTAAATTTACCTCATAATCTAAGATAATAAAGTCAACTGGGAATATGAATTTATCTACCTTTACCAACACATCCTCAATCTTACCCTTAGGATGTGCAAAGGATCAGTCCGCCAACTAAAGTGTCACCATGGTAGGCCTTGCTTTTATGCCAAGCTTCATGAAAATAGATATTGGCATCAAATTGATGTTGGCTCCCAAGTCACACAGTGTCTTACCCATGAATCTGTTGCTAATGGTATACGAAGTAGTAAAACTTCTCGGATCTTCCAGCTTTGGTGGCAACTGATTTAGTATCATTGCACTACATCCCTCAATGAGAGCTACAGTTTTGAAATCACCCAGCTTCCTCTTTTTGGCCAAGATATCCTTCATGAATTTGATATAGTTGGCCATTTGCTCGAGAGATTCCACCAATGGTAAATTGATTTGCAATTGTTTAAGTACTTCTAAAAAAAACTTAAATTACTGATCCTGCTTGTGCTTTTGTAGTCTTTGTGGAAACGGTGGAGGTAGATAAGCATATGCTGGCTCTCCGGCTTTGCCAAGGTTCTACTGGCATTAGACTATGGTCTGGCATCAGACTGTGGTCTGGCATCGCTTATGTAATTTTCATTTTTCTCAGATTCCTTTGGTTCATCTACTAGTAGTTTCTTCTCCCCCTGGAAACTAGTTGGCTGCTTGATAGATGTCTCAGCCTCGCAATGTTTGCCACTCTATAGAGTCACAACTTTGCATTGTTCATTACATTTTTGCCTGGCATCCTCTGTATTGCTTGGCAAAGCTCCATGGGGTCGATTGCTGAGTGCATTGGCAATCTGTCTAATTTGTACCTCCAAGTTTCACATCGATGCTGCCAAACTCTGGACAATTGCATCATTCCTCTCCATGTATTCTGTCAAAGTCCCCTGGTTATTCCTTTACCCTGCATAAAAATTGTTTTGTGCCCTTTGTGGCATGGCGTTATGGTTGACTCCTGGCATGGCATTATTCTGACGCTGGGCATTATTGTTCTACTGTTGGGCACTATATTGGTTGCTTCCTTGATTCCCCCAAGCTAAATTTGGGTGTTACCTCCATCCTGTTTTGTAAGTATTGGAATTTGGATTATAATTACAATTAAAATTGCCAACAAAATTTACTGACTCATGGTTGACAGAGTAGTCTCTCGTGTGATGATCCTCTCCATATATTATACATAACGGGGCTAATGCCTTAACTTCTTAGGCCTTATGACTCTTTTGCTGAGTTCTCACCATGCTAGTAAGATTGGAAATTTCAGCAAGGATAGATATGAGCTCATCTATCTTTAATTTCCCACTAGTTTTAATTTTGGTCCAAAGTCTGGCAGTAGGATATTCAAAATCGTTGATTGAAATTCTCTCAAGGATGCCAACTGCCTCTGTATAGTTTTTATCAAGTAGTGAGCCATTTGCCGACGCATCAATAACTGTTCTGGTTTGCGCATTAAGTCCATTGTAGAATGTCTCCATTTGGGTCTATTTCGGGAATCCATGCATGGGAAATCTCCTCAATATATCTTTATATCTCTCCCAAGCATCATATAGGGTCTCATCATCAGCTTGCCTAAATGTGATGATCTCACCCTTCAGCTTGGCGGTGAGTTTAGGTGGCTAGAATCGTAACAAAACTTTCTGGCATAGATCTCCCCATGAGGTGACAGAACCAGGTGGCAAAGAACTTAGCCACGCTTTTGCTCTATCTCTTAGGGAAATGTAAACAACTTTAGCTTCACAGTATCCTCCGATACTCCAGGCTGCTGAAATAGCCGGCAAACTTTCATGAACTGCTTCAAGTGTTGCCTTGGATCTCTAGTAGGTGCTCCATCAAATTTTCCTACATTCAAAAGCGTTTGTATCATTACCGGTTTGAGTTCAAAATTGGGTGTATTTACCTCGGGACCAATTAGTACTGGCATCAAATTGTCAATGTTTGGTGCTGAGTGTTCTCTAATATGTCTCTCTTCCTCCACATTAACAGCTGGGGCAACAGGAGCTGGTGGGATTCTATTATTATTGGGTGGATTTCCTTATTGTTTAACACACCATTTCCTTCATTGCCTTGTTGAGCCATCTCTCGAATCTTTTTCTTTAACCTTTGCAAGGTTCTTTCGATTTCTGGATCGTATAGCAAATCTTTCACCACAGGGCAGTTTCTGGTCATAAACCGGTCAAAACAAAGAAATAAAGTAAAGAACAAAAGTAAAAAGAAGATAAGTAAAAATTTAAAAACAACAAACATCGTTGCAATCCTCGGCAACAATGCCAAAAACTTGTTCGGCTATGTGAGTGCTTGGCAAAAGGATGGAAAATGTATGAAAACAGTACCAAGACTAAGTCTTTTTCGTGCAAGTATACACGGTCTGCAAGTAATACAACAGTAAGCTGAGTTATCGATCCCACAAGGATTGGCCAAGAGTTTGATTGCTTTGCTTTTTTACTTGTCAAGGAAAAAGTGTTGGTTGATTTGAGGTTGTTTGAAAATAGTGATTAAAAGGAAAGAAGTAAAAGGAAAACAGTGTTGGCACAAGGAGAGTTTTAAATGAGTGATGAGCTTTGGCAAGGGATGCATTCTTTTCACGCTTTTTATGGTAGCCTTTAATAATTTTCTTCCTTGATATTATTTGCCGAGCAGATTCAAAGTTGGCATTGCCTCTGTCGATGGCAATACCCAAAACTAACCATGTAAAAACCCTTATATCTCTATAATGAAGTTTTTCATAAATCAATTTGATTAAGTCCCAATCTATACTCCTAAGGGGTAGACTCACTCCTGAAGTAAGTTCATCTACATGAACATCTTCAATCGAAGCATCTCCCTTAGTATCTAGCAACTGATTGTTTTCCCCTAAGTCTGTTACAATATTAAGGTGCAATAAGCATATTGTGCCAGCGGTTTCTTGGCACAGAATTTAGAAAACTGTAAAACATGTCAGATAGGGAAAACAATGCCAAGGCATTTTTTATTATTAAAAACTGAACATAAAAATAGCGTTCAACGCAACCATCCCCCACCAACTATTAAATTAGTTCATGGTGAGGGTATCAAACAAAAAACCTTCATTGTTTTCTAAAAACATCATCATTTAAAAATAAAAGTAATGAGACAAAGAGAATGGGCTAGAAGAGGGTCCGTCGATGCATCCCTTCAAGGTCTAGGCTCTCGGTCAAGCTGGTCAAACAACGTCTTCTTGATGCAGCCTCTCTAAGCTGATCGTTGATGATTGGTGAATGTGGATTATGTGCTTGCTTGAGTTTTTTAAATAGGCATGCAAGGATAACCTAGGATAAGCCTTGAAAATTGAATTTTGAATGCTCAAGGGATAAGAGATGTGATCATCTTATCCTATATTTGAATCCTAGGGCTGATGTCATCAAGGTCTAACAGCTACTTGGCTGGGCATCAAACTCCTCTTCGCTGCCAACCGGTGCTTTGGCAATTTTTGGTCCATCACTGCCAACAGCAACTCGGCATTCTCTCTGGTATTCCTTTCTTTCTGTGTTGCACTATTCTGCCATGCCTACAATAATGCCAACAAAGCAACCCTTCACACTGGCATATCACAATTCCTAACTTCTTATGCAAATGCATGAATTTTAAGGCTAAATGCAACTAAATGTACTTAAAGGAAAGCAAAGACGATGTGAAATAAACATATGATTTAGTACTTTTGAGGAGTTACCACCCGGTGTCACATAGCCTCGAGAACATACACTCTGAGTGAGGCTCAGTGTCACACAGACTCGGGAACATACACTCTCTCTGGGTGAGGCCCTGAGTCATATAGGCACAGGAATATACATTCGGCATCTCTAACCATGGTGTTGCAACACGTTCTCTGGGTTTCCAAATCCCATCAATCAAAGGTGACCCAACCAAACAAGTGTCCATACATCATTGGCATGATTACCAAACAAGTGCATTCACTTGGCACGCAACATCTCACTACCCACCAAGGATCTCTATGGTTACTAATAGAACAAGTCAATCAAAGTTTACCGAGTTGATAATACATTATCGAGGAGTACATTAATTATTCTCGTTAATTGTCTATATTAGTCCATGTTATCTCATTAATCAAGGTAACTTAGCCAACAAGTTCCCAAATGGCACACACACATTAATATATCATTAAGCGACCCTACGGTAGCTAACAATTTACAAGTCACCCATTTTTAATTACCAAGTTCTGACATATTATGGTCGTAAATAAAGGTAAATTATCAGTTTCACAGTTCATTTTACTACATTAAGAATCTATTAGGCCGCAACCCACAAATCATAAACCTCACAAACTTAAAACAAATATTTTTGGGTAGATTGCCTAGTGGGCACCGGTACTGGCCCTCGTGTACCGATACGGTCTGGAATTTCTTCAAGCTTTTGCGTACCAGTACGGATCGACCCGTACCGATTCAGCATTGCATGTCGTATTAGTACGGGTTAAACATCGTACCAGTACCCTTCTCTCTTCTTAACTTAGTTGAACAGTGTTCTTTAACCCAAGACATTTAGGTTAACGGTACGGGCTCCCCGTGTACCGGTATCAAACCTAGAAATGGCTTTCCAAGCTCAGGAAATTGTTTTCAAAGCCCCCAAATCGCAACCACTAACCCCTTAATTCGATCCTACATCTTATTAAAGTTATTTAGGGTGGTTTGCTACAATTTTTACACATTATTAACATTTAATTCGAAATTTACCATTAACAATGCTTTAAGCTACCAAAACACCAAATCTAGCAATCTCAAACCACAAAATCAAGCAAGGCAATCACTTTATGATCTTCAAGAAGAATAGGAGTCAGAGATGTACTGACCTTAAGCTAAAAATCTCGAAATGCACTTTTACCCTAAGCTTCTTCAACTTTTCCTCTAGGCTCAAGCTTGAAGAAACTCCCAAATCACTTCATCTTTCCACAAGATTATGAAAAATGAATCAATGATTGAACCAAGGGTTATATAAGGATCTACCAAGAATCTAAAACTCTTAAAATCAAATGAAGAAATACAAAAACCCTTAAAGCTTTAAACTTTCCAAAAACCCAAAAATGGCTATCTTACCTTTCCACCAAAATATTATACTTTTCTTGAAACTTGAGATATGGGGATTAACATGCTTGAATCTTATATCCCATAAAGAAGAAATGATGAAGAAAGCTTGGATCTTTGAGGGTTAGAAACTATGGTGTCTTGGAAGAAAGATGAAAAAAGAATGAAGAGAAAATTGTGAAGAACAATGGTGATATCACTCACACTTTCTTGTTGCCCCTTTAGCACCTCGTGTGACATCCCATTTTAAGGAAAAGTGATCAGCCTTTCACTTTAAAAAGGGTATAATTACCCTATAAAACCCCTTACTTTTTTCCTTGTCTCAAAATGGTCACATTCCAAGCTTATATGGTCCAATTCTCATCCAATAAGGCCCAAACTTGGCCCAATGAGTCCAATTACCCAAACCAACACGAAGGTCTATAACCTGGGTCAAAGCTCAACCGTTAACTCAAAATTTTGGGCCATTACAGTTTAAGTCCAAAATATTTTTTACACGATTTGGTTTTTTTCCTTTCATGTTAGACCCATTATCATACCATTGACCTCTTAAATTATCTATATCATAAACTTGTAAGAAGTCAATAAAAAAGTTGTAACACCCCTGACCAGGATATCACAATTGGGCCTCAAGCCCAAACAAAAATCATTTAAAATTTCTCGATCTAGGTTTAGCCCAACAAGGTATTTCTCGAGAACATTTAAAGCCAACAGTTAAAAATATAGATAAATAGTCAGCATGGTATTTCTAAAGTGCGGTACATGTGTTTAGTGAGCTATGTATTTATAGAACATTTGAACATTCGACTTGATTAATACAATTTCAAAAGTAAGAATTACATACTGGACAACATAAGGTCCTATAAATACATAGCTCACTAAACACATGTACCGCACTTTAGAAATACCACATGCTGGAATTCGTATTGATAGTGCTCCTCGGTCCCATGATCTGACGATCAACCTACGTACGGAAACAACGATTTCAAGCGTTGAGCTTACAAAGCTTAATGGTACATATCTACTCTACTATAATTCATGTTGATCATAAACATAAGCATGCAAGCTAGTACTAGCAAAAATGAGAGATAAATAAACACGTGGTGCTATCACTAGTCGCCTAAACATATGCTCTCAACATAGTAAAACATCATACATGGCCTACAAGGCCCAACCATACTCGGGATTACACTAGATCATCCGATCTAAAGCACACAAAGTCATAACCACAAACTTGGAGTAAGGCCCAGTGCCACACAGCTTCGGGAACATACACTCTGAGTAAGCCTCAGTACCACACAACTTTAGAAATGTACACTCTTTGGGTGAGACACGGTCCCACACATATTCAAAAACGTACATCCATGTTCAGAATCTCTCATTGAGCATCTTCGAATAAGACTTGGTGCCACACAACTTCAAGAATGTACATTCGACATCTCTAACCATGGTGTTGCAACATTTACTCATTTGGTATCCGGATCCCATCAATCAAGGGTAACACAACCAATTGAGCGTCCAAACAGCATACAATATGGACACGGTTACCACACAGTATTAATGATTACCAATATCTATGGTTTCTATAAATTATCAAGCCATCATTTAGGTTTAACAACTTGTTAATACATTATGAAAGTGTATATTAATAATCCTCAATTATTATCTTAATTAACCCATAATATCTCATTATCATCCCACATAAATTTCTATCTTTTATTAGCATTATAAATTATTATGTTCAATGAGTATCGGTACTCAAACATGAATATCAATATAGTACCCCGGGTACCGGTACTCATATGTGTATCGGTACAGATATTACTTATTGGAAATACTAGATTTCTACAAGTATCGGTACGAGTTGACCCCTATCGATACGGCCCCTAAACGCATAACAGTACGGCCAAAGCTCGTACTGATACCCTATATACGGGTTTGCACTATTTCCTTGAATTACGATTTTACAATA
The DNA here is from genome assembly GCA_019671005.1 of Hibiscus mutabilis. Taxonomy (NCBI): domain Eukaryota; kingdom Viridiplantae; phylum Streptophyta; class Magnoliopsida; order Malvales; family Malvaceae; genus Hibiscus; species Hibiscus mutabilis. Next base: position 25,254,876 of record CM033713.1, read on the forward strand.
TTTAATTCGATCCCTATAGCTTATGAAAGTTGTTAGGATTGTTTACTAATGCATTTAATTACTTCATATTAACTATTGGCTTTATGACCATTCATTCGAATATTAACAATTATCAGTTCATTTAATATAATTATCATCGAACATGCCAATTCATATCTCAAGTAGCATAACAAGTACATCAACCAATCAAATGAGTATATGAATATTCAAACGACCCTATACAGTCTCTAAAGCTTATGCGAGTCTCATCATATTCACAATATTGTCATGCCTCACACATATATCGAGTCTCATAATACCTCACAACATGCTTTATTCATCATCTACCTATTTCCGAATACTAACAAGCAAGGCAATCACATTTATGATGCTCATGAAGCAATAGGAGTTCAAGGTGTACTAACCTTAAGCCAAAGTGACAAATCCCCATCAAGCTCCTCCAATCATCTCTTTAATTCCAACATTCGAGTCCACCAAAACCTTAGATAAACAAATACGACTACATAATCCATTTCACAATGTCGGACTACTTTAGAGGATAAAACAAATAAAATAGCTTACTGAGTTTAAATCTGGCAAAAAAGACTGTACCATTGGACTCAGAACGTCGAGAAACCCCGGGTAGGGTCTCTCGTAAAAAGTCAACATCAGCCAATAGTCAACGACGACATAGAGGTCAACAGCGGCTGGCAGCACAATCAACGCAGCTCGCGGCGCGATCAATGTGACTTCAGTAGCTTGTCAACGTGGCTAGGATGGCTGGTCAATAAGGCTCATGGCTCGGCTGCTCAATGCGGCTCACGGCTCATCTTGGACGGCTTAGATGGCTTAACAGCCTAGGACGATGCCCACGTACAACCAACGGTGCGTGCAATGCGTGCGGTAGTCTTCGATGGCCAGACGGTGACGAAAAGCTTTAGGTCGTCTCTAAATCGACTTGGGAGGTCAACGGTGGCCTCAAAATACGACGACGAGTGGTGGTTCTTTGCGAACAAGCTTTGTCGTTTCTTCCTTCTTCTCACCCCAGCGAGTGGCGATAGGGCAACCATCGGTGGTTGTGTCTTGGCTAGCTACTCTAGATGGCATCAGTGATGAGCTTCCATGGCGGCCAAAACACCCTTGAATCGAAGCAAAACCCATTCCCCTCTCACTAAAACACCCCTACCATTTCTCCCACTTTTTTCATTTTCTCTCTCTTCAATCAAATCTCTCTTCCCTTTTTCCACCAACAACACCTATTTAAAATTCAAACTCTCTTATCCAAAATAATGGGCCCAACACCAAAGCCCTTAACTTAGTCTTCCAATATAAAGCCCCATAACCCAGGCCCGAGACCCAATTCAATAACCCAAAAATTGGGTCGTTACAAAAGTCTTTAATTTAAAAAAATAAAGAGCCATCAAAAATCTTATAATTAATGACATTTGTTTTTATGACTAGTATTAGGAGTACAATCCAACATCAGAGAAAAACTAAAGTCGCAAATCTTGATCCACATTCCCCGAGAAGTATATATTAATCTTAGCAAGACTCGCCTTTTGACTAGAAGCTATGCAAAAAAGGCGCAACACATTATCAATTATCGAGACTTGAGACATAGAAGCTTCGCCAAATAAGATCATGTCATCGGCAAAAAATAGGTGCAAAATCTCCAGTCCTTGACGGACTAAGCGAACCGGTTTCCAAGATTTGTGGGTAACCTCCGCTTGAATAGCTTGTGCCAATCATTCTATACAAAGCACAAAGAGGTACGGGGACAAAGGATCCCCTTGCCTAATCTCCCGCGTTGGAAGAAACAGAGCCGAAACTGAGACATTCCATAACACCTGAGCAGAAACCGATGAGACGCACCGCATAATTAACTGACAGAACACTGCTGTTAAACCAATATCATTAAGGGTATCATTAATAAACTCTCATTCAAGCCTATCATAGGCCTTTTCGAGGTTGATCTTTATAGCCATTAAACCCACCTTGCATTTCTTCAAACGCATGGAATGTATAACCTCTTGGGTGATTATTATGTTGTCCGTAATGGAATGCTCGGGTACAAAGGAAGTCTAACTATTGAAAATCTACTCAGGTATCAGAGGTTTGAGGCGATTTACTATATTCTTCGTCACAATTTTGTACAAGAGGCTTTCCTGCAAAAATATCACGCACAAAGCGGCATATGAACTAGCCTACAATCTCCCAATTACGCTAATAAAATAACGCATGCAGAACATCAGCCCCTGGTGCCTTCAAAGGTCCCATTTCGAGCACCACGGTCTTGACTTCCTCATCCAAAACTGAACGCGATAGCCCCCTAACTAAACCATCATCCATCGTGGGAAAACAACCCCTGCTTGCGTGGCTAGTGTCAATGTCCCCTGCCGATGTGAACAAATCCTTGTAAAAATCAATGGCTAAACTCTTTAACACCCCTTGATCTGATCACAAACTACCATTGGGCAATTTAAGAGCTTGAATATAATTTTTCTTCTACGCTTCATTGTACAGTTGTGAAAATATTTTTTATTTTTGTCTCCACAATGCACCCATTGTGCTCTAGACTTTTAGAGCCAAAAACTCTCATTTTGGAGTAGAATAGCATCTAATTCTGCGTGTAGCGTCCAGTTAAACTAAAAAATTCGAGTGCGCAACTCTGAGAGCCTTATCAATCCCCCGAAGGTGAGTTAACAACTCCCTCTTCTTCTTACCAATATGCCCAAAGATGGAGATATTCCAGTCCTGGACCTTAGAAATGAAACGATCCACATTAACCGATACCTCATGCTCATTGTCCCACAAATCACACAAAAACTCCTCAAATGTTGGATGATCTTGCCAAGCTGCTAGGAAACGAAAAGGGCACTCATCTCCAACACCCTCCAGTTGTGGAGAATAAAACCAAAGTAAACAGTGATCCGATCCCACTCTATCAAGGTGGGTCACAATAGCCATCTGAAGCAAGTTAGCCCAAGATTCATTAAAAAGACATCGATCTAGACGTTTACTAAGCCCTTCTTGCATCCATGTAAAGTTTAGACCTCGGTACTCAACCTCCATCAAACTTGTATCGAAGATGAAGTCACTAAATAACTTACTAACACCATTACCCCTAGATGAACCACCATCACGTTTCTCCCTCCTCAAAATGGTGTTAAAATCAGCTCTCAAAAGCCAAGGTTCTCTTGCATCAGGATTCAAGTCAGCTAATTGGCTCCACACATGTTTACATATTGAAACAGTCAGACTCGCATAAACAACTGTGAAGAAAAACCAACGCGAAACACCAATCTGTCAGACTCGGCCGTGTATAAAATGATTTGAGATTCGAATCACTTCGACCTGTACCGAGTCTTTTCATAATAGCCACACACACTCCCGCTCAGACCTCTCGCCTCAACCCGAAAAGAGTTAAAGAAACCCAAACGCGATATAACTTTGTCTGTCGTGGCACCACTAATTCTTGGTTCAAAAGGGCGACAACATGCGGATTGCTCGTTCTGCAAAAATCTTTATAATGAAATTGAAAAAAGGGCTAGCGGCCCCTTGACAGTTCCAAAAAAGAAAATTAATCATTGGTAAAGAAAACATGAAGAAACAAGCCCCTTATTGTATCAAGGCCGTCCCTTATTGTATTGCGACCCTACCTTGACAAGCCCGTTCAGGACCGAGCAATGGTGGACCGAGCGATGATATGAGCAATCCCTGAGGAGCTACCAAGTCAAGGATGCAAGTTAAGATTCTTTGGAAAGACGATGGAGGCCCTATCCAGAAAGTGTCCTCATTTGGGACGAAGCAATGTCTACTCACGACATTCCTGGTAAGTTTATTTAGCTCTTTAGGGGGAAGTGGTCTGGTTTCGGGTCTCCACCATCCCCCTCGCCTGGGCTAGCGATCGAGCTTCCTTGGTGTAAGTGACCTACTCCTAGGCCCATGTAGGGCCTAGGTGTGCGGGCAGTGGGGTCTAGTGGTTGGCTCACTGTCCCCTTGGGATAAATACCTAGGGACGATTTAGGGTCATAGGGCCTCATATCGTGCTCGTGGCTGAAGTACGAGGTTGGAGTGCAGCTATCGCTAGGCCATGCGGGATTCGAAACTCTAAAGCCTTGGCACATTGTGACCCTGAGAAGGCTAGACCGAGATAACTCCTTGCACAATGGGGCATGAGAAAGGCTAACTTGTCTAGGTAACACCCATTTCAAGTGTCGCACAGCTTGCCAACCGAGTAAAAAGTGGCATGTCTGTGACACGTGGTATTAGAGAGAGAATACGATGGACAATGTAGTCATGTGACGGTGGTGTTTGGCTATGACTTTTGATACAGTGGTGCGTATTTGTTAACCGAACGCCATAGTGCTCATGTGCCAACTTGAACACTGTGATGCTTTATTCAGTGGATGTGGTACGTGGTGACGCCAAATGAATGTGTAGCAAAATAAGAGTTAGACTATTTGTAGATCAGTTGGTCTCACGCCAAGCTCTCCCACATGTGGAGTAGTCAGGTGGATCATCATGACAGGCAAAAAAAATAAGAGACTTTTTCTATGCACAGAGGTGCTGGATTGTGGATTCTACGACAAGCGCTCCGATAAATAGAATAGGCAGGGTCGAATGACAGTAAACCAAGCGCTCTTTAGACTAGAGTAGGCAAGGTGGGGGACTAAGCCAAGCGCTCCCATGTGGGGAGCAGGCAGGGTGGTTGAATCCTACGTCAAGCACTTCTCTTCAAGGAGTAGGCAGGATGGTGTAATGTCACGCCAAGCGCATCCATCAGTAGAGTAGGCATGGTGGTCTAGTTTTACGCCAAGCGCCCTGTGAGGGTAGGTAGGGTGGCTATCGGTAATAGTGATGCTTATTTTGATACACTGTCTTGTGTTAGTAACCTTTGCTTATTGATGTTCGTTTTATCTTATTAGCACAAGGACGTGTGCAGCCTGAAGCATACAACGTGCTTATTTCTGTTAATCTAACATATTGGTGCGGTAGAGTCGGAGACAACTTGAGACAGTTCTATAGTTACTTTATGTTCGGGGGAATCAGTGCGGTAGAGTCGTGTTCCTCAAGGTTGTAGATTCGCTCATTGATAAAATCAAAGGATTATGATAAAACTCGTTTGTTGTGGGAGTACTTTGGTACAGTGTGATTGTCTAAAGGTGTAGGACAAGACTCTTAGAACCTCGAACTATTTAATGAAGTGGTCAAAAGATCGCGGCGATCGTTGTATACTGGATAGAGTGGCCCCCATTGAAACATAATAGAGTAAAAGGGTGTGTCGAGTTATTGGTATTCTCCCTCCTGTTAATGTGGACTCTTTTAAGCGGTAGACACACCATGGGTTCTCGAGGGAAAAATCTGTTACATTGTCAAATAAAATCAAGGAGCCTAAGGGGGAATGCTTCCCATAGCTAATAATTTGTCCGTAAATGGCAATTTTCTCAAGACACATTGGGTCTTAAGGTAGAAAGGAATGTGTTGCGATGTGGTAGTTTAGACCAGATTCTTCGGCAATAGATTGTAAATATGGGATGACAAAGGTTGTGCGAGTCAATACAGTTTTATCTTGGATAGGAAAAAAACTCATTTTGGCACGAAAATCTTCCTTTAATGGGGATGCTGGCTATGGTAAGGCAGAATGCTATTTGTAAAGCTACCCGTTTGGGTGAGAAACACCAGGGTGGTATAACTTGGTAATGTGGGTGTATCTAAGAAAAGCTCTCCTCAGAAGTTCCTTCACAAGCAGAGCCAAAGAGTGAGCGTGTGACAGACAAGCTCGAGGGGTATGTGGTAATGGTTCAAGTACAATTCAGATTTCACCCAAGTGTTACAAAATCCCCAATTTGGGAAGTGGTGATATGGGCTACTACCGACAAGCTATTTGGTGGGGCAAGCTAATAAAGCCATGGCTTAGGTCAAAACTGATGTATGGACCGAGAGATCGGAAGCAAAAACCTTGTTACCACGGATATGTCAGTGTTACCCAAAAAGAGAAATGTGGTGATAAAGGATTTTATAAAGCACCTCATAGAGTTTGGCAATACGGAGCGTGAATTGCAGTGGGGGACGTACTAGAAAGTCCCATGGAACTTGTAAGGTATATTTCATTTTATTGTTAGGTAATCGAGCTAACCAATGTCGTGGTCAACTTTTTTCTTTGTGTGTGTTATGAAGGCAAGTATTCCTATTAATTCCTTGAGGGATGTGGGACAATCGATTAAAGAATCCGACAGTTTGAAGGATTGGCAGGTGTCAAAAGCCCTGGTCGTATGCAACAGAGATAAATGTCAACTTCAAGTAACAAAGAAAAACGTGGTACAAATATCACACCCGCTTGTAAAAGATGATATCTGTGCAAGCACTATGATTTTGTATGTGTCGACAGAAATGGTGACAAATGAGAAAATGTGGAACGAGTATTGCCCCATAGAGGGAACACACCCAGATGCTGGGACGTCAACACAGGGTGGTGGGTCGATAGACCCTAGTCAGTTCGAGGAACTTGAGGCCGCAGGGGCTGCTATGAGAGCTATGGCATCAAATGATCGGCTTTGAGCAATAGAGGAAACACAAAAAGAGTTGACCCAAGCTATCAAAGATTTTGGTAATGAAGGCAAATAAGCATTAAGTCATATGAAGTTTAACTAGATGAGATCAAGACTCAGGTTAACTTGATACAGATAGCTATGGGTAATTCAATGACAGCAGATAAGGGTCCGAGGACTAGGGTTTCGGAACCTTAGTGGTATGAAGGGAACAAAGATGCTAAGGAGCTTAAAAATTTCTTGTTCGATGTCGAGCATTATTTTCGGTATGCGCATACTAAAACAGATGAAGACAAGGTCTCGGTGTATCTAATAGGGGACGCCAAGTTGTGGTGGCGGTCCAAGTTTATTAGTGGTGTTTGTTCTATCAAGATATGGAAAGAGTTGAAGGAAGAGTTAATGAGCTCCTTCTTTCCCGTAAATGTAGAATATAATGCTCAGAAGAAGCTAAGGGATTTAGCGAATACAGGCTCTTTTAGAGATTATGTAAGAGAATAAAGAGGTATTGATCCTACATGAGAATACTTTACTGACTAGATGTCGTGGGCATATGGGGAAGAGTTTGGTATCCTGCGAAAACCTAAGTCACACGTAGAGGGCACTAGTGAGACATCATTTTGAAGTTCACAACACGAGACTAATGTTGATATGATGTTTGTGAGGTGCTGATACAGGTTCTTTTGCTAGCGTGATAACAAGATGAACTTTTTTTTAATAAGTAGATAATGGGGAAGACATCAATAGATGGGGGAAACTAACTTACCCATAGAATATAGGCCATGTGTGCCAAGAGATCCAATGTGTACTTTTGTGCTTAATCAACAGTTCTGTCTGTTACAAAGGGAGTGAAAGAGAAACGAAATAAGGGGGCAACTTGATTGGCTATTACAAGGGCCATAGGAGACCATTAAGAAGTTCTAGTTGGGGCATATGACCATCTATTTGCTACTGGAACAAGGGCAAGGTTGTTCGAGAGAATATTGGTGTGCATTCACTTGGAAAATGGTGTAGGTATAATTGAGTAAGAAGAAAACCTCACGAGTGGATGATATTAGCTTGTTGTAGTGACTGCATTCTCAAATAGTCAAAGCACATGAGGTATACATACAAAGGTATACCATGATTGGTGGTAGCATAAGGCAATGTGTGCCAACCAGATATCATACGAGACTTGTGTGAATATGTTTTCATTGATAAAATTGCTTGTATATCTTATAATACAGGATGTATTGAGGAGAACAAAAGGCAAGTACAATTACATACGGTATTGGCAACTAGAGATCATCTTTGCATTATTAAGCAACCAAGTGCAACAAGAGCATGTACTGGCAAACTTGGGTTAATATTGATGATATATGTATGGTGACACATTCAGTACTTTGGAGGTCTCGGTACGGGATGAGGCAAAGTTGGCAAAGATGCTTAACGCTGAGGAGCAAGCCATTGAGTGATGAGTCATAACACGTTTGCTCATGGCCAGGTATGTTACTTTTGTATTTGTGTAGGTTAATGGGCGGATCGTGAAGCACAAAGAAACTACAAGGCACTTGTTCGAGTGGATCCATGGTTCGTTACTTGTCTTTTTCTCGAGCCACAATCGGAGTAAAAGTGGGGGAGCATGAATCTAAAACTCAACATGAAAGAAGTGGAACTGGGTCGTAATGAGTCTGTGGTCAGTCTACACAATTACGAATGTGCAACATAGTCATTAAGGGAGATAGAAAAAACTCAGGATCGAGGCTTGAATTAGTGCTTGAATGATCAAATGGCGGGACAAGAAAAACATATCAAATCGAGCACGAAACGAAGATGTGTTGCCGCAGATGTCCATATCAGCTCAACAACTGATGAAGAACTAGTGTCAACATCAATGAGAACCATCCCTTCTTGGACTACATCGATGAGGGCATCGATAGAGGAAGTGGGGGAGAATGTCAGAACCATCCCTTCTAGGGCTACATCGATGAGGCCAGCGATAGAGGAAGTGGGGGAGAATGTCAAGGTCATCCCTTATTGTATTGCGACCCTGCCTTGACAAGCCCGTTCAGGACCGAGCGATGATATGAGCAATCTCTGAGGAGCAACCAAGTCAAGGATGCAAGTTAAGATGCTTTGGGGAGACGATGAAGGCCCTATCCAGAAAGTGTCCTCATTTGGGACGAAGCAATGTCTACTCACAGCATTCCTGATAAGTTTATTTAGCTCTTTAGGGGGAAGTGGTCTGGTGTCGGGTCTCCACCATACCCCTAGCCTGAGCTAGCGACCGAGCTTCCTTGGTGTAAGTGACCAACTCCTAGGCCCATGTGGGGCCTAGGTGTGTGGGCAATGGGGCCTAGTGGTTGGCGCACTGTCTCCTTGGGAGAAATACCTAGGGACGGTTTGGGGCCATAGGGCCCCATATCGCGCATGTGGCTGAAGTACGAGGTTAGAGTGCAGCTATCGCTAGGCCCTGCGGGATTCAAAACTCTAAAGCCTTGGAGCATTGTGACCCTCAGAAGGCTAGACCGAGATAACTCCTTGCACAAGGGGGCATGAGAAAGGCTGACTTGTCTGGGTAACACCCATTTCAAGTGCCACACGACTTGCCAACCGAGTAAAAAGGGGTATGTCTGTGACACATTGCACTCGCCCAATGCACCAATGTTGCCCACAATATGAAGCTTAGACTCGTGCCCAGGTACCCCCTCTTTTAACGTTAGAAGTAGCACTAATGGCTGAACTCACAGAGATTCCCACACCATCACCCCCACTGTCGATTAAACACCTTGAGGCAGAACTGGCATCCAATCAGAGAGTCGATATGGTAGAGGGGCGCGGTTTTTTTTACCTTTACGAACTTTAAGCCCTTTCTCAGTTCCATCCGAGACTGCTTTCTTCGAACTGTTTGCCTTTCCACCCCATTGAGCGAGCCTTAAATGTTGCTTCTCATTAGCCACCTCTAAAATTGTCAAAGCCGAGTGATTCCCAGATACATGAGCAGCATTGTGCTTAACAACATGTGGAGCCAGCTTGGAACCCAAAGCCACAAATTCAATCGAGACCACAGAAGGTCCAACCGGTGTTTTGCTCTTATTGTCCCTCCAGAGGTCACCCCTTGCAACTTACAAACCTTAAAACTCAGTCCTACAGAAGTACATATAACCCTCGCATCCTGCGAAGTAACATCCCCACTAAGCTTCATGTCATCATGACCCTAAAGAGTCGATCCCTCAATAACAGAAGCAGGCACTTGGGTATGAACGAGAAGGTTAGCCCTATTCCCACACTCAAGACCTTCGAGAACTGAAAAACGAGAGCCAAAATCACCAATCTTGATCGTGTATTCCCCTCTACGAGAAATATTCTCCCGACGCGGCTGACCTCTCCGTTTCTCTGCAATCATCCATGGGCCATAAACTGGATCATGATCTTTTACACCCTTTGTTCCAAACCTAGAGACTCGGTGGTATCGTCAACCATTTTTTGTCGCATTTCCCGTTTAAATTTCACACATCTCCTTTACATGGCCATAAACGTCGCATTGAAAACAAATGTTCTGGAGACCCTTATATTCCAAATGTTGCATTACCCCATCAATTTGAACACAAGGGATAAGTGTTTTGTCTAAATCGACCATCACCGAAAGCCTCTCAAAACACCCTCTAAAACCCGTATGGGTGCTATAATTGATCCTGACAACTTTGCCTATCAAATTAGCTATGTAGCGAAAAAATAAAGATAAAGAAGTCTCGAAATTGACACCCACACGACCACCCTGGATGGATGACTTTCATATGCAGTGAATTGCTGACTCTATGGTTGCACCGTGAGGTAGCTGCCAAAAATCGTCCACGGACCTTCTGTCAACACGTGCACGTAATTAGCTTCTTTCGCAAACATAATCAAATAATAATCATTCTCTAAATCGACAACCTAAAGTGTCCCTGTAATTGTCACAACGATCGAATCTTTCCCATCAGCATGCGATAACCAATTGGACAACCCAACATACGAACAATGATAGAACGTCTCATACTGTGATCAATACGATCGTGAACCCTTTCAGAAAAGGTCACAGACAAGAACGGGCCACTCCGGTCAACATCCACGTCTGATTCCTCTACAACAACATCATCTAACCTAGGCATATGGTCCGGATCCGCATCCTATTTCTCCAATCCCCTCACTGCCCCAGCATACGATATTTGCTACGAAAAAGTCTAATTTCCATCCTCATGAGCATCGCTGCCCGCGATACCGTCACCCTCACCACTCTCTAACATCATGGCATCACCGTCATCCTGGCTCTCTGATTCAAGCAAAGGGTTTATGTGTTGATTCCGGCCTTTTTTAACCACCCTACTCTAATCCGGCGATAGAGGCGAGCCATGTTGTTCCAGTGATGGAGGGTACTCAAACATACCCCCGAAAGTCCTCCCATCAGCAGCCCCATCAAGTGGATCGACCAGTGAATTCAACAGAGGATCCGCCGGTGAAATAATGTTCGGTATAGGGTTTCCATTAGGGTCCGGTGATGCATCGTCCATGATTTTTGTATAGAATGGGTTTCCATTAAGAAACTTTTCTTGTACTCTGCATTTAGCTTGGTGGGCATGAAAGTTGTCCTGTAAGTTGTTAATTTTCGAACACAAAAATTTATTAACGATCGGTTTAATATTAGTTCATAATCAGAATTTTTTTCATCTTTTTCTTTATAAGCATTGAACTTAACTTATTCTAGACCCTTTTTATGCGAGACCATGTGCATTCGCTCTTATTGTATATGTCCAGGACCACCCTGATATAAATAGATGCATGATAGAATTAAGATTAATTACAAGTAATCCTATAAACAAAAAAAAATAAATTAATTATCTAATCTAATTTTTAACTAGAAAATCTAATTTGTTACAAAACCAATTATCTAATCTAAATTCAAACTAGTAAAACTATTTTTTTAACAACTAATAAAACTAATTAGTTAGAATAAATCAGAAGAAGCCTAACAAAAACGTCAAAATATTTCTTTCTACCTTATTCTAATGTTTTTAGGCTAAAACTGAAAAAAAAAATATTTCTCCACTCCATGCATAAATATTTGTTGTGCTATTTTTAATATTTAATGTATTTGTATATTTAGAGTATTATAAGTTTATATATAATATTTCATAAATTTATAATTCATTTCTAGAGTATAATAATATATGATTTTATGCATATATAATTCATTTTACATATGTTTTGACACATTTGTATTTATATTTATCATCTTAGTTGTTATCTTCATGTCACATACTGCTTTACGAATTTATTATTGTGAATCATTTAAAAAGATAATTCATACGTTAATAATCGTTAATAATATGTTTTGATTCATAACCTTTTTATACTTTATCAGATTGATTCAATTTTTTTTAAAAATCAAGTGTTTATATCATGTATTAAATTTTTCTGTAAATATTCACGTTAATAATTCGCATTTTTCATAAATATTTATCTTATCAGATTGATTCAAGTTTTCCGTAAAAATTACATGATTACAAAGTAGTATATATTCATATCTTTTCTAAATTCTTTGATAAGACACATACCTTGAAGATAATACTACTCGAACTTTCGAACTTGGGTCTCCTAAGAAGAACATTATCCTCTTTTTTACTGAGACCAATAATTAGATTTAGTTTATTTTTTACTTTTAAATTTATTTATTTATTTAAGAATTAAATTATGCATCTAGCAAGGGTAAAGCTCGGGAAAAAATTGAGGTCGAAATTAAATTACAATTTTTTAAAAAAAAAAATAAATTATTATTATTACTATTATAGTTTATAATTATATAATTTTTTTGAACAAAGGAAGGGGACTGCTCCTGCTGGGAATTGATTTTAGGACCTAGGGGAAGAAAGGAGGGGAGTACTCATATTGAGTTTAGAATCCAAGACCTAGGAGAAGAGAAGAAGTATGTGAGAAAGCTCTGGCCACTCGGCCATCATTGTTTTCTCAATAATTATATAATTTTTAAAGGGATTAAACTGAAATTCCAATATTTGAGACGTAAAATACAATTTTATCGTTATTTTGACTTTATAACTTAATCTTTTAAAGGGGACCAAACTTGAAATTTTACCATCAACCCTTTGTTTCCGCCCCTGACGTTTACCATATTCTAATACAATTAATCTGAACGAGTACATTAAGAAATCTCTTAACATTCTGTTACAATTAAACCATCCTGTTCCACTCATGACATCTTGTTTTGTTGAGTCTTTTTGTTAATAAAGAATTTTAAAATGTCTGAAAGTGATATATTTAATATATTGGCTGAAGATGAGATTATTTATATAGTAGGACCATGGTATATTGGTATTATTAGCTAATTCTGCTGGCATGGAAATCCCACCGCTCCTAATCATTGTTGGATCCGACTAATACTTAATAATACGGATTGAGGCAATAAGTGTTAAGTAAGTTAATATGTTAAATTTTAACGTTGTGAATGAAGTAAATTAGATTAGGATAATCGTCTAATAATGATCTTCTATAATATCCGATTTAGATTAATCAATAATTAGATGCCAATGGTTATACAAAAAAAGCACGTCATATTAATTAACTACTACTATTAGAGGGGAGCATTTGATCGAGTCGAGTAAAAAAAAAATTAGTTAGTCTAGTGGTGAGTCATATTTTATAGCTCAAACTTTATTTGTTTTTTTTAGTCGAGTTGTTTGAGTTTCTGTTCAAATTTAATTGTAAACTTTTTATAATTTATGGTACTAACTAATTCTTATTTAAACGTCTTTCTATAAACATATACAATACGTAGACATATATATTTCATATATGATATATATATATATATATCGGGATGAATTGAGAGACTTCACTCAAACTTAAAAACTAATCCACCAATTACTAAAAATTTCGAGCTATTCGAGTTTCTATTTTATAACTCAACTTTTATTTGAATTTTTTTAAATTAACTCGAATCAAATTAAGTCATGTTTTTTTGCGTCCAATCAAATAATTTAATTTTTCAAGCCTAGCCAAGTTCTACTCACTCCTAACTACTCTTTTGCTTTATGGACATAGTAAATGTTCATTATTATTATTTTTTTACAAATTAAAATTAAAGTACACAAACGATCATTGAATTTTATTAAAAAAATAAAATGGTAACCAAACTTTCAAATATTACAAAATGGCAATTAAACTTTATGTATTGTAACAAAATGATAACTCAGCCGTTAAAGGCCGTTAATAGGACAACGTTGCAATTATAAAAATTTGGATAATAACACATTTAGTCTTCTATATTTATAAATTCAATCAATTTAGTCTAATTAAAAAAATAATAAATTTAATCCATTTTCCTCCTCCATCACCTTCATCTTCTCAATCATTTCTGCAGATTTGAACCACAAAAAAGTACTATAAGGTTAATACTACAGGCCGTGGTTTTAAACCAATACACATGGATTTAGATCCTTTTTTTTTCTCCACATAAGCAATTTACAGTGATCAAAGAGTTGTAAAAGCCTAGCTAGGTGTATGGGTGCTGTGTAAGAAAGCATGTTTCGAGTATCAAACCTCAACATAGGAGACATCCTGGTTCTGCAAGCCCATGCAGAACAAAATAGAGGCCTGAACATATGTTAAAGTAACTTGCATCTTCTCCTGGAAATACAAGTGTGCGAGAATTGATAAAAGGTCGGTGATCTGAAAAGGAAAAAACAAAGTTCTTAAAGAGGCAAATATTTCTGGAAGCCTAGCGCAATCATTTATAAGCAATATACGTTAAATTCTTTATGCACATTAGATCGCCTTTAACAAGCAAAATTTGTATATAATAATGTTACTAAATTAAGTTTCACCGTCAATATACATAAAATTTCTATATTCTGCAAGGTCTAATTGTAGTTTTCGTCATTGAATGGAAATAAAACGGCATTGCCCTACACATCCCTAAGGGCCTGAGAGCAGTATGGCAACTTGACAGTGGATTGCAAACACCCAGTAATGCTTTACTTTTCCCAACAAGTAAATTTCTCAAACTAAAGAACATAAATAAAAAAACAGATATGCTTCATTGTTAAGTGCAGATGCCATAGTTTGCTATTGATAATGATATACCACTGAGGCATGGAATAAATTTATAAACAAATCACAAAATGTAGTGATATGCAACATTTTATATTAGAAGACTTATCGAGAGACAAACGTTGCAGCAGATCAAAGGCAACCGCAGCGGTCAAAGGCCAAACGTTGCAACAGATCAGAGTACTCCCGCAGTTCCTTTTTTTCTCGTTTGGTTTTGTTATGAGATGTTAAGTAATTGTTCAGCAACTGCAGTTTTGTCCTTTTTTGGGTTGGAGAGATTTGTTTCTGCAGAAATGATTGAGAAAGAAGAAGATGATAGAGGAAAAGGGGTTAAATTGATTGTTTTTTTAATTAGGATTAAATTGATTGAATCTATAAATATAAATGACTAAATGTGTTATTATCCAAATTTTTATAATCGCAACGTTATCCTATTAACGGCCTTTAATGGCCGAGTTACCATTTTGTTAAAAAACATAAAGTTTAATTGTTATTTTATAATATTTGAATGTTTGGTTACCATTTTATTTTTTTTAATAAAGTTTAGTGATTATTTGTGTACTTTACCCTAAAATTAAACACAATATAAAAATATAATTATTTTTTTGAAAAATAAAATATAATTAAATTGTTCTATAAAACAAACATAATACGAAGAAGACGATGAGGTTAGAGAGAATTGTGAAGAAAAAAGTTTATGAAAAATTTAGGCTTTAGATACAAATTGACCCTTAAACTATAGTTTATTCCTAGTTTAACCCTCTATGTGTAATTTGTTAATGGCCTATAAGGGTCATCCTTTTTTAACGTCATAAGCAAAAAGGGTCAAAAACAAGTGATGGAATGAAGCTTTAAATACCACATTTAATCAAATAAACTTTAAGGATCAGAATTAAATTATGATTTAGGGACCAATTTGTTCATTTAAGAGAATAAAAAGATTAAATTTATTAATGTGATATGCAAATATTTCTATTTTAAATCTTGCATTATGTACACGTTTAAAACTAATCACATAATTAATAAGATGAACAAATTCTAAAGAAAATGACATGGACAACTATGATTAATCCATACTACAATCTCCCCTAAAAACTTTTCCCTACAATCCTCTCCTCTAACTAGCAATAGCAAATGTCTGGTTTACACTTTACAAGGAATACTAAAGGTGTGTTTGGTTCACAAAATTTTAAAGTACTTTTGGGAATAGGATTATTGGAATATAACATTACCTTGGAAATGTTACATTACATTGTTTGGTTTATTTGGTAGGAATACAAAATTATTGTGTTTGGTTTGAGGGATTTAAGATTACCTAAAAGCAAAGTTTACCAAATTGTCTATGTATTATATGTTCTTTTTAATATGTTAAACTTGCGATATTAAATTAAAATATCTACCTAAAAAGTTATAGAATAATTTTTGTTATATTGTCTATAATTTGCAAAAACAATGTATTTATCATATTATTAATATAATTATTATACTAAAAATTTAAAAATACATTTTATATTCGCATACTCTCGTTACTCTCTATTAAAATAATTTTGCGAATTTTCAAATGCTAAACGTTTAATATGTTCAATTTCTTAATTTATGACAGATTGTCAAATAAATTAAAGTAAATAATAAAATAAATCTAAAAGTTGCAAAATAATAATAAAAATTTTAGATCATAAATTTAACATACTAAAATATTTTATAATATGATAAACATTTTATAAATCAAAGAATAAAATTAAAAAATTAACTAATAACTTACTAATTCTCAAGCAATATGCAATCCAATATATAACATATACACATCATAAATATAATATTAATAAAAATATATTAAACATTTACAAATATTTAAATATGTGTAACACCATTTAAATATTAAATTAATATTGAATAAAAATATTTAATTAATTTATATCATAAATAATTAATCATCTAATTAAAAATTCAAATAAATAATCTATATGAACAAAATTTATTAACTTAGGGGCAATATAGTCTAAATTGGTTAAAATTGACAAATACCTAAAAAATTGGTAGGAATGACATTCTCACCATTTAGGGAGAAAAGTGATACCATTTGGAAAAGATTATTACCACATAAGGGTAATAATCTTTTTCGCGAACCAAATATCTCCTAAGGGTTAAATTCAGGAATAGAGTTAAAATACATAATACATACTTGAAGGAGTAAAACATTTCAATTTAAGGGCAATTTATAATTATCTTATAAAATTTTTAAATTTATTATATAAATTAAAGATAAAATATTTTTGTGTAGAATTGGGCACAACAATCCCTCCCATTTATCGAAGACTTTTGTGTCTGGTTAAATTAAAAAAAAAATCGAGTGTAAAAAAATAGTAAATATAATCAACAACTAGTTGGATGTAGGGGTGTTCAAAAATACTCAGTCTAGTCTATTAACCCGCCGATCCGGTCAAAAAAATCAGGATATTTTTATAATTTTTTCAATTTTTAGGTTGGATACCCGATCCATCATTTCTCGGATCAGGCTCGGACCACAAAATCTTAAATTTTTGAGTACCCCATATATATTTGAATTTATAATATTTTTCTTCTTCATCCTTCTGCATTCTTCATCCCTGTGTAAGCTTTTTCGTTGGGCTTTAGCATGATCGTTTCATACCACAGTCCTTTATTTTTTATTTTCTTCTCATCCCGGAAATATATGAAAACCAGAGTTGCAAACACCTTAACGCATAATCGTTTCAACACTGTAAAATTCACCAACATTTAGAGTTGTAAATATGCTAGAACAAAAGTTGTGGTTTTTAAAGGTGTTTGGATTATGTGTTATCACTGTAAGTTTTTCTATTATTTTAATTATTTAGAGTTGCAAATATATTAGGAAAAATGATTTTTAAAAGTGTTTGAATTATGTATTATGAACCTTTAAATTTTTATTTGTTTTATTTTATATGTGATTCTTTTTAATTTTTAAAAAATAAAAAATGTGAACCGGGCACTTAGTACCCAAATTTTACTGGTACTCAATAATTACAGGTCGAAAAATATGATATCAGAAAAATTGAATACCCGGCACTTCGGGTACTCAGATTTAAACACCTTTAATTAGATGAGGTGTTAGATCTTTCTGGCAAGATCAAATGTTTGAATTTTAACATTATAAATAAAAAATTGAGTAAAAAAAATTATCTCTATAATGATTATTGCAATACTTGATATGTATTAATAAAAAAAATATCAATGATAAATACCAAAAAAATCAAGGAGAGACCATTGACCTCGGAAAGGTCCCGTGATTTTAGGCCATTTACTAGGGACCAAGCTGTCACACAAGATTCCATCACTCTCCTTTGGACTTATTATTCTCAATATTTGGAATCAACTCCCTCACACCGTATGATTAAAATCTTGATATTAACATTTTCATTTTTGTAATCTTATTTTTCTTTTTGGATAAGTATCAAACGTACATGCATATTTATATTTCATATACATTTTTTTGAATAACCTCATTATCATAGAGATTAAGTACCATTGACACCTTAAAATAAAGAATTATAATTTTTTTTATTTGTTCTTGTAGTAATTTTTTATAATTGAATTTATCATGTGTTTTTAGTTAATGGTTATTTAGTTGATCTATTACTGCTTTGAATTGTTGGGTTAATTCTCTTATGTTGACATATTATAGTAATCACCTCTAATATATTGTGCTTTAATTATGATAAAATTAATTGTCAACATGATGTCATGTTCTATTATTTTAATGTTGATGACAGGACGGATTTATGTGGGGGTGGGGAGGGGCAATCACCCTCCACTCCCGAAGAATTTTTTTTTCATTTTTGTCTCTCTATATAAATTTTTTTAAACATTAACTTATTTATGAATTTGCTCCTCCCACTTTTAAACATTTATAATTTGTCCCCCCAAACTCTACATCCGGCTCCGTCCCTGGTTGATGATGGTTATACTTTATCCCGAAAGTGATGTTTGTTTATATTTTATTTTTCTGAGTTGTTTGCTTAATTTTTTTAAATCTTTTTCTTCTATAGTTATACTTTAAGTATTAAGCTGTTATTTTTTATTATAATTTTAATAAAAATATCATATTAATATAGTTACTGTATTTAAATCTTATAAATTATATATTTTGCTTGAAATTATTAAATTTTATTACATTTCATCTTTATTTATTGAAAACAAAAAACAAAGGTATTTCCACCACAATGTCTTCAATTGCAACAAAAATGAATCACTCTAGCAAAAAGATTCTGTTTGTCTATCCACTCTCCAAATAACCCAGCTAAGTTCATCAGAATCATGGGGATGAAACCCAATTTGATCTTATTTTTCTGGCTTTTCTCTTGTTTGTTTTCTTCTTTAACTCTTGCTAGGTTTCCTTCTTCCGCCATTAGAGCAGAGCTTGCTCGAAGAAATAGCAATAAGCCTTACAAAGCAAAGTATTTCACCCAAATTCTCGATCATTTCAACTTCAATCCCAAGAGTTACCAAAGATTTCAGCATAGATATTTAATCAATGACACTTATTGGGGCGGCCCAAATAAGAATTCCCCAATCTTTGTTTACACTGGAAATGAAGGGGACATTGAATGGTTCGCTCAAAACACTGGATTCATGTACGACATTGCACCAAATTTTGAAGCTCTTCTTGTTTTCATCGAGGTACAGTTTCTATTTTTTCTCTCTTTATTTTCCTTGGTTTTCTCGGTGACCAAACAAAAGGGTTACGTCTTATGCCGTGAATTTGCAGCATCGGTTTTATGGAAAATCAATTCCATTCGGCGGTGATAAAGACGTTGCTTACAGCAATGCAAGTACACTTGGATACCTAACCTCGGTGCAGGCATTGGCGGATTACGCCACTTTGGTAATTGATCTGAAGAAG
Source organism: Hibiscus mutabilis (assembly GCA_019671005.1). Lineage (NCBI taxonomy): Eukaryota > Viridiplantae > Streptophyta > Magnoliopsida > Malvales > Malvaceae > Hibiscus > Hibiscus mutabilis. Next base: position 25,274,385 of record CM033713.1, read on the forward strand.
AACCTGACGGCGGTTGACGCCCCCGTGGTGGTTTTCGGCGGTTCCTACGGTGGAAGTATGACTATGAACAACAAAATTATTTAATTCCTTTTCTTTCTTTTTTTCTGAAATCTCTAAAGATTCAATCATTCTAATGTTTTTCATATGTTGGGCAGTGCTGGCAAGTTGGTTTCGATTGAAATATCCGCATATCGCCATGGGAGCTTTGGCGTCTTCTGCTCCAATCCTCAACTTTGAGAACATAACATCTCCATACAGCTTCAACAACATCATCACTCGAGATTTCAGGGTTCTTTCTCTTTTAACCTTTTTTTTTAAATATTATAACATCAATTTAATTTAGTCTTTACCATAAATAGAGTAAAAAATGTTTAGGTAAAATCTCACATGCATTCAACTTATTCACATATTTATAATTATCAGAGTGAAAGCGAAAATTGTTACAAAGTGATAAAGGGATCGTGGGAAAAAATAGAAAACAGTGGGAAGCGATCTCAGAGATTGGAGCTGCTCCGAAAATCATTTAGAATTTGCAAGTAAGCTAATTAATTTAGAATGAATCATGTTTTTGTATTTAGTTTAAGATGATTGATTATTGTAGAAATTATATTGATGCGGAGGCCGTGGAGGGTTGGCTTCAAACAGCATTCGTTTACACTGCCATGACAGATTATCCAACTCCCTCCAACTTTTTAAATCCTTTGCCAGCTTATCCAGTAAAACAGGTAATTAAATCAAAATTTTTAAGTACAAAAAATCAAATTGTATCCTTCAGTGACTTTGCTATTAAGCTTTTGGGAGGAGCTGCTGCCCCCGACTGATTTTTTTTTTACCTTTTGGTTCTTTATAATTTTTTTTAAAAAATAATATAATTGTGAATTTGTCTCTCCGTTTAAAACTTATGTTTTGCCCCCTCCACCCTTAAATCATGGCTCCGTCCCTAGTATTCTTTATATTTACAAGGTTTTCCAAATGATTCAAGTCTCTATTAAATTATACTATTTAAATATATAAAACTGATAAATAATTTATTCTAAAAATTGAAATTTGTGATATATTATGATTTTTTTGTACATAAAGATATTTGTTTGTGTTAAAGGAAGAAAATAGTATTTGTTTTCGTACATTAAAAAATTAAATTTTAAATTCTAAAAGATACACTTTGTTAATAATTTTTTAAACTCTAATTTTAGCTCTTAACCTTAAACTCTAAATTTATTTTTTATTTTAAACGTAGAAAGAGACAAAAAAGAGAAGATGATTATTTCTATTCTATTTGATGATACAAAAGGTTTGATATTTTTTTATAAAAACGAATTGAATGTATTTTCTTAAAAAAAAAAACGAATTTTGGAGCAGATGTGTAAAGCAATCGACGATCCGAAGACAGGGAATGATACATTTGCAAAGTTGTACGGTGCAGCCAACGTATACTATAATTACTCTGGAACTGCCACGTGTTTCGATCTAGACGATTCCTCTGATCCTCATGGCCTCGCTATGTGGGGCTGGCAGGTACCAGAATCTTTCGCATCTTACCATATCCTTCTTTCACTTTTGTTCTTCCAGTATATAAATAATATAATAATAAATTTTATCATAATTATACAAAAATGAAATTTTATTATTACTATTATTATTATTTTAAAACATTGGATATATTTGTTCAAAAAAAATAAATCATCGGATATATAATGAGCTTTTAATGAAATTTAAAAATTGTAAAGTCAATATATCAATTAATAAACATTCTTAACTAAATATTTATAAAAAAGTAATTATATAATATTTAAAAATAATTTGTTAAATATAAAATATTATAATTATTATTAAAACAACAATACAAAAATGCTAATAGTTGTTTATGGATATAAAATAAATAAAAGATAAATAGTAATTTCGTGCTAGCACATGCTACATGTGATCCATTTCATTTCGGACTGTCCATTTTGTTTACTACTTTTTAGTGGGAAATTTTAGAAAAAAAAATGAAAATAATAAATTACTAAAAATATTATCAAAACATGCGTGAAATGTTATTGAAGATTTCTTTTATGGTCTAAAACAGGGACGGAATCAGGATTTAGGAGAGAGAGGGCAAAACATAAGTTTTGAAAGGTAGGGGGACAAATTTACAATTATATTATTTTTTAAAAAATATATATATATATAAAGGACCAAAGGGTAAAAAAATTCCCAGTTGGGGGGCAGCAGCCCCTCCTAGGAGCTTAATTGCTCCGTCCCTAGTCTAAAAGTGATTACAATGTAGTATTTGTTTATAAATATTCTTAACCATTTGACAATGAGCATACACCTTGTAGACATAGCGATTTAAACCTGTGTCTCATAAGATGAACATCATCTTTATTTTCACTAAAATACTTGTTGAGTTCTGTTATTGAAGATTTTTAAATTGTTATAATAGGTAACATTTTTAGTATATACTCAAAATATGAGTATCATTATTGTGTATATCCACACGAGATAAAAGACAAGATAAAAAAAAAACAAATACATTAAAATATTCAAAACAGATTTGGTGTAAATAAATATTACGACTGCCTTAAATTAATATTTCCTTATTCTTCATCCTAGAGCTACGGTTTGAAATAACTGAAATGTTAAAAAAATATAAAACTTAAAATGTTACCAGCCAATTTAAAATGTTACACGTTTTGATAACATTTTAGGTTGGTGATCTCAATACAAGTATCGATATTTAGAGGCAAATTTCGATACTTAACATCAACCTAAAATGTTATCAGAAGTGACAAAATTTCGATATTTCGGAGTCAAATTTCGATAGTTGTCACAAACTTAAAATGTTACAAAAAAATGTGTAACATTTTACGTTCTGGGTAATACTTTAGGTTCTATACTTTGTAACATTGCAGTTAGTGTTGTATCTTAGCCGTACCGAAACACTACTGCACCCCAAAATCATCTCAATTAGTTATTCTTTTGGTGTAAATAAAATATTCAAAAAAATAGTGTAAATAAAAACAAAAATACTAATATTAAGACATTTAGATGTAAATTGTCAATGTAATAGATGCACAATGTTAAATTTTAATTTATGTAGATTAGATATATTTTGCGGCAAATCTAAGCTGTCATTTAATGTTCAAGTTGATGCCTAGATTAACAGAATGACCGGATTAAAATTATATTGATAGTTTGGAGATTCTATTAAAATATTTGGAAATTTTATGCTAATCATAATTTACAAGTGTCTAGTAAATTAGCCCTTAAATTTATTTTTCATATTCTTGTTTCAAATAAAGTATCTTATTTTTTTAATAAATAAGATGTTAATTTATTTAGTAGAATTCTTTTTTATGGTTAATTTTTAAGTTTCTAATGACTATTTTTTAAAATATATATATTATAAGATATATGCAATTATGCACGATTCAACTTGCTATTTGATTTAAACCTTTTATTATAAAGTTTATTTCTATCCTTATTTTAAATATCTAGTTAATAGTTACATTGGTAAGAACATAAAGAACTATGAAAAAGTAAATCTAGAAAATCAATTTTTGGAATAGAAAATCAAATTAAAATGAAAGTCTTAAACCTATTAACATTCTTGTGCTCTATGAAGTGTCATATGAAATTTACCATTATGTTTCCACCGAAAATAGAAAATCATAATGGCTTTCACTACTCAGCACAATAAAAAAGAATGCAAAACCAATGAACCTTTTAATAAAACGGAGCATGTGAGAGCATCCAAGAAATCCATGTGCATAACTCACATGCATGCTATATTTAAACTTCAAGAATCAATATGATTATCAATTATTATACTTAAATCTGGTTTGGTTCAAGCTCCTTAGACCGGTTCAATGTACTATTTGTTAATAAAATGTTATAACTATCTACTTTCAATTTTTGTAAGGGTAATTATTTCATGCACAAGCGTGTGTAAAAATTTTGTTTTCACAAGCGTCTCAATGTTAGGGTTTAGGGACTCCGTTTAGGATTTAATGTTTAGGGGTGTAAATGTAGAAGTTTTGAATTTAGGGTTTGGGGTTATAGTTTAGGGTTTGTATGTTAAAACCCAAATTCCTATTCATTATTACCCTAAACCCTAAATTCTAAACTCAAGACTTAAACCCCTAAACTCTAAACGTAAACTAGGTCCCTAAATTTTAAAACTAAGACGCTTGTGAAAACTTTTCATTTTTACCTCCGGTACATGAGATATTTTTCCTTTTAATAATATCACAAAATATATAAAAACAAGTTTTAGAGCATATAATCTTTCACAAATGAGATGTGCAATTCCTTGGTGCAAGTAGGCATGCACGGAAATGATTATGCCAACGGGAGGAAACAATAAGGAGAGCATATTTCCAGAGTCAGAATGGAGCTATTCCGACAGAGCAGCTAGCTGCAAAGACTACTTTGGTGTTCATCCCAGACCCAACTGGATTACTACCGAATTCGGTGGCCATGTCAGTATCCAATCTTATGCCTTTCAGCTTTCACCTTTAAGTACTTGTTACACCTACATATGTCCATCCATCCATACATGCATGGATATATACATATCTTTTGAGAAAAATGTAATTATACTATAACGAGTGGCATCATGAGTCCGCGTGGAACACTTTTAGAGATGGAAAAAATGGTAAGAAGTATGCGGCAAAAAGTAGGCCGAATGCATTAATCTCACATTAGATAGAAAATGTAATGTCATTAAGCATATAAACATGTGGCATGCATATCTAACAAGTGGTGCATTCTAAGAAGAAAATAACGGTATGGGAGCAATATGATCTTTAAAGTGCTAAGAGAGGCTAATATATTGGGTGTTGGGCAACAGGATATATACAGGGTGTTGAAGAGGTATGGGAGCAATATGATCTTCTTTAATGGCTTAAGAGATCCTTGGAGTGGTGGAGGGTAACATCTTTGTTTCCAAGTCCATATATATATATATATATATATGCTAACATTTGAGCTTCTATTTTGATGATCTTTGAGCAGGGTTTTGAAGAATATATCCAAAACCATTGTTGCAATCGTTGCTGAACAAGGTTGTTGGATATATATATATATATATGTTCAATTTCAATATAAAATAAAGTGGAATGAGAAATGATGTTGGCATGCATGCATTTGTGTAGGGGCACACCACGTTGATCTAAGATTTGCGACTAAGGAAGATCCGAAATGGCTTCGAGATGTGCGAAAAATGGAAAACAGCATCATTTCCGAATGGATCTCTCAATATTATCATGACCTTGCACTTGATTTCTAATTTCCTTTTTTAAGGAAAATAGATTATTGAACACTGTATAAGCAATTGAGCAATCAGGCTTCTTCTTAATCTGTAATATTGAGAAAATAAGAAGAGTTGAATGCTATATAATCGAAAAGCAAAGATTACTCCAATTTCTCAGTATTATCGGTAAGCGCCTGTCCCATAAATAAATAAATAAATAAATAAAGGCTTAAAGGCCCATTTAGCCCATGAAGTATACACTTTTTCCCAAACAGCCCCTAAAGTATTTTTTGGGACGTTGTGGTCCCTGAGCTAAAAATCATTACCATGTTTGGCCCCTCTGTCTAACGCCGCTTAAAAAATTTCACAGGCTAATCAGAACGCGTAATGTGTCATTTTATTAACAAAAAATAATCTGACTTAAATAAAAGGGGTAAATTGCACGTTAAATATGTCAGAATTTATTTTTTGTTCATTTTAGTCACTCAAATTTTTTATTTAACCCAAAACTGACCCTTATTTCTTTCTAATTTTTATAATTTAGTTCAATATTTTTAATATGGTAATATTTTTGTTAATTTTAGTCCTTAAAAAATTATTTGAAATAAAATTCACCCATACTTCTTTCTCTCTTTTTTTTACAATTTAGTCCAAAATTTTAAATATGATGATATTCTGCTAATTAAAAAAAATTCTTTTTAACCAATTAAAATGTGTTATGCCAACATTCATTAAATATTAAATTAAAATTAAATTATTTTAGAAAAGAGATTTTGACCTAACTATGAGCACCAGTATTCTCAGAGGAGCCGTGAACGTTTTTTCATGCACCTACTTTGGAACCGTCTGGGCGGTCGCCGGATGTGGCCGGGGCTGGGCAGCAATTGTTGGAGAATTCGCGAGACCTGCAGGGAAGTGTGTCATCTGATCGGATAGACCTTGAGATGTCGGCAGCACAATCTGAGAAAGCACCGATTGATCCGATGAGTGAGGACATGGGACTGCGAGACACAGTGGTGCAACTTGGGAATCTTAAGGGGGATTCGAAAGCAACCTTCAGGGATATGGTGGCTGGTTCTATCGGCAGCCAACATAGAGATAATCTCATTGTCGATATCGATGTGGAATTGTTAAGGGATGATGTTCTTGTGGATCGCAAAGGTGTTGTTCTTGAGATTAGATTTTCTGATCGTGTTGTGCGACTCCTGGTAAAGTCAATTGGATACATAGCACTCAAGAACAAAATTAACGCGCTTTGGTCGCTGAGGGGAGAGATTAATATTATCAATTTAGATAATGAGTACTATCTCGTCCGTTTTGCTATGGAAGATGACTATGATCGAGTGTTATCAGGGGGACCATGGGTGGTTTATGGGAGCTATTTAACAGTTCAACCATGGTCACATGAGTTTTCAATGTCGGTGGAGTATCCGCAGAAGATCCTTGCTTGGGTTCGGTTACCGGGTCTGTCGTACAGGTATTACTCAAAGAATCTTTTTAATGATATTGCGAGTTTGATTGGGCAAGTGGTAAGGGTTGATTTTAATACTACTGAAGGGAGAAGGGGTAGGTTTGCTAGATTGGTAGTAGTTGTTGGATAAGCCTTTGGTCCCTGGGGTGATTATCAATGGGCGAATATGAGGGGTTGCCGAACATATGTTTCAGTTATGGTACATTTAGACACTTGAAAGACCATTGTCTACCTGTTAGCGCTGGAATTGTGAAGTGTACGACCACAGTTAATGACCAGCCATCAGCAAGTGAAGTATATAGGCCTTGTATGTAAGTGAATATGTGTCGTCGTCGTACAAATGTTGCTAAACAACCGTCTAAGGGAGATAGTAGACGAACCGTGAGGGATGGGGGCTCAGGGTTTAACGTTTTGATTGGAATTACGGATGGTGGAAATTCGGCAGATTCTAGTGGGACTTCAAATGATAAAATTCAGGGTTTGCAGGAAGGTGCCTTGGCTGCTGGTGTGGGGAATGATAGTGTTGCGAAGGGTGTGGTTTCGATTGAGGAGCAGTCTTTGGCTTCAAAGATGATAGGCGATAGTTTAGTGGGTGATCAATCGCAGGGTGTAGGGTTGTATACAGAGAATTTGAACATAGATTTGACCGCCAACTTACTAGAGGATATGGCGAAGCCGGGTAAAGTTCATGTGGTTCTGGATAGGGAAGAGTTGAGTAATATGATTACCGAGGTAGCTACGAATGATAAGGTTGTGGCAGCCCCTACTTCTTGCTAGATAAGAGTGAAGCGGTGGTAGCTAAGTCTAAGGTTCGGTGGCGTGATAACCACACATTTGATGGAATTAGTGATCCTACAGCTCAGTAAGGCCTCTGTTTCTCTGTTTATTATTTTATTAATGATTAAAGTTGTCTTTTGGAATGCTCAAGGCACCCGGGGCCTTAAATTTAACTGTTAGTTTAGATTAATTTTAAGAACTCATGATCCTGATATGTTGGCAATTATGGAGCCGCGTGTGAGTGGGATTGAGGCTGATAGGTTTGTTCAGAGATATGGCTTTAAATTTTCTTACAGGGTAGAGGTTAAGAGTTTTGCTGGTGGAATTTGGGTTATGTGGAAGGACACTCTGAGGATTGATATCGTAGCAGTAACCAGTCAACTTTTACATGGTGTTTGTGTTGAGACGAGTTTTAACCGTATATGCTAGTCCTGATGCTGGCCGTGGGCGATCTGTTTGGAATCAAATTAAAGCAATTGACCCTGGAGGTCAATGGCCATGAATGCTTGGCGGGGATTTTAACACTATTTGTAGCGGTGATGATCATCAAGGGGATCGCAACAGAGGTCTGGGGTATGCCCGCACTTCAATGAGTTTATGTACAATTCTGGTTTTTTGGATATTACATGGAAAATGGGGGACTTGAGTCAAAGATTGGATCGTGGTCTATGTAACTCCAGGTGGTATGAGATGTTTGCATCGGCGGAGATTGAACATTTACAACAGATGAGATCGGACCACAGGCCAATTATGCTTATTACTGACCGTGTGGAGCCTAAGAGAGGGACTCGTCCGTTCTATTATGTGGCAGCTTGGAACGATCATGATGATTTTGACCGGTTAATTCATGAGAAATGGAATAGAGAGGTGCCGATATTTGACGGGCTTGAAGATTTTCAAGTGGCAAGCTGACAGTGAAACAGGGAGGTTTTTGGGCATATTGGACATCGTAAGGCTCGGTTACTTGCTCACATTCGGGGTGTTGAGTTGGAATTAGCTAACTGGAGTAATCTTTTTTATATCAACTAGAGGATGCACTTAAAAAGGAACTTGATTCTGTTCTGGAACAAGAGGAGAGTCTATGGTTTCAGAAATCTATGAGTAAATAGATTATGCAGGGGGAAAGAAATAAAAAATTCTTTCATGCCTCGACGTTGCACCGCCGAAGATGTAATAGGATTCATATGCTCCGTCTAGATAATGGGGAATGGTGCTCGGATGATAGTAGGTTACAGCAACATGCTGTTAGCTTTTTCACTGACCTTTTTTACCGCTGAACCACGTCAGGAGATTAATTCGGATCGTATAGGTGATTTTGGCATGATCTCTGTTGCTCAACAGCAAAATTTGGTACGAGCTGTCACTCTTGAAGATGTCAGAGATGTTGTGTTTAGAATGGAACCGTTAAAAGCTCCTGGTATTGATGGGTTCTATTCTGCTTTCTTCCAGAAGAATTGGGATGTGGTAGGGGAGTCGATGTATCGCTTTGTTATTGATTTCTTTGAGTCTGGTCATTTGGCATATGCGGCTAATAGAACTCTCCTAGTGTTGATTCTTAAAGTGCCAAACCCTGAGAGATCAAACAATTTTGCCCTATTAGTTTGTGCACAGTATTGTACAAAGTTCTGACCAAGATACTCGTTAATTGGCTGAAGCCTTTGCTCCTTAGATGGGTGTCGCAAACGCAAACAAACTTAGATCCGGGCAGACACATAATAGATAATATTGTTATTGCGCAGGAAATAATTCACACCATGCGTAGAAAGAAAGATGCGACTCCTTGGATGACAATAAAAGTAGATCTCGAAAAGGCCTATAATAGGATTGAATGGGATTTTATACATGAGACGTTGGTCGGATTGGGCTTGTCTTGACAGTTTATCTACTGGATTATGCAGTGTGTTACTATTGTGTCCACGCAGATCGTTTGGAATGGGGAGATTATGGATAGCTTTACTCTTTCGCGTGGCATTAGACAAGGGGATCCTCTTTCCCCGTACTTGTTTGTGTTATGCATGTAGAGGCTTTCTCATGCGATTAACCATCATGTGAAGGATGGTTCTTGGAAACATATACGACTTTCTCTTTATGGTACAGGGCTATCACATCTCTTTTTTGTCGATAATCTTGTTCTTTTTGCAGAAGCATCGTCCGGACAGGTTGCTACGGTTCAGGAGGTTCTTAACAAGTTTTGTACCTGATCTAGACATCGTGTAAGTGTGGACAAAACTCAAATTTATTTCTCAAGCAACTATGCTCATGATAGAAAAGTTGAACTTGCGGACAGCTTCGGGTTTTTAAAGGTGGAAGACTTAGGTACATATCTTGGTGTTCCGCTCTTGCATAAAAGAGTAACCAAGGACACTTATCGATTCCTTTTGGAAAAAGTTGAGAGACGTCTCTCTAGTTAGGCTGTGAAGACTTTATCTTTGGCAGGGCGAATTACCTTGGCCAAGGCAGTGCTACAGGCTATTCCGACGTATGTCATGCAAGCTTCATGGTTACCAAAAGGAATTTGTGATGAAATGGAGAAGATGATACGCAGGTTTGTTTGGGTGTCAAAAGGGGTTGCGCTTTTAAAGTGGGAGTCTGTGAAACAACCGCTTGATGTTGGGGGCCTTGGTTTTCGAGATCTGCAACGCCATAATAGTGCACTTTTAATGAAGATTGGTTTTCAGTTGATTAGGAACGAAGACAAACTCTGGGTTCATGTTCTTCGTGAGAAATATAAGTGGAGTAGAAGGGTTTCTTTGAGTACTGCATGGCCTAATGCCTAGCGGCTATGGCAAGGTTTAGTTAGTGTTTGGGAGGATATTCAGCATAGCATCAGTTGGCAAGTCCACGACAGATGGCATACAAATTTTTGGTGGGATGTGTGGCTGGAGGAGTCCAAACCTCTTGCAGTGTATTGTCTTCTTCTTGACCCTCCTGGTCGTATTCCAGTATCTGCAGTGGTTACCCAATCCGAGGAGTGGAACTGGGTGTGGCTTGGAAACGTGTTACATCCTGATATGGTGATGCGGATAACGTGTGTCGTTCCCTCACATGCTGCTTTAGGGTCAGACATGCCATCGTGGCAGTGGAATAATGATCAAATTTTCAAAAAAAATCGGCTTATAATGCTCTGTCTGAGCCTGTTATTCTACTTAGATGAATATTTGGGGTATTGTGTGGCATTTACCAGTTTCGTAGTGTATGTGCACTTTTATGTGGCTTGTGGTGCATGGGCATGCATTAACCAATGCTGAACGAAAGCGACGTCATATCACGATTGATGGTACTTGTCCGATTTGTATGCAGGGAGAGGAAGATCTTGACCATGTGTTACATTCTTGTGGTCGTACGATGATTGTATGGGAACACTTTATCCACCCCGATCGTAGGCTTCAATTTTTTAATCAACCATTCGAGCAGTGGTTGATGGTTAATTTGAGTGAAGCCAAACAAATAGGGAATGTGGGAGTCCAATGGAATGTGAATTTTGCGATTGGCTGTTGGGCATTATGGAAGCGCAGGTGCTCATTTGTGTTTAACGATGGAAATGAGGTTGTCAGGGATGTTGTAGCCTATTGTCAAAGGATGGGTGAGGCCCTAACTGTTGTGCATTTGGGTTCGAATGGCAGGGGTAGGGCGAGGCAATTGTAGATTCGTTGGAAAAAGCTGAGTGAGGGATGGCTGAAAGTTAATGTTGATGGCGCTGTTGGGGGCATTAAGCACAAAGCTTCGATCGGCGGGATGGTTTGGTATGCATCAAAAGATTGGAATTTTGGCTTCTCTAGGAACATTGGAATATGTTCGGTGATGGTTGCTGAAATATAGGCGGTTCACGATGCTTTGGTGCATGCTTGGGGACTTGGTTTTCGACGAGTGGAGTTGGAACTTGATAACAAGAAGGTGGTTCAAATTCTTCGTGGTAAGAGTTTAGCCTTGGCAGATAGTGCGCTCGTGCTACGCGTTAAAAATCTTCTTGCTCGTGAGTGGGTTATCCGTGTCTTACATGTTGGGCGTGAGGGGAATAGCGTGGTGGATACTTTGGCCCAGATGGCTCAGGATAGAGATCTTAAGGAGACTACCTTCGCGTACCCTCCGGCGGAAGTGGTTGCTTTGTGTAATGTTGATCGGAGTGCCCTTTAGTTTGTTTGGCATTTTGTTATGGTTTGGTAATCATGTTCTATATGTTTCTGTAATTACCTCAATGAGTACTATTTTCCTCCATTTAGGTTAGGGAGGTTTTTAATGAGGTTCGTTGGGGTAATCCATTTCAAATAAAAAAACCCCTCTCTCGTTTCATCTTCTTCAATAGGGTTTACAAAATAATTTATGTGGTATGTGCTATCCATTCTGGATAATACCAGAAAATACCGACTTGAGCTGCCAAACTTTCATGGCCACATATAAATCACATTAATAGTTGATTGATCTAATTCAAATGCCACATTTCACATCCCAAACTCAACGACAGGCATGGCAACCCTCAACTTTGGATTAGGGTTTTAAGCAAGAACGATGGCAATTTGAATGCTTTGCTCTGCCATTGAAGCTCTTGTGGTGAAAGAGATGAGTGACTCTGGTTAATAAAGAAGAGTTTACATCCTATTTTGTGATGATTGATTCCACATTTTGAATGCTTTGCTCCACCATTGAAGTTGTTAGGGAGCTTGGGGATGAAGAAGTGGACATGGGTGTTTTAGAAAGAACGAGGGCCATTAAAACTCTAAAAAAGTTGGTTATTGTATTATCGAATTATTATTGAAACTTTAAAGGATAATTTCTCAAAAATTTCGTTATAATGCTTCTTTTTAAATTCTTTCACCGGGAATATCTTATATATCAAAAACTAATCTAAAGAAGGTTTTAAAAACATCAAATAAGGTCCAATATTTAAAATCACCATTAAAGCTCCATGAACAAGCTTGAGGAAGAAGATGAAGTTGACTTTTTGAAATAAGATTAGGACTCTTATTTTAAAACCTCAAATAACTAGAAAATACATCAAACAAATGATTTCTTACTTCAAAATCAAATTTACAAGAATCAAATTGGAGAATCAAGTAAAAATCTGTCCTTTGCTTCAATGGACTGCAAGTAGAGTTTGTTAGTGACTAAAATGAACAAAAAATAAATTTTGGTATACTTAATGTGCAATTTACCCCTTTTATTTAAGTCAGACTATTCTTTTGTTAATAAAATGACACATGGCACGTTCTGATTGGCCTATAAATTTTTTATACGGCGTTAGACGGAGGGGCCACAACATCCCAAAAAATACTTTAAAGGATTGTTCGAGAAAAGTGTACACTTCAGGAGCCAAAATGGGCTTTTAAGCCATAAATAAAATATACATATTATCCAAAAATCTCAACCCCAAATTATAATATTTCATAATCCTAATTTCATAACAGAAATAATGGATTCATTCATATTCCTTACCTTTTCAACTAACTTCTAAATGTTTCTTAGTTGGGTTGTTCATAAAGCACCTATAACAAATTTGATGCCTGGTCTTGTATCAGTTACGTAAATTAATTGTTATAAAATAAGCATTAATCCAAGAAAATAAAATAGACAGTGAAATAAATACTGACTTATTCAATGTATCAAACAGAGAACAAAGAAAAAGTAATTCAAAATTAAATCAAAAAATAAAAGAAACCAAACTGAAACAGTTAAATTTTTGAGGCCTGTGTAACACATAGTTTTCTTAAGACATATTCGCCCGCTCCTATGGTGCTTGAGAAACATCTGACGTCTATCTCCCAAGATACAACAACAGAATGAGCACATCAGTATCACGTCTACAGTGATCAAAGAACCATAACCTCGTCTTCCTCTATCACCAAAAACATTAGTTTCGAAAATCACAAAGTGAAACCAATTGAAAATACTCTACGTTTTTATTGTGTAAAACCTAGAAGGTTTGCACACTATTTATAGGGTTTCACGAGGGAGTATTATTGAAAACATATATTCTAATAATATGGTCATTAATGCTGTGTCCAAATAAATTTGGAAATAAGCCATTAATATCGTATTTAATTGAATATATAAATGTGAAACTGCAAGACATTACCTTATTTAATATCCGAAATTAAGGAAATCAAATAATATCTTTTTAATTCGGAATATTCAAAAAAGATATGTCATATATAAGAATAAATTAATTTTTAGTGGGTAAAATATCTGCAGACCAACAGAGGGCTCGACCGGTCTGGACATTCGCGTCACCCACGACGTGCGGGTGCGCCCCAACCTCGATGGGTTCGGCGAGCTTCGATTTGCACCCCTTGCGCCTACACACGAGGCACAATCTTAGCCTAAGTCATTCAATAACTAGCAAATGGGTTGATGTATATAATCACTTCCCATGCTTGTTATCCTACCAATGTGGGATAAGGGGTTTCATTTTCCTTACATAGTTCATAAGTACACTACTTTGAGCATCAATTTCTCATTCATCACTCAATCATTTTGAGCATATGAGATACCATTGTAAAGGTCTCATGGAGTAGAATATGTATCAATAAATTCATCATTCGAATCTCTACGATCCATAGAAAATATGTCTCAATATTTCTAATTTATCATAATTTTTCAACAATCCCCTACTTGAATGAAATTGATCATTTTATAAAAATCATTTTGACTCGATGCGGTGATAGATTCTACGATCAATAGCTGCATATGATAGGTAGGTGTCCACCCTTAAACCTTCCATCGTGAAAATATATTTACTTTACTTGCTGACCAGTGGACGTGATGTCTTTGAATTGTTCTGCCGTTTGTGTAAACAATGACATACCTCACACAACTACCTCCTTGGAAAAGGTTTTTAGTTCTCATGGTTATGTTCATATGGTAGCCATGAACATCTCTTAGTTCTGCAAGAGTTTGAAAGAACTATGCCCTAATAGTCTATTTGAAGTGGACCAACTTCACTCTCACATAGGTGACTTATGTTGTTTGGCTCACCGAAACAAACAATGGTCATTAAAAGCATTGCTTAGCCTATTTTATTTTTTATCATTGTTTACATCATAGGAACAAACTTGGGAGAAGAACCTTTCCACAGTGATTGTACAATGTCTATGCAATTAGGTTGTCTTTTTGAACCTAGATCTTGGGATCTCTAGTCAACTAGGTAGATTTTTCCTTCATATAATGCCTTAAATTTTCCTAGGCTTTAGTCTCACTCCTTTCGATGTTTTCTCAACTTGATCTCTATTTAACCTTTGGTTAGCGGATCCGTAATGTTATCTTTTGATTTTAAAAAATCAATAAAAATAACTCCATTTGAGATAAGTTATCTAATGGTATTATGTCGGTGACACATATGTCTCGACTTATCATTGTACATAAAGCTCTATTCTCTACCAATAATTGCTTGGTTATCACAATATATGCATATTGTGGGCATTGGCTTTAGTCATTCAAGAATATCCTTCAAGAAATTTTGAAGCCATTTGGCTTCTTATCTAGACTTGTTTAAAGCTACAAACTCATATTCCATTGTTGATCTGATTATAACCATTTGTCTTGAGGATTTCCATGACACGACAACTCCATCCAAAGTAAAAATATATCCACTTATGCCTTTGGTATCTTGAATATTAGATATCCAAATGGCATCGGAGTATCCTTCTAAAATATAATGATCTCTAGAATAATGCAATCCATAGTCTTAAGTATATCTAAGATATCTCAATACCCTCAAAATCGCTTTCCATTATTTTTCACCTAGATTGCTTGTGAATCTGGTTAAACTGCTTACAATAAAAGCAAAATCTAGTCTAGTACAGCTCATGAGGTACATTAGACTACCTAGGATCCATGCATATTCCACTTGGTTAACACTTTGTCCTTTGTTCTTGGACAAATGTTGGCACATATTTATTGGAGTTCTCGCTATACTAAAATCATCCTTGCCAAATTTCTCAAGAATCTTGTCCACATAGTTTGACTAATTAATATGAGACCTTTAGGTGACCATTTGATTTGAATGCCCAAAATTATGTTAGCTAGTCCCATATCCTTCATTCAAACCTTGAATTTAACATGTCTTTAATACATTTTACCATTTTATTGTTGCTTTTAACAATAAGTATGTCATCAACATATAAACCTAGAATAATATATCCAATGTTGGTAGTTTTAACATATACACATTTTCAAACTCATTTATCTTGAAGCCATTTGTCATCATGACACTATTGAACTTCTCATGCCATTGCTTTGGTACTTGTTTAAGTCCATACAAGGACTTCACCAATCTACAGACTTTTCTTCCTTAACCTAAAACTACATGACCCTCAGGTTGTTCCATGTATATTTCTTCATCAAGATCTTTATTTAGGAAGGTTATTTTAACATACATTTGATGTGCTTCTAGATTTTGCAAAGAGGACAATTGTAAGTATCATCCTTATGAAGGTTATCCTTGATACATGAGAGTATGTATTAAAATAGTCAAGGCTTTCTTTTTGTCGGTAACCTTTTATTACCAATCTGACATTGTACTTATTAATTGTTCCATCTGATTTTATTTTTTGTTTGAAAATCCATTTAAAATTTAGTGGTTTAATTTCTGAAAGAAGATCCATTAATTCCCACGTATGATTTTGCATGATGGAATCAATTTTACTTTTAATGACATCATTCCAAAAGGTGCCCTCAGATGAACGTATAACATCATTATACGTTTGAGGTTCAACCTCCATCATAAAGGTTAGAAAATCTAATCCAAATATTTTTCTACCCCTTCTTGTTTACTTCTTCGTGGCTCTATTTCAAGCTCAACCTCTTGTTGATCATCTGAGCTATCTTTATCGATAGTCTCTAGAGTTAATTTTATTAAACATTGACCAATTTCCCTAGCTTTACAAGGGAATACATTTTCAAAGAAAGAGGCATTATTTGATTCTATTATAGTATTCTTATGAATCTCAGGGTTCTTTGATTCATACACAAGAAATCGATATGCATTTCTACATTCTGCATAGCAAATAAAAATACAATCCACTGTTTTAGGACCTATTTTCATTTGTTTAGGTAATGGGGTCATTACCTTCGCAAGATACCCTCACATTTTCAAGTAATTGTAGGAAGGTTTTAGACCTTTCTATGATTCATATGGTGTCTTGTCTCTTTTCTTACGGGGAACTTTATTTAAAAGGTAATTAGGTGATAGAATGACTTCCCTCACATATTCTGTGATAACCCAGAGCTTCCTAGCAAAATGTTCATCATTTCCTTTAGAATATGATTTGTCCGTTCGGTTACTCTGTTGGATTAAGGAGAGTATAGGGGGTGTTACTTCGTGGTGAAGAATATTCGCCAAATGGCTCAAAGTATTCACCACCACGATCACTTCTTACCATATTAATCTTTTTATTAAGTTGGCTTTCAATTTCTTGCTTATAGAGACTAAATTTCTCTATAGCTTCGTCTTTGCTCTTAAGAAAATTTAATAAAAATATTTTGTGCTATCATCAATAAAGGTAACCAAATATTTTTACCCTCCTCTAGTTTGGACGAACTTTAAGTCACAAACATCACTATGTATTAGATCAAGAGGTTCTGTACTTTTTTCAACAGTTTGAAATGAAGACCTTCTTAATTTTGTCTCAACACAAGTTTCACATTTATGATTATAATTAATGTGAAATGAGGGAATGTACTCCAAGTTAATCAACCTACGCAAGGTATCATAATTAACATGTCTGAGCCTACGGTGCCATAAATCATATGACTCAAGCATATAAACAGAAGAAGAAATGTTTTTCTTATTCATTATTTTAACTTTTACAGAGATAGTATTGAGTTTCTCACACAGTGTTACCTAATTCGCGGTTCGTTTTGATTCAGGGAACGTGTACATGATCGCAATTCATTAGTTTTACCGTTTGTGGTTCATTGGGGGTAGTCTTCTTTTGAACGCAGTTTGGGATCATAATTCGTGATGATATTTTGTTTGGTTCGTTGATAATTTTTTACTAATTTATTTATATGTTCATTCATTTTTTTCTTTTTTTCAAAGCAATTATTATTATTAGTCAAATAGCTTTCAAATGCCTCAACACATTTAATGGTAGATAACATTAAAAAAGGAGCAAAGTACCAAAGTCCAAACAATTAAACTCTATTGTTAGACCCATTTATGGGTTATTACAACAGGCTGAACATGGAAGGATAGGGCCCATTTGAGCATTTAAAGTATATTTTTTCATTTTTTTTTAATTTCATTATCTTCTCCAAAGAGAGATTATATTTCTCTCTAATATCAAATCCTATTGGCCACCGTCACTGTTTAATCTGCCGCCAGCCATCATCGTCGGCGATCGTTTGACTCTAAAGCACATCTAAAAACTTGTTTCGATACGCTAAACACAAATCAAGTTCCCATTTTATGAAAATCCATCTCAATCACCATGAATAACGTCATGAATCCTCTGGCTTCTCACCTTCCGATCTACACTCTCCATCGTCTGATCGGCTTGATTTCAAAGTATATGGTTCTACTTGCCAAACGAGGGCTATCCACCGTTGGGATTCGCCGTCTGATGACCGGAGCCACCGGTGATGTCAACCCGAAGGTAACTTTTTCGGTATATCAATTTGTTCGTTCCAGTTTACGTTCCTAAATGAATTGGAATGAAAACGAACTGTGAATTGGAACGCACGAATCAAAACGAGATTCATAGGGTGATGGGTGAATTAGGTAACTCTATTCTCACATGTTATTCAATACATATCCCTTTCCCACGAATATTCAAACAACATCCTAAAGCCATACATACTTAGGAGTGTCCTAAAAATAAGGTTCTTTTGTATGTCAGGTACATACAACACGTTTTGAGGCTTTAACTCTTTGCCCGAAGTCAACTTAAAAACTACAGTTCTCTTCCCCTTAATCTTGGAAGTTCTATCATTGCGCATATAGAGCTTCTCCTTATTCTCACTAGAAACCAACTCAACGAACGAGTCCTTGTCACTACAGATGTGATGTATGGAACTAGTATCAAGCCACCATTCTCTTAGATCTGAGTTAACCATGTTAATTTCATAAAACACAACACATACATCCATATTGGATACTTACTTAGAAATTTCTTCCACGGCATTGGGCTCGTTTATTATGCCTATTTTGAAGTCCTTATTGACCTCTACCATGTTTGCCTTGGCAACATTAGGGTTGACAGCTTTGTCGAGCCTTTTTGCTATACCTTTATTGTGACTCATAGTCATAATGTTCACGTGGTATAATAGAAATCTCAATAATTACCAATGCACCAGGTAGGTAAGCATGAAAGAGATGAGGTGCACTAGGCACGCTTAAATACCAAGTCTTTCAAGAAATCAGTCCTAGACATGCACTTTCAAAAAGGATTTTTAATTATCCGTTTAAGAGTATTTCCTTCTCCGAACCAGAATTAGCAATAATTCTGTAATAACCAAAAAATTAATTCTTGATTATTTTGATTTTGTTATCCAACATAATTATAATTCAGAAACAAAATCAGTAACAAGTGTTACTCCCAATGACAATTTCTGTTTAAATAGATTTGTTCAAAGAAAATTTGAATAAATAATTTTATTCAAATTATTCCTTGTTTGAAAGAGAGATCAAGTAAATCCGTTAAAACAGCGTGAATTAAATCTTGGAATGAATTATTTACGAGATCTCAGTTTCCAAAACTGATGGAGATTTCGCCTAAGAATCTTGATCCTCTCAATAATTTTCTCAAAAGAAAATTATTAGTAGAAAAGGAAATAATAATTATCACAGTTAATAAAAATTATTAATTCAAAGATATGAAATTCAATAAGAGCGAAATCTTACCAAAATTAAAGATTTAATTTTGGTGGCCAAAATGTTGGAAAGAATCAATTGGTCGTTACCAATTTTCAATGCAGTATAACTCCTCCTTGTTTTCCTAGTTTATCATTGGATGAAATATCACCTTGCAACTTTTTTGTAAAGATTATACAAGTATCGGTTATAAGTAACTCGTTCGCCTTGGATTAAAACTGAAAAGCGAATATGTCTTAAGATTGTTATAAAATAAGCGTTAATCCAAGAAAATAAAACAGACAATGAAATAAATATTGAATTTATTTATTGTATCGAACAGAGAACAAAGGAAAAGTAATTCAAAATTAAATCGAAAAACAAAAGAAACCAAACCGAAATCGTTAAATTGTTGAGGCCTGTGTAACACACAGTTTTCTTAAGATAGATTCGCCCGCTCCTATGGAGCTTGAGAAATGTCAAACGTCTATCTGCCAGGAAACAACAACATAATGAGCACAGCAGTAGCACGTTTGTAGTGATCAGCGAACCGTAACCTTGTCTTTCTCTATCACCGAAAACACTAGTTTCGAAAATCACATAGTGAAACCAATTGAAAAAACTCTACATTTTTATTGTGTAAAACCTAGAAGGTTTGCACACTATTTATAAGGGTTTCACAAGGGAGTATTATTGGAAACATATATTCGGATATTATAGTTATTAATGTTATGTCCAAATAAATTCAGAAATAAGCCATTAATACCATACCGAATATATAAATATTTAATCTTAATATATAAAATTGAAACCAAATAATATTCTTTTAAATCGGAATATTCAAAAAAGATATGTCATATATAATGAAAAATTAATTCGTAGTGGGTAAATAATCCGCAAGTCTACCTTAATTAATATCTGAAATTAAGGAAACCAAATAATATTCTTTTAAATCGGAATATTCAAAAAAGATATGTCATATATAATGAAAAATTAATTCGTAGTGGGTAAATAATCCGCAAGTCCAAAATGTTCAAAGCATTCGCATCGCACATGACATACAAGTGCACCCCGGTTGGGTGAGCTTTAATTTGAATCCCCCTACACCTACGCGTGAGGCGCAACCTTAATGCAAGTCATCTAATAATTAGTAAGTAGGTTGATGTATATAAACACTTTCCATGCTTGTTATCCTACTAATGTGGGATAAGGGTTTTTCATTTTCCTTACATAATTCACAAGTATCATACTTTGAGCATCAATTTCTCATTCATTACTCAACCGTTTTGAGCATATGAGATACCGTTGTAAAGATCTCATGGAATAAAATATGAATTAATAAATCCATCATTCGAATCTCCACCTTTACCCATAGAAAATATACCTCAAAGTTTTCAATTTATCACAATTTTCCAACATTAACTTCCTTTCGAGTCTTCGGTATCCTTTTTGTTTACTAAAGGATTTCCGTCCTCATTTTCCATTTTGTTAGTCGAATCCATAGAGTAGTTCGTCTAATCTTTCTCGGTTTCTTTCAACATATCAAGAACATATTTTGGCTGAGCGGCTGAGATACTCTTTTCTTGATCATGCTACTTCTATACCAAGAGAGTATCTAAGTTTTCTCAGGTCTTTGATATACAATTCTGTTACAGGAAATTTCTTTAAATTGTTTATTCTTGTTTATAGTCTTTTGCGCGTATGATGTCATCTACGTAGACAATAAGTATTGGTTTTTCTCTTCAACAAATGACTTTCTGAACATGATAGTCTATTTGGCATTGCAAGAACACCTTGCTAATGTTCTTTTGAGTTTCAAATCGTATGGAAATATCCACGTAGATTTCTTCTCTGAATCTCTATTTAGGAAGACATTCTTAGCATCTAGTTGGTGAAAATGACAGTCCAATTTTTTAGCCAATGATAATATAATACTTTTGACAAAATTTAGCTTGGCTATTAAGAGGGTCGACTAATGGAAGGAGCAACCTAAGGTCCTCCTCAGGGCTCCACATCTGGCTTAAGTGTCTTAAAATTTAAAGGATTGTTTGATTATAAAGAATAGAGACTATTTTCGTTTTATTAGAAAATAAAAAGTATTGAACAAAACACGTTTAGTTGTAAAATCAGAAAATGAATTTGTTAAAATGAGAACAAAAATGAGTAAAAATATAAAAACATAAAAAAGATGTTTTCATTATTTTCATTAAGGTTGTTTTAAAATTTTGGAAACAAGGTTTAAGTGGTGCTTTATAGCATTGTTTCAAACCACCATAAAAATAATTTTTTGGGTAAAATACAAAAATAGTCTTCCAACTATAAGATTTTTTGTTAAGTCTTTCGACTATAAAAAATTACAAAATGGCCACATTACTTAAAATAACTAACAATGGTCATTTATCGTTAAAATTTTAAGAGCAAACAATTGACAATTAATAAAATTAACATAATAACAAAGTCATCAATTTTTACATTTTATTTTAATTTGGTCATAACTCTAAAAAATTAACCATAGACAACATTGATCTAATTATCCCTAATTCCATATTTTCTTCACTTTATCTTCCTATCACCATCTTCTTTAATTCAAATGTCATTGAACTTACCTTAGGAACACAACTATCACAAATAACTTCCCAATTCGAAAAACAAAAAAACTTATGAAACCCTGAAAATGTCTCAACAAAATAACTAAATCAAATCAAAATTGTTGCTTCACACAATCAATTGTTCACATTTCATGATAGAAACGCAAAATCAAAGGATACATGAACTTAATTGTTCAGTCAGTTAGTATAAACTCAAATAATACATCAAAATGGATGATATAAAGATGTCATATTTTTATTAAGAATAATAATTATTTTCTTTTTTATTGATTTTAAAACTTTATTTTGATTAATCATATTTTATTTTTTATAGTTATAATAATATTTTTTTAAAATTTATATTTATAATTTAATCATTGAGTAATTATTTATTCATTTTTTTCTTTTTGGAAAAAAATTATATATCAAACACATTTTCATTATATTAACCACACGAGATTTTTATTTTTGAAAAATTGAAAATGAAATTTGTTTTCTGGAAATGAAAATATTTTTTAGGACCAAATGAAAATTTTCTTTATTTTCAAATTATATTTTTAATTTATCAAATTGATAAATCAATCCAGCGATGAAATTTAATTCTCTTTCCTAAAATTTAATTCTTTCCTCAATCCAAAAATTTAATTATCTTTCCTAAAATTTAATTTTCTCTTAGTCTTCTTCAATCTAACGGCAAAATAAATTAATGCTACAATATTTTTCAATTTTTTTTATTTATTGTTCAAAATCAAGCTTCATATCATGCCCATAGTTCAATTCATTCAATTTTTTTTGGCTTAGTGAAGGTTGTCTTGCCCATGCAAGAGGTTGCAACAACAATCAAGAGGATGTTGTAACTAGGGATGGGCATGAGATTTGGACCCGACGAATTTCGATCCGATCCTACCTTATAGGGTCGTTTTAAAAAAATAGGGTTTGAATTTTGGTGAAAATATTAAATGTCTAGTTGGGTTCATACTTGACCCAATTCGATATATTTGTATAATTTTTCATATATTTTGGGTAATTATTATAATGTCTTTCTATTTATATATTTTTTTTCAATTATATCATTATTTTATCCAATAAAAAAGATGGAAATAGAGAAATTACTGTAAATACTCCTCTTTATATTTTTATTATTCTCTTTATTTTTAATAAAAAATGAAGAAAAAGTATTTTTTTATTTGTTTTGGGTTGGGGTGAATTTTAATTCTAAAATTCGAATCGGGTTTAGATAAAAATTCATCAAACATCGAGTCGGCTTAAATTCAGATGGATCCTTTAATTTTTAATCGAATTCAGAGATTGACTAAAAACCCGCTCTGACCGGATCCATGCTCATCACTAATTTCCTCTGGGATGTTAGTTTAACCATGGTTGTGTTTATTTATATAAAACATTAAAAAGTCCTAGTTACTAATGATTAGACTTACCCAAGTGTCGAACGGTTCTACTGAGAGTTTTCAATAACATATTTACCATTTGAGTCGTGCTGTCTTGTCCAGAACTAAGTTGTCCAGAACTAAGGGTAATCATGGTAGATTAGTAGTATCGTTTAATTCAAACGGTTAATTAACCGTCATAACGGTTATTAAATTTTGTTAATTATAATTTAATCGTTAAAAATAGCTAATTATTAACGGTTAATTGTTATTAAAGTTTGATAATAGGTTAACTTATAATCTATTATAATTTTTACATGTTTCATTGTTTTATGAAAATAATAAAATTATATATCCGATAAATATTATATTAAAATTTTTAAAAAATAATTAAATAGAGAGATTCTAAACACAAACTCCATACTTAGTTTAAAGTTTCAAGTTTTAACAGTTTTCATGACAATATACCATTAAAATTCATCATATAGAAATACACCATCAAAGTTTTAAGGACAAATCTTTAACAAATATAAAGGTAAATGAAAATTATATGAGTTCGTACCTCAAGCAATGATAAGTTAACTCTATGATCAAATCTCCCAATGTCTTTACAGGCTTTCTCCGAATGAAATGTGACTCATCAATCATAATTATTGATTGATTGAGTGTTAAATCCTTTATTTCTATATTTCAAAACATGAAAAAAAAAGTTAGTATAAGAAATATAATGTAATACTAAAAAATTATGAATTAGATTACAAATACTAACCATCCTTCAAATCCTCCAACTCAAGACGATTTTCATGTATTATAAGAGCGCTTCGAGGTTGACATATCCAATCTTGTGAATAAAATATATGTATAAATAATTTAATAATGGTTAACCTATAGGCTAACTATTAACCATATTTTTAACGGTTCAATTAATCATAAACGTTTAGCCTTAATTATTTGATTAATTAATCTATAAAATATAATGATTATATCAATTAATGCTTTCGGTTTAATCTGCACACCCTTACCTAAAACACTATTTTAATATTTATGAGATGGATTAATGTAAAAACAATTTATTATTATCTAAATCAATAAATATATATTAAAAAATCAATAAATATAAACTATCTGAGTTGGTATGGGCTTGATTCGGGCCGACCCGTTTAACACCTATACTCGTGGTACGAGTAAACTAGTGGGGACCTTGACAAGAAAAACT
Source organism: Hibiscus mutabilis (assembly GCA_019671005.1). Taxonomy (NCBI): domain Eukaryota; kingdom Viridiplantae; phylum Streptophyta; class Magnoliopsida; order Malvales; family Malvaceae; genus Hibiscus; species Hibiscus mutabilis. The sequence continues at coordinate 25,298,843 of CM033713.1, forward strand.
ATCACGAAGCTTATTTGAATTTTTCAAACATCTTAGTTTTTAACTAGACTTGAGCCTTATTTTTTTATTAATAAAGGCTTCGTTAAAAATTTCCTTAATTTAAATAGAGTAAAAAAAATACTTATAGTAATATTTTACAGAAACTTGGAGATTAACTCACAAAATAAACCGAAAAGAAATAAACCAAACCACAACCAGAATTCAATTAATACCATCATGTTGCAGCAGGACTAACATCCCATCCGAAGGAGACAAAAACCAATGACAAATTAAATCCTCAAAAATCATGTGAGTCGCCATCCAATTCGCAACGTGGTTACCATCACGCCTAATATGCGTAACATGAATACTCCATGGCCGAGCCATTAAGGCCAAAATGGAAGGGATAAGACCACTCACTGCAACTCCCTCGGTCTCTTGATTAAACATCTTGACCGCCTCATGATTATTGTACTCAACAATCAAGCGAGAGATACCAACAGATAGCGCAGTTACCAAACCTTCATAGATGTCCCAAAGCTCCGCTTCAAAGGCAGAACAAATTCTGATCCTTTTGGAAAAACCAATCACCCATTTGTCACTCTCATCTCGGACAACACCACCACAAGATGAAGCCCCTGTCACGCGGCACATCGCTCCATTTGTGTTTAGTTTATGCCACCCATACGCAGGTCTTTGCCAATGAATCAGACCAGCTTTCCGGAATTGATCTCCGTAGATTGCTTGCCCAAATGCCGAATCAATGGCCTCACTATTTAGAACAGCCACATAGTCATGAACCAGTAGCAAGCTCTGCTTACGGCGGCACCAAATGTTCCACAAAAGTGATCCAAACAAAAGATCCCACTGCTCCCCATCTCTCGCAAAAAACGTAGGTTTGGTAAGGTTCACCAGCACCCACTGTTTAAAATTCATGTCAAAAAACAAGTCAACCCTCTCCGATCGAATCAAAGAAATCCAAATAACATAAGCTTGCGGACACAATCTGAGCACATGATCCACATCTTCTCGAACATCTCCACACTGACTACAACTGCTATCCGCAGCTAAGTGTCGCCGAACATGCTCCGTATTCGTCAAAATTTTCCCGTGACACAAGCCACATAAAGGTACGGATCCTGGGAACGCCCTGATAGCGATTAATAACAGTTCAGATTTCTTCCATTGGTCCAAAGGCAACACCCTGCCGCACGTCATATGTCGAACTCACCTTAAACATCCTATTCGGAGTCCAATAACAACACGGCCAATCACTCAACCCAGAATTCAAAGGTGCTTTAACAGTCGCTATGCGAAAAAAAATCGATAGAGGTATCAGACAACGCCACTGACCAAACTTATCTGCCATATCCGCAACCATAACATCATCACGTATAATTGCTGAAATATGGGGTACACTATCAATTGATCCAATATCACCCAACCAGGGATCATGCCAAAATCTAATATGCTAGCCATTTCCGACTTGCCAAATCAGATTGCTTCGAAGATCATCCCAAACCGCACAAATCCTCTGCCACAGTCTTGAACATCGATGATGAACAGGAGGAGGGATACGTAAATCTTTCCATTTATATTTCGCACGGATTAGTTGCGACCATAGCTGATCTGATTTAGTCATTATTTGGTACGTGACTTCCATCATAAAAGCCTCGTTTTGATAATGAATATGTTTCAATCCAACACCACCTTGATTAATTGGCGAACATAACTCATTCCATCCAAGGAGGTGAACTCCCCCCTTCTCCTTCATATGGCCTCAAATGAACCGTTTAATGATTCGCTCAAGCTCATCGCAGACACCTTTCGGTAAGAACGTCGCCTGCATTGTAAGGATGGAATAGCCGCTAAAACCGCCTTAAGCCTTATTTTATAAGGCATCGAATATATTTATTCCATTGACAATAAATTTTTTTAATGTTTGATTTTTTCAATATGTTTGATGATAAATTTTAAAATTAATTTAGTTGTTTTCTTAAATAAAAATATTAAACAAATAATTAGATAATGACCAAATTATCAATTAATGTAGAAATATTTAATAATATTTTAGAAAAATAAGCAAAAAAATCATAAAAAGTATATTTCATAGTTGAAGTTATGAATTCATAAAAAATGCTAATATATAGTTTAATTTATTTGAAATATAAAATAAAAGTAAAATCATTTTTATCCAACATATTTAAATTCAATACTTAGTTTTCAGTAAAATATCAAACATGTTTAAATTTAGATCGACTACTTATAAATTTTAATATTAAAAAATTAATAACTATTATTTAACACTTATTTTATTTGTTTAAAAATAAATGATTCAGTTGGAAATGAATGAAAAATAAAACAATTAAAATTAGTGTTTAAAAATTAAATACATAACCAATAGATTTATAAACAAAACTCTTATTCTTCCACCAATAACCATTAATTAAAATAATTTTTACAACTGTATTCTTTTACATAAAATATTTTATTCACTTTATAACAAAATTGTGTAAAGGGGATGTTATATTAATAAAGGACACAATAATATCGTGTTATTCGGGTTAACTTGTATTTCAAAGTTAGGACCTCAAAAACGGACTGGTCGGTCCATTATTCAAATCAAAATTAATGTTCGCCTCAATTTCTACATGATTAGTGTTGACTAATGGCTAATGCTTACTTTTCAAGGAAATATCTTCCGATTTGCCTTACAGGCACATTTTCTAACACATGTTCAGTTTTTTTCTCTCTTTATTTTCTAATTTTAAACATATACATATACATATTTAATTTTTTTCAATGTTTGACAGTATAGATATCGGCTTACAATGTTTTTAACATTCTTCAATTGTAAAAATAGAAAAAGAAAGAAAATTATATTCCAAACCTAACTGTTGAACTCACCCCCTCAGACTGAGAAGGGTGTTTTTCATAAACATAATGTTATGAGGTAAGTTGGGATGTAGCTTAAATGGTAGAACGCTCGCTTTGCATGTGAGAGGCATGGGGTTTGATCACACGCTTCTCCACTTTTTAAATTTCATTTTACCGAAATATGTTTTCTGTTCCCTTATTTTGGCTGAATTCCGACTTGCAGAGCCGGATTTGCTGCAAGCAACCTCATTCCTCATCCCGTCGCTGAAATCTACGCTCAACATAATAAATAATTCAGAGTAGCAAAGGAGCACCTGTACTCGTATTTTAATTTCTTCTGGTAGAATCGAATGCAAAGACAGATTGGATTCATATCTCATTTTGATAAAAACAAAATTATGATTTTATTTCAAATATAATTTAGTATGCCTGCAACTCCAGCTTTTCCTTTTCTTCGGCTTCGTTTAACCTAACCAAATTCTCTTCTTCGGCTTCATTTAACCTAACCAAATTCTCTTCTTCTTGTTTATAACCTTATGGTATGTTCAAGATGGGATGGCAGGAGCCATCATCGGTAGGAGAATGTGGTTCGAGCAACATCGACAGTGAGCGACGACAATGTGAGCTAAAACGAGAGGTTGAAAAAGTTAACATGTTAACTTGATATTTTGTCTAAAGTTCACGATCAAACTAGAAAGTTATAACTTTTAATGTATCATGTCATCAAATTAACGGAAATTAACAGCTAGTGGAAAAAATGTAATAAAATGATAATATAAGTGACCGAAACGTAACTTTTTCAATTTCGATGACCAAAATAAAAGTGACCTATTATATAATTTACCCTCATTTCTATTAGCAGTGAGCATTTCATCGCAAGTTTTACCTAAAAGTCACGAGAAATAAGAGAAATTAAAATTAATTTATAAGTGAAGAAAGCATAAATTATATGAAATATCTTACCTTGGATGAAATTTTCTGAGGAATCTCTCTTTGGAATGTCCTTTAATTATGGCATAATGCATGCCCACAAGTAGCACATCTCTTCTAATAAGGTTGGGTAACTTTCTGTTTTTCCTTGGTTAAAAGATTCGATAAAGTTATTAGCATACAAATTTTCTGTGCTTAACATTAGATAACATTACATTTAATGCCTCACGTAATCCCTACAAAAATAGAAAATTCATTAGCTTATTTAGACCGACTTCTAAAACTATTCAATACTACTAAAGATTTGTTTGTTTCATATTAATTTATTTTGTGAAAAACGTTTTTCTTATTTTTGGGTGTTTGATTATCGAAAAATGGCTTAATCAATATAGGTCATGTTTGGCGATTAGCTGATAGTTGATAGCGGATTACATTAGTTGATATATGATAGTTGTTGCATTAACTAATTTAATTATCGAATTATATTAGCTGGTTGTATAAAAGTGATTGGTAAAATTAACTGATAGCTTATAGCTACTTGATTATTTAAACAAGCAAAATGACATATAAGGACATAATTATATTCGATATTTGTTTGAATAGTTTATTAGTTATCAATATTTTTTATCAAAAAAGTTATTATTTTGTAGGAGTATCTATTAATATTAATTAGATTATAAAAATAATTTTTACTATAACATTATTAAATATATTTGAAGAATCTATATATTAATTTATTATTTATATAATTATTTTTAAAATAATTTAATTAATTATTAAATTTAAATACAAATATAAATGGGTGAGAATAAAAGAAAAAAATAAAAAATATTAGTTTACAAATGTCACAATTTAAATACGTGAAAGTGAATAATTAAAATAGAAAATATTAAATTTAGGTTATTTGGAGATTTTAATAATTGTTAAGGGTAAAATAGTCTTTTTATCATAATGTCAAAACCTCTCATTTCAAAAAGCTCATATTACCAACTTTTTCAAAATTAGAGGTTTCACCTCAATCCACTATTTCAATCCGCTATTTACCAAACATCAAAGTTAGCGGATTTGACTGGTCAAACCTCTAATTTTAGCTCAATCCTCTAATTTTGACTCAAACCGCTATTTATCAAACGGGGCTATAATTCATTTTCCAAGTTAATGCAAAATGACTTGTATTTTTTAGAAGAAAAAAATGTACAATTGTCTAAATTTTAGTAGTACATTTTCTCAACTTTTCACTTTAAAGCATAAACACCCAACAATATTATTTTTAAATTGAAATCCGCTAGTTTTTTGAATGAAGATATATTTAAAATTACAATAAAAGTTCGCAACCTAGTAAATAAAAATACCTAATTCAGACATATTCCTAGTAAACAAAATTAGTGTTTCGAGATCAGGACCATCCAAGGAAAAGGTAAAAACAACTCAAAGACCCAAAACAAAATATGGATACAAACATCACCAAAAATAGACGATGAAAGGTAAAGCCATCAACAAACAACATAAAAATGAAAACATGCTCATTACCACAACTCAATCGCGAACAAGAAACGATGATTGTGATCGCATATCCAAATCCAATTCGAGGGTCCAAAACAAGGAGATCAACCTAATAACCAAAAGAGCGCCATCTTGATCAGTACTGGCTACGTCAGATTCAACCCTGATTGAAAATCAAATAAAAGGAACGACCGATAATAAAACGTGTCAAAAGACAGAGGAAAATGTATAAAAAGTAGAATAAATCGTGTCACAAGAGCAGAATTATTTATTAAAAATTAAAAAAACAAAAAAATAAGATAGGCGATAAAAAATGTAAAAACAAAAAAGATAGATCACAACGATCAACAACCAATATCAAAATTAATGCCGTCGAAAACTAAAGAACAAAAAGAAATTAAAGGGAGGGGGCGACTACACTTAGCGGCTCCAACAACAATATCATTTCATGTATTAATATTAATATAATATTTTAACATTGTTTTAAATATATTAATTAATAATGTTTAACAATATTATATAATAATTTTATTTTTAATGTTTATAATAATATATCAACTATATTATAACAATATAATATTATATTTTTACGTAAGAATTAAAGTGGTTGAAGTCAAGTCTTAAAGGTTGTTAGATATTGACTTGGTAATTAGGTTTACTTGAACATTTATATTTAGATAAGAAGTTTTATGGATAAGGTTTTTTGGTGATCAAGTATGATTCTATAAATATAGAGTAATTTTAACCTTTAGATGGATGATTCTATAATAAACGTCATGTAGCTCTATGTATCACTTATTATGTGTACCACATTATATCATTGACTATTTTAATTACTTTTGAAATTATAGGGTCCAAAAGCGTTATTATTCCTTTTTAGAATAATTTCTAAAACAACAGTTTTAACAATACTTTTTCAAATATTTTTCTTTCTTGGGTAAAGTACACAAATGGTGACTAAACTTTGGTAAATTATTCAATTTGGTAACCAAACTTTCAACTACTTCAATGTTACCATTAAACTTTTAGTTTTGCTCTAAATTGGTCACTAACCCGTTAACAACTGTTAAAATGGTGATGTGGCAGTTAAAATATTTTGTATAATAACACATTTAGTCCTCCATATTTGCACATTGAAACATTTTTGTCCTAATTCGAAAAAAATGAATTTACCCCTCATTGTTCACACATTATTTCAATACCATCCTATTTAAATTAAAAATAATTTAACCCTAAACTCTAAAACTAAAACACTAAATCAAAAACCCTAAACTCTCAACTTAAAACCCTTTTAATATGATCAGAACTCAAATTAATAAGACTGAATCATAACTTAATTAACACCTCCTGGAAATTGTGGGTTAAAATGCGGTTAAGCACAATTTCCTAAGGTAAGTAATTGTTGTATAAAAAGTTATTTTTTATTCATAAATAAGTGAACTTCGGATAACTATTAACTAACTTAACATGTACATAAAAACATGTCTGTGTATCTATGATCTAAAACATGCCCTAAATCTTAAAACCCAAATTTCCCTGCCCTTTTGTTGTCTGGTTTTTATTCATAAACTGTTGAAATCATGCATGAGTACGCGTCATCGTTGTAAAAGACGCATAGCTCACTTTGTTGACAAATTATTTCTTGTCATGTCATTGTTTTGAGCCGATTGAGCTCCTGATGGCATGTTGTAAAATGTCGCCATGGTTGAAATAAGCAAGCTCCACCTGCATTTAAGAAGCCAAAGCCTCTTAACTGCCGGTAACCTTTTTGAGTGTTCAACCAAAAGGGTTTCTGATTTAGGGTTTCGGGTTAAATTATCTTTAATTAAAATAGGGTGATATTAAAATAATGTGTGAATAATGAGGGTTAGATTTATTATTTTTTTGAATTAGGACAAATTGTTTTAATGTGCAAAAGTGGAGAACTAAATATGTTATTATACTAAATATTTTAATTGTCACGTCATCCTTTTAACAGTTGTTAACGGGTCAATGGCCAGTTTGGAGCAAAATTTAAAGTTTAATGGTAACATTGAAGCAATTGAAAGTTTGGTTACCAAATTGAATAATTTACCAAAATTTAGTTACCATTTGTGTACTTTACCCAAAAAGAAAAATATCTGAAAATAATATAAAAATTGGTTTTTTAATTTTATTCTAAAAATGAATAATAATGATTTCAAAATAATTAAAATAGTTAATGGTACAATACAATATACATAATTAGTGGTACATAGCGATATGTAAAATCATCCACCTTTAAAATATTGTTTCTCACATCCATAGATATAGATAAGATCAAAATATACTAAACATTATCTTTTAAACATATTTTACTGTGTTAATATAGTATATTTTTTCGCTCATAAATTTATAACGATTTAAACCAAAACAGGGTCGGCCCTGAGGGTAGGCAGGAGGGGTGCCCGCCAAGGGCCCACTACCGACCCGAGACTCACAATTTATACTTTTAATTATATATATAGACCTTGTTTGGTAAAGAGCAAGTTGAGTCAAAACTAAATGTTTGAGCTAAAATTAGAGGTTTGAGCTAAAACTAGAGATTTGTCCGGTCAAATTCGCTAATTCGGATGTTTAGTAAATAGCAGATTGAAATAGCGGATTAATAGATACAAAATATTGATAACTAATAAACTAATTAATATTAATAGATACAAAATATTGATAACTAATAAACTATTCAAACAAGTATCGAATTTAATCATGTCCTTATATGTCATTTTGTTTGTTTAAATAATCAAACAGCTATCAGTTAATTTTACCAAATACTTTTATACAATTAGCTAATACAATCCGCTAGTTAAATCAGCTTATGTAATCAGCTATCAGCTAATGTAATACGCTATCAATTATCCATAAATTGTCAAACAGGGCATAGTCTTTTAAAATTTAAATATTTATTAATGTAGTCCACCATCCCTAGTTAAAAATATTATTTAATCTAAACATTAATGACTCTTAGTGTCATAATTGAGATATTAGTGATAGTTTAGTTTTTTTATAATATTTGTTATTAGGGGTTTATTTTTTTCAATACTTGTCATTAGAGGCTCAATTTTTTTAAATATTTGTTATTAGGGGCCTAGTCTTAAATTTTTTTAATATTTGTTATTAGGGTCCAATTTTTTTAATATTTGTTATTTCAGGCCCAATTTTTAAACACTTGTTATTAGAGGCTAATTTTTCCTAATATTTGTTATGAGGACCTACTCTTAAAATTTAATTTTTTTAATATTTGTTATTAAGGGATTGCTCTTAATTTTTTTTCAATATTTGTTATTAGGGGTCTAAATTGTTCAATACTTTTTATTTCTGATCCAAATTTTTTAATATTTTTTATTTGAGGTTCAAATTTTTTTCAATACTTTTCATTAGAGGCTAATTTTTTTTCAAATATTTGTTATTAAGGGCATACTCTTAAAATTATTATTTTTCAATAACTACTATCGGGGACAGTGGCGGATCTGGACTTTGTATCAAGTAGGTTCAAAAAAGTTAAAGTCAAGCGAACTAAAAAATTTGACAATTAATGACTTTGCCTTTTAGAAAAATGAGACTTTAAAATAATTTGAATTCTGGAATACTATTTTTTAAATCAAAATAATTTGAAAAACTAAAGAATTTAACTAAAGGGTCTACAACCATCTTTTACTCTACTTTTGTAGATATTAATTTTAATTTTTGCTTGAGTTTGACCACTTTAAGTTCCATGTGGTGGGTCAACTAGGTTCAAAGTACATTTAAAATTTTTCTCTCTCAAACTTTCATGCTTTTTACAATGATTTTCTAGAATTGACCCCACTAAACTGCAAGTCAATCTGCCCCGAATCGGGGCTACTCTTAAATTCATTTTTTAATATATTTTATTGGTGGCCAAATTTTTACAATAATTGTTATTAGATATTCAAGTTTTCTCAATACTTGTTATGAGATGCTTATTCTTAAAATTAATTTTTAATTTTTTATTATTATTATGGGTGTACTCCTAAAATTTATTATTTTTTAATATTTATTATTAAAAATTTACTTTTAACACTTATTATTAGGGGTTAATTTTTCAGTTTGGGACATGGCCTCAAAATCTCGATATCTGCCCTGAAACAAGATTGAATGAATAATTGATCTAATAAAATTAAAAGGAAGGGCCGACCGTTCCTGGTTGAGGTCAAGGTCTCTCCCTAACCCTTTTAACTTTTCAACAAGAACAATACTTATTTTCACTGCACTTTCCTCTTCTCTTTTTATTTTATTTAATAAACAGAACATGAACCTAACAAGCATGGTCATGTTAGTTTTGTCAGGTTCATAATGTATTGTGGTTATGGTATGAGATATTTCAGTGTTTGAAAAGATGCAATCTCTTAAGCACAGGCGAGAATCATGTGGTCCTTTTTACCTGAGATCTCCGCCACCTGCTGCTTCCGCTGCCCTTGGATCAACTTTTTCATTTTACTCCATCACATTTATACATGTTATATTTAAATCATTACAAGTTTAAATAAATTCAATTTATTATATTTCTATATATATTTTTAGAATCAAGAATAATAGAAAACATATAATTTTATTCAAAAATCATTTAATTTTACTCAAAAGAACGCATACCATATAATTTTACTAAAAAATCGTGTAATTTATTCAAAAGATTTTTTTTGAGTAAAATTGCATATTTGTTCATATTTATATCATAACTTTTACATCTAAAAAAGAATGTCTAAATATATATACATATTTTTATATTTTAAAAAATAATGTCGTATAATTAGATAAATAATTATTCTATGCACAAACATCCACAAGCACCTTAGTTTTAGAATTTATAGGTTAAAAATTAATTCTTTAATCATATTACCCTAACATCTAAACCCTAAATTCTAACCCCAAAACCTAAATCACAACCCTAAACTCTAAATTCTAAATTCTTACACTTAAAACGTTAAACCATAAACCCTAAAACTAAAGCGCAATAAAAAAATTTAGTTTCCACCGTCAGTGCATAATTATATTGTTAGAAAAAGTTGATTATTTTATTACACATTGTATATATAATATAATTGTAACACCCTCGACTCGGATGTCACATTTGGGCCTCAAGCCCAAACCATTACCATAAAATTCTGACCTAGTTTAGTCCAATCCACAAATCCATTATGAAATACATTTAATTACAACCCAATAAAACATAATAAATATTTTAAAACATATACAATGGAGCTCCTTTTAAAATTACATTATAAACACTTGACTCGATAGTTTGAAAATCCAAATACGATTTACAATATACAATAGGTTCCTACGAATACAAATCCCAAAGACCTAAGTACTGTACTCTGAAGAGACGAGGCGCTGAAATCCTTCCCAGATGGTGCTCCTTCAAGAACGTGCCAAACCTACTAACATGCGAACGGAAACAACGATTCTGAATGCTGAGCTAACAAAGCTCAGTGGATACACCGCCACTCAACCATGTTTCATGCAAATCATAAATAAAGCAATGCAACAAGAATGACATCATGGCAAGATAACAATGGCGCTACTATATCCGCCTAAACACATAGAATTATGAATGTATGATCACGCACACAGCTCAAACAAGTATCTCATATGTTTACCTAACATCACACAGATAACCATAATTATATATAGAATGACGTCCACGTCCACTAAGCATCAGGATTCTACATTCTGAGCAAGGCCCGCGTCCACTAAGCATCGGGATCCTACACTCTGAGCAAGGCCCGCGTCCACTAAGCATCGGGATCCTATATCCATGCCTGGAATCTCTCATCAAGCATCTTCGAATGAGGCCCGCGTCCACTAAGCATCGGGATCCAACATTCGGGAAGTCTTCAAGGTGTTGCAACACACTTTAGGGTATCCAAATCCCAACAAGGGATGACTCGACTGTCTAGGTGTCCCATTAGCACACAGCAAGGACCCTAAAAACCACACAGCCCTAAACCTCAACATAAGGGTCTTACCGCACACAGCTCTACCACCCTTACCATAGCCATATGGTTTTCATTTTATTAATTACATTATCCCGCTGAATTATCTATTCATTAGCATACTTATAAAGGTATACAATAGCCGTTCTCATTATTTTATCTTATTATCCGATAAGACTCAACCTTATAGGCGTCCCTTCCGCACACAGCATGGACCTAGATTACCACACAGCATCCACGATCTGCCTAAGATCCCTATGGTTTACCACCTCACATAATTTACCCAACATTTACCAAGTCATTAGCCATTCATTACTCGTACGGGGTTAAAATCTCCATTTCTCAGTTTTAATATTCATTTTACACTTTAACGGGCCCTTAAGGCCCTTTGTCTCGAATTATAACACCCTCGAACTCCACCTTGAAATTATTGTGCAGATTGCCCAGTGAGTATCGGTACTCCAAGGTGAGTATCGGTACTCCCCTTTAAGTATCGATACTCCCACATGAGTATTGATACTCTAATTAGGTTCGAAAGAACTAGACCCCAAGTCGTTCTGATACGCTATATATCGTACCAATACTTATCATCTGTACTAGGATCGCCCCGTATCGATCCACCCTGTATCGGTACCCTCACAAATGCGTACCGATACGCTAAGCCTCTCTTAAGCAAGCAACAGTGCGTACCGATACTCCCCTATGAGTACCGATACCCCCACTAGATTAGAAGGAATTTAACCCAATGGAGTACCGATACGTTACGTACCATACCGGTACTCAAAGCCTTTCCAGGCAATGTAACAGTGCGTACCGATACGCCCCCTTGCATACCGGTACACGAAAGTGTCTCTGGAATCCTTACCTTACAAGGGGTACCGATACACGGGGAAGCGTACTGGTACTCCCCTCACAACTCTTCCCCCATTTACACTAAGGCGTACTAATACTCTAACCCCAATACCGGTACGCAAGCCCGATTTTTTAACTATGGGTGCGGGTTTCACCTAGAAACCCTGTTAAACCCCAAATCAATTCTACAAGTTATTATGAAGGTATTAAGTGGGTTTCTACCAATTTTAAGCCTTAGCAACATTAAATCCCCATTTTACCATTAAAGGGGTCAACCCAAAGCTTATTAAACCATAAACACCAAAACATGCACAAAGCTTATTTTTATGAGTTGCAGGAAACAATAGGAGTTAGTAGTGTACTAACCTCGAATTAAAGCTGATGAAGAAGCCCTCAAAGATCCATTTTCGTTACTCCACACTAACCCCACCAAAACCTTAATCTTCATCATAACTAGCCATCATTACCTTGATGTGTAGATCATTTGCTACTCATCAAACTTTCCTCCATCATCAAAATTCGATCTTCTCTCAAACACTCAAAGATTACACATTTAACTTCAAAATTGGTTAGAAAGATGGATATGAGAAAAAGGAAGAAGACAAGGGGACAATGGTGACTTCACCCTCCAACTTTTCTGCAGAAAAATAAAGTCCCCCATCAGCTCTCATTGCCTTTAATTATGCTTTTACCCATTTGCCCTTCTTACTTTCACCTTAGCCCAACAACAAACCCACAACACAAGCCCAAAAGCTTTTCTTCAAGCCCAACAAGGCTCTCAATGCCCAATATCTCGACCCAAACGTGAAGCCCATGCCTCGGTTTAACCTGACCCTCGAGTTTCGAAACCCGGGTCGTTACAACTCTCCCCTCCTAAAAGAAAATTTTGTCCTCGAAATTTAGATAGATGCAAGAGATATGTAACCAAAACAGGCCTAACCACTTCACCATTTAGACATGATCACCTCGATTAGGGAGAGTCCCCCTCAATCCACCTTAAACAGAACCATAGCATTAAACTACACACTCTCAACACTTCTCTTTGAAATTTCCCACGACTCTTTTTCAACAGCCAACAACACTTACGACGATCCGCAAAGCATGGTAGCACCACCAACCTCGAGCCTCGTTGTTCAAACATCAACTTAAAGAACTCACTTTTAAGGGATTCTACCTTGGTTAACCAACCATTCTATTAGCATTCGTTAGCTAAAACTAAACTTAGACTTTATCTACGTCTAAAACACTGCCCCACATTCACAAGACATTGTCAAGAACGCATCACGCCTAACAACCATATCCCGGTCAAACCACTAAAGGACAAGCAAAACCCTAACAATCGGTCATTAACATCAATTTACCTTGAACTAACAACTCCTCTCTCCAGACTTGACCCACCAAGTCAGAACCTAAGACTTCACTTTATCAAAACTTACTTTTAACAGGATCAAAAACCATTTACGAACTCGCACAAGTAACCCAAAACTAACCATTCTATTTGCGAAGATCTAAACACCTTCTTCTAACCGTTGACTCGGCCCAAACAATAAGATGACAAGAGCCATCTGACTGTTCTCAAAGATCTCAAACTGGCCCGTCTAAAAAAACATTTCTTTACACCGCAACCATTCGGTTACCCTCAACACAGCTATTGATCCACGTTTTCGTTGCGCTACTCTGATAACTTCCACCTTGTTTGTCTTAACCGATAATAACTTTGGTTGAACTTGATTGGGCAATCCTCTAACTCCCCGATATCTAGCTCAACAGGTGTACAAGCTGAACAACTATCATCGCGATTCGCCCTTAAGGCCTCAACCATGTCCATCACAACTCTCACATTCTATGGCCATAAGAAGGTTGCCAAACTCACGCGAAACCGACAACGGTCTTTCACTATTGCACTACGGCGCACACATCCAAAGCCACCCTACAAACTACACTCACGCAGCCACGATTCTCGGCGAAACTCTTGGCAATAACAACCAATCGGTCGCTTGCACAAGTGTACCTCCAACAAAGAGTTCGTTAAGTACCATACCACAAGGTAATTGACACTAACACGAACTCAACCTTACATTTATATCTATTTTAAACCACAATCAACCGATAAGATTGCTCGTTCACCAAGAGTACCTCCATGCCCTCAAAACACCAACAACTCTAAGACCAGGGACTCTCAACCCTTGTGTCTACCATGCAAGCTAAGAACATCTTGCAACATACATAACCTTCCTCGAGCTAGCACTACGGAGCATAACATTCACTCTAGAGAGGTTAAGGTTCTTCTTATCTAACACTAACAATTAGATTCAAGGAATCTAAAACTTCTCGGCTTCTCACTCACATCATACGGTACCCATGCACTCTCAATAACCGTCTACGATAAAACCTTATCTAGCAAAGGATGCAATTCTATTTTACCATTTAAAGCAACAACAAACTCAAGATTTACCAAGATACACCTCACAAGTACCAATCTATTATACAACAAAAGAGCTAATCAGCTAACACAATAGCTGAAACCAACACTAAACTTAATTAACTAACTTATCCTCGGTCACAACGCTGTCAACTCTAATCTGAGCAGTAGACTGCCTCGCAACACCTCTCTCGCCAACCCTAGCAGTGGATCTCACAAGACCTCTACCTCAATGATCTGACGGTGCCCTAGCTCCGCCTTTAGCAAAACTTTGATCATGTCGGGAAGTAGCCAACCTCTGAGACTGAACTGATGTATCATCATCCATAATCGGGCAGTCTCTTGCCATATGCCCTAGTGCTCGGCACTGATAGTAACCATTCGAAGCAAAAAATATACCCCAATGTGATGTCAGCCACAATGCTCACATGCCGATAGAAGCGATGCTCCAAAAAAACCATAAATACTCTTTTCTAGAGTATGAATCAAAGAGCCTTTATGAACCCTCGATCTAGATTCCCGAACCGACTCTTGGTGACTGATCCGAAACAACTCTCTTTGAACTCCTCGAAGCACAAAACCCCTCACTCAGATAGGGAGAAGAATCAACGATATCATGGGTCTCCACATCATAACCTCTAGAATCTTTGAACCGATCAAATGTTGAACTCTAAAGTCGCTCAAGTGCCTTCGCACTATTGGCTAACTCAGAGAATGTCCCAAGCAAACTCGTTGTCACATGCAACTGAAAGTCAACATTCAAGCCTTGTTTCGTGACGGCAACTCTATGGCATAACGGCTCAACGTAAAAACTCTTTCTCATAAGCAAACATCGTTCGATCTTCTTGAACCAGATGCAGAAACTGGTCATCACTCTATCTATATGTACCTTACTAATGTATCTCTTCCGAACTCATCTACAAAGATATCCCATATCGGGAGCGCAGGCTGTAGACCCGACTCTACGGTCTCTTACCATTCTATGCATTACCTTTAAGAAAAAGACGATACAGTCAGAATTTTCTTCAGACTATTCCACGTCATCCTCAGATCCTTCTGAGTGTTTTTTAACCATCAATTCGATCGATCAGGTCATCCTTTCTCAACCTCTTTTTCTATACTTAGATTCGTAACAATAATGCTCTTCCCTTTAAAGGAACATGGCTCCTTTCACGGCTCTCCTTGGTCAAACTCGCACCGTCGACCCAACGGGTATGAACCGCATTCAGAAGATGGTAGTTTGTCTTTCTCATTACTCTAGGTTTGGTTCTCCTAAAACCTCAAAGCTTCTAATACTACACTTGTCATCTCAAGCTGGCTCATGACCGGACAACAACCGGTGGCCAAGATCATATCAACTCATTTAGGAGACAACTCCGTTGTATTTGTCAACCACGTATCCTCAAGCTTTACTCAAGCATCGCATCGCGCAGAACCCACAATGTCCTTTCGACCACTACTATAAACAACCGCAACAAGCATACCTTGCTCGAGATCTCAGGGTATTCGGCCTACTAAGATCATACTTGAGACCTCACAACCATCATATACTTCTGTACATTAGACCAAAACGCATATCTGACAGGCGTGCTACATCCCCATCACATGGTACCCACCATTAAGGCTCACTTACTATGAATGATGAGACCCCTGATCGACACTTAATCGCGGGTCAATCAAAAGCAAGTCCTCTTATTTGTTCCACAAGGGCCGTCTACCAACACATAGAATCTCACTACAATAGGTTCTCACCATGAACTCAAGGCTTTAAGGTAACTTACGACACATAACCATGATTACTCCTCAAGCGATGGGAGGAGGGCACACCCTCAACTCATCTATATCTTCATAAGTCCAAGCTTAACGTCTGAGATAACTCCGATCTCAAAATCATTCTCAAAGGAATCAACCAACATCATAGTACTCACGACCGCGATCGAATCTATCTTAACGTCGCAACTAGTCACACGCACGAACACAAGGTACACCATCCAGATTCCAGTTTTGAAAGAGTACAACTTAGACACAAGGGCTCGTATTCGCTAGACACCTATTCCTGAATCTTAACCACCCCGGGGTTTTCCTAGAACCGGCTAAACATAAGCTCTGATACCACTAAATATAACACCCTCGACCCGGATGTCACATTTGGGCCTCAAGCCCAAACCATTACCATAAAATTCTGGCCTAGTTTAGTCCAATCCATAAATTCATTATGAAAATCCATTTAATTACAACCTAATAAAACATAATAAATATTTAAAAACATATACAATGGAGCTCCTTTTAAAATTACATTAAAAACCCTTGACTCGATAGTTTGAAAATCCAAATACGATTTACAATATACAATAGGTTCCTACGAATACAAATTCCAAAGACTTAAGTATTGTACTCTTAAGAGACGAGTCGCTAGAATCCTTCCCAGATGGTGCTCCTTCAAGAACGTGACAAACTTACTAACCTGCGAACGGAAACAACGATTCCGAACGCTGAGCTAACAAAGCTCAGTGGATATACCGCCACTCAACCATGCTTCATGCAAATCATAAATAAAGCAAGGCATCAAGAATGATACCATGGCAAGATAATAATGGTGCTACCATATCCGCCTAAACACATAGCATTATGAATGTATAATCACGCACACAGCTCATACAAGTATCTCATTCATTTACCTAGCATCACACTAATAACCATAATTATATATAGAATGAGGCTCGTGTCTACTAAGCATCGGTATCCTACATTTTGAGCAAGGCATGCGTCCACTAAGCATCAGGATCCTATACTCTGAGCAAGGCCCGCGTCCACTAAGCATTGGGATCCTATACTCAAGGGATGAGGCCCGCGTTCACTAAGCATCATGATCATACATCCATGCTTGGAATCTCTCATCAAGCATCTTCGAATGAGGCCCGCGTCTACTAAGCATCAGGATCCAACATTTAGGAAGTCTTCAAGGTGTTGCAACACACTTTAGGGTATCCAAATCCCAACAAGGGATGACTCGACTATCTAGGTGTCCCATCAGCACACAGCAAGGACCCTAATAACCTCACAGTCCTAAACCTCGACACAAGGGTCTTACCGCACACAGCTCTACCACCCTTATCATAGCCCTATGGTTTTCTTTTTATTAATTACATCATCCCGCTGAATTATCTATTCATTATCATACTAATAAAGGTACACATTAGCTGTTCTCATTATTTTATCTTATTATCCAATAAGACTCAACCTTATAGGCACCCTTTCCGCACACAACATAGACCTAGATTACCACACAGCATCCACGATCTGCCTAAGATCCCTATGGTTTACCACCTCACATAATTTACCCAACATTTACCAAGTCATTAGCCATTCATTACTCGTATGGGGTTAAAATCTCTATTTCTCAGTTTTAATATTCATTTTACACCTTAAAGGGCCCCCAAGGCCCTTTGCCTCGAATTATAATACCCCTGAACGCCACCTCAAAATTATTGGGCAGATTGCCCAGCGAGTATCGATACTCCAAGGTGAGTATCGGTACTCCTCTAAGTATCGATACTCTCACATGAGTACCGATACTCTAATTAGGTTCGAAAGAATTAGATCCCAAGCCGTACCGATACGCTATGTACCGTACTGGTACTTATCATTTGTACTAGGATTGCCCCGTATCGATCCACCCCGTACCGGGACTCTCACAAACGCGTACCGGTACGCTAAGCCTTTCCTAAGCAAGCAAAAGTGCGTACCGATACTCCCCTATGAGTACCGATACCCCCACTAGATTCGAAGGAATTTAACCCAAGGGAGTACCGATACGTTACGTTCCGTACCGGTACTAAATGTCTTTCCAGGCAATGTAACAGTGCATACTGATACGCCCCCTTGCGTACCGGTACACGAAGGCGTCGCTGGAATCCTTACCTTACAAGGGGTACCGATACAAGGGGAAGTGCACCGGTACTCCCCTCACAACTCTTCCCCTATTTACACTAATGCGTACCGACACTCTAACCCCAGTACCGGTACGCAAGCCCGATTTTTGAACTCTAGGTGCGGGTTTCACCTAGAAACCCTGTTTAACCCCCACAGTTAAACCTCAAATTGATTATACAAGTTATTATGAAGGTATTAAGTGGGTTTCTACCAATTTTAAGCCTTAGCAACATCAAATCCCCATTTTACCATTAAAGGGGTCAACCCAAAGCTTATCAAACCATAAACACCAAAACATGCACAAAGCTTATTTTTATGAGTTGCAGGAAACAATAAGAGTTAGTAGTGTACTAACCTCGAATTAAAGCTGATGAAGAAGCCCTCAAAGATCCATTTTCGTTCCTCCATACTAACCCCACCAAAACCTCATTCTCCACCATAACTAGCCATCCTTACCTTGATGTGTAGATCCTTTGCTGCTCATCAAACTTTCCTCCATCATCAAAACGTGATCCTCTCTCAAACACTCAAAGATTACACATTTAACTTCAAACTTGGTTAGGAAGATGGATATGAGAAAAAGGAAGAAGAAAAGGGGACAAAGGTGACTTCACCCTTCAACTTTTCTGCAAAAAAAGTAAAGTCCCACATCAGCTCTCATTGTCTTTAATTATGCTTTTACCCATTTGCCCTTCTTACTTTCACCTTAGCCCAACAACAAACCCACGACACAAGCCCAAAAGCTTTTCTTCAAGCCCAACAAGGCTCTCAAGGCCCAATATCTCGACCCAAACGCGAAGCTCATGCCTCGATTTAACCCGACCCTCGAGTTCCAAAACCCGAGTCGTTACAATAATAATTAAATGACAAATAATTATCTCATTAATTTATTAATAAATTTCATAATATATAGTTATTGCCTTAATAAAAGTTAATTACATCTTATTATTTGAATAACAGTGATGCGTACTTAGACTTCAATAGTTTCTTTTAGAAAGGAAAAAAAAAAGAGTATTGTTGAAAATTCGTTGGATCGGATTTCGAATTAAAAATGTTCAGTAAAAAGAATAGATTCGTGAACTATATTTTACTTGAATTTGAATTCTTGTATAACCTAAAGCTATTCCATCAGGTTCATTGAATCAATATTATCTAAATTAATATGTAATATATGTAATGTATGTGCTGACAATGAAAAAAAAAATTCTGCTCCTTATAGATGTCCTTTTCTATGTATCAACACGAAAAAAAATAAATTTTATGTTATATCTTTAAATTTTAAATTCTAAATTATAACCCCTAAATTTTAAACCCTAAGAAATACACTCTACACTCAATATCCTAAACATTAACCCTAAATTTTAATCAAATTTAAATTTATTTTTTTACTGTTGTGGCGTAAATAGGGGCACACAAAAAGGATAGATGATTCTATTCGCTGACAATGTAGTAATTTATAGTTACTTTTGACAAGATAATATTTATAAAATTTGAACTATAATATATCTTAAATTATTGTTACTCAAATCTAAAATGTGTAAACCTATTCTTTCTCTCTTAGCATATTCTAAAACAAGATTACTCTTTTGATTGTTTATTATAAGATATTGTCTGATTCATTGTATGGTACTTATACTTGTGGCTTCATATATAGGGTGAGAGTTAGATTAAAATCAGATCCAATAATTTTGAAAGTTTCAAATACAATAAAAAGATATTAAATTTATAATATAAAATACCATTATCTTAAAATTTATACATAAATTCATAAATTTTAAAATTATGACACTAAAATTTAAATAAAATGAAAACATAAATTGTACGAAGTATTAAAAATACTTTTTTTTTGTTTAATTGGTGTTTAAATAACGATCAAATACAGCCTTCCCTCCCATAAATCTTTTGGTTTACACATTTATTATGTTTGTATTAATCTTGGATTAAGATAAATTAAGTCTCAATTTCGAAATTAAGTAATTTGATTTCCTAAAGTTTTGATCTAGTTTCATCCATGATTTGGATAGTAAATATGGTAACATATCTATACTTATATACTATACATAAATTATTGATTGAGTTGGTGTTCCGAAGCGATTCAAAAACACTCAATTGGAAAAATTATTCCTAATGATAATTAATGTTATGATACAAATATTTTTAATCTATACAATCTTTTTAATAAAAATAACTAAAAGTTATACAATAAAATCAAACACATAAATAAATGTCTATAGGTAATTTTTTATCACTCTTTATATAATCAATTATTAAATAACTTTTATAAATATAATTTTTTTAGTTAAAACCTAATCAAACAACTCGAAAAATGAAAGATAAACAAACACTCGTCGATAAAAGATAAACACTATCAATATTAACATAAAAAATGCATATAACAATGATAACATATTGACAAAATTATCTTTACCCCAAATGAATATTATATTTAGGCGAGCGTCTATCAATACGAGAAAACCAGTCTTAGGATCTAAACTAGAAGTAAATCACATGATAATAAAATAATTGTCAACTGAAAATACGACGTCAAATTTAATTTTAAAAAGTATTTTAAAAATAAAAATAAAAAAAAAAATATCATAAGAACATGGAAAATGTGCTTTATAAATCTAATTTTTATATAAAATATTTTTGTTCGTTCAAATATGATATAAAATCAATTACTCATAATTAACTTTTCACCTCCTAAGGAAAAAACATGAGTTTGTCCCGTAGTTTGCTTCCCTCATTTTTTTTCCTCTTTATCTTTGTGGAGCGTCAAAATCAAATAGTTTCCACATCAAACCCATACTCATCACTCTTCTTTCCTCTCTTCTTCTCTCCCTAAATGTCCATTATCCACTTCCAGTAAAGAAATCCAAAAGTTTTTCATGGAACCAACCCAAAGCTCCCCTTCCTCAAATCTTCACAACCACCCTTCCCACAGCTTTAACCCAGATGAATACCAACACCTCCGTGAAAGGGAACCCATGTTCGAGAAACCCCTGACCCCAAGCGACGTCGGCAAGCTGAACCGCCTTGTCATTCCCAAGCTACATGCGGAGAAGCACTTCCCCTTGCCCGCCGGTGACTCGCTCCACAACGGCTTGTTGCTGAGTTTCGAGGACGAGACGGGCAAGTGTTGGCGTTTCCGTTACTCGTATTGGAATAGTAGCCAAAGCTACGTGTTGACTAAAGGGTGGAGCAGATACGTCAAAGAGAAGCAACTTGATGCTGGTGACGTTATTTTATTCCAACGCCACCGTTTGGATGCCCAGAGATTGTTTATAGGGTGGAGGAGGCGCGGTGCAGCTGTGGATGGTGGCGGCGGTAGGGGATTGTATCAAGGCCAATGGCATGGGGCTAACGTGCCATACCAACATGATTGTCTTCATGCAGGTATATAATTTTGTCACATTGTAGAGTGTAGACACTATCTACTTGTAAAAAAATTGATCAAAAATAAAATCGTACTCATAAAAAATATGTATATCCTGTAAATAATTTTACTTTAATATAAAACTTTGTAATAAAGTAAAAAATGAGATTTTTTTCTCACATTGATGTGCGTGAGAGACACTTTCCAATCATATTGGAGTAATGTGATTGTGTTACTCGTGTAAGTTGTTCGTGAGAGTGTCTGGTTTTTAATATCGTAAAAAAATCAACTCTAATAATAAATTATACAAAAAATTACGATCTATATAAAATTTTCAAATGTTTTTTTCTTTTTGTTTGATGCTTTCATTTTAATATGTATAACCATTTTTTTATTTATATTATTTTCAGTAAAAGTAGTGATGAGATAAGAGCCGAGTGTTAATAAATAATGGGGTGGGGTTATTGATCATCACATGGAAGCATGTGTGTTTGAATTTGTGTTACATTTGCAGGTAGCTTGGCTCAATATGAAGCCCCGGGTGGGAACCCAAAGAGGCTGTTGCGGCTATTTGGGGTGAACCTAGAGTGCCAGGTCGACGACTCGTCCGAGCCATCCACTCGTCCCTGTCGAATCAGGGTCCACCCACCCACCACTTCTACTCTCAATCCTACACTTCAAACAACTACATGGTAAGCAATGCATGCACATACCCTCTTATTCTTATCATCGTTCACTTTACTCCTCTCTCTCTCCGATAAAATGTCTCTTTTATATTTTAAAATTATCTCATTTAAGTTCTTATTAAAAAACTCAACTACTTTTGTTAGACGTATTTTCTTTTTTACATTCTTTTTTAATTTTTCAACAAAACAAATTTTAATTTTTTAATAATAAAATTATTATTTTAATTATTTTACAACACATTTCTTGTACAAACTTTTTTTTAAATTATGTGAAAAGTCAACAATCAACAAGGTTTGTGGGACGGAGAAAATATTAATTAAGGAGTAAAAGATAAGTTCAAATCATTATTGAATTGTGGTGCTGGTTGTAACGAGACAGATGAACAGATAATTGGTCATTTGAAATGTTGACCACTTGGCACGTGGCCTAATTGCATTACTTTGGTTACTAAATTATGATTAAGACGTGGTTCCCTTTAATCCCAACAATTTTAAATTAAAAATATATATAATAAATAAGGATAATAACACAAATGCCTCATGTACTCACAAATTTGTCAATGTAGTGTCTAAAGTTTTATAAACATTCAATTGCCTCCTATAATTTTCTTCCGTTATCTAAAATGTCACTCAGTCTTAACGTCGTTAACCTGTAATTTAGCAAGACACGTGACACGTCCATATGTAAAATTTTCTCTAGTATTACAGGTTTTTTGTAAGTTTTCTAGTTCAGACGACAATAATTAGAATTTATAATAAAAAAATAAGAGAAGAGAAAGAGAAAAAGAAAAAGATGAACGAAGAAGGAGAACCAGTATTCCAATCTATTTCTTTTCTCTTTTTTATTTTTTTACTTTAGAAAATTAAATGATCAAATTGCTTAGATGCCCTTAGAAGAGATTTTTCTTTAATTTTTTGACTGAAAAAATCTACGTGGCATTATATGGACGTGCCACATGTCTTGCTAAGTCACAGGTTAACAACGTTAAAACCGATGGTATTTTAGATGACGAAAGAAAAGTACAGAGAGCATATTGATCGATTACAAACTTTGCACTACATTGACAAATTTATAAAAGTACAGGGAGCATTTGTTGTATTATCCCTAATAAATATAATCAGACATTAATTGATGCTGTCGAATTCAGCGGGGTTTCTGGACAACTATTTTTTATTTATTTGAAAAAATAATTTTATTAGACAAAACAGTTTACTTCCATTTCTAGTTGTTTGTGGTTAAACAAAAGCTTTGAATGATTGAAACACTTGAAATTCATGCTTTTGATTTCAACCATAAAATTCAATGTTATAAAACAGAAAAACATTCATGGTAGTAATGATGGAAATGGGAAGAGAGTTGGTATACTTCCCAGTGAAGCAGATATTGCAGCAAAAGGGATGGTCATAATAGTTAGGCACATATATATTTTAGATATTTTTGGCATTTGGTGATTACAATCTGATTTATTTATTTTGTGACTGCAACAGGAAATTGGTTTCTCCAGATATATGCAGCAGAGAGGATAAGATTTCAAGATGTTGACATCCATGGATTTGACATTTTCTAAAGCTATGTTCTATTTTTGCCAATGTAAAAAAAAGGGAAAAAAAAATGGTGTTGGTAGTGTTAGACTGCCCCGTGGCTGTAATAGTGTCTATGTAGCCAAAGTTCCAAAAATCAGAACCAGAAAGCTTGAGATAGATAGCATTTCCATGTTCTCCCTTACTCACTCTTTCTTTTCAAGAGACAATGATGATCTTTGATAAGTGGCGAAATTTGGTAATGGACTTTGGCGGTCAAATTATTTTTTTTAAAATTAAATGTTTAAATTAGTTTTTTCAAAAACTTTAAAGGATTTAATTTATAATTTTAAAAAAATTTGAGGTCTAACTAGAATTTTTAAAATTTGGAGAGGCTTGTAAAAATCATGGTAGAGATTTAATCAAAAATATTTAAAAAATTTAAAGTTCAACATGAATTTTTAAAAATTTTATGAAAGAAAAATTAAAAATTTTAAAAATTTAAGGGGTTAAATTCTGAAAATTCAAAATTTGAGGGGCCCGCCCCACAGGTCTCCAGCACATTCCGCCCCTGATGTTCGTGTGCTCAAATTTAAAACCTAAAAGTTTATTCTAAAACACAAATAAAATGGTTCCTTGATCCTTCAATGAATAATACAGACACTGTAAGCGGTAAGAAGAAATTAATATATATATATATATATATGAAAAATATTTAGAGAATTGTGTCACGTACTCGTATCTAAATATGTTCTAACATGAACAGTCTTAAGAAAACTGAAAGTTTCAAAAGAAATTAATAACACCAATTCAATTCGGATCAGGTTCAAATCATTCAAGTTTGATGTTTATATATCCAAGTAGAAACTAATGTATATATTTGAAGAAAATTTAGAGAATTGTGTCACATATTCATAACTAAATATGTTCTAACATGAAAAGACTAAGAAAATGAAAGTTTCAAGTTTGAAAATTTCAGATTGAAGCATTTTGGGTTTTGAACCCTTCAAATTCAAATTATTTTGGATTTGAGTTATTGATTTTTTATGATCAAATTGAATTAGATTAACTCGACCGAATTAAGTTTACATTCACTCGTAACTGTAACGAGTTGCATGCCATGAAATACCTTATGCTACATACAGGGATCACGGTTGATTGGTCTTGACCTCTAGGCATTGCAATTTCCATTTCCATTTCTATCATTTATTTCAAAGAATTTGTGGCGCCATAAACTGCAACAGAGGTGGGAGTGGCAACACCCATGTTTATATTCACCCGTGAAATTCAAGATTCTGCTGCCACCTGAATCCACTAACTTGATGAGAGATACTGCTCCTTATAAACACTACGACCTAAGCTTTAGTCCATTAGTATCATCATTTAATTAATGGATGTTCTTAATCATTCTATCATACAAACAGCTGAAACTGATAATGGGTGCAGTGTTGTAACCAGCATGCACATGTTGGAAAGACACATCTTTACAATTGGGGACAAGATCACACGTATCTTTACACTCTATTATGTGGACCAATCAGGGGGAGTGTCCAATGATTCACGAGGGCCCATAAGGATTTCAGACAAGATAGTTACCCCATTTACCTCCATCGGAAATGAAATCCCAAAGTTTTAGTGGCTTTGCAAGTGGGAAAACATCACTAGATTTTGTTTTATCATTCAGCCCCTCTCAGGATGGTGCCCAATCAAGCCATTCAATAAATCGAATCATGCAACAATATGTGCAGTATAAATATAGTAACAACACGAGAATACTTCATCTTCAACTCTCCCAACATCTACCTCAAGAAAAGGACATGATTATTTTGAACTCGAACAAAACACTTTACGCTCAGGGTTATTCGATTCGAGCTTGAGCTCAGCTCTACTGGATTACAACCACAATGGAAGCCCCTGAGGAACAAAAACCTAACCAATAGTATGGAAAGCAACATTGACAGCATTAAGATAGGAAGAGGTAGCTAGATTTTGTAATGATTGTAAGCTTGAAATTTAAGAATTTTCAAAAAAGACAAAAATGTACGTCGGAAATTACGTATCTTAAATTAGAACCACTAAAAGCATACCTTCAAAACAAAAGTTTGTCCATCCAAACTTAATGTTGAAACCAATAAAGTTTGTCTAATGAATCCCATCGAAACTTTGCTGCTGAAGAATAGCAAAATCAATGGTGTACAATTTCCCCAGCCTATACTTTTCGGACTTTGAAGCGAGTATGTTTTTACGTCTTTTATAATTATTTTTATTATTATTATTATTATTATATCCATGTGTGGGATACGAATTTAAAAAAGAAAGCATATATTTAAGGAAAAAAATAAAAATAGGAGCAACATAGACGCCCAATAACAACATTGCTTGCAGAAAGCTATGAAGCACGGGTATGTACCAGAGACGTTTTCGGGATGGGTACAATAAGGTGGTGTGCCGGGGGATATCCCAGGTCAACGGGGTACGTCTGAACATTAATCGGGTACGTTGAGAGACTAGAGGAGACGTTTAGGAAACGACGTTTGTAGTACACAAGCATACTCAAATCGTGCAACGGATTTATTTTAGTGGTTTTAGTGAGGATAAGTATTCTTGTGGTTTCAAAAACGAGAATATTGTCTTGAGTAGTCGAAGAAGAAGATACAATGCAGAAAGCTATTCTAGTGATTTCAAAAACGACATGTTTTAGAATTATTTTTTAATAGTTTAAAGATGATTACAAGACAATATCTGCCATATATATATATATATTCTTAACCATTTATGATTTAACCTCATGAATTTAAAGAAACCACAAAATCGTTAGATTTTAATACAAGAAACTACCTCAACTAAAGAGAATATGGTCTTGGACTTCATTTTAATCCAAGGAAATCATTAGATTTTCTAATTTATTATGTATTTTAAAGATTTTTAATAATTACATATATATTAAAATTTATTTTATATTTACTATGCCCCTACCCTATAATTTTGAAAATTATTATTTTTTATCTCCGTCTCGTATCATTGCAACATAGGCAGAAAGTAGGAAGAAAAACTGGTATATCAGAGTAATGAATTCCACCCTACTATTAGTGCACAGCTTAAATGGAATTTCAACCGTGCACCAACAGTCTCACAGTAATGCATTCCACCCTCTCTGGTTTGGGACATTTCACATCGCAAATTCGACACAAAATCTATTCTCCACATACAAGACATTTCCGAAAAAGCTAAAACCAGAGAGCAGCAGTATCTACTTATAAAATATTGAACAGATTCCATAGGGGAGGCCAGAGAAAGATCATGGTATCATAGCAGCAAAAAAATCCGTAGATTTCCTCTGAATGCCCCTATGCGGGCTCCATGAACATCATTTGTCCGCGTGTAAAGTTACTTTTTTGTTTAATCGAGATTTCGGATCTCATTTCACATCGTTTGTTTTTCTTTGTTATGCTGGGCTGTTTTTTTTGCCTCGATTGTCATCTGTGCATGTTCGGGAAAAACAGACGGTGTTGAATGGGATTCAAAAGTAAAAATACTTTTACACTTGGGCGAATGATATGTAGGGGCATTAAAAGGGACAAGAAGTTCTACTAAATGAAAATCTATCTCTAGTTGCTTTTTTACCAACTTATAAAGATTTCCAGGATAGAAATTATCTCCTTACATTACAAGTATCCATAAAATTAATTAACAGTTGTTTGCTTATTTAAACAAGTAAAATGATATATAAGAACATGATTATATTCAATACTTGTTTGAGTACTTTATCGGTTATCAATATTTGCTATCTACTAGTATGTACTAAACAATGAAAATAACAAAACAAATTTAAAGGATGTATATTTTAGTTTCTTATTCACGAAATTATCTTTTTAAATAAAATTTTATTAATTATTAAATTTAGATGATTTTTAAAGCATATTTATTAATTTCATCCATTTGAAGGGAAAATAATTATATAAATCAAAAGCATATGGAGTTATTTAAATTTAAGTTATTTAGAGAAGTCTCTTTTTAATTGTCAAGAATAAAAGAGTATTTACAACTCTTATATTCAACCTTCGAACCGAAAAAGTTGTTCTTCTCTCAGATATTGAAGTTCAAATTTGGTCTATATTTCCAATAAATCTTTTTTTAATTTAAATTATCTCAAATGTGACACAAAGCTTTAAATTTAAACAAATAACTTGAACTTTAAATAATTCTCTTAAATTCGGAACTACAAGGAATATTACAGTTGTTCAAAGCTCAAGCGATTCGATACAATGTTCCTTCACCTCCCTAAGTTTTCACAAGGGCTGGTCTAAATGCACTAGAAGATAAAACTAAATTTTGAAGTACGAGAATTGACATAAATATTGTTTTTTATTTTTTTCTCTTCAAAATATGGTAGAACCTACTTTATTTTTTAAAATATTGTACTTTTTACAGTAATTTTGAAGTTTACATCTTTTGTCACTGTCTATGAACAATAATTGGATAAAATCGAATAAAAAATTTAAAGACGGGAACAAGAGGCACCATCTTTGAACAGTGCAACAATTAAAAACTATACCAGCATCCTCCGTCTTCAAACAGTATAACAATTAAAAATTAATTTACCGTTTAAAGATGATATGTAATGCTATTATCTTCACTTTCACCGTAAAAAATGCTATATTTCTGAAAATAATTTGACTTGTGCCATATTTTTGGAAAAAAAATGAAAAGCAATATTTTAGTAGATTTGCCGAAGAAGTCAGATATTTATATATTCTAATGAACTATTGGTTTATGACATATAATCGCACGAAAAAATATAATTATGATATGAGTAAATTAAAAAAATATATAATGCAATTTACTATTTATTAAATTAAAAATTATATAATTTTAAATTATTTTGAATATAATTATAATAAAGAACGAATCTATTTAGGTCCTGGGAATGGCTCTTGCCTCTCGCGCACGAGAATTTTTTTACATTTTGTTTTGTATATATATATTTTAAAAAATAAATTAATTATAAATATATTTTTATTTTTTAATAATTATATTTTGTCCCCAACCCTCAATCCTGATTTCGTCATCGATTATAATACTAGAAAATGTAGACAAACGGAATTATATGATCCAATAACACATCAATGGCCTAAGACCATTGATGATGCTGTTGCACCAGGCCGACTCTCTTTTAAATAGGGCCTGGCCAAGCCCTTAGATTCAATATGTATTTTTATTATATCTTGTTTGGTTATATGATTAACAGTACAAGGAAATATTTAATTATTATATGAATATTAAAATAGTTTGTCATAACATAAAACATTATTATAAATTAAAATTTTAAAAGATATTTAAAATTCAAGTAAAAAATAAGATCTCTTCAAAATGAACAAAATATTTTTCTTCTTTTTGTTCAAACTAATTTGGCTAATTTCTTGGATCAAACTCTAGTTTAGATGTAAAATTTGACTAATTTCAAATTGAACTTAAATTCTTACTACTTAATTCACTCCATTATATTTACGTTTAACTAAGTTTCCTTATACCATTTCTCTTTTAATTGCACATGTATTTAAAATAAATTAGATACCTAATTACATAAAAAAACAAAAGTTAAATACCTAATTGCATCGAAAAACAAGTGAAGTGCCTATTGTATCATTAAAAAAGTTAAATACTTAATTACAAAAAAAAATATGACATTACACAAACAATAAAGTTAGATATCAAAAGTGTTTTTTTAACAATTCAAAGGTTACAAAGTGATATCTATTGATACATATTTTTAACTCTTTGACAATACATACACCTTGCAAACATAGCGATTGAACTCGAGACTCCTAGGATGAACATCATCTGCTTTTCTACTGAGACCACTTGTTGGGTTAAGTTAGATATCAAAAGTTATATACTCCTTTTCTACAATGTAATATATAAAGACTTACTCCCTTTGTCCCATAAAACTTATCTCTTTTGTGTTTTAAAATTATTCCACTTAAATTGTCCATTTGAAAAACTCAATGACTTTTACTATGCACATTTCCTTTTCTATCATCTTTTTAGTTTTTTAACAAAATAAACTTTAATTTTTTAAAAAATAAAATTGTCATTTTAATTATTTTACAACACATCTCTTACACAAATTGTTTTTCTTAAAATTACGTAAAAAAATCAATAGGAGATAAGTTTGAGGGACGGAGGGAGTATTATTTTTTATACCGATTTTTTTAAACAGGGTTAAAAACAGTTTTATATATAATCTATGTACACATGTAATAGTATTGGTTTCATTAATTAGCTGCAAAAAGGTCCTATAATTAGCATAGCAACTTCCACAAACTCCGACAACTCTTATTACTTTTCCTCTACAAAAGAAAAGACTGTTTCAAATATAAAATAAAAAAATCCTGTTTTATGTTCCATTCTTCCTCTTCTTATGGATCAATTCAGCACCCAAACAATCCACCAACATCCGTCTGCTTCCGCCTTTATCACGAGAGAGATTTGCTGCACTATCTGTTTCATCTTCATCTTGATCTCCTCCATCATTGTTTTGAACCTTGGGAGCTCCTCTAAGTCACTCCCCTTGTTCCGTTTCGTTCATTTCTTCCCTCGCAAACCAGCCTTATTTCATCACAGGCCACCCTTAAGACCTTGTGATTATTCCCACGGCCAATGGGTTCGGGTCCACCACAAAAATCCAGCCCAGCTGTACGACGAGAACTGCCCGTTCCTCGATCCCGGTTTCCGGTGTCGTCGGAACGGAAGAAAAAACGTCGAGTATCTCAAATGGAGATGGAAACCCCATGACTGTTATGTTCCTAGGTAGGAGAGCTTCGTTTGCCTTCGCTTCTTTCTTTCTTTCTTTCTTTCTTTCATGCATTCGTGGTGGTTGATCAGATAGCAATAGACACTAAAAATAATACACCTGGTTTCATTAAATAAGGAAAGAAAAATACAATAAAATTTTATAAGTTTAAGAAAGATGAGTCTACCATATCCAAAGTAAAATAATCACCATTTCTCCTTAAAACCATCAAAGAAGAAATATTAATCGATTAATAATAAAAATAAGACTATATAAGTTAATGGTTAAAAAACCCGACGAAATAACTCAAAAGAATAAAATAATACAAACGACAAATTTAATCTTAAAAAAATATAAAAAAATGTTATAAGATTAGACAAAAACATACTACAAGAATAAAAAAAAATACTTACCACTTTTTATGACAAGAATATAAGACTTATTAATTATATATGCAAAACAGATAAGCAAAACGGAACTTAAAAAAGATGAGAAAGATAAAAAAAAATGGTAGAGGGAAAATATCGTAAGATGAAAGGGACCAAAGATTGATCCTGAGGTTGTCAATGATAATAATCAATTAAATTTATAACTTTATGTGATGTACAATAATGCTTTTTGCACCGATTTATTGATTGTCTATGTTATATTAATAATATACTTGACATAAAATCGTTAGGGCTTACAAGGTAACATCTCTTTATACATTTTTAACCATTTGATAATGTACATACACCTTGTACACAAAACAGTTGAACCCAAGTTTTTTAGGATAAACATCATCCGCTTTTCCACTAAGACCACTATTCATTTTGGCCCCTAAAATTTTTGATTGAATAATCATTTTGGCCCTTATTCTTTTTTAAAGCAATTTAACCATCAGCGTTTTATTTTTGGTCAAAATGGCCCATCTGCGGATGAAAATTGTTAGTCAACTAAGACTAAATGATGTGGCAAAACCTACATGAGAGTGCACGCCGCGATAGCAGTGTCATATAAGCAAATCTACTGACTTTACAGAATGACACATAAGTCAAAAAATAATTTTATGAATTGTATAAAATATAAAATATTTTTTCTTCTAACGTGTCATTATGTTAAGTCATTTAAAGTTATTTAGCATTAGTTGACTAACAGTTTTCATTCACGAATGGCCATTTTGACTCAAAATGAAACACTGAGAGTTAAATTGCTTAAAAAATAGAAACCAAAGCGCTAGAGGTGTTTTTTAATTTTATGCCTAAAGGGTTAAATATAAAATATTAAATCATTAATTTAAATTTAAAAATTTAAAGTTTAATTCATTTGATTTTAAAATTGATAAGATTTAAAAAGTATTTTGAAAAAACGATCCATAACCTTATCACTTTCAAAACAAATAGACTTAAAAATAATTAAACACAAAAAATTATGACCTCTTTCACCGCTTTAGTATATTAGTAGTCGAGTATGTTTAACTTGATTGGTACGTTATTGATTATATATTATAAGAGAACGTTAAAATTGAAGATGCTTTAGCGCTTAATATCTTTTAATTTATGAATGTAGAGGAGTCTGAATCATATAGATATTGTATCAAATTGTACTTTAAAAAAGGGTAAAACTTTGATATACTGGCTGTGTAAAATTAATTTTACACAAGCATGTGTATTTACACTATAAAAACCCAAATCCTGAATTCCTAACCCTAACCTTAAAAAACTAAACCCTAAACCTTAAACTCTATACACTAAATTCTAAACACTAACCTTAAATTCTAAACCCCTAAACCTAAACCCCTAAACCTTAAACCCTAAACTAAAATCCTAACCCCTAAAATTAAAAGGCACGTGTAAACTAAAGTTTACATGTATCAAAGTTTTTTCCTTTAAAAAATACTGTATTAATATAAATAACAAGTTATAAAACAATAAGTATTGTGGAACTTGAATATCTTTAAACTTGTTTTTTTAAGGAATTGTTGCATATATTTTTTGAAACTGTAATCTAAAAAATGTTGGAACAAAATGGCATTAGCTATGATTGCTAGGGTTGTTTAATTTCTTCCAACCGCAGATTCAATGCCACCGATTTCTTGGAACGGAGTCGAAACGGACGGATAGTGTTTGCAGGTGATTCCATGGGAAGAAATCAATGGGAGTCCTTGCTCTGCATGTTAGCTCAGGCAGTTTCAAACAAATCTGCAATCTTCGAAGAAAACGGAAGCCCCATTACCAAACACAAGGGCTTTCTTTCAATGAAGTTCCAGGACTACAACCTCACCGTCGAATACTACAGAACACCGTTCATAGTGGTTCTCGGTCGCCGACCGGTCATTGCACCTGCCCAAGTCAAGGTAATCGTTAAGGTAGACCAGTTGCATTGGCGTTCCCAACAATGGAAAGGAGCCAATGTCATTGTCTTCAACACAGGCCACTGGTGGAACAAAGAGAAATTTGCTAAGATGTATGGCTTCTTCTTGCCACCTTCGTCTTTTCATAGTCTCCGACGCGTGCCTATATATATATATATATACTCATCCAATTCTGATATATATACAAGGCATGTTGATTTTAGATCAAGTTAATTTAGGTTATTGAGTTTTTAAATTTTTTTGGTTGTCTTATATATTCAAATCATTTTGAGTTCTTTCTAGTTTTATACAAATGTTGTCTTGGTTTTGGGTTTGAGCTTTTCAAACTTGGATTATTTTAAGTTGACGTTCGGATTTTTATGAGTATGAGTTTCAAGTTCAGTTCAATTCTGATTTGGGTCCTGCACAATGATATAAATTTGTGTTTCCGCAGGGGCTGTTATTTTCAGGAAGGTGGGACAGTGAACATGACAATGGATACGATGGAAGGTTTTACAAGGTTTCTTAAAACATTGATGTCATGGATAACCAACAACTTGAACCCACAAAGGACCCATGTTTTTATCCGGACCCACTCACCGGTTCATTTCATGTAAGTACGATTATATGTCATATGACAAAAAGAATTATATGTAGACTACATTCAATCTTTATTTTCATGGAAAACCAACAGAGTTTTTGGCATTTTTAACGCGTGAAAATTGCAGGAATGGCACATGGTATGATGGGGGAGTGTGTGATGCAGAAACAGAACCAGAAAAAGACGACAAACAGCTTAAACCAGAGTCACGGAATAATCAATATATCGGTAACACGACCAAAGAAATGAACAATGGCAAGTGGAAGGTCCGATTGTTAAACATTACGTATCTGACGGGGTTCAGGAAAGACGGTCACCCTTCCAAGTACCGTGAGCCGGGGAGTCCTCCGGTTGCACCTCAAGATTGCAGCCATTGGTGCCTGCCTGGGGTGCCGGACACATGGAACCAAATTCTTTATGCTCAGTTACTTTGAAACTATTTACAACCCAAGTGATCCCCTAAACTATGGGAAATGATACAAATGAAAAAGAAACATGAAGGTTTGATGAGGAACCCTGGTATTTGTTCCTTTGCTTGAGATTTTGTATCTGAAAAATGTAATCCAAGGGAAAAAATATATATTAGAAATCTATATTTTATATTATATGCTTTCAAATAATACGAACACGATACGAATACATGAATGTCTCAAGATTAATATAATCTAAATTATTAACTTATAAGACATTATCTAAAGGAAAATTACAAGACCCCAAAATACACAAAGACAAGTGGGAAAGTTATTTAGCATGACATTAAACAAATACTATAAATAATTACAATACAAATTCTTATTCTATAGTTACAAAAGTTTGGAATTTTGTATGGAACATGAAAAACTATTCAAAGTTGGAAGCTTTAGGGCTGAAGTAGTGGAATGAAAGCCCATTTCAAAACTATCCAGATCAAGCCCAAGGAATCCTTGAAAATTGCTTTCTTTTCTCTGCTTTTCTTTGTCTTTTCCTCATTTTCCCTGAAACTAAAAACCATTGCCTGTAAACAAAACCCTTGTTTTTTCTTTTTGAAAGATGTGGGCAAGTTCAGAGGGAGGTGCACCCGAGGTTACTCTTGAGACCTCAATGGGGGGTTTCACTGTTGAGGTAAAACGCTGCCCTTTTTTCTTTTTGCCGAATTTTCTTCAGTATATATTGGGTTTATAATCATTAGCTTATCCCTTTCTTTTACTGGGATTTTCAGCTCTATTACAAGCATGCACCAAGAACTTGTAGGAACTTCATTGAACTTTCCAGGAAAGGTTATTATGACAATGTCAAATTCCATAGGATTATCAAGGTTTCTTTCTCTTTTTTATTCTTCATTGGGTTTTCATGTAATTGACTTTTTTAACCTGAAATTTGTTGTTACGGTGTAGGATTTTATAGTCCAGGGTGGGGATCCTACTGGCACTGGAAAAGGTGGAGAATCTATTTATGGGTATGGTTTTTACCCCCTCTTTTCCTAGTTTAAATTGGAGACTGCCCATGATTTTTCTTTCTTATTTATCTAATGTGATATAGTCTTGTACTTTTTTCTTGTGGATAATCAAGCCTGGAAATTACATTGTAATTGTTATGGCATCTGTTTTTCCAATTGTTGGCAGTTTAAGTGAGAGGTTTATAAGTTTGATTTTAATTACTGGTTTGTGTTTTTGTCGTTGATTTCAGTCCTGTATTTGATGATGAGATAAAACCTGAGTTAAAGCATACCGGAGCTGGTATTTTATCCATGGCTAATGCGGGTCTGAATACAAACGGAAGTCAGTTCTTCATTACTTTGTCACCTGCACCGTCCTTAGATGGTAATGATGTTATTCTTTTTGGTTTCAGTTAGAACTATGTTATTTTCGCATTTCTTATTTGGTGGATCTCTGGAGGGAATTCTTGAAATTGGTAGATTTAATAAGACCTGGCACTACTTTTTTAATATCGGGATCCCTTTTGTTATCCACTGCATTACATTATGACTTCCAATCTGAACCGTCATTACCGACTTCTAGCTTCCATTCTCTTAATGTGAAAGCTAAAAGCTATTAAAGTTCAAGCCGATGATCACTATTACAGGATATTTTATCAGTGATGTCCATCTAATATATGCAGAGTAGAGTCTCAAATTGATTTAGATGTTATTTACATAATGGTTAGACTTCTATGAAAATTCTCAATGAACCGGGTTGGACTAGTGTATCGAGACCAATTAGTCCAATGTATTTGGGGTAGAAATTAGTTCATGGTCTTAGGGTTTTCACATTTTCTTTGATTTGCTTCAGATCAATAAATTGTTTAACTATTTCTTTGACCTTGAAGGCCAAACCAGTCACATATATTGACATAATGAAAACAATTTACATGCCTTTCTGAGTCCTTCCTTTCTGTAAATAGGTTGTTTCACATAAATTAGTGAGTTATTTTTACGAGAACTAATAACTTGATGCTTTCCCATATGCTGTGTTTGTGGTATTTGCACGATGTAATATCGTGTATTTTTTTTTTCTTTTTTAGCTATTGAGATCTCATGGAGTCTCATCCAAGAATGCATTGACTAGTGATTCTTTTGAGCAGGTAAACACACAATATTTGGAAGAGTGTGCAGGGGAATGGAAATTGTCAAGAGGCTCGGTAGCGTCCAAACTGACAACAATGACAGGTAAATTCTTGGCTTGTATTATTTTCACTTCTATTTATAGCCTGGGAACAAATGGATTCTCATTTGTCGAATTCTTGGCTTGTATTATATCAATCGGATCACAGTTAATACCCAACCAATTACTAAACATTATGATCTTGGAATTTGCTCGAGCTTTTAGACTAATTCATGTTTTGCTGTTTTCATTTGTTAATTCAGGCCTATTCATGATGTGAAGATATTAAGGACTTCGGTCAAAGACTAGCACCAGAGGTCGAAAACTGTGGATTGTTGCGCTAAGGAATGCCCCCTTTTTTCCCAGAATATTTTGGAACTGGATCATTCTTAAACGTGGTGACAAAAACAGTGTTAGAGTTTAGCTGAAGGGAGTACATAAGGAACAAATGGCATTTCTTTGTAGTACTCATTGCATTCATCTTCCATACTGTGCCTGATTAGCTGCCTTTGAACTTTTTCCATCATCAGTTGCAGCAAAGGTTCTAAGCTTTCTCATAGTTCTGAAAATTTATGATAAACTTTACAAGACTAGAACCGATGGCATTAACTTGGTTAATTAATTAAATATGATCGATTATTGAGGGATCTATTGTGTTGATTTTCAACATTTTTCTGATCAATCTACTAAAGCTAATTCAACATTCCAGGGTAACAAACCAGATTCTTACAGAGGCTCCTGAATCATAAAATGCCCATGATTCAAGTTCGCTCTAGTCTATTTCATCAAATTTTGAAGGTTTATAGGATGTCACCAATATATGAAACTATAATAACGACGCCACCTTCACCCTCCACCAACCCAGCCAACAATGCTACTATCAAAACTACTGAAAACACATGCATAATCCTGAACCAAAACTTAAAACTTTCCTAACTTACAAAACCAGGTCTAAAAATTTCTATAGTTTTTCTAGTATATAGGGGTGAAATATGACAGCAATTCGGGTATCGATTCCGGTAGCTCATAGCATCATCTCATCCCAATCCGCTATTCTTCAAACCATAATTTTACCAAGTCTGCCTGCATTTTTTTCTCCCAAAAGAATTGGAATAATATGAAGTCGCAATCTATAGTTACCCCCGGCCTCAATGATCAATATTTGTACCTTTTAGGAGGGTTGTCCCCCGGAACGATTGCGGCTTCAAATTTCAAGGAAACCATGAAAGTGCTATTCTTCAAACCATAACTTTACCAAGTCTGCCTGCATTTTTTTCTCCCAAAAGAATTGGAATAATATGGAGTCGCAATCTATAGTTACCCCCGGCCTCAATTTTGTGGATATGATCAATATTTGTACCTTTTAGGAGGGTTGTCCCCCGGAACGATTGTGGCTTCAAATTTCAAGGAAACCATGAAAGTGCTATATATGCACTGAAAAATAAGATGTCAGCTCCGCTTGCTGGAATTTGTAGTCTGATTCAACTGATTCCTGTTTTCTTCACAAGTGGTGGGATTCAGAAGAGCCAATGGAGCCTGATTAAATCCATTGGACTCTATTGATCCTTGAGAGTTGTCTTTTGAGATGGTTGCCCTTTCAAGTTCAAATGTTTCGATAGTTGACTCTTCGGGAATGCCCTCTTTTTTTAGAATTTCCATATACCGTAAAGATGGGACGTCACCCTTACAGTACCTGTGCCACATGCTCCGATATGCAGCCTCCAAACCACTGATAAAGTTCTGTCCATCACAGACAGGCGACTTAGACATAAGGTCTCAAAGGCTCAATCTCAAGTTCTGGAGCAGTGATGTCCGAGGCCAGTTGTAGTGCCAACTTGACGTATTCATCTTCATTTTTGGCAATCAGGTGCCCTAACCCTGAATTGCAAGTACCCACAATACTACTCAGAGTGAAACCCGGAGAAAAATAAAGAAACGGCCAAGAGACATCATCAAAAGCCAGATAAAAACAGATAAGCAATAGATATTAACAAAGGAAGCTCCTTACCAACTTTGCTGAGAAGACTGACACCAACGTTATGAGCATGCACTGAACCAGCCACGGTAACACATGGCACCCCCATGTATAAAGATTCACAAGTCGTCGTTGTTGTTCCGGCATATGGAAAAGTGTCCAAGCTATCAAGACAAGTAAAAAATGTTAAAATATCTACAAAGGATGTTAACTGAAACCACTTGGACCAATAGATAAATGAACCAAAAGGGCAGGTCAGACACAACACTCAATAAACACTTTTTGAACACAAATAATGCAGTTAAATTTACCTAATGTCCATAAGAGAATATGCTTGCATGTGGTCATGATTAAGAAGAATTAGAGGGAGAAGATCAACACGAAGAGATTCTAAACCCAGCTGCTCTAGTGTTGTAAGAAATTTCTGCCTAACACTGTCGCAACAAAACGGCTTGCATTTCACCACCAGACGGGAGTTTGGAACGGCACATAATATCTTTGCCCAAACTTGCAATACCTTGGGTGTTATCTAAAAATGGTATCAATCAGAGGTTAATGATGAATGCCATAACCTATTAGAAACATGAGGTTTAAGTTAAAATTACCAAATGGTACCTTTGCCAGATTATTAAAGCTACCGAATGTGATGAAGCCATTGGAAAGAGCAGGAGTTGGTGAAATAGGTACAGCCTCTGGGGAAGGAGTATAACAAAGGAAGCATTCTGGAAGTCGGACCAACTCCTCGACATGCCTACCATTGCGTAAGGATTATATTCCAAATAGAAAACATATTGCATATTTCATCTAACAAAACAATTGTAACCGATAAATGACGTCAAAAAGTCAAAAACATGACTTACTTCTGCTTTGTGCCAGGAGGATCTGCAAGTGAATCAGTTATTCGGTAATCAATGGTAGGCAAACCAGCAGTATTGGGATAGCCAATCCAAGTCACCTACAATAATAAACATTTCCGAAATCAGAAAGATAAGAGAAAATGCCTATTATACCATATCAAGCGCCTACCACAAACAAAATCACCATGCATAAACCGAACACCCTCCACTCAAAAGCTTTTATCTATTATGGAGGTTTTTTTTAATTCCATTAATGACAGAACGTAAACCAGAAACATTTAAAAGAAAACAAAAATATGGTACCTTAAACATACCTGAACAGGTGCCGGTCGACATGCCATTGTTCCCTATTTGTTGTTCGCCGTATGATCAGTAAGCTCAACCAAAATGTCAATTTTATCGTCTCTAACCATGCTTGCAACCTTTTTTTCATCAATACCATATATATCCCTCCACACCCCACCTTTTTTAATGACTTTATCCCTAAATCTATTGGTTTTTGCATCAGCCTGCAATACGACAAAAATATAAGTCCGGAAGAGAAAACATAGTCCATTGAAAGTACTCGAAAATAAATCCAAAGCATCACCTTCACTACCGCCGGATAAACAACCACCTGGTATTTCCCATAGTCATGATAAATAAGAGGGGCTTCAATGAAATAAGATACAGAATGAGTAAAATAATCTGGAGAAACATATCCAATCACGAGAGGTCGATCTGGATCTTTTGAGTTGTCCCATGAATCATATTGTGGATATAATCTCATAAATCGTCTACCCCAGTCCCTGTTTTTAAAATCAAATTTAGAAAGCCTCAAGAAAGCTGATTCTAAGATATGTCAAAGATGATGCACCCAGTTCTAGGAAGGCACTGACTTGAATATACAAGTAAATTTTCAAACATTAAGCAAAAAATGTAAAGATGATCAAAAAGGTCAAAATAAAACAGTTCTGAGATGGAAACTAAATAGAGATTTTTCCAAATCATTTTGTTTTTAAATCTGCTTAGACATATAGCAGCACATTGGAGATATCTTCATTACACATTATTAAAATCTCAATGTAGCTACTGCCTTCATCATCCATTTCTTTCTAAAACTAAAACCAAGAATTAGAAAGAATGTTGGCATTGTCGCTTAAAAAGTATGCGTTTCTATGTTGCAGGGAAAAAAGTATATCAGACAAAAACCATTCAATAGTGAGCAAAAGTGCATTTGCGAAATAAACAATTATGACAAAAGCAATTGCTCAAAGCAACAGGACGACACAGCCAATGGAATATAGTTCACAATTTAACAGTTCTGCGCAATGAAATTAGTTCAGAACTACATAATATGCCAAAGTAAATGAAACTTAAAATAACTGAATATCATGATCCAAATACCCAATTACAGCAAGAAGAGTATTAGTAGTGATGCAGCAAATAGAAAGGCATGTAATGAGTTAAAATGACTGTTCCTAAATACTCCCAGGAAAACCACAAATATTGACAATAAATTCAAGCTATGGTGATAAGCGTTTATTAAACCTGTGAGCCTCAAAAAGTTTATCATCATCTCCTTCATTTGTGTAGTTCATTGCCAGCAACCGGTTCTGCAAACAATGTGAAATATGATACAGACAGAAGGGACCAATAAAAAAATGATAGTCACGACACCAGTATGGAACCAGCATGATTTTTTTTTCTTGTTGATTTTGTTTTTTTAACTGAATGTAATTTCCCTCTTAGCAAAAAATTACAACTTTAACTATATAAGATTCATGAAATGGTACCTGTCCCGCATTACGAGAATCAGGATCTATTTTAAGGCACTGCTCATACGCTGTAACAGTCATGGATATATTGCCGGCATCTCTGTAAAGAACCCCTGAAAAAAGTAGACATGGAGAATATACTAAAAACAAAAAAGAAATTATATCCCAAAAGATATGATTAAGAATTAAGATTATGCATCTGTCAAAGTAACGAAGCGATTACATATACATGGTGTCCCAGAAAAGTCATAAGATTTTGGAATAACATAACTAAGAAGAAAGAGAAAAACCTAAATTGTTATAAGCTTCTGCATATGTCGGATTGGCAATGATAGCTTTCTCGATCATGCTAGCAGCAGCATCCATTTTACCCTGACAATAGCAAGCTCATAGTCAATCACTGTTTGAGACATAGCCTAACAGTTAGATCCATAATTCCACTTCAAACCTGAACTGTGTAGACAACACCAAGGTTGTTCAATGACTGAGAGAAGTT
This sequence comes from Hibiscus mutabilis, assembly GCA_019671005.1. Classification (NCBI taxonomy): domain Eukaryota; kingdom Viridiplantae; phylum Streptophyta; class Magnoliopsida; order Malvales; family Malvaceae; genus Hibiscus; species Hibiscus mutabilis. The sequence goes on from CM033713.1 coordinate 25,340,281, forward strand.
TGGTTTGATTGACAAAGCCAACTGCAAGAAGATATTATTAATATCAAGATCAAGGAATGCAATTGAGAATGAAGGCTTAAAATGCTAGACAAGAAATATTGCCTGATAACATTCCACAGCTTTATCAAGGTTGTCTTTATCTTTGTATATTACTCCTAAGTTGTTGCATGCCTCTGCACAGTGGGGGTTGAAGTGGAAAGCAAGTTCATAGAACACAACCGCCTACGCAAACAAAAATCAATAATTAATTGTTATCTGACACAAACAATGAAAAACTTGTATCATCAATGACAAATAGAAATCCAGTTCCACAAAGAGAATCATGCACTTCGAAAAAAATACAGCTCAAGTAATTACTTACCATATCAAATTTCAGCATTTCACCATAAGCAACCCCGAGATTATACATAGCATCTGCATAGTGCCAATTATAATACAAAGCCTTCTTGTAATATGCCACACCTTGGTTAATGTCCCCCTCCAACTTAACCTGAAGAGACATATCACTGAATGCAAAATCAGGGATAGAAAAACTCAGAAATCAATTATTACAAAAGAAAGTACAATGAAACTGACTTCCACAAACAAGTCAATAAGGGTTGTCGGTGATGCAAGAAAGCATTTTGATCTGATGAAAGTGTTGGTCAAAGAATGAACAGAATATGACAAAAGATTCTGCAAATAATTATAAGAACCAATGCTATTGGTTGCAAGCAAAATGTATGTGTTTGTCAATCATAGATTCAGACACCATGGTTAGAAGGGCACTATTCAAATATCTCAACCAACAGCTCTTATGTTTTTCTGTTATAAGTTGTCACCGTGTATTAGGATCACAGTTTAAATGCCTCCTGGTTTTGGGATGTCAAACAAGAAAGAATTTGAGTAAGTTTGATTCAAAGTTAATTAAGGACATAAATTATGCAACAGAGAGTACAACTTTCTTGCAGCAAATGCAACGGCCTCCTACAGAACTTATCACGTCTTTTTTCCAAGAACAGAACAGAATTACTTTGTATGGATGTCTCATGTCTCTATAAGTGTAGGACACAGATGGACACAGCCACATAATCCTCCAGTATTTTAATTGGCCAAGTTTCATTAAAATAAACATCCTGTAAACTATGGGCTAAAGGTCATGAAATAAAGCCAGAAACAAAACCAAGAAAAGATTGTTTTTTAAAAAAAGAAAATATTGGATGATGCTATTTAAAATAACGGGGGAGAGAACGCACCTTTGTTCCCAAATCTGTCAAGGCAATTGCCATATTACTTTTTGCAATCTCAAAGTTAGGGGATACAGCTAGACACCTGGTAAGAAAATAATTAAGAAAAGAGAATATCAGTAATGACGAAGAAAACACTGAAATAAACCAACTACAAGTGAGGACCAGCAGGCGACAAGATTAAGCAACTAACTGCATACTACCTACCTCTCATAACAGGCAATGGCAGATTCTAAGTCACCATGGTTTTTATAAATGACACCCATGTTGCAATATGCTTCAGCATACATAGATCTCTCCAGTGCAGCCTTCTTATAGCAGCCAAGGGCTGTGTCATATTGCATCATCTCGGAATAGACAACACCAAGGTTATAGTAGGCAGGCTGTATAAATTTGGTACAAGCATATACATATATAAATATATCAGCACAACTAGGGGAAATGGGAATTGAAAAGACCATGACCACATGTAGAAAATTTTAATTACAACAACAATTACTAATGGAGGAATGGAAGAGAGTGAGATTACAGCATAGTGTGGATCTATTTTAAGAGCTTCATAATACTTCTGAATTCCCTCCTGTGTATTGCCACCAAGCTTCAAGCTGGTTCCAAGATCAGTTAGAACGATGGCCAGGCATTCCGCAGCTGGTTTGTATGAAGGGTCTGCTCTTAAAGCTTTTTGGTAAGACTGCATAATAAACAGGTGCAGACTCAAATTGCAAGAAGCCACAAATAAACCATGAATCAATGAACCAAAAACGGTTAAAAATCTCATGAGCATACCTCAGCAGCATCTGCCAGACGGCCTTCATCTTTGTATGGTATACCACAGTGAGTGAGAGCACAAGCATTCTGAGGATCCAACTTGATGGCTTCAGCAAAGCTCTCAATTGCAGGCCTTCCCATGTTCTGCATCTGCAAGCATATACCTTTTCCAATGTGGGCTTCAACACACCCATCATCTTTCTCCAAGACACTACTATATATGGCAAGAGCGTCGACAAACTTGTTCCTGGACCGAAGAATGTTAGCATAAGAAAGAGCATCTTTCCCTGCAAATGCCTTTTGTGTTGGAATCACATCAGTTGTTAAAGTACTTGAACCAGGAGAAGACGGTTGATCCTTTAAGAAACCATTTTCGGCAATCAGGTCCTTCTTACTGCCATTAACATCTTTCTCGGTCCAGGCCATCTAGGTATTACTATATTCTCACCTTACTATACAAATATATCAAAGGTAGCACACATTATTAATCTTTAAAAGGTGACATCTTTAGTTTCAAACTTTGAATCAGTAATACGTCACTTCTTTCATGCAATATAATATGATAATGCTTACACTAAAGCTGATCAAACAAGATATAAAAAGAACAAGTCTTGAAATTTACAAACATGATTACACAATAAATCATAATATAAATTTCTAAAAATTACATGTGATAAGTGAAAGTCTTCTAAATTGATTATTTTATATCTATTTTTATGGTTTGAAACACAGTTTGAATGCTTTACTCATGATATTGCAAAGTTGATTCAGTAATGGAACACAAATATAGTTTTCAAATTTTTTTATCCAGGAAATGGTTGCACGTAAACCCTACACCTGCAAGCTAAGTAATTTGACCAATTAGGCCGGAAAGCTAAACCTTTTTTCAGGTTCAACTAGAAATTATAGCACTTCTCTAACTGCATGAACAAATGCTAATCAAAATTTGATCAAAAAATTGACATTAATTAAAAAGTGAGGTTTTGAAATTTACTTAGCAATGAACCTACCCAAACTAAATCTAAACAAATTGCACCTACAACTCAAGAAAACAATACCCGTTAAAGAAAAAATTGTCTTGCATCTTTTTAATCACTTCATGAACACAAACTGAAACCCTAAGGAAAGCAAAATGATCAAAGTAGACGAACCATTTTCGAAAACTGATCAAAGCCCATATAACCTTAAAACCCTAATAAACAAACAATTCCACTTTAAGACCCAGACTTTAATCACACAAAAGAACAAAAAAATTTAAATTCTTTTTCTGATTAAAAAAATGCAACTTTACAAACCCAACAAAACAAAGGAAAAATAAAAAAGAATTAGGGATTTAACACTTACTTTTGGAGCAACCAAGCTCTGCTCCAAACTAAAATAGCATAGATAAGGCCAAAAAGAAGGGGGGAAAGTGAGAATGGGTGTTGGATTAGGGGGAAAAGGGGGGGTGTAGTTTAAGAATAAGACTTTGTTTGCCGTCGAGATAGTAAAATTAAAGTTTAAAAAGTTAGTTTAAGAAATTCAAAAAATTAATTTTTGTAAATTAAGATTTGAAAAGTTAGTTTAAGGACAAATTAAGATTTTGAGTTGTCTGTTTTTTTTGTTGTTTTTAAGTAAATTAATATTTTGATACTCAAATTGCCTTGTTTTGAATTATTTCTAACAATTCAAATTGACTTTTTCACCCAATTTCAATTACAAATGAAACCTAAAACTTAGTTCAAAATTAAAATCAACAAATACAAAATATAAAGGTAACTTCAAGATTAAGTGAAAAGATGGTGTTTTTAACGAAAAAATGGGACCTTTGAAAGCTCTCGTTTTTCAGACAAAGAATTTGGGGGTGTTGACGTCTCCCAAATCTCATAGAGAGAGAGAGACCTTGACTGGTCTATTCCTTAATTACAACATGTTTTGGGGGCATAATAGGGACACTGGCAATTTGTGTTTTAGGCTTTTAGCACTTGTGTTTGTTTTTTAGTTTTTATATAATTTCCCCTGCTTAGTCAGTCGGGGATTAAAAATAAAAAACTTTGATACACGGTTACTTTTAATTTTAAGTTAGAGATTTAGATTGCGTTTAACATTACATTTTAAACAATTTTTTTGTTCTAAAAATTGATTTGAGACCAAAAGTAATGTTAAACAGCTTATTTTTTTAAAAAAATTACGTTTGAAAAGTGATTTTCAAATCAAACCCAAAAGCTGAAATTTTTAACTTTTATGGTTGAAAAAGTACTTTTGGGAGTCAAATTACAATTTGAGCCTTCATTTGCTATTGTTTTATTTATAATTTATAAACTTATATTTTTTTACGAATACATCATTATATGATTCATTTATTAATATTTTTATATTTTATCATAATTTATTAATATTTTTTAAAAGCACTTTTCAAAAGTACTTTTGGAGAAAAAAAATGTTTTTTAACCCAAACATAAAAAGCTAAACTTTTTATTAATAAAATATTTTTATAATAATTTAAGCTAATATATTTCATATATTATAATATTAAAGAATTTGAATACCATTTATATATATACATACACATATATATAACTTACAATATCATGTCCAAAATGATCATTTATCTTCTTAAAAGCACTTTTTGACAGCAATATCAAACACTAAAATCTTACAACCAACTTTTTAAAATTCCTTTTCAAAATCTCTTTCTGGCAGCACTTTTAAAAATCACTTTTCAAAAGCAATGCTAAACTAGCCCTTAGTTTAGAGTTTAAATTTTAGGAATTTAAATTAAAATGTTTAGAATTTAGGGTTTATAGTTTAGTTTTTAAGGTTATGGTTAGAAATTTAGAATTTGGGTTTTATAGTAGAAATATGCACGGTTGTGTAAATTTTTTACACAATCTATATATCAAAATTTTACCCTTAAAAATATATTTTAATTATAGGGTAAAGTACTTAAATGATCACATAACTATAGGTGGTTTCAATATGACCATCACGCTTTTAATTGTGTCATTTTGACCACATATTTAAGTGATAACAATTAAGCCATGTGCCGTTAAAACATAAGAGAGTGAGTTAGGGGTGAGCAAAACTCGATTAAAAAAATATTTTTTAATTTTGAGTTATTTCAGTCGAGTTATTTGAGTTATAACTTGAAAAAAAATTGAGTTCAAGTCGAGAAGTCGAGTTGATATTTTCTCAACTCAAAAAATCAAATTTTACAATTTCAACGATTTAGTCCCTGATTTTATTTTTCTTCAATTCATATTTTTAAAAATCTTTTTGCAATTTAGTCCCCAACTTTATATAGTTTCCTCATTTCTTCAATATCTTCTTTGTTTTAAGTCCATTTTAATAAAATTTGAACCACATCCTCCTAAATCAATGTAGAACACCTATGTAGCTTCAATTCATATTTTAAATAAATTTCCTATTTTTGCATTTTAGCCCCTCAACTTCATATGGTTTTCCATTTCGTCAATTCCTCTTTTGTTTTAAGTTTATTTTTGACAAAATTATACCACATGATTCACTAGCACTATATAATATCTATGTAACTTCAATTCATATTAAAAAAATACATTCTTTTTGCAATTTAGTCTTTTAACTTTGCATTTTATTCAATTTGATCATTCAACTAAATTTTTTTGTACAATTTTTTCTTAACATCAATTCATTGACTCATTTATACTCCATCAATATTTTATCCTCAAAAGTTCTTTACTTAAAAGTAACATTATAAATATATTTTAGAAGTTTAGATGATTTTTTATTAAATAACATTACAAATCTTATTTATACATGTGAAAAATAAATGAAGAATATATATATATATATATATATGCATATCTTATATGATTAGAGAAAGTCATTTAAATTGAAATCAAACCGTACTATGACATGATAAATAATTACAATTAAATTTGTATAAGAACTTTAAAAACTCGACTCAACTCGACTCGAATTTCATAAACTCAACTCGAAACAAAAAAATTTAAATAAAATTTGAGTTGTAAAATATGACGTGTCAACTCGAATAACTCAAACTTTTTTTAACTCGGCTCGATCGAACACTCATCCCTAGAGGTAGTGATGTTGCAGGTAGCAAAAATTAATTTGTTTAATTACACATTTGGCCTTAATTTTAATTTAAATTAATAAATTTTCTTTTAATTTAATAAATTTATTTTCTACATCAAGTGATGACATATGTCACCTGATGGAAGGAAGAAAATAAATTCAAAGATTAGTTAAGGCGAGATTCAAACCCAAATTTCAAAAGGAAAATGGCATGCCACACTACTTGTGATGCAATTTACAACGTTCCGTTACTTTTGTATATATTTTAAATGGTATTTAATGCTAGGAAAAAGAAAATAAAAATGGATTAAAAGGATTTGAATATGGTACACTTAGAATACATTAAAACACTTAAATCACTCGAAAAAAATTAAATAATTAATTTATAATTTACAACATTATTATATATATATATATTATGTATATATATTAGAGTAAAGCTAGTGCATGATTTAATTAAAAATGGGTTTAAGTTTTTTTAGATTAAACTATGTTTTTTATTTTTGGCATTTTTTATAATTTCACACATATATAATCATTAAATTGCGTTTTTAACTTAATTAATAATTTTTATTTTTATTTAATTATTTGTATTAAAAATAAAAACATTAATTTAGGAAAAAAACTTTGATACACAGGCCGTGTAAACTTTAGTTTACACGTGCCTTTTAGTTTTAGGGGCTAGGGTTTTAGTTTAGGGTTTAGGGGTTTAGGTTGTGTGGTTTAGAATTTAGTGTATAGGGTTTAAGGTTTAGAGTTTAGTTTTTAGGGTTAGGGTTAGGAATTTAGGATTTAAGTTTTTATAGTGTAAATACACAAGCTTGTGTAAAATTAGTTTTACGCAGCCAGTGTATCAAAGTTTTACCCTTAATTTAATTATTATATATATGAGATAATAATAAATTAAAATTTTTAAAATTATTATGTTCCCGAGTTTGGATTCACTAAATGATTTTTAATATAAATTTTTAGTTTTAAAATATTCTATCATATATATATAATTGAATTAAGATTTTTTTAATTTTAATAAAAAGAAAAAAATATTAATTAAATTAAAAAACACAATTCAATGATTATATATGTAAAATTATAAAAAAAATGTGTAAAAAATTAGTTTAATTTAAAAATAAAAAAGTCTTAAACCCATTTTTAATTCAAAACATACATTAACTATACTTTATATATATATATATATTATGTTTTCCATTATAAACTAATTATTTGATTTTTTTCCCCCGTGGTTTAAGTGTTTTAATGCATCCCAAGTGTACTATATTCCTTCAAAACCCTCAAAAGACACTCATAGAACGCTGCCAAGCTCTGAAGCAATTCCAGCCCAGCTTTAAAACATGGCTAATAACATCAATTAGCAAACAATTAGAAAAACACCTCCGTCTAAACCCATGAGACACCAAAAAAACAAATCAGTAATGCATTTCAAAATCACAACACTTGATACTATCAACATCCAAAAACTAATCTGGAAATACAATAAAATTTCCAAGCCTATTACCACAAATGATCACCTAACACAAATAAGCCACGGACACCACCAGATCTTGGACACTCCTAGAAACCCGATACCACCACAGATCCCCTTAGAAAAACACAGCAACATACTAGCACCCACATGATTGACAAATCTATCACAAAACCTACTGGCCCAAATTTGCAAAAAATCCTTTTAAAACATAAACAATCCACAACAAAACAAAGAAGAACCATTCAAAGCCAATACAGAATACTACTAACCATCAAAAACCAACACTAACCAGAACTCCCAAAAAAACAAAGCAGAAAATCAAGAAGATGAAGATAAGAACCACTAACAGGTATTAATCCCCAATATCATCTCCCAAATATCACCAATATCAGCAAAAAGAAATCTCATGAATCCAAGACACACTTCTCACAAACACTTAAAAACTATAGAATTTCCACAGAAAAAATAAACTCCCTAACCGAATGAAATTAAACATCCTTGTTCATCAACTCTTCTTCCTCCAAACGAACTAAATCCCGAATCACATCCTCTTCATCCCCTTGAAATTGAATACCTAAATCTTTTCCTAACTCAACAGCCTTCCAAGCTTCTTTAATCAAAGCATTCCTGTAATACCTAACCTAAAAAAAATGGAGAATGCTGCTGGGAACTTTGAACCCATGACCTTGGGGATTATAACCCCTTACCTTGACCAACTGAGCTAAGGCAACTCTTATTGTTTGGTTGCATTGGTTTTCTTTTAAGCTATGCCTTTCTGTGCGGGTCTAAAATTAATAAACCGATCCAACTACCCCCTCCCCCATTTTTTTGGTGTCTGTTCTAATGAGAGTGAACCCAGAAAGTTCTAAAACTTTTCCCCCAACCCCTTATCGACCGCCCGATCTGAGCCACGGCTTGGCGGTGGTCGTCGCCTCCGCCACCTTAAGAGTTGTCGCTCGCCCCGACTTCGCTTAGGTCACCACTCTCAAGATCGTGTCGCCTTTTGCCGTGGGCAACAACCTGAACCTTTTTGAGTGCCGCCTTTGTTTATGACATTTTCTGGCCACCCTTGTCATCCGTTCAAGACGCGGCCACAAATCTGTGCTCCTTGCGTTGCGAGGAGCAAAACTTATCCAGCCGATCATTGTTCCGACACCGGGGGAGGCTTCGTCGGAGCTACGCGTTATTTCGACCGTCCCTTGCATTTCAGGTAAAATCGGTGAGACTCTGGTACGTTTTCGTTTTATTAATGTGTTGGTTGTATTATGGTGCTGATGAGCTTTCAAAATGCGGCAGTTTCGAGCGTTTTGGGGCCGATGGTGCCCTTCTGGGGACAATTCTAGCGAACGGACGGTGGTAAGAAAACTGGCCTGAACCGGCCAGGCCTTGATGAAACCAGCCCTGAATCGGTCCTTTCCCCCCAAACTGAACCGAGCTGAGTCAGCCCCGAACCGGTTCTGACAGACCGAGCTTGGATTATTATCCAAATGTTGGGCCAGGCTGTTAAGGCCCAATAGCTCTAAATTTTGAACCGACCCATTTAAGACTCGTCTGACCCGACCCGACCCGATTTGAGAGACCAACCTGACCGACCGAGTTTGACCCGTACCCGACCCAAATTGAGTCAACTCATCCGAGTTAACCTGTCCGAGTTAACCCATCTGAGTCAACCCGTCTGAGTCAACCCATATGAGTCAACTCGTCTGAGTCAACCTAGTTGACTTTGACTCTAACCGTTGACCAAAAAATCAACTTTTTTTGAAAACCCTTATTTTGGGTTTTTTGACGTCATAAGTCCGATTTTGAAGTCTGTTTCGCAAAATTCTAACCCGAAAGTCTCTGAATCTAACCTTAAACCTCGGGCATGCATGAGTTTAAATATTCAATTTAAGAGCTTTGTGAGTAAGGACTAATTATGAATTATGTTCAATTGAAGGTATTCGCGATTCCTGGTATCTAAGTTATTAAGGAATGTCGAATTCGGGCTCGGGAGTGATTGAATAGAGTATCAAGGATCAATTGATGTAGCAAGGATTCAAGGTAATAGATTACTACCTCTTGCATGCTTGATGAAACATGATGGTATTTGGATAATACATGCTTGACTATGATTAAGCGTACTATTAGCTCGGCTTAAGTCAAATCTATTACAAAAAATAAGAATGGGTAATCTAGACAAGATCGAATACTTGAATAAGAAGCTTGAAAATCAAGAGGGTCTTTGAGTTTAGTAAATAATTAATAATAAGTAAATCTTCAATTCAGATTGTTCATATTAATGGAATTAATGTCTTAATAATTGGTTATGAAATAACCAAATTACCCTTGAGAGGTAAGAATGAGAAATATACCCCAACTAAAGAAATGATCTGGAATATACACTTGATCGGATAAAACAATTGTGTTATCTGAAATCCTTAAACTATTTGAAAAGATCTCTGTTTTATGAGGCTGGTATGTGAGATAATAAAATATTTGAATTTATCTCGAATTCTGGATAAAACTTTGAAGATAAAGTCTCTGAAAGTACTTCAGAATTCTGAGTTGATCTAAATGACAGAAAGACTGAATTGATTAGAATGAATGTAATGACTGAAATATTCTCAAACATCGCATTTGCTAAATTAACCGAAATAACGAATATGTCCTCGACTTCTGAAATGAATAAATTGTTTAGAGTGACCGAAAGGACCCGAATGACTGGAATAACCAAAATGATCGAAATATATTCGAGCGAAAAAACTTCTAAAATGACTGAGATATTCTTAACCTCTGGAATGATTAAATTACTTTTATGTTTTGGCATAAGTGAATACCCTTGATAAACCTTAATTCAGATAAAATCCAGATAACTGTATTGCCCCTAAGTATTGAGAGCCTAACCTAGATATGTCAGCCACCTCAAGTACTGCTGTTATATGGGTTGAAGAATATACCAAGACATATTTGACTATGTGGTGAAAGATCAGTAATAAATATGAGTGTGACCGGATCAACTGTATGATGCTACCATTACTAAGGAATGAAAACTCATGAGGTGTACATGTCTGGATGCTAGAAACCATAATATTAGGGATTACGGTTAAAGCAAATGGATTTTGAAAGACTGATTGGCCGCTAAAATTATGAATATTTTGAGTTTTAGCATTTCACGTATTGGGCTAATTACCAAATTACCCTAGGAGTCAAAATGACCAAATTGCCTTTGGAAGTCAAAATAATCAAAATGCCCATATAAGCAAAAATCGATTCGAACCCTCCTAATATATATTTGAAATCTTGAATAAGCATGATATATCTAATACTTCGAATGATATTGATGTACCGATCGTCAGAATATCTATTAGAGCCTTAGTTAATGAATCCATTCTATAAGAATTTCAAATTCTAAAATTCGTCCAATGTTGACAAATACCAATGTTCTCCTACTGGTAATTATCAAGTACCTCCAAGAGATAATTGTACCATCTAGTGTGACCCATGTACACTTGAATATTCTCTCTGATTTAAAATCAAGACTGACCCTCTGATCTGAATCATGAATTCTATATGTTTGGAAATCTATATATCTCTGTCTGATTTGAAAAACATGCTCTCTGGTTACTGTTTCACTGAAAATAATTGTCTTCTTTATATCTACTGCTATCACTGTTTACTAATGATTACTGTCATTACTACCTAGATTGTTTACTGAGGTACTTGGGGTAGAACATTAAGTCACTGCAGGTTTAGCCTTAATTCGACTTGTAATTCCTACTGTACCAGGTTCTTATGCTTCGGCTAGGGTGATTCCTACTATTTCAGGTTCCTATGCTTCGGCTAGGGTGATTCCTACTGGACCTAAGGTATCCCTTTAGAATGGCACCTACGCCCAATAGGCATGGGTTAATGCCCTTTATTGATGCAATTTTGGGGAACTGCATACTCGAGTTCAGTTGGAGGGTAGTTAGGTTATAAATAAAATCTTCTTGCCTCTTTTAAATCTACCCTATTGAATTAAGTTACGACCATTTGAAACTCTTTCTATGGCTCACATTTGCACTAGATGGAACACACTAAACTTCCGAGATCAACTTCCGTAAACTACCTCTCTTCTGATTTTTCAGACTTTAGGCTTCTAGTTTGATACTCGAGTGGTCGAAGAAAGAACAACTATGTTACCTTCAGATAAACCTCTTTATTGGAATATCGAATCAAAATCAGACCCTATTGTTGCCCGAAACACCATGACAGTTTTACGTTTTGCCATATACCTACATGTGCTTTATATCATTTGGTAGTTCTGTATTACTGAGCTTTTCAAAGCTCACATTATTTTTCCATCGCATGCTAAAAGATTGTTCATGGTGCGGTTTTTGACATCGGCATAGGAGTTCCATTGGCACTGCTTGCGGAGTACGGTACATGTGTAATTAGGGGACATGTATGTCATGTCTTAATTTATATTTGAGTTTGTTATTTGTTTTATAATGTGTATCTATGTACACTATTTTGTTAAATGAGTAATTTTTGAACTTGAATTTCAAATTCGGAATTTGTTTTTAATGTTTTTAATTGGTTTAAAAATTTATCTAAAATTTTTATTGTAGGTCGCTCCGGTGACCCTAATATGACCTCTTAAAATTAGTGTAATGCATAGGTGAGTTTAGGAAATTACAATTCCTTCGAGTTTGCAAGTCTGAATCGGAAAGAGATCTTCCCTCAAGTTCTGAGACATACAATTTCGCCTCCTCTTTCTTCTTCTTTCAGAGAGCGCAATCTCTTTTCTTTCTTTTCGCTTTTGATAATACTTTATCTTGGATATCAAACAAAGATCTGTAGCGTTTTTGACCCTTTTGCTTGACTACGATTTTTTACGTCATTTCCCCCTAAAACTCAGGTTTGAATCAAATAAATTAAAAGAAAATAGGGTGATACTTGTCATCATATTATTGAATAAATAAATTTATTAAATTAAACTAAAATTTGGACCAAATTAATATTATGCTAACTGCAATGTCAACCCTACATTAAGTTTTAATATGAGTGGTTTGATTATTACCACTTAAATAGTTATACGGTCAAAATGACACAATTGAAAGTATAGTTGTCATATCATAACCACCCCATAGTTAGGTGGCATTTAAGTAGTTTACCTTTAATTATATTAAATATAAAAGTATTTTTAATATTTTATATATAATTTTTTTGAATTAAAAGTATTTTTCTTATAAATATATTAATAAAACATTCTGAAAGATAAAACATAAATCTATAAAATGTAAATTTCTAAAATTATATAAAATGTTATTTTCTGACATCAAATAATGAGTTAATAAAAAAATTAACAAACATTTTTTTTGAATTTACTTTTTTAATAGTTAGAGTTCAAACTCATTTACGGACTGAACTTGCATTTTTTTTCTAAAACATTTTTAGATAAATATTTTTATATTTACTTTTATTAATAATTAATTATTCTTTTAAAATTGTTATGCAAAAATTTAAAATCCATATTTTTATTATTTATTAATAAAGCTTAAATTATAAATGTTTTACTAATATTTTTTATTGACAAGCTATTATCGTAATACTCTGCAACGTTCTAACACATTTCTCACGTTTTTGATAGTTTATTCTATATAAAAAAGACATTTGTATCTTTTAATCCTAACTGTTGATTAAATACTACTTAAGCATCATTTAGAGTATTCACTAAGAGGTTGACATTGGATTTACTTTACTCGATCCAAAATATTTGAGTATTTCTTTAATTGATTGATAGACGTGCTTATTGTTTTTTCACTTCTTGATTTCGTTTTGCGGGTGTGGTTTAGAGATCCGAAAGTTGATGGCTTAAATGGTTGACGTTGGATTGAGGGGAGACAGGGGTGTCCATCTTTAGGGGAGGGGGGGGCAACACCCCTACTGGCTCTAAGAACAGTCCGCCATGTTCATCAGTTATATGCATGCTGCAACTTAGGTGACATGTAGGTTGAGTGACATATTGGAGGAAAGGTTAGATTGGGTTTTCAGATTCATATTTTAGTGATAGTTGATGTAGGGCTGTAAACGAACCAAATGTTCAATGAATCGTTCGTGAACCGTTCGGCGGAAAGTTTGTTTATGTTCATTTATTATTAAACGAACGAACATGAACAAGATTTTCTGTTCGTTTAATTAAATGAACGAATACGAACAAAAGGCTCGTTCGTTCTTCTATGTTCGTGAACGTTCGGTAATTCGTTCATTAAATTCATTCACATATATCCATTTATATTTATTATTTTTCATAACAAAGGTATTATATTTTAAACAAATTAAATTTATTCACATATGTTCGTTCGTTTGTGTTTGTTTACGTTCGTTTATCATTTTAATGAACGAGCACGAATAAGCTACATTCTTTAACAAACGAACACGAACAAGAAATTATGTTCGTTTAATTGTTCGTGTTCGTTTATTTGTTCGGTTAAAACTAAACAAACGAATATGAACATATCCTCGTTCGTGTTCATTCGGTTCGTTTACAGGCCTACATTGATGCGAGTGTCTTTAGTGATGACTATGAAGTCATTTTCTATTGGTCAACCGCTTGATTTGTTCTTGTACTAAGGGCTCGTTCACCTCCACGGGCAAAACTCCATTTGCGGTGAAGAAGCAAGCGTTAGAGAAGCTGAAAATTCTAGCCTTTTCAAAACGGACATTTAAGACTAAAATCAAGCACAAAAATACGGTAAAGATATAAACGCATAATATTCAGCGGCGCTTTTCTGTTTGACAGCATATTTTCCTGCTTTAACGTATTGTTGAACGGAGCCTAAGTAAATAAACTGTTTAGACACTATTGTAGGTGCCAATGATGGCGATGACAAGCAGACTCATATTGAGAATTATAGCACGATTTTCCTCCTCTAGATGTTAATGATTGAGAGAAAATTTGTTGGAGGTCACGAAGATCATTAACTGAAGGACTCACACTGCTATTGAGAATATCTAAACTCACTATTTATAGGTCTGTAAACGAATCGAACGAACACGAACGCGAGTATGTTTATGTTCGTTTATTTAATTTTAACCGAATAAATGAACGAACACGAACAACTAAACGAACATAATTTCTTGTTCGTGTTTGTTTGTTAAGGAATGTAGTTTGTTCGCGTTCGTTCATGTTCGTTCGTTAAAATAATAAACGAACGTAAACGAACAAAATGGACAAACATAAAAGGACACATGTGAATAAATTTAAACGAACATAAACGAACGAACATATGTGAATAAATTTACTTTTTTCAAAAATATAATACTTTTGTTATGAAAAATAATAAATATAAATGAATATATGAGAATAAATTTAAACGAACATAAATGAACGGATTATCGAACGTTCACGAACGTAAATGAACAAACGAGCCCTTTTTCGCGTTCGTTCATTTAATTAAACGAACAAAAAATCTTGTTCATGTTCATTCATTTAATAGATAAACAAACATAAACAAACTTCCCGCCGAACGGTTTACGAATGGTTCGCTGAACGTTTAGTTTATTTACAACCCTAGCTATTTACTTATCAATATTATTATTTACTTTTATGTCGAATCTTGAATTGCATTATTAGTTTAGTTAGTTAGTGTGTGTTGAGTCATTAATTAGTGTGGGAAAATGGGTTAATCCAAAACGAATAATCAAATATAAACGAAAATAAATCAAATACACTTTAAAGTAAGTTTATAGATTCGAAATAAACCAAAATAAATTATGTTGAGGCCTGCACGAATACAGTTTCCTTAAGACATATTTGACCACTCCTTGGTGCTTGAGTTCGTCGGTCGTCAGTCTCTCAAGATACAACAATCAATGATCTCCTACAGTAGCACCTATGTAGAGATAACGAACAGAACTCTTGCCTTCGCCTATCACAAAAAAGGCTGCATTTTTTCAAGAGTAGAAAATTTTCGAGTTGTATTAAAACTGAAAAATGGCTCGGTATTTATAGGGGAGTGAAGGAGGGAAAAATTGGAAAATGAAATATTCCGTATTAATGGCCATTTACCCTCAATCCGATTTAATTCGGAAATAGTCAATTACTGTCATTTTCAAACATATATATTTCCGTGAATTGAACCTGATACCTTTTTAATATTCGAATTTAAGGAAGCTAGAAATTATCCCTTTTAAATTCAGAATATTCAAAAAGATGTTTTATTTGTAAGGAAAAAATTATTCGAAGTGGGTAAAATATTCGCAGGTCCACAAAGGGCCCAACCGGTCCGAACATTCGCGTTGCCCACGTCGTGCGGGTACGCCCCAACCCGAATGGGTTCAACTAGCTTTGATCCGCACCCTCTCTGAGCATGCGTGTGAGGCACAATATCCATTGAAGTCATTCAATGACCACCAAGAGGGTAAGTGTATATAAACACTTCCCATGCTATTTATCCCACCAAAGTGGGATAAGGGGGTTTTCACTTCCTTACTCAATTCACAACTACCATATTTTGAGCATCAATTTCTCATTCATCACTCAACCAATTTGAGCATATGAGATACCGTTGTAAAGGTCTTATGGAGTAGAATAAGACCCAATAGAATCATTATTTGAATCTCCACTTTTACCCTTTCGTAATATGGCTTAAAGTTACCATTTCCTCACATTTTCCAATAATCCCCCACATGAATGAAATTGATGATTTTATCAAAAAACATTTTGACTCGATGTGGTGATAGGTTCTACGATCAATAGCTATATAGGATAGGTAGGTTTCCTCCTTTGAACCTTCCCTTGTGTAAGCATATTTACTTTACTAGCTAACCAGTAGACGTGATGTCTTTGAACTGTTCAGTCGTTTGTGTAAACGATGATATACTTCACACAACTATCTCTCTGACAAGAGTTTTAGTTCTCATGGTTATGTCCATATGGCCGTGGACATCGCCTAGTTCTATAGGAGTTTGAGAGAACTATGCCTAGAAGTCTCCTTGAAATAGCCCCACTCCACTCTCACATAGGTGACTTATGTTGATCGGCCCACCAAAGCACACAATGGTCATTAAAAGCTTTTAGCTTAGCCTACCTCACTTTGATCATTGTTTACATCATAGGATCAGACTTGGGGATAGGTACCCCTATAGTGATCAAATAGGTCTATGCAATTAGGTTGTCCCTTTGAACCTAGATCTTGGGACCTCCAATTAACTAGGTAGGGTTTTCCTTCACATAGTGCCTTAAATTTTTCTTGGCTTTAGTCATATTCCTTTCGATGTTTTTTTCAACTTGATCTTGATTTAACCCTTTGGTTAGTGGATCTGCAACGTTATCCTTTGATAACTCCATTTGAGATCAGTTGTCTAACGGTATTATGTCGACGAAGCATATGTCTCGACTTACTGTTGTACATAAAGCTTTGTGCTCTACCAATTTTTTAACGCCATAATTTTGGGTCTAGTTGTTTTGGGGTTCGTTTTAAGGGTCTGGTGGACATGTATTAGGGATTCGAGATTAAATTGGATTAAATATTTTTGAAGGTGATAAAAATATAGAAAAATGTTCTAAAATTATTATTTAATATATTAATGATTGTGTTTTGTAAAATGAGTTTCGGAAATCGGACATTTGGACTAGTGACCAAAATACAAAATTTGAAAACTATTTTTAGTGACTGTTTTGTAAAGAGTCAAAACTTTGAATCTTTAAGGAGCTAATTTCCCAAAAGTCTAATCTCAGACTTTATCCCTTAATTGCCTATTTTAAAAGTGTTTTGGAAAACATAAATAGGTTGGGGAAAATTAATTTGATAATTAAATCTTTAAAACAAAAATCATGTTACTAACTTTCTCTCAAAATATTTTCTCTCAAAATCTCTCCAGCCAAACATCATTCTCTTCTTCTAAATCTTCAGGTAAATCTTTCTTTTCTTAAATCTTTTGTTTTTAAATGATTTCTTGTTGATTGTTTATCAAAACCTTATTGATTTAACTTTGTTTTCTCATGTAAATCATCTAATTAAGGGAGAAAGCATCCATTAGAGGTAAGGTTCGTTCTTCTCCTCTAATGAAAGGTTCTTTACTGAAATTTCCAAGTTGTTGATTCTTTACAATTGTTTTCTAATGTGTTTTGATAGTTTAATCAAGGAAAATTGGATTAATTGTGTTTTGATTGATGAAATTGATATATTTTTGAATTAGATCTGTTTTGCTGGGTTCTTGATCAGATTAGATCATGATTTTAGTGTACAATAATGTTGAAGGCTTGGTTTTATCAATATAATCCCGAAACTAGTTGAATCCCTAATGTTAATGGTTGTTAGATAAAGGGTTTTTTGTTGTTAATGGAGTTTTATCATTGCTGGAAGTAAAAGGATGTTGAAGAAGGGTTTTTAGATGTTAATTGTTGAGGTTTGATGTATTGAATTGTTGTGTTGTGACTGGGTTAAGGTTGGGAAGTGTTTGAAGTTGATTTCAATAAGTTTTAGATGGTTCTTCAGTGGGCAACTTGTGAGTTGCGGGTAATTGCTTTGAGGTAGTGGTTTGGATGCATTTTGATTCATGTTTCCTCTGGTTTTATGTGGCCAAAACAGGGGATAATCAAAGCGAGGTAGCTTGAGGTGGATCATTGCTTGCCGGGAGCTTGAGTTGCGTTGGCGAGCAAGGCGAGGCATAATCGATGAGTGGAAGTGGGTTTAAAAGTCTTTCAAAGGTTTGAAAGTGTTTATGGGAGTGTAGGATAAGCTTGAAACACTTACCTAAACTCGAAAGTAAGTTTCCCTCTTTTGCTCTTTAATATCGGTTCGGATATGAGCATGTGTAATTCATGTTTTGGTCGTAAACATGGTTTGATTTATCTACTGTAAATGCATGGTTTTGAATACATATGCAATGGTATTTAAAGTATATAAAATGCTAGTGAGTATTGGTTTTCATTTCTGTTGGGAATGTGGTGTTGTTATGGCAATGTGGTTGCATATGTGATGACTTTGTATAATGCATTGTAAAACAGTGAATAAATGGTTTTGGAAATGATATATTGGCTATGTGACAAGGTATAAAACATTCAGATATAGTTGGCATGCCATAGGATGAAGTGCACTATAATATATACAAAATCGATCGTGGTCATGGGTCCTTGAGGTATGGCGGTTTAACTAGGCCGCTCGGACTATTGGGATATCTCTTGGGGTGTGCGGTTTAATTAGGCAGCCCAAGATGATGGTGATCTTGCGGTTTAGCTAGGCATGGTCGATAAAGCCCGTAGTTTAACTAGACGAGGCTGTCAAATCTTGCGGTTTAACTAGGCAAGGTTTAGGATATCATGCGGTTTAACTAGGCATGGTATGAGTTATCCGTGTATCCGATGTATGGGTGGAGGATTGTTCATCCAAGGATAGATGTTGTCTATACAGGGTCTCTATAATTGCCAATATATGAAAATTCATGTGTTAAACCTATTTTATAATGTTTTGAGATTTAAGCATGGTAATATGATTTAATGCTTTGGGATTTAAGCATGAGATGATTAAATGCTTGGGATTTAAGCATGTGATTTGTAAATGTTTTTCATAAGGTGGATATGCATGTTTTGGTTTGAAAGCAATGAAAATGCTTTGGTTGTAAGCATGGCTTGAAACAAGTGTTTAGTTTTTAAAGGTTTTAAATGCATCATTATTTTATGAGCATTCTCACTAAGCATGTGTGTTTACGCTCGCTTTTTCCTAATGATACAGAGCGTTGAAGTTGGGGCATCAAAGGCAAGGTTAAAGTGATCCAAAAGGGAAAACTATTTTGAGTATGAACTCGGTTTAAGTTTCCGGTTAATAAGGCAATGTGTTCGCCATATTTTGGGATTTGTAATTCTGTTTTCCCCTGGTTTTTTAGCATGCTTAATGCTGTATTTTGGAGTTGGATTGTGGTTGAAAAGCATGTAGTTGATTCTTACTTATGGTTGATGCTAAGTGGTTGCCTAGGTATGAATCTAGTTAGCCTTGGTTGAATGCCATATTTTGATGATTATAACATGTTGCTTTTGATGCAATGGTTATGTGAGTATGTGGCATATGCTAGTAAATGTTCAAATGAGTGTTTTGGTATGTTTGGTAAAATGGCTTAGAAATCATGCCTATAGGTTTACCTTTGTTGCCATAATGCCTATGCTCTTATATCGTACTAGTCTTTGGTTGATATGCGTTTGTACGTTGTTTTAATATGATGCTTTGAGTGTTGGATGATGTTTGGGGTTAATTCAGATATGTTTAGGAAGGTTGTAAGGTGTTTTGAATGTGCAGATTTTGTAAACCTACATGAAGGTTTCGAAACCAGTCATCAGGTTTTGAAACCATAGGCCATTTTTCTCCAGGCATGTTTCGAAACCAGCCCCTAGGTTTCGAAACCATCAGACCCAATTTGGTTACTGGGGTGCAGGTTTCGATATTTATCGCGGGGACTTATCTGTTAAGCTGAAAAATAGTTTCCAAAGTTATATTTTGGTCCATGGTTGTTATGTATGCAATTGGATGAGTTTGGTTGATCATTTTAAGCTGAAATTTGACATGCATGCATGTAACCTGACCAATTAAGGATTGGTAACTTTAATTTCAGTAATGGTCCTTAAATTTACCAGTTTTATGTTTTGGTTCCTAAAATGTTTAATATGCAATTGGTTGCCTTTCCAAGGTCCGTTTCCTTTGTAACAACACCTGCTGCTTGTATGATCACTCTAGGTTAATAATATGCATTTAGACAAGATAAAAGGAAAAAATGGACCAATTTTCGTAATCTTTCTTCTGTTTGCGTCGGCAAACCTAATATAGCTCGCTCGGTTTAGTCAGAGGACTAGGCCGGGTCGAAGGAGTTACAAATTTTTGGTTTGGCACATGCTTTAGCCATTCAGGAATATCCTCCAATACATTTTAAAGTCATTTGACTTTTTCTCTAGACTTGTCTAGAGCTAAAACTCAGATTCTATTATGAATCTGGTTGTAACCGTTTGTGTTGAGAAATCCCATGACATAGCTCCTTTCTTCGATGTGAAACATATTCACTTGTGTCTTTGATATCTGACATCGAAGAATCCTTATGGAATAATGCAATTCATAATCTTTAGTATATTTGAGATATCCCAACACTTTCACAATTGTTATTCAGAGGTTTGACCCTGGATTTTTTGTGTGAATCTACTTAAACTGCTCAGAGTGAAAGTAATATTTTGTCTAGTACAATTTACTTAGATTGTCTACGACCTTATACTCCAAAATTTTATTAATTCACTCATTTGACCAACGTTAATTGTTAAATCTAATAGTTGTTTTGGATCAGTTGGTATTACATGTCGTGTTACAGTGTTGTCAATTAGTATTTTTAAAATATTTTTATTTTATTTAACAAATTCTTTAAAAGTTCTAAAAGAATTATAAAAAATAGTTTTCTAAAAAATCAGTAAATGTCACATGACAAAATTGTAATGTGTTGTGTGAAGGTAATATCTCAAGAAAAAAACTGTCAAAAATTGATGGTTAAAATTGTTTAAAGTGCTTAATTATTGCAATTTATTGGTTCGATTTCTTAATTGGGTGAAAAAAAGCTCTGTGACTTAATTGATTTTTTTTACAAAAGTTAATGGGCTTATGATACCATTAAACCTTTTTTAATAGTCTTAAGGTGGATTTTTTCTTAACCCTTTGATAAGGCGCTCATACCTTGTAGGAAAAAATGATTGAATCTGAATCTCCTAAGATGAACATCATATTCTTTTTTAGTGAGATCACTCGTTGAATTTTAATAAAATCATTATTGACATAACGTCATTTTACATTTACCTATTAAATACTCAAGTAATTATATTTACTAAATATAAAAATAAATGGACGCATTCATTTTTCAAAATGTTTACAAAATAAAGTGAGATCAAAGTTTTATGTATATAAATGAACCAAAATTGAAGTTTTATATGTATAATTACACTAAATCAAAAATTATATATCACATTACACATTTAATTAAAATTCACGTTTAATTTTGATATTTACCCCAAAGAAGTATTATGGTATTAGAAAGTAAACTACAATTTATTAAACATAGACGAAGGATAATTTTTTTCGAACAAATCCTACCTAAAGAAAAGGGAAGGGAAAATTTACTCATACTGGGTTTAGAACTCACAACTTAGGAGAAGGAAATGTGTCAACTGAAAGCTTTTAACCCCTTGCCCAAAAGATTGTTGACGAAAAGGATAACTTTCATTTTTTTTTGGCAACAAACTTTCATTTATTAAAACTAGAAATCTTTGGTATTATAAATCTTTTTTATATCATATTAATAATTTTGATCGAGTTAGTGAGGGATTAAGGTCAATGACATTCGAACTTAACATTGCAAGATATTATTATTTTTTATTAATAAGGAGAGGGATAATACTATAGGCCTCATTAAAAATTTCCTTAACCTAAGCAGAGGAAAATAGTGCCTATGATAGTATTACAGAAACAAGACGGGATAGACCCAATTACATCCAACAAACAAAGCTAAAATTAGCTACAATAGTCATCGTGCAAGATATTTAAAACCTCATCCGGAGATATATATACGTCCGTGACTGGAAAATATTTTGCGAACCCAATCTCGCCAAAGCATCAGTTACCTAGTTACCTTCCCTAAAGACATGTCTAAATTCAACACGCAATTGCAGCAAACATCGGATGGACGCAGACAAATAAAAATATGGACTGATTTAAGTCGTACACTAAACTTTAATATATGAGTTTTCTGACGAAGATTTTAGAGATTCGTGCATCCTTCCTTAATTTCAAAGTTTTAAGTCTTTGAAGACTTCACCTTTCCAAGACGAGAACAAAACGAAGAGTCAAGACTATAGAAGAAACAGAATAAGTTTGAAAAATTACATGTTGTATGATTTGGGGTTAGGTTCGACTGATTTTGACATATTGTTGTGGGAGTTTATGCAATTCGAGTCAAGTCGAGTTGAAATATTAGAGTTTTTATTCAAATTTAATTATAAATATTTATAATGTTATAGTACTATTTGGTTCAAATTTAAAACCATACATATATATTTCTTCCTATTTTTTCGTATGTGATATGCATATATCCGAAAAAGTTGAGAGACTCGACTCGAACTTAAAAATCGATCCATTAATTACTAAAAATTTCGTAGCTCAAACTTAATTTAAAAAATTTCGAGTCTATTCAAGTTTATGAAATTACGATTCGAGTTAAGTCGAGTCAAAAAATTTTATTTTTTTTGAATCGAGAATTTTACTCCCTTCTAGTACCACTTAATCAACGAAACAATTAAATTATCGGATTTTCACACATTTTTCTACTACAACATGAATAGGATAATTGATAGAGTTGGCAATAACTAAACGAAAATAAAGCTAGTGATGAGTGTTCGTCCTTGAGTATGAGTTTGAGTCGCTTATATTTCTCGATCGGAATCAAAGTACTTCAGATGATAATGATGGAGGTTTGGAAATGGGCTTGGAATGATGGAATGATTGAAAAAGAAATGAAAATATGGGACTGGTGATGGTAGGTAGACTTGAAATCGGTTAAGGGGAACCAAGAGAGAACCAACACTATATATAATGTTGACCCTAGACTTATACAATTTCTTAACTAACAACAAGGTAATAGGATCATGACCCACTATCTATAAGGAGATAAGAACCAACGATATCAAAAGGGGTTGAACGCCACACTAAGGATAGTGATAATTTCGAAAGAAAGGGGTTGACGCCACAAGATATTCTTGACAAGTCACTTGGAGTTCAATTAAGAACAAAGAAAGAGAACACTCTCAAATTCTATTAAAATCAAAGTTGTGTTTATAAAAGTGAAATAAGCCTCTATTCATAGGCTAAGGCATATGAATGAATACAAAAGTGGATGAAATAAGGCAACGTGCATGTTTCATGATTCTTCATTTGTGCCATCCAGTGCACTTGTTTTGGGAGGTGAAAGGCTTGAATAGATGAATGATCTCCAATGCATTCTCCAAGTGTAAGAAACTTTCAAGCAACTCCCCTTGCCATACATGCATGCTTCAAAAGATGAATGGTCTTAGTGAATGTATGGATCTAATGCCTTGAATATTCCCACCTCTTCATGAATGTGCATGTGGCATCCCAAGAGTCTTTCTTCCAAGCTTGATGTGGCTAGCCACGAAGGACATAATTTGTGAACACAAAAATTAAATTAATAAAAGATGAAAATAACATATAATGTGACATAAATATGGGAACATAAAAAATATGACTAATAAAAATATAAAAAACATGTAGCAACAAATAAATTAACTAAAATGTAACAACAATTTAAAACATGTAGCTTCAAATAAATTAAAATGTTTCATTTTCACTCAATATGTTCACATGTAACAAATTGCATAGATTGCATGTCACAAGTCCAACGTCCAAAGCTTGTCCAATGTCCCAAGCTTGTTCGACTAATCCTATAAGAGCTTCCTTGAATTGTTTGGCTCTTGCTCGAATGATCGGCCCTTGTAAAAGCTCGGTTGGATCATCTTTTGGCAGATTCATGCTTGCATCAGCTAGTTTATATATTAAGTCACGTAGGTTATGATTTTTTTTAATTTCATTAAATTATATTATTAAACTTTTATTTTTAATAAATTAGATCCATATGCTAACTTGATTAAGTAATTCTAACATAAAATCTAATTTTTTTATTAAATAGAGAAGTATTATATTCTCACATCGGGATTCGAACCCATACAATATGAGAAAATATGAATATCTTTAGTCACTAGACCAATTAATGGATCTTTAAAATCTAATTTTTTTATTAAAGAAATCAAATTAATTTTTTTAAAAAAATAAGTCACGTATGCATGTAAATCAACTTTTACATTAAAATTGCCTAACGAAATTAACATAAATAATATAATTTATTAATAATAAAAGTTCAATAATATAGTTTGATACAATTAAACAATTATAATTTACTATATAAGTTACCAGAAACTAGCTTAGAAACGATTAAATAGCTAGACATCAAGACAAATAAAACAAAAACATAAGCTAGTACTAAACAAATTAAAGCTTGGGGTTTTCGCCAAATCAAACACATATATAGTTTCATGCAAATTGTTGCACCATTAGTATTCATGCAAACTTGATTCGAACTCTTCAAGCTCTCCACCATGCACACCACTAATCAACTGGATTCCAAAACCCATCAACATCGCAGAACATATATTCGTCACCGCCGGCATCGGCCATTGTTGACAAGTTATCACTTTTTCCAGTTTGAGTAGCTTGATTGGCATGATTATTATGAAATCGAGGGATTGGCTCCTCTATCTTTAATATTCCCGGTGGTGGCCGTCGATCGAATGACCTCAAACATTTTGATTTCTTATAGATCCGACATAAGCTGAATTCTTGTCTTAACTGTTAGAAAAAATGAAGAAAATCACATGAAATATATTCATTAATTTATGATGAATATACCAAGAGCAAACAACAATATTTGTTTAGAAGACAAAAGATCTATCTTAAAGTTACACTAGTGTAAGTAGTGAATAAAAACCAAAAGATCAAATGAAGCTTTTTAATTGGTATTTATGAGATTAATATTGTTGATGCCAAAATGAGGTTGACACTATATAGAGTTGGGGTGGAAGTTATTTTGGGGGTTTCGTGCAGTTCACTTCTTTTGATTCTGACAAAGAGCCACTATAGACAGTGATCAGAATAGGTGGGGATGAAGATTCCGGTGAAGTAGAGTTAAGATGGCGGAATCTTCTTGTGTAAGATTGTGTCGGCCTTTATCGGTGACATTTTTGGGGTATTTAAGGAGGGGAATGATACCCCTTTATGGACAAGTGACGAAGTTAGGTATGGTTAATTGGCGTACTAGCATGGCTGACGGGTTTGTGTGTCAGACGGTAAACAGGTAGACTTGATTGGTGAGCTAGATAGACTTAACGTTGGGCCTATCAAAATGTTAATTGGCCGGAGGGTGTATCAAGTAGTTTTCGGTTGACCCCTCGTGATCTTTGAGGAAAGGTTCCGGATATGAGAAGGTCCCCAAGTCGGAGGCGTGCAGAGAATGTCTCCCAGGTTCCGGATATTAGGGGTCTTCTTTGTGGAAGGTTAGATGGGGGCAGAATATGAGGTATAACAGATTACATATATTCTTGTTAATTATGAGGTAATGAATTTGGATGAGAACTTACAGTTGGAGGCGCAGTGCCATTAGCCGAGGATGGCTGGCCTTGAATAGCTTTATATTCGTTCATTTTCCAGTCAGTCTTCTTTCCATTAGGGGCCCTTCCATTGTAGAAGACCATGGTTCGCTTCATGCCGATGGGGCGACTGTTGAAAGAGTAAACATAACCAGGAGAACCAGTGGCTTTCCAGTACCCACATGTTGTTAGGCGCTTTGGTCTCCCTCCTCTAGCTTCACTCTCCTGCCTTGGAATGAAGAAAAACCACTGCTCCGGGTCATTATGACACAGGTAAACTGAGAATTCTGCATCCACAAATTAAATACAACTTCATCAGAAACATAAATATATAAGAAAAAACATAATACTCTGAACTTTTCCTTGTTTTATTCAGAAGATGAAAGATTTACGAGGAAGATCCCATGGATTGTAATCATAAATGTCAACAACTGGTATGACTCGGTTCATAACATGGTTGAGATCATCTCTGTCAGCGTCTAACTTTTTATGAAGATAGAAGGAAAACAACTCTTCTTCAGTTGGATAGAACCGGAACCCTGGTGGCATATCCTCCATTTTCACTCTCCTTTTTCTTTTTCTTCTCTCTGATTTTCAAATAGTTAGTTGGTGTTCAATGTTCATTCATGGAGGACTTTCAGCGTAAGCTATCATGTATATATATAGAGTTATAGCTGTAGTTTTTCTTGAGCAATTCATTAATATTTAATGGGGACCGCCCCGGGACTGGGGTGTTAGGCAAGAGAGAAGAAATGAGCGAGAAAAGATGGGAAGGGACGTGCGCATTACTCAGAAACTTCCACGCGCTTTTCCATGGAAAACAAAAGAATATATTTGTCTCTCAATTCACACACCATTCACGTCCTAATTCTCAATCTCATTTTTATACTTTATAAAATTTAGGACTTAGTCCAATTTTAACTTATCAAATTTTGATCTTCGTTTTCTATAAAAAAATATAAATTAATCTTATTGAATAATATTGCTAAATCTTCTCATTTAATTCATTAGCTTAAAAAACATAAATTTAACAATTTGCATGTTAACTAGGATGACAAAATTACTTGGTCTCGTCAGATCTCGACCCGATCTTACTCGATAGAGACAATTTTTTTAAAAAAATAGGTTCGGGGCAAGCAGATTTTAAAAAGATTGAGTTTGGGTGGGGTTAAGGTTTAGGGTGAAAGTTTCTCGACCCGTCCTAACCCAATATATTTATTATTATATATATTTATTATATTTCTATATAGTACATTTAATATTTTAGAAAAATATAAAGTTCTGATAACTTAAAATAAGAAGGCTAACTTTTAATTTTTATAGAGTAGAGGGATGAAATTAACACTTAGACCTATTATTAATTTATCTTTATTTACCAATTTATTAACATTGTTTCTTGGCAGCGGTCAACAGATTCCTACGAAACAAAGCATTTGCCTCTGTTTGATGCGACATGACTACATAAATGACATTTATATATAAATCACGTAAATTACACTTGTTCACAGCTCTTTCGCAGTATGGCTTCAAGAATTTTCATGTTCGAACTCGAAATTAACTTTATTTGGTTTAATTGTTTCTATATTATAAATATGTTTTTAATTGGTTTAATTGTTTATTATTACTTAATTTTCTTTCAGATCAAATGTGGTATAAAAGTCTTGTAAAAATAAAGAGATTCACCGTTACTAGTCCAAATCTAAAATTATCGCACGTTTCTATAACCTTTAATATAATTAATTCTTTTAACAAATTGACATTAATTTTATAATATAATTATGACGGACACAGGAATTTAGGTGACGAATCTATAAAATTTTATGGGTGAATTTATACAATTTTAGAGAACGAAAATAAATTTTTAATAAAAAATATATATATTTTTTAAAAAATTCTAAATAATATACGAATTTAAAAAATTTCAAGGTATGACCGTCTCCTCTAATCCCCTCAGTTTATCCCTGAATATAATTATACTAATACCTTTTATTGTATTGATTTTAAAATGCCATTTTATTGAAAGGCAACAATATTTGTATTTAGCAAATAGTTAAATATTTTAATTTATTATAAGTTTGATATATATAATTTATATAAATAGAATATAAAATATGAGAATCAAATTAAATAAACAATAATCATAAATAAAAGTGTATAATTGAATATGTTATGTGGTTTCTTTAACGTGTTTATTAAATAGGTTAAAATTTGTTGGCGTTTGATTAGAGAGTTAAGACACTGTGGAGGGACGCGCATTACTTTTTATAAGGGTAAATTAATCACTTAATTATGAGGTCGATGTTAATTTGACCGCCATATTTTTAATTTAGATAATTATATTATGTAACTATTTAATTAGTTTTAATCAAGCCATCCACTGTTAATATCTAACGAAGAGTTTGACATGTCTGTTAAATAAAATTGATATAATTATACATCTAATATTCGTTATTTATATAATCTATTAATTAAATCACAATTTTAATTTAATAAAATAAATTAATAATTCAAATAGGTAGTGACATGTTTAGAGGAATTTAAATTTTTTATTTAATTAAATATATTTATTTTTCTTTTTTAATCAAGTGATGACACATGTCACTCAATTAAAGAAGAAAAATATAAGCAACAAGAATTTGGTATGGGTTGGAGGGTTTTAATGGAGAGCTCTTACCACCAAGCCAACAATAACATCTGAGATATGTATGACAACATTTAATATATATTTTAAATGCTAGTTAATTCCAGGACTAAAACTTACCGCTTCATCTTCTTCCTTTCGAATGGAATCCAACTTTAATATCAAACCACATGCAATTCATAGTTTAACTGGAAGGGGATAACAAAGAAGCTTACCATACAACCAACATTAAGGAGATGTCAAGCAAGAGTCACATTGAAGAACAGACAAAATAGCATAGGATTTGGACTTTGATACCAATTTAAGCATCCAGGATAATACGATTCTCAGTTTGAAAATAAAACCACAACCAATTCAGGATTTATTACAAGGAATAAGTGAGAAGAAAAATTACAATTTCTTCACCTCTAGATTTTGTCTGCAGTTTACATCAGCTTTTCTTTTCCCGTCTCTTTGAGCTGGAGTAAAGTTTAGATTGGCCACATCCTGCTTCTGTTTGAAATGAAGCTTCAGATGTTTCGAAAGGAAGAAGATGAAGTGGTAAATTTTATTTCCTTTAGTCCTGGAAACTAGCATTTATAATATATATTAAATGTTGTCACCCATTTCTCAAATGTTATTGTTGGCTTGGTGGTAAGAGCTTTCCATTCTATCCATCTACATGCGGGTTTGAATCCAACCCATGCCAAATTCTTGATGCTTTTATTTTCCTCTTTCGATCGAGTGACACGTTTCATCATTTATTTTCTCCTTCAATCGAATGACACGTTTCATCACCTGATTAGAGGAAGAAAATAAATTTATTTAATTAAATAAAAAAAATTTAAACCCTTCCTCCAATAACCACATATTTAAATAATTTATTTATTTTATTAAATTAAGATTATGACTAAATTGATAGATTAAGTAAATATTGAAGACTAAATGTATAATTATACCAGTTTTATTTAACAACCTCTCCGTTAGATTTTAACAGTGGGTGACTTGATTAGAACCAATTAAATAATTACGTGATATAATTACTAAAATTAAAAATATAGTAGTCAAATTGACACAAACCTTATAATTAAGTAGTCATATATGTAGTTTATCCTTTTACTAAATAAAGATCAAACCTTTTTCTTTAATTTTATAATTCATTGAATTTTTTCTACGTTCCTTTTGCTTCTTCTCGGAAACAAAGACAACTGAAATGACCACTAAAGCAAGATATAGTTTTTTTTTTATTGAGATGATATTGTTCCTTTTATCACTTTATTAATTACTTTATGTAGTAAAATTATTGAAATGTAAACTATGAAAACAAAAGAACAAAAGATTAACATGATATGAGAAAATATAATTTTTTATGGGTATGTTTTGATATTGTTGGCTTGGTGGTAAGAGTTTTCCATTTTATTCATCTACACGCAGGTTCGAATCCAACCCATACCAAATTCTTATTGCTTTTATTTTCCTCATTCAATCGAGTGACACGTGTCATCACCTGATTAAAGGAGAAAATAGATTTATTTACTTAAATAAAAAATTTAAACCCCTCCAATAAGGTGGTGACCACCTATTTGAATGATTAATTTATTTTATTAAATTAAAATTATGATCAAATTGATAGATTATGTAAATACTGAGGACAAAATGTGTAATTATTCCAGTTTTATTTAACAGCCTCTTTGTTAAGTTTTAATGGTGGGTGGCTTGATTGGAACCAATTAAATAGTTACGTGGTATAATTGTCAAAATTAAAAGTATAGTAGTCAAATTGATACTAACCTTACAATTAAGTGGTCATCTGTGTAATTTACCCTTTTACTAAATAAAGACCAAACCTTTTTCTTTAATTTTGTAATTCATTGAATTTTGTAATTTACCCTTCATATTTAAACTATATATTCTAAAACCTAAATCTCTAGATCTCACACCCTAAAACCTAAACATTAAACCCTAATCCCTAATCCCTAAACTCTAAACTCTAAGCTCTAACCATAAACCTTAAATTCTACACCCTACAACCTAAACTCCTAGACCCTATACCACAACCTAAATATTTAAACCCTAAAATTAAAAGAGTTGTACAAACTAAAGTTTACAGGAGCTTGTGTATCAAAGTATTTTTTATTTTTTATTTATATTGAGTTTCACAATGTCACTATTTATAAGACAAAAAGCATAAGAATTGGGGGATATACAAGAATATGAAAGGTCAAGGGACAAGGTGAAATGATATCCACAAAAATATTATTTATAACACTCCCTTTGGATGTCTTAAAATATGTGCCCCATTTAAACCTTACTAGAAAAAATCATGTTGGACAAAAACTCAGTTAAGGATAAAGAGTACACCATATTTTAATGCACATGACATGTTGCCTCATTAAAAAATCTTTCTAAGACAACTCAGTTGGACAAAACCATGGATAAGGGAAAAAGAGTACAACATGTATTAACTCTCCTTCATGTATGCATCACTTAAGATATTGGAGTCTTCACAGTTCAATCTTGAATACAATATTCAAATGTTCAAGTACACAATGCATTAGTGAACAGATCTTTCAAATTATCACTTGAATAAATTTATTGAATATTCATATTACTATTTATAAAGATCGCGAGGAAAGAAATTTCTAGGACACATGTTTCGTTATATCTCCTTTGATATATCCTTCCTTTTAATTGATTTATACATTCGCCACGATCTTCGTAAAAGATAGTTGACATCAAATCACATATTGAGACAATAGTCTTAGTCAAACACATTCATTGCCTGTCTTGTGTAGATCTAAAGGTAAATGATCTTGGGGGTACTTAGATAGTACTACCGGACTAAGATATGGTACTTCAAGGCCAATTAAGATATGGTGCTTTCGGATCGATAATTTCCTTACAATCTTTGCAAAAATTATCTTTATTCACATTTAACAATATTAAAATCATCAAGGTACACATTAGGTTGAGATATTTGTTTTGATATAACTCAATGAAAAATGTTTTTGGACTTGAACAAATATTGCAAACTTAATTCAAGGTCTATTCATGTTGAAAAATACATTTGAAAGGTTTTTGAAAAGATTTTTGACTCAATTTTTTAAATGTCTTTAAAAGTCAAAAATTGACTACTCCTACTGATACGCAGAAGCATTTTGATTTCCAGAGAGCACTTCACGTACCAATACAGAAGCCTCCGTATCGATTTCTGAAGTACCATACTGATACAGATGTATCATGTATCGGTACGCTCTGCATTTATGTACAACTGCTCTTTCTTGTTTTGGCAGGTATCGATACCCACTTTTGAGTACCGATACTCAAGGTTGCAGAAATGCATTTATGGCTAGTTTTTCATTCCACACTATAAATACAAACCCAAGACACTAGAAGAAGTAGAAGATGGACATCTAAGCTTAAACATTAAGAGAGTAGAGTTCTTTATTGTCTATTTTGTAATCTCTTGTAATTTAGTCCAATTCTAGTGTGCCAAAATGTGTAAACACCCACCTAGAGAGATAATTAGTTTACATTGTCAAGGCCTCATAATTGAGGGATAGGTTCTAGTTAATCCTTATAAAAACTAAGAGAGGGTTCTATCTTAGCTCGTGAAAAGATAGCGATGTAAGGTTACCCATTGAACTTGTAAAAAGGGAAGAATTCATTGTTATTGAATTGGGAAATCCTTAGTGTGGATGCTAAGGTAGTGGATGTAGACCTTGGTTAGAAGGTCGAACCACTCTAAAATCGAATGTGTCAAATTGTCATTTATTTTTTAGTTTTTTTTCCCAATTTCAAAAGAAATCTCTACACCCTTCATCGACGCTAATTTCGGTTGAAGACATCGAGCCTTTCACATTAGATATACTTTATTCATATTGAATTTTTAAATATCTTTTTAGTATGTGTCCATTCATAGACGAAAATTCATATTTAAGGGCTCGATTTGTAGGTCAAAACAAAAACTTGATTCCAAGATTTTTTTTATAATCAAAATGCTTTGAACTCTTCAAGAGTTCTAATAATATTTAGATTTTCAATATATGCATGCTTGTACAAATTTCTAGGAAACGTTCATATGCTTTTAGTATTATAAATCAATCAGAGATAAATTTTGCTATATAGAGATCTAAAAAACCATTAGATCATATTTTTTCATCGATACTATACTAATAATGCAACACCCTAAAATCGGGCCTTGTCGGAATTTACTTTCGACAACTAGAAATCTAGCACTAGAAAGTCAAACTGCAAGTGTTGACTTTTGGACCAAGCGGTCAATTATGGGATTGTTGAATCTCAATTAAGCATTGATATAGATTAAGGACTCCATTGTAAACTTCGAAACACGTTTTAGTGACTAAATTGAGAAAATTGAAAGTTAAATGACAAAAGTATAAATATTTAAGAGTTGAGGGACTAACCTTACGATTAGCCCCTCCTCAATATTAGTCACTACATACGTGGTGTTATAGGATGAGCTTTCTTCATCCAAAGGAAAGTCAAACAATTAAGAATAGTAAGAGAAAAAAGAAGGGTATAAAGTTTACCGGTTAGTTTGAAAGCCACCATCTTCATCATCTTCTTCCTTTAGCTTAAACAAGCAAGCACCTCCATTGAAGGTTAAACTGAGCTTTAATTTCCTTAAATTTCTTAATCCTAGATTGTAGCTATTGACCGGGTAAGAAATATTCCTCAATTAGTTTATTGATTCCATGACAAAACCATGTTTAATTTCAAGTCTAAGAATCAAGAAAACCTAGAAACCCTCTAGGGACATTATAGCTTATTTGTTATCATTTTTCATAGTTATTAAGTTGCTATGAATTCATTATTGATATTGAAATCCTCGTAATCCCTATTTCTATGTAGCTCAAGAGATGCACGATGAAGATTCACCAAATCTATCAAGTTACAACAAGCCTAAGGATAAAGGAGTAGTCATCCGGGAGCCTTGAAAGCCTCGAAATTATCGGTGAGTGCAGGAGTCTAGGGATTGGCTACGTGCCCTTCCCAAATTCATTAATATTGAATTATTGCATCATCATCATCGTTCAAGGTATGAACATAAGAGAACCTTGTTAAAGGTGTCATTGGTAAGCTTTGGTAAGCTCATTACATTGTTAAGTTAATTATTGAAGCATTGCATCATTGTTGATATAATTGAAACATTGGAAAAGACTATGTCAATTATGCTATATGGTATTGTCATTGTTACTGTTATTGTTATTGTTATCATTATTGCAATTGTTATTGATATTGGTAAGTATTGAATCCTTGGATACGAAAGGACATGGGATACAATTGGCATGCCATAGAATTTATGAGCTCATTGGTACGGAGTGGACTATAGTCCTCGAGCTAAGACTCTATTTGACGATGTTGGCGGGATATGTTGATATTGATCTTATTGGCGATGTTGGAGGATATTGACCATTTATTGTTGGTGATGTTGTTAGGAATTCGTGTATCCATATTACATATCAATCCAAGGAAAATATATATAAGAATATCAAGTAATGCTAAAACTTGACTTGAGATGCATTACATTTTTATACATGCCATTGTTATCATTGATATTCATATTTTTATTATTGACTACCTCACTAGGCTAAGTAAGCCTAATGCATCTCATTTCTATGCATTTTTAGGTTAAAGGTTGGTTAGATCGAGGATTGGAGCAAGGGTATTTTTGAAGCTACTCACCAAGTTACATGTAATGTAAACTTTGTCCTTAAACTCCTAGAAGGGTGGCATAGGGTCTAGACAAGTTAGTTTAGCCCCATTTTGCATGTATGTATGGTCCACTATGTTGAATGGGTTAAATCATGAAGAATGGTATGTTCATAGTTTGATAAAATTGGTAAAATGGCTTTAATTGTAGTAACATGGGAAAACCAGGTAAATGGATTTGTTTTATCGTAAAATTTGACGTGCAAGTAGGTTTGATGTTTTTAAGCTTACTGGTAAAATCTGGACATGATTAAGACCGTTAAATTGGATAAAAACCAGATAAAATATGTTATTATAGGCATGTTTGTCCGGTACAGATGATGGCGTATCAGTACGGCCGTGCATTATGGGACGAGATTATGAAGTCATATCGATACGGATAGTGTGTATATCGGTACAGGGTCTAGTTAGTGGAAAATTATTGTAGCACCATATCGATATGTTATCGATACCGATAGTTAACCTTGTAAGCGTTAATCGTGCATACCGATACGACCTTAGATGTTTCGGTACGACTGGTCTATTTTGTAATTTGAATAAAATGAATCATGTATAGCGTACCGGTACGGTCTAGTCCGTACCAGTATGACTCCTTTCAGTTATAACGTCCATGACAGAGGCGTACCGATACGACTACTTCGAGTATCAGTACGGGTAGCAGGTAACTTAGTTAAAGGGTGTTCAAAAAGTTTTCAGAATGTTGCAATTTGACCACTAAATTTCAAGAGGTCGAATTTAAGATGTAATTGAACTCTAAATGTTTTAAAAATTTGTACATAGAGTTACCATGCATGAAATTTCACATTAGTAAACTTAATTATCAATTGGTCTTTAAAACTTGCAAGTTTTACAAATTGGTCCTTAAAATTGTAATTGTTATAAATTGGCCCCTAACCATGATTCGAATAAGTTTATATTGATTTTAGCCAAACATTGCATTGATTGTATGTCATTAATACACTGTCCATAATCGAAGGCATTGATTTTGGTAACCGTTCACCGTATTGTTCATTGGTAACGCTTTCTAACCTGAATTTCTACCAGACCGAGAAGAGGGTGTTACATTTGTGGTATCAGAGCTAGAGTTTAGTCGATTCTATGACTAAACTAAAGTCTATTGTATTGACATTGCATTGCATATGCCACATAGGAGTTTATGTTTTCTATATTGTGACTTGCTGTTAATTTGATCCTCTTTTATTTTATAGCATATGATGTCTGACTCCGATAAATCTCACAAAGAAGTTGAGCATACTATTGGCTCCTCGACTAATGGCGAGGCGAAAAGGGGAGTGAACCCTCCAAATCTGCAAATTTCTCCACAAGAACCAATAAACCTTGAACCTGTATTGCATACCACCCAATTCGAATGTTATAAGAACATGACTAAGATGTTCAAGCAGTTTATGGAAACCCTTAAATTAGACCAGTATGTGCAGTCTTCTGTGGCTGCCACTTATGTAAGTCGAGCCTCCATCGATAAATTTGCTCAACACCGAGCCACTACCTTTATAGGTAAGGCCGGTGAAGATCCTAAAGCAACATAATACTGGTGAGACAGCACGATAAGAATTTTGACCAAGCAGTTGCAGTGCTCAGATGAGCATAAGCTTGAATGTGCCTTAGCCTTGTTGGCGGACAAGGCTTTACATTGGTGGGAAACCACAATACTTACCGCTCCTAAGGAAGTTGTGACCTGGAATTTCTTCCTACGTGAGTTCAGGAAGAAGTACATCAGTGAATATTATCTAGCTGAAAGGTGGGATATTTTCATACACCTCAAGCAAGGCGGGAGACCGGTAGAGCAGTACATCCACGACTTCTGCAAGTATTGTAAGTACGGAGCTGAGTACATCAAGAAAGAAGAAGAGAAGTACAAAATATTTGTAGCTGGGTTAAGTGATGAGCTTCGAACATGTTCACCGCTTTAGGGATTAAGGACTTCCAAGAGCTCGTGAATTAGGCAATATCTACTGAAGCTGCACAGAAGTCGCAGAGGTTTAGTGGGCAGATCCAATTTGAAAAGAGACATCGGATGATTCTCGCCCACCCTTACCATATAAGAAAGGAAAACAACAAGGATACAAGTAATCATATCACCAACAATCTTTTCGGTCAGGCAACGCTGTTAAGCCGCAAGTTGTGACACAATCTGCTACAAGAACAACCTCCATTGAGAGTATCGGAGGTTCATGTCACGAGTCTCAATACCATGTTTATAATTTATGTCAGAGAAGGCATCCTGCAGGGCAGTGCCGTAGACAATCCAGAGCATGTTTCTTTTGTGGTGAGCAAGGCCACTACATTAAAGATTGTCCAATAAATGCTTCTAAGTCTTTTGCACCGGTGATTTCTGCGTCCTCTGCTCAGTCTTTCAAGGGTAAGGGGCAGAAACAAGTTGTATTGGGAGCTTTTGGAAGACCTGGTTCCTCTACAAGAACTCTTAATCGATAAGAATCTAAGGCTTCTGCTCAAGTTTATCACGTGAGTAGGGAGAAAGATGAGGATCCAAATATTATCGAAGGTAATGTTGAACTGTATACCCATCTTGTTTATGCATTGATTGATCCTGGATCAACTCATTCCTTTATAAGTACTGTGTTAATTAGAAGATTTAAGTTAACGTCTGAGCTTATAGCCTCCAAAATCACCGTAACCAATCCTTTAGGTGATAGCATTATAATTAGACTAGTATGTAAGAATTGTCCTCTTGTGATACAAGGGATACCTTTTTCGGCCAATCTCATGGCCCTCCCTATTTACGAGTTCGATGTAATATTGGGGCTTGACTGGCTCATAGAGCATCAACCTTGGGTGGATTATTCGAAGAAGAAATTGTACCTTAGAGGTCTTGGCAAGTAGAGTTACCTTAGAGGTCTTGGCAATGAGAGTGTAACTCTCATGAACTCTAAGGGGAAGAAATTACTATTGTATGGTGCTGGAAGCAAAGAAGAACCCAGTTGCAAGATAGATACTGTGCAAGAATTTTCTGACGTTTTCCCTAATGAGCTTCCGAGTTTGCCACCCACCCGTGAAGTAGAATTTAGAATTGAGGTGCAACCTAGGACCACACCGGTTTCTATTGCACCATATCGAATGACACCAATAGAACTCACAAAGCTTAAAGTACAAATCTAAGATTTATTAGACAAGGGTTTTATTCGACCAAGTTCCTCACCTTAAGGAGCTTTGGTCCTTTTTGTCAAGAAGAAAGATAGGTCAATGCGCCTTTGTATTGACTACGACAATTGAACAAGCTCACCATTAAGAACAAATATCCCTTACTGAGAATAGATAATTTGTTTGATCAACTAAAAAATACAACTGTCTTTTCTAAGATTGACCTAAGATCTGGGTACTACCAAATGAAAGTTAAAGAATGTAATGTGCCCAAGACTACTTTCCGTACAAGGTATGGCTATTACAAATTCTTGGTTATGCCCTTTGGGTTAACCAACACACCGGCTACCTTTATGGATCTCATGAACCGGGTTTTTAGACCCTACCTTGATAAGTTTGTAGTGGTGTTTATAGTTGATATATTGATTTATTCTAAGAATTAGGCTAAACACCGTAACCATTTTCGAGTCGTGCTCCAAACCCTTCAGGAAAAGCAATTATATGCCAAGTTCAGTAAGAGTGAGTTTTGGCTCACTCAAGTTTCATTTTTGGGGCATGTAATTTCTGCTGAAGGTATTCAAGTAGATCCGAAGAAAATTCAAGCTATAGTATAATGGAGGCCACCGAAGAATGTTAGTGAGGTTCATAGTTTTCTCGATCTTGCTGGTTATTATAGAAGATTCATTAAGGGGTTCTTTATAATAGTGACACCGTTAACCAAACTTCTATGGAAGGACACCCCTTTTGACTAGATCGAGAAATAACATCGCAGTTTCGATCAGCTCAAGCAAGTGTTGACTCATGCTCCAATCCTGACCCAATCTGAGTTTGGAAAGGATTACACCGTGTATAATGATGCATCGCATCAGGGGTTGGGATGTGTTTTGATACAAGAAGGCAAGGTTGTTGCTTATGCATCAAGCAGCTTAAGCTAGATGAAATGAATTATCCTACTCATGACCTCGAGTTGGCTCCTGTTATCTTTGCTTTAATAATCTAGAGGCATTATCTCTATGGGGAAAGATGCTACCTATACACCGACCAGAAGAGCCTCAAGTACCTATTGACACAAATAGAGTTTAATCTTCGTCAAAGAAGATGGATGGAACTTCTCAAGGACTATGACCTTGTTATTGACTATCACCCGAGCAAGGTCAACGTTGTAGCTGATGCACTCAGCCGCAAACCTTCGCTCGGTAAGTATTAGTAATTAAATACTGAATCCCAAGTATTGATGAATGTATTGAAAATTATAAGTATTGTTATTGCATTGTAGCTACTCAAGCTATCAATGCTCATCTCAAGCTGTGGAAACATCGACCTTTAGTAGCTGAACTTCAAGTTTAGTCTACCATTGTGTTGAGAATCAAATCCCTGCAAGATCAAGATCTCGAATTACAAGCCATCATTTCCAAACTTCAAAATGATTCTGACCCTGATTTCAGAATTAATTCTGAAGGACTCCTGTGTTTTCGTAATAGAATTTGTGTGCCAAATAATGAATCTCTTCGTGATGATATCCTCAAGGAAGCTAATTGTATCAAGATGTATCAAGATGTTTCTGACCCTTAATTGCAAACGATGGCTTATGTATCAAAATGAATATCTTCGTGATGATATCCTCAAGGAAGCTCATTGTATCAAGATGTATCAATTTGTGTACCAAATAATGAATCTCTTCGGGAACTGTATTGGTGGCATGGTATGAAGAAGGCTATTATAGAGTTTGTATCAAGATGTCTTATGTATCAAAATGTATAAGGACCTTCGGGAACTGTATTGCTTTAAAAATTTAGAGGCATTATCTCTATGGGGAAATATGCTACCTATACACCGACCAAAAGAGCCTCAAGTACCTATTGACACAAAAAGAGTTTAATCTTCATCAAAGAAGATGATGGAACTTCTCAAGGACTATGGCATTTTTATTGACTATCACCCGAGCAAGGTCAACGTTGTAGCTGATGCACTCAGGCGTAAACCTTCATTTGGTAAGTATTAGTAATTAAATAGTGAATCCCAAGTATTGACGAATGTATTGAGAATTATAAGTATTGTTATTGCATCATAGCTGCTCAAGCTATCAATGCTCATCTCAAGCTGTAGAAACATCGACCTTTAGTAGCTGAACATAAAGTTTAGTCTACCATTGTGTTGAGAATCAAATCCCTGCAATATCAAGATCTCGAGTTACAAGCCATCGTTTCCAAACTTCAGAATGATTCTGACCCTGATTTCAAAATTAATTCTGAAGGACTCCTGTGTTTTCGTAATATAATTTGTGTACCAAAAAATGAATCTCTTCATGATGATATCCTCAAGGAAGCTCATTATAGTTCTTTTTTGGTTCACCCCGGGTCAATAAAAATGTATAAGCACATTCGGGAACTATATTGGTGGCATGGTATGAAGAAGGCTATTACAGAGTTTGTATCAAGATGTCTTATGCGTCAGCGAGTCAAGGCTGAGTATCGTGTTCCCACGGGATTGTTGCAACCTATTAAACTTTCTCAATGGAAATGGGAAACTATAACGATGTACTTTGTTAGTGGCTTACCGTTGACTCCAGCTAAGCATGATGCTATTTGGGTCATTGTTGACCGTTTCACCAAGTCAGCTCATTTCTTACCTGTCAGGATGGACTACGGTCTTCCCAAGTTAGCTGACTTATACATCAAGGAAGTAATCAGACTCTATGGAGTACCTAAATCAATCATCTCTGATCGAGATCCACATTTTTCTTCACGATTCTGAAAAGCATTGCAAGGAGCTTTGGACACCCGAGTAAATCTCAATACAACTTTTCACCCTCAATCTGATGGGCAATCAAAAAGAGTAATTCATATATTGGAAGACATGTTTCGTGCATGTGTTATTGACTTCGAAGGAACTTGGAAAAGCTCCCTACCTCTTATCGAGTTTGCTTACAATAATAGTTATCAATCATCTATTGGCATTGCACCGTATGAAGCATTGTATGATAGGAGATGTAGAACACCGTTGTACTGGACTAAACTCAGTGAATCAGGATCCAAATATGAAGCTAAGTCCCCGATTCATAGAACCTTTTGAGGTAACAAAAAAAGTGAGCCCCGTGGCTTTGCCTCAAGAGCTGAGAATGATTCACGATGTATTCCATGTATCAATGCTTCGCAAGTACAAATCTGACCCATCCCATGTTACTGAACCTGAATCTGTATAACTCTAACCCAATCTAACATACGAGGAAGAACCAGTACAAGTATTGGCAAGGAAAGTCAAGAGACTTCGAAACAAGACCGTTCCTCTAGTTAAAGTGTTGTAGAGAAGTCACAAGGTGGAAGAAGTTACTTGGGAACCGGAAGAGACCATGAGGAATCAATATCCACACATCTTCGATTCAGGTAAAATTTGAGGAAAATTTTTTCTTAAGAGGGGAGAGTTGTAACACCCTAAAATCGGGCCTAGTCAGAATTTACTTTCGGCAATTGGAAATCTAGCACCGAAAAGTCAATCTATAAGTGTTGACTTTTGGACCAAGTGGTCAATTATGGGATTGTTGAATCTCAATTGAGTATTTATATAGATTAAGGACTCCATTGTAAACTTTAAAACATGGTTTAGTGACTAAATTGAGAAAATTAAAAGTTAGAGGACAAAAGTATGAAGATTTTAGAGTTGAGGGACTAATCTTGCGATTAGCCCCTCATTAATATTAGTCACTACATACGTGGTGTTATGGGATGAGCTTTCTTCATCCAAAGGAAAGCCAAACAATTAAGAATAGTAAAAGAAAGAAAGAAGGCTAGAAAGTTTACCGGTTAGTTTGAAAGCCACCATCTTCATCATCTTCTTCCTTTAGCTTAAACAAGCAAGCACCTCCATTGAAGGCTAAACCTAGCTTTGATTTCCTTAAGTTTCTTAATCCTAAATTGTATCTATCGATCGGGTAAGCAATATTCCGCAATTAGTTTATTGATTCCATGACAAAACCATGTTTAATTTCAAGTATAAGAATCAAGAAAACCTAGAAACCCTCTAGGGATATTATAGCTTATTTGTTATCATTTTTTCATAGCTATTAAGTTGATATGAATTCATTATCAATATTGAAATCCTCATAATCCCTATTTCTATGTAGCTCAAGCGATTCACAGTGAAGAATCA
Organism: Hibiscus mutabilis; assembly: GCA_019671005.1. Lineage (NCBI taxonomy): Eukaryota > Viridiplantae > Streptophyta > Magnoliopsida > Malvales > Malvaceae > Hibiscus > Hibiscus mutabilis. The sequence goes on from CM033713.1 coordinate 25,381,632, forward strand.
CCAAATCCATCAAGTTACAACAAGCCTAAGGATAAAAGAGTAGTCATCCGGGAGCCTTGAAAGCCTCAAAATTATCGGTGAGTGTAGTCGTAGTCTAGGGATTGGCTAGGTGCCCTTCCTGAATTTATTGATATTGAATTATTGCATTATCATCATTGTTCAAGGTATGAACATAAGAGAACCTTGTTAAAGGTGTCATTGGTAAGCTTTGGTAAGCTCATTACATTGTTAAGTTAATTATTGAAGCATTGCATCGTTGTTGATATCATTTCCATGCATTTTTAGGTTAAAAGTTGGTTAGATCGAGGATTGGAGCAAGGGCGTTTTTGAAGTAAGTCACCAAGTTACATGTAATGTGAACTTTGTCCTTAAACTCCTAGAAAGGTGGTATAGGGTCTAGACAAGTTAGTTTAGCCCCATTTTGCATGTATGTATGGTCTACTATGTTGAATGGGTTAAAGCATGAAGAATGGTATGTTCATAGTTTTATGAAATTGGTAAATGGCCTTAATTGCACTAACATGGGAAAATTGGGTAAATGAATTTGTTTTTGCGTAAAATTTGACGTGCAAGTAGGTTTGATGTTTTTAAGCTTACTAGTAAAATTTGGTAAACTTTGGACATGATTGAGACCCACAAATTGGATAAAAACGAGATAAAATCTGTCATTACAAGCCTGTCCGTACCGGTATGGGTGATGGTGTATTGGTACGGCTGTGCATTGTAGGACGAGATTATGAAGGCGTATCAATACGGATAATGGGCGTATCGGTACGGGTTCTAGTCACTGGAAAACTACTATAGCATTGTATCGATACCGTATCGATATTGATAGTTAACCTTGTAAGCGTTGACCGTGCGTACCGATACGGCCTTGGACGTTTTGGTACGGCTGGTCGGTTTTGTAATCTGAATAAAATGAATCATGTATAGCGTACCGATACGGTCTAGTCCGTACAGGTACGACCCCTTTCAGTTATAACGGTAATAACGTTTATGAGAAAGGCGTACCGATACAGCTTCTTCGAGTATCGGTACGGGTGGCATGTATGTTAGTTAAAGGGTGTTCAAAAAGGTTTCAGAATGTTGCAATTTGACCACTAAATTTCAAGAGGTCTAATTTAAGATGTAATTGAACTCTAAATGTTTTGAAAATTTGTACATAGAGTTTTAATGCATGAAATTTCACATTAGTAAACTTAATTATCAGTTGGTCCTTAAAACTTGCAAGTTTTACAAATTGGTCCTTAAACTTGTAATTTTTATAAGTTGGCCCCTGACCATGATTCGAATAAGTTTATATTGATTTTCGCCAAACATTGCATCGATTGTATGTCATTAATACACTTTCCATAATCCAAGGCATTGATTTTGGTAACCGTTCACCGTATTGTTCATCGATTACGCTTTTTGACCCGGATTCCTACCAGACCGAGAAGGGGTGTTACAAATAAAATAATTGCATCCACCACGAAAAAAATCATTTTATATCTAACTACTTCTAAGTTATATCTTACTTGCATTATATCTTTAGGTGTTTAAACTATTGGTCCAAAAAAATCTTATTTTTTAAGTTAATTTAACTGCACTTGAATATCATCTTCTTATTTAGACTAAACATTTCTATATCTATACTCATTGATAGATTTATATTCAAGATCCTTATTTTGTTTATTTACTTCTATAACACCCCAAAAATCAATATATAATTTTTTCGATTTCTAATGATTGAAAAATACTTTTATGAAAATACCTAATTGAGATTAGGTTATTAAAAAGACGAATGGTTAACAGAGGTCTAAATTATAAGAGTATTAAAATTGTGTAGTGATTAAATTGTGAACAATAAATGTTTAGGTGCTACTAGTGAAAGAAGTAAACTCGAATGTCATAAGTAAGTAATTAATTAAGCTATTAAAACATACCAATACCTAGCATAGGAAAAGAAAGTTGTTCAACACGATTACTTAATACCGAATTAACAAAAACTCTAGTATCATACGCCGATAGACCCCATGGTGCAGCGGAAAAATTATCCGGCGATCACCACTAGAGATTAATGTGCGAGGAACGAATCAGGGTTAAAAAAGGTGAAGAACTACATGTTTAAAATCTGGAATTCTGAATTTAGAGAATATAGATATCCAATCACGATTCCACGATGCCGATTCCTAAGCCGCAACGATAACGCTCCGACCTCTACTTAGTTCACCTAGTTGAAATAAGCATATAAAACTCTCTAAACTATTTAGAGTTTTTTTCGAAAAAGCATTAATGACTGCTAGATCTCTCATGCCTTTATAGCCTTCGAAAATCCTAATTCAACTTATATTATGATTTCTCTCTCTCTATATATATATTAATACATATAATCCTAATTGAACTTTAATTAGGATTTCAATATATATATATATATATATATATATTAAATATATAATCCTAATTCAACTTAATTAGGATTTCAATATTTATATATATTAAATATATATAATCCCAATTCAACTTAATTAGGATTTTAAAATATATACATTAAATATACATAATCCCAATTCAACTTAATTAGGATTTTAATATATATATATATTGATTTAAATTAAATTATATTATTTATATATTAAAAAGTCATAATTACAATAATTATTTTCTTTTAATATTTATCTACTAGTTAAATTATATATATATCAAATATATATTAATTTAACTAAATTCGCGTACAACAAATTTGTACATATATAATTCATTTAATATATGCTCATTTCAACCGTTGGTGTGACCCTGTAGGTTCTTTGTAACGTTAGTAGTAAATATTAGAACATTTCTAATATTGCAAACAATGAGTGTCATCTTGCAATATGTCATTGTCACTTCAGTTACAAGAAATTATTATTCGACAAAAAATCTTCGTGATCAACTCTTTTTCATGTATTACATCTTTTTGTCCTTTATATCTAGATTGTACACAAGTCATGGAACAGTCACACTTGAATAGTCCATCTAATATTTCTTGATATTTTGAGTAGACTATTATAAACGAATAACTATGATATCTCATATCAACTTATTCGAGCATTGCCATGCATTTCTAGTCTCACTCAATCAAGTGGCCTATGATACTAATCCTATTATGAAGGAGGGGCAAATCCTATCTTGATCAACCATATCCCACTACATAGATTGTGACATTTTCAATATCAGTCTTTATAGTGTAGTCAGTTACGGCACATGTTTGACTATATCAAAATATGTCACTCACGATGTTAAAATAATGATGATCTCAAGTCTGAGGATCTTACATGTAGTTATCACTATGAGTAGTATTGTGACTGTCACATAATAATCCAATAAACATGCCCATAGCGGGTCAGCCTAGTATGTCGTTCTCTAATACATACTTATGTATTGATTTTGACATATCTATGTCAATGACAACACTTTGTCATCAATCAACTACAAATTAGTCTTAATGCATTATTATTGTCCATGCCCATAATAATACTCGACTAAGGATATTTAAGAATAACCTTATTATTCTAAGGACTTTATTATAATTCAGTTTATTTATGCACGCAGAATAATAACTGAAAATAATAATGCAATGCCTCTGCATTAATAAACAAGGTAAAATAAATGTCATTTACAATCATCTTATGATTGGTCTTTGGGCATACTCTAACACATGAGCCATTCGTTCCCATCCATCACACACAAATGTAAATAACATATCATGGGAACAAGCCACCAATACATTTTGAGAAAGGTCTTATTTTCTATTCCAAAACAATATATGTTTTGATGCAGGAGTCCAAATAGATACTTCAGTTCCATCAATATCCCCGATATAAACCTCAGTTTATAAAAATATATAAAATTAGAAAAAACGTATAAAGTACAATTTTTTTTGAAGCATATATGAAAAAGACATTTCATTTTTAACATACTTTAAAATAAAGAGATCAAACAGAATTTCTAGCAATTTCTGGTTTAACATCACCTCGATCTCTAAGACAAATAATTTTACTTCTCAATTTACAGACAACTATCAAAACTTTTTAAAACTATGTTGATACAGTTTTAGTAGAATGTTGAAATCGATCAGCTATGACTCTTTTGTGTTGCATTTTAACCAATTATAAATAAAAACATTACAACCGACTCTTCTACTTAAACCTTTTTCTTATCTTCTAGAAGTTTATTCACCTTCAACCTATCATAAAAAATAAAAAAAAATGTTTTTTCATGGGAAATATTTCATAACACACTGTCGAATTTTCAGATAAAATCTTTATATATATGCCTTGTGATCTAGTATAGAAGTTCTACCTGACATCTTATGTATAAATACATTGTAGTAATCATAGACATATTTTAAAAGATGAAATTGTCCCATCTCATCATCTAAATTGGACGAACTTTCTGAACTAGAGTTTATGCTCATTATAATTTCTTGTATAATGACCATGTTTGACAATTAGCGGATAGTTGATTGCTAATAGCGGATTACATTAGCTGATAGTGGATTGCATTAGCTGATTTTACTAGAGAATTACATTAGCTGATTGTATAAAAGTTTTTGGTAAAATTAACTGATAATTGATAGTTGTTTGATTATTTGAACAAGTAAAATAACATATAAGGATATGATTATATTCAACAGTTGTTTGAATAATTTATTAGTTATCAATATCTTGTATCTATTAATATTAAGGGTAAAGTACACAAACGATCACTAAACTATCTCAAAAAATACAAAATGGTCACCAAACTTTCAAAAGTTACATTATGGGCATTAAACTTTAGTTTTTGTTACAAAATGGTCACTAAACCGTTAACTGTTGTTAACTGGGTGACATGGCAGTTACGAAAGCTTGTATAACAACACATTTAATCCTCAATATTTACACATTCAATCAATTTAGACATCAAGAATGAGGGTTAAATTAGGACTAAACAATGGAAGTAGAAGAGCAAAAGATGAACATAATATGAGATAAGATAACTTTCTGTTTCTTGTGTATAATGAGCTTTACAATGCCACTATTTATACAACAAGAAACACAAATATTAAGAGATGTACGAGAATATGAAAGGCCCAGGGACAAAGAATATGAAAGGCCCAGGGACATTAACATAAATGTTATTTATAACACTTATTATTTCTTTTATCATCTTCGATTTATAATTATATCGACTCTAGAATCTAAGTTCCCACGTTGTCAAGTTATTGTTAGCTTGAAAAGAACGATCGAAATATGCAAAAAAGAGGTATATTATTTTTTAAAATTTTTGATGAAAGCAAGGGAGAAATAGAGTCAATAAGTTTAAGGATGAAAAGTTTAAGGACAAATTCTTTCAAGAACAAATAAAAGAAACAAACTATGATAATTCTCACAAAATAACATGTTTTTAAGCTCACAAGTGTTCAATGGAATACAAGAACAAAGATGAAAAGTTTAAGGATAAATGGAAAAATTGGCTTTTGAGTGTTCGTGATTGTTTTCTTGATGTTGTTGAAGTCTCTTGAATCTCTATTTATATCAACTCTCAAATATTTATTCGTTAGAGGTTGAGAGTAGTACGTAACCTTTAGAGACATGAGAGTAGTACGTAACCTTTAGAGACATGAATCAGTGCATTTAAGATAACTTACAACAAAAGTAGCAATATCTTATAAACGATATCGAGACATTGGACATATAATGCCTAATTTTACTGACCATTAAGCCTAAGCTATTGATACTTTAGTGAAAATATCGATACTTGTACAACGGTATTGCTATGCTTAAGAATGTATCTATATTCGAGCTAATTTCTTTGAAAAAAAAAACCATTGAACCATTAATACTATATAAAAGGTATTGATATTTAGAGAATTTTATTTTAATTTTTCAAACATCAAACTTAAAAATAGTCAATACATAGAGATAAGTATCGATACTGTAACACCTAGACCGGTACGAACAATCCAACCCAACCCGAGGTGCGGGTCACAAGAGCGTTATGCCAATCAAGTACAAAATAAATTAAAATATTTTATTAACCCAATACAATTTAAAACAGAGTTCAGAATCGAAAACATAATTCAGATTACACAACTTTGACATACTGATAATGTATAGTGACCTACATGCCTGCCTAGATATACGAGTACCGTACTCCACAGTCAATGCTGCTAGAACTCCCTGAACTAATGTCAATATCCCGAACAATGATCAATCTACTGACCTGCGAAGATTAATAATTTTTTTGTGAGCTTGAGAGCCCTGTAATACAGAAATACCAAAATGAATAATTATAAAGCATGCCCGTATAATTGACAGAAAATAATGAAGCATAACTTAATGTACAGAATAATTAAATCATCCATACTATAGTCGGACACAAACCTTCACATTTGTGCGTACCTAAATAGCTGGCGTAATCACATACTACTTGAACTGAGGGTACAATATCGCAAAAGCCTGAATCGTAGGCTAAATCGTAGAACGCCTTAATTGCAGGCATAATCACAAGAGCATGCTATCATCGGTCTACAGGAACAAGATGTCAACACTAGTGTGCTACGACTATATAACAGGATGTCGGTGCTAGTGCACTATGACAGAACGTAATTGTCCTATAACAGGATGTCGGTGCTAGTGCACTACAACGGGATTCAATCGTCCAATAACAGGATGTCAGTGCTAATGCACTACGACGAAATCGCGAGATGTATAAGCCAGCACCATTGCTTGAGCATTGAAACGAAATTACGTGCGTACGGACATCATACATTCAAATACGAGAATACCGAATAACATAACTATACACCCATAACGAATCATAAATGTAGACCTTACTGAAATGCTTATATACCAAAACTCAGAATCTCGAGACTTACCAAGTATATCGTACAGAGTTCTAGAATCATGAAACTGACCAAAGCTCGAGCGAAACCCACTCGAATCAAACCATGGCTACCAAGCCTTAATAAGGATCCAAAGATCCTTAGAGCAACAATTAACCAAAATCTAAGCTTTACTCATTCTCGAAGTACAGTCAGAAACAATTAGAATAGGAAGCACAGTAAGAAGACAAATTAGAAAAAGAGTTTTACAAAGGTAATTCATAATCTAACTTCCCAATGGTTATTTATTGATTTGATATGCCAATGGCATTTTAGTCCACTCAAAGCAAAAGGTTATTTGGTAATTGACACTAAAAATGGGTATTTAGTTAATTGCAAACAAAGGGCGTTTTGTTCATTTACCATACAAGGGTATTTTACAAGTCTAGCGACTAAAATATCCGGATATCTCACTTTTTCTTGAAAAATTTGATTTTGGGGGATTTCTTTAAAATTCGTGCTTTTGAAATAAAAATTAGAGTCGCCACCGGTCACTTGGGTTAGATAGATTGGACACCAATAAATAACCAGAGATTTTTTTTCTTTTTTGGTTCAATAGTCAATTACGTGTAGAGAAGGGTTCGCACCCCACTACCACTAAACTTAGTACCAAATCGATTACCATTTTTAATAATATCTAATTTTGCGAGTTAAAGTGACATTTAAATTAGAATTTAGTTATACATGTGAGTTAATTTTAAAGGGCTCCGGTGTTCGAGGAATAAACGAAAATTACCACCTACTTTTTAGGTACTAGCCAAGTTTATTCTAAAAAAGAGAACACTGCATTGACAGTTTATATCTCGGATGCAACATAATAAAATGGCATAAGAATGAAAAGGCATAAAAAAACATGAATATTAGGCTCGAATGATAACATACATAGCAACAATGCACACATAATAAATAAAAGCAGAGTATATATATAACAAAACATATAAATATAATATGTATCACATGCACCTATATACTAGATGACAGAAACCAAATCATGCATTAAACTACACACATATATACACACACACACATATATATATATATATACGTCACATGCTGGGCACAAATGAAAACAAGCATAAACTACTGTAAAGGCCATACACGTATACATTAGGTGCGTAAAAAAACCTAGATACAGAAACAATATAGGCATGTGGAACATGTATCTAAAAAACATACCAAAACACATATCTATGTGTAAACATACATAACTAAGATATTTATCAAAAGGAAGGCAGCAAAATAATGAACAACAGAAATAAAATACTGGAAATTGAAAGAAGAACAAAGGAGAGGGATTAAAGAGCACAAATCTAAAATAAAAGGGACTAAAGAAGAATTAACCCACTGGATTTTAGATCAAATTAAAAAGCTAAGTGAAATTTGAAGGACTAAAACAGGGATTATCCCACTGAAAACCAGATTGAATTTAAAACTGGGATGAAATTGAAAGCTTTTGAAAACCTGCAGGGATCGAGAGAGCAATTTAGAAAAGCGGAAAGACCATTGCAAATGCAAAAACGGGGAGGGGTTTATGTTGTTAATAATCCATTTTTATTTTTAAAACTCTTATAAAACCCCCTTATCGGCCGAATTTTGAACCTTTCTCATTTTTTAAGCTTTTCCAAAAAACCAAAGTTTTCTCTACAAACCTAACACCAAAGGATGGGTTTCTGGGTTCGAACCCAGAAACTGTCGTGAAATAAAAAATTCGACGAGGCCTTGCCAGCCACCGTGAGCCGGCGCCCGTGACTTTCCAAAACCTTAAAAATTTCATTTTCTCTCTTTTTTTTAAAAAGTGTCCTTTTTTTAAAACGATACGGACCGATGTTGTTCATCGGCGCACTACCCTTGGCCATCGAAAGCGACGTCAGCCTCAAACCAGAGAAAGGTATCCCCTTCTTCTTTCTTTTTACCTTCTAGTTTTACTTTATGAAAAATACATGCAAACTGGAAATACGAGTACCTCTTCTGGAAATCTTTTTTTTTTGTATTGATTCATAATCTCAAAAACTTATTGCTTTACATCCTTTTTTATATTTATCCTCTTTGTTTACATAGATAAGTAAAATTTAAATAAATAGACTATAGATGACTTGGTTCCAACATTTCTATTCTTTTTTATTATTTTTTGTTTTGCTCGATTGTTGGAGAGAATCAATGGCCGTACGGCAGCAGCGCATTTTCTGACGATGATAGGAACCGTCGATCTGGACACATGGCGACCATCAGTGAGAGGGAGACGAATGTTCTCTCATGGTCAGATGAGACCTGGGCTGCTGGATCAGATATGATTCAACGTACGTGATTGCCTGAAGAATGAACGGTCCAGATGGCTCATAGAAGTTGACGTGGCAACACTGGATGAGGCTACATAGCGTGTGGGAGATGAGGGGTCTTGGGCGTGCACCGCACGCGTACGTGGGAGTCCAGCAGTCCCGAACGTGCGCCACACGCGGTATCTGAAGGGGCTCTAGAGCTTGATCTTGGACGTTGGATCTGGCTTGATCCAACGACTCTCCTTCGGCTGCGCATATGATAGATCAGATTATGATTTTTTGATTTAAATTTTTGGGCCCAAACGGGCCTGATATGTAATATTATTGGGTTTTAATTTGTAATGAACTAGACTTAATTAATTGGGTTTTTATTTATTTATATTATGACCTGTTTTAATAATAATATCTATACTAATAATAATAACAAAAGTAATAATAAAAATAATAATCGAACAACAACAGCAACCACAACCACAACCACAACAACATCAATAATAATAATAATAATAATAATAATAATGAAGACCAGATGAAAATATGTGATTACACCTGCCCCTTTTGCTTATTATTGTGAAACAAGAATAAATAAAAGATTATAAGCACTGATTTTTATCCTACTTCCCTTTCTGAAGCCTTAGAATCACGAGTTCTTTTGAAACTTTTCACTTTTCTTCGGCATATTGTTTGAGCTTCAAGCGCTTAAATCTTAGTCTTGAGATAACATCCTTCTGAAAGGATTTGGGTTTTGAGAAAAACATCTCTATGAAAGGATTAAGTTTGATTTTAAGAAAAATATCCTTATATAAGGACTAAATTAAGGAATTTGATTTTAAGCAAAATACCCTTATGGAAGGATCAAATTAAGAAATTGATTTTAAGAAAAATATCCTTATGGAAGGATTAAATTAGGAAATTGGTTTTAAGCAAAACAACATTATGGAAGTATAAAATTAAGAAATTTGATTTTAAGACAAATATCCTTATGAAAGGATCACATAAGAAATTTGATTTTAAGAAAAACATCCTTATGGAAGGATAAAATTAAGAAATTTGAGTTTTGACAAAAACATCCTTATGGAAGGATCAAATTAAGAAATTTGAGTTTTGAGAAAAACATCCTTATGGAAGGATCAAATTAAGAAATTTGAGTTTTGACAAAAAATCCTTATTGAAGGATCAAATTAAGAATTTTTTAAAGCAAAACATCCTTATGGAAGGATTAAATTAAAGAGTTTGATTTTAAGCAAAAACATGAAGGATTAAGAAATCATGTTCTAAGCAAAACATCCTTATGAAAGGATTAACATAAGAAGTCTGTGTTTCAATAAAAGTGGTATCTCGCTTTGAGACTATCGGAAGGAGAAAATATCCATACGAAAGGATCGAATTAAGGAAAACATACTTAGGAAATGATCAAATTAAATCTCATTTTATGGAAAATGTATGAAAGGATCAAAAGCTAAGAAATTTGTTTTTTTAAAGAAAATGATATCTCGCTTTGAGACTACTAGAATTCCCCAATTTCTAATCGCTCTGGCATGGAAAGAAGTCCATCAAAGGTGGTGGCTTGAAGGTATAAAAAAGTGGTATCTTGCTTTGAGATTACTAGAAATAGAAAAGGTCCTTATGAAAGGATCAAATTAAGAAATTTGTTTTTAAGCAAAACATCCTTATGGAATGATTAAGAGAACTTTGAGTTTTTTTTTAAAGTGGCATCTCCCTTTGAGACTACTGGAAGGAGAAAAGGTCCTTATGAAAGGATCAAACTAAGAAATTTTGAGAAAATTGGTATCCCGCTTTGAGACTGTTGAATTGCCCGATTTTTGACCGCGTTGGCATGGAAAGAAGTCCATCAAAGGTGATGGTCCAAATGTTTTAAAAAGAATGGTATCCCACTTTGAGACTACCAGATGATTTTTTTTGGAATACATTAAGGTAAATGTAATAATGAATATGACACTCAAGTGCGTATCTTCTTGATCGGTGCAAAGGTGCACGAAGTCCTTGTTAAAGTTGTCTTCTCGGATATTGTTTGTCTAAGTTCCTGCATGAAAGCTTTAGGATAATGTCACAATTAAGATGATGCATGAGCATATTTTATGATGCAAAGATGCATGTGTTCATGGAAATGCAAAGATGCATGAAATGTTTTATGATGCAAAGATGCGTACATTCATGAAGAATGATATTCTCAATAAAAATGGGATAAAAAGATAAATACAATTCTTGTTGAGATATTCTTCTTAATCAACTTAATATTCCCGAGTTCTTTCTTTGAAATATCTTTGGACCAAATCGATCTATCATTTTCATGGCCCTAACAAAATTTGCCCCCAAAATTTCTTGTTTATTCTTTGTTCAAACCTTCAGCGGCCTTGATTAAAATCAAAACCGTCTCTTTCTTTCTCAAGACAATCCTTTGGCTTCTTCATTCACCAAGTTCTTTCAATTCTGCACCATCTCTCGTCTATTTTGACTTAAAGTCTATGTGCCAAAGTTCTTACTGTTTCACGAACACTGATGCCCCATTAGCCGCAAAAGGCGCTTTATCATCTCATGTCATATAATGCTCCTTCCTCCATGCCCGGTTGATCATTTGCATCAACAGCCTTGCATCTCAAAATTTATCTCTGAAGTAATACAAAGAAACCCTTTTATTCTTAAAAATGTCAGTTTTTTGATCGGTATTTTAATAAGAGATGCCTTTTTGGATTAACATACAACACCTTGAAACCAAAATCTTAATATAAAGAAAAAATAGAATAGAATGCCCTGGATATCAAGTGCAAGAGCGTCTCAGATTCAACCCTCCAATGATTATTCCAAACATAGCTTGTGTCTATGAAGACTCTGAATGTTGTGGCGATATTTGAAGTTGTAAAATTTCCTAGATCACTCAGTTTATCCTCATGATTACCGCATTGCTAGAGAAAACAACTCATTCTCAATTCTCAATATTTTCTTTATTCATAAATGTGTTCAAGCGTCCCAAACTTGTTTAACTAGTGAAGTACAAAATATCATTCTAAGAACAAAATTCTAAGTTCACGTGTGTGCTTTCGATTTTATTATTATTATTATACTTATATCTTCAAGGATTCATCTCTAACGCCAGGGTCTTGAACAGGTGGAACATAGCCTCCTTATTAGATTGTCAATCCCATGGCTCTATTAGAGTGCTCCGAGATTTATTTGTTCATTTTCTTTTTTGTTTCTTTTTTTCTCTTTTTTTATTCCTTATTTTTTCTTTTTTACAATATATTTGTATTTCTAGTTGTTAGTTACAACCCATAGGGCATAGAAGACTATGCTTAGAACTTCAATTTCAAGCAACTCCACACTGCTAAACTTGTATAGACCACTTCACTTTTTATGAACTTTGGAGATTTTCTCATCATCGAATGTTGTCAAAGGAGTAGTAGTCTTTTCGCTTTGCCGACCAGAGTAGATTAGGGAAGAAATCACATTTTATCACTTTCACAACACTCAATTGATTAGAATCAATGTCATATAGTGCAATCGAGATCTAGGGACCTTCAAGAATAAGAAGGGATATAAACATATATATGGTTTCAAGGCCATTGTATGCCAAGAAAAGATACAACTTTTATTAGAATGAAAAATCTGCAAACATAACATATGCCCTTACAAAATGATCTTTGCTATTTTTGGGAAAAAATAGCAAAGTTGATTCCATGCATTACATCAAAAGAAAAAAAATCAAAATACAGGGAATCGACAAATGGACACCTAGATTGGGAAATCAACATCTTCCCAAAACTCATGTTCATCATCTTTCCTTCTCAATACTCCAAGAGACTGACCTCAATCAAACTCTGAAGCTTGTTTTTCAGAACTCTACAATTCTCTGTAGTGTGGCATGTTCTCTCCATATGATAGTCTTATACAACATTAACATCATATCCTCCGGGATAGGGATGATCCTTTGGCTTGTGCTAGACAAGGGCCAACTTATTTTTCTCAACAAATGTTAAGAGCAATTCAGTGTAAGTTGTAAGAATCAGATGAAACACCTTTGAAGGCTTTGTAGACCATGATGACTGATTACGGGGACGACCTTAAGTCTAACTAGTTAAGTGAGAACCCACCATATAAACATGAGAGTCTTCTCCCATCTAGGGGTAGTGCTGTAGGGATCTCTTATCTTTCATTTCTTAATGGCATCTTCAATGCATTCTCTAGTCATGATCATGTTCGTAAAATTGATGGCAGGGTGGCTTATCAAGAGATCATACAATACTCCCCTTAGAGTATCCACAAACACGAGCAATTTCGTCTTCTCAAATTGGGGGAACATGAGTTTCCATATCTCGCCATCGTTGAGCGTATTGGCATAAACTCTCGATAGGCTTTTGCTCTAAACTTTGTAGTAGGAAGCAATTCAAGATCATATCTATTACATGCTTGTACTGATCCACGAAAGCCTTTGAGAGGTCTCTCCATGATTTAATGTTAGCTCGGCTGAGCTGAGTACACCAGCAAAATATTGACCTTATCAAGCTGTCCTGAAAACAATGGATGAGTAGCTTTTCATCCTTTATGAAGGCTGCTATTTTTCGGCAATACATGGTGATATGAGCTGAGGGAAAATTAGTCCCATTGTACTTGTCAAAGTCAGGTACTTTGAATTTTGGTAGGAGGACTAGATCTGCCACGAGGCTCAAGTCACTAGCCTTATTTCCCTGTTCATTCATTCCTTCAATAGCCTTAAACATTTCTTCCAAAGATTGAATTTTCTCCTCATACACCTCATCCATATCGACCTTGATCCTCTTCTTTACCTCATCCATTATACTTAGATCAGACAATTCACCCTCACAATTTGCCCCCAAATCAACAGGCTGGCTCGCATATGCCCTCATTGGGTGGGTTGCATATTCCTCAGTGGTGTCGTTGTAGATTTTCCTTTCAGGATTTATCATTTCTATTTGAACCTTAACGTGAGCTGTGGTCCCCTCTTGTTCTTCGGTAGGACCACTGAAAACCTTCTCTTTGTTGTCTCTTTTTCCAAGCAACACGATCATCTGAGCCATAATTGTAGCTTGCGACTGTGCAATATGATCATTGATGCTTTGTTCGGCTCGATTGAAATCAATCTCGAGGTCCTTCCGACTTTGCTCTAAGTTAGCCACCCTATCTTCTATCACTTTAACTTGCAAACGGGTACTGTAATGGTGCAAAATGATTACAGTCCGAAGTTAAAACTTCTTCCATGACATTTCCCCTAATTAATTTAATTATTTTATTACTTAATGCATGGTATGTATCACAAGAATGTACAAACTAATTAATAATGCGATAAAAATAAATGCGAGAATGAATGCAAACAAAGGCATTGATCTTATAGGTGATCACTCTAGAACAACTTTCATTGAATATAAAAAGGTTCCCATTACAACACGTTCTTCTATCGATAGGCTTTAACTCTAACTCCTAATTTCTTGATCGCCTTAAGTATTCAAAAAAATCTCGATCTCTCATCCGTCTCAAAGGGAATGAATAAAAGAAGAGCTTTAGTTTTCACGGCTAGCGTCTTTGCGGGCTTGGTTACTTCTTATGCTTGGACTAATTTCGAACATTCATGTTTTCATCTTCTTCCTTGAGATACCTTCCATTCATGGTGAAAGATTTCTAACTAAGTGATCAATTTGAGAATAACCCTTTATGTCATGTAATGAAGATGCGAATGAAAATGAAAAAAGTAAAAATAAAACACAAGAAGAAATAAGTTAGTACCGAAAAAATAGAAAAATAAAGCAAAATAGCGGGGAAAAAATAAACAAACAAAGCATTAAACAAAACAACCTTATTTGTATACCATCTAAGACACATAGGTTATTCGCATGGCTTTAAGAGGGGTGGGCTTTCTAAGTTTGCTACATACAGTTTTGGTTCTAAAAGGTACCCAAACTATCCTCACTGTCCCCTGCTAAGGGTAGCAAGGCCCTCGATCATCACCCATTATAGGCTCATTTCAATCAAGTTCAATTCTGGGGTACCCATTCGTCTATGTCTACACGGGGAACAATATCCCACGAAAACATAGGGTACTCAAGCACCGAAGGTACTTGCTAGGCCTACACATGGGAACAATATCCCCACGAAAGTAATAGCGTTTTCCCCTACTTAAATAGATGGGTTTATATGCCAAATTTTAAATGCGTTCAAAATAAACTCGCATTTATAAACAAATGTTAACTTAACTGTCATTTTGACTCGCAACTTTCGATATTAATAAAGTGGTAATTGTTATAGGCCTGACTCTCTTTTTTTGAAAAAATAAAAATTGTTTCCCCAGCAGAGTCGACATGTTGTAGCGACTAAAATATCCGGATATCCTATTTTTCTTGAAAAGTTTGATTTTGGGGGATTTCTTTAAAATTTGTGTTTTTGAAATATGAATTGGTGTCACCACCTGTCACTTGAGTTAGGTAGACTGGACACAAAAAACAACCAAGATTTTTTCTTTTTTTGGGCCTAGGAGTCGGTTACATGTAGGGAAGGGTTCGCACCCCAACCACGTCCAAACTTGGCACCAAATCGAATACCATTTTTACTAATATCGAATTTTGATAGTTAAGGTGACATTTAAATTAGAATTTGGTTATACATGTGAGTTTATTTTAAAGGGCTCCGGTGTTCGAGGAATAAACGAAAACCATCACCTACTTTTTAGGTACTAGCCAAGTTTTTCCTCGAAAAAGGGAGCATCGCATTAACAATTTATATCCCAGATGCAACGTAATAAAATGACATAAGAATGAAAGGGTATAAAATAAAAAAATGAATATTAGGTTTGTTAACCCCTCAAAAGTACTTATTTTTATGCTTATTTCATAATGTTTTTGCTTGCCTTTGAGTATATATGTTTGCATTTAGTTGTTAAAATCATGCATTTGCATAAGGAGTTAGGAGTTGTTCTTTTGCCAATGTGATCTTGCTGGTATTGATGCAGGTCAGAGGCAGACAGGCATGGCAAAGCAGTGTAGGAGCAGAAAGCAGAAAAAGAAGAAGAGAATTGCCGAGTCGCAGTTGGCACAGTTGGACCAAAAATTGCCAAGCTCGGTTTGTAAAGAATTGAAGTCCAATGCTCGATCAAAATAGTCATTGAACCAAGTACACGATAGCCCTAAAATTTAAATAGAAGATAAGATGATAACGCGCATATCCTAGTATTTATCTAATTTTTCAAATTTCAAACCCAACCTAGGGTTTCCACGTGTGCCTATTTAAAGAAGAACCGATCCATGAGCCAAAGACAATCAGGAGGCTGCACCATGGAGAAAGAGGAAGCTAGAGGCTACGTGGTTCGACCATTTTAGACCTAGAGCTTTGGAGAATTTGAGGGCTGCATCGACGGACCTCATTCATTGCCTATTCTATTTGTTTAATTTTTATTTAAATAATGATGTTGAGATACTATGATATTTTGTGGATGGATCCCCCAACCACAAACTAAGCTTTTACAGTTGGGTAGGGATGTTTGCGATTAACGCTCAGTTTATGTTTGGTTTTTTATAATTTAAATACCTTGGCATTATTGTCTATCTGCTAGAACTTCATTTCCTTAAATTCTTTGTCATACGACAATTGGCATTGTATGCTTATTATGCCTTAATATCTTAATAGACTTAAGGGGTAACGATCAGTTGCCAGGTACTAAAGAGAGAAACTTTCACAGAAGATGTTCAAGTAGATGTTCAAGTAGATGAGCTTACTTCGAAAGTGAATCTACCCTTTAGGAATAAAGTTTGACACTTAATCATGTTAATTAATGAAAAGCTTCACTATAGACGTAGAAGGGTTTCATCGTGGTTAACTTAGGGTATTGCCATCGGCAGAGGCCATACTATATTTAAATCTGTTCGAAAATAAATCTAAGGCAGGACATTATTATTGGCTGACATAGTTAGAGTGAAATCCAGACATCACTTTCCAACGCTCATTATTCAATTGAATATTTTTTCATTTGCCAAATTGTTTCCACTTTTATTACTTTGTTTTAGCTATCTTTTAAATCAAAAACCCAAATCATTTTCAAACACTTTTGTTTCCCTCAAACAAGTAAAACATTGAGCAATCAAGTTCTTGGTCAATCCTTGTGGATTCGATATTCAGCTTACTGCTGTATTACTTGCTGACAGTGTATACTTGCACGAAATAGACTCACCCTTGGCATTATTTTCTTGCACTATCACACTAAATATTTAATCTTTTGCCAAGCGTTAGCAAATCCGACAAGTTTTTAGAGCCGTTGCTCGGAATTGCGAAAGAATTTACTATTTTTATTTTTACTTGTTTTTGTTTTTGTTTATTTTATTTAATTTGTTTTGTTTGGTGTATGACCAGGAACCACCCTGTGGTGAAAGATTGGCCATACGACCCAGAGATCAAAAGAACTCTACGAAGGTGAAAGAGAAAAGCTCGAGAGATGGATCAATAAGGCAATAGAGAAACGGATAGTGTCCCAAACAACCAGGAGAGTCCACCAATACATAATGGGATATCGATCGACCCTGCTGCCCCAACCGTTGATGTGGAGGAAGAGAGACCTATTAGAGAACACTTGACACCAAATATGGAAAATTAGATGCCAGGACTGATTGGTCCTGAGGTAAATACACCTAAGTTTGAACTTAAATTGGTGATGATACAAACGCTTTTGAATGTAGGAAAATTTGTTGGAGCACATTCTAGAGACCCAAGGCAACACTTGAAGCAATTCTTGGAAGTTTGCCAACTATTTCACATTCTCCCTGAGAGATATAGTGAAGCTGAAGTTATTCATATTCTCCCTGAGAGATAGAGCAAAAATGTGGCTAAGTTTTTTGCCACATAGTTATGTGACCTCATGGGGAGATCTATGCCAAAATATTTTGCTGGGATTTCAACCACCTAAACTTAATGCCAAACTGAGGAGTGAGATCATTACGTTTAGGCAGGCTGATGATGAGACCTTATATGATGCCTGGAAGAGATTTAGAAACCTTTTGAGGAGGTGTCCCATTCATGGATTCCCAAATTAGACCCAGATAGAAACCTTCTACAATGGACTCAACGCTCATGCTAGATTATTATTGATGCTTCGACAAATGGTTCGATACTTGACAAAAATTACACAGAGCCATTTGACATCCTTGAAAGGATTTCAACTAATGACTACCAGTATCCTACTGCCAAACTAGGAACCGGGACAAAAATTGCTGGGAAATTAGAGCTTGATGCACTAACATCTATCAATGCTCAAATTTCCAATCTTGATTGAATTGTGAAAACATTGCAAAAGAGTAATGAAGAAGTCAAGGCATTAGACCCATTCTGCACGATATGTAGAGAGGATCATTACATGGATGATTGCCCCGCCAACCCCGAGTCGATAAATTTTGTTGGCAATTTCAATCGTAATTATAATCCAAATTCCAATACTTACAATGCAGGTTAGAAGCAGCACCCGATCCTATCTTAGAGAAACCAAAGAGGTAACCAATTTAATGCCCAGCGTCAGAATAACAATGCGCAACAAGGATTCAACCAAAATGGAATGCCATATAGAGCACAAAACAATTTTCATGCAGGATAAAGGAACAACCAGTGGACTTTGGTAGAATCTCTAGAGAGAAATGCTGCAACTGTCCAGAGTTTGGCAACATCTATGCGAAACTTGGAGGTTGAGATCTAATAGATTACCAATGCACTCAGTAATAAACCCTAGGGAACTTTTCCAAGCGATACGAAAGATGCTCGACAAAAAGGCAATGAATAATGCAAAGCAGTTACTCTTCGGAGTGGTAAGCAATGCGAGGCTAAGACATCTGTCAAGCAGCCAATTAATTGCCAGGATGATAAGAAGGTACCAGTAGATGAGACAAAAGAAGCAAACAAGAAAGAAGAAAACCCGATAAATGTCGAACCTCATTCAGATGCCACCAAACCCTTAGAAAAATTGGCAGAGCCAACATTCGCTTATCCACCTCCACCTTTTCCACAAAGTCTCTAGAAGCACAAGCAGGACCAATAGTTTAAGAGCTTCTTAAAAGTTCTTAAACAATTGTAGATCGATATACCATTAGTGGAAGCCCTTGTGCAAATGGCCAACTATGTCAAATTCATGAATACATTATGTCAAAAAAGAGAAAATTGGGTGATTTTGAGACTGTAGCTCTTTCTGAGGGATGTAGTGCAATGATACTCAATTGATTGCCACCAAAGCTGAAAGATACGAGAAGTTTCACTATTCTCTGCACCATTGGCAATAAATTCATGGGTAAGGGACTGTGTAACCTAGGAGCCAGCATCAATTTTATGCCATTATCTATTTTTAGAAAGCTCGGCATTGAACCAAGGCTTACCACGGTAATACTTTAGCTGACAGACTGATCTTTTGTAGATCCTAAGGGTAAGATTGAGGATGTGTTGGTGAAGGTAGACATATTTATATTTCTAGCTGATTTTATCATTTTAGATTATGAGGCAGATATCAATGTCCCAATTATATTGGGTAGACCATTTCTTGCCACAGGCAGAGCTTTAATTGATGTTCATAAAGGTGAACTTACTATGCATGTGAATGACCAACATGTTACATTTAATGTGCTTTAAGCTCTTAAATGCGCAGATGAACCTGAGGAATACCAACTGATGAGATGATGGAGTCTATTTTTAATATGGACGTGGCATAGTTGTACCATGACCCAAATGATGATGCCAAAGAACTGGATGATGAAGTTGAGACGAATGAAGACACTAAAGGACTGGCCTTGGAAAATAAAGATGTGAGTTACTTTGGACAACCAGAGCCACTAGAGTTGGTGGGCAGAGAAATCAAGGCACCTAAACCATCCATTGAGGAGCCACCAGAATTGGAACTGAAACCTTTGTCAGACCACCTAAAATATGCTTTCATAGGTAAACACTCAACCTTGCCAGTAATCATTTCTATTGATCTAAATAATAATCAGAATGAGAGATTATTGGAAATTTTAAGTAATTATAAGTAAGCTTTGGGGGTGGACCTTGGCTGATATTCGAGGAATAAGCCCAACTATTTGCATACATAAAATCATTTTTGGAGGATTATCATGGTAAAATAATTGAGGCCCATAGAAGACTGAACCTGAGCATGAAAGAGGTAGTTAAAAAGGAAGTTATCAAGTGGCTGGATGCCAAGATAATTTATCCCATTTTTGATAGCTCATGGGTCAACCCAGTGCAATGCGTACCAAAGAAGAGTGGAATGACCGTGGTTTAGAACAGTAAAGATGAGTTGATCCCCTCCATAACTGTCACAGGATGAAGAGTGTGCATGGATTATAGGAAGCTAAAAAATTCCACCAGGAAAGACCATTTTCCACTACCCTTCATTGATCAGATGCTAGAAAGATTGGCAAGTAAGGTATTTTATTTCTTCCTAGACGGCTACTCGGGTTATAATTAGATTGCTATCGCTCTAAAAGATTAGGAGAAAACCGCATTCACTTGTCTATATGGGACATTCTCTTATAGAAGAATGCCCTTTGAATTGTGTAATGCTCCAACAATGTTTGAACATTGCATGATGGCGATTTTTTGGACATAATAAAAAATAATCTAGAAGTTTTCATGGATGACTTCTCGGTGTTTGGCAAAATATTTAAGGAATGCCTTCAAAGTTTAGAGCTTGTTTGCGGAGATATATTGAGACTAACCCGATCTTGAACTAGGAAAAATGCCACTTCATGGTGAAGGAGGGCATAGTTCTCAGTCATAAGGTAACCAAGAGAGGCCTAGAAGTAGACAAGGCAAAAATAGAGGTATTCAAACAATTGTCACCTCCTACAAGTGTTAAAGGTATTAGAATTTTTTTAGGACATGCAGGTTTTTATCGTCGCTTCATTAAAGATTTCTCAAAATTTTCTAAACCTTTATGTTTTCTCTTAGAACAAAATGTTGTTTTTGCATTGGATGACTCTTTTTTAAAAGCGTTTCAGGAACTTAAAGACAAGTTGACTAATGGCCCCATAGTTGTGGCACCAGATTGGACTGAGCTTTTCAAGCTCATGTGTGATGCCAGTGACTATGCCGTTAGAACTGTGCTGGGATAGAGACGTTGCAAAATTTTCCATACCATCTATTACGCCAACCGGACATTGACTGAAACCCAGCTAAACTACACTACAACCAAGAAGGAGTTTCTTGCGATTGTATTTGCATTTGACAAGTTTAGATCTTACTTGGTAGGTAACAAAGTTATGGTGTACACAGAACACTCGACATTGAAATATCTCTTAGCAAAGAAGGATGCCAAGCCTAGACTAATACGATGAACACTCTTGCTGCAAGAATTTGATCTCGAGATTCGAGATAAAAAAGGGAGTGAAAACTTGGTGGCTGACCATTTATCATGACTAGAGCATTACCTTAAGGGTGGTAGAGCTGCTGCCATAAGGGATGAATTCCCTGATGAGTATTTACTTGTAGTCGATTCTATGCCATGGTATGCTGAAATAGTCAACTACCAGGTAAGTAATATTTTGCCACCAGATCTAGCGAGTAATGCCAGAAAACAATTTCTGTGAGATGTTCAGTAAAATTATTGGGATGATCCAATTTTGTTCAAATAATGTGCCGACCAAGTGATATGCTATTGTATGCCAGAAGATGAGCAACACAATATTCTACAGTTGTACCATGTGACATCATATGGATGCCACTTTGTTGGAATGAAGATCGTAGCCAAAGTGTTATAGTTTGGATTCTTTTGGCCTATACTGTTCAAGCGTGCTCATTATTTTTCCAAGACACGTGACTGATGCCAGCGGACGGGTAACATCTCTAGCAGACATCAATTACCACTCCAGAACATTATGCAGTAGAGTTGTTTGACATATGAAGAATAGACTTCATGGGTCTCTTTCCCCTATCATTTGGCAATCTATATATCCTTGTAGCCATTGATTACTTTTCAAAATGGGTTGAGGCTTTGCTTTACCAACAAATGATGCCAAGGCGGTTGCCAAGTTCTTGCACAAGCATATCTTTACTAGATTCGGTGCCCCCAGAGCCATCATTCATGATGAAGGTACGTATTTTAAATGTAATTTAATCTGTAGAGCTTTATGCAGGTATATAATCTAGTAAAGAATTACCACAGCCCACCATCCCCAAACGAATGGCCAAAAAGAGATCTTAAACAAGAAGATTAAGAACATTTTTGAGAAAACTCTGAATCCAACAAGGAAAGATTGGTACTTAAGACTAGATAACTCCCTTTGGGCTTACAGAACAACCTTTAAGACTCTGTTGGGAACCTCCCATTGCAGGTTCATTTCTGGGAAGGCATGACACTTGCTAGTAGGATTGGAACATTGAGCTTATTAGGCAACCAAAAAGATTAAGATGAAGTGGATGGCTGCTGGTACAAAACGCTTATTAGACCTAAATAAACTAGAGGAATTCAGAATGCAAGCCTACGAGAATGCCAGACTTTACAAAGAAATAACAAACAGGTAACATGGCAATAGAATATTGCCAAGGCAGTTTGAGCTTGGTCAACGTGTTTTGTTGTTTAACTCAAGGTTAAAGTTATTTACAATGAAGCTTAAGTCTAGATGGTCGGGTCCTTTCGAAGTTGTCAAACCATATACTCATGGAGCAGTGGATATCAAGGATTTGAAGACTGTAACAATTTTTAAGGTAAATGGCCAAAGGTTAAAACATTACTTGGAAGGTAGTCAGAAGAATGCCAAGGAGGTTGTTCTCCTGATAGAGATTCAGTAAACTTCATCATCATCGATTGATTTGTGTATATAGTAGGTTGATGTTTTTATTTTTAGTATTTTTCATTTTTTTATTTTCATCTTCTTTTTCTGCGTTGAAAGGTTTTTGTTGAGTGAATGCACGATTTTGATTGCCAGGGCAAGGGTTGGCATAGAGAGATGAAACATCATGCACACGTGGACTAGTGTGAGTTACGCCAAAAAAGAGTGAATTTTTGGCTAAGTGCAGGATTTAACCCTGCCAGCCTAGGGTAAAAGTTGAATTTCAAAATTTAAACCTTATCTTTTTATCTCTACACCTTTCTCGCGCTATCTTATCACCTTAACCCCTCATCACATCGCTTTCCCTCTTCCCCAAACATGTTTAACTCCATCATTATCCCCATTTAATCGGCCAATTTAAACATCCCCATTAAAACACTCAACAATTTCTCTTTCCACCTACTTAAACCCCAACTGTTTCCTTAGCTAAAAACTTTTCACTATCTTTTCATCTTCTCTCCCGAGCAAGAAAGCAAGATTCAAACCTTTTTTCCCAAAACTTTTTGAGTTCCCCAAAAGATTTCCATGGCATCCTCTTCGACAACATTCAAGATTTTCTTTAATAAAGAAATCCAAAAGAAGCATGAGGAAAATTTTACAGCAAGAACCTTTTGCTACAAGAAGGGCTCGAGTTCAAAAATAATCCCAACTTGGGTTACTCACCAGAGTTTGTCGCGATGGTGAAGAAGACAAGTGGGAGAAATTTTTCCAGCAACCAGGGGAAGTTCATTCCAATGTTGTTCACGAATTTTATGCCTACCTCACGACCAAAGACTTGCCTTTCTTGTTGGTGCGAGGTAAGTGTGTTAGATTTGATGAGGGATATATTAATGAGATGTTTAATTTGGATGGTGCAGAGGAAAAACACTCTAAATTTGTGGATTATTTGGACGGTGCCAATAGAAAGATGATGTTGAAGGACCTATGGAAGCCTGGCACCAAGTGGAATGTGTCATCGAAGGGCCACTGTTCTGTAAAGTGGTTGGCACTAAAGTCTCGGTTGAGGGGGTAGAACTATTTTCTAAAAGCAAATTTTATGCCACTCACCCACAACGAGACTGTCTTAGAGAAAAATGATAGCTTTGTTAAATTCGATCATCACAGGACGTAAGATCAACGTTGGACGACTCATCGTGGATGAGACTTATAAATGCACTAGTAAGAGTAGTAGGAGTTTAGTTTTTCCTTCTTTAATCTCTATTATTTGCATATAGTACGACGTGCCACAACTTGACTTGGTCAATGTCCAAAAGAGCAAAGGAACAACCATTACCTCTACCTTGTAGAGGCAATTAACTGCCATGGAGTCCAAGGAAAAGGGCACACAAAAGACTACAGAGCCGGTGTCCAAGGTCAAGATGCCCAAGGCAAAGCTTGTGATTTCTATACTAGTTGGTTCAGTGGCAATGCTTTCTTAGATCTACCAACGCCAGAAGATTATCCTTCAAAAGGTCGAGAAAGCAGAGGAGTAAAACTCTATGATATGGCAATACACTCATGCCAGGGACTGTGTCATCAAGAAAACTCTTAAAGGAATGTCTGCGCATACCTTTCTAGTCTTTCTTGAGTTCCCTACTGACATCCTTGCCAAAGAAGATATGTCAGCCATTCCCCATTCTGTCCATACACCAACGCAATCCAATGCCACCATTCTTGTGTCCCTAGTCCAAGTTGAATATGCCAGAACAGACACACCACCTAAATCAGAAGAAGAAATAATCCAAGTCCAAGCCGGTACAACACCTTCTACACCTGCATCATCTACTACTATTGACATTTTGACTGCCTCTGAGCCGACAAAGATTGTTGAGGAGGTTCTCTATGACATCGAAGCCTCCACAGCCGCATCAAAGCCCAGCCTCAAAAGAAAGAAGCATATGGCACCCAATAGAGGAAGCTTTGTCAAGATAAAGACCCGCGTCTCACGGCCGGAACCCTCCAAATGGGAGTCCTCTTCTCCTTAACTTCTTCATTTCATTTTGTTAATCATCTCATGCATTTCATTTGTATATATATGTTCTCATGCATTGAGGAAAATGCACACCTTTGGTTTGGGGCGTGTGTGGCCTTACATTAATTGCCATGATATTCATGCATGTTTATATTTTAGTTTCCATTTTGTTTGCATTAGTTTTCCATGTAGGAAGCATGTATACCAAACCACTAAAAACTTTTTTTTCTTTGCCTCGGTTGTTTTTTACTATTAATTTTTCCAACATTGCTAGTTTAGTAGAATTTGTTCTAGACTTATCTGTCCGATGAAGAAATTTGATCTTACAAACATAGGTTCTCATGAAATTGAACTCAAATTAAAAAAAGGGAAAATAAAAAATATGTCAGGGTAGAAAGAAAGAATAAGGCAACAATGTTTTTCCAAAGAGTGAAATATTTTAGAACACTCATATGCCTTAGAGATAATAAGTAACTTGGGTCTTCATGGTTTGCTTCCTCCTAGTTCTTAAGCCCACAAAAATTTAGGGTATCAGTGTAATGAGTTAGCTTAGTGATGTAATCTGGATTAACGTGGGTATTCATGGTTTTCTCTCTCTTATGTCTCACGCCAAATAGTACATGATGCGACCCTAATTAAATGCCATCATAAAAACACCCTTGGAAAATAAAGAAAAAATAAAAAAAATTAAAATTCTGAGTTTGGGTAGTAAAGTTGACTTAGGGAGTTTAGTAAATTCGATGCATATTGCCCGCACTTCATGCACACTTCATGACCTTAGACTAGAACTATATTGATGCACTTGAATTGTTGATATGTTTCGCATTAATATACTGGATATCCGAGGGCAAACCTAGGATCATATTTTGCTAGCTGGCAGATGATGGAAATTATTACACTTTTGCTGAGGTATTTTCTTATTTTTCTGTTTTTAATAGATTTCTAGTTGTATTACTTGAGGAAAAGCAATGAGCTAGGTTTGGGGGAGTGTTAACTCCTCAAAAGTACTTATTTTTATGCTTATTTCACAATGCTTTTGCTTGCCTTTGAGTATATATGTTTGTATTTAGTTGTTAAAAGCATGCATTTGCATAAGGAGTTAGGAGTTGTTTTTTTGCCAGTGTGAAGGGTTATTCTTGCTGGTATTGATGCAGGTCAGAGGCAAGTAGGCATGGCAAAGCAGCGCAAGAGCAAAAAGCAGGAAAAGAAGAAGAGAATTGTCGAGTCGCGGTTGGCACAATTGGACCAGAAATTGCCAAGTTCGATTGGCAAAGAATTAAATTTCGATGCTTGGTCAAAGTAGCCGTTGAACCAAGTACACATCAACCCTAAAATTTAAACAAAAGATAAGATGATAACGAGCCTATCTTGGTGTTTATCCGATTTTTCAAATTTCAAACGCAACCTAGAGTTTCCATGCGTGCCTATTGAAAGAAGAACCGATCGATGAGTCAAAGACAATCAGGAGGCTGCATAGTGGTGAAAGAAGAAGCTAGAGGCTACATGGTTCAACCATTTTAGACCGAGAGCTCTAGAGCATTTGAAGGGCTGCATCGACGGACCTCATACTTTGACTATTCTCTTAGTTTAATTTTTATTTGAATAATGATGTTGAGATACGATGATATTTTGTGGATGGATCCCCCAACCACGAACTAAGCTTTTACAGTTGTTTGAGGATGTTTGCGATTAACACCCAATTTATGTTTGGTTTTTAATAATTTAAATACCTTGACATTATTGTCTATCTGCTAGCACTTCATTTCCTTAAATTCTTTGACATACGATAGTGGGAATTGTATGCTTATTATGCCTTAATATCTTAATAGACTTAAGGGGTAACGATCAGTTGCCAGGTACTAAAGAGAGAAACTTCGATAGAAGATGTTCAAGTAGACGAGCTTGCTTCAGAAGTGAATCTACCCCTTAGGAATAAAGATTGACACTTAATCAAGTTAATTAATGAATAGCTTCACTATAGACGTATAAGGGTTTTATCGTGGTTAACTTAGGGTATTGCCATCGACAAAGGCCATACTATTTTTAAATTTGTTAAACAATAAATCCAAGGTAGGACATTATTATTGGCTGGCATAGTTAGCCTAGAATCAAGGCATCCCTTGCCAACTATCATCATTCAATTGAATACTTTTTTGTTTGCCAAATTGTTTCCACTTTTATTACTTTGTTTTGGTTATCTTTTCAATCAAAAAACCAGATCATTTTCAAACACTTTTGTTTCCCTCAAACAAGTAAAACATTGAGCAATCAAGTTCTTGGTTAATCCCTGTGGATTCGATACTCAGCTTACTTCTGTAATACTTGCTGACCATGTATACTTGCACGCAATAGACTCACCATTGGCATTATTTTCTTGCACTTTTACACTAAATATTTAATCTTTTGCCAAGCGTTAGCAAAGTCGACAAGGCTCGAATGATAACATACATACACAACAATACACACATAATAAATAAAAGCAGAGTATATATATAAGCATTACATATAAATATAATATGTATCGCATGCACCTATATACTAGATGACAGAAACCAAATCATGAATTAAACTACATACCAAAACACATATCTATGTGCAAAAATACATAACTAAGATATTTATCAAAAGGAAGGCAGCAAAATAATGAACAACAAAAATAAAATACTAGAAATTGAAAGAAGAACAAAAGAGAGGGATTAAAGAGCATAAATCTAAAATAAAAGGGACTAGAGAATAACTAACTCACTGGATTTTGGATCAAACTAAAAAGCTAAGTGAAATTTGAAGGACTAAAACGGGGATTATCCCACTAAAAACTGGATTGAATTTAAAACAAGGATGAAATTGAAAGCTTTTTAAAATTTGTAGGGATTGATAGAGTAATTTAGAAAAGCAGAAGGACCACCGGTGCAAATACAAAAATGTGGAGGTATGTATGTTATTAATAATCCATTTTTATTTTTAAAACTCCTATAAAACCCCCTTATCAGCCGAATTTTAAACTCTTCCCCATTTTTAAGCTTTTCTAAAAAACCCCAAACTTTTCTCTGAAAACCTAACAACAAAGGATGGGTTTCTGGGTTCGAACCCAAAAATTGTTGTGGAATCCAGAATTCGGCGAGGCCTTGCCGTGCTGGCCGATGCGAGCCGGCGCCGGTGACTTTCCAAAACCCTAAATTTTCATTTTCACACTTTTTTAGAAAAAAAGTGTCCCCTTTTTGAAACAATAAAGAAAAAGACGGACCAATGCTGTTAATCATTCACCATCCTCGACCACCAAAAACAACAGCGGCCTCAAACCAGAGAAATGTATCCTATTCTTCTTTCTTTTTACCTTCTAGTTTTAATTTATGAAAAATGCATGGAAATTGAAAAGATAAGGGGTCTTGGGCATGCACCACACTCATGCATGGGAGTCCAGCAGTCCCGAGCGTGCGTGCACATGCGGCATCTGAAGGGGCTCTCGGGCTTGATCTTGGCCGTTGGATCTGTTTTGATCCAACGGCTCTCCTTCGGTTGCGCAGAGGATAGATCAGATTAGGGTTTTTTTATTTAAATTTTTGGGCCCAAACGGGCCTGATAAGTATTATTATTGGGTTTTAATTTGTAATGGATTGAACTTAGTTAATTGGTTATTTATTTATTTATATTATGATCTGTTTTAATAATAATTTATATACTAATAACAATATTAATAATAATAACAAAATTAATAATAATAATAATAATAATAATAATAATAATAATAATCAAATAATATTATTAATAATAAAAATAATAAAAATGAAGACCTGATGAAAATCAGTGATTACAATAAGCAAAGGATATTTTGGTCATTTTACACAAATACGAAGGTTTCGGTTTCAAAAAGGAAAGTGAACCTATTCAGAGGTCCAAAGGTCAAAAAGAATTATTTTAATTGTTGTGGAAGTTCTCAGTTTGGTTCGGAAGTCCTAACATTCAAAATAGGCCTCAACGGATAAATTTCAATATTTGGAACTCATATCAGGATATTGAATCCCCATACAAGTATCAAATTCGAATTAAACTTAAAAGTCTAGAATATTAATTTAGCCGAAGGTTTTGAGGTATCGAAACCTTCCCCTGAACATTAGATTTATTTCGGGAAAAATGCTACTTAATTTCTTAAATCAAATCCCCAAATCCTAAAATATTATACCGGCCTCAAATAAAACTTACGACGATCATTTATCGAACAAATGAATTTAATAATCTATACACATATATTATATAACAATTTATAATCTAATCAAGCATACAAAACCGTATTTATATGAATTCAAAGAGGTATTTAAGTATTACCTTAACTCCAATCAAAGCAAGGTCTTCCCAAGCTTCAACAATCCTTAAGCTTGGGAGGCTGTCACCAACACCAATTGAGTTCAAACAAAGATAAATCAAAACAATACCATAGTATCAAGATATGAAATTAAACATAAAACATGTAATGGAAAGGTTAGAGCTTGGAGAAATTCTAACCTTCGTTAAAAGCCTTCAAAATAGAACTTGAACTATTAACATTATAGCTGCTGAAAATTTCAAATTTCCGTAAATACAAAGCTTGGATAAAAATTTTGACCGTTTAACATCAAAAATACTATTTTGTCTAGCTGCTATCCAAATATCCCCTCAATTAAACCACAAATAGACCTCCGATCAAGACAGCACCAAACTGGAAATCAATTTCCTTCCCCCTTATTCTTTCAACTCTTCTGCCTCACACACACACTCTCTCCCCCTTTATCTTTTTTCTTGCTGCCGATCTCTTCCAAAATGCCAACTAAAGGCATTATAAGGAAGAAATAATAATAATAAAGGACAAGGGCATTAAAGTTGAAGGGAAAGAATGATATGGGTGGTCTGTCACCCTTCCCCCGCACCCATCTCATTATATATATATATATTATCATATATGTAAAGAAGATATATTATTATATTCAAGAAATTTAATATTTGAATATAGAAAATCTCTAAATACGAAAATTTAAGTTGTTATAGATACTCTACGAAGGATATCAGTATTTTCGTCCCTGAAATATAAACTCTATTTTTTTTTCGAACAAAATATAAACTTTATTTGAAAATACTCGAAAATGTTTGTAATTTGTATAAACCAAGTTTGATATATTTTTAAGTAAAGATGCATATTTCATTAAAGCTTATTACTTAGAAATTATTTGACAAATACTTCATGCAATGTTTTTCAATAAAGCTCGTATTTGTATCATATTCCAAAAATATAATTTATTCGCATTTTGATATATCAAAATAAAGCTTAGCATAACAATCTTCGACTATTAATATAACAAAAATAGTCCTGATAAATTTTGGTTTTGAATAAGTTTCTCCCCTTGTAAAATAATTTTTTGGAAAAAAATTATTTTTGAAGAATAATTACATAGGTTCAAGTAGGATTGAAGACAAAAATTGGAGGTAACTTTGAAGATAAAATAGGAGTGAGTTTATAAGTTACGACCAAATTTTTACTTGTGCTCCCTTTTTGATACAGTAAAAGGTTTGTAAATTTTGGTTTGATTATGATCTTGTAGTTTAGTGATTTTGATGCTCCTATTTTTTGAATTTTTTTTTGTTTTGAGTTTAATTACTAAAAAGTCTAAACTCTTAACTTTTGATTTTTTTAATACTTTTACACTTTTTTTTGTATGGGTAAAGTACATAAGTGGTCACTAAACTATTCCAAAAAATACAAAATAGTCACCAAAGTTTCAAAAGTTACATAATAGACATTAAACTTTAGTTTTTGTTACAAAATGGTCAGTAGGCAGTTAAATGTCGTTAATTAATGGCATGACAGCTATAAAATTTTGAATAATAACATATTTAATCCTACATATTTACACATTCAATCAATTTAAACCTAATTTAACCCTCATTATTGATGTCTAAATTAATTGAATGTAAAATATTGAGAATTAAATATGTTGTTATACAAATTTTCGTAACTGTCATGTCACCCAATGAATAACAATTAACGGCTCAGTGACCATTTTGTAACAAAAATTAAAGTTTAATGCTCATTATGTAACTTTTGAAAGTTGGTGACCATTTTATATTTTTTGGGATAGTTTAGTGACTATTTCTGTACTTTACCCTTTTTATAATTATTAAATTTGATATTTTAATAAATAAAGTAAAAAATTATTATTCAAACTGAATCGAATATTCTGATTAACTAATCAATCAATTATTTAATTTATTAGTATGTTTAAGGGTCAGAATTTAAAGAATTTAAATTTATTAATTAACTGAAATAATTTATTAACTATGAATCGAATTCAATTTTAGATACCCTATTCTTTAAAAAAAAAAAGCGTTAAAGACTGGCATGGACTTAAAGGTCGTATCGGCGTAATCGAGAGACACACCGCATCGCACGCAGGTTGTATCTTTTTTGATGTTGGTGTCTTTCCGAATTTCTGACCAAAATTTGTTTTCTCTAGTTTATATCGACTTCTTTTTTCCATTGTCTCTCACCTTTTCAAACGTCCCATTGTTCCTTTTCATACGTTAATTCTATATTCGAAAATTTGTTTTAAAATTTCAATTATTTTTTGTTAGATTCAGGTATCTTTATATGGATTTGAAATTCAATCAAATTAATAAAATCTGAATTTAGAATATCTTTTATAATTATGTAACGAAATAATACCACCTCAAATTATTCATGGAAATA
Organism: Hibiscus mutabilis; assembly: GCA_019671005.1. Classification (NCBI taxonomy): domain Eukaryota; kingdom Viridiplantae; phylum Streptophyta; class Magnoliopsida; order Malvales; family Malvaceae; genus Hibiscus; species Hibiscus mutabilis. The sequence goes on from CM033713.1 coordinate 25,413,274, forward strand.
ATACATATTTCGACTACGTAAGAAAAAGGTACGCCACATCAACCGTGACCTTAGACAGCATCTACAGTGGTCGCGCCTTTACCTAGGCGGCAGCATGATTTTAAGAGTGTGTAAAAGAATGATCAAAAAGGAAAGACAAAATATAAAATATATAAAAAAAATTGCATTGAAAAATAAAATTTTTAGTGGATTTTCAATGCATGTTTAAGTTTTCATTAATACCACAATTTTTAAAGTGAATTTTCAATGCTACATCAACCGTGCCTTTTGAAAGCATCTATGGTGGTCGCGTCTTTGCCTAGTGTCACGCTGAAAAGAGGCGGGGTCATTAATCCTACATCGGAAAGGAAAAAGGGAGGTCTTGGTATATAAATACGGTGGCGCTGCACATCCTATTAGATATGTCTTTTGGGAAGAGAGTAATGGCCCCATGACAAGTGGTATCAGAGCGACCATTTGACTTCCCGATTTCACGCCGAGCGCCCATGAGTGGGGTAGGCAGGGTTGGACAACTGTGACAAGGTGGCCCATCACGAGAGCGGAAGCTCGTGACGAGGGCGTCACGAGGTTGAGTGGGAGAGAATGTCACGCCTGAGAAGAGGCGGGGTCATTAATCCCACATCGGAAAGGAAAATGGAGGTCTTGGTATATAAATACGGTAGAACTGCACATCCTATTAGACATGTCTTTTGGGAAGAGGGTAATGGCCCCGTGACACTAGGCAGGAGTACGGTTCTAAGAGTGTGTAAAAGGATGATAAAAAAGAAAGAAAAACAAAAAAAATGAAAAATAATTTGTAATGATAAATAAATCTTGTAATGGATTTTTAATACATGTATATGCTCTCATTAATACCATAATTTTTAAAGTGAATTTTCAATGCATATATATATATATATATATATATATATATATATATATATATATATTTAATAGTCTAAAGGTGATTACAATGTAGTATATGTTCATATATTTTCTTAGCCCTTTGACAATGCACATACACCTTGTAGACAAATCAATTTGAACCCGTGTCTCCTAAAATGAACATCATCCGCTTTTCCACCGAGACCATTGTTGAGTTCATTTTCAATGCATATATTAATTACCATCAATCTCATAAGTCAAATTTATGAGGTTTGAATTGTTAAAGGAAGTTAATTCATGTAGGATTAATAATCTCAAATATCATCAAATTGCAAAAAATTTTCTCACTAAAATTTAAACTCTTTGTCTTCTCTCTAAACCAGATATAGGGTTTCATCCTCTTTTTCGTTTTAAGGCCAGTCATCCATCCTGCCAACGGCGGCTGACCTCTCACACTCTCCCCCTGACCACCCTCCCTCATTTCCCTTTGGTTTTTATCTCTTCTCCTTCGGTTTTCATTTGTTTCGGTTCTCTTTTTGGTCAGTCTCATTGTGACCCTTTTTTCGTCAGCAACCTATTTTTAGTCCGGGCTCGTTCCTGTGAAGAGAAAGCCAGACCGTCCTAGGTGCTAGGAGTCGTGTTTGGTTCAGGCGGGCGTGGGTTCAGTTTTTTGGCCCATCCTTCCCCCTTTCTCTTCCATTTTTGGCTCATGCCTCTGCTTTGGTTATGCATGTAGGTTTTGGTTCAGTTGGCTTGTTTTGGCCGTTTGACTCCTCTAGGGGTTGGTAGGATCTCCCTTCTCACGTCGACAGTTGATTGTTCGCTAGAATCACCGGCTCTTGTGTCTTTTTCGGCCTTCTATCGATCACCTCTCTACAGATTTGTTCGGTGACATATCTATGGTCTCTCTCTGCATCTTCCCTCACGAGTTATGTTTCGGTTGCCCTCGATTTGTCATGCAGTTGAAGAAGGGCTCTGCTGGCTTCTCTACTTCGATTCTTCAGTTGGTGTTGGAGCGTTCCTGTAACCCCCTTGACCCAGCCTAGACGCCCAACTGAACAAATGAGGCTACATTAGGTTTGCCGTAGCAAACCGAAGAGATATAACCAAACCTGGTCCATTTTTTTCTTTTTATCTTGTCTAGATGCAAATTATTACTCCTACATGTTCATACAGACATCAGGTGCAACCCTAACTCAATCGGGCATCAATTAGACATCCAATTGGTCACATTTCCAATTTAGTGACCAAATTGCAAATATAGAGGATTTCAAGATTTAAGACCACTTTTAGGTTATCAATCTTTAATTAGTCAGGTTTCATACCTCCATCCTAAATTTCAGTTCAGTCCGATCATTCCACCTCATATAATTTCATTGGCAAGACATATGGACTAAAATGCAAAGAAAGCAAATCTACCCAAAAATGTCATTCACTGAGAATACGGTCAACCGTATCGAAACGGGTAAGCCCGTATCGATACTGTTTGAAACGCTCTATATTGATACACCACCAAGCCATATCGATACGCCTAACTGAAATACCGAACTTTTGAAATATTTTAAACCGTACCGATATGGTTTCTCAGGTGTTTCGATACGCGAGCTCGAGTTGCAAAAGTGAATTCCAGAGGCTAAAACTCGTATCGAAATTCCCTTCTCCATACCGATATGCCAAGCCAAATTTGCCTAGGCGTATCGAAACGCACCAGACCCGTACCAATCCCACAAGCCTGTATTTACCCAGCTGTACCGATACGGTCCCCCGTATATCGGTACGCCTGGGCCTGTAATGTCACATTTGGCTGATTTTTCACCCCAAAAGCATACTCAAAACACTCCAACATGCTTTAAACACATTACTAACATGTCAAACATATCTCATACCAACAGACATCACAATTCTAACAACATAAAGGGATTCATGCATCAAAGAGGAAATCTATAGGCATGCTTCCTAATATGCATCCAACCAATATATCCAAGTGTAAACCAGCACCAAAACAATCCTTAAAGGCCATTTACAACCCAAGAGCAATTAAAGAAACATGCTCAAACAGAGAGTTCCACAAAACACCTCCCAAAATACAACAAGTACCCCATTGCCATTATTCATTATAGTCTAAACCAAAACATACTTTAGAAACCAGTCTTGCCAAGATCCCCTTGTTTCTAGCTGCCCGCCAGGACCTCAATTATTTACATTGATAGACAACGAGAGCGTAAGTGCACAAGGCTTCGTGAGGAGTGCTAAAAAACAAACAACATCAATGCATTTAAAACCATTCACTTAACATCTTCCTTTAAAACATCATCATGCCCTTTTAAAACATGCACTTTACATCATTAAAACCAGCGTATTAAACCATATGCTACATGTATCATTAATCAACAACAAGTCACATTGCCAACCCTCTACTTAAGCCTTCTCATGCATTACTACCAAATGAAAAGCTTAAGGAGAAAACATGTATAAACCACATTATACATCATAAAACATTTCAATAATACAACAACAATTATATTGGCTCTCAAGTGATCATTAGACAATTCCATTAACAAAAGAGTTCATCGAATACACGGATTCAACAAGTGTTAACCCAACACTTCAAGCCATCTCAATCGGAATAGCGATACAATCACAATCGTGGTACAATAACAACCGGGTACAATAACAACCCACAGGGATACCCATCCCTCTCATCGGTTAACGGGAGTATTCGGTATTGTTTAACCCCTCAACCATTAGGGTACTTGGATGGAGTATTCGGTACACCGTATAAACCCCTCAACATCCAAGGCGACTTATTTTACAGTGCACTCAATCCTATGGCCGGCCAACTATATCTGATAACAATTTTAAAATCACATCACTTGCCAATATAATTAAGCAAACAACATTTACCTCACTGTTTTTAACAAGCATTAAACCATGCCCTTTCCAAAGCAACAACTATGCTTTAAAACACAAGTATAAACCATACTTACAAGGATCACTTACCATGTGCATCATTCAGCAAAACATGCTTAAAAATAGTATATCGAATAATTTAAATCATGCTTAAACAGTAGGTACAATGTAAATCAAAACAAGTGCATAAACCATTTCTCAATAGCACGACCGAGAGAGTAAAAAACTTTACTTACTTTTGAGCTTAGGTAAGCGTTTCAAGCTCTACCTAAACTCCCAAAACTCTGTTCCAAAACATCAAAATGCTTTAAACCACGTTTTCACTCACCATCATGCGAAACTTGATTCACCGACGCTAAAACAAGTATCCGAAGCCTCATACGCTTCTCCAATCACTTTCGGATCAACCTCCCATGTTTTTACCACAAAACAAAAGAGGATTACTGCATCATAATGCATTCTAAACACAGCAACCACAATCCTCTACGGATTTCCACAAAACCTCCACAATTAACCCTTCACAATAACCGAAAACATAACCAAAACACTTCGATTCATAACCCAGCCAACATCTATCAACCTAGCATCACTTTCAACATCAAAACACATCTAAAAATAGATCCAAAATAGCCTACCACCTCCAGCAACCTTACAACCAAAGAAATACCATAAAACCTCAAAACTAACAACCTAAACAAATAGGGATTCTTAAATTTTGGGATTCCAGTGATAAAAACCTCTTATCAACATTATTAAACATCCAAAATATGAATCAAAACAACCTCACTTACTAGAAATCATATTCAATTCGCGATTCAATTCGCGAATCAATTCTTTTTCCCCAAAGAACTCAATTAAACATTATAAAATCATCAAAACCATATTAGAAACACAAAAACAAGGATCAAATGCTTGGGAATTTCATTAAAGAACCATAAAATAGATGAGATCTCAGACCTTACCCCTGTTGTGAAGTTTCCCCCTCAATTGATTTGTGAAAAGCTAAGAAAACACAAGATTATTGTAAGATTTTGTATAAACAATCTTTATAAAACAATTTGAACAATAAAATCAAGTTAGAAACCACCTCACCTCTGGAAATTTGATGAAAACGTGAGTGTTTGGCTGAGGGGAGAATGGAGAGAAAAAGTTGTGAGAAAACGACGTGATTTTTTGTTTTTAGAAAAGCTAACCAACTTTTTAACAAAATCCTCTTTAATTACCAATTAAAACACATGTTAAAATTAATTAAATTAAGGAAGAAATCATCAGAAAACAATTGGTAAAATAGATCTTTAAATATTCTAAGTATTTGACCCTTTTCATTTTAGTCACTAGAAATTCATAGTTTTCAAAACTTTCATTTTGGTCACTAACCAAAATGTCCATCTTCCAAAACTCATTTTTCAAAATTGATTCCACCATTATTAAATATATAATTAATAATGATTTCTAAGCATTTTCCCATAAATTTTCCAACACCAAAAATATACGATCCCGAAATCGACTCGAATCTCTACTCTGGTCCACCAGACCGTCTAAAAACCCACTAAACCGCTAAGCCCTTAAACCGGGGCATTACAAATCTCCCCCACTTAAGAAATTCCGTCCCTGAAATTTACCTAGAGGAAACATGTGCAGAAACTGATTCATCATTTTCGACTTGCTCTCCCACGTGGCCTCCCCAACCCCGCGATGCTTCCACAACACCTTAACTAGCTCGATCGTTTTGCCATGGAGCACCTTACTTCTAGTATCAAGAATCTCTACTAGTTCCTCATCATGAGAGAGATCCGGTCTCAACTTTATCTCCTCCACTGGCATAGCATGTGATGGATCCGACCTATACCTCCGCAACACCGAAACGTAAAACATATCATGAATCTTTCCCAACTCCGGAGGTAACCTCAAACGGTACGAAACATGACCCACACGCTCGAAAACCTCGTATGGTCCAATGAACCTCGGGCTAAGCTTCCATTTCCGCCCAAAAACAACACTTTTTTCCAGGGTGACACCTTCAAAAACACTTTATCACCCACAGCGTACTCTATATCCCTACGCTTCAGATCCACATAGGATTTTTGGCGATCAGCAACTGCTTTTAAGCGCTCACATATCAACTTTACCTTTTCGGTCGTGCCTTTCAAAACATTGGGCATGGACACAAACTTTTCTCCTGTTTCTGCCCAACACACGGGCGTACGACACTTTCTGCCGTACAATGTCTCATAAGGTGCCATCTGTATGATAGCGTGATAACTTTTATTGTAAGCAAACTCCACCAACGGCAACTGCTTCTCCCACGTTCCCTGGTACTCAATAACACAACACCTTAGCATATCCTCAAGAACCTGAATCATGCGCTCCGACTGGCCATCCGTCTGAGGATGGTTGTGAGGTACTGAAACTCAACCAGGTTCCCAAAGCACAATGCAAACTCACCCAAAACCTTACAGTGAACCGCGGATCCCTATCTGAAACTATAGATTTGGGCACCCCGTGCAAGCGCACTATCGTAGAGATGTACAACTCAGCCAACCTGTCCAAGGTATACGTAGTATGCACTGGCACAAAATGCGCACACTTCGTAAACTGATCCACAATCACCCAGATAGAATCCTTTTTGGTCGGCGTCAAAGGCAGCCCAGACACAAAATCCATGGTGATTCTTTCCCATTTCCATTCCGGTATCCTCAATGGTTGCAACAACCAGAAGGAACTGATGCTCAGCCTTTACCCGCTGACAAACCATACACCAAGCTACGAAATCATCTACATCTTTCTTCAGTCCAACCCAATACTACTCCTCTTTCAACCCTCGATACATCTTAGTAATACCAGGATGCATAGCGAAAGGACTAGCGTCTGCCTCAGTCAAAATAGTACGCCTCAACTCTTCGTCCTCAGGCACCACTATTTGACCTTTGAAACACAACACCCCACCATCGTTGAAATGAAATTATATAGGGTTTCCATCCCTAGTATCTTCCACATGAGATACTAAAATCCCATCATACGGTTGCTTCTCCTTAATCGACTGCGACTGGGACGGCTTCACTTCTAACTCGGCCAACAAACCTCCATCATTTGTCACACTCAACCGAGCAAACATAGCTCTCAACTTCACAACTGCTTTCCTACTCAAAGCATCTGCCACAACATTGGTTTTTCCCCGGATGATACTCAATGGTCAGATCATAATCCTTAAGCAACTCCAGCCATCTACGTTGCCTAAGATTCAGCTCCTTCTACGACATCAAAAATTTCAAGCTCTTATGATCCGTATAAACCACACATTTCTCACCATAAAGGTAATGCCTCCAGATCTTTAAGGCAAACACAACCGCTGCAAATTCAAGATCGTGAGTAGGGTAGTTACGTTCATGCACCTTTAACTGCCTAGATGCATATGCCACTACCTTACCGTCCTGCATCAATACACAACCAAGCCCAACATACGACGCATCACTATATACAACGAACTCCTTCCCCGATTCTGGTTGAACCAAGACCGGAGCTCGCATCAAAGCTTTCTTCAACCTTTCAAAAGCTCACTGCCTATCCTCTATCCACTCAAACGAACATTATTCTGTAGAAACTTCATTAACAGAGCCGCCATACTGGAGAACCCTTCCACAAACCTTCGGTAATAACCCGCCAAACCAAGGAAACTCCTAACCTCTGTCACAGACTTGGGCTCCTTCTAACTCATTACAGCCTCAACCTTTTTTGGATCGACACGAATTCCTTCGGCCGACACAACATGCCCAAGAAACACAACTTCTTTAAGCCAGAAATCACAATTGCTTAACTTAGCATACAACAGATTCTCCATCAACTTCTGAAGCACGATCCGCAAATGACCATCATGATCCTCCTCGATACGAGAGTACACAAGGATATCATCGATAAACACAACCACAAACTGGTCCAAAAACTCATAGAACACTCGGTTCATCATGTCTATAAAAGTAGCTGGAGCATTGGTCAAGCCAAACGACATCACAAGAAACTCGTAATGCTCATACCTCGTACGAAAGGCTGTTTTGGGCACATCCACCTCCTTCACCTTTAACTGGCAGTACCCCGACCTCAAATCTATCTTGGAAAACACTGAGGTTCCCCTGAACTGATCAAACAGGTCATCTATCTGAGACAAAGGATACTTGTTCTTTACCGTCAACTTATTCAGCTGCCGGTAATCTATACACATCTGCAGTGTACCATCTTTCTTTTCAACAAACAACACCGGCGCTCCCTACGGTGAAATACTAGGTCTAATAAACCCACGATCAAGCAACTCCTGCAACTGCATTTTCAACTCCTTCAATTCCTTCAGAGCCATATGGTACGGTTCAATGGATACCGATACTGTACCCGTAAAGAACTCGATGCCAAACTCTACCTCACGGTCAGGTGGCAACCCTGGTAACTCTTCCGAAAAGACACCCAAAAACTCACATTTGGTGCGAACATCCTGCACCCTCAACTCCTTTGATTCAGGATTCATAATATAGGCTAAATAAGCCTGATATCCCGAATCCAACATCCGACTTGCTTCCAAAGTCAAAACAACATTAGACAAAAACTTGGCATTCTCACCAACAATTACCACCTCATAATCATCTGACAACCACAAGGATATTCGTTTGGTCTCAAAATCCACCACAACCTGATGTTTTGTTAACCAATCCATACCCAAGATCACATCAGAACCATGGAATGGCAACTCCATTAAGTCTACGTCAAAAACATGTCCCTGAACCATCAGCGGACACCTACGATACAACCTCCTAACCACGACTGTCTCTCCAAGAGAACTAGTCACTCTAACACCCACATTAAGAATTTCAACAGATATATCAAGCAACTCAGAATGCTCACTCAAAATGTATGAATGAGTAGAACCAGAATTAACCAACGAATACAATGACAGAGATTGAAGGGTAAAAGTACCTGGGATCACATCAGTGTCATTGCGACCCTCACGGTGCGCATACACCCTAGCTGGTCCACCTCCCTCAAGCTGGATAGCAACAATATGAGTCACAATCCTCTATCCCACATCTCGACGCTGAAATGGTCCGCGGCTACGACCACAACCCCACTGTGGAGCAACAACAGGTGCAGCACCCTGCCCACCTCGGCCAACAACGGACAATCACGCCTCTGATGGTCGCCTGACCCGCAACTCCAATAAGCATTAGCCACAACAGACGCAAGTGCTTGACCCTCCCTGGCCAACCACGGGAAATCTCGCCTCAAATGATCTCGGGATCCACAAACCCAACATGTGCTAAACAGTGCTCTAACCTGGGCACCCTGCCCTTGGACTCTACGTCCCACAACACCTCCGCCATGCCTCGGCTCCAGGCGAAACCTCCTATCATGGTGTCTCTTGGCCTGACCACTGCTATAACTCGAATCAACAGCTCTCTTACCCAAACTAGAATCTCGTGATCCAGAAGCTAAACCCAAATTCTACTCCACATCCTTAGCTTGTGAAACCAACACATCAAAGTCAGTGTAATCAGCAGCAAGCATGTATGTCTTAACATCATGCACAAGCCCATATCAGAAATGATCATATCGCATACGCTCGTCAGGAACCAACTCAGGTGCATACTGACTCAACCTCATGAACTGTACCTCATACTCTACAACAGACATACTACCCTGCACCAAAGCCATAAACTCACGCTTCTTCTCGTCCTGATATTGGACTCCCAAAAACTTCTTCCAAAAAGCTTCACAGAAGAGCTCCTAGGTCACATCATCCGTCGCCATACTCGATATTGTGGTAGTCACCATGTATAGGCATCACCCTACAGCAGGGAAACATCACAACCCAGCTTACGAGCATCGGTGCACCCCATCTGGCCCAGTATCCTCTTAGTACTTGCCAACTAGCCCTCAGAAGCCTCCAGCGACAAACCTTGGAACTCAACTCCGCCCAAACTATAGAGATGCTCAAGCGGCAAACCCTGCCCCTCAACCGGTGGTGCTGGCACACGAACACCCGCAACTGCTGCCTGAAAAGCACTGGTCATGGCTTGTATCAACGGTGCCATATCACCCATCCCTGGCCCAGCTGGCGCATGTGGTACTTGTTCCACTCCTTTCGGTGGATTAGGTGGGGGCGGTGGCAACCCTCTAGGAGGAACAACTTCTCCTTCATCATCCTGCCCAACGACAATAGTAATCGCGCTAGATCGCAACTCTCTCCTCGGTCCCATCGTGCTAAAATATATATAAGGCATAATAATCATTTCAAAACAAAAACAGTCAGGCCAGCCTCAAGCAAGGATCCAAGACTTCCATTTCAAAAATCAAAACTTTCCAGACTATAATAATGGCAATGGGTACCCCAAAACTTTCCCAACATAGCATATAACAATCAACATTCATATATCAAACACCGTGCATATCACCCAACGTGCATACAATAATCACCGTGCAAATCAAACATGACAACAACACAACAACCTCCCAATCGAACCAAACCTGGCTTTGATACCACAAAATGTAACCCCCTTGACCCGGCCTAGATGCCCAACTGAACCAAGGAGGCTACATTAGGTTTACCGTAGCAAACCGAAGAGATATAACCAAACCCGGTCTATTTTTTTCTTTTTATCTTGTCTAAATGCAAATTATTACTCCTACATATTCATACAGACATCAGGTGCAAACCAAATTGCAAATATAGAGGATTTCAAGATTTAAGACCACTTTTAGGTTATCAATCTTTAATTAGTCAGGTTTCATACCTCCATCCCAAATTTCAGCTCATTCCGATCATTTGACCTCATATAATTTCATTGGCAAGACATAGGGACTAAAATGCAAAGAAATCAAAACTACCCAAAAATGTCATTCACTAAGAATACGGTCAACCGTATCGAAATGAGTAAGCCTGTATCGATACGGTTTGAAACAAAAAGTTTCGATACACCACCATGCCGTATCGATACACCTAACTAAAATACCAAACTTTTGAAATATTTTAAACTGTACCGATACGGTTTTTCAAGTGTTTCGATACGCGGGCTCGAGTTGCAAAAATGAATTCCAGAGGCTAAAACTCGTATCGAAATGCCCTTCCCCGTACCAGTACGCCAAGCCAAATTTGCCTAGGCGTATCAAAACGCACCAGACCCGTACCGATCCCACAAGCCTGTATTTACCCAACCGTACCGATACGGCCCCCCGCGTATCGGTACGCCTGGGACTGTAATGTCACATTTGGCTGATTTTTTACCCCAAAAGCATACTCAAAACACTCCAACATGCTTTAAACACATTACTAACATGTCAAACATATCTCATACCAACAGGCATCACAATTCTAACAACATAACAAGCATTGATGCATCAAAGAGGAAATCTATAGGCACGCTTCCTAATATGCATCCAACCAATATATCCAGGTGTAAACCAGCACCAAAACAATCCTTAAAGGCCATTTACAACCCAAGAGCAATTAAAGAAACATGCTCAAACAGGGAGTTCCATAAAACACCTCCCAAAATACAAGTACCCCATTGCCATTATTCATTATAGTCTAAACCAAAACATACTTTGGAAACCAGTCTTACCAAGATCCCCTTGCTTCTAGATGCCCTCCAAGACCTCAATTATCTGTATTGATGGACAACGAGAGCGTAAGAGCACAAGGCTTAGTGAGAAGTGCTAAAAAAAACACCATCAATGCATTTAAAACCATTCACTTAACATTTTCCTTTAAAACATCATCATGCCCTTTTAAAACATGCACTTTACATCATTAAAACCAACGTATTAAACCATATGCTACATGTATCATTAATCAACAGCAAGTTACATTTTTAACCCTCTACTTAAGCCTTCCCATGCATTACTACCAAATGCAAAGCTTCAGGAGAAAACATGTATAAACCACATTAGACATCATAAAACATTTCAATGATACAACAACAATTGTATTGGCTCTCAAGTGATCATTAGACAATTCCATTAACAAAAGAGTAAAAACACTTTACTTACTTACGAGCTTAGGTAAGCGTTTCAAGCTCTACCTAAACTCCCAAAACTCTATTCCAAAGCATCAAAACGCTTGAAACCACGTTTTCACTCACCGTCACGTGAAACTCGATTCGTTGGCGCGAAAACAAGTATCTGAAGCCTTCTACGCTTCTCCAATCACTTCCGGATCAACATCCCCTAGTTTTACCACAAAACAACCGAGGATTAATGCATCATAATGCATTCTAAACACAGCAACCACAATCCTCCACATATTTCCACAAAAGCTCCACAATTAACCCTCTAGAACAACCGAAAACACAACAAAAACACTTTGATTCATAATCCAGCCAACATCTATCAACATAGCATCACTTTAAACATCAAAACACATCTAAAAACAGATCCAAAACAACCTACCTCCTCCAGAAACCTTACAACCAAAGAAACACCTCAAAACCTCAAAACTAACAACCTAAACAAATAGAGTTTCTTAAATTTTGGGATTCCATTGATAAAAACCTCTTATCAAGATTATTAAACATACAAAATATGAATCAAAACAACCTCACTTACTGGAAATCAGATTCAATTCGCGAATCAATTCTTTTTCCCCAAAGAACTCAATTAAACATTATAGAATCATCAAAACCAGATTAGAAACACAAAAACAAGGATCAAATGCTTGGGAATTTCATTAAAAAACCATACAATAGAGGAGATCTCAGACCTTACCCCTATTGTGAAGTTTCTCCCTCAATTCATTTGTGAAAAGCTAAGAAAAAACAAGATTATTGTAAGATTTTGTATAAACAATCTTTATAAAACAATTTGAACAATAAAATCAAGTTAGAAACCACCTCACCTATGGAAATTTGATGAAAATGTGAGTTTTTGGCTGAGGAGAGAATGAGGAGAAAAAGTTGAGAGAAAATTACATGATTTTTTGTTTTTAGAAAAGTTAACCAACTTTTAAACAAAATCCTCTTTATTTACCAATTAAAACACATGTTAAAATTAATTAAATTAAGGGAGAAATCATCATAAAAAAATTGGTAAAATAGCTCTTTAAAGATTCTAAGTATTTGACCCTTTTTATTTTAGTCACTAGAAAATCACAGTTTTCAAAACATTCATTTTGGTCACTAACCAAAATGTCCATCTTCCAAAACCCATTTTTCAAAATTGATTCCACCATTATTAAATATATAATTAATAATGATTTCTAAGCATTTTTCCATAATTTTTCCAACACCAAAATATAAGAACCCAAAATCGACTCGAATCTCTACTCTAGTCCACCGGACCGTCTAAAAACCCACTAAACCGTTAAGCCTTAAAATGGGGGCGTTACAGTTCCCGAGGTCTCTCCATTGTATTTTTTGTTTTTTTGGTTTCGTCTAAGGTTGTCTTCTCCCCTTGTATGCTTGTGTTTCTCTGGGTTTTTAGACCCAATTTCCTAATTTTTTCTAGGGTTTGACCCTCTCTGTGTATGTTTTCTTTCTGATCTATGATTGTTACCTCTCCAAAAGTATTGTTTTTAATGTCAATATTACAATGCTTTTGCTTATTTTTAGGTGCATTTAGTTGCATTAGGATGTTAAAACCATGCATTTGCATAAGGAGTTTAGAATTCTGTCTAAGCTAGTGTGAAGGGTTGGTTTTGTTGGCAATTTTGCAGGTTTGGCATAGGATTTGGCCCAAAAAAGAAATACAGGAAGGAACGCCAGAGAGAATGCCGAGTGCTATTGGCATAGATGGACCAGACAATGCCAAGCACCGGTTGGTAGAGAAGTGAACTTGATGTCATGCCAAGAGGCTGTTGGACCCTGAAAAAATAGGACATGATCAGGCTCTGAAAAGATAGCAATTGGATCAATCACTGAAAAAATAGCATATAAGATGGTGCCAAGACTGGTTGGCAGATTCATGCCAAGGCAGCGTCGGCAGTATGACATCAACCCTAGCCTGATCAGCTCTCATTCAAATTTGGATATGATAATTATCTTATTTCCCTTGCATTCAAAATTCAAATGAAGAGCTCATCCTATCCCTTCCTTGCACGCCTATTTAAACACCAACCGAGGACTAGGGAGAATTTCATTGACGATCGGAAGAGCAAGGTTGCGTGGTTTGACCAGCTAGATCGAGAGCTTGGAGCCATTGAAGGGCTGCATCGAGAGACCCCCTTCTTGTCCATTCTCTTTGTTTAGTTATTTTTATTTTTTAATGATGATGTATTTTGAAAACGTTTATGGTTTTTCGGTTAAATCCCTCACCATGAACTAATTCAATGGTTGGTGGGGGATGTTTGCATTGAAGCGCTATTTTATGTTTTAGTTTTTAATAATAAATCTGCCTTTGGTATTGTTTTATTTATTTGGTATACTGAAATGTTTTCTAAATACTATGCCAAGCGAGAGTTGGCATTGTTCGCTTATTGCTCCTCAATATCTTAACAGACTTGGGGTGACAACAATTAAGTTGTTGAATACTGAGGAGAGAAGCTTCGAGAGAAGTCGTTCAAGTAGATGAACTTACTTCGGGAGAGAAATCTACCCCTTAGGAGTATAGATTGGATCTTATTCAAATTGGTTTATTTAAAAGCATGCACTATAGAGATATAGGGGTTTTTACATGATCAATTTATGGCAATGACCATCGAGAGAGTCTTTGCTAATTTTGAATCTGCTCAGCAAACAATGCCAAGACAGGTTGTTATTGAAGGCTGGCACGACATGAATAACGTAAAAACCAGACATTCCCTGCCAACGCTCATCATTCATTAAAGTACCTTCCTTGCCAACGTCTTACTTTATTTTCATTTATTTTATTTTTTTTTCAATTATTTCCAAAACCAATTTCAAACAAACAACTTTTTCTCAAGGCAAGTAACAATCAAAGCAATTGAATTCCAAGTCAATCTTTGTGGGATCGATACTCAGCTTAACTGCTGTATTACTTGCAGACCGTGTATACTTTCACGCAAAAGACTCATCTTGGCACTGTTTTATACTTTTCCAATACATATTTTCCGCCCTCTTTTCCTGGCATTCACTTAGAGAGTCTACAAGCTTTTTGCGCCGTTGTCGGGGACTGCAATGGAATTGATTGTTTTCAAAGTTTTACTTGTGTTTCCTTTAATTGTATTTCTGTTTTTACCTTTTGTTTTTATCGGTGTATGACCAGAAGCCATCATGTGGCGGGCGCGTGGCCATACGATTTAGAAATTGAGAAAACCTTGCGGAGGTTAAAAAGAAGATTTCGAGAGATGCAAAACCCAGGAAATAGAGGGAATGGTGTGGTGAACAATGGAGGAAATTCACTTAACAATGGGATACCACCACCACTTGATGTCCCAATTGTTAATGAAGAGAGACCTATTAGAGAACATTCGGCACCAACCATTGACAATTTAATGCCAGGACTTGTTGGCACAGAGGTAAACGCTGTTAATTTTGAACTTAAGCCGGTAATGATTCAAACTCTTTTGAATGTAGGTCAGTTTGATAGAGCACTTACTGGAGATCCTAGGCAACATCTGAAGTAGTTCATGGAGATTTGCCAATTATTTCAACAAAATGGAGTACCTGAAGATACCGTGAAACTGAAATTATTCACATTTTCCTTGAGAGATAGAGCTAGGGCTTGGCTCAATTCCTTGCCACCTGACTCAGTCACTTCATGGGTAGACCCATGCAAAAGTTCTTGACAAGATTTCAGCTGCCAACACTCACTGCCAAGCTACGAGGTGAGATCATTACATTCAGGCAGGCTGAGGATAAGACCTTATATGATGCCTGGGAAAGATTTAAAGATTTGCTGAGGAGGTGTCCTATGCATGGATTCCCGAATTGGACTCAAATACAAACCTTTTACAATGGATTAAATGCACAAACAAGGGCTGTTATTGATGCTTCAGTAGCCAGTTCGTTGCTTGACAAGACATATACCGAAGCTGTTGACATTTTAGAGAGGATTTCAATCAACGATTTTGAATATCCTGTTGCTAGACTTGGGACCAGAACTAAAACCAATGGGAAGTTTCAGGTTGATGAACTAACGTCCATCCATGCCGAGATTTCCAACCTTACTAGCATGGTAAGAACTTTGCAAAAGAACAATGAGACCCAAGAAGTCAAAGTAGTAAACACATTTTGTACAATTTGTGGAGAGAATCATCATGTGGATGAATGCCCTGCCAACCCTGAATCGGTAAACTTTGTTGGTAATGTTAATCGTTACTATAATCCTAACTCCAATACTTATAATGCAGGTTAGAGACAACACCCTAACTTAGCATGGGGAAATCAATGAGGTAATCAGTACAATGCTCAACGCCAGAATATCCAGAGGCAGAATAACAATGCCAAGCCAGTTTTGAACAACAATGGTATGCTAGCATTATATCAGAATGTCACGCCGCAGAAAGCTCAAAACAATTTCCAGCAAGGGCAGAGATTCAACCAAGAAGGCACTCTCACAGAGTACATGGAGAGGAATGATGCCACAGTCCAGAGTTTGGCAGCATCAATGAGGAACCTGGAAGTTCAGATTGAATAGATTGCCAATGCACTCAGCAATTGACCCCAATGGGAATTGCCAAGTGACGCCGAAGATGTCTGACACGAAGAAAATGATCAATGTAAAGCCATCACTCTTCAGAGCGGTAAGTAGTGTGAGGTGGAGAAGGCTACCAAACAGCCAGTTAACTGCCAAATCGAGAAGCCAGAGAAGCCGAGAAAGAGGAACCAAACACATATGATGCCAGTAGCAATGCCAAAACAAATGTCAGAATTGATGCCAACCAGACTCGTGCCAACACTGCCTTGGCAAAGCCAACAATGCCGACATATGTTTATCCGCCACCACCATTTCCAGCGAGACTTCAAATGCATAAGCAAGACCAGGAATTCAAGCGTTTCTTAGAGGTTCTTAAGCAATTGCAAATCAACATTCCATTGGTAGAAGCCCTTGAGCAGATGCCCAACTATGTTAAATTTATGAAGGACATCCTATCCAAGAAGAGGAAGTTGGGAGACTTTGAAACTGTTGCTTTGACCGAGGGATGCAGTGCTATGATCCTAAAATGATTTCCACCAAAGCTGAAAGATCCAAGAAGTTTTACCATTCTCTGTACCATTGGCAACAAATTCACGGGCAAGACACTATGCAACTTAGGAGTCAGCATCAACTTGATGCCAATGCCAGTTTTTAGGAAGCTTGGCATAGAAGCAAGACCTACCACGATGATGCTCCAGCTGGCAGACCGGTCCTATGCACATCACAAGGGTAAGATTGAGGATGTGCTAGTTAAGTAGACAAATTTATTTTCCCATCCGATTTTATCATTTTAGATTATGAGGTGGATATTAATGTCCCAATTATTTTGGGTCGATCTTTCCTTGCCACGGGTAGGGCTTTGATTGATGTTCATAAAGGGGAACTAACAATGTGCATGAATAACCTGCAAGTTACATTTAATGTGTTTCAAGGTTTGAAATATGCAGATAAACCTAATACATGCCAAGAAGAGGAGATGATGGAATCCATCTACACTTTAGACACTGCACATCTATGCTAGAATATAGAATTTAATGCCAGCGACCTAGCCGACATAGCTGAACTGTTTGAGGAACCAGAAGAATCAGTCTTGGAGGCTAAGGAGGCGAGTTATTTTGAGCCACTACAGTTGGCTGGTAGAGAGATCAAGGCACCTAGACCATCAATTGAGGAGCCACCAGTATTGGAACTGAAACCACTGCCAGATCACTTGAAGTATGCTTATTTAGGTGAACACTGAACTCTGCCAGTGATCATTGCCACTAATCTCACTAATGATCAGGAGGAAAGATTGTTGGCAATATAACGTGAGTATAAGCAAGCATTAGGTTGGACCTTGGCAAATATCAGAGGTATTAGCCCAACCATTTGCACACACAAGATTATCTTGGAGGAGTACCATGGCAGGACCATTGAAGGCCAAAGGAGGCTAAACCCAAGCATGAAAGAGGTAGTGAAAAAAGAGATCATAAAATGGCTCGATGCCGAGATTATATATCCCATCTCCGATAGCTCTTGGTTTAGCCCGGTGCAATGTGTGCCAAAGAAGGGTGGCATGACTGTGGTACAGAACAGTAAAGCTGAATTGATTCCCTCCAGAACTATCACAAGAAGGAGAGTGTGCATAGACTATAGGAGACAGAACAATGCCACGAGGAAAAACCACTTCCCATTGATATTCATTGATCAGATGCTAGACAGGTTGGCAGGTTAAGCTTTCTATTGTTTTTTGGATGGTTATTCAGGTTATAATCAGATTGCCGTTGCCCTTGAAGATCAAGAGAAAACCACATTCACGTGCAGTTATGGGAAGTTTGCGTTTAGAAGGATGCCATTCGGCCTATGCAATGCACCAGTAACATTTCAATGTTGCATGATGTACATTTTTTTTGATATGATAGAGCACAATATGGAAGTATTCATGGATGACTTCTCAGTGTTTGGCAAAACATTTGAGGAATGTCTTCAAAGTTTGGAGCAAGTCTTGAAGAGATGCATAGAGACAAACCTACTGTTGAACTGGGAAAAATTCCGCTTCATGGTGAAGGAGGGCATTGTTCTCGGGCACAAAGTAACTGAGAGAGGATTAGAAGTTGATCAAGCAAAAATTTAGGTAATTAAGCAATTGCCGCCCCCAATGAGTGTCAAAGATATAAGGAGTTTTTTAGGCCATGCCGGTTTCTACCGGAGTTTTATTAAAGATTTTTCAAAAATTGCTAAACCTTTATGCTTGTTATTAGAACATAATGCCACTTTGCTTTTGACGATTCTTGTTTGAGAGCATTTTAGGAGCTTAAAGAGAAGTTGATCAATGCCCTTATAGTCGTCGCACCAGACTGGAATGAACCCTTTGAGCTCATGGCGATGCCAGCGACTATGCCGTCGGGGCAGTCTTGGGACAAAGGCATGGCAAGATTTTCCATGCCATCTATTATGCCAGCCGAACCTTGAACGAAGCATAACTGAATTACTCTACGACTGAGAAAGAATTTCTTGCGGTTGTATTTGCTTTCGACAAATTTCGACCTTATTTAATTGGTAACAAAGTTGTGGTTTATACAGATCATTAGGCATTGAAGTATCTCTTGGCAAAGAAGGATGCCAAGCCCAGACTAATCTGATTGACGCTCATACTTCAAGAATTCAATCTTGAGATTTGAGACAAAAAGGGCAGTGAAAACTTAGTAGCTGGCCATCTCTCACATTTATAGCATCATCTTGAAGATGGTAAGACCGATGTTCTAAGAGATGAATTTCCTGACGAGTATTTGCTTGTAGTTAATGTCGTGCCATGGTATGCTGACATTGTCAACTACTTGGTAAGTAACATTTTACCACCACACTTGGCATACAATGCCAAGAAGAGGTTCTTGCGAGAAGTTAGGCATTACTATTGGGACGAGCCAATATTTTCAAATAGTGTGCCGACCAAGTGATCTGCCAGTGTGTGCCCAAGGATGAGCAGTATAACGTATTGCATTTGTGCCATGCCGCACCATATGAGGGTCACTTTGTTGGGATAAAGACTGCCGCCAAGGTGATATAGTCATGATTCTTTTGGCCCAAACTATATAAGGATGCCCACGAGTATGCCAAGGCATGTGATCGATGCCAACGGACAGAAAATATCTCTGGCAGACACCAACTATCACTTCAAAACATTATGCCTGTGGAATTATTTGATGTATGAGGAATAGACTTTGTGGGTTATTTTCCCCCATCATTTGGTAATGTATATATTCTCGTGGTTGTTGACTATGTGTCTAAATGGGTAGAAGCTATTACCCTGCTAACAAACTATGCCAAGGTTGTTGCCAAGTTTTTGCACAAACACATTTTTACTAGATTTGGTGCCCCTATGGTGATTATTCATGATGAGGGCACCCATTTTAAATGTAATCTAATCTCTAAAGCTTTGTGCAGGTATGGTATACATCAAAGAATTGCCACGGCATATCATCCACAAACAAATGGGCAAGCCGAGATTTCAAACAATGAGATTTAAAACATTCTAGAGAAGACTGTTAATCCATCAAGGAAAGACTGGTCCTTGAGACTAGATGAGTCCTTGTGGGCTTATAGAACGGCATTTAAAACTCCTTTGGGTACTTCACCTTTTAGACTTGTTTCGGGAAACCATGCCATCTTCTAGTGGAGCTTGAACATAAAGCCTATTGGGCCATCAGAACACTTGGCATGGCATGGAGAGCCGCTGGAGAAAAAAGGTTGCTAGACCTAAATGAGTTGGATGAATTCAGAACGCAAGCTTACGAGAATGCCAGAATCTATAAAGAAAAGGCAAAACGCTGGCATGGCAGTAGGATAATGCCAAGACAGTTTGAGGTAGACCAACGTGTTTTGATATTCAACTCACGACTTAAGTTGTTTCTAGGAAAACTAAGATCAAGATGGACGAGCCCTTTTGAAGTTGTGAAGCCCTATGCCCAAGGAGCTGTGGACATTAAGAATTTGAAGATAGAAGAAATCTTTAAGGTAAATGGTCAATGTTTAAAGCACTACATAAAAGGTGATCAGAACAATGCCAATGAGGTGATCCTTTTGGCATAGGTGACATGAAAACAGTATCAGGTTTGAAATTTTGTAAATATTAGGATATATGTTTTCTTTGTTTTTAGGTTTCAAGGTTTTCAGTAGTTTTTAATTGTTTTAAATTTCAAGTTTTTATTCCTTTACTGTGTTGAAATGTTTCCTTTGAGTTGTGTAGATTCATTTTGCCAAAAATTATGCCAGGAACAATGCTAGGGTTGTTTGCAGGAGTCGATGCCCCAATAGAAAAATCTGCCAGACATAGTACCAGAATAGCTTGGCGTGCAGCGATGTAAAAGATGGAAGGATGAGAGAAACCCTAGCTTGATCGACCCATTTAATAAAGAGAGAATATTTTTCCTTAAATTTAAAACCCTCAGCCGCTAAAAAAAGAAGAAAAAAAAAGAATTATGTTAAAATTTAAATTTAATCTAATCACCTTATCACTTTAAATACCTACCCTATCCTATCACCTATCACCTTATCAATTCACCCTTATCATTTTACCCCTTTCAAATCAAATTCTTTTTATTTTTAATCATTATCCCTAATTACTCCTCCCATTAAAACACTCAACTGACCCAAACTTTTCATTTTCTCACCTTAGCCGGTTAAATAACCAAACATCTCTCTCACTCCTTACTTTTCTTTTCTTTTCGACAAGCAAGAAACAAAACTCCAAAACGTCTCTCTTTCTTCATCTTGCTCAGCACCGGTTCAAATTCTTCAACAATTTCAATGGCTTCCTCTTCTACTTCTTTCAAGCAATTCTTCAACGAGGAGATTCAAAAAAAGTTTGAAACCAATTTTGCCTCGAGAAGTTTTTGCTATGAGAAGCACTTCGACCTCAAAACAGAGACGGACAATGGCTTCCCTCCAGAAGTCATGTCAACGATTAGCCTGCATAAATGAAGTGTTTTTTGCCAGCAAAAAGAGGAGATCTATGCCACCATCGTTCAAGAATTTTATGCGCATCTTGTGACCAAGGATTTGCCCTTCTTGATGATTAGAGGTAAATGTGTTCGTTTCAATGAAGGGTATATTAACACTATGTTTGAGTTGGATTGTGCAGGGGATGAATATTTTGAATATGCTGATTCGATGACTGCTGCCAAGAGAAAAAAACTGCTAGCAGATCTATGTGAGCCTGGTACAACATGGACAGTTTCATCAAAGGGACACCACACAGTAAAACGATTGACATTGAAACCCCAATGGAGAGGATGGAATCACTTTCTCAAGGCAAATTTGATGCCTACATCCCATAACGAGACTGTGTCAGAAGAAATGTTGATCTTATTGCACTTCATTGTTATGGGGCGCAAGATTAATGTTGGCAAGCTTCTTATTGAGGAAACTTATAAGTGTGCAGCGAAAGGTAATGGCAGTTTGTTCTTTCCCTTGTTGATTTCTAACATTTGTATGCTCCATGGTGTGCCCAAGCTTGATTCAAATAAGGGACAAACAATCAAGGAACAACAATTACAGCTGCTATATGGAGAAATCTCGTTGCTGCCGAGCCAAAAGATAAGGGCAAGAGGAAGGCCAAAGTGCCCACGCCAAGGCCGAAAGTGTCAAAGGCCACGCCAGCAACCATGCCAGAAACCATGCTAGACAGTTCACTGGCAATGCTGTCCCAAATTCACCATCTCCAGGAGATTATTCTCAAAAGCTAGAAAAAGCTAAGGAGCTCAATGTCAAGATGCGACATTACATCCAGGCCAGAGATGTTGTAATAAGGGAGGCTCTTACAAAATTATCAACTGATTTTGTGCCAGAATTTCCAAACTTCCCTGCCGAGCCCTCTGCCAGCGACAATGTCGTGCCAGCTAGTCCAGTTCATACCCCATCCGATGCCACAGTTCCATTGTCTCCAGTTCAAGTCGAGTATGCCAGTTCTGATTCTTCATCTGAATCAAAGTAAACCAAAGCCAAGTCTGCCAAAGCCAAGTCGCCAGTGACACCTGCTATACATACATCATCTGATGACACCGATGCACTTGCCACGTTGGAGCCTGCCAAGAAAAATGAGGAAGTTGGAGCCTCCACTGCTGCTTCAAAACCAAGCCTGAAAAGAAAGAAGCACATGGCCCCTGATCGTGTACCATTTGTGAGAAGAAAGACCCGTGCCGTACAAGAAATAGTCTCCGAAGGGGAGTCCTCTTCTATCTAAACTCACTTACATTTCATTTCATTGCATTTACATGATCATGCATTTTTATGTTTTTTGTTTTTCTTGTATATATGTGTTGTTTCATGTATTGAGGACAATGCACATCTTGGGTTTGGGGGTGTGCGTTTCCTCACATTTATGCCATGTTATGTATTTCATATTTAATTTCTGTTGCCATGTCATTTGCCATGCCATCTAGGTCATTTTGCATACCAAACCACTAAAAAAGAAAAAGAAAATTTTGCCTCGGTTTAATCTTGAAAAATGTTAACAGATGTTAGGCAAGTTTAATTTGATCTAGGTGTCTGTCCAATGAGGAAATTTTAATTTGAAGTTGTCACGCCATGCCAGCAGAGTAGTATGCTAGGTTAGCTTGGCAATTGATCTCTAGTTTAGGGTACTGAAACTTCACTTTACACGTAGTATGTATCTCGTTCCTTAGCAAACTTAGACTTTTTGAAAATATGCTTAGATTTTATCTAAAAAAAGATAAAATGATTCCAGGGTAAAAGAAACTAATAAGGCAGCAATGTTCTGCCAGGGAAATGAAAAAAATGAAATTTCCTCTACCTAGGGATAATAAGTTACTTGGGGCTTCGTGGTTTGCTCCCTCTTAGTTCTCAAGTCCAAAACCTTAGAGTATGAGTTGAAGAGAAAGCCTAATGATGTCTAGATTAAGGTGGGGATTTGTGGTATGCTCCATCTTATCTCTCACGCTAAATAGTGTCACGAAGCAAGCTTAAATTAATGCCAACAGAAACCCTTAGCAAGAAAAAAATTGATAAAAATAAGAATCTGAGTTTAGGTGGTAAAATTGGCTAAGGAAGTGAAAGGACACTTGATGCATATTGCCTACACATCATGCACTATTCATGAACTTAGACTAGAGTTATATTGATGCACTTGAATTACTACCTTCTTGGCATTATTGCATTGAGATACCGAGGACAAAAATAGAGCCAAATTCTGCTTGCCAGCACGTGTTGGCATTCAACCAAAATTTTGTCAAGGTAACATTTTCACAGTTTTTTGTTTTTATTTTGTTTGCATTACTTGAGGACAAGCAATGAGTTAGGTTTGGGGGTGTGTTACCTCTCCAAAAGTACTATTTTTAATGCCAATCTTATAATTCTTTTGCTTGTTTTTAGGTGCATTTAGTTGCATTAGGATGTTAAAACCATGCATTTGCAAAGGAGTTTAGAATTATTTCTATGCAGTGTGAAGGGCTGCATCAAGAGACCCCCTTCTTGCCCATTCTCTTTGTTTAGTTATTTTTATTTTTTAATGATGATGTATTTTGAAAATGTTTATGGTTTTTCGGTTAAATCCCTCACCATGAACTAATTCAATAGTTGGTGGGGGATGTTTGCGTTGAAATGCTATTTTATATTTTAGTTTTTAATAATAAATATGCCTTCAACATTGTTTTATCTATTCGACATACTTTAATGTTTTCTAAATACTATGCCAAGCGAGAGCTACCACTGTTGGCCTATTGCTCCTCAATATCTTAATAGACTTGGGGTGGCAACGATTAAGTTGTTGAATACTGAGGAGAGAAGCTTCGAGAAGTCGTTCAAGTAGATGAACTTACTTCGGGAGTGAACTCTACCCCTTAGGAGTATATATTGGATCTTAATCAAATTGGTTTATTTTAAAGCATGCACTATAGAGATATAGGGGTTTTTACATGATCAATTTAGGGCAATGACCATCGAGAGAGGCTTTGCTAATTTTGAATCTGCTCGACAAACAATGCCAAGACAGGTTGTTATTGAAGGCTGGCACGACATGAATAGCGTGAAAACCAGGCATTCCCTGCCAACGCTCATCATTCATTAAAGCACCTTCCTTGCCAACGTCTTACTTTATTTTCATTTATTTTATTTTATTTCAATTATTTCCAAAACCAACTTCAAACAAACAACTTTTTCTCAAGGCAAGTAACAATCAAAGCAATTGAATTCCAAGTCAATCTCTGTGGGATCGATAATCAGCTTAACTGTTGTATTACTTGTAGACAGTGTATACTTGCACGCAAAAGACTCATCTTGGCACTATTTTATACTTTTCCAATACATATTTTCTGCCCTCTTTTGCCAGCATTCACTTAGAGAGTCTACAATGATATTCTGGCAATTTACGTTAAAAAATTGTTAAAGGAAGTTAATTTGTATTTTTGGTATATTTTATTAAATGTATTAAATTAAATAAGGAATGGAATCTTTATCGATTATGTATTATTCTCCCAATTTAATTTAAGAGTTTTAGCTACAAAAGAAAATTTTGATTAATAATAAAATTATAAATTTAATAAGATTTTATCATAATCATAAGAAACACTTTAAAATTTAGGGTAAACTACATCAGATGCCATTAAACCATTACCACTGACTCAAAAATGCCACTGGACTTCAAAAATATTTAAATCTAACACTGAATTTTACTTTTCGATTCGTTTATGCCACTATGCCATTAACTCTTAACAGAACGTTAACTCAAAACTGTGTTGCTTTGGTACGGCTGTTTTAAAGCCTAATTTGGCCTAAAACAACATCGTTTTGCTGGAGGAAAATAATAAAACATGAACTTCGAGGGGTTTGAAACAAAAACCTTTATATTCAAAGGCTAAGCCTTAACCACAAAACCAACTAGGGATGAGCATTTTACCCGTCCCGGTCGGGTTCCAACCCGACCCGATCGAATCATATTTTTAATAAAAAAATCAATTTCGGGTCGGATTTTTATTAGGTGTGAAGTTGGGTTGGGTTTGAGTTTAGGGTGGAAAATATCTGACCCGACCTGAGACTAATTGTGTAATTTTCCCCTAAATTTTTTAGGGATATTTATAATAACACTCTCTTTTTATATATTTTTTATAATTAAGTCCTTAAAATTGAATTTTTATTTACAATTTAGTCCTTAAAATTATTTTTTATGATTAAGTCCCTTAAAATTATTTTTTTAACAATTAGGTCCCTCAAAATTAATTTTTTCTATATGTCGGGTCGGGTCAAGTTTAGTGTGTAACACCGCAATCTGGATCCAGATCCAAAGTACTATATTCGGGTCACCCAAAATCGACCCATCAAAAATTCCATTTAAAAACCATAAGTTTAGCCATTTTCAATATCTCAAATCATTTAAAATCCATGTAATTAAATAAGCATTATAAATAAGTTTACAAAACAAGAGCTCTAGGTTTAACACATCATATCTCAAAATAACATTTCAATAGAGTTTACAGACTCATTAACTCGTAAGGTCCTATGAATACATAAGCCCAAAACTAAATACTAAGCACTATATTCTGAAGCGATGCGGTGCTGGGAAATCCCTTCTTGATGTGCTTCTCGGCCACGATCCACCTACTAACCTGCGAACGAAAACAACGATTTCGAACGCTGAGCTTACAAAGCTCAATGGCACATTTCTACTCTACCACAATTCGTGATTATCATAAAATAATCATGCAAGATAAATATAGTTTAGAGAGCATATATAAGGCTTCACTATCTATGAGCTATCGTCTAGCCTACACTAGATAGAGATTCTTAGATCATCTATCTCAAGGCATCAACAAGGCTACAAGAAGTCTTACAAGTTACACTATACTTTACCATACTCTAGGTCACATAGCCTATCGAGTTACTCAAGCTCACTCAACCCATCGAGTTAGTTTATACCCTGATCACTAAGCCATTAGGTACATAAGCTATCATCTATAGCATCCACACAACATACATAGATACATCCATACATCATCAACATAATGGCCAGCGAAGCCCTACTTTAATCGTGCTCACAAAGCTGCCAGATTACATGTGTTCACACAACCATCGAGTTAAATGGACCATATCCAGATAACCATAGCCACAGATACGTCCTAGACATACTTGGATCACATTAGCCACAAATAGTCTTTACCTGAGGTCACTCAGCCTATTAGGTTACTCGAGCTCACTCAACCTATCGAGATTATTACCTTTCCTGGATAACCACAGGCACATATAGGTTTCTAGCCGCACCCAGATCACTCAGCCCTGTGGGTACGTTGGATGTACTTGATCACTCAGCTCGAAGTACACATCCCTTTATATAAGTATTGTAGTACTGACTCTAGGACATTCTAATTCCTTTTCATAATCATAAGATAATACATGCTCCCTGAGCATTCATACACCTCACTAAGAGGTAAGTGGCACCAAGCGAAGCTATCATGTAAATACCCCAGGGCATGACATCGACCAACATGGTTATCTTTTGATTTAACATTTACCAAGCCTATGGTACATTATGGAAAGTATTATTTATATTTATATCAAATCTTGTAAAATTTCTAACTAACTAGGCAAGCCTTTTTCTTAAAATACTCGCATTTTTGTGGTGAAACATCAATTTCTTAGTTTTACATGTCATTATACCACATTAGGGACCTACTAGTCCGTTTTCTACAATTTTCCAAGTACTCAAACTCAATTCCATATTTTTCGGGCAAATTGCCTAGGCAATACCGGTACACGCCCTCGCGTATCGATACGGTATAGAGAGTACCGATACTTGCCCTTTCACATATTAATATGCGGCTTCACAAGAAAGAGGCAAAACAACCACCCAGTACCAGTACTTGAGCTTTGAGTATCGATATGCCTTCAGTACTGATACACCCCCGAGCGTACCGGTACACACTTTGTTTACTAGAATTTCAATTCAACATTGGGTACCAGTATGGATACCTCGCGTACCGATACTCTAGCCTAGAAAATGCATTATGTGGCTTGGAAAACACCCTAACTTGGCTCTAAACTCTTCCAGCTAATCAACAATCAAAATCCTTATTTTGATTTCCCAAGATAAGTTTCACCCAAGAAACACCCATCAAACCATAACATCAAGCAAAGCAATTAATTTATGATCCTCGAGAATTAAAGGAGTCAGTGATGTATTGACCTTAAAAAAATCTCGAATTTAGCTCTTACTTTAGCTCCCTCGAACTTCCCTCATTGCCTCAAGCTTGTGAAGTCCTCCAACCCCTTCCATTTTCCAAACCAACAAGAAATTCGAATCAAGGCTTAGTTTAGCATGATGATGAAAATTAACTACAAAAACACATCCTTTAAAACAAAGGAATAACTCCATAAATCTTTCCAAGCTTGAATATTCCAAAAACCCATTTTTGAAAACCTTACCTTCTTACCTCAATATTATGCTTTTCTTGAAGCTCTTGAAGGGAAGATTAACATACTTGAATCTTGGACCTTGGGTGGAAGAAATGAGGCTGAAATCTTAAACCTTTAAGCTTTGGGTAGCTATGGAGTCTTAGAGGAAAATGATGAAGAAAGAAAGATAAGAAAATAGGTTGGGAAAGTGGTGATCTCCTTTTTTGGTCCCCAAACCCACGTGAAAGACAACAATAAAGGGGGAAAGATCAGCCTTTTCTTTAAAAAGTGGTATATTCACCACCCAAAGTTCCAAACTTTCATCTTTTATCCAAAATGGTCACTACCCAAGCCCATGTGGCACAAATCTCATCCAAAAAAGCTCAAACTTGGCCCAAAGGCTCTAATTGCTCCAACCAACACGAAGGTCCATAACTTGGGTCAACGCCCAAATGTTGACTCAGAAATTTGATTCGTTACAACTCTCTCCTCCTAAAAAGAAATTTTATCCTAAAAATTAAATGAAATGAGGAGATGGAACTATCTCAAATCCATCCATTACCCATCTCACAACGTTTACTTTGGTTCTAAAATTCCTCTACAAAACTTCCTTATCCAAAACATACAACATCGGACTCCTCGACACCCATCTCATGAATCCCCAACGATTCATTTTCCAACAATCAAACAACACTCACATTGAACCTTAAAGCATATCAACATAGGATAACCTCATGCAATATTGTCCAGACACCAACCCACAGAACTCACTTCAGATGAGTTTCATCTTGGTTAACAATCTTTTCTGCCATTATTCGCAATTCAAACTTTTAAACTAAAACCTCATCTATGTCCGGAATGCGACACCTCCTCAAAGGTATACCACTAGGAATACTCATTGTCTATCTTTTACACCATGACCAAACATTTTCAAGAACAATCAAAACTCTAACAACCGAACTCGACTATCAACCTATCTTGAATTAACAACCCTTCATACCCAACTTTGCTAACTAAGATGGAACTTGGCACTGCACTTTACTAGAACTCGCCCCTAACTCTAACGAAGACTAACTCATGATCATGAGATTTCACAACTCAAGCCACTACTTTCCAAACAAAAACTACCGATGCTTACAAAATCTTACTAACGATCAAACTCACCCAACTATCCTTAAAGGTTTGAACATTCTCTTCCTAAACCAGTCACTTAATCATAACGAACAGTTGTGCTGAAACTCTTACAAGTCCTCAAGGAATTTCAAATGGTTCTTCCAACAAGATATGTTGCAAAACAGGAAATTCTGGTTCCACATAGCCTTAGCCGATAACCAACATTTTCGATGTGCTATCATACATGTAGACAACATGTCTCAAATACTTAGTAAAGCAAATACTCAAATTATAGATCTCAATATTATATCGACGCACTCATGAGCCCAAATCACTTCACGACCTGTCCTTATAGTCCAAACATCACCTCAAACACAGTCTTTATCACAACTTCTCTTTAACTTTCACTTACGATACTCAAATTTTGAATGATCATATGAAGACCTCAAACTCTTCAACCATTTACAAGATCAGCACCACCTGAGAAACGGGTAACAGACCTTCACCGTTACACATCGACTCACAACATCCAACGCCACCACTCTTTGCCATACGAACACAGACACGTCCAAGGGTAAACCACTTGGCGACGACACCCATATTCACTCACTTTTACAAATAAGTCCTCACTCTAAAAGTTTGGTCGGTGCCATACCATAAAGAGATGAACACAAACATAGAACTCGACGTTACCTCTATCGTGGGTCTAATCTACGATCAAGAGGTAAGCTCTCTTATTCCTTGTAGAACACTTCCACAACCTCTTAAACGTTTGAAACTCAAAAGCTTCAAACTCTCAACCCTCGTATCTACTACGTGGGCTAAGAACATCTTGCAACTTACAAGAATTCTTTTGAACTGACATCACAGGAATGCGACACTCATACTAGGGAGGTAATGGTTTCCCACATCTATTACCAACAACCCGATTCATTTTGAACCTCAAAACTTTGAGAATTTTGCTCAAAAACCAAAGCATACGTCGTGTTCACATAACTATCTATACTAAGGGTAACATCCAAAAACTAGAGAGAGTAAATCTAACAAGTCTACGGGATTGTTACTCTTAATCCTCACTTACCATTCACTGTAAAAACCTTACCTACCATCACTTACAAATCTAATAAATTAATCAATCCAACATCAACCTCTAGATCTTACCACAACACTTATTCAACACAATCCAAAACCATTGTATGAACAAAATATCAAATTTCCATCAATACAACAACTAAAAGCCAAAACGCAATATAAGTACATGACATATCATCGATGGCAAGGCTGTCATCTCTGGCATGAATAGTAGACTGTCTAGCAATGGCTCAAAAGTTGAATCTGACGGTGGATCTCATAGGACCTCCACCTTGATGCCGAAGCGACGCCCTAACACTACCTCTTGTAGAACCCTAACCATGTCGAGAAGGAGTCAATCTTTGATGTTAAATTAGAGTATCCTCATCCATAATAGGGCACACCCTCGCCACGTGACCTGGTGTCTCTGCCTACAGCAAACTTTTCGAAGAAAGAAGCACATCCCAAGGTAATATCGACCATAATGCCCATAAGCTGGTGGAAGCGATACTCCGACTGAACCATTAGTACTCCCCTCATGAGCAGAAATCAAGGGGCCCCTACGAACCCTCAATTTAGATATTTGACCAACTCTCAAAAACTGATCTGAAGCAACTCTCTTTAAATCCCTCGAAGCAAGGGACCCCTTAGACGAAGTCTGAGATGGACCTATGATGTCTTGGGTCCTCACAATATGACCTCTAGAGTCTTTAATCTAAATCAGTGCCAAACTCTAAAGCTATTCAATTGCCTTCGCACTATTGGCTAACTCCGAGAATGTCCAAAACAAACCTGATGTCACATGTATCTGAAGGTCAACCTTCAACCCATATATAAACCTCTTACACTTTAACTCCTCGATAATAACTAACTCTGGGGCATAACGGTTCAACCGTAAAAAATATTGCTCATACTCAAACAATGCATAGTCCCCCTAAAATAGATGTAGGAATTGATCTCTTATCTCATCCATGTAAACCTCATTGATGTACTTCTTCTTGAACTCGCCCAAGAAAATATCTCAGGTTGGAAGTACAAGCTGCAATCCCAACTCAATCGTCTCCCACCACTTATGTGTATTTCTCTTAATAAGGGAGACAATACAATCAAGTTCATCCTCTGGACTTTCCTTTATATGTATCAGAATCCTCTGAATGTCTCTTAACCACTGGTCGGCCTTGATCGGATCATCCTCACCCAAACCTTTGAAATCTTTTGGTCCAAAATGGAGAAGCCTCTCAATAGGGGTCTTGCGAGGCATCTCAGATTGCCTCGGGATAGCTTGCACCATTTGCAAGACAGCAGAGGCAAGATCATGGATGTGGCATTCCCTTATACTTTCTATACCTCTCGAAATACTTATGTCTCTAACATTTAGGATAGACTCCTTATTGAAGTCTTTCCCTTGAGAGATATAACTCTTCTTACTACTCTCCTAGTCGCGTTTGGCATCACCCGCCATCGAGTTTTCTAAAAAACACAAGAAAATAAGGCAACATCACCAGGATTACCAGTCTTAGAAGAGTACAACTTAAATTTAGGGACTTGTATTTACTAGACACATTACCACGACCTCTATACCACCCTGGGGTTTCCTAGAACCGGCTAAACCTAAACTCTGATACCACTAAATGTAACACCCCAATCCTAACCCGAATTTGAAGTACAACATTTGGTTCACCCAAAAATAACCCATCAAAAATTCCATTTAAAAACCATAAGTTTAGCCATTTCAATATCTCAAATCATTCATAAATCAATGTAATTAAATAAACTTTATAAATCAGTTTACAAAAGAGGAATTCTGAGTTTAAAACACCGTATCTCAAAATAACATTTCAATAGAGTTTACAGACTCAATAACTCGTAAAGTCCTTATAACACCCCAGACCTAGTGTCACATTGGACCTCAAGCCCAAACCCATATATAATTTTTTTTAAATAATTTTAGGCCAAATCCATAAGTTTCATAATTTAAACCATTGTTAAAATAGTTATACAAAATAATCTAGCCTAGTATAGGAGTTCTAAATCAAAACATATTAATTAAAAATATTCGATATGCGTTTAATAGTTTAAAAGGAGTTACAGATAAAAACATAAGGGTCCTATGAATACATCGCCCCAACAAATCTAAGTATTGTACTCTTCAACATATCGATGCGCTGAAGTCCTACTCCGATGGCTCCTTGTAAGGCATGAAGCAACCTAACAACCTGCGTAAGAAAATAAAAATTTCAAACCCTGAGCTCGAAAGCTCAGTGGATACAACTCTATTCTACCATGCTTCATGCATATCATAAATATGAGCATGTAGATGAAGCAGTGATCAGGCAAGCATGAATATCATGTGGCGTTACTATATTCTCCTAAACACATGGAATCAATATAATCAGTCATCCAAACAATTAAGGGCTCACAAGGCCTACATACCATACCATACTATATAGGAGTGAGGCTGGGTCACATAGCATTAAAACATACACTCCGGGTGAGGTTGGGTCACATAGCATCAGAACATACGCCCTGGGTGAGGTCGGGTAACATAGCATCGGAATATACATCCTGTTTGGAATTATCCATCGAGCACATACGGATGAGGCCCAAGTCACATAGCATCGGTAACCTTCATCCCCTCATCTTACCATGGTGTTTCAACACAATCTTGGGCATCCGGATCCTATCAACCAAGTGCTCACACGGCACGAGTTAACCTTACAACACTATTACATCCGTAGCTTTTATCAGTACATGTATTACATAAGTCTAAGTCCCATTTTTATTTACATACGGGGTTAGAACTCTGGTTTCTTAGTTTTACAATTCATTTTATACCTTTAGGGACCCATTAGGCCCTTCAACTCGAATTATAGAGCCCTCAAACTCTAAGTCAAATTTCTTGGGCAGATTGCCCAGCTCGTACCGATACGCCTATATGGGTATCGATACGCATCCTTAATGGGTACTGATACTCCTCTATCGAGTACCGATACTCGGCTGCGTAGCTTGATGATCTTAAGCCTAAAGCCTTATCGATACGCTTTCAATATGTATCGAAACCCTATACTGATACGCCTTCGATGCGTATCAAAACCCTGTACTGATATGAGTAAATAGCATGCCGAAACCAAACCCGTATTGATAATCCTCATTGGCGTACTGATACCCTCTTTAGCTTTTGGAATCGGTAATAGAACAGGGGTACCGATACGTAGGGACACGTACAGATACACCCCTTACATTTCGTCTGAAAAGAGCCTATTTTTACAAAGGGGTACCAATACGTGTTCATCCTGTATTGGTACACGAACTCAGAACTTGCATTCTGGAGTTTGAAAATTGATTCCCACTCACCCAAACCATCAAGCTTAAACCTAAAATCAAATCTACAAGTTATTAAAGGTATTTAGGGTTGGTTTCTACCAATTTTGCAAGTTTTAACAATAAAAATGCGAATTCACCATTAACACTCCATTAGGAGCATTCAAGCATACTAAATCATCAAATCAACATACAAAGCAATTACACCTATGATATATAAGAAACACGAGAATTGGAAGTGTACTGACCTTCCCAAAAGCACCAGCAACCTTGCTTCCACAAGCTTTAAACCTTGCTCTATCCTTGGCTCTTAGAAGAGTCTCCAACCTTTTTCACTACAAGAAAGAGTTACAAACACATAACAACATTGCTGAGGAATTTAGAGAGCTACCAACACGAATTCTAACCAAGAATGGAGCCTCTAAATTTCATTCTCGTTCTTCCCCACCAACCCCCATTAAAACTTCAACCTCCACCATTCTAAATCAAACTCACCTTGAAATAGAGATCCTTGAATGTTGATAAAACTTCCCTCAACAAGCAAAACGAGATTCGCAAAGCTAAGCCTCAAGATTCTGCCTTTGGTGATGGGGTTTTGGGTTGAAGAATGGGTTTAGAAGAGAGGAATGGACAATAAAGCAAGGTGACTTCACCATTTTTTGCATTTGCGAAAAATTAAAGTCCTTAACCTCTCTTCTCTAATAATTTAGCATTTACCACAATACCCCCACTCAACCTTTCCCAAAACTAAACTCACAACAACCAATTGAGCCCAACAACAAGGGAATAAGCCCAATAGGGCTCTCAAAGGCCCAACAAGTCAGCACAAATGCAAGGCTCGTACCTCGGTTAAACCCGATGCTTGATCCTAAACCCAGGTCGTTACAACTCTCCCCTTTTTAAATAAAATTTCGTCTTCAAAATTTACCCTTGAGAAATAGATACGGATAAAACTGCTCCATGTCATTCTTAACTTTTCACGTAGCTTCCTCGACCCCGTGGTTTCTCCATAACATCTTCACTAAGGGTATACATTTGTTGCGAAGCTCCTTAACTCCGCTGTCAAGCACTCTTATCGGTTCTTCTTAATAAGATATATTTGAGACTAATCTCAATATCTTCAAGTAGAACCATATGAAAAAGATCCGAACGATAACATCTTAACATAGATACATAAAATACATTATGGATGCGTACTATCTCTGGAGGTAGGGCTAACTAATAAGTCACTAGTCTGACTCTCTCAATGATCTCATAAGATCCAATGAATCTCGGGGTCAACTTACCCTTGCGCCAAAAACGGATGATTTTATTCTACGGTGACGCCTTAAGGAAAACCTTTTCACCGACCTCATACTCAATGTGCTTGGATTCTGATTCACATAGGCCCTTTGACGTTCAAAAGTCGATTGTAACCTTTCTTTGATGATTTGAACCTTTTCTTATGTTTGTTTAATCAATTATGACCCCACAATTCTTCTATCATCAAGTTCCATCCAACAAAGGGGAGTTCTACACTTACGCCCGTACAAAGCCTCAAAAGGAGCCATCTTAATGCTTGGCTGAAAACTGTTGTTGTAGGCAAACTCAACTAGCGGTAACTGCTTCTCCCAACTCTTGTCAAAATCTATGATACAACACTAGAGCATATCTTCCAAGATCTGGATGACTCGCTCAGACTGACCGTCTGTCTGAGTATAAAAAGTTGTACTAAAATGCAATTTGGTATCCAAAGCCTCGTGAATATTTTTCCAAAGCCTTGCAGTGAAGCGGGGGTCTCTATTAGATATGATCGAAGATGGTACTCCATGCAATCTCATAATCTCCTTGATGTACAATTTAGCCAACTGCTCAAGGGTAAAATCCATGCGCACAGGTAGGAAGTATGCAAACTTAGTCAACCGATCCATAATCACCCAAATAGCTTCATACTTTTTATGGGTCAACGGTAAACTCGTAACAAAATCCATGGTCACTCTATCCCACTTCCACTAGGGAATCTAAATAGGCTAAAGTAAGCCCGAAAGAACATGGTGTTCCACCTTTACTTGCTGACAAGGGTGAAATCCATGCGCAGAGGTAGGAAGTATGCAAACTTAGTTAGCCGATCCACAATCACCCAAATAGCTTCATACTTTTTCTGGGTCAACGGTAAACTTGTAACAAAATCCATGGTCACTTTATCCCACTTCCACTAAGGAATCTAAATAGGCTAAAGTAAGCCCGAAGGAACCTGGTGTTCCACCTTTACTTGCTGACAAGGGTGAAATCCATGCGCAGAGGTAGGAAGTATGCAAACTTATTCAACCGATCCACAATCACCCAAATAGCTTCATACTTTTTCTGGGTCAACGGTAAACTCGTAACAAAATCTATGGTCACTCTATCCCACTTCCACTAGGGAATCTAAATAGGCTAAAGTAAGCCCGAAGTAACCTGGTGTTCCACCTTTACTTGCTGACAAGCAATACACTTGGTCACAAATTCTAACACATCTCTTTTCATACTAGGCCACCAATAGAAGGGACAGAGATCCTGATACATCTTGTTACTCCATGGATGCAAGGTATACAGGCTATGATGTGCCTCTCTAAGAATACGGTCCTAAAGATCCTCTAAAGCTGGCACGCACAACTGACCCTTAAAGTAAAAAAATCCACCACCACGTACCTCAAAGTCGGGTACCGCACCTTTCTGAACTAATTTAATCTTGGCCACAAGGTCCTCATCCAAAACTTGCATTCTCTTAATCTCTTGGATTAAGGTGGGTTACACACGAAGTGAGGCTAGCAACCCTCCATACTCGATCATCTTTGACGGAGCAAACATCTCACTCAAATCTGACATGGACTTCTAGCTTAAAGCATCAGCCTCCACATTAGCTTTATCAAGATGATACTCTATGATGCAGTCATAGTCTTTCAACAACTCGATCTATCTCTTTTGTATCATATTCAACTCTTTTTGAGTGAGGAGGTACTTTAAACTTTTGTGATCCGTGTAAACATAACACCTCTCCCCGAAGAGATAGTGTCTCCAAATCTTCAAGGCGAAGATAATTGTTGCTAATTCCAAATCATGCGTGGGGTAATTCCTTTCATGGGGCTTAAGTTGTCTCGAAGCATAAGCAACAACCTTACCCTCTTACATAAGAACACAACCTAACCCGTACAACGAGGCTTCACTAAAAATTACATAATCTTTTTCGGCTTGGTTTGCATCAACACTGGGGCCTCCGTAAGATACACCTTTAGCTGCCCAAAGCTTTGTTGTCTCTCTTTGTTTCGCTCGAAAGAAACTCATTTTTGTAAGATCTTGGTCATAGGCGCCGCTATGATTGAGAAACCCTTAACAAATTGTCTATAATACCCAATAAGTCCAAGGAAGCTCTGAACCTCTAAGATGTTCCTAGATGGTTTCCAATCCACCACAGCTTGAATTTTTTAGGGTCAACACGGATCCTATTCGCAGCAACAATATATCCCAAAAAGCCACCTTGGAAAGCCAAAACTCACACTTACTGAACTTGGCATAAAGCTTCCTTTCTCTCAGGGTTTGAAGGACAACTCGTAGATGGTAGTCTTGCTTCTCCTCCGAGCGTGAGTACACCAAGATATCGTCTATGAAAACCTTCACAAACTAGTCTAGATAAGGGTAGAAGATTTGGTTCATCAAATCCATAAAAGTTGCGCGTGCGTTGGTAAGCCCAAATGGCATTAACAAGAATTCGTAGTGTCTATAATGCGTCTTGAAAATGGTCTTCTGAACAACCCTTCTACCATCTTCAGCTGGTAATAGCCCGATCTCAAATCAATCTTCGAGAACATACAAGAACCCCTTAACTGGTCAAACAGATCATTGATCCTCGATAGGGGATAATGGCTCTTTATCGTTACCTTATTAAGTTGCCGATAGTCAATGCACATCCTCATTGACCCATCTTTTTTCTTAACAAACAAAACTGGTGCACCCCAATGTGAGATACTCGGTCGGATAAACCCTCTCCTTAGCAATTCTTGGATCTGGTTCTTTAATTCTCTCAAATCAGTGGGTGACATACGATATAGTTCTATGGATACTAGTACCGTGCCGGATAGCACTTCAATCCTGAACTCTAACTCTCGATTAGGAGGTAATCCAGATAACTCCTCTAGAAACACATCAACAAACTTTCTCCCAGTCTGAAGATTCTTTAGCATCGGGCCCTCAACTCTTGTATCTACCACATGGGCTAGGAAAGCTTCACAACCTTGTTGAATTAGCTTTTGAGCTATTAAAGCTGACACCACATTCGAAAGACAAGGGTTTCTTCCTCCCTTAACAACAAGTCGAGACCCATCGAAGACACAAAGTTTCAGACTCTCGGTTCTACAACCCAAGCTTGCATCATGTTCAAACAACCAATCCATCTCTAAAATAACATCAAACTCTTAAAACGGTAGCACCATCAAATCTGCGGGGAACACTATACCTTGAAACTTGATAAGACACCTCATATAAACCTTATCAACTAACACATCATACCCCAATAGGCTAGATACACGAACCCTTATATCAAGATTCTCGGCAGGTGCGCCCTACTGCTCCAATATCCCTCTACAGATGTAGGAATGGGTAGACCCCGAATCCACAAGAGCAACAATAGAAATAAAAAACAAAGTAAACATGCTTGAGATAACATCAGTAGCATCACAGTCCACTTGTGCCTTGACCACATACTGTCTCGCGAGGGCCCTTACTATCGACTAAAAGGTACCACAACTTTAATATCCCGTCACATGACTCGCCCCTCCTCTAGCGAATCCATAGCCCCTCTGAGTTGCGATAGAGTTCCTCTGATTCTGAACTGGGACAATATCCATGGCCTCAAGGCAGTCTCTTAAAAAATGGTCTGGTGATCCACAACCATAGCATACTTTGGCATTATTGTAACATTCTTCAAGGTGCTTACACCCACACTGGGCACGTACTGGTGCATAAGATCCTCTATATGAGCTTTTCAAACTCATAGCTGAAGAGGAGTTTGGTCTCCTACACCCAGTAGAGACAGACCTACAATCGGACCTCTCTAACTGGTTTGACGCTCTACCTCTTTGGTTCTAGTTTCCCCTATGTCTCCTTGAGAATGACTAAGACTGGTTAGAGTGGGAATAGCTTCCCCCACTTGCATTGTCATAGCCTTCAAACTGACCATATGTCAACCCTTGCACTTGCTCAAGAAATTTAGCACTAGCGACCAAATCGAGAAACATCTTTGGTGGATCTGCTGTCAAGAACATCTGTATTTCCTTCCTCAAACCTTTTCTAAACCACTTACATTTCACCTTCTCAATGACAACGAGTTCTGGGGCATACATGCTCAGCTGCAAGAACTCTTGCTCATACTCAAAAACTAGTCGATTTCCTTATACCAGATACGTAAACCGATCTCGTAAACTGTCTATGTAAGCTTCTGTAACATATTGTTTCTTAAACTCGTCAAGAAAATTATCTTAAGTGGGCTGTTTAGGGTACCAATCAAACTCTACGGTCTCCTACAATTTGCGAGCATTCTTCTTCAGAAGAGAAAGGATACACTTCAACTTGTATCTTGGCTCCAATCCCATTTAACGCATAATCAAACACGCATCTCTCAACCATTGATCCGCTTTAATTGGGTTATCTTGTCCCGACCCCAAGAAGTTAGTTGCACCATATCTGTGAAGCCTCTTGATCGGGGCCTCACGAGGGGTGGCGAGAGTTCTTAGAATAGCCCTCACAATATGATCAAATGCCCTATACAAATAAGAGAAGTAGTTGGCTCTATAACACCTTTCGACCCTTCATCCGTCTCGGGGATGAAATCCTCATCATAGCTCTCCTCTCGAAAACCCCAACTCTCTTCCAGATTGCACACTCTTCTAGGCATACTCGAGATACATAGACAAACAGACAAGGATACTCTATCGGATTTTCAGCCTTAACATGAGTACAACCTCGATTTGTGGGCACGTATTCACTAAACACCCTCTTTATGACTCTCTGATACCCTTGAGATTCCTAGAACCGGCTAAACCTAGGCTCTGATACCACTAAATGTAACACCCAAGACCCAGTGTCACATTGGGCCTCAAGCCCAAAACCATATATAAAAAATTTTCAAATAAGTTTAGACCAAATCTATAAGTTTCATAATTTAAACCATCGCTAAAATAGTTATACAAAATAATCAAGCGTTTTATAGGATCTCCAAATCAAAACATATTAATTAAAAACATTCGATATGCGTTTAATAGTTTAAAATGAGTTACAGATACAAACATAAGGGTCCTATGAATACATTGCCCCAACAAATCTAAATAATGTACTCTTCAACATATCGCTGCGCTGAAGTCCTACTCCGATGGCTCCTTGTAAGGCACGCAGTGACCTAACAACCTTCATAAGGAAATAACAATTCCAAACGCTGAGCTCGAAAGCTTAGTGGATACACCTTGATTCTACCATGCTTCATGCAGATAATAAATATGAGCATGTAGATGAAAAAATAATCCAGCAAGCATGAATGTCATGTGGCGCTACTCTATTCGCCTAAACACATGGAATCAATATAATAAGTCATCCAAACAATTAAGGGCTCACAAGGCCCACATACCATACCATACTATATAGGAATGAGCCTGGGCCACATAACATCAGAACATACACTCTGGGTGAGGCCGGGTCACATAGCATTAGAACATACACCCTGGGTGAGGTTGGATCACATAGCATCGGAACATACACCCTACTCGAAATTATCCCTTGAGCACATACGGATGAGGCTGGAGTCACAAAGCATCGGTAACCTCCATCCCTTCATCTTACCATGGTGTTGCAACATAATCTTGGGCATTCAGATCCAATCAACAAAGTGCTCACACGACACGAATTAACCTTACAATACTATTACATCCATAGCTTTTATCATTACATGGATTACTCAAGTCTAAGTCCCATTTTTATTCATATACGGCGTTAGAACTCTGGTTTCTTAGTTTTACAATTCATTTTATACCTTTAGGGACCCATTAGGCCCTTCAACTCGAATTATAGAGCCCCCAAATTCTAAGTCAAATTTCTTGGATAGATTGTCTAGCTCGTACCGATACGCCTACATGGGGTATCGATACGCATCCTCAATGGGTACCAATACTCCTCCATCGAGTACCGATACTCGGCTACGTAGCTTGATGGTATTAAGCCTAAAGCCGTATCCATACGCATTCAATGTGTATCAAAACCCTATACTGATACACCTTCGATGCGTATCGAAACCCTGCACCAATACGAGTACATAGCTTACCGAAACCCAACCCGTAGCGATACACTCCACTTGTGTACCGATACCCTCTTTAGCTACAGGAATTGGCAATAAATAGTGGTACCGATACGCAGGGTCACATAC
This sequence comes from Hibiscus mutabilis, assembly GCA_019671005.1. Classification (NCBI taxonomy): domain Eukaryota; kingdom Viridiplantae; phylum Streptophyta; class Magnoliopsida; order Malvales; family Malvaceae; genus Hibiscus; species Hibiscus mutabilis. The sequence goes on from CM033713.1 coordinate 25,453,928, forward strand.
CCCCGATACGTGTTCATCCTGTATTGATACGCAAGCCCAAAACTTGCATTCTAGAGTTCAAAAATTAGTTGCCACTCACCCAAACTATCAAGCTTGACCCCGAAATTAAACCTATGAGTTATTGAAGGTATTTAGGGTTGGTTTGTACTAATTCTACAAGTTTTAACAAAAAAACACGAATTCACCATTAACATTCCATTATGAGCATTCAAACATACTAAATCATCAAATCAACATACAAAGCAATCACCCATATGATATGCAAGAAACACGAGAATTGGAAGTATACTGACTTTCCCAAAAGCACCAGCAACCTTGCTTCCACAAGCTTCAAACCTTGTTTTTCCCTTGGCTCTTGGAAGAGTCTCCAACCTTTTTCACTACAAGAAAGAGTTACAAACACATTACAACATTGCTGAGGAATTTAGAGAGCTACCAACACGAATTCTAACCAAGAATAGAGCCTCTAAATTTTATTCTTTCTTCCCCACCAACTCCCATCAAAACCTCAACCTATACCATTTTAAACCAAACTCACCTTGAAATAGAGATCCTTGAATGCTGATAAATCTTCTCTCAACAAGAAAAATGAGATTCGTAAAGCTAAGCGTCAAGATTCTACCTTTGGTGATGGGGTTTTGGGTTGAAGAATGGGTTTAGAAGAGAAAAAGAGACAATAAAGCAAGGTGACTTCACCATTTTTTGCATTTGTAGAAAATTAAAGTCATTTCCCTCTCTTTTCTAACAATTTAGCATTTACCATAAACACCCCCACTCATCATTTCCCAAAACTAAACTCACAACAACCAATTGAGCCCGACAACAAGGGAATAAGCCCAATAGGTCTCCTAAAGACCCAATAGGTCAGCTCAAACGTAAGGCTCTTGCCTCGGTTAAACCCGAAGCTTGATCCTGAAACCCAGGTCGTTACAGTCCTATGAATGCATGAGCCCAAAACTAAATACTAAGCATTGTACTCTTAAGCAATGCGGTGCTGGGAAATCCCTTCTTGATGTGCTTCTCAGCCACGATCCACCTACTAACCTACGAACGAGAACAACGATTTCGAATGTTGAGCTTACAAAGCTCAGTGACACATTTCTACTCTACTATAATTCGTGATTATCATAAAATAAGAATGCAAGATAAATATAGTTTAGAGAGCATAGATAAGACTTCACTATCTATGAGCTATCATCTAGCCTACACTAGCTAGAGATTCTTAGATTACATATCTCAAGGCATCAACAAGTCTACAAGAAGTCTTACAAGTTCTACTATACTTTACCATACTCGAGGTCACATAGCCTATCGAGTTACTCAAGCTCACCCAACCTATCGAGTTAGTTCATATCGTATAATGATCACTCAGCTATCGGGTACATAAGCTATCATCTATAGCATCTACACAACATACATAGATACATTCATACATCATCTACATAATAGCCAATGAAGCCTTACTTTACCCGTTCTCACACATCCGTTGGGTTACTCATGTTCACACAGTCGTTAGGTTAAATGGATCATATTCGGATCACCATAGCCATAGATACGTCCTAGACATACTTGGATCACATTAGCCACAAATAGTCTTTACATGAGGTCACTTAGCTTATCAAGTTACTCGAGCTCACTCACTCTATCGAATTTATTACCTTATCTAGATCACCATAGCCATAGATAAGTTTCTAATCGCACCCAGATCACTCAACCTGTGAGTACATCGGATGTACTTAATCACTCAGCCTAAAGTATATATCCCCTTATATAAATATCGTAGTATTAACTTTAGGGCATCCAGATTCCTTTTCACAATCATAAGATAATACATGCTCCCCGAGCATTCATACACCTCACCAAGAGGTAAGTGGCACGAAGCCAAGCTTTCATGCAAATGCCTCCAAGGCATGACATCGACCAACATGGTTATCTTTTGATTTAACATTTTCCAAGCCTATAGTACATTATAGAAAGTATTATTCATATTTATATCGAATCGTGTAAAATTTCTAACTAACTAGGCAAGCGTCTTTCTCATTATACTCATATTTTGGGGTGAAACATCAATTTCTTATTTTTACAGGTCATTATGCCACGTTAGGGACCTACTAGTCCATTTCCCACAATTTTCTAAATACTCAAAATCAATTCCATATTTTTCGAGTAGATTGTCCAAGCAGGACTGTTACATGCTCTCGCGTACCAATATGGTACATGGGATATCGATACACGACCTTTGCGTATCGATATGCAGCTTCATAAAAGAAGGGAAAACAGCCACCCAGTATCGATACTTATGCTTCGAGGATCGATACGCCTCCATTACCAATACACCCTCGAGTGTATCGGTACACACTTTGCTCACTGGAATTTCTATTCAACATTGGGTATTGGTACGGATACCCCACGTACCGGTACTTGAGCCCAAAAAATGCATTCTATAGCTCAGACAACACCTTAACTTGGCTCTAAAATCTTACAACTTACTCAAATTAATTGTTTAAGCTTTCTAAGGTATTATATGGGTTTAAAGGTGTCATTTTTCCAGCTAATCAACAATCAAAATCCTTACTTTGATTTCCCAAGATAAATTTCACCCAAGCAACACCCATTAAACCATAACATCAAGCAAAGCAATTAATTTATGATCCTCAAGAATTAAATGAGTTAGAGATGTACTGACCTTAAGCAAAAATCTCGGATTTAGCTTTTACTTTAGCTCCTTTGAACTTTCTCCTTGTCTCAAGCTTGTGGAAGTCCTCCAACCCCTTCCATTTGCCATACCAACAAGAAATTCGAACCAAGACTTAGTTTAGCATGATGATGAAGATTAACTACGAAACACAACCTTTAAATCAAAGGAATAACTCCATAAATCTTTCCAAGCTTGAATCTTCCAAAAACCTATTTTTGAAAACCTTACCTTTTTACATCAATATTATGCTTTTCTTGAAGCTCTTGATGGGAAGATTAACATACTTGAATCTTGGACCTTGGGTGGAAGAAATGAGGTTGAAAGCTTGAACCTTTAAGCTTTGGGTAGCTGTGGAGTCTTGGAGGAAAATGATGAAGAAAGAAAAATGAGAAAATGGGTTGGGAAAGTGGTGATTTCCCTTTTTTTCCCCAAACCCACGTGAAAGGCAACAATAAAGGGGAAAGAACAGCCTTTTCTTTAAAAAATGGTATATTCTCCATCCAAAGCCCCTAACTTTCATCTTTTATCCAAAATGGTCACTACCCAAGCCAACGTGGCACAAATCTCATCCAACAAAGTCCAAACTTGGCCCAAAGGCTTCAATTGCTCCAACCAACACGAAGGTCCATAACCTGGATCAACGCTCAAACGTTGACTCAGAAATTCGATTCGTTACATAAGGTATTTATTTTTGGGTCGGGTCTGGGTTAGCCAAAAACCCGACTCGACCCGTGCCCATCCTTAAAACCAACACGAGATTACATAATATTATACCACAAATATTATATATATCAAACTGTTTGAGATTAATTTAAATTATTTTATGAAATAAATTAATTCCATAAATAATATTAATATATAAATATTATAAAAATATATTGTTTGCATATATATATATATATATATATATATATCAATCAATAAATAAAAATATATTATTTGTAATTTAAATATATTATTTTTTGAAAAAACTAAAAACATCTATAAAATAATATGTTTATATTATAAATAATATATGAAAAACCTTAAACCTTAGGATTTGGGGTTTAAGAGTTTTTTATATATTATTTATAATATAAATATATTATTTTATAAATATTTTGGGTTTTTTTGAAAAATAATATATTTATATTATAAATAATATATTTTAATTTTTATATATTCATATATATGTAAATAGTATTTTTTATTTATATATTAATATTATTTATCTTATTATTTATTTTATAAAATAATTTAAATTAATCTCAAGCAGTTTGATATATATAATATTTGGGGAAAACTACACAGGTGGTCACCTAACTGTCACCCTTTTCCTATTTGGGTCATCCAACTAATTTTTTTCATCAAAATCTTCCCTCACGTTAGATACCTTTTCTATTTTGGTCCCTCTCCGTTAAAAAACTAACAGCAGCGCTGACGTGACAGTTTTTTAAAATATTTTTTAATTATTTATCTCTCCTCTCCAAGAAAATCAAAGAAAAATCAAAATAAAATAAACTTTGTGGACGACGGGAATCAAGCACACACCCTACAACATGAACTGATGAAAGGACAGGCAGGAAACCAACTATGCTAGGCTTAATTTTTTATCCAATTTCACTAACATTTATATTTAACGTATATTAAGTTATCAATAACACAAAATAGAATATAAAAGCTAGGGAAGTGACTCGAACACAAGACTTCACTAATAAAAATTTATATATTTAACCACCAAGTTAAACTAAGAAGTTGTTAAATTATATTTAACTAAATTTTGATTAAAATTAAAAATCAAGCTAGATTTAATTTTTTCACTTTGTTCAATAATGAAAAAATTAATTAAATAATCATTTATTTATTTTATAAAATTAGATATTAAATTATTTTAAAAATTAATTTAATAATATTATTTATGATAGAATATAAACTTTTAAATTATATTTATTTATTATTTTTTAATTATTTAAAATTAGGATTTAAATAATTATTTTTAAATAATTTAACTTCTATTCCTAAGGTTGTGCATGTCATGTTACGTAATGGAAAAACTATGACAGTTCGGGTAGTAGTTCCCTGGTTGCCTTCTAGTTGCTCGAAATGCTCAATATGGACATACAGAGAAGAACTGCTTAACTGTGGCTCCCCCTGTAACTAAAGTGTGGAAACCAAAACCTAAGGTTATCGAAATAGCTGAAGCATCTGGTACTTTAAAAGAGTCTGATATTGAAGAAGGTGAAATAGCATTTGCTACAATGGATACTACAGTTGACACCTACCCTAAAGAGGTTAACGTCGTTATTGTTCAAAATGAGCTCAACGCTACAACTACAAAACTTTCTAGCGAGGTTAATGATGAGATCCCTGTGAGCGACACTATAGCAGCACCTTCTAGCGAGGTTAATGCTGAGTCTGAAGCTGTAATTCCTGTAAGTGAGACTATAGATAATGCTGGTTATGCAGAGGCTGTTCTAGATGACGATCATGCAGCTAATGATGTGGAATTTTCACCCCTTCAAGCTTTTGAAAGTAAAGAAAAGGAGAAAAAGAAGGGCAGAAGGCGCCCTCCTAAAGAGGTGAAGAAGTTTTTTGGCTCCTCCAATGCACTCGACAAGCTCAATAATAGCGGAGGAAAAGTTGTAGCTAAGTTGGTCCAGGATATCAAAGCTAAAAAGCAAGATCATTTGAACAAGGCCAAGAATGTTACTGCAGCTGCCACTGTAGTAGGTACTCCTCCACCCCTACATCATATATAATGATCTTATACTTCTGGAATGTTAGAGGATTTAATAATCCTACAAAACAGAAAAGTGTGATGACTCGTTTAGCTACTCTTAATGTGGAAATTGTGTGTTTATTAGAAACCCGTGTGAAGATGAATAAATCTCTTGATATCATTACAAAGTTCAGGGACAACTGCAATTACTCTTTCAATTATGATGATGCTGACAATGGAAGAATTTGGGCTTTATGGAAAAAGCATTTGCCACTTCAGGTTTTCTCATCATGTAGTCAAGCTGTGACCATACAAGGTATAATCCTTGGGAAGCCTCTGGTAATTACTGCTATCTACGCTCACAATGAGGGAGTGGCTAGGCGAGACCTCTGGTCATATCTGGAAGATCTTGAAATTACAGTCGACTCGGCTTGTTGTATCGTAGGAGGTGATTTTAATGTCACAGTTTCTTTCGAAGAGAGTTCTGATTATGCCATCAGGGGTCTTCATTTTTCTTCTGACATGACTGCTTTCAAAGACTGTTTGGATTGCACTGCTTTACATGATCATCCTTTCCTGGGGCCAATTTTAACTTGGTCTAACAAGCAAGAGGATAATTATTTGGCTAGGAAACTTGACAGAGTCTTAATTAACAATCAGTGGTGCCTTGATTTTGCTGCTTCATCGGTTGAATTCCTTGCTCTAGGGGTATCTGATCACTGCCATTCTATTGTGTGGCTAGAAAAGGAGCTGCCAGTGAACAAGCCTAAGTCTTTTAGATTTTTTAATTTTTGGGCCTCTCACCCTAACTTCTTTTCTACTGTTGAAGACTTTTGGATCCTTCCTGCCACTAGAAACCCAATGCAAGTCCTTTTTTCTAAGATAAAGAGGTTGAAGATTCGACTACGAGAACTCAATGTGCAGTATTTTAGTAATATATCTGGTCGTGTTATTCAAAAGAGACTACAACTTCAACAAATACAGATCTCGAACTTGGCCAATCCTAACTCACGGATATCAAAAATGAGAAACAGTTACAGATAGAATTAATAGACTTAGAGCAGGCCGAGACCCACTTTTACAGGCAAACGTGCATTGGTTACAACAGGGTGATAAATGTACCAAGCTGTTCTACACTACAGTAGCAGCAAAGAAAAAGAGGAATACCATCAGGATGTTACTTGATGATGATGGAAATAGGTTGGAAGATTTCGACTCCATGTCTACTGAGATGGTAAAATTTTTCAATAACTTAATTGGAACTGCTGATAATAGTGTTCGGGAATGTTCTTCCTCCTTACAAGATGTCTTGCAATATACATTCCCTGAGCATGCCAGCCTGGAACTTACAAAGAAAGTTACAAATGATGAAATTAAACAAAGCCTCTTTCACCAAGGGAATGAAAAGAGTCCTGGACCTGATGGATACACTGTTTACTTCTTTAAGACTGCTTGGCCTATTGTTGGAGATGATTTTATAAATGCTATAAGATACTTCTTCGCATCCTCTACTATCTTGCCTAGCTTTAATGCCACTGCTATTACTCTTGTTCCTAAGCTACCAAATGCATGTGTCGTCAAGGATTTTAGGCCTATCTCCTGTTGTTCTATCGTTTATAAAACTATCACAAAGATCTTAGTTGAGAGATTAGCTCTTTTTTTACCAGAGATGATCTTATAGAACCAATCAGCTTTTGTACAGGGAAGAAGCATTGTGCATAACACTCTTCTTGCTCAAGAGCTAGTAAAGGGTTATTCTAGGGGTTCTGTATCTCCTCGGTGTGTGCTGAAGGTTGATTTACAAAAAGCTTTCGACTCTTTAAACTGGAATTTTTTGATCAAGGTCTTAGAAGCAATGAGATTACCTGAACTCTTTATAGGCTGGATTAAAACCGATGTCACAACGCCCAAATTTTCAGTTGCTTTTAATGGTACCCTGTGTGGTTATTTCAGAGGAGCTAGAGGAGTTCGACAAAGAGACCCTTTATCTCCTTATCTATTTGTCATTGCCATGAACGTGTTGTCTGCTATGTTGAACATTTCTGCTAAAAAGGGAATTTTTCAGCATCATCCTAAGTGCCATATGGTCAACCTTACTCACCTGTGCTTTGCCGATGACCTCCTTATTTTCTGCAAGGTGACGATCTATTCTATCCTTGGAGTCCAGAGCACCATCGAGTATTTTTCTGAGATTTCTGGCTTGCGTCTGATGCTAATAAATCAGAGTTGTTTGTATGTGGATTGAACAGAGCACAGCAAGATAGGATTCATCAGTATACAGGCTTCAAACTTGGTAAATTACCCGTTCGTTACATGGGTGTGCCTCTTGTCACTAGGAAGCTGACTGAGAAAGATTGCCAACCACTGCTTGATAAACTTAAAACCCAATTGGGAAGTTGGCCAGCAAAAAAACTTAGCTATGCAGGCAGACTCCAGTTCATTAACTCGGTGTTGTTCAGTATAACTAATTACTAGTGTAGACAACTTATGCTGCCTAAGTACGTTGTGAGAAAAATTGAACAGATTTACAGTCGGTTTTACTGGAAGGGAAGTGATGTCCCTGCTCAAGGTGCAAGAGTAAGCTGGAAGACAATCTGCTTGCCTAAATCGAAAGGTGGATTAGGGATAAAGGATCTTTTAGTTTGGAATAACGCGTGTTGTTTAATGCTACTCAAAGATTTACAGGCTAATGCAGGCTCTTTATGGGTAGCTTGGGTCCATGAATACGTGTTAAAAGGCAGTGACATATGGCAGATCCCTTGTTTGTCTCACCATAGATGGCTACTTAAAAGAATCCTCAGGCTGCAAGATGTTGCTGCCCTATTATTTTTAAATACTTCGAGTCAGATTAACACTCGACAACTCTAGGAGAAGCTACGTGATAAAGAGGAAAAGATCCTATGGCACAACTGGTATGGTTCTATTTTTACATCCCTAAGCATGCCATTGTTTTATGGATGGCCATTCTCAATAAACTCCTTACAAGGGATCAGTTGATTGAATTTGATACTATAACTGACAAGTGTTTACTATGTGGTTTGCATGAATCTACTAGAGATCATATCTTTGTAACTTGTTCCTTTTCTAGTTCTATATGGACCAAGTTACTCAGACTCTGTGAGATAAAAATAAGCAAGCAGGACTGAAATCATGAACTCCTTTGGGTGCTCTGCCTTCAAAGGAATTCATTGATTGTCACTATGCTCAAAATAGCATGGAGTGCATATGTCTACTCTATATGGCATGAAAGGAATAGGCAGATTTTTAAGGAGGCTACCTGTACTGAGATAAAAAATTTTGATACTGTAAAGAATATAGTTAGAGATAGATTATACGGAAAAGGTATAGTAGATAGTGACATTATTAATTGCCGATTGTTCTGAGATTTAGATCCAAAAAAATTATCCAAAAAAATATTTAAAAATAGTTAGATCCAAATTTTAAGTCATTTAAAATAATTATTAAATATAATGTACAAATTTATATTCTATTATAAATAAATATTATTAATTTTATAGAAGTAAATACACATTTAATTAGTTTTGTTATTATCGAAAAATAGAAAAAATAAATCTAGCTTCATTTTTTTTAATTTTAAACACAATTTAGTTAAATATTATTTAAGTTAAAATTATTGTAATTTAGTAGTTTAATTTGATGGTTAAATATTTAAATTTTCTATCTAGGAGGTATTGTGTTCGAGTCACTCCCCTAACTTTTATATTTTATTTTGTGGTGTTGTTCATTCAATATATATCTATATATATATATATATTGTGGTGTTGGTAATTTAATATACATTAAATATAAATATTAGTGGAATTGAATCAAAAACTTGACCTGGTTTAGTTGGTTTCTACACTTCCCTCTCATACCAGTTAGTGTGGTTTCAATTTCCAACAACCACAAGTTTTACTTGTTTTGATTTTTCTTTGATTTTCTTCGATCAATATGGTGGAGACATGTGTCACCACATGATTGGTTGAATAAAATTAATGGAAAATGAGAGAGAGATGATTAAAATATTTTTAAAAATACCAGTCGGCGCTATCCTTAGTTTTTTAATGAAGAGGGACCAAAATATGAAAGCTGTCTAACGTGAGGGACAATTTTGATGAAAAAATTAGTTGGCTGACCAAAATAAGAAAGGGTTGTAACTCCCCAACGTATATTTGATGATTTAATATACATTTAAAATGTTACTAAAGTTTTTAACTGATTTCCTGACTTGCAAATTTTTTTTCAACAAAGTAGTTCAGTGGTTGGCCTTTTCTCAGTTTTCAAACAAAACTATGTCTAGCAACCGCAGCTAGTTTTGACATTGAATTGGTTTGTAAAATACTTTGGGAAGTTATTAAAATTAGAATATAATTCAGGGTAAAAACTATGTATGCTGCCTAGATTCTTTCTCGTTTTTAAAATCACTACGCGATAAATGACCAACTAAGTATAAAACTGTTTAAAACATCTTTCTAAAATTTTTAATTCTTCAAACTAAGTCATGAGGCTAGATCATACGGAATAGCTACTTATTTAATATCTATACATGCCCCACTAGACTAGGGTGTAGTGATACTTACTGTTAGTACAAGCTAACTTGATCCAACAATATGCATCTCCTCTTTACAAGTTAAGTATAACTTAGTGAAACATAATCATAATAATATAAACAATAATTATAATAACACAGCTCTGTAAGATGTCAAATGATTTTCAATTGCAGTTGATATCATTTTATCATATATAGAACTGCCTTACTTATATAGTTCATTTGACCAATATAATATTCAAAACACAAGATTTGATTTGTCTTACCAGTCTTGTGTACATTAAGCTATTTAGCTTAACTACTTGCATAATTTCATTTCAAGTATTATAGCCAAAGTATAAAATCAAGCGATCTGTAATGCAAAATTAGTCATGTAGCATGACTATCTTAAGAGTCATGTCATTATTGTTCTATGTTCATCAAGTGCTCACATGCATAAAAATTTCTTCAAATAAACATGAGTTCAATATGATTCATATCATCTATCAATTTTGTCATAGAATCATGATATAAATGTTTCATGATCATCAAGTAGTCGTGCTTTTATCACATAATCATTTGCCTATCATATTCTTTAACATAGCCATACTTTCATCATGCAATCATTTGTATACGATTTCGTTTATCATAGTCATACTTCCTTCATGCAATCATTTGCATATCATTTCCTTTATCATAGCCCAAAGTACAAAATCATGTGAAGCTATGGTACGCGAGTCATCACGACACCGTAGTGTCTACAACGTCGTAACTTCTACATCGCCGAAGCGACTGAAATGAGTACGTACTCGAGGACGCTCTTTGCTCCTCATATAATTGCACTTTTTGTGCTATGTAACACCGTAGTGTTTGAACTGACTCCGTAGAGCCTTTCCTGACTCCGTAGAGCCTTTCTTGCACCGTAGTGCTTTCACGCAGCTGCTATGACTCTATGGATATCCAACTATACCAAGGATTTTTTTGTGAATCTATGGTATACGAGTCCGACGTTGTAGTGTCTACAACGCCATAGCGTCTGATGGTGAGTACGTACTTGAGGACGCCCTTTGCTCCTCGCACAACACCTTAGTGTTTTTCTCAGCACCGAAGTGCCTACATTATCTCAGCACCGAAGTGCCTACATTAGGACGCATCTGCTAAGTGACTCTATGGACATCCAATTATACCAAAGACTTCACACTAGTACTTGGGCAATTTATTTCCTTATAGATCAATCACCATTGTTCATATAATAGGGCGATTCACATCCCATATTTCATCTTCAATATCCAATTCATCAAAACTATCAACCATAATTCGATAATGGGCATTTCATACCCAAAATCTGAAATCCGATTTATCTTAGATAAATCATTATTCCATATCCATATATCACATATGCCATTTAATATTTCTTTGATCAACAATATATATATATATATATAAACAGATAAAAATACATACATTCATCTCACATATATAATAAATAAATAAAATACACTCACCTGGGCCATTTATTAGCATGCCTAACTAAATTCTACTCGATCCTTTCCTTCATAGTACCTCAAATCTTCTTTTGATTCAGATTTGACTTGAATTTTGCTTTAAAGCCTTTAGAATGCCTAGGGAAAATTTTGTAAATTTTTCCCTCTTTTCTGTCTTGCCTTTAGAAATGTAGGAAGAAGATGAAACTTTTTTTGTTCATCTTTTTCCTTATTTATGCCATGTGTATTAATTAAATGAATTTTAAATTCATTTAATTTCTTGATTCCAAATAACCCTCAAACTAAAACTTATTTTCTAATTTGTCATTATGTAAAAATAGAGCCAAATCTAGTTAGAATCCAACTAGAAATATTAAAATATTCATACAAATAATATTTTATAAATTTTCCATGGCTTATGGAACTGTCTTTAAAATTTTAACTCAATTCGATTACCCGATAATCACCTGCTACGATTTTCCATTTTTTTCAAACTATTGGGTAAAATCTGAAATTCTCATAATTCTGACTTCCATAAATAAATATTGTTGACATAAAAATATTCCATAATTTTGTAAAAATCAAAATCTTGAAATTTTGACTCGGTCCAATATACTGATAATTTATCCAAAATCTTTATCGGATAAAATTCTCTTAAAAATCCTTTATTTGATATCCATACGAATAATATTAAGTCGAGCTGAGTTTTTTATCAGTCTCAATTAATGACATGAGACCTTCCCAATAGGTCACCCATCCTATGTCCTGAGCATACTTAACTTTAAAGATCGATCTAAATTCAATATCTTATACTGCTTTTTTATTCCTGTAATCTATACTAGATTTTTCTCCATGATCTGTTTAATCCATGTATAGGATAAAATAATTACTGATAAATTCTTCAACACTTGGAAATGACTTTTATAACCTTTTTCTATCATATGGTAAAATTTATTAATTTTTCAGTTTGATCTAGGTATCCAAATTCTACTTAAACTTTGACTACGATTTTCCCAATAATTGAAATATCAGATCAAACTAGTAATTCATCATTCGATCCACATCTATAGGTGCTCTATCTATTTATGAAATAAAACACCTAAATTTTGGGAAATTACAACTTTGGTCCTTCAACTTTTCATATTTTCACTTCTATCACCCAAGTTTTAAAACTTATCATTTTGGTCACTAAACTTTAACCTTGAATTCCCATTCCAATTTTCCTTGGATTTTAACCAAAATTTTCGAGTATTCTATTTTACTCGTTCTCTATCACATGACACCTTAAAACCTCAAAAACTTCTTTTCTACAGTCCATAATTGAGAAAATCTTAACTTTTGCATTTTTGTCATTTTAGTCACTAAGTAAGCTTTTAAGTCCTTATCTTAGTACTAAATGACCCTAAATTAACATAGCAAATTTTTGGGTATTACAATTCTTCCCCTTATGAAAATCCGTCCTCGAATTTTCAAAACGTACCTGTTTTAAATAGTTTTCGGGTACTATTCTCTCATTTTCTTCTTGGCCTCCCAAGTTGCCTCATCCACTTTATGGTTCCTCCAAAGGAGTTTGACCGATGGAATTTTCTTATTCCTTATTCCTTTTAATTCCATAGGCTAAGATTTTTATCGGTTCTTCGTCATACGTCAAATATCGAGTTATAGTTCAACTTCCTTTCCCACAATCCTGTGTTCTCAATAACTTAGGCTCGTAACTTATCTTCAAAGATCAGAATAGTTCAATCTAACTATTTTTCTATTAATATTTTATTTTATTTTATTTTATTCACCATGAACTGGTCCAAATAGGGTTGAGACACCCTATTCATCAAATTCTTATATGTGGCAGAGCATTTGTAAGTCCAAACATCATCATTAAGAACTCGTAGTATCCATAACGAGTTATGGGTACTGTCTTCGGTATATTTTCTTCTTTAACTTTTAACTGATAATAACCCAATTAAAGGTCGATTCTTTGGAAACACAACTACACCTCGGTACTGGTCAAACAAATCCCCAATCCTTGGTAACGAATTATTTATTCTTTATTGTTACCCTATTTAACTGTTGATGATCTATATTTAATCATAAAGAATCATCTTTCTTCTTTACGAATAATACTGAATCACTTTATAATAACTCACTCGATCGGATATAACTCCAATCTAATAGCTCTTACAGTTGAGCTTTCAGTTTCTCTAACTGGGTTGGTGCCTTTCTATAAGGTGCTATCAATACCTGCTTTATTCTCGAATTAAACGTCAATATCGAACTATACCTCATAATCTGGAGGTAATCCTAGTAATTCATCCAAAAACACATTTGGAAATTTCCTTACAATCGGAATATTCTCTATCTTCTTATAATTATTGTACCAGTTCTCTATTATACATGTAATTCATCCTGAATAGAAGTTAACTATCATATTTATTTCACTATGTTGTATCCACTATGGGTCTGAAGCGATGTCTTTTTTTCGCTAAAAAAACGGGTTTTTTTGAAGTGTTTGTGATTTTTTTATATATAAAATATTTATTCCGTGAGGGTTTTAAAAACCACATTTTATTTAAAAATTGAAGTCGCCACCGGCCACTTAGGTAGGCCGGACACCATAAAAAAACCAGAGATTTGAAAACTATTAGGTTCGGGAGTCGATTACGGATGGGGAAGGATTAGCACCCCCACACCGCCCAAAATTGGTACTTTAATAATTACCGCTTTATTAATATTAGATTTTCCGGATTAAAGTGACGATTAATTTAAAATTCGGTTATAATTGCGAATAAATTTTAAAGGCCCCGTTATCCGAGAGTAAACGCCCAACCACTATCACTACGCCTGATACTGGCCCCGTTTACACTCGGATAAAAGGGCACCGCATTGACAATTTTATACCATTATGCGATCTTATAAAACATAAAAACATAAACAAACATTCATATCGACATGGCATTAAAACTCAAATACTATAATATAAAACAAAAATAATTAAAATGCATGAACATAACATCTCATGATGATAAAAACAAAATAAAACAAAATATGAACAAGAAAATGCTTGCTTCCAAAATTAGACTAATTAGTTTTAACATGCTTAAACACATTAAAATGAACCACAACTATAACATGCATGGCATAGACCTAAAAGGGCAAGAAATTAACAAGTCAACAATACCACAAAAATACACTAAAACCCTTATCAATGACATAATTAACATGTAAAAATAACAACAAAGACATTACATATAACAAACAATATCATACTATCAAGTAACCTACAAAGAAGCGAAATGGACATAAAAACATGGTATTTATGAGACCAATCACACCATAAATTAATACATATCCTAACGTACAAAATGACCATAATAAGCTAACATGTAAACATGATATGCACATTAAGTTAAATATAACAACAAAAGACATATGTAATACGAACGATCAAATTAAAGCACAAAAAATGATATAATACACGATAAAACATAAATAGACTAGGCGTGAATGAAACATATGTAAATATGATGTGCAACACAACACACTAAAATAGATAAAAGGAATAAAAGATATAAAAGTTTAAAGCATCAGAAGGACTAAAATGGAAAAGAAACAAAACCTAAAAATAGAAATTAAATAGTCAAAGACGTAATTAAGGACTTGATTAAAAGCTGAATTAAACTCCAAAGGACCTATCGAGTAATAAACCCTGGTATACGCTTAGACTTTAGGGAAAACACTCCGATTTGCCTAGATCTGAAAAACCCGAAGCCCTTTTGAAAGAAAAAAAACCCTCATTTTCACAACCCAGACATCTCTCTTCTCGACCGATTCACCCTAGGAGTGGGCTTATCACCGATGCGAAGAAGGATCGACTGTCAGGGTAAGGGAGAAGATAAAGAGATAGATGCGTGGGGACCGTTCATCGGAGATCCTAGCCTCGGCCACCGTACAAGGTGACCGGCCGAAGCCGAAAAGGTATAGTCTTCCCTTTTTTCTTTTAGGTATTTGGTATTATTTTTTGGTTCGAATGAACATGCAAAAAAAAGAAAGAATAAGCTACATTTCTGGAAATTTTTTGTGTATTTTTAGATATGGTAAAACCGGTACAAAAGAGGGTAGACCTCATTACATATATGCTATTTTTTTCCTTTTGGTAGATCTAATAATAAAAAAAATTATCTTTCTAAGATTTGGTTGCTGATAATCTATTTTTTTGCCTCTTTTGCACGTCTGGTGGTTGGACTGATAGTACGGCGGAGTGGTGCCGGCGTGGAGAGAGTGTGGCAGCATCATCTTCCGCCAGATTCACTCACGGCCGTTGGATTAGATCTGATCCAACGGCTGTTATTACATGGGGAATGAACGGCCTGGATCGAGTCTTGAAATGCGCAGGGCTACCTCTGATCTTGACGCGCGGGCCTGCGGGAATCAATGAGTCTCGCGGCGCGGCGGCATACTGGCGCGTGTGTGGGGAGCTGGCCGGCCCAAGCGTGGCCTTCACGCGGCATCTAAAAGGGCATCTTCCTTCAATCACGACCGTTGGATCAACATTAGATCCAACAGTCCTGGATCAGCTGTGCAAAAATATCCCAAACGTGATTAGGGTTAGATGTCTGATAGGGCTAGGGTTTTGGGCTCGGGTCATGTTATATATATTTTTGGGTTTTTGAAATATATTGGATTGGACTGTTAATTAATATTTGGGTTTTATATTTTAGATTTTATTTTTACATTAGTCCAATAATAATAATAATAATAATAATAATAATAATAATAATAATAATAATAATAATAATAATAATAATAATAATACGATATTACATACATACGTATACGTGCACATTCATATAAGTGTAACATACGAATACACATGCAAACATTAATTAATGTAACATACTAACATACATGCATACAATAACACACATGATAATCATGAATATCCACACATATTATACGTACAAACTATGCACTCGTAAGGAATGTAAATACATGCGCGACATACATACACCATATTACTTACTAATGCATATACATGGCGTATAGTATACATGCACACATCACACACCCTATACGTACAGTAATCATGCATATAAAATAAACATATAATGTAATATGTATACATGCAATAATAATTCCCCATTAATTATTATACTAATATATTAACAATATTTACAAACCGAATAAAAATGAGTGATTACAGTTGCCCCTCTTTGCTTGTTCTCGTGAAACGAGAGCAAAGCAAAGATCGAAAGCCCTCATTTTTATCCGACTTCCCTGCTCACGACTTCAGAATCACGTATTCTTCTGGAACTCTCCGTTTTTCCTTAGCTGAATCTTCAGGCTCGTAAGTTCTTCCTATATAGAGCTTCGTCACCTTCCGATCTTGGAGCTTCAGGCTCTTCCTATATAGAATCCTTCGCTCTGAAGCCTCGAGTTATGAGTCCCTCCTATATAGAACTTTTCACTTCGAGACAGTACAGCTTGGAGTCCTTCCTATATAGAACTCTTCGCCTTCAACGCTGGTTTCTCCTATATAAAACCTTTTGCGTCGCTGATGGATTCTTCCGACTGGGACTTAAAAACGTAGGCTTCTCCTTTATAATCTTTGTCTTCGATTTTCTTTCCTCCTTTCTTTTCTTCTTTTTTGTTTCTTCTGTTTCTTTTTTTTACGAGGCTGCTGACATTTTTGGACCTACGCTACTAAGGCTGTCGTATCATGCCCGAAGGACTTATTGATGGCCCGAAGGACTTATCATCATGCTCGAAAGACTTACTGATGGCCCAAAAGACTTAACATCGTGCCCGAAGGACTTACCGATGACCCGAATGATTTAACATCTGGGCCTCACGCCGCTATGGCTATCGTTTTTTTCTAGACTCACGCTATTCATGTTGTCACATCATGCCCGAAGGACTTACTGATGGCCCGAAGGACTTATCACCACGCTCGAAAGACTTATTGGTGGCCCGAAGGACTTAACATCGTGCCCGAAGGACTTACCGATGACCCGAAGGATTTAACATCTGGGTCTCACGCCGCTATGGCTGACGTTCTTTTGGGACTCATGCCGCTATGCTGCCGCATCATGCCTGAAGGACTTACTGATGGCCCAAAGGACTTATCACCACGCTCGAAAGACTTATTGGTGGCCCGTAGGACTTAACATCATGCCCAAAGGACTTACCGATGACCGAAAGATTTACCATCTGGTTCTCACGCCGCTATGGCTGCCGTTCTTTCGGGACTCACGCCGCTATGCTGCCGCATCATGCCCGAAGGACTTACTGATGGCCTGAACGACTTATCACCACGGTCGAAAGACTTATTGGTGGCCCGAAGGACTTAACATCGTGCCCGAAGGGCTTACCGATGACCCGAAGGGCTTACCGATGACCCGAAGGATTTAACATCTGGGTCTAACGCCGCTATGGCTGTCGTTCTTTTGAGACTTTGGTAAATTCTTCGATAATTCTTCAAATACCTGTTTAGGAAAAAGCAAAATTGGCATGCCCTATCTATATGATGCATGCAATGCCGTTCTTTCTTTCTCCTCTTTTTCTTTTTCCTTGTTTCTTTTTCACCTTTTTTATCCTCATTTTCTCTCACTCTCTTTTCTTTTTTATTGTTAGTCTTGTTTTAAAATCTTATGTCCTGAAAAGTCATTCTTCGGATTTCTCTGTTTCCTTTCCTTTTGCGGTATGCTCAGTTTTGATCTTCATTTCCGTCAAATTTTGTTCAATGAGCACCCGCTCTTGTTCTTTTGCACGAGCACCTGCCTTTCTTCTTCGGGGTCTCTGCCTGCTTCACCAACAAACACTATATCATGCGTGTGCAGAGATTCTTACTATTCTTTCTGTTCTGCACTGCCCCATTCGATCGTGCTTGGCTACCTTCCAATTCTTTTGACCCAACATTCTGAGTATTTGTTAGTTTCGTCATCGGGGTGAGCAAAATACTTCTTAACCTCAATCTTCTTGTTGCCTCTTGACGGGCACCATTCATCGATCTCTGTGCTTTAATTCTTTGGAGACTCAATGTTTACTTTTTACCGTCCCCACACTTTGTAAGCTCATTCTTGTCCTGTTTCGTCCTTCATTTTCTTGAACCAAACAAGGCATCATGGCTGGAATCCGCTTCTTGTTCTTGAGCTGTCTGACACCTATACTTCTGTCATCATCTTCATTCTATGCATTGTGAGGTCGTTTCTGGTTAGGGGCTCCAATAGTATCCGTAACCTTGTGTTTTGGATCTTACCCCTAAAGTAATACATGGAAATCTTTGTTGCTTTAACTTGTCAATTTGCTGATTGGTGTTCCACTGACGGGTATCATTTAGATTAACATACAAGATCTTGAAAACACAGCATAGGAGCTCTGGATATCATGTGCAAGAATGGCTTAGATTCAACCACTCGGTAATTCAAGGATGTGAAGTCTTCCCTGGTGACTCAGTTCATCCTCATGATTACCGGGTTGCTATAAAGTATTACTCTTTCTCAATTCTTATTACATGCTCTGCCCCAAAAAGGGTGGGTTTGTATGACCATTCAAGCGCAGAAATATTACTCTAGGAATAGAGTCCTGGGTGGTGCAAGTTTTAATTTTACCTATGCTATCGTTTTATCTCTTTTTCTTTCTTTTTCCTCTTTTCATCATTTTTCCTTTTTCTTTTGTTTTTTGTTGTTTTTTTATCATTATTTGAGGAAATCAATTTGTCACAGTCATTTGTCTTGAGGACAACGATGGAGCAAACAACACTGCCCCAAGTTACTCGGCATAGTCACGATTTGAAAATATTACCATCACTCATGAAGCTAAGGTTTCTTGAATTGGATGATGTATCTCCACCCTATCGCTTCAGCGGAGTGCCCCAAAATTTCCATACTCTTATCCGAACAAGCCTATTACCAGGTTTCGAGCATAGGAGTACTTTTTTATTATTATTTCCTCCTTTTTTATTTCTCATTTCTTTCTTTTTCTTTCTTCCCTTTTTCTTCAATTCTCTCCCTTTTTAATTCTTATTTTTATTTCTTTACTACCTAGAAGATTATGCCTAGAGTTTCAATTTCAAGCAACTCTACATGGTTGACATTTAGAGCTTTTTCGTCCTTGAACATCATCGAAAGAGTAATAATCTCACTTTGCTGACCAGAGTCTGGTGGGGAAGATCACACATCATCGTTGTCACGACATCTATCTAATGTCACATCTTGCAATTGATATCCAGTGTCCTACAACGGCGAGAAAATATCTATGTGCTTTCAAAAACATTATATGTTAAGCGAAATGTGTTCTCTGATGAAATAAAAAATCAACAAACATGCCCCATCACAAAAGATCTTTACCACATGGGGGCCACATGTAGTAGAGTTGATCCCTTGTATTACTTCAGGAAGGTATTTTAACGTGGAGACATCTCTGGCTTCTTCAGCACTATGTAGACTTGCCTCTCATCCTTGGTCTTTCACTACTTGATCAGCTCTTGTGTCAGGGTTCCATCATTGACCAGCTTCTTGATTTCCTCTAATAAAGGTCTACATTTTCTGGTGGGATGCCTCGGTGCCCCCATATGGAATTCGCATGTGCTACTCGAGTCAAAACTATGGGCATACGGATCAGGTGCAATCTTTATCGGCCTAGGAACAAGATAGTGACCCCTACCAAATGAGGCCAAATGTCTGAGATAGATGTTCCAAACACTTCCAAATTTGCGCTCGTCTGAGAAGTTTTCCTTGATGACCCTGATTTGTCAGTCTGTCTCCTTCTTTTACGGCTACGCGAACCTTGGAGATGACACTCATTTACCTCTCCATCCTTATCCATCTTATCTTCTCTTCGGTCCTTAGACTTTAGACCCAATTTTCCTTCTTTGATTGCATATTCTATCCCCTCTCCAATCGTCATGAAATCTTCGAATCTGTTTCTCGATTTCTCCAACATCACATTGAAGAAGGGAGAGAGAAGCGTTGCATGGAATAGGGGAGTCAACTCTTCTTCCGCTATAGGAGGTTGGACTTGGGTCGCCAAACATCGCCACCTTAGTGCATATTCCCTGAAGCTTTCACTTGGCCTCATTTTTTCATTCTGAAGAAACTGGCGACAGGGTGCTAAATCTAAAGCATATTTATATTGCCTCAAGAAAGCATTAGCGAGGTCACCCCATGACCTAACTTGGTTTCTGTTCAAAATACCACACTGTTGCGGGTCCCGTCAGGCTATCATGGAAGTGGTGGATCAATAATTCTTCATTCTTCTTGTATCCTTCTATTTTTCTACAGAACATGGTTAGGTGAATCTTCGGGCAGCTGGTTCCATCATACTGTGCAAATCCATGAACCTTGAAATCTGGAGGAATGACCAAATCAGGGACTAGGCAGAGTTCTCTCGTATTGAAAACATTTATCTTTCCTTTCTTCTTAAGCTCTTTCTCGATTTTTTCTTCTAACTGGTCAAGCCTCGACTCTTCAATTCGTTCCATTTTCTGATTAATCCTGCCATCAAACCCCAAGTATTAAATGATGAAGTGTCATACGATGATAGAATTATTAAACAATGCACAGGACGTGATGAAAATGCAATGCATGAATGCAATAAAGCATCGATTCCGCAAGTGATTTGTGCCTATAGGACATCTTTCATTCAGACCAAAAGGTTTCATTACATCTGGTATTAGGGTTTTACAGATAGTGGTGAGCCCTGGCACCTAATGTCTTGACCTCATTCAACAGTCCTATCAGCTTTCCTTCGCGGTCCAATGCTGGATCCATATTTTGGCTTATTGGTGCTGCTGCATCGGCTAAATCTGCTACCTGTTGAGCTACTTGCCGGGCTTGAGTCGTAACTATCTTCATGTCCCGGTCTTTCTCCCATATTGTTTGCTCAGCCTTTTGTAGCTGAACAGTCATTGCCTCAGCACGGATCTCACTGGTACGTAAAGCAGTCTCGATCCTCGCTATCTGTTCTTTGAGTGCTGCGTTTTCCATTTGAAAGGCTTGTGATTCATTCCTTTCCTACTGCAGACTTGATTTCAAGATATCTTCCATGGCCAGACTGCTTTCCAACTCACTTTGGAAAATGTCACGTTGGCCCTCAGCTTCTTCCAGCTTCTGTGATAATGATCTGACTTTATTCTTACTATTCTTGCATTTCTGCTTCCAGCGTTCTGAACCGTTCCTCAGCTGAATCATACCATTGACCCACTCTTCCGTGGTGTCACCCAGACCGAAACTCTTGAATTCAAAGTGCAGCTTCTGGTACTTGTCTTGTACATTCTTTAATTTCATGCTCAGATCGTGCCTCTCATGCTCGAGCTGGCCGCACTTGCGTGCAAGTTCATCTTCTGAGACGCTTTTATTCTTGACTCCTAACTTTATCCCGCTTGAGTGACCCACTTCTGTGTTACCCGAACCTTGGGTTGGGTATTGACCCTCTTTCGACTTTGTCTTTCGGGCAACGGCTGGCTGGCTGAAGAATCGGGGTTGTCCGTCTTCGAAACCCAAAATTCCCATTCTGATAAGATCTCGAACTCTGTCCTTCAGGGCCCTACAATTTCCAGTGTGATGACTCGAATCGCCTATGTGGTAGCCGCACCAGACACGACTGTTGTAATCCTTCGGATAAGGAGGTTTTCTTGGTACAGACTTCACTGGCTCCTTTCGACAAGTAACGGAAGTAACTCGGTGTATCTCATGGACATAGGATAATGCCTTCTGATGTCATTAGATTCTCGAACTTCCCCTGGTTTTGCCTCTGTTCTCTTGATATCTACCCCAGATATGCTACTTGTCTTCTTCTTGAGATTGATCACAAAGGGATTCGATTTGTCATATTTAACGGTGTTGTCTGTTTCGACATTCTGACCATTCTGTTCCATATTCTGCTCCTCGATCGAATCTTTTCTGAGTTCGACATGCTGTTTGCCTTTCATCATGGCATTCATTTGGTCCATCATCTCGGACATCTGCTTCTTTAGTTCTTGTATTGCATCTTGTTTGTCACCAGAATTGACATTGCTTACCGAAACTGTTCTGGAGTCCTTGAATGATTCTTCTTCGGCTGTCCCTGGTCTAGTCTCGGGATGGAACTCTAGAATTGGACCCCCTTCCTTCAGGTCAAAGAACCTTTGGTCCATCATGAACAATCTTCTATTATAGGAGAAATCACTCGGGAATCAATGCCCTGTGTAATGCGAATGCAATGATATGCAAAAACAAAGCAAAAAGAAAAACAAGTCAGTACCGGACAAAAATGATAAGTACGTAATAAGAGGGCAAATTAAATACGATAATCAAACAAGGCAATCCTATTTACATTCCATCTAAGACACCTAGGTTATCCGTATGGCTCTAACATGGTGGGTTTCTATGTGTTCTCTATATGCAGTTTTGGTTCTAGGAGGTACCCGAATTGTCCTCGATGTCCTCTACTAAGAGTAGCAAGGCCCCCGATCATCACCCATTATAGGCTCCTTTCAACCGGGTTCAATTCAGGGGGACTCATTCGCTTATGCCTGCACAAAGGAACGATATCCTTACGAAAGCATAAGGTACTCGAGCCCCGAAGGTACTTGCTAGGCCTACACGGGAGAACGATATCTCCACGAAAGCATTAGCGTTTTCCCCTCACTTAAAAACGGGTTTATATGCCAAATTTTAAATGCGTTAAAATAAACGCGCAATTTCAACCGAATATTAATTTAATAGTCACTTTAATCCGGAACTTCTAATATTATTAAAGCGGTAATTATTTGAAAAAGCTTGACTCTCTTTATTTTGTTAAAAACAAAAAAATAGTCCCTAGCGGAGTCGCCATCTGTAGCGATGTCCTTTTTCGCTAAAAAACGGGTTTTTTTGAAGTGTTTGTGATTTTTTTTTGATATAAAATATTTATTCCGTGAGGGTTTTAAAACCCGCATTTTATTTAAAAATTGGAGTTGCCACCGGCCACTTAGGTAGGCCAGACACCATAAAAAAACCAGAGATTTGAAAACTATTGGGTTCGGGAGTCGGTTACAGATGGGGAAGGATTAGCACCCCCACACCGCCCAAAATTGCTACTTTAATAATTACAGCTTTATTAATATTAGATTTTCCGGATTAAAGTGACGATTAATTTAAAATTCGGTTATAATTGCGAATAAATTTTAAAGGCCCCGTTATCCGAGAGTAAACGCCCAACCACTATCACTACGCTCGACATCGCCCCCGTTTACACTCGGATAAAAGGGCACCGCATTGACAATTTTATACCATTATGCTATCTTATAAAACATAAAAACATAAACAAACATTCATATCGACATGGCATTAAAACCCAAATACTATAATATAAAACAAAAATAATTAAAATGCATGAACATAACATCTCATGATGATAAAAACAAAATAAAACAAAATATGAACAAGAAAATGCTTGCTTCCAAAATTAGACTAATTAGTTTTAACATGCTTAAACACATTAAAATGAACCACAACTATAACATGCATAGCATAGACCTAAAAGGGTACGAAATTAACAAGTCAACAATACCACAAAAATACACTAAAACCCTTATCAATGACATAATTAACATGTAAAAATAACAACAAAGACATTACATATAACAAACAATATCATACTATCAAGTAACCTACAAAGAAGCGAAATGGACATAAAAACATGGTATTTATGAGACCAATCACACCATAAATTAATAATATCCTAACGTACAAAATGACCATAATAAGCTAACATGTAAACATGATATGCACATTAAGTTAAATATAACAACAAAAGACATATGTAATACAAACGATCAAATTAAAGCACAAAAATGATATAATACACGATAAAACATAAATAGACTAGGCGTGAATGAAACATATGTAAATATGATGTGCAACACAACACACTAAAATAGATAAAAGGAATAAAAGATATAAAAGTTTAAAGCATCAGAAGAACTAAAATGGAAAAGAAACAAAACCTAAAAATAGAAATTAAATAGTCAAAGACGTAATTAAGGACTTGATTAAAAACTGAATTAAACTCCAAAGGACCTATCGAGTAATAAACCCATGCGGCAAGCTCAAAGTGCAAGAAACAGAAACACGGAAGGACTTCGAAGGTATTTATGCCATTTAAAATCTGATCCAACTTAATTTCGGGGTTGAATTGAATGAAAATGAAATGCAGATGCTAATTTGAAACAAAAGTGGGATGCAAAAGCATGCGGTAAAAGAGAACAGGGATTGAAAATGCAATTGTGCCAGGGCCGAAAGTAAAAGCGGGAAAAAACAAAAAGGACCCCTCATGTAATTAAACCATTTAACTATCCAAAGGTTATTATTTGTTTTATAACCGGTAAAATATTAAACCTTATCCTAAAAAATATTCAGCCTCCCTCCTTTTCTCTCAACAACTCGACATCGCCGTTCACCCCTTTCATGTCCGATGTCGTCTCCGGCGGTGGCGGAACCCAAACCAGCTTCAGAAAAACTCTCCCCTCTCTCTAAAACCCTGGTATACGCTTAGACTT
Organism: Hibiscus mutabilis; assembly: GCA_019671005.1. NCBI lineage: Eukaryota > Viridiplantae > Streptophyta > Magnoliopsida > Malvales > Malvaceae > Hibiscus > Hibiscus mutabilis. Next base: position 25,478,849 of record CM033713.1, read on the forward strand.
TAGGGAAAACACTCCGATTTGCCTAGATCTGAAAAACCCGAAGCCCTTTTGAAAGAAAAAAAACCCTCATTTTCACAACCCCGACATCTCTCCTCTCGACCGATTCACCCTAGGAGTGGGCTTATCACCGATGCGAAGGAGGATCGACGGTCAGGGTAAGGGAGAAGATAAAGAGATGGATGTGTGGGGACCGTTCATCGGAGATCCTAGCCTCGGCCACCGTAAAAGGTGACCGGCCGAATCCGAAAAGGTATAGTCTTCCCTTTTTTCTTTTAGGTATTTGGTATTATTTTTTGGTTCGAATGAACATGCAAAAAAAAGAAAGAAGAAGCTACGTTTCGGGAAATTTTTTGTGTATTTTTAGATCTGGTAAAACCGGTACAAAAGAGGGTAGACCTCATTACATATATGCTATTTTTTCCTTTTGGTAGATCTAATAATAAAAAAAATTATCTTTCTGAGATTTGGTTGCTGATAATCTGTTCTTTTGCCTCTTTTGCACGTCTGGTGGTTGGACTGATGGTACGGCGGAGTGGTGCCGGCGTGGAGAGAGTATGGCAGCATCATCTTCGGCCAGATTCACTCACGGCCGTTGGATCAGATCTGATCCAACGACTATGATTACATGGGGAATGAACGGCCTGGATCGAGTCTTGAAATGCGCGAGGCTACCTCTGATCTTGACGCGTGGCCTCTGGGGAATCCAAGGAGTCTCACGCGTGTGGCATACGCGTGTGTGGGGAGCTGGCCGGCCCAAGCGTGGCCTTCACTCGGCATCTAGAAGGGCATCTTCCTTCAATCACGACCGTTGGATCAACATTAGATACAACGGACCTGGATCAGCTGTGCAAAAATATCCCAAACGTGATTAGGGTTAGATGTCTGATAGGGCTAGGGTTTTGGGCTCGGGTCATGTTATATATATTTTTGGGTTTTTGAAATATATTGGATTGGACTGTTAATTAATATTTGGGTTTTATATTTTAGATTTTATTTTTACATTAGTCCAATAATAATAATAATAATAATAATAATAATAATAATAATAATACGATATTACATACATACGTATACGTGCACATTCATATAAGTGTAACATACGAATACACATGCAAACATTAATTAATGTAACATACTAACATACATGCATACAATAACACACATGATAATCATGAATATCCACACATATTATACGTACAAACTATGCACTCGTAAGGAATGTAAATACATGCGCGACATACATACACCATATTACTTGCTAATGCATATACATGGCTTATAGTATACATGCACACATCACACACCCTATACGTACACTAATCATGCATATAAAATAAACATATAATGTAATATGTATACATGCAATAATAATTCCCCATTAATTATTATACTAATATATTAACAATATTTATAAACCGGATAAAAATGAGTGATTACAGGGTCTTTTCTTAACCTTTAAAAATTCGTCAACTGACGAAATCTAATAGTATCTTATTTTTCTTATAACCATTAGAGTCTCATTCATACTATTGAGGAGCTACACCAAGGTATACAAGCAATATATCAGTAGCATCATATCCTAGGGGCATGTACACTTTAACAAAATCATATTACACTCGGTTTAACCTCCGGATTCAACTAAACCTTTGCTATGATACCACTAAATGTAACACCCTCAACGTATATTTGATGATTTAATATACATTGAAGATGTTACTAAAGTTTATAACTAATTTCCTTGTAATTTTTTTTTCAACAAAATAGTTCAGTGGTTGGCCCTTTCTCAGTTTTCAAACAAAACTATGTCTAGAAACTGCAGCTAGTTTTGACCCTGAATTGGTTTGTAAAATACTTTAAGCAGTTACTAAAATGATGTTGAGAAATCATGATAAATAACAAGGAATTAAACAAACAAGAACACAGGATTTTAATGAGGTTCGGCAATATGCTTACATCTTCGGGAGCGATGAGCGGTTGTTTTTCTTATTATGAGATTGATAAAACAATTAAGTTACAAATATATCATATAAGAGTAACCCCCGTACAATTACCAATATACCTCGTACCGTATCGCGGGGACTTCACCCCCAAACCCACTTAATCCAAGCCCTCAGACTAACTCGAGAACTCATTTAATGGACATATGCTCTCACTCCCGCTCTGCTCCAGCATCTGTCATTTTTCTAGTATATGAGCCATACTTAACAAATCTCCACCTTGGCGAATATCATACCCCCTTAAGAGATTAACCTAGGAGTTTCTTACACATCAAAGCGGGTTGGGCTACCATACTTCTCTAGCAATTTCAAACATTCAACAAGCCCAAGCAATGCATGAACTTGTCAGTAGTAAATGGTTTGGTCAACATATCAGCTGCATTGTCTGTGGTATGCACCTTCTGTAACAATATCTCACAGATGCAATCAACTCTCTAATCTTATGAAACATCACATCAATATGCTTAGTTATATCATGATACACATGGTTCTTAGCCAAATGAATAACACTTTGGCTATCACAATGCAACTGAACTCCATCTTGCTGAATACCCAATTCCTTCACTAGCCCAATAAGCCATAAGGCTTTTTTGCAGCTTCAACTACTGCCATGTATTCAACTTCAGTTGAAGATAATGCCATAATAGACTGAACAATTGACTTTCAACATATAAGCCCTCCACCAAGAGTAAAAACATACACGGTTGTAGACCTTCTATCATCCAAATCACATGCATAGTCTGAATCCACATATCCTACAACCATAGGATCATTTTGCCGACTACCAAAAACAATTCCATGTCATACAATACCCTTCAAATACCTAAAAATCCACTTGACAGCTTCCCAATGTTGTCTACCTGGTTTAGACATGTATTTACAGACTTGACGAACAGCATGAGCTAAATCAGGGCGAGTACATACCATCGCATACATCAGGCAGCCTACAGCACTGCATATGAAACCTTTGCCATCTCTTCAATTTCCTTATCTGTCTTCGAGCACTTTTCTGAAGAAAGCTTAAAATGATTTGCCAATGGAGTGCTCATGGGCTTTGCATTACTCATCCCAAACCTGTCTAACACTTTCTCAACATAGCCTTGCTGAGATAACCACAGTTTCCTTGAACCTCTATCTCTGTGAATCTCCATTTTAAGAATTTTCTTTGCAGCTCCTAAGTCTTTCATGTCAAATTCATGGCTCAATAAAGCTTTCAAACCAACAACATCATGCATATTCTTCGCAGTAATCAACATATCATCAACATACAGTAGCAAAAAATAAAAGAACCATCATCAAGGTTTTTAACATAAACACAACAATCATACTCACATCGCTTGTAGCCAATCTGAATCATGTAGGAGTCGAATCATTTGTACCACTGTCTTGGAGACTACTTCAACCCATACAAAGATTTTTTTAACCTGCAAACTAGATGCTCATATCCTGATTAAGTGAACCCTTCTGGCTGCTGCATATAAATCTGTTCATCTAGATCACCATGCAAAAAAAGCAGTTTTAACATCCATCTGCTCTAAATGCATATCCCAACTAGCTACTAATGCAAGTACTGCCCTGATTGAAGTAAGCCTAACCACATGAGAAAAGATTTCATCATAATCAACTCCTTTATGCTGTGGAAAACCCTTTGCTACCAATCGAGCCTTAAACTTTCCCCCTCTTTTTCTGATACTGTTGGTTTCCTTTTATACACCCATTTGCAACCAATAGCCTTATTTCCTTCAGGAAGCCGAACTAGCTCCCATGTATGATTTTTCTGCAGAGACTCCATCACTTCAACCATTACAGCCATCCATTTCCCTTTCTCCGGACTAGTGATAGCTCATTGAAAAGTAGCTTGATCATCACTGCTAATGTGAAGTGCAAAAGACACCATATCTTCAAAACCCAATCTGCATGGAGCCTTTATATTGGTGCGTTTCTCTTCATTCCAAGAGCAGCTAAGAAAGGTGAAAGTTCTAATTCAATATCTGCATGGAGCCTTTAATGGATAGATGCTCTCACTCCCGCTCCAACATCTGTCCTTTTTCTAGTATATGAGCCATACTTAACAAATGAGAATATAATTCAGGTTGAAAACTATGTATGCTACCTAGATCCTTTCGTGTTTTTAAAATCACTATGTGATAAATGACCAACTAAGTATAAAACCGTTTAAAGCATCTTTCTAAAATTTTTAATTCTTCAAACTAAGTTATGATGCTAGATCATACGGAATAGCTACTTATTTAATATTTGTACATGCCCCACTAGACTAGGATGTGGTGATACTTACTGTTAGTACAAGCTAACTTGATCCAACAATGTGCAGCTTCTCTTTTGCTATCTAATCCGAAGTACCTACGTGTGATACAAAACACACGTTAAGTATAATTTAGTGAAACATAATCATAATAATATAAATAATAATTATAATAACACATCTCTGTAAGATGACAAATGATTTTCAATTGCAGTTGATATCATTTTATCATATATATAACTGCCTTACTTATATAGTTCATTTGACCAATATAATATTTAAATCACAAGATTTGATCTATCTTACCAGTCTTGTGTACATTAAGCTTTTTAGCTTAACTACTTGCATAATTGCATTTCAAGTATTATAGCCAAAGTATAAAATCAAGCCATCTGTAATGCAGAATTAGTCATGTATCATGACTATCTTAAGAGTTATGTCATTATTGTTCTATGTTCATCAAGTGCTCACATGCATAAAAAATTCTTCAACATAAACATGATTTCAATATGATTCATATCATCTATCAATTTTTTCATAGAATCATGACATCAATGGCTCATGATCATCAAGTAGTCGTGCTTTTATCACGTAATCATTTGCCTATCATATTCTTTAACATAGCCATACTTTCATCATGCAATCATTTGTATATCATTTCTTTTATCATAGTCATACTTCCTTCATGTAATCATTTGCATATCATTTCCTTTATCATAGCCCAAAGTACAAAATCATGTGAAGCTATAGTACGCGAGTCATCACGACATCGTAGTGTCTACGATGTCGTAACGTCTACATCACTGAAGTGACTGAAATGAGTACATACTCGAGGACACTCTTTGCTCCTCATATAAACGCACTTTTGTGCTATGTAACACCGTAGTGTTTGAACTGACTCCGTAGAGCCTTTCCTGACTCTGTAGAGCCTTTCCTGCACCGTAGTGCTTTTACGCGGCTGCTAGGACTCTATGGATATCCAACTATACCAAGGATTTTCATGTGGATCTATGGTATACGAGTCCGACACCGTAGTGTCTACAACGTCGTAGCGTCTGACGGTGAGTACATACTCGAGGACGCCCTTTGCTCCTCGCACAATACATTAGTGTTTTTCTCAGCACCGAAGTGCCTACATTATCTCAGCACTGAAGTGCCTACATTAGGACGCAGCTGCTAAGTGACTCTATGGATATCCAATTATACTAAAGACTTCACACTAGTACTTGGGCACTTTATTTCCTTATAGATCAATCATCATTGTTCATATAATAGGGCAATTCACATCCCATATTTCATCTTCAATATCCAATTCATCAAAATTATCAACCATAATTCGATAATGGGCATTTCATACCCAAAATCTGAAATTCGATTTATCTTAGATAAATCATTATTCCATATCCATGTATCACATATGGTATTTAATATTTCTTTGATCAACACATTTTCATTATTATCAAAGTTGACTTATTACAAGTCTTCTTCACATCATATATATAAACAGATAAAAATGCATTCATTCATCTCACATATATAATAAATAAATAAAATACACTCACCTGGGCCATTTATTAGCATGCCCCCACTAAATTATACTCGATCCTTCCTTCATAGTACCTCGAATCTTCTTTTGATTCGGATTTGACTTGAACTTTGCTTTAAAGCCTTCAGAATGCCTAGGGAAAATTTGTAAATTTTCCCTCTTTTCTCTCTTGCCTTTCGAAATGTGGGAAGAAGATGAACAAATTTTTGTTCATCTTTTTCCTTATTTATCTCATGTGTATTAATTAAATGAATTTCAAATTCATTTAATTTCTTGATTCCAAATAACCCTCCAACTAAAACTTATTTTCCAATTTGCCATTATGTAAAAATAGAACCAAATCTAGTTAGAATCCAACTAGAAATATTAAAATCTTCATAAAAATAATATTTATGAATTTTCCATGGCTTATGGAACTGTCCTTAAAATTTCAATTCGATCCGATTACCTGATAATCACCTACTACGATTTTCCATTTTTTCAAACTATCGGGTAAAATCTGAAATTCTCATAATTCTGACTTCCATAAATAAATATTGTTGACCTAAAAAATATTCCATAATTTTGTAAAAAATCAAAATCTTGAAATTTTGACACGGTCCAATATACTGATAATTTATCTGAAATCTTTATCGAATAAAATTCTCTTAAAAATCCTTTATCTGATATCCATACGAATAATATTAACTCGAGCTGATTTCTTTTTATCAGTCTCAATTACTGACATGAGACCTTCCAATAGGTCACACATCCTATGTCCCGAGCACACTAAACTTTGCAATTTGATCTAAATTCAATATCTTATACTGCATTTTTATTCCCGTAATTTATATTAGATTTTCCTCCATGATTTGTTTAATCCATGTACAGGATAAAATAATTACTGATAAATTCTTCAACACTTGGAAATGGCGTTTATAACCTTTTTCTATCATATGGTAAAATTTCATAATTTTTCAGTTCGATCTGGGTATCCAAATTCTACTTAAACTTTGACTATGATTTTCCCAATAATCGAAGTATCGGATAAAACCAGTAATTCCTCATACGATCCACACCTATAGGTGCTCTATCTATTTATAAAATAAAACACCTAACTTTTGGGAAATTACAATTTTGGTCCTTTAACTTTTCATATTTCCACTTCTATCACCCAAGTTTTAAAACTTATCATTTTGGTCACTAAACTTTGACCTTGAATTCCCATTCCAATTTTCCTTGGATTTTAACCAAATTTTGCGAGTATTCTATTTTACTCGTTCTCTATCACATGACACCTTAAAACCTCATAAACTTCTTTTCTACAGTCTATAATTGAGAAAATCCTAACTTTTGCATTTTTGTCATTTTAGTCACTAAGTAAGCTTTTAAGTCCTTATCTTAGTACTAAATGACCCTAAATTAACATAGCAAATTTTGGGGTATTACAAGGGTGATATTTGAGTGATCACCCGTGTACTTTTCCCTAATATTTGTGGTAAAATGTTACATAATATAATGTTGTTTTTGTGGTTAAGGCTTACCTTTTGCATCAAAATGTCTTGATTTCAAACCCCTTGAAGTGTATGTTTTTATTATTTTTCCTCCAGCAAAATGACGTCATTTTAGGACAAATTAGGCATCGAAACAGCCGCCCTAAATCGACATTGTTTTGAGTTAACGTCCCGTTAAAAGTTAACTGCGGAGTAGCATAAGTGAGTCGAAAAGTATAGTTTATCGTTAGATTTGAACATTTTTTTAAGTTCAATAGCATTTTTGAGTCAATGGTAATAGTTTATTGACATCTAGTGTAGTTTATCCCATTGGTAATATATGGATTTGAAAAAGTTAAACGGATGATCCTAGTTTTGCGGCTTATTTACTTAAATAATACCTTTATTTTAAGTATTTAACGAAACAATACCTACCCATTGAATAGTCCCAATAATAAAGGATGGCGTTGTTTCTTCTAGGTGATTTGAGTTCAAGCAGCGTAGTATACAAATGTGTGTGAATTTTATTAAAATTTAAAATCAAATTAAGACACTACCTAGTAATTGAATTAGAATGCTAAAAGAAAAGAAGTACCACCACCCCCAAATTATTTACGAAAAAAAACACATATTTCGACTACGTAGGAGAAAGACACACCATTAATATCATAAATTTTAAAGTGAATTTTCAATGCATATATCAATTACCATCAATCCTATGAGCTAAATAAATATATATATATTTTTGATTAAAATGTATCTTAAAGTGCTTAAAACGAAACACACAATACATATCAATGACACATATCGACACAAACGGTACATACAACAACACATGAATGGGTCTTTTCTTCTACTACTTGAGGAAAGTTAGCACACAAGACACATATGTAAGCCCACAAGACATTATATAAGTTAATGTGTGTAGACAATGTGAAATTCTTTGCCTTACGCACAAAAAGAGTAAACAAATAATAGTACACTCCGTTTTCTCTTAAAGCGGTGGTGGTTTGAGTTTGGTTTTTGTTTTAGTCTTTATTTCTTTTAGTTTTTGTTTATGTTTGATCAATTGATAACCCCCTTAGCCAAAAGAAGATGGTTGTGATCGACGAAACAGTTGAAAATCAACCCCCAGTTCGACCATATCATGTGCTTGTAGTAATCACTTGGATCATCTTCTTTGCAATATTGGATATAAATAGATTGTTTGATAAATATAAATTTTAAAATGGTAATAAAGTTAAAAGTAATAAAAATAAAATAAAAATGTTAAAAATATTATCCGTCAAGTGATAAGTAGGTCCTTATCTATTTAATATTTTCCACTTTTTGATTGGGAAAATTTCAAACAGATTATTTTAAGTTTAGATTATCAAACATACTTAAAATATTAAGTCACTTAAATTATTAGCTTTTAGTGAATTGAATTTCTCAATGAATTATCAAACATTCTATTGAATAGAATTAAAAAAATCAAAACTATTTGTAATCACTAATTTTTATCCGGGTTACATTAATATTATTAGTATATTATTTTAATATTATTATTTAATATTATTATTATTATTTAGAATTATTATTGTTATCTAAAAATTATAAAATTGATCATAAGAAAAAATAATAAAACTCATTTAAATTAAAATAAGTTCAGTCCATTATAAACTAAAACCCCAAAACAATTATAATAGGCTCGTTTGGCCCAAAGACAAGAAATCCTAATTAGCCCAAATGTGATGTTCTTTTTTTTGCGCAGCCAAATGAGAGCTGTTGGATCAAGTCAGATCTAACAGCCAGAATCAAGCTCGAGAGTCTCTTCAAATGCCGCGTGAATCCCACGCCCGTCCATTCGTCTCCCCATGGGCGCGTGCAGTAGACCGCCCAAGATCCTTCAGCTCTTACGTGCCACGTGTCTACATCTGATGCCCATCATGTCATCGTCTAAAAGCCATCTATTTCCAGACGAGATCACAATTGTTGGATCAGATCTGACGGCTTAGATCAAATCGACTCGAGCAAGACTCTTCACCTTCTGTTTTCTGATGCCACCACGTGTCATGTCAAGGGTCGCTCTTTCATGCAAACCGAAAAACGTCACGTCGTTACCCTCTCATCGGCTCTTCAACTATCGTGCATAACAAAAATATTAGAAAAAAAAGGGACGTCAGAACCAACGTCAACAACAGTATAGCAATTGAATGTAAACAAAGAAATAAAATATAAAAAAATGATGTAAAATCCATTATATTGAGTTTTTTTCGGATCAATCAATACCATGAAATTTTCGAAGGTATTCACAGTACTTTTTTGGCATATCACAAATGAAAAGGGAAGGCAACTAGAGTTGGAGTTTAACTTCGAGCTGTTTAGGCTTTCGGACGTCCTAAAATTTCCGATGATGGACGAACCCCTCTTTCGGTGATAAACTTTTGGTCTTTTAGACCTCATGGGGTGAATCGATGTAAGAACCAAGGTTCTGGTTTTAAAAAAAGGGCTCTCTTCGAATTTATTTTCTAAAGGAAAGGGGTGGTTTTGTTTGGTTTTCAAAGATCGGGTTTCAATTTTGGTTTTAAAAAAGAAAAGGGATTCGAAAAGATTTTTTTAGGTTTTTGGTGCCGATTAACGATAGCTAGAATGGCTAAGCCACCGTCAGAGTTTGGGTATGGCAGTGATTTTTGGAAATCTAGGGCGGTGGTTTCGTGATACTTGCGTTTGGGGGTCTTTGATCCTAAAAGACTAAATTTTCTGAGTTTCTGGTATTTATGAGAGAGAGGCAGAGGATATCAGGGTGTTAGAGGGAAGGGTTATCAAAATTCGCCAAAGGATTCAAATTCGTTCTAAAATATGAATTTTATAGTTTTCAAAAAAAAATTAAAATAGTTTAATATCATCATAAATTCCTCTGTGTTTTTGAAATAGCACCCGAAGCCCCTACGTATTTTAAAACCACACCCGTCGTCCATAGAATTTTGAATCAGTTCGCATTTTTGTATCTATTTCAGATTTAATCCGGTTTCCAGTGAGTTAATACCCCTTTTGGTTCCTTAAATTTCAAGTTTCTTCTCAATTTAGTCCATTCCAGTGGTGTAATCCCTTTGCCAGCCCTTGTTGTCTTTTTTTGTTGATTTAGCCCATGTTCTTCATTTTTTTTAATTTTAGTTGTCTTATATTTCTTTAATTTCAGTCCCTTATATTGCTTATTTGTGTTCACTTGTTTATTTTATTTGTTCGATATATTGTTTAAATTCGTTTTTTTGTTTGTATGTTTTTAATGTGTTGTTATATATATCATGCGTTTATTCATACATGCTTTCGGTTATTTGTTTTATTTGACCATATTCGTTTATACTTATATGCGTGTTTGTTTATTTGTTTATTATTAGTATTATATATGTATATTACTACGTATTATTTTAGCATATGTGGTTATTATTTAAATATTTTGGTTAAGTACTAATATTATATTTTTTTACATGGTTTATATTATTATGGTCCTCATATATATTATTATAAGTTTCCTACATTATATATATCGTTAATAAGTATACGTATTATGTAAAGTGTATCTATATTCTATACCTTTTATAATTTGGTTTCATATATAGCTACATGTATTATATGTGTAGTATTTTATATGTTAATATCTTTTTTATACTTGTTTTTGTATATAAAGCATTATGTTTTTATATATTTTCATTCCATTCGTATATTAATTATGCTTTTTGTAATTTACTATATAGTACATACGTATTATTATTTATTTCATCTTATCATATTTAAGTTGTTCATGCATATATTTATTTGTTTATACATATATTTGTTACATTTAGATTTAATTCTCAAAATTTTGGTATACTATTGGAGTGTCATCCTGGGTCTTCGGGCGTCATCTTTTTTGGGTACCGTAGATTGTGAGATTTTTATATTCGATCGTATGGCCATGTATGCATGCATTTTTAGGGATTAATAGTTAAATTAAGTCAAATTTTCCTTTTTCTTAATAAATACGATACGAACCCTTTAAGTACCGATTTTTGGGCGTGGTGGGGGTACAAACCTTTCCTCACTCGTAACCGACCCCTGAGGCCAGAACCCAAATTATTTTCTATCTCTGGTTGTTTTTTTGTGTCGGGTCTACCTTACTCAAGTGACTTGTGGCTACTCCAAGTCGAGTTTTTTCCAAGAATTCCCCCTCAATTACATTTTTTTATTAAAAACGGGTTCTTCATATGATCCCTGATTTTTTAGTCGGTACACTACTAAAGTTTATATTATAAAGAGTATATAATTGAAGTTTTCTTTAAAAAATTTGTATAAATAATATTTAAAGTTTTCCTTAGTATGAAATATGGAAAATAAGGAGAATGAAAAAAATCAAATAGTAAATATCTGTAATCATTTTCCTACTTTGAAGCTTAGTTAGTTAGTTATTGGGTTAACAAATTTTTTTTAAACCTTTTCATCCTTCATAGTAAGTGGAGCTTAAGTAACAAATAATAAAACTTTAAGAAATCTATATGAACTTTTATACTACTACATATTATCATTTGAATTTTATTTATTAATTTTGACTAAGTAATAGACTAATAGTTTAGTAAGGTTGTTTCTGTTGAAAAGTGGTTTTTTTAAAATAAAAATAATAATTTTAATGTCTCGATTGCTTCAAGTGAGAGATAATCTGATGGAGATTGAAGTGATGAACTTTTAATATTATTTTATTTATTGTTTTTTAAATGGCAAGAGTGATGAATCAATTAGATGCGCAAATGGGAATTGGATTTTTTATTGATTTATTCTCATTTTGAACTCAAACTTTTGAGGCATTATAATTTGTCTTACTTGCCATTGTAACAAAGAATGCATTACTTTTTTTTTGTATAATTTTCTCAACACCATTGGTGCTTTGAAATCTTGTAATAAAATTTTAAGGTACATATGAACATTGAATTGATACAAATAATTGGTACATATACTATAACATTTTTTAATATATTAAAATAATTGGTACGTATACTATAACAAAATTTTCAATCTGATATAATTTTTTTTTTCTTTCAATTCTAATGAAGTATTTCATCGTCAATCACTTTGCTCACTTTAATCACATAATCTGACGTGGAATTAATAGACACTATAATTTTTTTTTAAATAATTGTATTTACTTAAGGTATAAACAAGAATAATCAATATTTTATTGATTTTTTAAATTCGTCATGAGTTAGCTCGTGACTGGGCTAAATCTATCATTGTTTGCATTCATTCCCAACATTTTCCACAATCAAAGTTGAGCAAGAACAAAGCATAAACATAAAAATTAGACCTGGAATCCAAACGCGATTTCTCTAACTCAGTTGGTAGCTTGTCTTTTCCAAGGTGTTTTCTCGACTCAACTCACTTATATTCGCCACTCTCAAGCTCACAAGCTGCAATCAACTTCATTCTCAACTATAGAGGTCGAAATGGGCACCCGCCAAAGGTTTCCAAAAAACTCTCTTTTTTCCTTGATTCGCCCCCCTTAATTATTGGACAAAGCTAGGTACAACACCTTAATTTAAGGCTAAAAACGACCAACCTAAACTATTAGAAAATACACAACCTAACTAAAATGTTATATTTTCGATAATATTTTAAGTTAGTGAGTTTTTGACGAGTTTCGAAACTTAATTTGTGGTTATATGAAAAGTTTTAAAACTTGTGCCGTTTTGGTTGCGTGATAACATATTAGGTTATGTGTTTTTTAACATTTTAAGTTATGCCGTTTTTAGCCGTAAATTAAGGCGTTGTACCCTTTTAATTATTCCCTCCTTATGCCTTTTATAGTCAGGCTTATTAGGGTTAAATCCATCAATCAATGATTGATTTATCCTAGTTTAGAGGGGAATATTTTTATTGGCTTAAGGTATCATAAGCTCTTGAATTTTTGAAGAAAAAAAATCAATTAACCTTTTGAACTTTTTTTTTCATCCAACTAAGCCTTTATACTTCAAAATTTCATAATTCACCCATTTGACCAACGTTGACAGTTAAATCTAATAGTTTGTTTTTAATCAAGTGGTGCAACGTATCGTGTTACAATGTTATCACCTGGCATTTTTAATTTTTTTAATTTTATTTAAAAATTCTTTAAAAGTTCTAACAATTCTAAAAAATATATTAAAAAATAGTATTCTAAAAAATTTGTAAATGTCACATGACAAAACGATAGTGTTTTATGTGTCAGTAATATCTCAAGAAAAGAACTGTCAAAACTTGATGGTCAAAATTAGTTAAAAAGCTTAATTGATTCAATTTATTGATTCGAAACTTAATTAGGTGCAAAAAATTCAGTGGCTTAATTAATTTTTCCCCCAAAACTTCAAGGCTTCAACCACCCTTAAAACCTATTTTTTTCACGTACGTGTGAGGGGATCATCTGCTGAGTATATTGAACAATTGTCTGGGTGTTTGTCGTCTTCTTCCCAGGATTGTCATGGCAAATGCGCTTGGGAAAATCTTCTGAACTGCTTTGGCAATTCTTCCTTTTCTGTCATCTTCTTCAGCAAACCTGCAATCCATCCACGAGGAAACCACTTTTCCATGAACATCAAGGATAAAATTATAAAACAGTTAAGTACGAGACAAAGCTCTAAAATATTGATGCAATTAATAAAAATGATGATGAATATACTTAAATACAAGCAATTAACTACGGCTAAAAGGTATGAAATATAACTTTTTCAAGAGTTATCAAGGACCAATACTCAATTTGCTTGCTCGTCCAAAAAGGTATTTTTAAATGATGAATCTAAGGGTATATTTAGAAGATGAATTTTATTTTTTATTAAATGTTAGAATTTTAAAAGAATTAAGGGAAACTATCTAAATAGTACCTCACCTATTCCCGCATTACTGTTTTGGTACCCCAACTATTTTTTTGAAAAAATAGTACCCAATGTTACGTTTCGTTTTTATTTTGGTACCCCGCCGTTAAAAAATTAACAGCATGCTAACTAGGAGAAAGAAAAGCACGCATGCTGACAAGGAGAGAGAAAATCACATGTGGCAGACTGCCATATCATTTTCTCTGTAACGGCCCAAATTTTGGGTTAATATTTTGGACCTAGGATCCGAGTTTAGATCTTTTAAGTGGGCAAATTAATTGAAAGAAATTATTAGTTGAAGCTCGATTTAAGGAAATTAAGGACTTATATGGATAATGGATTGAAGGTTGAGGGCTTAGGTGTAATTTACCCAACTTCACCCTAAAGCCAAGTATTTAAAAGAGATGGGTGTGGGAAGATAGGAAAATCATATTTTTTCTCTCTCTCTCTCTTCGTTTTTCCCTTTCTCTTTTTTCTCTCCTCCATCAAGTTTCATGTTCGATTTACCGCAACGAAAAGTCTATTGTCGACACCTCCTACGACATTGTGTTCACCTCACCAAGATGAGTCGGCCGATGGTCATGGTGTCGTCGTCGGAGGGGTGAGAGAGAAAAATTTTTGGGTTTTCAAGACGGAGGGGTTCGAGTGTTCAAAACAAAAATCCGAGGCCACCATTGGAATCAGCATGGCCGAAAATGTCGAACTAGAGCTTGACGACCGATTCCCGTAGCCAAAAGTCGTCGCACGCGCCACTGCCTGCGCGTGGGCGTGCTCCAACAGCGGTTGGAGCTATCCAACCGGTCCAGATCGGATCCATCCAGCCGAGCTGTCGTTGACCAAGCTAACCGATCCGTTGAGTTTTTTCAGGAGACCCTACCCGTGGGGTTTCTCGATGTTCTAAGTTCATTAACGCAGTCCGTTTTGCCAAATTTAAACTCGTTAAGCTATTTTTAAGCGTTTGGCCTTGTGGATTAGTTAGTGGATGAGGTTAATTAATATTTGTGGTATTCGTATGTTTATAAGGATTGTTCGGGCTTGAATATCGGATCAAGAGTGGTTAAGGAGCTTAAGTAAGGATTTATCGATAATCGTTTGAGGTTAGTACACCTCGAGCTCCTATTGTTTTATGAGCATCATAAATGTGATTGCCTTGCTTGTTAGTATATGCAAAATAGGTAGACAATGAATATGCATGTTTGGAGACTGATAATATGAGACTTGATATTTGTATGAGGCTTGATGATGTTGCAAATATGATGAGACTCGTGGAGGCTTTAGAGACCGTGTATGGTCGATTAAGATGCTCACATGATTACTTGATGATTGTTTAATTGATTGATAATTGTGATGTGTTGTATGTTTGCTCGAATGGATTGACATGATTCGATGAGAATTATTCTTAAAGGAAAAATACTCGATTAAATGATTATGAAGCCGTTAATTAGTATTAATTGAACGTATGTGTTAGTAAACAAACCCCAATGACTTTCATAAGCTTTAAGAATTGAATAAAGTGTTATAAAATCGTAATATAAGAAAATGGTACGAACCCCTATAAAAGGTATCGGTACAAGCTTTGGTCGTACCGACATGCGATTAAGGACCGTATCAATACGGGTCAACCCATATCAGTACTTGTGGAAATCTAAGATTTCCAGTAAGCAATATCAGTATCGGTACAAGTATGAGTACAAGTACGTAATAGTACCATATCGATACTTGTGTTCGAGTACCGATACCCATTGAACGGAATAATTTATTATGCTAATAAAAATATTGAGATTGACATAGAATATTAATGAGATAATATAAATTAATGAGATAATTAATGTGAATATTAATGTAAACTTCCATAATGTATTAACAAGTTGGTAAACTTAAATTGGGTGACTTGCTATAATAGCAACCATAGGAGATCTTTTGTGGATCGAATTATACTGCGTGACATATGGTAATTGTGTGGATGTTGTGTGCTGTTTACACACTCGAGTGGTTGAGTCACCTTTGATTGATAGGATCCGGATACCTAGAGAAAGAGTATTGCAACACTATGGTTAGAGATGCTGAATGTATGTTTCTGACGCTGTATGACACCGAGTCTCATTCGATGATACTCGAGGAGAGATGCCGAGTATAGGTGTACGTTTCTGAGCCTGTGTGACAATGGGCCTCGCTCAAAGTGTACGTTTCTAAGGCTTTGTGACACCAAGCCTCACTCTAGGTTTGTGGTATGACTTTGTGTACTTTTGCTCAGATGATCTGGTGAGATCCCGAGTAAGGTTGGGCCTTGTTTGCCACGTATGATGATTGTTGTGATGAGAGCATGTGTTTAGGTGACTAGTGGTAGCGCCACGTATTTATTTATCTCTCATTATTGCTTGTACTAGCTTGCATGCTTATGTTTATGATTCGCATGAAGTATAGTAGAATAGATGTGTACCACTAAGCTTTGTAAGCTTAGCGCACGTTGACCATCAGATCACGGGATCGAGGAGCACTACCAGTACGAGATTCTAGCATGTGGTGATTTCTATAGTACGGTACTTGTGTTTAGTATGTTGTGTATTCGTAGGACCTTATGTGATGAAGTATGTAATCCTTATTTTTGAAATTATATTAATCAAATCGAACGTTCAAATGTTTTAAATTTAAATTGGAGATCATTTATACCATTTTGATTATTTATTTATATTTTTAATTGTTGGCTATAAATATTTGAGAAATACCTTATTGGGCTAAACCTTGTTTGAGAAATTTTATGGTTTTAGGTTGGGTTTGAGGCCCAAATATGACATCCGGGTTGAGGGTGTTACATTTAGTGGAATCAGAGCTTAGGTTTAGCCGGTTTTAGGAAACCTCGGGGTGGTATAGGTGTTTTAGTAAAGTGTAGTGAATACAAGCCCTTAAATTAAGTTCGTACTCCTTATGACTGGAACCTTGATGCTATCCAGCCGGTCCAAACCGGATCCATCCAGCCGAGCTGTCGTTAACCGAGCTAACCGATCCGTTGAGTTTTTTCAGGAGACCCTACCCGTGGGGTTTCTCGACGTTCTAAGTTCATTAACGCAGTCCGTTTTGCCAAATTTAAACTCGTTAAGCTATTTTTAACCGTTTGGCCTTGTGGATTAGTTAGTGAATGAGGTTAATTAATATTTGTGGTATTCGTATATTTATAAGGATTGTTCGGGCTTGAATATCGGATCAAGAGTGGTTAAAGAGCTTAAGTAAGGATTTATCGATAATCATTTAAGGTTAGTACACCTCGAGCTCCTATTGCTTTATGAGCATCATAAATGTGATTGCATTGCTTGTTAGTATCTTCAAAATAGGTAGACAATGAATATGCATGTTTGGAGACTGATAATATGAGACTTGATATCTGTATGAGGCTTGATGATGTTGCCAATATGATGAGACTCGTGGAGGCTTTAGAGACCGTGTATGGTCGATTAAGATGCTCACATGATTACTTGATGATTGTTTAATTGATTGATAATTGTGATGTGTTGTATGTTTTCTCGAATGGATTGACATGATTCGATGAGAATTATTCTTAAAGGAAAAATACTCGATTAAATGATTATGAAGCCGTTAATTAGTACTAATTGAATGTATGTGTTAGTAAACAAACCCCAATGACTTTCTTAAGCTTTAAAAATTGAATAAAGTGTTATAAAATCGTAATATAAGAAAATGGTACGAACCCGTACAAAAGGTATCGGTACAAGCTTTGGTCGTATCGACACGCGATTAAGGACCGTATCAATATGGGTCAACCCATATCAGTACTTGTGGAAATCTAAGATTTCCAGTAAGCAATATCAGTATTGGTACGAGTATGAGTACAAGTACGTAAGAGTACCATATCGATACTTGTGTTCGAGTACCGATGCCCATTGAACGGAATAATTTATTATGCTAATAAAAATATGGAGATTGACATAGAATATTAATGAGATAATTAATGTGGATATTAATGTAAACTTCCATAATGTATTAACAAGTTGGTAAACTTAAAGTGGGTGACTTGCTATAATAGCAACCACAAGAGATCTTTTGTGGATCGAATTATACCGCGTGACATATGGTAATTGTGTAGATGTTGTGTGCTGTTTACACACTCGAGTGGTTGAGTCACCTTTGATTGATAGGATCCGGATACCTAGAGAAAGAGTATTGCAACACTATGGTTAGAGATGCTGAATGTATGTTTCTGACGTTGTATGACACCGAGCCTCATTCGATGATACTCGAGGAGAGATACCGAGTATAGGTGTACGTTCCTGAGCCTGTGTGACAATGGGCCTCGCTCAAAGTGTACGTTTCGAAGGCTTTGTGACACCAAGCCTCACTCTAGGTTTGTGGTATGACTTTGTGTACTTTTGCTCAGATGATCTGGTGAGATCCCGAGTAAGGTTGGGCCTTGTGTGCCACGTATGATGATTGTTGTGATGAGAGCATGTGTTTAGGTGACTAGTGGTAGCGCCACGTATTTATTTATCTCTCATTATTGCTTGTACTAGCTTGCATGATTATGTTTATTATTCGCATGAAGTATAGTAGAATAGATGTGTACCACTGAGCTTTGTAAGCTTAGCGCACGTTGACCATCAGATCACGGGATCGAGGAGCACTACCAGTACGAGATTCTAGCATGTGGTGATTTCTATAGTACGGTACTTGTGTTTAGTATGTTGTGTATTCGTAGGACCTTATGTGATGATGTATGTAATCCTTATTTTTGAAATTATATTAATCAAATCGAACGTTCAAATGTTTTAAATTTAAATTGGAGATCATTTATACCATTTTGATTATTTATCTATATTTTTAATTGTTGGCTATAAATATTTTTGAGAAATACCTTATTGGGCTAAACCTTGTTTGAGAAATTTTATGGTTTTAGGTTGGGTTTGAGGCCCAAATATGACATCCGAGTTGAGGGTGTTACATTTAGTGGAATCAGAGCTTAGGTTTAGCCAGTTTTAGGAAACCTCAGGGTGGTATAGGTGTTTTAGTAAAGTGTAGTGAATACAAGCCCTTAAATTAAGTTCGTACTCCTTATGACTGGAATCTTGATGGTGTGTCCAATGTTGTAACGCTAAGATGGTTATGATCATGGTCGAGAGGGCCTAGTTAAGTGTTGAATTGCTCATAGGAGCGATTTTAGGGGCGAGGTTACCTCGAACTGTTGAGATGCGAGTTGGGTTAATGTTGTCAAAGTTGAGGATGTGTCATCTTCTCGCCACCTAAATGGTGTCTGTGTTGTGTGTTGTAGTTTTTCCAAAGCCTTCGGATACGTTATGAAAGTTTGAGGCAAAAAAATCTTCATTATTATACGTGAATAAAATTTTTGATGCGGGTACAGATAACCCACTTCCAAAATCGATCAGTGGATGCATGTTGGTTGGAGGACCATTTGTTCACTTAAAAAGAGTCTCGTTGATACTTGGGAAGTATTATTTCCCTTTTCAAGAGCAATTCTTAGAGATGGCGGATTTGGGATCCACTAGTTCATTAAATGAGACCGAAGTTAGACGTTCTACAGGTTTGATAGAGCTACCTTCTTGAGATTTGTTGCACCTTGGAAATTGATTTGATTAATCAAGTGCGACGCTAGCCTGTAATGTCGAGAGTTATGCTCGAGGCTTTGAGACCTCGAAGAAACCCAACCTTTGGTAATGAGAATGTTGAACCGTTGTCCTTGTACCGTGATTTTTGTAGTGGCCGTTTAGAGAATAGAACAACAGGGTTGTGAGGCATGTTTGATGTTTGGCAGATGCCAATGTATGTAGTTCAACGCTTAAGAGCTTTTAGACTGTTAGAGTTTTTGTTTATGCTTCTTTGATAAGTCGTCAAGACTTTCTCCCTGACAAGAACATGAATAGATGTTGAGGTAAGGCCTAGCTGTACGTCGGTGCCCATCACCCTTATTAGAGGATACCAACCGAATTAAGCAAGTTAGAAATTTAGTTATGAAGGTATAACTTGAACGCGGTTTCTTTTGTCTGAGTGTTTTTCCCAAGGGAGAATCGGGCTTGTTTGCTAGTAAGAAGTTGGTTCATTGAGGTAATGCTTAAACCGTTAATAATTTGTTAAGTGATAGTGAAAGACTGTTACTTATTTCGTAAGATGGATGACTCGTTTAACCGATTGTGAAGTATCCATGTGTTTTTCCATGATTGATACTAAAATGAGATGTTTACGGTTAAAATGTTGGAGTCTAGTAAATTCGAAATAAATTTTTGAATGAGGATTTCTATCTTTAGGCGTGTCGTGGTAGCGTTTGATGTCTACAATGATGTTTGAGGTGTTTCAACGATGATAAGTCGGGGTCGCCATGTTGTCTTTCTCATACAAGTTGATGCTTTGCGTGACACGTATGAATGTATAAGGAATATGGAAATATAAGTGTTAACAAGATAATTACCTAAATGACTTTATGTATGGGAGAGGTTAGTTACCGTGTGATTAGTTAAGGATGCAAGGGTTTGAGACTTTATAAATTATTTTGATTGTATCATAGTATCCTTGAGGCGAACTGAGGAACATTGGTGAAGATCCAAGCTGCGTGCGACCATTTTGTTATGACAGTGGTGCTGACTCGATTAAAGTCCAATAAGATTTCGAGGTTTTTGAGGATTTTTTTATTTTGTCAGGAATGTATTTTTGAGCTAGAAGTGGAAAGGTTGTGTTCATGCCAACAGTATGAAATTTTAGGTAATTGATCTTTAAGGAAATTTGAGATTTGGACAACGACGTGAGTCGAAGTAATTGATAACTGATGATTGTGTGATCGATCACCACCTAAGTAAGGTAAACTTGATAAGTGATGGATTGTACGAAGTTAGTTTGGGTTAAAGCATCATGTTGCCCATGTAGGGCGATCAAGGATCGTAAGCGATAGTCGTATAAGGGTGTATCGATGCTAGCTTCATGCGGTACTGGTACTCAATTTACTTGGTATCGATATTGATCGGTCAGTACTGAAACATGTGTGTTTCTTTAGTTAAGCTATGAGTTAAGGATTGATTTGCTTTGGAAGCTACGAGAAATAGCATTTGATTGTAATTAAGAGGATACGATGTTATGATTAAAGTTAGGTTTGATGGTTTCTGATGGACTTTGATATCTTGTTGTGGATGTCTTAGAGAAAGATATATCAAGGCAAGGGATTCTTCCTGTATAGTACAGTGGTTAGTATATGGTGAATTTTGATAGCAATAGTTTGTACCAAACTTTCGTCGCGTGTTTTGGGAGACAATGCGGAGTCGTGTGTTTGAGATAATGATAAGTGGTTGAGTTGCCATCGATTGGGAGTCTAACATCAAGTTCATCAGAGTTGTTGTGATGCTTTGATGTTCCTTATTGGAAATTAAATAGATGATCGTGGATCTTGTAAAGGATTGGTGAGTGTATAGTTTTGATGGGATTTCGTTGAGTAATGATATTTCCTAGTAGGTACCTTATGTTATTTTTAACAAATGTGAGATCCAGATAAAAAGTCTACTTGGATTGGTTGTGGGTTGGGTTGTACGACACTACAGTGTGTACATGTTACCTTTTGACACGAGATTCAGGGTTTGTAATAGAACCTTATCCCTTGGTGAGATTTTATGCGTTAATAGATTCGAGTGAAGGTACAAATGAGGTGTTTTTTATACACTCTATAGTTTGGAATGTAAGACTCTTGCTTGATCGAGTTAATGAGAGTTGCATTAATTATCGTTTTGATATAAAATGTGTTGAGATCTAAGGTCAGTCTTGAGACATATAGAGAAGTCTTTTGCTTTCAGAAGTCTTGTATCGGGCAAGCAATGATATTGGTAAGGGACGCCATCAGAGTTAGAGTCTCTTTTAGGGAGTCACCACGAGAGGAATCATTTCGTTTTGGATGAAATGGCTGTTGAATTGCTTGTTATTCTGGATCTTACAAAGTTGTAGAAAGATTTTGTTGTGCAATAACTTTTGGATTCTACAAGATAAGTTAAGTTTCTTTAATGACGTTTTTGTGTGATGTTTTTGTCAAGGTACCATTGGGTTGTTCCATGGCTTAGGTTATGTGCCAAATATTGATGGATATCTTTAAAACAAATGGTCAGTTGAATTAGGTTTGTACCATTAGAAGACAAGGGTCATGATTGATAAGTGTTGTGAGAGATCAGAGTAGTTTAATGGGAAATCTTTGAGGATGTCAAAGGGTTATAAAGGTTTTAGCATCTTCTATGGTTTACCGATATAAATTTTGAGGACAAAATTTTCTTTAAGGATGGGAGAGTTGTAACGACCCAAACTCTGGGTTAATATTTTGGACCTTGGATCTGGGTTTGGATCTTTTTAGTAGGCAAATTAATTAAAAGAAATTATTCGTTGCTCGATTTAAGGAAATTAAGGAATTATATGGATAATGGTTTGAAGGCTGAGGGCTTATGTGTAATTCACCAAATTTCACCCTAAAGCCAAGTATTTGAAATTATGTGTAAAAAGAGGAAAAATTAGATTTTTTCCTCTCTCATCCTCTTCATTTTCTTTTTTCTTTTCACTTTCTCTTTCTTCTCTCATTTTTTCTCTCATCTTCCATCAAGTTTTATGTTCGATTTACCACCAAAATAGTCCATTATCGACACCTCTTACACCATTGTGTTCACCTTCTCGAGACGAGTCAATCGGTGGTCGTGATGTCACCGTTGAATAGGGTAAGAAAGAATAAGTTTTAGGTTTTCAAGAAGGAAGGGTTCGAGTGTTCAAAGCTAAAATCTGAGGTGACCATTGGAATCAGCATGGCCAAAAATAGCAGACTAGAGCTCGTCGGCCGACTTTCACCGCTGAAAGTAGTCGCATGCATCGTCGTCTGCGTTTGGGCATACTCCAACAGTGGTTGAAGCTATCCAACCAGCTGGGTCAAGCCGATGGGCCAACCGCCAAGCCGATCTATCAAGCCAGTCCAGATTGGGTCCATTGAGCCAAGCCACCGTTGACCCCGAGCTGAGCCACTATTGGCCGCGCCATTGACTTTTTTTTGAGACCCTACCTGGGGGTTTCTCAAAGTTCTGAGTCCGTTGTTGCGGTTTATTTTGCCAAATTTGAACTCGGTAAGTCATTTTTTACGCGCTTAATCTTGTGGATTATTTAGTAAATAAGGTTAATTAATATTTATGGTATTCATATGTTTATGAGGATTGTTCGGGATCGAATACTGGATTAAGAGGAATGGTTGAGGAGCTCGAGTAATGATTTATTGATAATCACTTGAGGTTAGTACACCTCGAACTCCTAATGCTTTATGAGTATAATAAATGTGATTGTCTTGCGTGTTAGTATCTGCAAAATAGGTCGATGACGAATAAGAATATTTAGAGACCGATAGTATGAGACTTGATATCTATGTGAGGCTTGATGATATTGTGAATATGATGAGACTCGTAGAGGCTTTAGAGACCGTGTAGGGTCGATTGAGATGCTCACATGATTACTTAATGATTGTTTGATGGATTGATAATTGTAATGTCTTGTATGTTTGCTCGAATGGATTAAAATGATTTGATAAGAATTATTCTTAAGGGATAAATACTTGATTAAATGATTATGAAGCTAGTAATTAGTATTAATTAAATGAATATTTTAGTAAATACACTCCAATGAATTTCATAAGCTTTAGGGATTGAATAAAGTATTATAAAATTATAATCCAAGGAAATAGTACAAACCCGTGTGAAGGGTATCGGTACGAGCTTTGGCCATACCGGTATACGATTGTGGGTCGTATCTGTACGAGTCAACTCGTATCAATACTTGTGGAAATCTAGGATTTTCAGTAAGCAATATCAGTATCAGTATGAGTACCGGTACGGAAGAGTACCATATCAATACTCGTGTTCAAGTATCGGTACCCACCGAACAGAATAATCTATTATGCTAATAAAAAGATAGAGATTGACGTGGAATATTAATGAGATAATATGGATTAATGAGATAATTAATGTGGATATTAATGTACACTTCCATAATGCATTAACAAGTTGGTAAACTTAAATTAGGCGACTTGTTGTAATAGCAACCATAGGAGATCCTTAGTGGATCGAGTTATTTTGTGTGTCGTATGGTAATCGTGTCGATATTGTGTGCGATTTGGATGCTCGATTGGTTGAGTCACCTTTGATTGATGGGATCCGAATACCTAAAGAAAGAGTTTTGCAACCCTGTGGTTAGAGATGCCAAATGTACATTCCTGATGTTGTGTTACACTGGCTTTATTTGACAATACTCGATGAGAGATGTCGAGTATGGGTATACGTTCCTGAGGCTGTGTGACACCAGGCCTCACCTAGAGAGAGTGTATGTTTTCGAGGCTGTGTGACATTGTGCCTCATTCAGAGTGTATGTTCCCGAAGCTGTGTGACATCGAGCCTCACTCTAGTTTTGTGGTATGACTTTGTGTGCTTTTTCTCAGAGGATCTAGTGAGATCTCGAGTATGGTTGGGCCTTTTGTGCCACATATGATGATTGTTATGATAAGAGCATGTGTTTAGGCGACTAGTGGTAGAGCCACGTGTTTATTTATCTCTCCTTATTGCTCATACTATTTTGCATGCTTATGCTTATGATTAACATGTAGTATAATAGAGTAGATGTTTAAACTAAGCTTTGTAAGCGCAACACTCAGAATCATTATTTTTGTGCTTAGGTTGATCATCGAATTGTAGGATCGGGGAGCACTATTAGTACGAGATTCTAGCATATGGTGATTTCCAGAGTACGTTACTTGTGTTTAGTGGGCTGTGTATTCGTAGGACCTTACGTGATGGAGTCTTAATCCTTATTTTTGAAATTGTATTAATTAAATCGAATATTCAAATATTTTAAATTTAAATTGGAGCTCCATTGTACCGTTTTGATTATTTATCTATATTTTCAATTGTTGGCTTTAAATTTTTTAAGAAATACCTTATTAGGCTAAACCCAGTTTGAGAAGTTTTATGGTTTTTGGTTGGGCTCGAGGCCCAAATTTGACATCCAGGTCGAGGGTGTTACATTCTCTCTCCTAGTCAGCATGTCACGTGTTTTTTTTATGATTTTAGTCGACATGGCATGTTGATTAGGAGAGAGAAAATGACCTGGCAGCCCACCACACGTTATTTTATCTCTCCTAGTCAGTCTGTCGTTATTTTTTTAATGGCATGGTACCAAAATAGAAACAAAATGTAACATTAGGTACCATTTTGCCAAAAAAATAGGTGGGGTACCAAAACAAAATCATGAGTAAAGGTGAGGTACCAAATATGTAATTTTCCCAAAAATTAATTGCATTACATATCTTAAAACTATGAGCATCAATCTAAATTGGTTCCCAAATTTGAATCCATCTCTTAATGTTATTTTCTTTATTTTTTACTAACAAGAAATAATATAATGTATATATAAATTGTTGCCATTTATAACCAAAGATTAACTTTGATCCGGTGGTTAGTTGTCCCATTTTTCCTCTCTATCCCGGGTTTGAGTCTCCTATTCTTTATCTTCTTCTATTTTTTTCAAACATATCACCATCTGGTTGGAAGAAACAAATATTAAATTATTCTAATTTAAAATATGACTAAATTGATAGGCTGTGTAAATAATAAGATTTAATTTTTTTGAATTAGGATTAAATTGATTAAGTATAAATATAAAAGACTAAATAAGCGTTTATACAAATTTTTTAACAGACACGTCACCCTCTTAATAATAATTAACGGCTTAGTGATTATTTTATAAGAAAAATAAATATTTAATAACTATTTGTAATATTTAAAAGTTGAATGATTAAAATAAATATTAAAAAAAAACTAAATGAGCGCTTCTTTTTTTTTGTTCTCATGTTATCATCATTCATATGACATGATTTTTCCACTGCCATAAAAATGGAATGCCCTTGGTTAGGAAAAGAGAGGAGGCATTCTTTATTTTCTCGTCATTTATCGGTAATATTTTAAATAGTTTACAGAATATATTGGCTTTAAATGGAAGTATTATCATCAGGACAGTTTGGCCGAGTGGTCTAAGAAGCCAGATTTAGGCTCTGGTCCGAAAGGGCGTGGGCAAAGCAAGCTGTCATAAGTTTTTCTAATCTCCATTTGACTCTCTCCTCTCCAGCCATGTAAGCAAAATCTCGACGATGCACATCAATGCCAGCTACGAAACTTGGTTCAATGCAAATTTCATTTTTTTTGTGTGAAAAAGGAAACTTTTGAATATAGATCATGGACGGTCATTGCCTATTGCTTTTTTCATAGCAACATTTCATGTATTATATTATTTTCAACAGTTATTCCACTTCAATTTCAAATTAGGTTAGAGACATTGTCAAATTTTCAAGAGCATGTCCTTAATGGTTTTATAAAGGTTTCGTTGGAATTTTATAATGGATTAGGTTCTCTTGATAAGTGCAAAATTCTGCAAAAGCTTTTGACAATGCTAGAACAACTCAATAGTAAATAGCCTAATTCATTAAACCCCATACGTATAAAACTGCCATACCATACCTAAAAATAATTGCAGAGTACATTAAAACTTTGAGATGTTTATTTGTTGTTTCTTTTCCCTCAACCTAATCTCCTACATATATTCATCGTTGCCTGATCCTTTCAATTGTTCATCTTACTAGGCTTTGCCATGCTCCAAGCTTCAACATCAGCAGTGATTGTCTCAGTCCCATTGTTGAATACGAAGAAGTGGGCATTGCCAAACACTGCAAGCGTTGGATATACTTGTGATGTGATGCATGTTTTCCCCTCAGCTCCGAAATTCTCGACCACAGAGTGATCAATCTGAAGCAAAAAGAAAAGGCAAGAAAGTGAGCCAAAGAAGAAATATTTTTAGGACCCTTTATCGCCCATGTACGGTCGGTTCTAAAAGTTTTAAATCATGCATCGACTTAATATTTATGAGATCGATTTTAGGACCAATCCTATGGTCGGAATCAGATATAGTTTAGGTTCAACCAACACTAACAGAAAACAAAAGTTACTTGAAGGGGATGTACATACCAAACTCCTAAGAGAGATCTTCTTATCAGCCAAATCTACCTCTACAAATCCACCAAATGAGGGCGTATATAGCCCATTTTCCCTCAAGGAAGAGCTGCCACAATGTAACACAAAATTAATCAAAACAAATCTTAAGTCTGATACGAGACAAAGGAACTGATATGGATTTGCAGAGGCAAACGAACCTGCTGGCATCCGAGCACAACAACATGCTTGTCTAGACCTTTAAATACCCTGAAAAAACCAGGAGTGTATTCTTCTAGTTTCTCTGAAGCTAATGTTAGTAGCCCAAATGGTCCAACACCACCTTAAACAGTTGAATCCTTTAGAGCACAGAGATCTTGAGCATTGGTCCAGCTAGGATCAAATGGTTCAGATTTATCCAAATTGGGTATGGTGAAGGTAATATCAACATCAGCCTATGAAGATCATCAAAACAGTGAAACTCATTTTTAAAACTTAGTTCAATTCAAATCAAATAATTAAAATCGATGAGGGATTCAATCTAAGGCTGAGCAAACCTGAGCAGCAGTAATTCCTTTGACTTCAACATGTTCTCCCAACTTGAGTTCTTGATTGCTTAATTGAACTTTCTTGGAATTGTCTGATAAAAAAACGCCATGAAAGTTACTGCACTAAGAAGTAACAAATCAAAATATCAATCTTTCAAATGCATCAACAAGCATTACATGAAGACCAGCCCATCCTTTCTGAACATCATCTTGAGCTGTATCAGACTCATAAGACCAACCCCATAAAACCCTTCTATTCTTTGAAGGGTCAAAAAATGTCTTTGAAGCATAATAGTTGCAATAGTCGTATCTAAACCCGTCCCAACCATCAATAAAGCTCTTATCCACCAAATATTTATCCCTAGGTTCTGGGATATATGAACCTATAGTGTAATACTCGAACCTTGTAAGATCTAAGCTCACCCTGAGAACATGCTTGACATTAGGGCCAACGGCAGAGGTATCAAGGCCAGTGTCCCCAGACAATGCCTCTGGGAAAAAATCTGCACATTCGAACATACCAGTATTCGCCACGGAATGTAATGGATGTTTGGCCTTTACCCATGTCTTATAACCCCTACTTCTGTACAAATAAGTCATCCCTCTATGTTTCCTTCTGCTAGCCACTAATATTTCCCGTTAGGAATTTGGTATGCGGAAAAATAACCAAAGCAATAACGTAGTAGACCAAGACATGCACATGAGACAAGATTTAACGTGGTTCAGCATAGCCTACCTCCACGGACGAAAGAAATGAACAATCCACTAATAACGTAGAGAACCCGAAGAGTACAAATACATGATAACCCATGTAATCCCAAAACTCGATGTACAAATCCCATGACCCGGTGGAACCAAAACACTATTCCCAACATCCCTACAATACCCATTTCTACAACGTAGACACAATAGTTGTAGAGAACCTAAAAGTGGTTACATCTCTCCAGAGAATAATTCTCTCTAACTCTCATTCTCTTGCTCTCACATAATTCAAAAGGTTAAAACTAGTCTATATTTATTGACCCAAATACTTGATCACCAATAACCTTATTCAATAAGATCTCTACCTAAAATATATATTTATTCATTAAAGTAAATACTAATTACCAAGTAATCTTCAACCACTAGAATTACAATAAAACCCAACTTAATTAGCAATTAGAATTTGAGTCAAAATATAACATTCTCCAATGCCCACAGACCTTCCAAGTTGTTGTTGGGTCACAAAAAGCAGTTTTGTTCATGGTTTCGTCGGCAACGACGATGGCGTTGTCGTCTGGTTTGATCCATTCACGCAAATAAGGGTCAGATCTGGACCAACATTCGTTGATATCGAAGGGCTTTGAAGGGTAAATCGCCGGCTCGAGAGCTTCCTAGTTGCACTACAGCAAAACAGATCTTTAGCGGCATTTTTTTAGTCATATAGCAACGTTTTTAGCGTCGCTAAAAACATTCTCGACGCTTAAAAAAGCACCGTTGAAACCAGCGCCGCAACAGTTCGCGGCGTTTTTGAGCAAAAAACGCCACAAAAAGCTGAGATCTATAGCGGCGTTTCCGCTAATAATTGTTCTTTAGTGGCGTTTATTTTTACAAACGCCGCAAAAAACATGTTCTTTAGTGGCATTTGTTTTTATAAACGCTGCAAATAACTATTCTCTAGTAGCGTTTGTTTTTACAAACGCCGCAAAAAACATGTTCTTTAGTGGCGTTTATTTTTACAAACGCCACGAAAAATTGTTCTATAGTGGCGTTTGTATTTACAAACGCCGCGAATAACACCATGCTTCAAAAAAAACTCAAAAAAATAATACTATTATTATATAAAATCGATCAACCATTGAGGTTCTTTATGTTCTAGGATTACATACAAATACAAAGAAAATCAACAAAACTTCAAGCCATCGACTAGTGTAAATATGTTGAGTTGTAAAATTTAATGTGTGTACACATTTACCACGTTTATCAGATTTCTTTGCTGCTGGATCTGCACGAATTGCAGCATGAACCTTTTTGTACATTTCCTCCAAGTTGTCCACCTCAATACCTATCTTTATGTACTCACTGAAGTGAGGCTCATACTTCTCTGGCTCATCTTCCATCAAAGTCTATTAACTAGACAAAGTTAGAGACTTGCACACACATATTAATTACGACAGTGTCTGAAATAACATCTAGTGACCTCTATCTTTCTAAACGATCAACCCCCATTGTGGAGAAAACTTCAAAAGTATTATTACTTTCTTCTAACAACTTAAAACTCTTAAATCTTACCCTCAGATATGAAGAAACATGGCCACCATAAATGTATTTGCGGTGAACTTCAGGATCAAGTTGCTTATTATCCTTGTTAAATCCAGCAAACCTTTTCTCACTGTGGGGAATATCTATTCCTCCATCCAAAGCTCCCTACAAGAAAATAAAAAGAATAACTATATGGCAAAATTGAATAGAGAGAGTATAGGTGAAAATTCTTAAAGCTAAATTATAAGACACACTTTTCTTCAGCGAAACATACATGACAAACATCACCACACATGATCTGACTTTGGCAACAGTTTCAAGAATTGAGACCCTCTTAATGAACGAGCGGCTGGACTTGTCAGATAAATTATCAATTTCACAAAAACTGCAATAAATTTTCATAGAAAAAACCATAATTCTATTAAATTCTCATTTCACATATTCAACTTCCAACTAGTTCTATTAAACAAAGAACAACGATGCAAGAATCCAAGAACTGAAATACTTTATTAAATAAAACAGCAACTCAACATTTGTATTATAACCTAAATATAACCAAACAACAGTTAATATGCACAACCCACGAGCAAACTCAAATATAGCAGTGAGAGATTGCTAAGAAAAATCCTCAATTTTCAAACCCTAGAATCTCCATCCTCCCCTTTCCCTCTCTATAAAGGCTTAACCCACTTACAAACTTAAGTTCAGAGTATCGGCAAGCAATGCCTAAATCTAGCATCAAATACTTGAGTATTTTAAGGTTCATCACCGACAGAGCATAAACCCTAAATTCCTCAGATCCAAAATAAAATGAATAAATCAAACTCATTGCTGAATAACTAAAGAAAGAAGGTAAAGTGAGGAAGAGAGGTACTTTAGCGGTGAAAATGATGTTCTCGAGCTGGCAATTCCAGTTATCCTCGCACTCGATCATGCCTCCTCTGTAAAGCTCCCCGCTCTTAAGTTTCACCATTACTATGTGGCCCGACGCCTCGTGTAGTAGCTTCACCGGTATGCCTAAACTCTGGCTCATTGTATCTTTTTCCTTTCACCTTTCTTTCTCTCTCACTCGTTCGGTCTGCTTTCGTACAAATCGAAAACCCTAGCGTTGAGAGGAATAATTTTTCCCAGTGAGTTGTTTGAGATTTTAATTTGAGAGAATGGAGAGGTGTGAGGCGACTGAAGGTTTGGGAAAATTAAATTATAAACATGTGGTTTAAATCTATTGTGGCGTTTGTTTTTCGAAACGCCAGTAAACATGAATCTTTTGCGGCGTTTGACAAACAAAACGTCAGTAATGTGTATCCTTTCGCGGCGTTTTCTAAAAATCGCCGCTATAAAACCCTATTGCGGCATCTTTAATATAAAAACGCCACTATAGTACGCGTTTTAGCGGCTTTTCTATAAAAACGCCACCTTATATAGTCTATTGCGGCGTTTTAATGAAAAACGCCACTAAAGATATAAAATTAACGGCGTTTACTCTAAAAACGCGGCTAAAAGTGCCACTAAAATCCTGTTTTGCTGTAGTGTTGATCAGGTCTTTAGATACAGAATGAGCCCAGACAATGTTGCCCCACACAGCACCTTTGGGGTTATACTAGTAGAATAAATGGTAATTCCCATTGTAATACATTGGACCTGTTTGATTCAATGCGTGTGTGAGGAAGGTATGAACAATTACAACAAAGGGAAAGAGAAGGAATCATAGTTGAAATTCTTGGAAGACTTACCATTCGGATCTGTCGTCAGGGGGTTTACCATTGGCCATTGGTGAATGAAAAAGCAAAACAACAAAATAACAAGTTAGCCTGTGCATGTATATGTTCAAAAACAAAAACTGTGCATGTTTAAATGACAAGCGCGCACAAACAAATATGTGTATATATAATATAGCTTCAAAATTGCTCACATTTTATTCATTATATTATTTTATTAAAAATGTGTTTTGTTTTTGCACACTCACATGATACAATGATTAATTATGCTCCAATAGCAAATTTGAAAACACAGTGTATAAAGGGACAAACAATAGTTCATAAGTTATACAAATTCTTGTGTTAAATTTAAGAATAATTTTTTGATATATAAATAGTATAAATTAAATTTTATACAGTCTATTTATTAAAATAATTTCTAAATTTAACTTAAAACGTTTATGTTCCCAACTTCAAACCCACCCCATTAATCGTATTAAAGCAACCAAATTTGGTTAATTCAATTCATTCACAAATTTAAATAACTGAAATTTTATTTTATGATCAAATATATTCTAAATGATGTATTTGAAATTTCACCTATCTAATAATACAAACTACGTTATAATATAACAAATAATCTATCCTTTGAATTATCAAAGCTAATGAAATCAATCGATCCAATCAACTTAAATCAATTTAGGTTTATATTTGATGGTCAATCAAGGTAATTTAATTATTTTTATAAAACCAATTCAATCAAATGTTCACTCTTACTCGGAAAAAAGTATCATCTATCTTATTTCGAAAACTAAAAGAAAAGAAGTGAATAAAAATAATTTAATTCATAGGAGGCTGAAAGTGATAGCCACTTCGATGAAGTTGTTTCACGGTAACTGCTACAACTTTAGATTGCATATCTCCATAAATCTTGTGAGATGTTTTGACTCCATTGTTACTTATAAAAGAAACCGAACATTAAAGAAATCAAGAAACAATCTAAAAACTTCATCATCCACAATTTAAATTTGAAAAAATAAAGTTACGCATGTTTTGAGGGAAATTGATTGTTTATATAGGAGCAGAATAAGAAACATGATTAGATAGGATAGGATACAAATTTATTTGAAATTTCCAAGTATTTAAAAAAAATTGTTAGTTAACATCCATTTTAGAATTGTTGTTTCATTCAAATTCTTTTTCATTTTTTAAACTTTAAATAAATTAGTTTACTCTTACAAAGCTTATTACATCAAAAGCCTGTTATTTGTTATTAATATTTATTTATGTATATGTAAATTATGATTAGAATTTTATATATTAATTAGGAGTATTTTTGATGTATTTTATTATTGAAACTTTAATATTTATTAGAATTTTATGTATTTTATGATTTGATTTTTATAAGGAAAAAAGTTTGATACACAGGTCGTGTAAACTTTAGTTTACACGTGCCTTTTAGTTTTAGGGGTTAGAGTTTTAGTTTAGGGGTTTATGTTGTATGGTTTAGAATTTAAGGTTAGTGTTTAAAATTTAGTATATAGGGTTTAAGATTTAGGGTTTAGGTTTTTAGGGTTAGGGTTAGAAATTTAGGATTTAAGTTTTTATAATGTAAATACATAGGCTTGTGTAAAATTAGTTTTACACAGCCAGTGTATCAAAGTTTTACCCTTTTTATAATGGTTGCTAGTTTTCATTCTCTTATTTTTATTTCTGTAAGTGCCTTTGTAAATGCAAGCAACTGTGATGATTTTGTTCTCCTTGTTCTTGTTATGTTGGTCCATAGATTGGGCAAGGGTCTCAGTCTCACTAGCGGTCTACTCTTTTTTTCCTACAAGAAACTTCATTAATGCCATGCTATTGAAAAGATCATATTAAAAAAAAAAAAAAACTAGCATTTATGTATGTAAAAAGCTTTTAAAAAAATCTTAAAAATTTAAAAGCATAAACATCCACCTTTATCAATAACCGATGCAATGTACTCCCTCGTACCATTCACCGAGAGAGTAATTGTCCCGGAAAACACACATTTTAATACCAACATAACAATTTGGTTTTTCAGGTGGTAGAGACTAGAGAGTAGTTGCCACATGCAATCCCTCAGATTTGATGCGGACCAAGGACAACAAATAGTTATGACTGTCTTTACCTATATTAATCTCGATTGAAAATGAATCAAAGAAAGAAAAAAATAATAAAGTCAAGAAAAACAAGAAAAATGATATACAAGTAATAGTGGAGTACATCAAAAAAAAATTAGGGATGTCTTGTCAGATGACCAATGTCATCTATTTATAGTCTTCTACCTTCTTAATAGACGATGGAGATCAATCTAATTCTACGATCAATATTTAACTTCTAAAGAAATCTATACAAGTCTAAAGTAGACTAGTCTTGTAGAGTTCTCTACAAGCTTCTTGAACATTCCATAATCTTACACCGTATTCTAGAAGCTCTAGAACATTTCAAAGTGTTCTGGATTTTTTTGTAGAGTTCTAAAACTTTCTTTGATGTTCTAGAATTCTTTATCAATATTTCCACTCTTCCAAGACAAGTCTAAAATTTAAGTGGCGGAAGTTTTGGTCAATGACATCCTCTCCCGTCTAATTGGGTGACGTCCTCGTCACTTCTTCCTTGTATGACCGTATCGTGTCTTTTAAGTTCCATAAAGATAGCTAGTGTTCCCAAGTTAACTCAATCTCGGACAATTCTTTTCAACTCTCCAAATATTCGGTGTAGTTTGGATGACTCTTTCATTTCGAAATTACTCAATTCGCGATAATCTTATCTGAATAATGGTCATGGGTTTAGTTTTCTGAGCTCATTGCAATCGTGCACTATTGAAATGGTACCTAGAACATAAAGAAAGAAAATAAAAACAAAGATACGCTATTGAGTAATAAAATAGTAAGTAAATTTTTTTTATTTCCCGGTGACGGTGTCAAAATTTTGTTGATTTGTGTAACGATAGGTTAAAATGTAAATAATATAATAAATTAGAACAAAATATTGTCTTATCAAAATCATGCAAGTATACGTGATAGACAAGTAAAAAAAAAGTGATGAGTTGAGTTATCATCTCCATAGAGATTGAATAAGTTAAACCTACTATATTTACCACTAACTACATTAAACTAATGAAAGCAATAAAGTATTTTGTGTTTTTGGTTTTATAAAATAAAGAACAAAACATGAAAGTAAGATATGTAACATGACACTCTAAATAAAATAGTGTTGGGCTCGAATCTCTTCAACCGAATATCGTCAAGAGGGGGTGAATTGGCTTTGAAAGAATTGTGGTTAGGGGTGTTCAAACGGTCGGTTCGGTTAACCGACTGAACCGAACTTCTAAAATTTCATTAACCGAACTTTTTTCTATTAACCGTTAACCGAACCGAAATTTTTTCAAAAATTTTTAACCGAATTGAAAAAAAGTTCGGTTAATTCGGTTAATCGAAATTTGTTATAAAAATTTTGGGTAAATTACACAAATGGTCACTAAACTATGTTAAAATAATCTTTTTAGCCACTAAACTTTCAAAAGTTATAAAACAACCATTAAACTTATCGAATTATTACAAAATGATCATTGATTTATTGCACATTATAAATTATTGATAAATAATGAAAATTTTAATGATTATTTTTTAATAATATAATAAATTAATGATCATTTTGTGCTAATTTTATAAAGTTTAATGACCATTTTATAATTTTTAAAAGTTTAGTGACCAAAAATTAATATATAAAATATAAAAATTTCGGGTAATTCGGTTAATTAACCGATTTCGAACCGAATTAACCGATAACCGAAGTTTGAAAAAATCATTAATCGTTAACCGACCGAACCTAAAATTAATCGACCGATTAATTGAAAAAAATTCAGTTCGGTCGGTTAATTCAGTTAACCGAAATTTTGAACACCCTTAACTGTGGTGGAAGCAATAGAAAATTAAAATTTTGACACAAAGACTTATAGTGGTTTGACTTTCTAACCAAAGTCTACATCCACTACCTTAGCTCCCCACTAAGGATTTCCACAAATTCAGTAAATTTGTCTTTTTTTTAACACCCAAAAACCAGTCTAATCAGAATTAGGTTCCGGTGATTAGAAAATTATTTCAGGAATGTCCAAATATCATATCAATCCTAATTGTGAAACCAATTGAGTTCAATATATAGATTTTGGACCTAATTGAACTCCTTAACAACAACTTAGTGACTAAATTGGGATAAATGAAAGTTTGGGGAAATAAGGTGAAGTTTAGAGAGTTGAGAGACTACTCTTGAAATTATACCATTTTGAGGTGAATCACCTCCTAGCTTGGCGCCCATTCACGTGAGATAGCTCTTGAAATGAGGAAAAGATGATAGGGATTAGGAAGGGAATTAGGAAGAAAATAATGTGAAAATACAAAATAAACAACTAATCCAATTCAATTGAAGGTAAAAGATCTATTTCATTTTTATCAAAAAATAAATAAAAGATCTAACTGAAGGTTCTTTTAACGTGCCTTGAAACTTGGATATAAAAGAGTTCTTCCTCTTCTGATACTTCAATCATAACCGAGTTGGCAATAATCTCATCCTAATGTTTGTTGTTAATCGACCCGGGTGTCTGATTTGTCGATTAATATTAAAGTTTTAGTTTTAAAGATCAGAAAACCTGGGACTAGTTTTAATTCCGGAGTTAACAACATCGAAAACTTGGAACTAGTTCGAATTTCAGCATTTACAACATCGTCAAAACTCTGGGACTGGCTGGTTATCCTGTGGGTAGAAAACTAACCAGCCAATCTCAAGTCAGCCAATTACCAGTAATCCCCACATGAACAAGTCCCCTCATTGAAGTGATGAAACCGATTCGTATCTCGGACGATAATCATCCTCTTTGTCATAGCTGATACAATCTTAATAAATGTATGGCAATCGCCACAAACTCTAAGGTTCTTTGTAATCCTGATAGGAGTTCCCTCAGGTGTGGCAATGAGACCAAATGTAATAGCCAGCTTTTCACTGTGTGTATACAACATTCCAACCTTAACTTCCTCATCAACATCGTGTAACAGAAAATTCGTATCCGGGACATAACCAGCTAACTCCAGTTTCTCGATCAGACTCTTCAGTAATCCATGAATCTCCTTTGACAGAGGATGAGACTTGTCCCCAACACTAAACTGATGAATCTTGTTATCCACCTCAATCCAAGTCCAACCCGGGATCTTTTTCAAGTTCCTTTTCGTCATCAGGTTCCTTATTTTCGCCATATCTTCCCACCTGCCGGCATTCGCATAAATGTTGGAGAGCAACACGTAGTGGCCTGGATTCTGTGGCTGAATTTCGAGAAGAGATTTCGCAGCCCATTTTGCCAACTCTACATTCTTATAGATTCTACATGCTGCGAGCAAAGCACTCCATAATCCGTCATCTTTCTCAACTGTCATGTTCTCTATTAACTTCAAGAGCTCGTCGAGTCTCCCAGCTCGGCCTAAGAGATCAACCATGCAAGTACAATGCTTCACATCTGGGCTCATACCATATTTGTCCCGTAAGAAGTGTTGATGAGCACTCGATAAATTTATCTCACACAATTTATTAATACGAACTAAATATACAAGTACAAATATTTTCGACACTTCACTAATTATGACTAGTTTACAAACACTTATTTCTCACAAAACTAGTTTACAAACACTTTTTTCTCACAAAGTTTTGCTAACTTGTCTTTTAACTCTAGATTTTTTTTTCCAGCTCACCATTATACACTTGTTTCTTGCACTTGCCACATACATTTACTACAATAATGACATCTCATATTTATAGGGATGTTAGCCGACTTAAAGAAGCATCTGAATACTAATTTAATATTATTATACTAATCCTAGATTTTTTTAGTGATTTCAGCATGCTTTATTTATTCTGCTGCCACATGTTTCCTTCATCATCATTTCATCAATTGCTAGAGATTTTTTGAGTCTTCCAAATGTTGTCACATATTTATGAAAATTTTTAGTCTTGTCGACATGCCATTCTTCAAATTGTTTCTATATTATCTAATCATGCCACTTACATTAATTAATTTCACTTTAAATTAAGTTTGATTTCAGCGCTGCCCCTCAAACTTAATTTTTCATACTTAATTTTTCATGCTAAGTATTTTTTTCTCAATAATATGTCGACATTTTTCTTTTTTCACATATGTTTTAAATGTCGATAATTTATTGTCAACAAATAAATAAAAAAATGAAACACTTTTAATTTTTATAATCTTTGTACTATTCTGGCACTCTTTTTTCTCTTGTAAATTTTTGAACTTCAGTAAGGTGTATTTTAAATTTTTTTGTCTCGGTGCTATTGTTGTTGCTGCAACTACTTGATGACGATAGTTCAGTCGAATTTTGTTGAAGATTTTATCATCACATTGCTCATCTTAGTTGATAAAGTCATCATCGCTATTATCTTTATTAAAAAACAGTCTTTCAACTTCTTTTTTTGTGCGCTATCTTCTCGTGACGTAAATTTGAACCAGGTTTCGATATCATTTGTTGAAAGAGTTGGTATCAGAATATGAAATCTAAATTCTTCTGTAGAAACCCAGTTTCAATATCTCCCGTCATCGATTCCGATTATTGCCATCCCTTTGGCAGATATTGCCATGCATACCCTCCCGTTAACTCTTATTTCCATCTTCAAAAGGTATGAGGCGAGAGAGAATGGGAAGGGCAAAAATATATTTTTTGGACAAATTCTGGTACCTTTCGGGTGGCACTAAATCCAGCAGATCTTGATAATTGGTGGGTAATTTCATTTCCCAAACGGAATCTGAAGACGCAGCCCCTCTAGACGCTCGATTCAACCTGGCGAGATTGCATATCTCCGGCGGCGTCAAGTAAGTGAAGACGCAGGCCACGCAACTCTCCGGTATATCCCCTAGCCCCGGAACCATGGGCGTCCCATTGGTTCCTTCCGTTAAGTTGGATAGAGACGCACCCATGAACTCTTTTCTCTTCCCTATACCTTTTGAAGATGGAAATAAGTGTTAGCGGGAGGGTATGCATGGCAATATCTGCCAAAGGGATGGCAATAACCGGAATCGATGACCGGAGATATTGGAATTGGGTTTCTACAGAAAATCTAGATTCCATATTGTGGCGTATTTGCAGCAAATATGGTGGTTTGAAGTAGATGGAGTAGTAAAGTTCCCTCTTCCAGCTGATACCTATACTCTCTCATTCAGGCTTCACCTTGGAAGATTTTCCAAAAGGTTGGGAAGACGAGTGTCTAGTTTCGAGCACACCCATGGTTGGGACATAAAGCCTGTGAAATTTGAGTTATCTACTTCCGATGGTCAGCTAGCATCATGTGAGCACTATTTAGACGATACTGAACAAGATTATGAAAATGGAAACCATAAACGTGGATGCTGGATAAACTACAAGGTAGGGGAATTTATGGTCAGCGGCCCAGAACCAACAACGGAAGTCAGATTTACTGTGAAACAGATAGATTGCACACATTCTAAAGGAGGGCTTTGTGTAGATTCTGTATTTATTATTCCCACTGACCTAAAAGAGCGTAAAAGAAGAGGGACTTTGAAATAGCCAGAAACATATCGGAGTTATTGTTGTCATCAATGATCCCCGGAAATCCCATGTGGGGTTCACGTACAGCTTATACTTCTAAAGGCATTTGTTGTGTTAGAGGATTTCGTCTTAATTGGTTCTCGGAGTAGGTATGTGTCCTCTATGATTACGTACATTTCACAACCATGTATTTGATCTAGTTTTGTTTCCTTTTTTGCACATAAAATTAAGGGAGTATGCTTGTTTATCATCTTGTTATCACCAAAAGCTTTGTGTTAAAAAAAACGCTTCCAACATGTCCCACATGATGTTGAAAAGCTCGAGACCCTCATCGACCAAGCCAGCATGGCTACAAGCATATAAAAGAGAAACAAAGGTTATCCCATTTGGCATTTCCCGCAACTCGACATGTAATTTCATTCTTCTCCCGCATCCCACCGAATATTTCTCTCGCTAGATCTACACACCCACACTTTGCATACATATCAATCATAGCAGTACCCAATATCACATTCAAACTAAACTTCATTGTACAAATATAATCATGAATAAGTCTAGCCTTCTGCATGGCACCCAATTTTGCGCAAGCATTAACCACAGTCACCATTGTGATATTATCCGGAACAAGGCCGTCGTCTCTCCTGCAGTCAAACAAAACCAACGATTCTTTAGCATTCTCATCTATCATAACAGTCCAAATTACAAGGTCTTTCTTTTGCATATCATCAAATAGTTTACGCGCATCGTCAATGACCCGACACCTGGCATACATATCAACAAGTGCTGCACAAACAAATTGATCCAAACACAACCCATATTTCAAAACAACGCCATGAACTAAGCTACCCATTAACAAGTCCATACTATCCCTACAAACTCTCAAAACAAAAGGCAAAGTATAATTATCAGGTTGAGCACTACACCTAGTAAGCTCCCTAAAAGTTGTAAAACAATTATCAAAGTCACCGGCTTTAGAGAACCCACCAACCATAGCACTCCAAGAAACCGGGTCCCTCTCTCTCATTCCACCAAAAAAGCATGAGCTTCACCTATGGCCTTGTGTTGAACGTATAGGAAAATAATAGTCCATTGGCAACAATTTGGGCATGAAACTATTTGAAAGACGTTTTTGCAGTTTAACAAAGCAGAGACAAAATATTTGGGGTCTATAAGGAGTGGGGAACGAGATTCCAGTGGTTTTTGCGTATGGGTTTGGGAATTGAGGGGAGTTTGATGAGTATCTGCAATTGCGGCAAGTTGAGAAAGAGGCAAAAGGCGAAATCCTTCATGGTTTGTTATAAGAGAGGTTTGAGTTTTCGTGAGCTTTAACATGGGGGAATGGTATGAATACTATAGAAATTCCTTAATGCTTCAACTCATCGTTGTTGGCGGCTCAAATGCGAGGGAACGTTCGGGCTTTTGTTTCAATGTTTTTCAAGTCATTTATGGCGAGTTTTTGTAATTTTCCAAACACTACAATGCTGTTACTATTATAAATGAAAAAGCAAATATCAAGACAATTTGGTCTAGTGGTATAAGGAGCCAGATTTAGGCTCTTACCTAAAAGGGTGTGGGTTTAAATTTGACAGCTGTTAACTTCTCCAACATTCATCCTATAAGGATATGGTTGTTTTTTTGGTATAAAGTCGAATAGTTATTTTGGTCCTTATTTTTTTTGGAGTAATTCAACCCTCAACGTTTTATTTTAGGTCAAAATGGCCTATCCGCGAATGAAAATTGATATATTTTTTTAACTTTATGCCTTTTTATATATATACTTAAATTCACATGGTCCTTTTACATTGCTATATAATCCACATTCCCAATTATATTTATTCAACAATTTTCTGTTATTATGAGTGTAACACCCACGACTCGGATGTCACATTTGGGCCTCATGCCTGAAACTTAAACAAACAATTTTGACCTAGTTTAGCCCAATCCACAAATCCATTATAAAAATCCATTTAATTGCAACCCAATAAAACATAATAAATATTTGAAAACGTATACAGTGGAACTCCTTTTAAAAATTACATTATAAACCTTTGACTCGACCGTTTGAAAATCCAAATATGATTTACAATATACAATAGGTTCCTATGAATACATAGCCCAAGGACATAAATATTGTACTCTTATGAGACGAGGCGCTGGAATCCTTCCCTGATGATGCTCCTCCAAAAACGAGCCAAACCTACTAACATGCGAACGGAAACAATGATTTCGAACGCTGAGCTAACAAAGCTCATAGATACACCGCCACTCAACCATGCTTCATGCAAATCATAAATAAAGCAATGCAACATGAATGACATCATGGCAAGATAACAATGGTGCTACCATAACCGCCTAAACACATAGCATTATGAATGTATGATCACGCACACAGCTCATACAAGTACCTCATACGTTTACCTAGCACCACAAAAATAACACCAACAACATTAAATGAGGTCCGGGTCCACAAAGCATCGGA
This sequence comes from Hibiscus mutabilis, assembly GCA_019671005.1. Taxonomy (NCBI): domain Eukaryota; kingdom Viridiplantae; phylum Streptophyta; class Magnoliopsida; order Malvales; family Malvaceae; genus Hibiscus; species Hibiscus mutabilis. Next base: position 25,520,521 of record CM033713.1, read on the forward strand.
ATCCTACACTTGAGTGAGGCTCGCGTCCATAAAGTATCGGGATCCTACACTACGAGTAAGGCACGCGTTCACAAAGCATCGGGATCCTATACTCAAGGGGATGAGGCCCGCGTCCACAAAGCATTGGGATCCTACATCCATGCTTAGAATCTCACATCAAGCATCTTCAAATGAGGCTCGCGTCCACAAAGCATCGAGATCCTATTTTCGGTAGTCTTCAAGGTGTTGCAATACACTTAGGGTATCCAAATCCCAATAACAAGGGATGACTCGACTATCTAAGCGTCCTATCAGCACACAGCAAGGACCCTAGCCACGACACAGCCTCGACCTCGACACAAGGGTCTTGCCACACACAGCTCTAACACACTTACCATCGCCCTATGGTCTCTATCAATTATTATACCACTCTATTGAGCTTATCTATTTATTAGTATGTTATAAAGGTACACATTAGCCGTTCTTATTAATTTATCTTATTATTCAATAAGACTTAACCTTATAGGCGCTCCTTTTGCACACAGCAAGGGCCCAGATTACCACACAGCATCAACCGATCCACATAGGATCCCTATGGGTTACCACCTCACATAGCTTACCCAATATATAACGAGTCATTAGCCATTTACGTCATACACCTTAACGGACCATCAGGGCCTTTTGCCTCGAATTATAGCACCCCCGAACACAACCTCAAAATTTTTGGGCAGATTTCCCAGTAAGTATCGATACACCAAGGTGAGTATCGGTACTCCCTTCTAGGTATCGATACTCCCCCATGAGTAACGATACTCTAATTAGGTTCAAAAGAATTAGACCCCAAGCCGTACCAATATGCTTCGTGTCGTACCGGTACTCCATATCGATACTTGGATTACCTTGTACCGATCCCTACCCGTACCGGTACTCATACCCTCTCGTACCGGTACGCTAAGCCTCTTTTAGGCAATGTAACAGTGGGTACCGATACGCCCCTTGCGTACCGGTACTCAAAAGTGCTACTAGAATCCTTAATATGCATGGGGTACCTATACACGGGATGACGTACCGGTACTCCTCTCACAACCCACTTCCCCTTTTATACTGTGACGTACCGGTACGCTAACCACAGTACCGGTACGCAAGCCTGGTTTTCGAACTTTGGGTACGGGTTTCACCTAAAAACCCTGTTTAACCCCTAAGGTTAAATCCCAAACCGTTCCTACAAGTTATGGTGAAGGTATTAAGTGAGTCTCTACCAATTTTAAGCCTTAGCAACATCAAATCAACATTTTACCATTAAAGAGGTCAACCAAAGCATATCAAACCATAAACACCCAAATCATGCACAAAGCCTCTCTTTATGAGTTGCAGGAATTCAAATGAGTTAGTGGTGTACTAACCTTGGATTATAGCTGGTAAAGAAGCCTTCAACAATCCATTCTCGCTCTTCTTCTTTAAACCCCCAACTAAACCTCATACCTCACCGAACCAAGCAAAACTTACCTCAAAATAAAGATCATTTAATGCTGAACAACTTTTCCTCTTTGCCCCAAACGAGATTCATACTCTAGAACTCAAATATTTGACATTGAACATGAAAAAGTTTGGGTGGAAGATGGGAATGGATGAGAGAGGGCGAAGGGGACCAAGATGATCTCACTCCCTCTATTTTCTGCAGAAAATAAAGTCCCACCCCTTCCCTCTTTGTCTTCAATTTGATATTTACCAAAAAGCCGTTCAATCATCCTTCCAATTCCATCACCAAACCAACCTTCCAAGCCTCAAGGCCCAAAGTAAGCCCAATAAGGCTCTTAAGGCCCAAACGTCTTGGCCTAAACATGAAGCCCATGTCTCAGGTTAACCTGACCTTCAGGTTCCGAAACCCATGTCGTTACAACTCTTCCCTCTTAAAAAAGTTTCGTCCTCGAAATTTAAAACAAGGGAATAAGACCATCTGACACAATTCCAAACAACTCCTCGCTTACACATGTCCACGAGACACTTCTGCCACTTTTAACCTTGAATTCTCAACTCTCTTCAAGAGTCCTCAAAAAAATCTACTCTCGAATCCTGAGTGACACTCACAACGAACCTAATCGCGGATCAACAACGGTTGGTCTCAACAGCAGTGTCAGACACCAACCCACTAAATTTACTCCAGATGAGTCACAACTCGGTGAACGAACCTCTCTACTAACACTAGCATTTCTAAAGTCTTGAACTCAACCCTCATCTACGTTCATAATGCGACACTTCTTCAAGGTATACTACATGACACTTCCTCATATAAAATCACCATAACCCAATGGGTTCTGGAATAACAAACTCTATCAATCATATTCTATCATTCATTTAACATGAAAATACAACCTTCTTTTACAACTCGGTTAACTTATACAGGACTTAATGCCTTATTTACTTGAACCCACTACGACATAAGCAGATACGAATCCACGATCAAGCGATTCTACTAGCCAAGCCACTTCGATTCCAAAAAAAATTGTTACCACAACCAAGCTATACTAGGGATCAAACCACCAAACTGTTCTCGAGGGTTCGAACACTCTCTTTCGCTCCCAACCACCAAATTCTGACTAACGTTAGTGCTAAAACTTTAGCAAGTCCTTCAATATTCCTAATGGTTCTCTCAACACAACTTATTACAACACAAGAATCTGATTCCATACAAATTTAACCAAAACCCACATGTCTCTGAAGCCATTCAGAACATCTTACACTGTCGCCAAACATGAAAACAATCCATCTCAAACCCAAAAAAGCAACCCTCTATTCATCGAAATTAAGATTACCTCGACGCGTTCGTAAGTCCAAAACACTCTTCAACTTGCCCTTAGAGTTCAAACATCGCATCAAACCCCAAAATTTAACACTAATTCTCCTTAACCTTCAACTTACGATACCAACATCCTGAACAATCTTACGGGAATCTTAAAACTCTTCAATATTAACAAGATCATCAGCCCTAAAAAATAAATACTGACATTCTATTGTTATACATCGACCTACAACATCTAACACCACTATATCTCGCTATACCAACATGAGCGCGTCCCAAGGTGAACCCCCTTGGCGACATCGCTCGCACCCCTTCCTCTATCAAGGAGTTCTCACATAAGGGGTTCGATAAATGTCAGACCACAAGGTGATGAATGCTTAATACTGAACTCAACACATCCCTTATCATGGGTACTACTCTACGGTCAAGAGGTTATCCCACTAAACCTTCGAAGAGCACCTCGATAACCACTTGCATGTCCACTGCTCTAAACCATAAACTATCACTCTTGAGTCAACTATGTGAACCAAAAACGCCTTACAACCTACAAGGTCCTCTTCAACTAGCATCACATGAGCATAACACATAAGCTGAAGTGATATGATTTATTCACGTACAATACCGACAAACTAGTTTATTTCAAACCTCAACTTTGAGATTTTTGCTTGGAAACCAAGGCACCCCTCGCACTCACATGACCAACCCCTACCAAAGGTAAGTCTAACAAGTCCACTGAGACTATTGCACTAAACCATACACACCACCTACGATGAAACCTTTACTTACCAACACTTACCAATTCATTAATTTACCAAACCAATATCAACCTCGAGGAAATTTATCACAAAACTCGCTCAATAAAATCTCTACCAAGGTAAGAAAAAGAAATCAAACTGCCATCAAGAAACTAAAAACCACAATGGAATCAAATCATCTAACACAATCTCGGTAGCAAGCTTGTCCTTTCTGGCATGAATAACATATTGTCTGACAAAAGCTCGTGCAATGAATCTAACTGTAAATCTCACCTGACCTCCATCGTGATACTTCGACAATGACTAAACACTGCTTCTCGAAGAACCTTGACTATGCCCCGAAAAAGTCAACCTCAAAGACTAAATCGGTAAATACTCATCCACGATTGAGCAGTCATTTGCTATGTGACCCGATGTCTGGCACTCATAACAAATCTCTCCAAGCAAGAAATATACCTTAAGGTGATGTCAACCACAAGGCTCAAAAACTGATGGGAGAGACACTAAGACCGAACCATCAACACTCTCCGATATAGAAGAAATTGGTAAGCCCCCTACAAAACCTTTAATTTAGATTTCTGGCCAACCCTCAGCTGATCTAAAGCAACTCTTTTTTATCCGCTCAAAGCACAAACCTCCCCTATTCATGGTCTGAGAAGAATCTTATGATGTTCTGATTCCCCAAAACACGATCTACAGAATCCTCAACTGACTCAATGTTGGCTCTAAGGTCATTTGAGTGCATCGTACTAACGACTAGTTTAGAGAATATACCGGGTAAAACTATTATCCCATGCATCAAAATGTCAACTTGAATCTACATCTAACCTCAACCACCTTTACTCTTCGATAGCAACAAACTTTGGGCACAACAGCTCAACCACAGAAAAATCTTACTTATACCTAACACTGTTTGACACCTTAAACTGACTGCAAGAACTGATCCCTTATCTTCTTCATAAGAGTTTCACTGACATACATTTTCTTGACTCAGCCAAGAAAACATCCTATGTTGAGAGAACATGTTGTGGTCCTAACCCTACGGTACAGTCAAGATTCCCTTAAGACTATTCCATGTCGTCTCATATCCCTTTGAGTGTTTCTTAACCATCAATTCGGTTGATCAGGCCATCCTTTCTCAACCCCTTTACCATACTTAGATTCGTAACAATAATGCTCCTCCCATTAAAGGAACATAGCTCCCTTCACGACTCTCTTTGGTCAATCTCACACCGTCAACCCAACTGGTCTGAACTACATTAAGAAGATGGTAGTTTGTTTTTCCCATTACCCTGGGTTTGATTCCCTCGAAACCTCGAAGCTTCAAACACTACATTTTTCATCTCAAGCTAGCTCATGACCGAACAACAACCGGTGGCCAAGATCATATCAATTCATTTAGGAGACAACTCCATTGTATCTGTCAACCACATATTCTCAAGCCTTACTCAAGCATCGCCTCACGCAAAACCTACGATGTCCTTCCGGCCACTACTATAAACAACCGCAACAAGCATACCTTGCTCGAGATCTCAGGGCATTCAGCTTTCTAAGAGCGTATTTGGGACATCACAACCATTATGTACCACATTAGACGAAAACAGATATCTGTCAGGCGGGTTACATCCCGATCACATGGTACCCACCATTAAGGTTCACTTACTACAAATAATAGGACCCTCGATCGACACTCTACCATTGGTCAATAAAAAGTAAGTCCTCTCATCCGTTCTATAAGGGTCGTCTACTGACACGTAGAATCTCACCACTGGAGGTTCTCACCATGAACTCAAGGCTTTAAAGTAACTTGTGGCACATAACCATGATTACTTCTCAAGCGATGGGAGGATGGCACACCCTCAACTCCTCCATTCCTTCATAAGCCCAAGCTTAACGTCTGAGTTAACTTCGATCTCAGAATCATCCTCAAAGGAATCAGCCAACATCATGACACTCACGATCACAATTGAATCTATCTTAATGTCGCAACCAGCGACACATGCGAACACGGGGCACACTATCCAGATTCCAGTCTTGAAGAGTACAACTTAGACACACAGGCTCGTATTCGCTAGACACCTATTCCTGACTCCTAACCACCCCAGGGTTTTCCTAGAACCGGCTAAACCTAGGCTCTGGTACCACTAAATGTAACACCCACGACCCAGATATCATATTTAGACCTCACGCCTAAAACCCAACCAAACAATTTTGACATAGATCCACAAATCCATTATGAAAATCTATTTAATTACAACCCAATAAAACATAATAAATATTTGAAAACGTATACATTGGAGCTCTTTTTTAAAATTACATTATAAACCTTTAACTCGACCGCTTGAAAATCCAAATACAATTTACAATATACAATAGGTTTCTACGAATACATAGCCCAAGGACCTAAATATTGTACTCTGATGAGACGGGGTGTTGGAATCCTTCCCTGATGGTGCTTCTCCAAGAACGAGCCAAACCTACTAACATGTGAACGGAAACAACGATTCCAAACATTGATCTAGCAAAGCTCGGTGGATACACTGCCACTCAACCATGCTTCATGCAAATCATAAATAAAGCAATGCAACATGAATGACATCATGGCAAGATAACAATAGTGTTACCATAACCGCCTAAACACATGGCATTATGAATGTATGATCACGCACAGAGCTCATACAAGTACCTCATACATTTACCTAGCACCACATAGATAACACCAACAACATTAAGTGAGGTCCGCGTCCACAAAGCATCAAAATCCTACACTTGAGTGAGGCTTGCGTCCACAAAGCATCAGGATCCTACACTACGAGTAAGGTCCGCGTTCACAAAGCATCGGGATCCTATACTCAAGGGGATGAGGCTCGTGTCCATAAAGCATCGAGATCTTACATCCATGCTCGGAATCTCACATTAACCATATTTGAATGAGGCCGCGTCTGCAAAGCATCGGGATCCTACATTCGGGAGTCTTCAAGGTGTTGAAACACATTTAGAGTATTCAAATCCTAACAACAAGGGATAACCCAACTATCTAGGCGTCTCATCAGCATACAGCAAGGACCCTAGCCACCACATAGCCTCGACCTCGACACAAGGGTCTTACCGCACACAGCTCTAACACACTCACCATCGCCTTATGGTTTCTATCAATTATTATACCACCCTTTTGAGCTTATCTATTTATTAGTATGTTATAAAGGTACACATTAGTCGTTCTTATTAATTTATCTTATTATTCAATAAGACTTAACCTTACAGGCGCCCCTTCCGCACACAGCAAGGGCTTAGATTACCACATAGCATCAATCGATCCACCTAGGATCCCTATGGGTTACCACCTCACATAGCTTACCCAATATATAACGATTCATTAGCCATTTACTTCATACACGGGGTTTAAATCTCTATTTCTCAATTTTAATATTCATTTTACATCATAACGGACGTCAGGGCCCTTTGCCTCGAATTATAGCACCCTGAACGCTACCTCGAAATTCTTGGGCAGATTGCCCAGCGAGTATCGATACTCTAAGGTGCGTATCGGTACCCCCTCTAGGTATTGATACTCCCCATGAATACTGATACTCTAATTAGGTTGGAAAGAATTAGACATCAAGCCGTATCGATACACTTCGTGCCGTACCGATACTCCATATCGATACTTGGATCGCCATGTACCAATCCCTACCTATACCGGTACTCATACCCTCGCATACTAGTATACTAAGCCTCTCCTAGATAATGTAACAGTGGGTACCGATATGCCCCCATGCGTACCGGTACTCAAAAGCGCTATTAGAATCCTTAATATGCAAGGGGTACCGATACACGGAGAGGCGTACCGGTACTCCTCTCACAACCTTCTCCCCCTTTTATACTAAGGCGTACCGATACACTAGCTCTAGTACCGGAACGCGAGCTCAAATTTTGAACTCTGGGTGCAGTTTCACCTAAAAACCCTGTTTAACCCCTAAGGTTAAACCCCAAACCGTTCCTATAAGTTATGGTAAAGGTATTAAGTGAGTCTCTACCAATTTTAAGCTTTAGCAACATCAAATCCACACTTTACCACTAAAGAGGTCAACCAAAGCATATCAAACCATAAACATCCAAATCATGCACAAAGTCTATCTTTATGAGTTGCGGGAATTCAAAGGAGTTAGTGGTGTACTAACCTTGGATTATAGCTGGTGAAGAAACCCTCAACAATCTATTTTTGCTCTTCTTTTTCAAACCCCCAACTAAACCTCATACCTCACCAAACCAAGCGAAGCTTACCTCAAAATAAAGATTATTTAATGCTTAACAACTTTTTCTCTTTGCCCCAAACGAGATTCATACTCTAGAACTCAAAGATTTGACCTTGAACATGAAAAAATTTTGGGTGGAAGATGGGAATGGGTGAGAGAGGGACCAAGATGATCTCACTCCCTCTATTTTCTGTAGAAAATAAAGTCCCACCTCAGCCCTTTTTGTCTTTAATTTGATATTTACCAAAAATCCCTTCAATCATCCTTCCAATTCCATCACCAAACCAAACTTTCAAGCTCCAAGGCCCAAACGTCTTGGCCTAAACACGAAGCCCGTGCCTCAGGTTAACCCGACCATCGGGTTCCGAAACCCGGCAAAGCTTACCTCAAAATAAAGATCATTTAATGCTGAACAACTTTTCCTCTTTGCCCCAAACGAGATTCATACTCTAGAACTCAAAGATTTGACCTTGAATATGAAGAAGTTTGGGTGGAAGATGGGAATGGGTGAGAGAGGGACCAAGATGATCTCACTCCCTCTATTTTCTGCAGAAAATAAAGTCCCACCTCAGCCCTTTTTGTCTTCAATTTGATATTTACCAAAAAACCCTTCAATCATCCTTTCAATTCCATCAGCAAACCAACCTTCCAAGCCCCAAGGCCCAAAGTAAGCCCAATAAGGCTTTCAAGGCCCAAACGTATTGGCGTAAACACGAAGCCCATGCCTCGGGCTAACTCGACCCTCGGGTTCCGAAACCTGGGTCATTACGATGAGCAACCCTTTCCTTTCCCTAGAGTCTCTTTTCCCCTCCTCTCTACATAGGATTAGAATTAGGTTTAAGATTTGTCAATATATATATATATATATATATAGAGAGAGAGAGATAGCCCACCTGGGCTTGGCGCTATTATAATGTCCAAAAACCACTTTCTTTTTCATAACCCATCTTCATACAATATCATCTTCAGACATTGGATGCCATGGTAAATGTTGTAGAAAGTCAAAAAATACCCATCAACGTTTGATTGAATAGTCACTTTGACCCTTATTTTTTTTGAGTAATTCAACCCTCAACATTTTATTTTGAGTCAAAATGGCCTATCTACGAATGAAAATTGATATTTTAACTTTATGCCTTATATATATATATATATATATACTTAAATTCACATGGTCCTTTTACATTGCTATATAATCCACATTCCCAAGTATATTTATTCAACAATTTTCCGTTACAAGGAGCAACCCTTCTTTTTCCTATAGTCTCTTTTCCCCCTCCTCTCTATGTAGAATTAGAATTAGATTTAAGATTTGTTAAATATATAAATAGAGAGAGAGAGCCCACCTGGGCTTAGCGCAATTATAATTTCCAAAAACCACTTTCTTTTTCATAACCCATCTTCATACAATATCATCTTCAGACATTGGATGCCATGGTAAATGCTGTAGAAAGTACATTAACAATGAAAAAGAAAACGTTACAAATATGAAGTCGAGGAAATTTCCGTATAGAATGCAAGATGGTTCAGACCATGCAAGTTGGATAAGACCAACAGAACAGTTGGTTTAGAACGGATCCATATTGATATCTGCAACATAATTTGTAAATGCACTTCTCTGGTATCCTAGTTCTACAAAGCAATGAGCAAAGGTTGTTGAAATATATAAAATATAAAATTAAAACAACACTAGCTTACATCCCTGAAGAGCAATAGTGATAGTAATGATTATTGTACAAGACAAAGCTCAAATCTTTACCTTTGGATATTAAAATTCTTTCTTTTCATTTTCTTCACTGCAACTTGACCAAAAAATAACGGATAGAAGCCTGCTGGCGCAAGGTTACACGAACATGGGGTCATCAGTCATCACCTCGATTTCGTATCATGTATGCTGAGTTCCCAAAAGCCGACTATGGCAGAGTGTTTGATGGGGGCACAGTATTGAATAAGTCGACCAGTTCTGGCCAGCAATATTCTGAGGTTTTGCAGACAATAATATTCATAGTATCTGAAACAGAAGGCTTCCCAATTGAAAGGGTAATTGTCTGAGTTGTGTGACAGGGCAGGCAATCTCCCATTAAATAGCTGTTCTTGTTGTGAAGAATGGAGTTCAGTGCAAACTCCATGTTTTTTTTTGTGAAACTGGACATGGACGATCATTGCCTATTGCCTTTCGTAGTAGATATATTTGGATGTATTATTCCATTTTCCACAGTTATTCAATTGCAATTCAAATTATGTTCAAGAGCATATTCTTAATGTTTTTTTCTTTATAAAGGTTTCTTTAGAATTTTATAATGGATTAGGTTCTCTTGGTAAGTGCAACATTCTGCAAAAAGTTTTGACAAAGCTAAAACTCAATATTAAATGGCCTAATTCATTAAACTCCATACGTATAAAACTGCCATACCATACCTAAAAATAATTGCAGAGTACATTAAAACTTTGAGATGCTATTTTTTGTTTATTGTCCCTACACCTAATCTCCTAGGTATATTCATCGTTGCCTGATCCTTTCAATTGTTCATCTTACTAGGCTTTGCCATGCTCCAAGCTTCAACATCAGCAGTGATTGCTTCAGTCCCATTGTTGAATGCAAACAAGTGAGCATTGTCAAACACTGCAAGCGTTGGATATACTCGTGATGTGATGCATGTTTTCCCCCCAGCTCCAAAATTCTCGACCACAGAGTGATCAATCTGCAGCAAAAAGAAAAGGCAAGAAAGTGAGCCAAAGAAGAAATATTTTTCGGACCCTTTATCGCCCATGTAGGTTCGAAAAGTTTTAAATCATGCATCGACTTAATATTTATGAGATTGATTTTAGGACCAATCCTATGGTCGGAATCAGATTTAATTTAGGGTGAACCAACACTAACAGAAAACAAAGTTGTGTGGAGGCCATGTACATACCAAACTCCTAAGAGAAATCTTCTTATCAGCCAAATCTACATCTACAAATCCACCAAATGAAGGTGTGTATAGCCCATTTTTACTCAAGGAAGAGCTGCCACAATGTAACACAAAATTAATCAAAACAAAACTAAAAGTTTGGTGCGAGACAAAGGAATTGATGAGGATTTGCAGAGGCAAAAGAACCTGCTAGCATCTGAGCACAAGAGAATAATATGCTTGTGTAGACCTTTAAATACCCTGAAAAAAACAGGGGTGTATTCTTCTATCTTCTCTGAAGCTAATGTTAGTAGTCCAAATGGTCCAACACCTCCTTGAACAGTTGAACCCTTTAGACCACAAAGATCTTGAGCATTGGTCCAGCTAGGATCAAATGGTTCAGCTTTATCCAAATTAGGTATGGTGAAGGTGACATCAACATCAGCCTATGAGGATCATCAAAACAGTGAAACTCGTTTTTAAAACTTAGTTCAATTCAAATCAAATAATTAAAATTGAAAAGGGTTTCAATCTAAAGCAGAGCAAACCTGAGCAGCAGTAATTCCTTTAACTTCAACATGCTCTCCCAACTTGAGTTGTTGATTGCTTAGTTGAACCTTTTGACCTCTAAGAGTCTCTATTTCTTCAATAGGCCATAGCAGCAATTGCTTCCCGCTAGGATCGAGCCACAACTTTCTTGGAATTGTCTGAGAAAAAACACCATGAAAGTTACTTCACTAACAACAAATCAAAAATATTAATCTTTCAAATGAATCAACAAACATTACCTGAAGACCAGCCCATCCTTTCTGAACATCATCTTGAGCAGTATCGGACTCATTAGACCAACCCCATAAAACCCTTCTATTCTTTGAAGGGTCAAAGAATGTCTTTGAAGCATAATAGTTGCCATAGTCGTATCTAAGCCCGCCCCAACCATCAACAAAGCTATTATCCACCAAATATTTATCCCTAGGTTCTGGGATATATGAGCCTATAGTGTAATACTCAAACCTTGTAAGATCTAAGCTCACCTTGAGAACATGCTTGACATTAGGGCCAGCAGCAGAGGTATCAAGGCCAGTGTCCCCAGACAATGCCACTGGGAAAAAATCCGCACATTCGAACATACCAGTTTTCGCCACAGAATGTAAAGGATGTTTCGCCTTTACCCATGTCTTAAAATCCCTACTTCTATACAAATAAGCCATCCCTCTATGTTTCCTTCGGCTAGCCACCAACATTCTCCAATGCCCACCAACCTTCCAAGCGGTTGTTGGGTCACGGAAGGCGGTTTTGTTCATGGTTTCGTCGGCAACGACGATGGGGTTGTCATCTGGTTTGACCCATTCACGCAAATAAGGGTCGGATAAGTTGGCCGGAACCGCATAGTTTTGGACTTGATATTGGTCGGGATCGATCCCAGTGTAGAAAATTACAGGCACATTGTTGGGGAGGACAGTGGCAGATCCGGACCAACATCCGTTGATATCGAAGGGCTTTGAAGGGTAAATTGCAGGCTCAAGAGCTTCCCAATTGATCAGGTCTTTAGATACAGAGTGAGCCCAGACAATGTTACCCCAAACAGCACCTTTGGGGTTGTATTGGTAGAATAAATGGTAAACCCCATTGTAATACATTGGACCTGTTTGATTCAATGCGTGTGAGAAGGAATCATAGTTAAAATGAAATGTGCAGTATTTTGTTGGAAGACTTACCATTGGGATCTGTCGTCAGGGCGTTTACCATTTAAGCAGTCCCCATTGGCCATTGATGAATCAGAAAGCAAAATAACAAGTTAGTCTGTGCATGTATAAATAACACAAATATGTAAATAATATATATATAATATAACTTCAAAATTGTTCACATTTGATTCATTATATTATTTTTATAAAAATATTGAAAATGTGTTTTGTTTTTGCATGCTGACATGATACAATGATTAATCATGCTCCAATAACAAATTTGAGAACACCAGTGCATAAAGTGACAATCAATCATTCATAATGTTATACAAATTCTTCCTTAATTAAAGTAGTAAATTTAAAAGTAATTTGTTATACATGTGATCAATGGTGGAGTCAGGAAATATATACGGGTGTTGTTTTTTGAACTGTATTTAAGATGTATCATTTATTTCGAAACTAAAAGAAAAGATGTGAATAAAATAATTCACCATTGATCCAATTCATAGGAGGTTGAAAGTGATAGCCACTTCGGTGAAGTTGTTTGACAGTAGTAGCTACAACTTTAGACTGTAAATCTTGATAAATCTCGTGGGATGCTTCGACTCCATTGTTATTTATCACATAAAAACAGCCGAAAATTAAACAAATCAAGAAAAACTCTGAAAACATTATCATCCACAATCGAAATTTGGAAACGAGGTTACGAATGAATGTGTTTTGAGGGGGGAAATTGATTGATTTACATAGGGAACGGAATAAGAAACATAATTCAGATAGGATACGAATTTATTTGAAATTGCCATTTTTTTATAAAAAAATTGTTAGATAACATTCAAATTAGAATTGTAGTTCCGATGAAATTCTCATTGTTTAAAACTTTAAATAACTAAATTTTAAATAAACTATTTTACTCCGACAGATCTTATCATATAAAAAAGTTGCATAATTTAATTAATTGAGTGCGGATATTAAAAAATATTATTTGATTTTATAATTTAACTGATTTAGTGCCCAATGCTTTTATATTTAATATTATCGTTTTCATGCTATAAGGTATTTTTGAGTAGGCTATAATATTTTACTTGGTCTTAAATATACATTTGTCCCTTTTAATTATACCCAAAAATCAAATAAATTTTTGCTTTCAATTATAAATCAATTCGACTATTATTTGAGAAAATCATGATGAACTGATCACCTCCAATTGCATCACCATTAAGTTTTTAGAAACCAATAAAAATTATAAATTATAAAAAATGTTTCTGATTATAAATTATTTTATAATTATAAAAATATACAAATTCTAAAAAATTAATTTAATTGATTTTTATTTATTTGAGAACATAAAAATAATTAAAAGATTTGGTATTGAAATTTCTTCGCATCAAAGTTTATAATTTTAACAATTTAATCTCATGATATATAATATAAATGGTCAAATTATGATTTTCATTTCTATATTACACACATCACCTATAAATAGAAGGATTATATGCACTTATTTAATTAAAATAATATATTATAGAAAAAACTACCTATTTAGTACCCCGCCTAAGCCTACGTTACTATTTTGGTAACCAACTATTTTTTTTGGCAAAATGGAATCTAACTTTACGTTTCGTCTCTAAATTGGTACTCTAGTCGTTAAAAACTTAATGACATGCTGACTAAGAGAGAGAAGATCACACATGACAAGTTGAGAAGATCAGGCGTGACAAGCTGTAACATCATTTTCTCTTTCCTAGTTAGAATGTCACGTCGGTTAAAATCATAAAAAATCACACATGCATGCTGACTAGGAGAGAGAAAATGGCATGGTAGTTTGCTATGTGTGATTTTCTCTCTCCTAGTTAACATGACGCTTGTGATTTTCTCTATCATAGTTAGCATGTCGTTAATATTTTAACGGTGGGTACCAAAATAAAAACAAAATATAATATTAGGTACCATTTTGCCAAAAAATTAGTTGGGTGCCAAAACAATAACACAGACATAGGTGGATACTAAATAGGTAGTTTTCTTTATATTATTTTATAGGGTAATCAACACCATTTGTAACACCCTTAACTCGGATGTCAAATTTGGGCCTCAAGCCCAACCCATTAATATAAAATTTTCAACCTAGTTTAGCCCAAACACACTCATTTTCTTAAAATCCATCAAATTTAAATATTTCAACATAAATAAGTATTTAAAAATGTACTCGTATATGAGGTGCCCTTACGTGGCACACAACATATACTCGACCCACCAAGGATCCCTATTGTTACATTTACAAACAAGCCACCCAAGACTTTACCAAGTTAATTACGCGTTATACTCGTATATGAGGTTTAAATCTATGTTTCTCAATTTTACTATTCAATTTTCCACATTAGAGGCCCATTGGGCCTTAGTCATCGAATTATAAGCCCTTCGAACTCAAAACGTAATTTTCGGGCAGATTGCTAGTGGGTACCGGTACTGGTCCACGCGTACCGATATGGTACCCCTTGAGGTACCGGTACACCCATGCGTATTGATACGAAATGAGATCACTAGAATTTTATTTGCCTTACGCATACCGATACGGGTCAACCCGTACCGATACCTCTTTACAAGGCATACCGGTACATGTTGAACACCGTATAGGTACCCCTTTCATAGTTTATCCAATGAAATAGTGTTCTTAGAACCCATAACACTAGGGTATCGATACTGCCTTCTCGCGTACTGATACTGAATCTCAAAAATGGTTTCCTAAGCTTGAAAATCACTTCTCAAGCCCCCAAAACTCAACCATTAGCCTCATAACTTGATCCTACATTTTATGGAAGTGTTTAAGGTGGTTTACTACCATTTTTACATGTTAGTAACACGAATTCCAAGTTTTACTATTAATGAGGGTCTCAAGCATTCATCACCAAAAACAACCATACATGTCAATCTTAAGCACACAAAGCATCATCCTTAGGATGTGCATGAACCAAAGGAGTTAGTAGTGTACTAACCTTGATTCTTTGCTGAAAAAGAAGCTCATAGCCAAGCTCCTCAAGCCTTCTTCTTCCCAAGCTCATTGGAAGAATTTCCAACTTCTTTCACTACACAAGAAAGTTGTAAAACGAGTTACAACTTGTAGGAAGTGAAAGGATAACAACACATACAACCTATGTTGGAAAAACAAGATTAAATCCTCGTTTAATCTTCCTCGCACAAATCCCCCACAAAACCCATGTTTTTCCTTCAACCACCGAACTTAGAGATCCTTACCACAAAATATAGATCCTTGCAAGCTGATAACACCTTCCTTAGCTGAAATTCTGAGATTTTGCTTCACTCTTTCAAAGATTAAACCTTTGACATGGTTGCAAGATGAAATGAAGAAGAAGAAATGGAGAGAACAATAGGGAACAAGGTGATCTCACCCTTTCTTTTTTTTTTGCAAAGAATTAATAAGGTCCCTTTCAAAAAGGAGAGAATTTACTCTCTTGCCCATACCCCATCTTCCTATTCACCAACCCAACCAAGGCAACCAGTCCAAAAACAACATAGAGGCCCACTAAGGCTCCCTTGAGCCTTCTTAAGGCACAAATGCGAAGCCCACTCTTCGGGTTAAACCGACCCTTGAATTCCAAAATCTAGGTCGTTACACCATTGATCACTCAATTATTTTTGTTTTTATATTATAGTCACCTAACTATTTTTTGACATCAGTAACGTTATGTTTTATTATTATTTGATGCCATTGACGTGATGGGTGTGCTAATTATTCCCCACACGTAACTGTGCCCCCGAACCTTTGAGATTTCGTAATCTTTAATTTACTTTTAGGTTTTCATTCCGCCTAATACAATAAAAGGGATCGGTGGCGACTCTGTTATCACAAGTATAATATAGTAGAAATGTTTCATTTTAGCTTGTAAAGTTCAGTGTTCGAATTGTTTTTATTTGCAGGTTAGTAGGTCCTTGTTGCATTTGAGGAGCACATCGACGAGGATTGGCTAGCACCACCTTTATCAGAGTACATTACCTTAACATTTAGTTTTGGACTAATGTAATTATAGGACCTTACTATGGTTGATTTGTAACTCTGTACTATTATTATTTTAACATATAACGTTTTATTGTACGAAGCTCCTATTTGTAAAAAGGATTTAATTATTACTTATTTTTTTGTATTTATGACTTATAAACAATGATTTAATTGCTTAGCTAAACAAAAGGTTTTAAAGAAAATTTTGGTTAGTCATTTCCTTAGCCCAATGTGACTTTGGATCCTACAGTTGGGCCGGCTCGAAATTGGGGTGTTAGAGCTAGAACTCATAAAAAAAGAAATATGGCGTTTTTGAGGAAAAACTTATAAAAAAGAAAGCATAATAGATGTTAGCATTCATTTAAATGAGAAAATTAAAAAAAAAGGAAATGGCGTTGATGCTAGTAACTGGTTCGACTCAAGTTATTCATGAATTGTATTCAGGCTAATGTCGATAGTGTTGAGCGTTGTGCTGATGGTTTCGCTACATTTGGAGGCATTCAGTTAGGGATGGCGCAAGGGTTTATGGATCTTCGGCTTCTCTAAGAGTCTAGGGAATTGCTTGATGAATTATGGGCAATTCTTGATGCCATAAGACATGCATGACGGCTGGGCCATAGAAATATTGAATTGGAAAAAAGGTTCTCTGAATCATCGAAAGAGCTTCAAACGCCTACAAAAGGTAAAGCAGTTGTAGATTAGATAGGAATCTTGTTGCGTGAAAGTATGCCATGTAAGGTTTGAAAAGATTTCAATGGCAGATTTAATAGCATCGCTGAGTTGTGACAAACCAATCGAAGAAGAGGTTTTTGTGGATCCACCAGGCCTATTAACAACGTTGGTACATGAAACTTGCGACAGCATCTGAAGTTTCTTCCCTGTTAAGTATTATCAATATGTATATCATTCTATACTCCAATATAACACTAAGTTTTACGCTCCACACATATGGTAAATTGATTGTAATAATTTTTCCAAATTTAAATGAAGCATTAACTCATTAAAATCAGACTCGCACAGCATACAATACAAAGAGTTGATATTGATTTGTGGATCATTTGAACATGACACGTGTCACAATTCAAGGTCATCCACACAGAAGGATTATATATCCAAAACTAACATGCATATGGATGTGCAGAATGAATTCATCCCGTTGGCGTTGGGGGTTAACGATCACTTGAGAAAAGGCCCAAAAGGCAGCCGAAAGGCGAGAGATGGCCGCAAAGTTGGGTTTAAATATGAAGCGGTGGACGTTTGAGTTTACAACGGTCAGCTTTGCTCCCCTTTTTTGCTTTTGTCTTTGGTTCTTTTAGGCCGTGGATTGAGAAGTTAAAAAAAAAAAAGCTCCGCTCCTGAGTCGCACACCTTTTTTTTTAAAAGGTTAGGTAAAGTATGGATTGCCTGATCGATGATTCCACCATATTGATCATTGATGCCTTCTAAATTTACTTACCCAACACTTTTCCTTTCTGATAATTTTTTTACTAGATTCGATAATATAATATGATACTATATTTTAATTTTTCCAAGCTTTAGGGGTGCCAAGGCTCCTCCAGGCTTAGCTTATCATCTGCCCCTAGGAACGACATTTCCTATTAAATTTTTGGGACCCTTTCACTGACATTAAAGAGTCCTATCGGAACCCGCTAGATTTAGAGTAAAGTACACAATTGGTCACTAAACTATTTTTAAAAATATAAAATGGTCATCAAACTTTCAAATGCTACATAATGGATAATAAATTTTAGTTTTTGTTACAAAATAAAATGGTCACTGAGCCGTTAACTGTCGTTAATTGGGTGACGTGACAGTTACAGAAATTTGAATAATATAATATTTAATCTTCCATATTGATACATCTAATCAATTTATTCCTAATTTAACCCTCATTATTGATGTCTAAATTGACTGAATGTGTAAACATTGAGTATTAAATATGTTATTATACAAATTTTTGTAAATGTCACGTCTCCCAATTAACGACAGTTAACAGTCTAGTGACCATTTTGTAATAAAAATTAAAGTTTAATGACCATTATATAATTTTTGAAAGTTTGATGACCATTTTGTATTTTAGGGATAGTTTAGTGACCATTTATGTACTTTACCCCTGAATTTATGTTTTCTTTTATATTATTGTTTAATTAATATTTTATTCATCTCTTTCTCCTTTTTTGTGTCTCTATTTATGTCCATATTAAAAAATTTAGATTTAGAATTTAGGGTTAATGTTTAGGGTTTAGATTTAGGATTAAAACTTAGAAAATTGAGAGTATAGTGTATTTTTAGGATTTAGGGTTTAGAATTTTATTTTTTATTATTGAAACATAAAAAGAGAGACAGAAAAAGGGTAGAGTATTTTTGTTCGTATGGGCCGTATATAATTTATTATATGTACTTCTACTGAATTGAATGAAATTAAAATAATTTAATTTTAAAACTTTAGGATGATATGTCCGGTGAGGAACATCATGTGGACATAACAAGACATGTCCACCCTAACTTTTATAGTTTAACTTTATTTTAAGTCTTGAAAATTGTAAAACTATTAAAATTAAGCTATCTTCATCCAACATTTTCTTATTTAATTATTTTAAAACGCTGTCGGTTTTGAAATTAATGAATTAAATTTAGCGTCTAATTTTCTGGTTATCAATTCTGAAATTAGTTATGTTAAGCCTCGACCCTCTATTTTTATTGTTATCTTTTAGAACCTTATTAGTTTCAAAGATAAATAACTTAACCTCTTTTATAATTTTATCTTAATTGCGTCATTGGATAGGTCATCTCATTTACTGACACTATATAAAACTTTATACCATCATTGCATTAGATATATATATATAATTTTAACATGGACATTATGTGTCATTCTTTAAAAAATGTAATAGCCAAATTCAGTATTTATTTTTTTAAAAAATAATTTTAATTCTTGATCAAATTATTGGAAAATTATGAAAACCATTATTATATCAGCTTAAAACTAAGATTACGACGAACATGTTGAATGGTCTCAGTGGTAAAGAATGGTATGTTTTATTCAGGTAACTCGGGTTCGAGCACTATGTGTGCACGGTGAGTGTGCCTCATTAAAAGATTAAGAAAATTAAACAGATATTACCATATAATCACACCAGTATATTAAAAAAATTAAAGTTCTGACCAACAGAGTAACAAAAGAAAAAATCACACAGTTTAAACTTTGATTTGTGATGTTGAATATAATTTTATTTTTTGATTTACAAATAATTAATGTATTTATTAAATAAAAATATTTTTAAATAATTTTTTATTTGATATAAATAATGAAAAAATTACAATTTCTATTATTTAAATTATTAAATCTAAATTTTAAATATTTTAAATTTTAAAACATAAATCTTATACTAAATATAAGGGTTTAAATTTGATACACAGACTGTGTAAAATAAATTTTACACAAGCCTATCTATTTCTACTATAAATCAAAATTAAACCTAAACCCTAAAAAACTAAACTCTAAACTCTAAACCCTAAACACTAACCTTAAATTCTAAACCCTACAACCCAAACCCCTAAACCCCAACCTCTAAAACTAAAAACTCTGTAAATTTTCCTCTAAATATAATCCCCAAATAAATATACTTATATTAAAATTTATACAGTTTATATATAAATAAATTTCCTTTTAAAGAATGAATAAGTTAAATCGAGGAATGATATTTGAATCGATTTCAGTTTAATTTTGTTGAAAATAAAATAGTATACAAAATTCATTGTTGAACCGTTGCCCCCAAAAAGCACACCAAGCAACTATCAAGCTGCTATAAAAGGAAATCCATAATGGAATGCTGAGATGGCAATAGTTCAATGGCTAGTGAAACGAACAAAAAGAGAGTTTAACTGTAGAGAATCAGCGACCCTCTAACTCTATTTGTTTTACAGAATAGAATAGATCAAAAAAAAGGTGGCAGCATCATGTTTTCCTCCCTATTTCTTCTCTGAACCTCTTCATTTCTTCCACACACAACCTCTCTCTCTATCTTCAACTAAATTTTCAATCTTTTAATATTGCTTATTGAATCCTCAATCCAAACAAAAAGAGAAGGAAATGAAGATAGTTGCTTGTTAACTTCCAAAATCTTTCCTTGAATCAAACTCTTGTTCAAAGAAAAACCATTTGATCATAAATAAAAGGTTGTTTCTTGGGTGCAAATTCTTGTCCCCGATAAAGAAAACACAATGACTGAAGTGCTCCAATCATCCTCTTCTCACTTCTCTTCACCTTCAAGCGCCACCCAAACGCAACACCCCCTTATCAACACCTCCGTCAGCAGCATGGTTGCCCAAGAAAGCGACCAAGAAGACGAGGCCAGACAAGAGGGGGAGAGGAAGCCAAGGGACCAGCAGCCGCCTCTGATAACCATTTTGGTCACAGCTTTTAGGAAGTCTCTGATTGGGTGCACCATTTCCGGGTGAAAAGAGCTCTGTTCAATGGAAATTGGGTTGCCTGCCAATGTTAAACATGTCTCTCATGTCACTTTTGATAGGTTCCATGGATTCCTTGGTTTGCCCGTTGAGTTTGAGCCTGAGGTCCCCAGGAGACCCCCAAGTGCCAGGTAACCTCTTTCCTTTCTCTTCATCAATTTGTTTTTGATTGCCAAATCCAATCACGAAAATTTTCTGGGGTTTTGGTTATATTGGTTAATATTCCTATTTTCTTGAAGTTCTTTCTCGGAATTCTTTGTTTCCCATTCATATAATTTTGGCTAGGCTTAAACTTTTATGTTGCTGTTGTTGGGATCTCCCCACCCTACCAAATGCATGGTTTAGTAGTATTTTCCATTTGTCGAACATGTTGCGGACGCTAAGATTCTAGTACAGTTGTAAATTAATGTAAACATCAATCCATTTTAGGGGGTTCCTACGATGATTACACTTCTTTTGAGTCCTTTTCTTATATAGAGTACCCTTTCCAAACTCTGTTTATAAAGGATTTAAATTACGGTCAGTCGCATGGAATGTCGGTGATGAATACCGGCATTCGGAGAGAGCTGAAACTGAAAGAAATGGTGTAAATATTGCATTCTGGCAGTTACTTAAATCCATTGTTGACACCATTGATTGGGGGAATTATGGAGACAGAAAATGATGATACCTTGATTTGTGTTCATAGTTATCAAAAGTCTTTGCCAGCATTCCATTTCATTTCATTAACTAAGACACCATTGTTATGCAGTAAAAGTGTGTTCGGAGTTTCGACGGAATCTATGCAGCTTTCGTTCGACTCTAGGGGAAATAGTGTGCCAACAATACTACTTCTGATGCAAAGGCATATTTATATGCCAAAGGAGCCCTCCAGGCATGTGATCATATGTCTTTACTATACTATTGCTATAAACTTGCTTTGATTGATTGTCCTTATCCAATTTTTATGCCTAAGTTCTTATATTTATTTCTTTAGGCCGAAGGGATTTTCAGAATTAATGCTGAGAACAGTCATGAAGAGTATGTTAGAGAGCAACTAAACAGAGGAATAATACCTGATGGGATAGATGTGCATTGCTTGGCAGGTCTTATAAAGGTATTGGCTTTGCTCTTTAAAATCTGCTATACGCGTGTGTGCGTGTGTGCTGTCAATAACTTCTCATGTTGAACTGATATATTGAACATGTTTGATGTGTTCTATAAATCTGCAGGCTTGGTTTAGGGAACTTCCTAGTGGTGTACTGGACTCTCTTCCTCCAGAGCTGGTAATAAAATCCCAGTCCGAGGAAGAGTGTGCTTGGCTTGTAAGGCTTCTTCCTCCGACGGAATCTGCTCTACTCAACTGGGCAATAAATTTGATGGCTGATGTTGTGCAACTGGAACATCTGAACAAGATGAATGCACGAAATATAGCCATGGTTTTCGCTCCAAACATGACTCAAGTGAGTTAATTAGCTCTCGGTAGTTTTAAATGCTGATGCTAAACTTTTGTTACTGATGCATTCATAGTTTAATGATCCCCATGTTATAGTTTAGTGATCTCCATGGCATTACTGCTGTTTGTTGCAGATGTCAGATCCTTTAACTGCATTGATGCATGCGGTCCAGGTGATGAATTTTCTCAAGACACTTATTGTTAGAGCTCTCAAAGAAAGAGAAGATTCTACGGTAAACTCTACTCCCGTTTCTCCATTAGCGCATTCCGATAAGAATGGACGGTAAAGTGAAGGAGAGAAAGCATTTGTTGCTCAAGAATCAAGCATTGTAGTTTCGCAAGTGAAAACTTCAGCAAACGATCTCCAAGAAGGTGGTATCCGGAGTACATCCGAAAAGAGCAGAAAAAGTCAATCAAGTGTGCCAAGCCTAAAGAAGGGATCGAAGAAGGCAAGGGAAAGCGAATCAGGACCGGAACAGAGGAGCAAGGGAACACAGATTGTCAACCGCATAAATTAGAGAGATGAGCTTTCTGAAGCTTGGAGGTGAATGGCCTAGTGCTGTAGTGGGATGTTGTGTGTTGAGTTTTAGAAATATTGTGTACGAGTGTCTTAAAGGTGAATTTGGGTGGGTAATTCTTTAACCATTTCCTCAACAGTAATTCTAACATGGCCTGAACAGCTTATAATCAGTCAAAGACTCTTATGTTGCTGACCTGAACATGATTTTTCCTCTTCTGAATTCCCAAATGTAAAGGACATATCCTTTTATATATACCTACTGAAATTGTATATGCTGGGATTCAAATATCAAATTTATTAACTGAAACAAATGTATGAATTAATTGGATTGAGATTGAATTCTCTTGTTAATGGTTGAATGAATATAGTACCTTGATAACAAAACGTCTTCGAGCACCATGTGTGCACGATGTGTGTTATTAAAGGGCTAAGAAAATTGAACAGATACTAATATATAACTACACCAACATATTAAAAAAATTAAATTTTTATTTAAGTTGTTTTTAATTTACAATTTGAAGATGTACTTTGGGGTAAGACTTAAGAACTCATGGTAATCAAAATATTCGTATTCCAAATGGTGGCAAAGTGGACATAAAAGAGAAGTATCATGCTGTTTCAGCCTCTTGATAATGGATGGCAAAACGTGTTGGGGTGAATGAAGCAGATGATACGCTATCCTCGATCCATAATCCGCATCGTACATTTTCTGAATGTAAGCCAAATTGTTACCCGTCAAGTGCTCCTTCACAATTCCCTCCATTTCCCCCTCCTCGATTACCCCTTCGTTTATGGCTTCAAACAGCTTGATTGCGTTCTTCTTACAGGAGCGCATCCATGCCTGCCGCATATCCATTTCAAACAACACGTCTTCCTTTCTGTTCTGCTCATCTTCTTTTTCCTTCCGTTTCTTTTCTTCGTCCGCCGCCTGCTCTTTCTTTCCAACTTCACGTGAAAAGCAGCAACCATTCAGTACTCCTGAAAGATATCCTGGTAAAAGATGATAGCTTCCTGTCACATTCTCAACCTCCTCTTCGGCTTTCTTTCCTTTGTTATCCATCCCCGATGATGACGATGGCCGCTTTCCTTTGTTACTGATCTCGGATGACGATGATGGCCGTTTGGGTCGATGTCTACTGCTTTCTTTCACCTTTTCATTCTCTTTTCTGGGTTTCTTTCCGATCTCCGATGACGGTGATGGCTGCTTTGGTCTAAGTCTATAGCTATGATTCACCTTTTCCAGCTCTTGGTTTGGTTTATTGATCTCCTTTTTGGAATCCGATGAGGATGATGGACGATTTAGATTCATATAGTAGTCCAAAACACAATCAAAATCGTCCCTAAAAGCTTCATACTCATCGGCTATCTTGGTTTTCAAATCGGCAATTGTGATTTCGCCATTACCATAATCGCCAAGGGCTTTCAAGAATGCCAAATACTCGCGGGAGCTGGTTTTCTTCATTACCTGTTGGCAAAACTCTAATGCTTTGGCCATATGATCCTTGGTTCGTAAGTATTGGACGCAACTTTTTCGTCGATTTCTGGAAAAGGAAGTGGCTTCTCCTTCACTTTGTTGCAGCTTTCTGCCGATTCCACTGCTCGGCTTAACTCATTAGAGAAGCTCAAAACACATTGAAACTCGGCAAAGAGACCTGGGTATTTTTCATTAAACACCTCTTTCAGTTCATCAATGTTGATTTTTCCTTCGTTGAATTCATCCAAGAAACCCAACAAGCTTGTATATTCAGCAGACTCCATCTTTCCCTTAACCCTCTCCAGAAAGGCTTCCATCTTCAAGAAACTCAAACGAGACGCTTCCATCGTAGACAACGGCTGCTAAGTTTTGAGTTTTAGGGTTTTCAAGTTAAATTGAAGCTTCTGTGGTGTGTTTATAATGGGGTTTCAGTCATTATACTAACAGGATTTGTTTTCAAGCAGTCGGAGTAGGAATTCCATGTTCAATTTTGCTTAGTATAGGTTATCAAAATAATTACAATAGTCCCATATGTAATTTATTTTTTAAAAATAATTAATTTTAGGTTATCAAAATAACATCTTACTTAAAGCACAAGCTAACATGCGGTTGTACTTGGTGCGGTAAATATGAGGTTTTATGATCTAATGCCAGCTATATTTAGATGAACAAAAATCCCCCGTACATTTTTAGTGTTTGTTTTCGATGCCGCGACATTAAAAAATTAAATTTTAAATTTTAATTTTAAATTTTAAATCTTATACCTTAAAAAATACATTTTATCTCAAATTCGCCAAACCTTAATCATAAATCTTAACCTTAAACCCTAAATTTAATTTTTAGTATGGGGTATAAATAAAAACACCTAAAATAATAGAGAATTTTTATTCTATTTAGATCATATTTAATTTACTTTTTTAAAAAAATTGACAAGACATTAATATTTTTTAAAACATTAATCATTCAAACATATGGATGCCTGACATAAGAGGAGGTGGCAATCAAAATATATAATTCAACAAAAAAAATATATGTTCGAAATTTGTGGTTGTTTCAAACTAATAATATAATCTTCAAGAGTCGTATATGAGTCTTTTTGTGAAAGTGCAATGTGTTGCACTTTTACATCCAACACGTATTGATTTTTGGAAGTGGTATTGCAATCAATTTTTTTACATTCGAATCCCAAAATAAACAAACTTTTAATTATTCGATTTTACCCCTTACGATTAAATAAATAAGATAGTAGAGTGGACTAAATTATGACGTGGATAAATTATGACGCAACTTCGGGTTCTTTAAATAGAATAATAAAATGATAAAAAGAAGACATGTAATGAGGATATTCATGAAATTGAATAGTAAAAATATAAGTAGATGTTGTATATGTTTTTTTTTTTTTCTGTTAAAATATGTAACGATCCTACTACACCAGCTTCCTACTCTTATGGGAAAAAGGGATAGATTTTAGATAGGTAGCGTTAGGAATTTATAAGTAGAAAAGAATAATATGAGATCATAATATAATAAGGCATACACAATAAATGAAAATTAATATGGTTCGGTATTATTTATTTCCATAGGTGAGAGAAATAATAATTCATTATAAGCATAGAGATAAGAATAAGTACAAATATATAATTTTTTTATATCTCATTTCACCCTCTTTCAATAGCCCTGAAGAACATATCTTTGTAACATAGTAACAATAGTTACAAAAATCACAAAAAAAATAAATCTCTCCAAAATAATCCTCTCCTATAATTAAGGTTAAAACATACCCTATATTTATATAGTTGGATATTTAGTAGCCAAAAAAATTTATTTTATAAGACTTCTTAATTAAATATAAGTATTTTTATTAAGTAGACACAATTATCAAGTAATCTTCAACTACTAGAATTACAATAAAATTTAATTTAGTTACCAATTAGAATTAGAGTCATATGTAACAATATTCCATTTGACACAAATTCTATTCGGACATTGGCATTCAAGTCTTCAACAACTTCAATTCTTACGTAAGTCAAATATATGTTGAAGCATCACCGTCAAGTCTTCAATAACTTCAGTTTTTATGTAATATTCTTTGAAGTGTCGCTTGATCGACTGAAGATTACTCCATGAACTAAAAACTCGTAACTAAAACTCCTCTTGTATGTTTTCAGTATCGCTAACAAAAGCCACAACAACAAATCCCTTCAAAATTGAACAACTAGAACCGTAGCTCATGATACCACTTGTTAGAAATTTGGAAGCGAAAAAAATAATGGAAGCAAAAAAACAATCAAAGCAATGCCAATATAGAATAAAACACATGCAAGAAACAAAATTTAATGTAGTTTTACCTTGCCTACCTCCACGGATGAGAGAAACAATAATTCACTATAAACATAGAGATCAAAAAGAGCAAATACATGATTTCATGTATCTAACAACCTAGTATATCTCAAAACCGCTTTCATTATCTCTAGAAACTCATCTCTGCAACATAACAACAATAGTATTTTCTCTTATAATTTTAAAGATGAAGACTTAATCTATATTTATAGAGCCGAATATTATGTCACCAAGAAACTTTATTTCATAAAATTTCTTATCAAAATTTAAGTATTTATTAATTAAGTAAATATAATTATTAAATAATTTTCAATCACTAAAACTTTAACAAAATTTAATTTAATTATTGATTAAAATTGGAGTATGAATGATATTTTAATGCATAACGAATTTGAATAATATTTTAAGGAAATTATTTTGGGTATTAATTCAAGTTATAAGCATTATGGGTGGGCAAGCAATGACGTATATGATGATAAGATTGATCTCAGAATCACATAGTATTTCTTTTATTATTTTTGTCTTTTTTCTCAAAGAATGGTAGGGATGGCATGGTAAGGACATGTGATCTATATATAATCCGTAAATATATAAGAACCGTGTCATGTTTGACGATTATATAACATTCTGATAATATATAATATATATGATGAAAATTTTACTTATTTTATGCATTATATATAGTCAAGGACGGAATTATGATTTAGAATTGGGATAAATTTATAAATAACTTAATTTTTTTAAAAA
Source organism: Hibiscus mutabilis (assembly GCA_019671005.1). Taxonomy (NCBI): domain Eukaryota; kingdom Viridiplantae; phylum Streptophyta; class Magnoliopsida; order Malvales; family Malvaceae; genus Hibiscus; species Hibiscus mutabilis. Next base: position 25,547,894 of record CM033713.1, read on the forward strand.
AAATTATATATAAGACTAAAGGTAAAAAACTTTTGGAGGAAGACAATTGCCCCTCCTCACCCCATATAGTTTCGTCCTCGTATATAATCTAATAGTGTCTATTTGTATCTTCTTCAAATCATAACAAATAATAATTTTTACAATTGAATTTAAATATTATCATAAACTGTAGAAAACAATCTAATATCTAAATCTACCATATAAATTGATTTATACATTACAGACAAAGAGAGGCGGGCATTGAATGGTTTAATGCAAGGAAGCAAGACATGTATGAATTTGATGGATGTTTCTGTTTCTATGTAAGGTGAAGGTACAAGAAAAGACGCATCACATGGCTACATTGCTTCTCAATCTGCTTTACATTTAATGGTAATTTTTTACCTCTCCTTCCAAGGATTTTTTGTTTAAATAAAGAGCTCAAGTTAATTAGTTCCATTCTTCCATGCATTCGCATTATGTACAATAATGTTCATTATTTACAAAGGTCAAGACCAGTAACATATTTAATCTTTACTCAAAACGACTTTCATCTTTAATCTGCCCCATAGATATAGATTTTTTTATGATATAACATAATATTTAATATATTTACATTTTGGACTAACTCGATCCAAATATGTTATTTATTTAATAATAGACAACAGTCTCAAACCAAATAATAAAAATAGACAACCAGTGTGAGTTTAATCTTATAATCTAGTTAATCCTAAGTTTTCTTTCTAAGCGGTTATCATTTTTTTCATCTTTGTTTTACCAGGAACATTAGGCTTAATGTTGGTCACCGACCGTTGACACTCTTTTCTTTTTTCTTTACTTTGATAGTATATCTTATTTTTATTTTTTTCTAGTTTTTAATAAGAACAATTCTACTTTGTGGCACATTTTCCTCTCCCTTTTAACACGTTTTATGTCTTTTTTTGGGCATTTGATTGTTCTTTTTATTTTATGTTTTCTCTTATAACTTATTAAGATGATGCCTTTTTGTTATCCTGTTAATCTTCCATGCTTTGGATTCTCGGGCTAGATTTGGGTACGTGTTCACAGTCACCGTTTATTGTTCGCGATTGAATTGTGGTAATGATCATTTTGTCAACATGCCATTAGGGTTATATACATTTTTAATGTTAATGTTGATGGTTTTACCCTTCATCGTCGATTACTGGCGTTATTCGTATCTATATCTTGTTCTAGTCTTTTGGTTGGTTTTTTAACATTTTCATTGTATGGTTATTATATGATATCAACTAACTAGTTTTTGTTTCAATAGTTATAGGAATATATTCAAATTATGTGTTTAGTTTACGTTTATAGTTATAAACCATCATTGTAGTTTTAGATATATCATGTTTATAATAAAAGTAATAGGTTTTATAAAAAATAATAATAGATAAGTGTTTCAAAAAAGGTACTAAAAATTACACGTATAAAAAACTTATATTACAGTTGAATTTATTTTACCCTAATTTTTTCTCTACCCCTTAGGGCCACAGCCTCTTGTTTCTTTTATTTCTAGGTAGGTGGTCGACAATTAATCTTAGTATTAGTTGTCGATTATCAGATTTATTATTTTCTTCTTTTTTATATATTTTTAATAAGAATATCTGCCCCTGTGGCACGCGTTCCCTTGGTCATTGTGACACGTTTTTTCTTTGTTTTTCTTGTAGTTTGTTTTATCTGTCGTTTTGGCATGATTTCAGCATACCTTAGCGGTCGTTTGGTGCTAGTATAGAGATTTTCACGGCCCTAATTTCTGATTATGATTTTGTCGGTGATCATAGAAAGATAGATCCCCACTCGGTAGATGGTTGTTTGTTGATGTAATCAGACCTCGGTAGCGGAGCAATCTGCTTGATAGTTTAGTTTGCTCACAACTCCTTTTTCACCCTATAAAGCGTCTCGTTTGGATAAGATAAGGAGATTCATGAAGGCTTTTAGATTTTGACGGTTTGCTAATCTCTATGGAAGTATTAATTTTCTTTGCATCTTTGGGTTTTTATATGAGATTTTGGTGGACTAGTCCCCATTATTCTTCCTTCTGGATGCGTTGTTTTGTGATATCTTCCCTGATTTTTAATAAAAATTCAGTTGTCATTGTCAAAAAAAGACTACTAATAATAGATGATCAGTAATTAGATTTGAATGCAGTATTTTATAATTATGGTATGCTAAGATAATTATTTTAATCTATTCAAAAATAATAATTATTTTAATTAATGAAACTCATTGAATCAAGTTTTAATTTTTTTTGGTAAATAATGGGATACTACCATGTGCCTCGTTAAAAATCTCCCTAAACTTAAATGAAGAAAAAGAGTACATATGGTAATATTAGAAAACAAAAGAAATAAACTATGGACTAAGAATCAACAAGCAAACAAGTTCAACCTAAACCATCCTTATGAACAAAGCCTGAAACATTAGCAGGAGGTGCAAGATAACGCTTGACCAGCAACTCCTCAGGGGATGCAAGTTTCGCCAATCCATCGGCAACCTGGTTCTCTGCTCCGTATGTGGCTAAATTAGACTTCCCAATTCTGCTACTGAAGGACTCAAATATGACTACAAGGACGGTCCACCATGTCGAGTTGAATGCTTTTAAAGAAGATGGAATGCATGCAAGCTGTCGATCTCCACTTGCACTCGTTAGAAATAGGTGGAAGAAAATTTGTAAAACTTTGATAGAGAGGAAGAGAAGTAGAATGTTATTATATGACTACAAAAATTGAATGATTTATTCATCACTAACAATCTTTTATATAAGATTGTAAGTAACTATTCGAAAAATTACAACTCTACAATTGCAGCCATTCATTAATATAGGTTCATGAAGAGTTATACCTTTTATAAAAAGGTTAAATTATAATTTCCAATAGCCTCTAGTAAACCGGTATAAACTCCCCACAAATCAGCTTTTAACGCCGAGCCATATTTTCTAACTCAAATTTTATTTGAATTTTTTCGATTTGAGTCAAGTTGTCGCGTTTCTGTACAAATTTAATTGTAATTATTTACAATGTTATAGTACAAATTTATTATAATTTAAACTAATTTTTCTAATCATATAAGGTACATATATATTGAATATATTCTTTGTCACATGTGAGAGTAAAATTTGTAATGTTATTTAATAAAAAATTAAAATATATTTATAATGTTATTTTTAAAGAAGGAACTTTTGAGGATAAATTATTGATGAGAGTATAAAGAGTCAAGGAATTGATGAGAATAAAGAATTTACAAAAAAAAAACAATTGAATGACAAAATTGAATAAAATACAAAGTTAAGGAATTAAATTGAAAAAATATTTAGTTAAAAATATGAATTGAAGTTACATAGATATTATATAGTGGTAGTGGAGCATGTAGATTAAATTTGGTTAAAAAAATGGACTTAAAACGAAGGAGAAATTGAAGAAATGGGGAAATCATACAAAGTTAAGGGGCTAAATTGAAAAAATAGGAAATTTATTTTAAAAAATATGAATTGGAGCTAAATAGGTATTCTGCGATGGTTTATGAGCATGTGGTTCAAATTTGGTCAAAATGAACTTAAAACGAATGAGGAATTGAAGAAATGAGGAAATCAAACAAAGTTGAGGTGTTAAGTTTGAAAAAAAAAATTTAATTTCAAAATTTTGAACTGAAACTAAATAGATAATCTACATTGGTTTAGAGACATGTGGTTCAAATTTGATCAAAAATACTTAAAATGAAGGAGGAATCGAAGAAAAAAGGAAACCAATGACCAAGTCGCAAAACTATAAAAATCGAATTTTCAAATTGGGCAAACTTGAACTCAAATTTTTATTTGAGATATTTGAGTTTACTCGAATAACTCGAACAACTCTATTCAAATAACTCGAAATAAAAAAACGATTTTTGAGTTGAGTTTTGCTCACCCATAGTTTTTTAGATTTAATTTCTTAAAGTTAGGTTAGTATTTAAATCTAGGGTATAGTTTTATTGTAACGAAAAAGTTATAAAAAAGCTAAATTGATTTTTAAAATTATATTAACTATATTTATCGCACCTACATTGTGAGTAAAATATTTTCTAAAATACATATATTTATCCAAGTTCTTTTAAAAATATAATTTTAGGTGAAACTATAAATAATTGTATTTAAATATATTAATTTTATAATTTAATTGATATTAAATTTAAAATTTTAATAATTTGCCCTAAAAATAATTTAGTATCAGACTTTTTATCGATATTCAATACTGTAAGTAGATAATAAGTTTTTGATGAGATTTTAGAGTTACATATGTATATGAAAAAAAGTAAAATTATGCTACAATTCTTTGTGTCGGTCATCCCATAGGAAATTATACCCTATAATTTGATTAATAATTTATATCCAACTTTTTCAGATATGTAAAGAATCAGCAGAGACGAAACTCAAGCTATACTAGTGGGGTTATGGCTCCACAAGAATATTTTAAAAAACGAAAATATTATGGTAAAATTGTTTTTAACCCTCAAAGTATAATTTATTATTGACCATTTCAAATTTATCAGAAATTTAAATAATATAACATTTAATCTTCCATATCGACACATTTAATCAACTTATTCTTAATTTAACTCTCATTATTGATGTTTAAATTGATTGAATGTGTAAATATTGAGGATTACATATGTTACTATACAAATTTTTGTAACTGTCACGTCTCCCAGTTAACGACCTAGTAACCATTTTATAATAAAAACTAAAGTTTAATGACCATTGTGTAATTTTTAAAAGTTTAATGATCATTCAATATTTTTAGAGATAGTTTAGTAACTATTTATGTACTTTACCCGTTATATTATTATCCAAACTTGGACATTTGCAAAAAGAAAATTTCTGTGAGTTTTTAAAATAAAAATCAGTTGACTAATAACAGCAAGATGGTTAAGCTTACAAGGAAAATGATATGTTAGGTTGAATTTCAAAAACACGTGGGTACACCCTATTTGATGAATTAATCATAAGAATCCTATCAACCCAACCAAACCAGTATAATAATATTTATTTGATCATACTATAATAATATTTAGCTGGTCATACTAGTATTATACTATTGCATCTTTTGCCAACTTGGCTAATCTTTACGTTAATTCTTTCCTCAATAGGGCAAAATATATACAAATTTAATTCCTAAACTAAATATTTTTTTTCTCTTCTAAATGTCAATGAAAATTCACCCTGGAAATATTTTTGTTGTTATATTGTATTCGCATCTAATAAATTAAATTTTATACGTTAAAAATTAACTATCAATTGATTTAATAAACAGAGAAGTTGAATTTTCCTAAAGTAAGATTCATGATTCAAATCTTGACATTATAAACGTAACAAACATGGTTGAGAGGGACTTTTCTATAATGAATCTCAGTAGTACTCGGTCAGAATCAGCAAAGACGGACACAAGAATTATGTCGGATGCAAACTTTAAGAAGTTATATTAAAATTTTAAGAGGTGCAGAATTTTAAAAGAAATCAAAGGGTGTGAATTTAAATCATCAATAAAAATACCAAAATTATACGAGGATTTAAAATTTCTAGGGGTGCAACTGCCCCAACACACTCCTTTGTTCATCCTAGTAGATTATTTAGTCAATTAATAGTATATTTTATGCTAACCAACAATTAGTTGGTCTAGTGGGATGAGACACTAGATCGCTTGAGCAAATTTAGAGGTTTTAATCCTGACATTATGAATGGAAAAAATTGGGTTGAGAGAGTTGCCCCATAATGAGCCTCTGAAAAACCGATCTGAATTAGTCGGCCAGTGGATTGAAACTAAAGTTTGTGATTAAAATAATATCTTTAATGAAAAATGATATTCCCTTTGTCACATTAAATATGTCCCTTATTGACTTATTTTTGGTATTTTTTAACTTTGACTTGTTATTTAAAATTTACTATTATTGATAATTTTTTTTAAATATATACATATTAAAAATCTTCATTCAAATAGTTTTTAACATATTTAAATAATACGATCAAAATTTAAAGTGACATTTATAAAGGCAATAAAAGACAACTTTAGTGGAACAAAAATAATTTATTTTAAATATATATTTTTAGGGTAAAGAAAGCACAAGAATAAAGAAAAGAATTTTAACCAACAACTAATTTGTCTAGTGTGATGATGTGTTAGGTCCCTTAAGCAAGATATGAGGTTCGAATTCTTGTATTGTGAATGAAAGAGTTAGGTTGGGAGAGCCGTCCCATAATGAGTCTTTGCAAAACTCGATCTGTGTGAAAAGAGAATTACAGTAGGATGCAAGGGACCTTGTGTTTTTATTCCATGTATAAATCTCAACCATGAGCAACATATTGATATACAAAGTTAGTAACTAACAGTGAAGTATGCAAATATAATGGATAAGATAAGAAACTATTGTTGCAAAGATTAAGCAAAATCACAACAACAACATTTGAAATTAAGGAGGTTGTGGTATTATCCTATCATGCCCCCGCAAGATGGACGGCAGTGAAGTGAGTCCAATTTTATTAATGATAGTGATAAATTGTTGGCGCGACAATGGTTTGGTAAGAACATCGACAAGTTGGTCACGAGTGGAGACATGAGAAACTTGGAGACATCCACTTTGTACTTGCTCACGGATGAAGTGGTAATCTAACGCAACATGCTTCATGCGGGAATGAAAGACCGAGTTGGCACATAGGTTCGTTGCCCTAACATTATCACAATAAATCACCGGTTCTTGTGGTATGATGATGCCAAGTTCAGATATGAGGGAGCACAACCAGAGCAATTCAGCACCCGTGGTTGCTATAGAGTGATACTCAGCCTTAGTTGAAGACTGGGCAACAATTTTCTGTTTCTTAGAGCTCCAAGAAACTAAATTGCAACCAAGATAGACAATATAAGCAGTTGTAGAAATGAAGTCATCTTTGTTACCAGCCCAATCGGTATAAAAAAAAGGCATGAAGATTAAGAGGAGAATTACGGCGAATGGTGAAACCATGATCCAAAGTTCTACAGAGATAGCACAGCACCCTTTTGATAGTAGTCTAGTGCTCATCTATGAGTTGATGCATGAATTGAGAGAGCTTGTTAACGACATAGCTGATGTCAGGGTGACTTAAAAAAAGCTATTGAAGACTTTTAACAGAGGTAAGAGTACCGATGTAGACATAGGCGTAGAGATTGATTTTGCAGCAGCTATCTGTGTTTTGTGAACAAGGTCAATAATATACTTATGTTGGACTAGGAACAAGCCATTAGGATGGGAACAACTTCAACACCAAGGAAGTAATATAATGTAATGTACCAATATCCTCCAATAAAAAGTGGGCAGACAGTTGCTTGATGAACCTAGTAGTAGCGGAAGAGCAATTACCAGTGAAAATAATGTCATCAACGTAAACAAAGAGATAGATAATGATACATTGGTTGTGGAAAGTGAACAATGATACATCGGCAACAGAGTTGTTGAATCCAGATGAAAGCAAAAAGGAGCGTAACTCATGATACCAAGCATGCAAAGACTGTTTGAGCCCATAAATAGTCTTTCAAAGGTGACACACATGATGAGGATTATCTTTATCAATGAAGCCCAGTGGTTGGAACATGAATACATTTTCAGAAAGTGTGCCTTAGAGGAATGTATTGTTGATATCGAGCTGGCGAATGGACCAACCTTAACTAACCGCAAGAGTAAGAACCAGACGAACTGTGGTTGGTTTAATAACCGAGCTAAAGGCCTCAGTACAGTCTACCCTTGGGTGTTGATGGAATCATTTTGGCTACTAACCGTGCTTTGTACCTGTCAATGAAACCATCATGATTATATTTAGTGCAAAAAATCTATTTACATCTGACCAAGTTCTATGTAGACCGAGGAGGAACAAGCTCTCATGTCCCATTTCGAACAAGAGCATCAAACTCTTCAGACATGGTACGCCTCTATTGGGGTCTTTTAAGGCTTGAGCAACAGTGGTGGGCGCAATGGTAGGGTGATGTAACTCGGTATTGAGGTTTAATTTTTGTATGGGTTTACGAATGTTGTGCTTGAAGCGAGTGATGATGCTGGGAGGGGACGGAGGGGGTGACTTGTGATTGAGCTTAGGGGTTCGGTAAGAGTCGAAGAGAAGAGGGGCGGTACCGATAGTTATAAAAAAAGAATTTAAATCCTCAAATTTGAACGATAAAGATGTTAATCATTGAGTTTTAGTAGGCAATAATAATTATTGTATCATTAATGATAATAAGATGGGGCAAAATATTCTCTCTTTTCAGTGCTTTTTATGGCCCAACACAAAAAAGTTAAATTCTAAGTCTAAACCCTAAATTCTAAATCCTAAACCATCAACTGTAAGCCCTAAAATTACATCCTATCCCTAATTCCCTAAATTTTAACCCTAAACCATAATCTTAAACTCTAAATATAATTTTTTAGTGTGGAGGCATACATAAAGACACCGAAAAAGGACAGATATTTTTTTAAATAAAATGTGATAATTAGAGTAAGTAATATGCTTGTTTCAAATTTCTTTTTAGTGAAGTATTTGACTTTGGCATTATTTTAATTACTACCCCCCATATATATATGTGTGTGTGCCTAAGATAACATATTTCAGAAAACTATTACTTATTCTTTCAAAAAAGAAAGAAAGAACTACTTTATTATTCTCGGGCTTGGAACCCTAGTCGCTCCCTTCTTCAACCCTAGCCACTCTCTTCTTTGATCATTCCCTTTGATTGGTGGTCGGCAATCAATCTTAGTATTGGTTGTCGACCACCGAATCTATTAGTTTTCTTATTTTTATTTTAATAAGAATCTCTGCTTCTGTAGCACGTTTTTTCTCTGTCATTGTGACACGCTTTTTCTTCTGTCCTTGTGACATGTCTTTGTTTTTGTTTCGTGGTTTGGTTCATCTGTCTTTGTGGCATGTTTCAGCATACCCTAGTGATCGATTGTTGTTCGCACAGAGATTCAATCGACGCTAGTTTCTGATTTATGTTTTTGTCGGTGGTCACTTGGAAAGTTATATCCCCACTCGGTTGATGGTTGTTTGCCGATGAAATCAGTCCTGGGTAGCGGTACTTTTTGCATGACAGTTCGGATCGCGCACCACTCCTTCTTCCTTCTTTATGCGTCTCATTTGGACAGAGACAAGGAGATTCAGGAAGCTGCTAAATTTTGTTGGTATGCTTATCTCCATAGAAGTTTTCATTTTTCTTTGTTTTTGGGTTGTAAGGATTTTTTGGGTTGTTTAATCCAAATATTTTTCTTCTTGGATGCGTTGTAATTGTGATTTTTCTATGGATTTAATAAAAATTTAGTGGCTATTTATCAAATATATATATATATATATTATTTTTTAGTCTAATTATATAAAGAATAAGCGCTAAGTTTAAGTTACACAATATAAATTAACAATCTATAAAGCAAGTGGTTAAAAGCTTTCAGTTGATACATTTTTTCCTCCTAAATTGTGGATTCTAGACGTATTAGGAATAACATTTTTCCCCCTCCCCTAAATAGAAATTGTTCTGAAAAAAGTTACACAATATATATATATATATATAAATTATTAATCGGGAGGCTCAACCTCGTCATATTTGAAGGGAAAAGAATAAAGCTGCTGATGCAATGACTGCTGTTTAATTTGCTTGATTATGTATTAAGAAAATAAATAAATTTTTATTAATTTAAAATCATTAGATGAGTGTAAATTGATTGCTGAGTTTAAAAATTTTAAAAATAAAAAAAAATTCATAAAAAAGTGGATAATCTCTTCCATCAATTTACACTCAACCAAATAGTCTTATATCAACGCAGGATTCTTTAATTTTTACAGTGTAAGTGAATTTTGCTCCTAAGAGTAAATTTAAGATCTATATTTGAAATTGTTATATGCTTTTATTAAAAAAACAGGGTAAACTAGATCCAAGGTCATTTTATTATAGTTTTTATAACAAGTGTCACTTTTTTTCTAAAAAATATAAACAAATCACTCAATTAACGTATTGCAACAAATAAGTTACTGATCGTTGAATATTAAACGAGAATAGTGACGTGGCATGATATAATAATATTTCTAGTCCTAAAAACTTATACAGCCTATAAATTTGATCATAATTCAAAATAATTCAATTAATTTAACCCTTCATATTTAAAATTTTATCATGATAGTATTTATTCTTCTCCCAGAAATATTGCATTATCTTCATGTTACTTTCATGGTATAATAACAATTTAACAATAACTTGTTGTTGCTTTTATAGAAGAATGCAGTTATCCAACTACTATTTTGATTCGATGAGCTCATTTGATTTGACAATATCGCAAAAAAAAAAAAAACTAAATTGTTAGAATTTTTAAATATGAAGAATTAGTTTCGAATTAGGAAAAATTAAATAGAATGCATAAGGTTTAGAGACTAAAAAATTATTATACCATACCAAATTAGATGTCCGCTTGAATTTTAACGATATCTCCAACCCAGTTTTTTCTATTCACAATGTCAGTATTCGAACACTTAACCATGCTTAAAAAATCTAATATCTTATCCCACTAGATCAACCGGTTCTTGTTGTCTTTTTATTTTTGATTAAAATAGGTCCACTCTACAAGCAAAACAAGATAATAGAACACATTATGCATGTTGTGTGTCGACAACTCATCCGAATTTAAATAATATTATAGGCTTAATCATAGAAAATTTGCATATTTCATAACATAATGTTAATTGAGTGATATATTTGTAACTTTAAGAAAATAATTTATTTATTATAAAATTTAAAACTAAATAATATTGTGTATAGTTTACCCAAAAAGACGCAATCCGAATTTTCTTCTTCCCATTTGTTTTTTTATAAAAAAGTATTTTTTAAAAAAAAAATTGTAACTTCCAATTTTAGTTGATGAGATGAGATGTCGTAAAACAAAGAAGTGCAGTCAACAATGTCGAAAACGCCACCTCAAAAAAATCAAATTCTCACACTCTGTATTCTCCTTCTCCGCAATAAAAAACACAACTTACCTTGCTGTATTATAAATATTGTCAAATCTCCCACCTTCTCTTCTTCTCCATCTCCAAAACTTGCTCCCTTTTCTTTTCTGGATTTAAGCGCTCGTATAATGCCACAGGGCAATTTCGAAAACCTCGTTTCCGCCTGCGCTTGCGACACCAAAATTGTCTGCGAGACACTCGCAACCACAGACGGCACGGCGGAGAAGGCTCTCGAAGAAGAAATCCCACCGGATTTCCCGCCAGAATCGTTTTTGCTATCCAAAGACGCCGAGCTCGACTGGGTCGACAGCAACGCTTTTTACGAACGGAAAAACTCGCAGAAACGAAACTCTATCTCCAACTCCACAAATCTTAATCCTAGTCTGAACTCAGTTCCCAATTCTCAACGCTTTTCTTTGAGGAAATCTAAACCTTCCATCCTCGGATTACCGAAACCGCAGAAATCTTGCTTCGTGGACTCAAAGAACAGGAAGAGTACCAAGCCTGAAAATTCTAGACTGTTTCCTAAACGGTCCGGCTCCGTCAAATCGGATCCGCACGTGGTCGAACCATCTTCGCCTAAGGTTTCTTGTATGGGGAGAGTGAGATCGAAACGAGACCGCAATCGCCGATTAAAAAAGAACGGACAAAGATCGGCCGGAGTCGAAACAGTTGGAAAGAAAACTACAAGAACAGGAAGCGGCTTCTTTTCGAGTTTTCGTGCCATATTTCGGAGCAATGGTAAAGCACGTGGACTGCACGCTCTTCCAGCAACGGTGTCGCCGCCAAGGGACAGTGACATCAGGTCCCGCTTGCCGGCTGGTGATGGTGACGCCACAGAGACTGAAATTGCGGAGAGTGGACCGGTCAATATTGGTGGAATGAAGCGGTTTGCGTCTGGTAGGAGATCCGAACCAGCTTGCAGTGTTAGTCGTGGCTTGTAACTTGCGGGTCCCACCTAGATCTCAAGATATCTTTGGATTGTCTGTAATTTCTTTTTATTATTTTAATAAAACTTCAAAAGAATCGTGTGAAATGTATATTCACTGTTATCATTTATCATCTTGAAAATATATAAATGTGATAATTTAATGTTGGTTTTATTCATGTTATAATAGTATTGAAGATGTTATATACTTTACCATGGATGAAGCAGAAAATTATTGTAGAGATTGAGATAAAATTATAAAATTTTGAAAGGCTTAAAGTTTTAGAACTTTTGCTGTATTGTGTCGGCAATTATGGAAGTGCAGGTGCGGATTATTGCTCGATGAAAATCACGTGGAAAGAGCTGATTTTGTAGTTCATAAGATTGCAGAGAGCATTGGGGGGAGTACGGATCAGAATGTGACTTTGGCAGCTCCCATAAGCGGTGGTCGGTCCCTATGGCAATGTTCGTCGACTGGGTGGGTCAAAATCAATGCGGATGGAGCAGAGAATACCCAAAATGGATCTGCATCAGTGGGAGGTGTTATTCGTGATGCTTTGGGGAATTGGATATTTGGTTTCGCCAGAAGTTTAAGGGTTTGTTCGGTGTTAATGTCGGAACTCTGGGCACTATATGATTCCTTGTGCCATGCCTTGCGGCTTGGGTATCGCCACATTGAGATTGAGACTGACAATCTCGAAGCTTCCAAAATTTTGTTAGGTACGTCGAAGGCTTTAGCGAACCATGCCCTTGTTATCATGATTCGCAGGTTATTCCATGATGATTGGGAAGTTGTGGTCCGACACATTCGACGTGAGGTAAATGGTGTGGCGACGGTTTGGCACGAATCTGCCGAGGAACTTCAATCGATGTTGTTTCTTTTGATGACCCACCTGTAGAAGTGACTGCTGCCATGGTTTAGGACCTGCAAGGCTTAGCCTAATGTTAATTTAGAATTCTTGTATTAGCCAAAAAAGGTTTTAGAACTTTTATTTTAAAATGGTTTAGATTAAATAATTTTTTTACTTAACTAAAAAATTAAAAGAACCCAACAAATAGTTCTAGTGAAAAGAGGAATATGGTCATTTTAGGACACACGGGTTCAAACAATTTGTCTATAAGGAGTGTTTTTTATCAAAGAGTTAAGCAAAAATATTAACATATATTACCTTTCAATCCCTTAAGACTATTTCAATTCAAAATAAAAAAATGGACAATTTAAAAAAGGATTTAAATTAAATTTTTAATATTAGGAAGGATTTCAAATGGAAATTACCCAATAACCAAGGGTCCAAGACTATTACCTCAGTTATCACAGATACTACGCACCAAAAAAAAAGAGAAAAATGAGACTATATTCACCAAAAACACTCATACAAACATAAATCATGAAACCCAAAGGTGTAAAAAAAAGCAAACACCCCCTTAATATTGACGTACATCATCAAAGAACTAGAAACCTTCATAAATATCATTGTCTCTATTCAAACAAGATGCTTTACGAGATGAAAAAGGAGTGGTGAACGAATTAAACTATCAGGCAGATTACCCCGCTACATTGTTAAAATTTCATCGGCAAACAATAACCAAAAGGGACCAAACTTTAAATAACCACCGACAAACCCAAATAAGAAGAAATATGCCACAAAACAAAATAAAACGTTCCACAAAGGCAGAGCTTCTTATTAAAAAAATTGAAAAAACCTAAGAAAAACAAAAACAATATATAAAAAGTAAGAGAAACAATAAACACCGACGATCAACAACCAACATTAAAATCGGTATCCACATCGCTTAAGCAAAAGAAGATGAAAAAAAGTTGTCACTATATTAAAAACCTTACTGTCAGTTCAACCAGTGTCGATAACCAGCACTTGCCGTTGGTGTCATTGTCAGTTAAGCAAAGGAGGATGAAAAAAAGATTAATAACTTTATATTTGTTATGAATTTTTTTATTTATGGTGGATATCCATATATTAAATGAGACTTTAATGTACTTTATTATTATGGTTTAATACCCATCGGAATTCGGATTTTCATCTTATGCCTATAAATATAGAGTTTGGAGAAAGCATTATACACAATCCTATATTGAGAATATAATACAAGTCTCTCTCTTTGTCTCCCATCTTTGTTCTTGTTCGTCTCTCTTGTTCTTCTTTACTTTATTCACAACACGTTATCAGTATGATATTGCTCAATTACTGTGATTCTTGTCGGCAATTCCCGAAAAAGATTTCAACAAGATATTGGTGATTACATATATCATATATTCAACTTAACTTAGAAAGCCTGATATGTTTTCTTATTTATATATCGATGTAGTGGTTAGTGAATCACTCTTATATTAAGGTGAATGTATTTTATCTATTATTTGATTATTATTTCGTTCTAATATTCAATAACATTTTGTTGCACTGAGTTTATATATATATATATATATATAACTCCATGAACAAATATCGAGCCTTCAACGAAACCTACGGGATCAACTTAGTTTCAATCGCTACTTTAAGGAAAGTGAAGAAAGCGATAGATTAGATAAGCCACTTAACAATGTTGTTTTTCGAATTCCCAAGCTATATGAACCTCAACATTTTTTTCCATTTACTTTTGCTTTATATATGTAAATATATATTTGAGTTTAGTTCTTATTATTATTTGTCTGAATTTGGCATTTTGATTTTTAAGGTTCATATAACATCATGTTGAAAAGGGGTGATTGTTTCATGGTTCACCTATAACACCCCGAAACTGGGCCTAGTCAGAATTCAATTATGGCAATCAAAAATTTCGCATCGAAAAGTTAAATTATAGTGTTGACCTTTCACCAAGTGGTCAATCATTGGTCTTTTGAACCCTAATTAAGTATTGATATTGATTAAAGACCTCATTGTGAACATTGAAAGTTGTCCTAGTGACTAAATTAAGAAAATTGAAAGTTAAAGGACAAAAGTGTAAAGAATGAGGAGTTGAGGGACTAACCTTGCAATTAACCCCTCCTTAATATTAGTCATCATTTACTTGGGCTTTTGGGGTGGAGTTACTTCATCCTAAGGAAATCCTAAACTATTAGGATAGTAAAGAAAAAAGAAAGAAAGAACCTTACTCGGTTGATATTCAAGCAAGCACCACATCATTCATTATCTTCAACCTCTCAACTTAGCCAAGCAAGCACCTCCATTGGAGAATAACTTAAGCTTTTCTTTTCTCAAGTTTCTTAATCCTAGATTATGGCTATCGATCAGGTAAACAATTCACCTTAATTGATTTATCGGTTTCATGGTTAAACTATGTTTAATTCTAAGTTTAAGAATCAAGGAACCCTAAAAATTCTCTAAGGATATCATAGCATATTTGTTATTGTTTTTCATAGGTAATAAGTTGCTATGAATCTATTATCGATATTGAAATCCTTGTAATTCTTATTTTCTTGTAGCTCAAGAGAATCAAGGTGAAGAATCACCAAATCCCTCTAATTCCAACAAGCTCAAGAACAATGGAATTGTCATCCGAGAGCCTTGAAAGCCTCGAAAGTATCGGTGAGTGTAGTCAGAGTCTAAGGATTGACTAGGTGTCTTTTTCGAATTCATTGATATTGATTTACTGCATCGTCATTATTGATCAAGGTATGAATATAAAGAAACCTTGTTAAAGGTATCATTGGTAAGCTTTGGTAAGCTTATTACATTTTCAAGTTAATTATTGAATCATTGCATCATTATTGTTATCATTGAAACATTGAGAAAGGCCACATTGATTATGCTATATTGTTATTATTATTCCCACCGTTATTGTCATTGTTATTGCTATTGGTATTGACATTGGCCTAAGTATTGAATCCTTGGATACGAATGGACATGAGATATAATTGGCATGCCATAGAATTCATGAGCTTATTGGTACGGAATGGACTACAGTTCTTGAGCTAAGGCTCTATTTGGTGATGTTGGCGGGATGTGTTAGTGTTGGCCTTATTGGCGATGTTGGAGGATATTGACCATTTATTGTTGGCGATGTTGGTTGAGAATTCGCGTATCCACATTTACATGTCGATATAAGGAAATAAACTATTGCAAGTATTGTTAAAACATGAATTGAGATGCACTTACATTGATCTACATGTACATGACATTATTGAAACTCATGTTATTATTGTCGACTACCTCACTAGGTTATATAGCCTAATGCATCTCATTTCCATGCATATTTCAGGTTAAATACGTGTCGGAACAAGGATCGGAGCAAGTACCAAGTTACATGTAATGTAAACTTTGTCCTTAAACTCCTAGCAAGGTGGCATATGGTCTAGACATGTTAGTTTAGCCATATTTTGTATGTACATATGGTCTACTATGCTGAATAGGCTAAAACATGAAATGTGGTATGATGGTGTTTTGACAAAATTGGTAAAATGGCCCTAAATGCTCTAACAAGGGAAGACTTAGTAAATGGATTCGTATTGGCATGAAATTTGACATGCATATATAAATAATGGTTATAAGATTGCTGGTAAAATTTGGTAAACTTTGGACATGGTTAAAGCCCTTAATTTGAGCAAAAACCAGACAAAATATGATATTACATGTACAAGCGTACCGATACGGGTGGTGTTGTACCGGTACGAGTGATGTCGTACCGGTACAGTCATGTAAAATTTGTATAAGGCTTTAAGGCATACCGATACTGATATAGGGGTACTGATACGCCAAATCAACACTGGACTTTTACTGTAGCATGATTATCGGTACGAGTGGTGTCGTACCGATACCCATAATGATTCAATTTGGGAATTAAGGATTGCGTACTGATATGGTAAGGGTCCTGTACCGATACGAAGGCACCGAAACCTCGTACTGGTACAATACATTGAGTGCCGATACGAGATTTAGGTTCGAAAGAAATTATTTTCAGGGGCGCATCAGTACGGCCTCTTGAGTACTGATAACGATACTGGTAAGTTAGTTAAGTTGGTTAACTAGTTTTGGAAACTTTACAAAATGGCCATTGAATTAAACTTGAGTTAATTGAAAGTGTAACTGGACCCCAAAACCTTTGAAATTTTATGTACAAGATAAATAAGTTTAAAATTCCACATTGACAATCATAATTATCAATAAGTCCTCAAAATTTACAAGAATTATAATTTGGTCCTTAAACTTGCACCAGTTATTAATTGGTCCCTAATTATTATTTGAATGAGTTGCATCGACCATAGTCAAGCATTGCATCGAATCAATGTTTTTAATTCACTGTTTATAGTCCAAGTCATCGTTTTAGTAAACTGTTCACCGGTAACGCTTTTCGACCAGAATTCTTACTAGACCGGGAAAGGGGTGTTACATCATCGATGATGAACAAGGTTCTAGTACTATTCTTTATTGGATTGAAAACCTCAATCAAAAGAAAAAGTCTGAAGGCAAATTCAATACCTATAAGTTTTTTATTTGGCGTCTTGATTTATAAGTCTGGTAAGTATTATATATATTGGTTGATCAATTATTCTTTAATAGTATGACTGTTATAAAGTCTAAATTTGCTTGAAAGCAATAATTCTTATGTGTCAAAAAACTCGACTATAGACTTCTCCAAAGTTCAAGTTATGAAAATTCGTCTTGATCCAAGAGTTTTTATGGGAGGCATTCCCTGAAGTGAATGCAAGCGTGATGTTTATTCCATGCGATTATTGGATTTGTTTCATTCCCTGAAGTGAATGAAAACATAATAATTCACTATATGGTTAATGAATAAAACTTAGCTATGTGAATGTTTCAAATTGAATTGAAATTTTATGGTCAGAGTATCATTGATGAGGATATGTTAGAAAAACATACTTCACTTTTCATGCAATTAATGTTGTCCCGCAGACACAATATCGTGAAAAAGTTTATAAAGACCTATTAACTTCGCTCCATTCCCTGAAGTGAATGTGACATTTTTTAGCAAAAAGAATAAATACCACATTAGCGATTGTGGTCGGGACTAAGGCCATAAAAATAGACATGGATAAAATGATCATTTTAAGAATGCTTAGACCCACCAGAAGTGAGATTATAAGGATGGCAAGAGTGATAGAGATCTTATTAAAATCTTTATGTTATCAATGCAATGGTACAAACCATTGGTCTCGTACCAGTCAAATGCCAAAACATTATGGACCTTTATCCACAATCATGAATGATAAAAGAAAGAAAATATAAACAAATTTTGTTTATGAAAATGGAGAAAATAATTATGGCGTTGTTGGTCCAACTCATTTGGATGTTGTTGATTTCCTCATAACCCTTGAAGGGAATAATTCGCCTTTTTATTTTATTTTCTTATAACCTCTAAAGGAATTGATCTTTTAATTTATTTTGCTTTACATATTATTTATTTACGTTTTATATTATATATTTTTAAATATTTATTTATTATCCTTTGAAGAATATGATTACTTTCGGAATAAATATGCAATGAATTGTGACGATTTATGCTTAGCAGACAGTGCAAGTACTCATATTATACTTAAGCATGAGAAATATTTTTTCCATTTAAATGCAAGGGGAAAATGTGAGTACTATATCTCAAAATACTAAAATATCAATGCTCCGAAAGAGTAATAAGTTCTTGAGACATTATCTGTGATAGATAATCGTTTGATATGTGCTATATTCAATATTTTTCATTCCTCGAAGTGAATGGAATAAAGCACATACTAAAAGGTGCATTATGCATATTTTTCCCATTTAAAAACACAAGGAAATAATGCGAGTACTATGTCCGGAAGTACTAATATCATAGAAGGCTCCAGAAGAGCAAATATGTTATTGTCAAATGGAACTCAATTCCATATCCACAATGCGTTATACTCGTCAAAGTCGCAAAGAAACTTATTGAGTTTTAAAAATATTTGCAGAAATATATATCATATTGAGACTATTAGTCAAGGGGATGCCTACTATCTCCATATTACGAGTATAACCTAAGGAAATAAGAAAATCTTAACAAAATTACATGCACTATCATCCAGATTGTATTACACAAGAATTAGTACAAATTAAAGCTCATGCTATTGTAAACTAGAAGTTTATTGATAACTTTATTATTTGGCATGACTGGTTAGGCCATCCCGATTCAATTATGATGCGATAAAATATTGACACGTCATGTGGTCATTCATTGAAGAACTGACATATTCTTCTAAGTAATGTTTTTCATGTGATGCTTGCTCTCAAGGTAAAATAATTATTCAACCATCACCAACTAAGATAGATTATGAATCTATTAGTTTTTTTGGAATGGATACAAGGTGGTATATGTGGGCCCATTGTTGGGCTCGATGAATCAACCGTTCTTGCTTGCCAAGTAGTGGAGAAGTTGCCATTGGGAGATTTTTGTGGGAAGCAAAAAGATAGAAAAATGAACAAAAGAATTTAGAGTGGTTCGGCTTTCTAACCAAAGCCTACATCTACTATCTTAGCTTCCCAACTAAGGATTTCCTAAATCCACTAAGAATTTCTTCCCCTTTTAACAGGCTTAGGAGGCAACCTTTACAACCTAAGCTCAATTACCAAGCCTAACATCCAAAGCTTACAACCCACGCTTTGGGAATCCTCTCTAACAAGAGAAAACAAAGCAAACAATAAACCCCTCTACAAGGTATGTGTTTGCACTCTTGTTCTCACCCAAAATCCTAATACACTTGAGCATACATAAATGTTTTGGCTCACAAGTGTAGTCTATACAAAGAATGAGAATCAATGCACAAAAGACTTAATTACAATCATATACATGTCGGCTGGTTGATCATTAGTTGTTCTAAGTGCTTGAAGGGTCATTTTATCCTCCCAAATGAGTTCCTAGCCGTTGGAGACTGTTGGGGATGATTTGGGGCCGTTGAAGTCTTTATTTCCCACAATAAATATAGTTTTGAAGACATCCGTATCGATATACGGGTAGTCATATCGATACTCATTCTTCAAAAGCTAGCTGTTATGCTCGCCACAGCCTTAGCGTATCTATACGTATTGAAACGTATTGGTACTATAGATCGATACACTATAGTCTGTTTCGGTACAGGGGCTCGATACGGGGGTTTGGTACGCTAGAGGGAAATAGCCATTGGAAGTTTGAAAAACTAGGATTGGTATGCGTATAGGCGTATTGGTACAACCCTATCCGTATCGATACGCGTAAGCCTGTAGTTTTCAATTCTGGAAAAATACTGTAGCTGAAATCCTAAAGTGTATCGATACGGGGTGTAATCGTATCGGTACGGTCGTGTTGAAAACTTGAGTTTTGCTACTTTAAAACATTTTAAACCCTTCCCAGAACCTTTTGAAAATACCTCAAACTTATTTTCAAGTTGTTTGGACTTAAAATCATTTTTGAAATCTTTTCATTTTAGTCCAAAAATAATTTTCAATTATTATATCTAAACAAAAATCCTAACACCCATACACCCTTCTTATAGACCATCTAGATATTTTACGGTTTTAATTAATGCATTGACTAGATGGTCACATGTATCCTTGTTATCAAACCGCAACTTGGCTTTTTTAGGTTACTTGTTTAGTTGATAAAATTACGAGCACATTTTATAGGTTACCCTATAAAGACAATTCATCTTGATAATGCTGGTGACATGCCATTTTACATGAATCATCACTAATTCGCATCAAGCCAACAAATTACATAAGTTCTCCCCATTACAAATGGTTTTTGGTCAGGAACCAAATATTTCCCATCTTAAATTTTTTGGGTGTGCGGTATATGTTCTAATTGCTCCACCACAACGCACAAAGATGGGTCCTCAAAGAAGGTTGGGAATATATTTCAAATTTGAATCCCATCGATAATTAAATATATGAGCTTTTGATGGGAATTTATTTACAACTCGATTTGCTGACCATCATTTTAACGAGTCAGTTTTCCTAACATTAGGGGAGAAAATAAATAGCTGAGAAAAAAATAAGTTAGAATGAATTATCATTATCTCACTTTGATCCATGTACCCAACAATGTGAACTAGAAGGTCAAAGGATAATTCATTTAGAAAATTTAGCAAATCAATTGCCAGATGCTTTTGCTGGCCCTAAAAGAGTGACTAAGTCACATATACCAGCTATGGTTGCTCCGATTAAAATTGATGTCCCGAAAAGACAAACTCTAGTTGCTAATGAGTCTAACTCACGCATGAAGCGTGGTAGACAAGTACGTTCCAAAGATAAAAATCCTAAAAAAAAGGAGCTATATCTTATGATGGTCCGATCGAGGAATCAACAAATTATGAAAATCTCTAGACGAGATTAAAAGGTCTCCAACAAAGACATTATACATGACTCATGTACCTGATAATAAAGAGATCTCAATAAATTATATCATGCCTGGTAATAAGTGGAACTCAAATCAAATCGACGTCGATAATACATTTGTATGCAATATAGCACTAGAAATTTTAGACGATGATGTGGATCATGAACCATTTTCAATTGGAAAAAATAAACAAAGAAATGATTGGCCAAAATGGAAAGAGGCAATTGAGATGGAACTAAAATCTCTTTCGAAAAGAGAAGTATTTGGGCCTATAGTTCATACACCGAAATGTGTAAAGGCTGTAGATATAAATGAGTCTTTGTGAGAAAGAGAAATAAAAAAAGGGAAAATTGCGAGATATAAAACTCGTTTGATTGTACAAGGATTCTCACAACTACCTAGAATCAATTATGAGGAAACATACTCCTCGGTGGTAGATGCAATTACTTTTAGCTTTTTTATTAGTTTGGCAATGAAATGACTTAGGTTCCGCCTAATGGATTTTGTTACATCCTATTTGTATGACCTCTTGATAATAATATTTACATGAAACTTCCGGAAGGATTTAGACTGTCAAAAGCAGTTAATTCAAGTTCTCGAGAATATTATTCAATCAAATTGAACATATCTATTTATGGATTAAAAAAATTTGAGCATATGTTATATAATCGCCTCGGTGAATACTTATTAGCAAAATGCTATACGAATAATTCAATTTCCTCGAGCATTTTTATTAAGAGGTTTAGCTCCAGATGCGTTATTGTTGTTGCGTATGTTGATGAATGGGACTCATGAAAAGATCTCTCTGACAATGAAATCCTTGTACATCAATCGACATACATAAAAAATGTTTAAAGAGACTTTACATGCATAACGCACATCCGTTTAGCACAAGGCAAATCTGAAAAATAATTGCTATGCATCAGATCTTAATTGGTCTAGAAGTACTATCTAAGTGCTACAAAACCATTACCTTTAGATCTTTTAAAACTCGATTCCTCTTCAAATCATGTAAATAATTGCTATGCACGAGGCAAAGCCGAAAAATGTGTTTGGCTAAACATATATGAAAGATATGTGAATTGCTTTCACAAGATAAGATGCAAGCTATCTTGTGTAAAGATAATACAAAATTTATATCTCAATCAAAAGGTGGATACATCAAATGTGACAAAAAAAAACATATTTCTTCAAAGTTTCGTCCTCGTGATCTTCAGAAGAATAATATTCGATAAATCTTTTCAAGTAGTAATTTAAAAGATCTATTCACCAATGTATAGTCTACTTCAACATTTGAATATTATATTCAAGATTGAACTATAAAGATTCAAAGATCTTTATGTGATGTTTTCATGAGGGGAGTAAATACGCATTGCACTCTTTTTCCTTTAACCGATGTTTTGTCCTAATAGGTTTTCCTGGTAAGATTTTTAATGAGACAACATATTATGCTTATCAAAGATGTATGTACTCTTTTTACTTCACTATGAAATTTTTTCCCCACATGGTTTTTATTTTAATAAGGTTTTAACGATACACATTATCTTCATGGATATCCAAGGGTGAGTGTTATGAATATCTTTATTTATGATGAATACCCATATATTAAATGAGACTTTAATATACTTTATTATTAGAGTTTAATACCCACTAGAATTAAAGTTTTCATTTTATGCCTATAAATATAGAGTTTAGAAAAAATTTTATACACAACCATACATTGAGAATATAATACAAAACTCTGTCTCTTATCTTTGTTCTTATTCATCTCTATTGTTCTTTACTTTTTTACAACAATATTTAAATCTTTTACCACTGCACTCAATTATTGGTTGAATTTATTTATTTTTATATTTTACTTGTTTTTATACACTCATTATGATTATGGTCGTTTACCGCTTCATCTATAATCATTTAAGATATTTGGGTTCATGTTTTAAAGTCAGTTGCATTAGTATAATTTCCGCTTATCAAGT
This sequence comes from Hibiscus mutabilis, assembly GCA_019671005.1. NCBI lineage: Eukaryota > Viridiplantae > Streptophyta > Magnoliopsida > Malvales > Malvaceae > Hibiscus > Hibiscus mutabilis. The sequence goes on from CM033713.1 coordinate 25,571,076, forward strand.
AAAAGTCGTGTGCATATGCGGAAATTGTTGACTGCTAAGGTGGATAAAGAGTTTATAATCTTACACCCACATTTCTTCAACTAGGAAATGACCACCTCAACCATATCTTCACATTTCATCCTCGTAATAATAATTCACTTCCTAGCCGAACTGCTTTTACATGTACAAAAGGGGAAAGGTTTGATTAATTATTGAGCATAGGTAGCTTTCAAGTACTCCACTATTTCTGCACTTTCAAACATCTGCACTCCAGTGTTTGGGTCTTCTAAATAAGGTACCTGTCATGGCATCCATTTTCCCTTCTTTCGTTATTTGGTCCAAATTACTAATTTATGCCAAAAACAATGCAGTTTTGGTTCAGCAAAGCACTACATACCTGAAAATGTCCCACTCTCTCATACAAGCTCTGCCGTTTCGGGCTGCCTCGAGCACAACTAGTAAACACAGTGAAAATAATAAATCACTACCATGTCTTGGTGAATGCATGTGCTTAAATGAAAACATACAAAGGGAGTGCAGATCAACAAGTATCTCCACCATTAAAAATGAAAAACGATGAAGATGATCACGATTAATACTGCAAGTTTTGATGCAATGAAACTTAGTACAGAAGACATGCTTGATGTATCTTATACGTTATTCACAATAGTTTCTCAATTCTTACGAGACTCCTATGAAACAGCTTAAGCTGAATATTTGGCATTTGCATAAACTTTTTTTTGTTGCTTTAACCAAACCATTGATCGAGCAAACACCTCAAACATGTAAGATCCCATTGTTGTTAAAATTAGAGTTCAAGTAAACATGTAAGATCATTAACAGATGGAAAAGATGATGGTTTTAAGAAAATTGACCAAATCGAGCCAAGAGATAACTTAGGAATTTACCTGCGTTGAATGTGTGGCAACTCTAATTCTACCAGCACTTCTCGCACAATCTTACAGAACGGAGAACCCTAAAAGGAAAATAAAAGTAATTTAAGGTCAAAACTTGTATTCATATTCAAACTATAATCCGTTACGTGTATATTGCTGGCAATTCGTAGTTTCCATGCATTTAGAGAAGTAACTAAATCACTACACATATAACATGTATATTAACAAAAGTTGCAGTTTTTTTAATGGTAAAATACCTCATATGACCATATCTCAAGTGGCTTGGGAGGCATTTTTGATGGAGTGTAGGAATTTCACTGCATACCATAAGTGTGGATTTAGGGTATCCGCATAGCAGTTTTGGAAAATAATAGAGTGTTTCTTTACCGATATTGTCAAAATGTAATAAAATAAGAATTTAATGTCTCACCCTTCCCATTCGACCAATCATTGCAAATCCTGCTGTCAATGTCTGCAACACAACCGAAAGAATAAAAAATAGTATATGAAGATTTCATAGAGAGAAACAAAATCTATAATAAGAAAGGTTACCGACCGTCAATAGACCAAGTGATAGCATGAAAGGAACACTTCCATCACCTAAAACGGAATAGAACGCACAGATCAATCAGTGGCTATGTCATACAAAGTTACTAAGAAATCTTAAACATAAGTCTAAAATTTGAAGACATCTTATTTATTAAATAAAGCTAGAGGAGGAAGTAATCAAGACATGTCACAGAACTCTATACCTAGAAGAAGTAAGGAAACAGACTTTATAGAACACCATTCGAAAAGGAAAAAAAAAGAGAAAGCAACTACAAGATACATCAGTATAAAAACAGAGGACTACAATTGTATATTGAGTATAGATATATCCACAAATATGATCCATAGATTAACCCAGAAATAGAAGAAACATAACCATAGTTTATAGATGTAACCACATGTACCATATTTTTCGACCAGGTACTTTATTATTTCATCTGATTCATACATGGCAACACCTGTATTCGGATCCACCTGAAACCAGAAACAAATGTTCCAAGTCGAGCTCCCATTTTACATCACAATCTTTAATGCCAATTCAATGGCTTTTTAAATACAAACATAAGTGTAAATCTCAAGTACCAAACCAGGGAAAAAAGTGAAGGCTAAAATAAGGGAAAAAAAAAACCTTGAACTTTACCTTTTTCATAATAATTAAGCCCTTACAGTCTTATTACATCCAAATATGCCCTTAGCCTTTAATTGAAGGTTAAGAGTTCATTTGAGTACAATCAAAGCACAAGGGCTTACTTCAAAGAATGGTGAAATTCAGGGGCTCATATATATATATATATTATTTTGGCCAATGGTAACCTAAGCAAGAAGATGTGGACCAGAGGGGAAAATAGTAACCAACCATGTAGGGGAACTGCTGCTTTCCACCCATCTCAGCAACCTTGGGACGAAAATTTGGACCATTTTTGGGGCAAGGATAAAACAGAACATCGATATCCAAAACTGCAACAATTTCCCTAACCTGCATATTAGTAAAATGTTGGTCTAAAACATGAAGAAGTTCACCGATTATGATTTCAGAAATATATTAAGAGGAACACACCGAAGATTTATCATGAACCTTTCATCATGCTTGGTGACTCTAGTTCCAACTAAAGACTTTTTAGAAGAATTCGAGAAGCATAGTTTAATATAAGTCCTATTTGGAGAAGTATATTAGCTATCCCCAATTAGAACCATGATGCCTGTTATCTTTTCCTTTGTCAGATTAAATGGTGTGTGTATTGTTGGATGCGATTGAAGTAAAAAAGACATTAATAAATGTGGATTGTTAATTACCTTTCGACAAAATGGACAACTGGAGTAGCAGGCAGTCCGCAGTATCAGGAGAAAATAAACACACAAGAGTCAATCTTCATAAGAATAGACATAAAAAAACAAAGTGTTGAATAAAGGGTAACAAGGTTATCCACGTTGAGTGATATAGGAAGTCGGAAAATAGCACAAGCATTAAACAAACAAATGGAATTTAAGCAGTATGTACCCTTCAAACTCGTATAGCTCAATAGGTTTCTCTGGACGAGGGCCTATCTTTGATGTCTCTTTTACCTTAGAGCCTGTTAAATAAAGCTATCATCGGATCAACATGTAGCTATTAAATTTGAAACTGTTTACACAAAATGAAAGCTTTGCTTCCCGAAGGAAATAAAAACCCAGATCAAATGTTTTACAAAATGTTGCAGAGAAATAAGGAAATGAAACAAAAGAAAAATGAAACCCATACCTCCTAGTTCTAAATAGTAATGTCCAGGTGGAATCTCATTCTCAGAAACAATAGATGCGGAATAGCTGCCACAGATACAAGATTTTCAACCTTATTGTTTATAACAAATTGTCTTCAATCTTGATTATAACAAATTGTTCAGTAAAGTAATTCAACTCGATAATCTTCAATCTTATTCGTTCATATGTACAAGCTGCTATTTAGAAGTATTTCGAACTCATCCCAATTCGCACATAACTAATCCATTCTATTTATTATTATCAACCCTTAGAATCCCACCAATAAAATAAACAAAGAAATGAAAAGAACGGACGATACCCAGAAACAAAAACACCAGTTCCGAACCGGAAGAACAAGGCAAGAGCAGCCCCAGCAATTTCCCAAGTCTTGTCTGGTCTAACTGCAAACCGCTTTGGCTCTGGCGCCTTGAAGTTCGGAGGAGGAGCAAACGTTGTTACAGTGGACGACGAAGAAGAAACCGAGCCTGGGTTTTCTTCTTCCTTGATACTGGTTTGGGAATTTGAGGACTCCGAGGAGGCTTTAATGGAAACGAAAGGCGTCCTTGATTGTTTACGCAAGGGAAATGGCGAGAAACGAGGGATTTGGGGGATTATAAGGTTAAGAACTCCCACCACCATGTTTCAAAGAGAAAGGTCTTGGTTTACTGAGATATTTGTGCGAGAGAATGGAGGTTCGTGTTTTCAAGAGAAGAAGTGGTGGTTGTGAAACCAGAAAAGTGGGGAACCTTGTTTTAAGTTGGGACAAGATGAATACGGTGACAGGTAAGGCAACAAGAACATGACATTGTTTTGAACGTGATTGAATCCTCTGATTTTTATTGGCCAAAAAGAACTTGTGTCATGATATTCATGATAATGTGATGACCCTAAGAGTTAAAAAAAAGGGAATTGGGCATTTCTATTAAGGAAATTGAGATTGAGAATTCAAGTGCCAAGGATTAAACAAGTTGAATGAAGATAGGTCCGCTACTGTCAAGCTCATATGTGCTAATCAAAAGGATGCAACTCGGGATATCTCAAGTCCATGTCTTGCTTAATTCCAAACTAGAGTAACGACGACACCTTTAGCCTAATAACCAAGGCAAACACTTGTCTAAAAATTATTGATCAATACTATGTTTAGTAGAATATTTTAACCATCAAATAAGTATTTCAATGATTTTTTTAATAAATACTCAATTATGCGTCTAACGTTTCATTTCTTAATCCTTTTAAAGTTTTTTTTGTTAATAACCATTAAAAATTTGTCATCCAATCATTGTGGCATATTTATTAATTTTCATTTAATTCTTTAAAAAATAAAAAAATTGTTAATTTTTTTCATAAAAAATCCGTAACTTTAATTTTTTAAAAATCCAAATTCCTAAATATCTCCTCTACCTCCGGCGAATACCACACCGTCACTTTGATGTCTCCTTTCGTCGCAAGAAATCTCAAGGTTCATTTTGTTGTTCGTCCATTCATTGTTTGTCGTTCAATTGAAGATTTCACTTCGAGTTTGACGTTCATGGTACGCTTGGTCACTTGTTTGTCGATTTCTGACGATGTAAAACTGAGATTATTGGTTGTGGGGGTTGACGAAGGAAGAAATGGTTGCTGGTGGTTGAATCGATGGTCGAAAGGGTTGAGAGATTTAGGTTAGTGATTGAGACTTTTATGAGAAATTAAAGATTTTAAAAATAAAAATTAAAGAAAATTACATGAATAAACCACATGTTTAAAGTATGTCACGAAAAAATCTCAAAATGATTACAGAATGAAACATTAGGTACTTATTTGGGCCAAAGAAAATACTATCGACATCTATCATAAAAAATATATAATTTAAATACTTATCTAATGATTAAGCACAATAGAATATTAAACTGACATTGTAAATGTTTTTGGTCATGAAAAATCAAACCAGAAAATCCTCTAATCTTATCTTTTCTCTCTTTTTAAATTCTTTTCCATTTTTTTCTCCATTTTTGGTCATTAAGCTACATGGGGTGGAGAGGGGCGATTGTCCCTCTACCCTAAGATTTTTTTTCACCTTTGTCATCCTATATAATTTTTTTAAAAATTAGTTTATTTATAAATTTGTTTCTCACTTTCAAACATTTATGTTTTGTTCCTCTAACCCTAAATTCTAGTTTCGTCCATACGGAAAGGCCAAACAAGGTTCAACATATGGTATAGAATACCGGTTTTGCTGCGATGTAGGAACAACTAGATACAATGCAAAGTAAGGTGGATGAAAGCATAAGTACCAAATAGAGGGTTTTGTTAATTAAAGCCTGAGTTGATAGGATTAAACTAGTTGAATGAAGATGACTCCACTACTGCTAAGCTTATAAGTGGTGTGGTAAACAAAAGGAAGCAAGGCAACCCAGGGCAGCCCAAGTCTAATTTTTGCTTAATTCCAAACCAAAGTAACGACACCTTGAGCCTAACAACTAAGCCAACACTTCTCTACAAATAGATGTTGGAGGTGGTAGGTTGATTTGGATATGTTTTTAGATGTGTTTTGACGTTGAAAATGATGCTAGGTTGATAGATGTTGGCTGGGTTGCGAATCGAAGTATTTTGGTCATGCTTTCGGTTGTTGTGGAGGGTTAATTGTGAGGGTTTTGTGGAAATCCGAGAAGGATTGTGGTTGCTGTGTTTAGAATGAATTATGATGCATTAATCCTCTATTGTTTTGTGGTAGAAACAAGGAAGGTTGATCCGAAAGTGATTGGAGAAGCGTAGGAGGCTTTAGATACTTGATTTCGCGTCGGCGAATCGAGGTTTCGCGTATCGATGAGTGAAAACGTGGATTCCAGCTTTGGAATGTTTTAAAGGTGGTTTTTGGGAGTTTAGGTAGAGCTTGAAACGCTTACCTAAGCTCGAAAGTAAGTACAATGATTTTACTCTCTCGGTCGTGCTAGCAGAAAATGGTTTTATGCACTTGTTTTGATTTACATGATACCTACTGTTTAAGCATGTTTTTAAGTATTTGATATACTATTTTTGTGCATGTAATGTTGAAGGATGCACATGGTAAGTGATCCTTGTAAGTATGGTTTATACTTGTATTTTAAAGCATGGTTGTTACTTTGGAAAGGGCATGGTTTAATGCTTGTTAAAAACAGTGAGGTAAATGTATTTGGTTAATTATATTGGCAAGTGATGTGGTTTTAAAATTGTTATCGGATATAGTTGGCCGACCATAGGATTGAGTGCACTGTAAATAAGTCACCTTGTATGTTGAGGGGTTAAACGGTACCGAATACTCCATCCAAGTACCTTAATGGTAGAGGGGTTTAACGGTACCAAATACTCCCGTTAGTGGGCTAAGCATCTAATCGATGAGAGGGATTGGTGTCCCTATGGGTTGAAAGTGTACATGATTGTTATTGTACCTGATTGTTATTGTACCGCGATTGTGATTGTATCGCTATTCCGGTTGAGACGGCTTGAAGTGTTGGGTTAACACTTGTTGAATCTGTGTATCCGATGAACTCTTTTGTTAATGAACTTGTTTAATGATCATTTGTAAGCCAATATAATTGTTAATGTATCATTGAAATGCTTTATGTTGTATAATGTGATTTATACATGTTTCTCCTTAAGCTTTGCATTTGGTAGTAATGCATGAGAAGGCTTAAGTAGAGGGTTAGCAATGCGACTTGATGTTGATTAATGATACTTGTAGCATATGGATCAATATGCTGGTTATAGTGATGTAAGTGCATTTTTAAATGGGGCATGATGTTTTAAAAGACGATGTTGAGTAAATGGTTTTAAATGCATTGATGGTGTTTTGTTCTGAGCTTTCCTCACTAAGTCTTGTGTGCTTACGCTCTCTTTGTCCATCAATGCAGAGAACTAAAGTCCTGGAAGGCAGCAAGAAGCAAGGGGATCTCGACAAGACTTGTTTCCAAAGTATGCTAGAGACTAGACTATAATGAATAAAGGCAATGGGGGCACTTGATGTGTTTTGGGAGATGTTCTGCAGAACTCCCTGCTTGAGCATATTTCTTAAATTGCTCTTGGTTTGTAATTGGCCTTTAAGGATTGATTTTGGTGCTAGTTTATCTTTTGGTATGTTGCTTGGATGCAAAGCTAGGAATCATGCCTATAGATTTCCTTTTGATGCATGATGCCTTGTTGTGTTGTTAGAATTATGTTGCTAGTTGGCTTGTGATATGTTTGGAATGTTAGTATTGAGACTTAAGTATGTTAGATTGATTAGAGTATGCTTTTGGGATGAAAAACCAGCAAAATGTAACATTATAGGCCCAGGCGTATCGATACGCGAGGGACCGTATCGATACGGCTAGGCAAATTCAGGCTTGAGGGATCGGTACAGGTACTGTGTGTTTCGATACGCCTAGGCAAATTTGGCCAGGCGAATCGATACGGGTTCGGGTGTTTCGGTACGAGATTTAGCCTCTGGAATTCACTTTTTCAACTCGAACCCGCGTATTGAAACACTTACGGAGCCGTATCGGTACGGTCTTTAACAATTCAAAAGTTAGGTAATTCAGTTAGGCGTATCGATACGATATGGTGATGTATCGAAACGAGTTATTTTAAATCGTATTGATACGGGCTTACCTGTATCGGTACGGACAACTGAATTTCTGTAAATGTCTTTCGAGTAGTTTTGACATCCTTGCAATTTAGTCCTTGAATCTTGCCAATGCAATCGTATGCGATAGAATGATCGGTTTGAGTTGTAATTTGAGACATATTCATGAAAACTGACTAAATTAAGGTTGGTTACTTAAAAGTGAGTTTTAGACCTATAACTTTGTCAAATTACAATTTGGTCCCTAAGTCATATGTATGATCAATTGGATGTCAAATTGATACCCGTTTGAGTTGGGGTTACACTTGTTATCTGCACGAACATATAGGATTAATTATTGGCATCTAGATAAGATAAAAAGAAAAAAATGGAATAGGTTTTATGTATCTCTCTGGTTTGCTTCGGCAAACCTAATGTAGCTTCCTTGATTCGGACTGGCGGCTAGACCAGGTCAAGGGGGTTACAAAGTGGGTCTCTCGATGCAGCCCTTTAATGGCTCTAAGCCCTCTGTCTAGCTGGTCGAACCAAGCAGCCTTCCTCTTCCGATCGTCAATGAAATCCTTTCCAAGTTCGTCCTCTAAATGTTTGCTTGATCGTTCTTTAAATAGGCATGCGAAGAAGCCCTATGATAAGCCTTCACGTTTGAAATTTGAATGTGCCAAGGGATAAAGGATATGATCATCTTATCCAGATTTGAAGTGATAAGCTGATCATGTTTTCACTAAGGCTGACGTCATATGCCTTCAATCCTTTGGCAGCTGCGCTTGGCATCGTTTGATCCATCTGTGCCAGACAGACTTGGCATCCTATTTTTTTGCCTTCCTATTTTTTTAGAGTTTAATGAAATGCTATTTTTTGCAGCCTGATTTCGTCTTATTTTTTCGGGCTGGCATTGCCAAGGGTTCTTGGCATAACTCTTCTGGCATCCTATTGCCAATGGTGCTTGGCATTTCTCTTCTGGTCCTTCGCTGCCAACAGTAACTCGACATTCTCTCTGATATTCTTTCATGTGTTTCATATCTGGGCCAAATACTATGCAAAACCTGCAAAATTGCCAACAAAACAACCATTCATACATGCATAGACAGAATTCTAAACTCTTTATGCAAATGCATGATTTTAACAACCATATGGAACTAAATGTACCTAAAAACAAGCAAAAGCATTGTAAGATTGACATTAAAAACAATACTTTTGGAGAGTTAACACACCCCAAAACCTAACTCATTACTTCTCCTCAAGTAATGCAAACAAATAAAAACAAAACTGTGAAAATGTTACCTCGACAAAATTTTACTTAGAATGCCAACAAGTATTGGCAATCAGATTTTGGCTCTATTTCTGTCCTCAGTATCTTAGTGCAATAATTCCAAGCAGGTAGTAATTCAAGTGCAGTAATACAACTCTAATCTAAGTTTATGAAGAGTGCACGATGTGTAGGCAATATGCATCAAGTATCCTTTCACTCTTTTAGACAATCTTACTACCTAAACTCAGATTCTCTTCTTTTTTTCTTTTCTTTTTTCTTTGCCAAGGGTTTCTGTTGGCATTAATTTACGCCTGCTTCGTGACACTATTTAGCGTGAGAGATAAGAGGGAGCATACCACAAATCCCCACCTTAATATAGACATCACTAGGCTTTCTCTTCAACTCATACCCTAAAGTTTTGGACTTGAGAACTAAGAGGGAGCAAACCACGAAGCCCCAAGTAGCTTATTATCCCTAATGTAGAGGAGAGTTCTATTTTTTTTCTTGCCTTGGCAGAACATTGCTCCATTATTTACTTCTTTTACCCTGACATCATTTTTTTAAATCTGAGCATAGTTTCAAAAGGTCTAAGTTTGCTAAGGAACTAGATACATACTACGTGTTAAGTGTAAGTTCAATTCCCTAAACTAGAGATTAATTACCAAGCAAACCTGACATAACTATTCTACTGGCATTGCATTGCAACTAAAGATTAAAATTTCTTCATCGGACAGACACCTAGATCAAATTAAACTTTCCTAACAAGTGTTAACATTCTTCAAAATTATACCGAGGCATTTTTTTTCTTTTTTTAGTTGTTTGGTATGCATCTATTCTAAATGACCTAGATGGCATGGCAAATGGCATGGAAACAGAAATGTAAACATGAAATGCATGGCGTGACATAAATATGAGGATACGCAGACCCCCAAACCCAGGATATGTATTGTCCTCAATGCATGAAAACAACACATATATACAAGAAAACATAAAAATAACATGCATGATCATGTAAATGCAATGGAATGACATGTAAAAGAGTTTAGGAAGAGGAGGACTCCCCTTCATAGAGTTCTTCTCGTGTGGAATGGCTGGCATGGCATCATCGTTGACCGAGGGCTCAGTAGGGAAATATGTAAATGCTATCACAAAATCATGAGACATTTTATTCAAGAACCTCCCTGATGATAGCATCCATCTCCTTTGTGTAGTGCCATATCTTATCATTGAGTTCCTTGTCTGTCTCTAACTTTAGATAATGATCTCTTGGCGATGGTAAATTTGAGACAGAACTACAGTGAACTAGTTGGCATGGTGGCTGGCACTGCATTTGACACCTTTGTCTTTGGCGTGGGCACTTTTGCCTTTCCCTTGCCTTTGTCTTTTGGCTCAGCAACGGTGATGTTTCTCCAAATAGCAGCTATGATTGTTGTTCCCTTAATCCTTTGACCTTTATCTGTATCAAGCTTTGGCACACCATGGAGCATGCAAATGTTAGAAATTAACAAAGGAAAGAACAAACTGCCATTGCCTCTTGCTGCACATTTATAAGTTTCATCGATGATGAGCTTGCCAACGTTAATTTTGCACCCCATCATGATAGAGCGCAATAAAATCAACCTTTCTTCCAAGATGGTCTCATTGTGGGTTGTAGGCATCATATTGGCCTTTAAAAACTGATCCCATCCTCTCGGTTGATGTTTCAATGCCAATTATTTCACCGTTTGGTGGCCCTTCGATGACACTATCCATGCTGTGCCAGGCTCACACAAATCTGCCAGCAACTTTTTTCTCTTGGCAGCATTCATCGAATTGGAATACTCAAAATATTCATCCCTTGCACCATCCAAATCAAACATAGTGTTAAATATCCTTCATCAAAACACACACACGTACCTCTAATCATCAAGAAGGGCAAATCTTTGGTCACAAGATGGACATAGAATTCTTGAAAAGTGGTGGCATCAGACTGGATCAGAGCGTGGACAGAGTGTGGTCTGGCTGGCTTGTCATCCTTGGTAAGGAGGTCTGTAGGGAACTCAAAAAATGCTGGCAGTGTGTGGACAGACATGTCCTTACGTGTTTTCTTTATGGCATGGTCCCTGACATGAACATACTGCTAAAGCATCGAGTTTCGCTCCTTGGCTTTCTTTAATTTCTGGAGGATGACCTCCTGGCGTTGATATATCTGGGAAAACATTGCCAATAAACCAGATGGTATGGAGTCTCGGGCACTGCCTTTGGCTCAGACTCGACAACCTTTCCCTTGCCTTTCTCCTCTGTAATGAGTTACCTCTACAGGACATGAGTGATAGCCGTTCCCTTGAGCTTTATCTATATCAAACTTTGGCACGCTATGCTGCATGCAAATGTTAGAAATTAAATAAAGGAAACAGAAACTCCCATTATGCTTACCGGCGCATTTATAAGTTTCATCAATAATGATACGGCCGATATTGATCTTACAGCCCATGATGATTGAATGTAATAATGCCAGTCTTTCAATGCCAGCCGCTTCACCGTCCGATGGCATTTTGATGACATAGTCCACTTATTGACAAGTTCACAAAGTTCCTTCAACATCTTCCTCTTGGAATCGTCCAAGGCTTCCGCAAACTTGGTTTGTTCATCCTCTACAACAAGTTCATTCTCCGCATTTTGTTCAATCACCCTATGCCAGTCCTTGCCTTGGCATTTTACTTGGAAACAAAATCCTGCATTCACTAAAAGGAACCTTTCAAAATAGAAAAAGAAAATAAACAAAAAATTTAAAACTGAGATATCCTAAGTACCAAAAAAATAATTCTCATAAATTATTCACAATGATCAAACTGAGTTGGCAAAGAGTTACTGAATTTTCGCAATGAGAGTGGTCTCTTTGGTATTATTCTGAGTTCCTTCCCGGTAGTGCTTTAGTCTGTGGCAATCTTTTGTTTCAATAACCAACATAGAAAGCCAAAGAATTGCTTACCTTTGAGTATGCCGAACTCTAGATTGCTCAACAAGGGAGAATGTTTCGCCATGAGGGTTTTGAATAACCGCCTGAGAAAACCAAAATACCTCTTCCCTGTAGGCCTATCAAATCTTTGATTAAATTCAGCACCCCAGTAGTGCTTAGGATGTGGTCCTTCTGTTTCGTTTGATGCCAAGGTGTATGTATCCTCAACCGGTTCCAGACTTGCCATAGCATTCTAAGGTAAATCTTTAATTTCTAAAAGCACCATCTCTAGCGTTATTGTCACGGCCAAATTCTCTTGCTTGAGCTCTTTATTCTCAGTCAATTGGTACCCACTTTTCCTTCCAGCAACAAGCCAATTGAGCACACCTCGCTTTATGGCATTAGTCCTGACCAGAATTGATCTTCTCCGTGGCTCAATTATTTTGCCATCGCACTATTGTTTTATGGCAGCAGCTTTCATCCCTTGGCAAGTTAATGCTAGGTTCTCATCCAAAATGGATTCTATTGGCTCAACTGCATGACATTCTTCAGGTTTATCTGCACACTTAAGAGATTTGTCAATATTAAAAGTGATATTTATTTGTTTTACTAATGTAGGGTTGGCAATTACTGGCTCTACTAGTTTTGTCGAGATAGTGTTGGCATCAGATTCAGATATGTCATTACTGGTGCTTGTTTCCCCTTTCTTAGCTTCCTTAGTTTCTTCCGCTGGCACTGATTTATTCGCATGGCAAACAATTGGCTCTTTTCCACGCGTTAAAATCTTGACTTGGTTGCCACTTAGGGGAGTGACAGCTTTGCTCTTTTGCCGAGCATCATCCTATCACATGGCAGAGTTTTTGGAGGTCTGGCATCAGATAGTGGTGTGGCATCATTAGCCTCTGCCTCTTCTTTCTCTACTTCTTTGGGTTCACCTGCTGTCACTGAGTTCTCTTCCTAGCAAATAATTGGCTGCTTGTCGTTGTCTTCTTGGTTTGAAACTTCAGAATGTTGCCCTTCTACCCTGGCGTCGAACTTGGTAACATTATCTAGCTTTACCTCGATGTTGTTGTGTTCGGAATCCTTACCCTCAAATTTTTCCTCACACTCTATTACCACTAATGAGTCCAATGTACATGTTGTGGAATACTCTTCATCAGTATAATCTATTGATTCAAATGTGTAAGGAAAAACTTGATACTCGTAATGTTGATTCTAAATTCCTTGAGGCGCAGATGAAGGAAGAAAATTGCTAGCTTGTTGATGTAGCGTTGCCATGGCATTCTGATCGTTAACACTAACTAAAGCGTTTGCCACCTCCTGCTGCCTTAATGGAAGCTCTATCTTGTTCTCTTGAGGCATGCCATTCATGGCATTTGCAAGCCTCCTAATTTGTTTTTCCAAGCCTCTCATAGCATCCATGTCTTCTTCAAATGCGTCTCCAATGTAATTTGTTTGCTCTTGAGGTGGATTGTTGTGCATTGGCATTTTTGAAGGCAATTCTGCCATGCCAAACGATCCGTTGGATCCATAAAGATTTGTCGCTAATTTCTCATGAAGAATGTTGCCTCGGGATAGCATTTGTTTGAAGTCTGGTGGTGCAGCAAAGTTGTTAGGTGCATAAAAATAATCGTCGTCTTGATCATTCCAAAAACTATTTTGCTGCTGATTCCATCCTTGGTTGAAGTCGTAGAAGGAAGGGTTGTTCACATTACAGTGCCCCGTATAACAATAGGAATTAGGGTTGAAGGGGCAATTGTCAAACGAGTGGCATCTTATACAATATGCACACACAACAGGTGTTGCTTGCTTTTTGCTGAACTTGTTAGGCACTTACATTGATTTAATCATGTTTTTCAGTTTAGAAATCTGTGCCGATAGTGTTATATAGGCATCCTCTTCATGTTTTTCATATCGTCTTGTTCATGGACAGCTCTTGAAGTTGGATATTGGTAGTCATAAGTGGGAAAATGTAGTCATTATCATACCATATGTGGCTACCCATGCTCTTCTTTGTAGCTTTCCTAAAAAAGGAAAAAATAATGATAAAAAAAAACTAAGTTAGTAAAAGGAAAATAAAAAAACAAGTAAAAATTAAAGCAATAAATTCCGTCACAATCCCCGGCAACGACGCCAAAAACTTGTAGACTCTCTAGGTGAAATGCTGGCAAAAGGGGCAAAAAAATATGTATTGGAAAAGTATAAAACAGTGCCAAGATGAGTCTTTTGCGTGCAAGTATACAGGGTCTACAAGTAATAAAATAGTAAGCTGAGTATCGATCCCATAGAGATTGACTTGGAATTTAACTACTTTGATTATTTACTTGTTAAGGGAAAGTTTGTTTGATTTAAAGTTGGTTTTGAAACTAATTGAATAGAAAAGAAATAAAAGTAAAGTAAAGGTGTTGACAGGAAGGTGCTTTAATGAATGATGAGCGTTAGCAGGGAATGCCTGGTTTTTACGCTATTCATGCCGTGCCAGCCTTTAATGACAATCTGTCTTGGCATTGTTTGCCGAGCATATTCAAAATTAGAAAAGCCTCTCTCGATGGTCATTGCCCTAAATTGATAATGTAAAAACCCTTATATCTCTATAGTGCATGCTTTTAAATATACCAATTTGATTAAGATCCAATCTATACTCCCAAGGGGTAGATTTCACTCCCGAAGTAAGTTCATGTACTTGAACGACTTCTCTCGAAGCTTCTCTCCTTAGTATTCAACAACTTAATCGTCGCCACCCCAAGTCTGTTAAGATATTGAGGAGCAATAGGCCAACAGTGCCAGCTCCCGCTTGGCATAGTATTTAGAAAACATTAAAGTATGCCGAATAGATAAAACATTGCCAAGACAGATTTATTATCAAAAACTAAACATGAAAACAACGTTTCAATGCAAACATCCCCCACCAACTATTGAATTAGTTCATGGTGAGGGATGTAATCGAAAAACCATAAACGTTTTCAAAATACATGATCATTAAAAAATAAAAATAACTAAACAAAGAGAATGGGCAAGAAGGGGGTCTCTCGATGCAGCCCTTCAATGGCTCCAAGCCCTCGGTCTAGCTGGTCAAACCACGCAGCCTTCCTCTTCCGATCGTCAATGAAATCCTCTAAATGCTTGCTTGATCATTCTTTAAATAGGCATGCGAAGAACCCCTAGGATAAGCCTTCACGTTTTAAATTTGAATGCGCCAAGGGATAATGGATGTGATCATCTTATCCAGATTTGAAGTAATAAGATGATTAGGTTTTCACTAGGTCTGACGTCATATGCCGTCGATCCTTTGGCAGCCGCGCTTGGCATCGTTTGATCCATCTGTGCCAGACAGACTTGACATCCTATTTTTTTGGCCTTTCTATTTTTTTTGGAGTTTGATCAAATGCTATTTTTTCCAGCCTGATCTGGTCCTATTTTTTCGGTATGGCATTGCCAAGGGTTCTTGGCATAACTCTTCTGGCATCCTATTGCCAATGGTGCTTGGCATTTCTCTTCTAGTCATTCACTGCCAACAGCAACTCGGCATGCTCTCTGGCATTCTTTCATGTGTTTCATTTCTGGGCCAAATACTATGCCAAACCTGCAAAATTGCCAACAAAATGACCATTCACACTGGCATAGAAGAATTCTAAACTCTTTATGCAAATGCATGATTTTAACAACCTTATGCAACTAAATTGACCTAAAAACAAGCAAAAACATTGTAAGATTGTAACACCCTAAACTGGGCCTAGGAAGGTTACCACTATCTAAATCATTGATTAATTAAAATTATGCGTTAATCGAATTGAAAGAAGTGAAAGTTAATTGAAGGAATAAGGGACCCAAAACGAAAGTTGGAAGAGTAGGCTAACCAAATTGTAAAGCCAAACTAAAAGGACCAATGTGAAAAGAAAGAAAGATCGAGTGCCAAACTAAAAGGACCAAATTGAAATAAGAGTGAAACCACAAAGTTGCATGTGTAATTAGACCACTATGTAATAGTGGAACACAAGTGGCAAGGTATTAAATTTGTTATGGCCGACCATTGTAGATGAAAGAAAGAGAAACACAATTGAACATCATCTTCTTCCTTCCTTCTTCCTCTCATAACCGAACCTTAGAGAGAAAATGGAGAACTTTACACCATTCTTAGGAGCTTAAGACTTCGATCGACTAGGTCACTCTTGTGCTTGTTTTAGAAGAAAGGTATTAAATTTGTTTAGCAATGTATTAGATTGATCTTATGTTAAGATTGAATTTGTTTTATTGATGCGGGAAATGTTCTATGATCATGTCTTTCTTTTAAGCATTTATAGAGTATATAAACAATTGATAGATTGTGTTAAATTGCTGGAAATTTTCTTTGTTGTTTCGAATAATGTACATGTCAATTTCTATGTTCATGTGAGAATAAAAGAGTAATTTAAGATGTGTATGTTGCTGGAAACTTGAATGTTCATGCAAGAAATTGCTAGGATTACTGGAAATTTAGGTATTGAATTAGTATGATTTCAATGTAACAATGAATGAAACTGTTTTGCTAGTGGAAATGTGTAAACTTGCTTGGTTGTACATAATGCCCTGTTTTTATCATGTTTCTAGGTGAATTGGGCTGACCTAGACATGTAAGAATATGTATATAAGTTGAATTATAATGTTAGAATCATGGCTTGAATGAATATGAAGCTAGAAACACCAACTAGTGTAATCTGCCCAGAATGCTCTGTTCTGGGCAGCAACTTTGAAAAATCACTAAAAATTGTAAAAATGTAATTTAAGGCTGAAAATTTAATGTCTAGTTCCTTAATATTTCTAAATTCATTAGGAAAAAAATGAAATTGAATTTGGATTTATAGAATGGATTGTAGAAATGAAACACTAAGGACAGTGCAAGCTGTCCAGTTTTGTAATTACCCTGTCTTTGAGTAAAAAACTGTATTAATTGATAAATAATTAAAATGTAAGGCTTATATATTTAGAAGTAAAATTAAGTTAGCTTTCCAACGGTGTAAACCAATTGAAATTCCGACGTACGGAATGAAAGTTATGCATATTTTAGTAAGTAGTGAACAAGCTGCCAGGCAGCAGCCTTGATGTTTGAAATGAATGAATTATGTGCATTGTTGTTTTGTTTTGAATAAGTGAATGTACTTGTCTTGACCTTGATTTACTTGTATGAATTGATAGAGCAAGGAGTAAAACTTGGGGAAGAAGATAGGAGTGGCCAAGCTAGTGACAAACACAAGGGGATTTGGATCCAAGACTAGCTAAGCTTGGAGTATTGCGAGTGTAGTTTACAAGTAGGGTTAGGACTTAGGTCCTAACCAAATATGCACGATTACTCTCTTGCTTGAATATGCCATGATAATGAACCTAAATTAACTTGAATATAATTTATAAGGGAAGTATGAAATAAGATAATATACGAACTTGTCTATATTCTTGACTTGTTGTACAATTAGAATTGCTTGATTCTTTATGCCTTGGGTGTGATTTATTGAATACTACTTGAGTGTATTTTCTTGAACATGAAATGCATTGCTTGAAACATGAAATGTACTGCCATGAACATGAATGAATTGCTTTGAGCATGAAACACATGAAATGCGAAATGAAATTAAAGAGCTAAGGCTCAATTGGCCTAAGGGCAAAAGCATAATATTGCTATACTTGCTTGAAATGATTCTTGATTACATGATATTGAATTGTATAATCTTGAAATCCTTGAATGAATAAAGTGTAATCAAACAACCTTGGTTGCTAGTTGAATAGATAGAAGGGCATGCCTTAGAGTCTAAAGCTCATTGTGTAAGGGTGGACTACGGTCCAGGGCTAAGACCCCTAATTGGCTACAGACGGAGGGTACGCTTGTGTGGTCTTTGGCGATAGTAGGAGGGTTGACCAGTACTACGGTACAGTACTATGGTACATCTTGCGTACTATGGTACATCTTGTGGCGACAGTTGGTTGGAGACTTGATTACCTAATCAAACTAGGAACCAATGATTGTGTTAAAGATACTAAATTAGCTAATATCACCTTGAATATATAAATTACTTGACATGAACTACTTGAATCTTGACATGAATTCCTTGATTATTCGAATTGCTTGACATGAACTACTTGAATCATGACATGAATCCTTGATTATTCGAATTGATTGACATGAATCCTTGATTACTCAAATTACTTGACATGAACTACTTGAATCTTGAACTACTTGATATGTTACCATGAATTTTCAGATTTCTTGAAATGGATAAAGTATGAATTGTGATTCAATGTCTCTTACATCTTGTGCTATTCGAATTGCCTTGCAATCCTTAATTGGATCATTCTTGATTAATTAACACCTAACTTGATAAAACAAATGGGTTAGAACTAGTTACCACCTCACTAAGTACATTCTTGTACTTATCACTCTCGTTTTCATCCTTCCCAACCACAGGTTAGAGGATTTGATCGCTGTTTGATCCTGAAGCCTACATTCTTGAGCTTGAAGCAAGACATAAGATTTTGCTAAAGTGTGATACATACTTGTTTTGTACTCCCCTAGTTGGTGGCACATAGTGTATAGAATGTCTTGTGCATGCATTTTGAGTACTTGATCTTGTATATATGTATATATATATCTTGAATGGCCTTCCATGCTATGACTCTGGTTGCTAATGTAAATGAAGTAATGAACTTAAGTTCTATGAATTGAAAGAATGATGCTGCACATATTGTTATGTTTATAATGAATGTTCAAAGTGATCACCTAGCCTTGTGCCATTCGAATACCTTGTAATATGACATAGTCTCTTGTATAAGCACAACATGTATATGTATTGTTATAAGTTGATTGGTAAATGCCAAAAGGTAAGGCATGGCAGTTGGCTTGCTTGGAATCAAGGTACGTTCCATTAATCATGTATAACAAGTTAAGTATGAAATGCCACATGTTTCAAGATAAAAAGCAAAGAAATGAAACGAAGCATGCTTGTTTGTTTAGGTTTCGAATAATGCTAATGTAAAGTGAAAATTTTGGTAACCTATAAAGCATGTAAAGATGATTGCTTGCGTAATAAGACAAGATTCCTTGGTTGCTTGTTAGTTAAGTAACTCATCTAATAGGGATGAGTTAGCCTTTCCTTGCTCGTTCTTGCTTGTATCATTTCTTGGTAACTCTCCCAAACCGGTTTCCTACCAAATCGGGTAGGGGCTGTTATAATTGTTTGGTATAAGAGCTTTTTAGTCGGTTCTAGGTCTAAATCGGGCTCTCTTGCATCATATAGGATACTTGTGCCACCTAGGAGACTTGTATTATATATCTTGTGTCTTTGCTTAACTAACTGAATTCCTTATTGTTCTACTTGAATGTGGAATGTCTGAAACACAGCTTGGCTGAGATGATAAAAGTCCCGTAGGCTCCTCGAATGAAGGAGATAATGTGAGGATGGAGCAGAATCCTCCACAACAACAAGCTCAGACCCAAGCCCAAGCTGCTGCTCAACAGGAAGCTCCTGCTATAAATCCTGTGCAGCAGGAATGTCCCCTGAGCATGAATGAGATGTTCGATTATCTTGCAACATCCTTGAAATGAGACTATTCTATTCCTCATTCTGTTCCTACTCCAACTAGAGCCCTGATTGACAAATTGGCTCAACATCGGGCTTATGCCTTCACTGGTACTAATGAAGCCAATCATGAAGTAGTTGAGTACTGGTTGGAGACCACTACTCGAATCCTGATCAAACAACTGCCCTGTTCTTACGAACACAAACTTGAATGTGCCATAGCTGATAAGTATTCAAAATTTCTATTTTTATTACCCTTTTTACTCATATTATTGTTAGAATTAGGCTCATATTAGTTGCATAATTAGTCATTCATGCATTAATTCATGTTTCTTTCCACCGTTGAGCTTGATTACATAACTTGGTGATTTTTGTGGAAAAAGATGCTGCTTTGGTGTGTTTTTCTGTGTGTCCAGAATCACTTGCCAAAGCAAGGCTGGAACCAGTTGCCAGGGCAATGCATGAAGGAGATGCCGAGCTAATTGCCAGGGCAATGCATGAAGGAGATGCCGAGCTAGTTGCCAAGGCAATTTTCGACAAAGAATAAGATGATATGGTAGTCGAAATCGATGACTAGATAAGCCCAAGATGATGTGGAGAAAAGTTAAATTCCAAAGGAGTTTGATTTTCGTGAAGAGGTTAAAGAGAAATTAAATCCCAAGAAGATAAGAGAAGTTCTAGAAGGAATTTAAATATAATAAAGAATTATATTCTTTAAAGATAATTTAATTCCAACTTAACTTCCTCCTCAAGAAGGATTTTGACCTAGCCATCTCCTATTTAAAGGACCAAGCCGTCAAAGAGAGTTGAGCAAGAAGAGAGAAATTTTGACAAACTCCAAAAAGCAAGAGATGAGAGATTTCGACAAGAAGGGAGAAGCTTGGAGAGAGTTCGATTGGGAGAGAATTCAAGGGGGCTGATCGATTTATTCTTCTTCTTTGCTTCCATTAGATTCATGGTTTGGGGATTATTCTTTGTATATCTTTTGAACCCAATCATGAACTAACTTGATTGGTTGGGGTTATTGTGTTTTGTTGTTGTGAAAAACAATTGGATTTTGTTTAGGTTTTTGAGTTGCAATTCAATTTTCAAAGTTTGTTCATTCTTGGTTCTCAATCTTGTTTGCGAGTGAATTGAGAGAGGATCTCGTAACTTCATCTATTTATCTAATATCGGGAGAGTTAGATTCAAGAAACGAATGAGCATGGTCTTTATTCAATCAATTGATGGTGAAGACTAATCTGGCTTAGGAATAAGTTTAAGATTTCAACGGCTAAGAGGAGCGCAAGATTGGTTGTTGTTCACCCTTGATTCACGCAGGGATGTATTATCAAGACATGCACAAATAGCTAAAGTTTTGACTTAGGGATAAGAAGAAACCATTGAAGAACGCTTCGCCGAAATTTGGAAGTGAATGCTCAATTGCCCAGGCAATCCACCAATCCTTAATTCCCCAGGCAATCGTGGGAGCATTGCTCAGGCAATCTGATCAGACAACGAGGGGGAATTGCCCTGGCAACCGACCAGGCAACACGGCAGAATTGCCCTGGCAATCAACCAGGCAATCGTAACAGAATTGCCCTGGCAATCCGGCTGCTACTCAATCATCAAGACGATCCAATTTGCTATCACACCTCAACTCACGATAACCTGGCCTATTCCCTCTTATTTGATTACATCTTTATTTTATTTACTTGCTCTTTTATTTTATTCGTTAGTTAGAACTCCTATAATTATCAATTGTGTTTTTACTTTTATAGTGCGATAACTAAGACAAAGTGGCCCAAACCAATCCCTGTGGAGACGATACTCGATACTTATCATATCACTTTATTACTTGCAACGTGTATACTTGCACAATTACGTAGCACTTATTATGCGCAACAAGTTTTTGTTGCCGTTGTCGGGGATTGGCAATTGGTGTTAGTTGTTTTTGTTATTGCATTTTTTCTCTTAGTTTTACTAACTTTTCTTTTTGTTTGTTTTATCAAAAAAAATTTAGGTGCGCTACAAGTTAAGGGACATCAACATGTTGGGAAATAAAAGCCGATTTATTCGAGTGCTGATGATGGAAGATAGGAATCAATCCACTCAAGAATTTCTTACACCCTTCGATGATTACCTATACCAACCGAGAAAAGCCCAAAAAGTCTATCCCGTGGGAAACTCTTGTGCTAAGTGTGGAGAACATCATGTGTTTGAAAATTGTCCTCACATTTTCAATGCATATGGCTACATGGAGGACCATAGATGGAACCAACAACAAATCCTTCATGGTATGATCAAAAAGTTCAAATTTTTTTTTACCATAACAATTTTGCCGCAGCAACAGATATGCCAAGGCAATGTAGTCCTTTTCAAGAGCATTCCAATTCCTTGGAGGAAACGTTGCTAGCTTTCTTGGCTAGACTTGACGGATCAATTGAAGAGATTCGAGAGCTATCAAAGTCCATGGATACGAGGATAGCTCAGTGGGATGCAACCTTGGGGAATTCAGAAGATCAATTGAGGAGATCCACATATGTCATGGATAACATGCACCAACAATTCATTCCTAGGGATACTGAAGTCCCAAGGCAAGAGGACAAGGAACAATTCAAGGAAAGCTCTCCGATGTGTGAGGAACAACTAAAACCTCAAAGTCGAGAGTATGTTGATGAGAAAGACTGCCCAACACATGATGAGCCTGAGCAACAAATTGCCTCAGCAATGATTGAGGAGCCTGAACAGAGCAATGCCGCGATAAAACTCAGTGAAGCTGAGAACAACAATACTACAGCAAATTCTGAGGAACCTGATGCCCAAAAGGTTACAACGTTGATGTTGAAGCAGGAATTTGTAGATTGCTCTCATCTACAGTTGCCGCGGCAATTTCACGACCACATGCAAGATCAACGAGATGATAATACTTTGCCAATGGAATATGAGCAGGTAATGGTTGAACCTTTTGAATTCTTTAAAAACTCACCTCGTCCATCGCAGGTATGTCTTCAGGAACCGATGTTGGTAGATTTGAAGCCATCGAAATCTCTACTAATGGAGATGTTTGAGAGGCCAAAAGAAAAAAAGTGTCTGGACTCGTAAAGCTTTTTAAAAAATTGGTTCTTCCCTTGACTTATAGCAAATTTTGGCAACTGATTGCCACGGTAATTGGCTAGAGTAGCAATTGCCACGACAACGAAGGCTACATCCAACCATGATGGAGCCCGACGAGAATGAGGTGATTAAATGGTTGGATGTTGATATAAGTTTTCCTAATAATAAATTCACGCCTTCAGGAATAGTAGCAAGGTGGAAGATGTGCATGGACTACAAGGGAACACGAAAGAAAGACACCTCCACCATGGTAACGCAAAAGAGAGTAGATGCGAGCACATTGTCCCAATTCTTTTTGGGCAATATTGTCATTCGATGGAGGGTGCGGATGGACTATAAGAAGTATCAGAAACGACCCTCCTCAAGTTTTCTCAGATATGCAGTAACATTAGAAGATGCATGAAAAATGCTCTTTCTAAGAATCTTTAATTTTTTGGAACTCTATTTTATTTTCGTTTTTTTCTTTATTTACTTTTGGAATTTTTAGAAAATATTTTATTTTATTTTTCTTCATTATCTTTAGTTTCCAGGTTTTCTTTTCTTTTCCACAACAAGATTCACAACCACCATGCTAAAAAATTCACTGCAGACTACTTGCCACGGCAACTGCAATAGAGGATGCCCCTACAACTACCTCAGCAGTTGCCACGGCAACAGAAACTAGCGATGCCTAGGCAACAACAATGGCTTCGGAAACTACTGATGCTCAGGCAAGTGAACCTGCCTCGACAAACATGGATCAAATCAAAGCAATTCTATTCACGCGGTACCATCCACAAGCATTCAACCACTGATCGAAAAATTAATCAAGTAAACGGTACGAAGGAAACTTATCACTCGAGGTGACGACCTCTCCGACTAACTCATTTCATTTAGTTTCTTTTAAATTTTTCACTTTTACATGCATTGAGGACATGCTTCTCTCGAGTTTAGGGGGTGTTGGTTTCTAGTTAGTTTCATGTTTAGTTGCATTCATCTTTAGCAATCACAAATAGGTTGCATATGTTACTTGCCATGCCTTTAATTGGATTTAATTGCTTAAGACTTGTTGAATATCCAATGATGAAGTTTTGCCACTGCACTTAATTGAAAGAACCTTTAATTTTAGGATTGCATGAAAAGAACTTAGAATTTTACTATGACGCTGATTTTTTTTACACGATTGTGGCTTGTTGATTGAAAGAAACTTAGTGAACTTAGGTTGCTTAAAATTTGGGTAAATTTAAAATTGAAAATTAAAAGTTAATTTCTTGCTAGAGGCGCCCGAAACTGGCTCTAGTAGTAAATGCACTTTCTTGCTAGAGGTGCCCAAAAATGGCCTAGTAGTTAATGCACATTAAAGAATCGCTAGAGGTGCCCGAAATTGGCTCTAGTGAAAATAAAAATAAATGCCCCGGTAATTAAATTGATAAAAGCCTATTGTTCACATAGAATCTTGAAAATCAACTTGTACACAACTACACACACACATTGTCACGAGCATTATAGTCTGGTTCTGGGTAATTTTTGTGCTATTCAAAAAATTAAAAGGTGATCATACTTTGTGCCACGGTTCTGAGGTTTGAATTCAAGTTTGAAGCATGTCATTGATGATTAAAGTCTTGGCAGGTAATTGTTAGTTTGCATTGCTTGAGGACAAGCAATAGTTCGAGTTTAGGGGTGTGATAAGTGTTCAAATGTACTATTTTTATTACCCTTTTTACTCATATTATTGTTAGACTTAGGCTCATATTAGTTGCATAATTAGTCATTCATGTATTAATTCATGTTTCTTTTAACTGTTGAGCTTGATTACATAACTTGGTATTTTTGTGGAAAAAGATGTTGCTTCGGTGTGTTTTTGTCTGTGTGCAGAATCACTTGCCAAAGCAAGGCTGGGACCAATTTCCAGGGCAATGCATGAAGGAGATGTCGAGCTAGTTGCCAGGGTAATGCATGAAGGAGATGCCGAGCTAGTTGCCAGGGCAATGCTTGAAGAAGATGCCGAGCTAGTTGCCAAGGCAATTTTTGACAAAGAATAAGATGATATGGTAGTCGAAATTGATGACTAGATAAGCCCAAGATGACGTAGAGCAAAGTTAAATTCCAAAGGAGTTTGATTCCCATGAAGAGGTTAAAGAGAAATTAAATCCCAAGAAGATAGGAGAAGTTCTAGAAGGAATTTAAATATAATAAAGAATTATATTCTTTAAAGATAATTTAATTCCAACTTAACTTCCTCCTCAAGAAGGATTTTGACCTAGCCATCTCCTATTTAAAGGACCAAGCCGTCAAAGAGAGTTGGGCAAGAAGAGAGAAATTTCGACAAACTCCAAAAAGCAAGAGAGGAGAGATTTCAACAAGAAGGGAGAAGCTTGGAGAGAGTTCGATTGGGAGAGAATTCAAGGGGGATAACCAATTTCTTCTTCTTCTTCTTTGCTTCCATTAGATTCATGGTTTGGGGATTATTCTTTGTATATATTTTGAACCCAACCATGAACTAACTTGATTGGTTGGGGTTATTGTGTTTTGTTGTTGTGAAAAACAATTGGATTTTGTTTAGGTTTTTGAGTTGCAATTCAATTTTCAAAGTTTGTTCATTATTGGTTCTCAATCTTGTTTGCGAGTGAATTGGGAGAGGATCTCTTAACTTCATCTATTTATCTAATATCGGGAGAGTTAGATTCAAGAAACGAATGAGCATGGTCTTTATTCAATCAATTGATGGTGAAGACTAATCTAAATTAGGAATAAGTTTAAGATTTCAACAGCTAAGAGGAGCGCATGATTGGTTGTTGTTCACCCTTGATTCACGCAGGGATGTATTATCAAGGCATGCACAAATAGCTAGAGTTTCAACTTAGGGATAAGAAGAAACCATTGAAGAATGCTTCACCGAACTTTAGAAGTGAATGCTCAATTGCCCAGGCAATCGACCCATCCTTAATTGCCCAGGCAATCGCGGGAGCATTGCCCAAGCAATTTGATCAGACAACGATGGGGAATTGCCCTGGCAACCGACCAGGCAACACGGCAAAATTGCCCTGGCAATCAACCAGGCAATTGCAACCAAATTGCCCTAGCAATCGACTAGGCAATCGTAACAAAATTGCCCTGGCAATCCGGCTGCTACTCAATCACCAAGACGATCCAATCGGCTATCACACCTCAACTCACGATAACCTGGCCTATTCCCTCTTATTTGATTACATTTTTATTTTATTTACTTGCTCTTTTATTTTATTCTATTCGTTAGTTAGAACTCTTACAATTATCAATTGTGTTTTTACTTTTATAGTGCGATAACTAAGACAAAGTGGCCCAAACCAATCCCTATGGAGACGATACTCGATACTTATCATATCACTTTATTACTTGCGACGTGTATACTTGCACAATTGCGTAGCACTTATTACGCGCAACAATAGCCCTGTTGGCAGACGAAGCTCTGAGCTGGTGGGAAACCACTACCCTGTCTGCTCTTACTGAAGCTGTAACTTGGAAGTTCTTCCTTGAGGAATTCAGGAAGAAATACATTAGTGAACAATACCTGGTTGAACGTCGGAAGCGTTTCTTGTGCCTCAAGCAAGGTGGCTGACCTATCGAACAGTACGTGAGTGACTTCTGCAAGTATTGCAAATACGGGTCAGAATACATTAAGACTGATGCTGAGAAGTGTAGGATGCATATTGATGGATTGAATGATGAATTAAGTCTATTATCCACTGCCCTGGATATCACTGACTTCCAGAATCTGGTGAACCGGGCCATTGCAATCGAAACGAAGATGAAGGCCTCTGAGAAACGTAAAAGTGGAAAATCCTAGAAAGACAAGCGATCTAGAAATGATGACAAGCCTCACTGGCAGTCAAAGAAGTCCAAAAATTCTAAGGGCCACTCTTTGAATTACACTCATGCTCAGAAAAGTAACTTCATATCGAGACCCCAATCAATAACCAAGACTTCAGCCATGATTATCTCTGTTGATAGTACAGGGAATTCCGGTAAAGTTGTTCAGTATCGTACTTGCAAGTTCTGCCAGAAACACACACGGGTAAATGTAGAACTCAACAGAATCTGTGTTACTTAGGTGGAGCCTCCGATCACTATATTAGGGATTTTCCTTAGAATCCTAACAAGGTTCCGAATCGAACTTCTGCAAATGCTAGCTCAACTCCTTCCAATCGAAATAAGGGTCCCAAACAAGCTCAGTTTGAAAATCAGGGGAAAGGCAAGAGACAACATTCGAGTGCCCCTACTCACCAAGAATCTCAAGCTCCTACTCGAATCTATCAAATTTAGGGAAAAGAAGATGAAGAATCACCCGATGTTATAGTAGGTACCTTTGAATTAAATTCGACTCCTATTTATGCTTTAATAGACTCGGGATCCACTCATTCTTTTGTATGCTCAACCTTGATTGAAAAATTGAACTTAAAGCCTAAAATTGTAAAAGAAAGCCTTGTAGTTTCGAACCCAATAGGGGGAATTACAAACATAAGCCTTATCTGTAGAAACTGTCCCCTATTCATTCGAAATGTACCTTTCTTGTTAATCTATATGTACTACCAACTTGTGAATTTGATCTAGTATTGGGACTAGATTGGTTAAGCAGGCATGAAGCTTGGGTAGATTGCCTAAATAGGAGACTTTATCTTCGGGGTTTAGGAAATGAATCAATCCTTCTAATTGAAAAGAAACCAACCTCAATCTTTGCTAATATGGTCCTACAAGATGAACTTGAATTCGTCTTACCTAGTGTGCCTATCGTATCTGAATATCTTGATGTTTTTCCTGAAGAACTCCCTAGTCTCGCTCCAACCAGAGAATTAGAGTTTAGGATCGATGTCCAAACTGGAACAACTCCGGTGTCCATCACACCTTATCGAATGACACCTGTTGAGTTGAAAGAACTCAAGAAGAAACTCCAAGAGCTACAAGACAAGGGTTTTATTAGGCCTAGCTCGTCTCCCTGGGGTGCTCCAGTCTTGTTTGTGAAGAAGAAAGACGGGACTATGAGACTCTGTATTGACTACAGACAATTGAAAAAGCTTACTATCAAGAATCGATATCCTCTCCCAAGGATTGAAGATCTTTTCGATCAACACAAAGATGCTGTAATATTCTCAAAGATCGATCTACGATCGGGATACTACCAAATGAGGGCAAAAGAAGAAGATGTACCTAAGACAGCCTTTCGTACTCGATATGGCCATTTTGAATTCCTTGTAATGCCATTCAGATTAATGAATGCTCTGAATGCATTCATGGATCTCATGAACCGTGTATTCAAGCCCTATCTTGACAAGTTCGTACTCGTCTTCATTGATGACATTCTAGTGTATTCTCGAAATAAGAAATAACATTCTGAACACCTTCGAATCATGTTGCAAACCCTTTGAGAACGTCAATTGTTTGCAATGTTCTCTAAATGCAAATTTTCACTATCGAAATTGTCATTCCTTGGCCATGTCATCTCGGCAGAAGGGATTAAAGTAGATCCAAGGAAAATTCAATTCATCCTGGATTGGAGACCTCCGAGGAATGTTGGTGAGGTCAGAAGCTTTCTTGGTTTAGCCGAATATTATCGACATTTTGTCAAGGGATTCTCATCCATTTCCGCAAGTTTGACTAAGCTAACTCGCAAAGATACACCATTTGTTTGGTCGGAGAACCAACAACAAAGCTTCAATCAGCTTAAACAAGCCCTGACTCATGCTCCGGTTCTCATCCAACCAGTATCGGGCAATAAGTACACTGTTTACAATGATGCATCTCATTTAGGACCAGGATATGTCCTAATGCAAGATGGAAACATGGTAGCTTACGCTTCAAGGCAACTAAAACCACACGAGTCAAACTACCCTTCTCACGATCTAGAATTGGCAGCTATCGTGTTTGCACTCAAAGTTTGGAGACATTACTTGTACGGGGAGAAATGCAACTTGTTTACAGACCACAAGAGTCTCAAGTATCTCCTAACTCAGAAAGACTTGAATTTGAGGCAAAGGCGATGGCTAAAGTTACTTAAAGACTACGATTTAGTCATCGACTACCATCCGGGGAAAGCAAACGTGGTTTCTGATGCCCTTAGTCACAGACCATACTCGAATAAACCCTTAAATCTAAATCCTAGAAAAATTCATTCAAATTAGATCTTTCTTGACTTGCAAGTAACCAATTGAATTAGATTTTTCTTGACTTACAAGTAACTACTCGAAAATTTTCCTTAATGATCTTTTCCATTCATTTATAGCTTCCTTGGCTATCAATGCTCATTTTCGTTTATCCAAAGGACGAAAATTCTTGTTTGAACTTCAAGTTCAATCTAGCCTAATCTCGAGAATCAAAGAACTCCAACAAATTGATCTAGATCTTCAGAAGATCATGTCCAAGCTAGACTCTGAGTCTAATTCTGACTTCTCCCTCAAGCCGAATGGACTCCTTTGTTTCAAGGATAGAGTATGTGTTCCTAACAACTAAGACACGAGATGTTACAAGAAGCTCACCAAATCTCTTTCTCGATTCACCCTGGATCGGTTAAGATGTACAAGGACCTAAAGCCATTATACTGGTGGCTAGGCATGAAATTGGCTATCACAGACTTTGTTTCAAAGTGTTTAAGTTGTCAGAGGGTTAAAGCTAAGCATCAAGTCCCCACTGGACTGCTCCAACCATTTGAATTCCCTCAACGGAAATGGGATCGAATTACAATAGACTTCGTTAGTGGTCTTCCTTCCACTCCAAGAAAGAATGATGTTGTATGGGTGATTGTTGATAGATTCACAAACTCTACTCATTTCATCCTTGTTCGAATAAACATGAGCTTGGAAACCTTAGCCGAGCTATACATTTGTGAAGTGATTCGATTACACGGTGTACCCACAGCTATAATCTCCGATAGAGACCCTAGATTTGCTTCTCGATTCTGGAATTCTTTGCAAAAAGCCCTTGTAACCAAAGTGCATTTGAGCACAGCCTTTCATCCTCAATCAGATGGACAATCTGAAAGAATCATCCAAGTAGTTGAAGACATGCTACGTGCTTATGTTATAGACTTCGAAAAGAACCGGGAGAAATCTCTACCCTTAGTAGAGTTTGCTTACAACAATAGCTACCAAACATCTATCCAGATGGCTCCCTTTGAAGCTCTATACGGAAGGAAATGTAGAACTCCCTTGTGCTGGTCTGAACTGGGAGAAAACAAAGTATTGGGACCTCAATTGGTTAGAGAAATCGAAGAACAAGTGAATATCATACATGATCGATTGAAGCAAGCCTTTGATAGACAGAAAGCCTATGCAGACTTGAAAAAGAGAGACATCCAATATAATGTTGGAGACAAGGTCTTCCTGAAAGTGTCCCCTTGGAAGAAAGTCTTTCGGTTTGGAAGAAAAGGGAAACTCAGTCCCTGATTCATTGGTCCATTTGAAATCATTGAAAGGATAGGGCAAGTGGCCTATCGATTAACTTACCCCAGTGAATTTGATAAGATCCACAATGTTTTCCATGTTTCCATGCTCTGAAGATATCGATCTGGCCCATCATATATCCTTGAGCTTGAAGAAGTAGAGTTGAATCCTGACTTGTCGTACGAAGAAGAACCAGTTCAAATTCTTGATCGTGAAGTTAGAAAGCTCAGGAACAAAACCGTTCCTCTTGTCAAAGTCTTGTGGAGAAATCATAAGATAGAAGAGGCAACTTGGGAATCTGAAGGAATCATGAAGAAGTAATATCCTTACCTATTCAATTTAGGTAAATTCAAGGGCGAATTTATTTTAAGGGGGGAGAACTGTAACACCCTAAACCGGGCCTAGGAAGGTTACCACTATCTAAATCATTGATTAATTAAAATTATGTGTTAATCGAATTGCAAGAAGTGAAAGTTAATTGAAGGAATTAGGGACCCAAAGCGAAAGTTGGAAGAGTACGCTAACCAAATTGTAAAGCCAAACTAAAAGGATCAATGTGAAAAGAAAGAAAGATTGAGTGCCAAACTAAAAGGACCAAATTGAAATAAGAGTGAAACCACAAACTTGCATGTGTAATTAGACCACTATGTAATAGTTGAACACAAGTGGCAAGGTAGAATCACATGTGGCAAGGGGGAGTGTTATGCCCGGCCATTGTAGATGAAAGAAAGAGAAACACGATTGAACCTCATCTTCTTCCTTCCTTCTTCCTCTCATAACCGAGCCTTAGAGAGAAAAGGGAGAACTTTACACCATTCTTAGGAGCTTAAGACTTCGATCGACTAGGTCACTCTTGTGCTTGTTTTAGAAGAAAGGTATTAAATTTGTTTAGCCATGTATTAGATTGATCTTATGTTAAGATTGAATTTTTTTAATTGATGCAAGAAATGTTCTATGATCATGTCTTTCTTTTAAGCATTTATAGAGTATATAAACAATTGACAGATTGTGTTAAATTGCTGGAAATTT
Source organism: Hibiscus mutabilis (assembly GCA_019671005.1). Lineage (NCBI taxonomy): Eukaryota > Viridiplantae > Streptophyta > Magnoliopsida > Malvales > Malvaceae > Hibiscus > Hibiscus mutabilis. Next base: position 25,602,060 of record CM033713.1, read on the forward strand.
TCTTGGTTGTTTCGAATAATGTACATGTCAATTGCTATGTTCATGTGAGAATAAAAGAGTAATTTAAGATGTGTATGTTGCTGGAAACTTTAATGTTCATGCTGGAAATTGATAGGATTACTGGAAATTTAGGTATTGAATTAGTATGATTTCAATGTAACAATGAATGAAACTGTTTTGCTAGTGGAAATGTGTAAACTTGCTTGGTTGTACATAATGCCCTGTTTTGATCATGTTGCTAGTTGAATTGGATTGACCTAGACATGTAAGAATATGTATATAAGTTGAATTATAATGTTATAATCATGGCTTGACTGAATATGAAGCTAGAAACACCAACTAGTGTAATCTGCCCAGAATGCTCTGTTCTGGGCAGCAACTTTGAAAAATAACTAAAAATTGTACAAATGGAATTTAAGGCTGAAAATTTAATGGATAATGACTTAATATGTCTAAATTAATTAGGAAAAAAACGGAATTGAATTTGGATTTGTAGAATGGATTGTAGAAATGAAACACTAAGGATAGTTCAAGCTGTCCAGTGTTGTAATTACCCTGTCTTTGAGTAAAAAACTGTATTAATTGATAAATAATTAAAATGCAAGGCTTATATATTTAGAAGTAAAATTAAGTTATCTTTCCAACGGTGTAAACCAATTGAAATCCCGACGTACGGAATGAAAGTTATGCATATTTTAGTAAGTAGTGCACAAGCTGCCAGGCAGCAGCCTTGATGTTTGAAATGAATGAATTATGTGCATTGTTGTCCTGTTTTGAATAAGTGAGTGTACTTGTCTTGACCGTGATTTTGCTTGTATGAATTGATAGAGCAAGGAGTAAAACTTGTGGAAGAAAATAGGAGTGGCCAAGCTAGTGGCAAACACAAGGGGATTTGGATCCAAGACTAGCTAAGCTTGGAGTATTGTGAGTTTAGTTTACAAGTAGGGTTAGGACTTAGGTCCTAACCAAATATGCATGATTACTCTCTTGCTTGAATATGCCATGATAATGAACCTAAATTAACTTGAATATAATTTATAAGGGAAGTATGAAATAAGATAAAATATGAACTTGTCTATATTTTTGACTTGTTGTACAATTAGAATTGCTTGATTCTTTATGCCTTGGGTGTGATTTATTGAATACTACTTTGAGTGTATTGTCTTGGACATGAAATGCATTGCTTGAAACATGAAATGTACTGCCATGAACATGAATGAATTGCTTTGAGCATGAAACACATGAAATGCGAAATGAAATTAAAGAGCTAAGGCTCAATTGGCCTAAGGGCTATAGCATAATATTGCTATACTTGCTTGAAATGATTCTTGACTACATGATCTTGAATTGTATAATCTTGAAATCCTTGAATGAATAAAGTGTAATCAAACAACCTTGGTTGCTAGTTGAATAGGTAGAAGGGCATGCCTTAGAGTCTAGAGCTCATTGTGTAATGGTGGACTACGGTCCAGGGCTAAGACCCCTAATTGGTGACAGACGGAGGGTACGTTTGTGTGGTCTTTGGCGAAAGTAGGAGGGTTGACCAGTACTACGGTACATCTTGTGGCGACAGTTGGTTGGAGACTTGATTACCTAATCAAACTAAGAACCAAGGATTGTGTTAAAGATATTAAATGAGCTAATATCACCTTGAATATATAAATTACTTGACATGAACTACTTGAATCTTGACATGAATTCCTTGATTATTCGAATTGCTTGACATGAACTACTTGAATCATGACATGAATCCTTGTTTATTCGAATTGCTTGACATGAACTACTTAAATCTTGACATGAATCCTTGATTACTCAAATTACTTGACATGAACTACTTGAATCGTGAACTACTTGATATGTTACCATGAATTTTCAGATTTCTTGAAATTGATAAAGTATGAATTGTGATTCAATGTCTCATGCATCTTGTGCTATTCGAATTGCCTTGCAATCCTTAATTGGATCATTCTTGAGTAATTAACACCTAACTTGATAAAACAAATGGATTAGAACTAGTTACTACCTCACTAAGTACATTCTTGAACTTATCACTCTCGTTTTCATCCTTCCCAACCATAGGTTAGAGGATTCAATCATTGCTTGATCTTGAACCCTGCATTCTTGAGCTTGAAGCAAGACACGAGATTTTGCTAAAGTATGATACATACTGGTTTTGTACTCCCCTAGTTGGTGGCACATAGTGTATAGAATGTCTTGTGCATGCATTTTGAGTAGTTGATCTTGTATATATGTATATATATATATATCTTGAATGGCCTTCCATGCTATGACTCTGGTTGATAATGTAAATGAAGTAATGAACTTAAGTTCTATGAATTGAAAGAATGATGCTGCACATATTGTTATGTTTATAATGAATGTTCAAAGTGATCATCTAGCCTTGTGCTATTCGAATATCTTGTAAGATGACATAGTCTCTTGTATAAGCATAACATGTATATGTATTGTTATAAGTTGATTGGTAAATGCCAAAAGGTAAGGCATGGCATTTGGCTTGCTTGGAATCAAGGTACATTCCATTAATCACGTTTAACAAGTACGAAATGTCACATGTATCAAGATAAAAAGCAAAGAAATGAAATGAGGCATGCTTGTTTGTTTAGGTTTCGAGTAATGCTAATGTAAAGTGAAAATTTTGGTAACCTATAAAGCATGTAAAGATGACTGCTTGCATAATAAGACATGATTCCTTGGTTGCTTGTTAGTTAAGTAACTCATCTAATAGGGATGAGTTAGCCTTTCCTTGCTCGTTCTTGCTTGTATCGTTTCTTGGTAACGCTCCCGAACCGGTATCCTACCAAACCGGGTAGGGGGTGTTATAAAGATTGGTATTAAAAGTAGTACTTTTGGAGAGGTAACAAACCCCCAAACCTAACTCATTGCTTATCCTCAAGTAATGCAAACAAATAAAAACAAAAACTGTGAAAATGTTACCTCGAAAATTTTTTGGTTAGAATGCCAATAAGTACTGACAAGTAGATTTTAGCTCTATTTCTATCCTCAGTATCTTAGTGCAATAATGTCAAGTAGGTAGTAATTCAAGTGCAACAATACAACTCTAATATAGGTTTATGAAGAGTGCATGATGTGTAGGCAATATGCATCAAGTATCATTTCACTCTCTTAGACAATCTTACTACCTAAACTTAGATTCTCTTCTTTTTTTCTTTGCCAAAGGGTTTCTGTTGGCATTAATTTAAGCTTGTTTTGTGACACTATTTAGCGTGAGAGATAAGAGGGAGCATACCACGAATCCCCACCTTAATCCAGACATCACTAGGCTTTCTTTTCAACTCATACCCTAAAGTTTTGGACTTGAGAACTAAGAGGGAGCAAACCACGAAGCCCTAAGTAGCTTATTATCCCTAAGGTAGAGGAGAGTTCTATTTTTTTCTTGCCCTGGCAGAACATTGCTGCCTTATTTACTTCTTTTACCCTGGCATCATTTTTTTAAATCTGAGCATAGTTTCAAAAGGTCTAAGTTTGCTAAAGAACTAGATACATACTACGTGTTAAGTGTAAGTTAAATTCCCTAAACTAGAGATTAGTTACCAAGCAAACCTGGCATAACTATTCTGCTGGCATGCCATTGCAACTAAAAATTAAAATTTCTTCATTGGATAGACACCTAGATCAAATTAAACTTGCCTAACAAGTGTTAACATTCTTCAAAATTAAACCGAGGATTTTTTTTCTTTTTTTAGTGGTTCAATATGCATCTATTCTAAATGACCTAGATGGCATGGCAAATGGCATGACAACAGAAATGTAAACATGAAATGCATGGCGTGGCATAAATGTGAGGAGACGCACACTCCCGAACCCAAAATGTGCATTGTCCTCAATGCATGAAAACAACACATATATACAAGAAAACATAAAAATAACATGCATGATCACGTAAATGCAATGGAATGACATGTAAAAGAGTTTAGGAAGAGAAGGACTCCCCTTCGTAGACTTCTTCTCATGTTGATTGGCTGGCATGTCATTATCGCTGGCAGAGGGCTCGACAGGGAAATCTGGAAATGCTGTCACAAAATCATGGGATATTTTATTCAAGAACCTCCCTGATGATAGTATCCATATCCTTTGGTAGTGTCTTATCTTATCATTGAGTTCCTCGGCTGTCTCTAACTTTCAGAGAATGATCTCCTCGCGATGATAAATTTGAGATAGCACTGCCAGTGAACTGGCTGGCACTGCCTTTGACACCTTTGGCTTTGGCGTGGGCACTTTTGCCTTCCCATTGCCTTTGTCTTTTGGCTCAGCAACGGTGAGGTTTCTCCAAATAGCAGTTGTGATTCTCGTTCCCTTGATCCTTTGAACTTTATCTCTATCAAGCTTTGGCACACCATGGAGCATACAAATGTTAGAAATTAACAAAGGAAAGAACAAACTGCCATTACCTCTTGCTGGACATTTATAAGTTTCATCGATGATGAGCTTGCCAACATTAATTTTGTGCCCTATCATGATGGAGTGCAATAAAATCAACCTTTCTTCCGAGATGGTCTCATTGTGGGTTGTAGGCATCATATTGGCTTTTAAAAACTGATTCCATCCTCTCGGTTTATGTTTCAATGCCAATTGTTTCACCGTTCGGTGGCCCTTCGATAACACTGTCCATGCTGTGCCAGACTCACACGAATCTACCATCAACTTCTTTCTCTTGGTAGCATTCATCGAATTGGCATACTCAAAATATTCATCCCCTGCACCATCCAAATCAAACATAGTGTTAATATATCCTTCATCAAAACACACACACGTACCTCTAATCATCAAGAAGGGCAAATCTTTGGTCACAAGATGGACATAGAATTCTTGAACAATGGTGGCATTAGACTGGGTCAGCATGTGGACAGAGTGTGTTCTGGCTGGCATGTCATCCTTGGCAAGGAGGTCTGCAGGGAACACAAAAAATGTTGGTAGTGTGTGGACAGACATGTCCTTACGTGTTTTCTTTATGGCATGGTCCCTGACATGAACATACTACCAAAGCATCGAGTTTTGCTCCTTGGCTTTCTTTAATTTCTAGAGGATGACCTCCTGGCATTGATATATCTGGGAAAGCATTGCCAATGAACCAGATGGCATCAGAGTCTCGGGCATTGCCTTTGGCATCCTGGTCTTTGGAACAGACTCAAAAACCTTTCCCTTGCCTTTCTCCTCGATAATGAGTTGCCTCCACAGGGTATGAGTGATCGTCGTTCCCTTGTGCTATTGAGCTTTATCTATATCAAACTTTGGCACGCTATGCTGCATGCAAATGTTAGAAATCAATAAAAGGAAACATAAACTCCCATTATCCTTACCGACACATTTATAAGTTTTATCAATAATGATACGGCCGATATTGATCTTGTGGCACATGATGATTGAATGTAACAATGCCAGTCTTTCAATGCCAGCCGCTTCACCGTCCGATGGCATTTTGATGACAAAGTTCCTTCAACATCATCTTCCTCTTGGCATTGTCCAAGGCTTCCGCAAACTTGGTGTGTTCATCCTCTACAATAAGTTCATTCTCCGCATTTTGTTCAATCACCCCATGCCAGTACTTGCCTTGGCATTTTGCTTGGCAACAAAATCCTGCATTTACTCAAAAGAACCTTTCAAAATAGAAAAAAAATAAATGTAAAACTAAAAATTTAAAACCGAGATATCCTAAGTACTGAAAAAAATTCATCTAAATTATTCACAATGATCAAACTGAGTTGGCAAAGAGTTACTGAATTTTCACAATGAGAATGATCTCTTTGGCATTATTCCGATTTCCTTCCCGGTAGTGCTTCAGTCCGTCGCAATCTTTTGTTTGAGTAACCAACATAGAGAGCCAAATAATTGCTTACCTTTGAGTATGCCGAACTCTAGATTGTTGAACAAGGGAGAATGTTTTACCATGGAGGTTTTGAATAAGCACCTCAGAAATCCAAAATACCTCTTCCCTGTAGGCCTATCAAATCTTTGGTTGAATTCAGCACCCCAGTAGTGCTTAGGCTGTGGTCCTTCTATTTCGTTTGATGCACAGGTGTATGTATCCTCAACCGGTTCTAGACTTGCCATAGCATTCTTAGGTAAATCTTTAATTTATGGCAGCACCATCTCTGGCATTATTATCACGGCCAAATTCTCTTGCTTCATCTATTTATTCTCAGTTAATTGGCACCAATTTTTCCTTCTAGTAACAAGCTAATTGAGCACACCTCACTTCATGGCATCAGTCCTAACCATAATCAATCTTCTCCGTGGCTCTATTATTTTGCCATCGCACTGTTGTTTTATGGAATCAGCTTTCATCCCTTTGCAAGTCAATATCAGGTTCTCATCTAAAATGGATTCCATTGGCTCAACTGCATGGCATTCTTCAGGTTTATCTGCACACTTAAGAGATTTGTCAATATTAAAAGTGACATTTATTTGTCTTACTAATGTAGGGTTGGCAATTACTGGCTCCACTAGTTTTGTCGAGATGGCGTTGGCATCAGATTCATATCTGTCATTATTGGTGCTTGTTTCCCTTTTCTTAGCTTCCTTAGTTTCTTCCACTGGCACTGATTTATTTGTATGGAAAACAATTGGCTTTTTTCCACGCGTTAAAATCTCGACTTGGTTGCCACTTAGGGGATTGACAACTTTGCCTTTTTGCCGAGCATTATCCGTATCACATGGCAGAGTTTCTGGAGGTCTGGCATCAGATAGTGGTATTGGCATCATCAGCCTCTGCCTCTTCTTTCTCTACTTCTTTGGGTTCACCTGTTGGCACTGAGTTCTCTTCCTGGCAAATAATTAGCTGATTGCCTTCGTCTTTTTGGTTGAAACTTTAGAATGTTGCCCTTCTACCCTGGAGTCGAACTTGGCAACATTATCTAGCTTTACCTCGATGTTATTGTGTTCAGGATCCTTGCCCTCAAATGTTTCCTCACACTTTATTACCACTAATGGGTCAAATGTACCTGTTGTGAAATACTCTTCATCAGTATAATCTATTGATTCAAATGTGTTTGGAAAAATCTGATACTCATAATGTTGATTCTGAATTCCTTGAGGCGCAGATGAAGGAAGAAAATTTCCAGCTTGTTGATGTAGCGTTGCCATGGCATTCTGATCGTTATCACTTACCGAAGCGGTTGCCACCTCCTGCTACCTTGATGGAAGCACTATCTTGTTCTCTTGAGGTATGCCATTCACGACATTTGCAAGACTCCTGACTTGTTCTTCCAAGCCTCTCATAGCATCCGTGGCTTCTTCAAATGCGTCTTCAATGTAATTTGTTTGCTCTTGAGGTGGATTATTGTGCATTGGCATTTTTGAAGGCAATTTTGCCATGCCAAACGATCCGTTGGATCCATAAAGATATGTCGCTAATTTCTCATGAAGAATGCTTTCTTGGGATGGCATTTGTTTGAAGTCTGGTGGTGCAGCAAAGTTGTTAGGTGCTTAAAAATAATCGTCATCTTGATCATTCCAAAAAATATTTTGCTGCTGATTCCATCCTTGGTTGAAGTTGTAGAAGGAAGGGTTATTCACATTACAGTGCCCCGTGTAACAATAGGAATTAGGGTTGAAGGGGCAATTATCAAACGAGTGGCATCCTCTACAATATGCACAAACAACGAGTGTTGCTTGCCTTTTGCTGAACTTGTTAGGCACTTGCATTGATGTAATCATGTTTTTCAGTTCAGAAATCTTTGTCGATAGTGTTGTATAGGCATCCTCTTCATGCTTTTCATATCGTCTTTGCTCATGAACAGCTCTTGAAGTTGGATTTTGGTAGTCATAAGTGGGAAAAATGTAGTCATCATCATACCATATGTGGCTACCCATGATCTTCTTTGTAGCTTTCCTAGAAAATAAAAAAAATGATAAAAAAAAAAACAAAGTTAGTAAAATGAAAACAAAAAAGTAAAAATTAAAGCAATAAATTTCGTCGCAATCCCCGACAACGGCGCCAAAAACTTGTAGATTCTCTAGGTGAAATACTGGCAAAAGAGGCATAAAATATGTATTGGAAAAGTATAAAACAGTGCCAAGATGAGTCTTTTGCGTGCAAGTATACACGATTTGTAAGTAATACAATAGTAAGCTGAGTATCGATCCTACAGAGATTGACTTGGAATTTAACTGCTTTGATTGTTTACTTGTTAAGGGAAAGTTTGTTTGATTTAAAGTTGGTTTTGAAAATAATTGAATAGAAAAGAAATAAAAGTAAAGTAAAGACGTTGGCAAGGAAGGTGCTTTAATGAATGATGAGCTTTGGCAGGAAGTGTCTAGTTTTCACGCTATTCATGTCGTGCCAGCCTTTAATGACAACCTTTCTTGGCATTGTTTGCCGATCAGATTCAAAATTAGCAAAGCCTCTCTCGATGGTCATTGCTCTAAATTGATAATGTAAAAACCCTTATATCTTTATAGTGCATGCTTTTAAATAAACCAATTTGATTAAGATCCAATCTATACTCCTAAGGGGTAGATTTCACTCCCGAAGTAAGTTTATGTATTTGAACGACTTCTCTCGAAGATTCTCTCCTTAGTATTCAACAACTTAATCGTCGCCACCCCAAGTCTATTAAGATATTGAGGAGCAATAGGCCAACAATGCCAGCTCTTGCTTGGCATAGTATTTAGAAAACATTAAAGTATGCCGAATAGATAAAACATTGCCAAGGCAGATTTATTATAAAAAACTAAACATGAAAACAACGTTTCAATGCAAACATCCCCCACCAACTATTAAATTAGTTCATGGTGTGGGATGTAATTGAAAACCATAAACGTTTTCAAAATATATTATCATTAAAAAATGAAATAACTAAACAAAGAGAATGGGCAAGAAATTTGTCTCTCGATGCAGCCCTTCAATGGCTTCAAGCCCTTGGTCTAGCTGGTTGAACCACGCAGCCTTCCTCTTCCAATCATCAATGAAATACTCTCTAAGTTCGCCCTCTAAATGCTTACTTGATCGTTCTTTAAATAGGCATGTGAAGAAGCCCTAGGATAAGCCTTCACATTTGAAATTTGAATGCGCCAAGGGATAAGGGATGTGATCATCTTATCCAGATTTGAAGTGATAAGCTGATAAGGTGATAAGCTAATCAAGTTTTTACTAGGGCTGACGTCATATGCCGTCGATCCTTTAGCAGCCGCGCTTGGCATCTTTTGATCCATCTGTGCCTAACAGACTTGGCATCCTATTTTTTTGCCTTCCTATTTTTTCAGAGTTTGATCAAATGCTATTTTCACAGCCTGATCTGGTCCTATTTTTTCAGGTTGGCATTGCCAAGGGTTCTTGGCATAACTCTTTTGGCATCCTATTACCAATGGTGCTTGGCATTTCTCTTCTGGTCCTTCCCTGCCAACAACAACTCGGCATTCTCTCTGGCATTCTTTTATGTGTTTCATTTCTAGTACTATGCCAAACCTGCAAAATTGCCAACAAAACAACCATTCACACTGGTATAGACAAAATTCTAAACTCTTTATGCAAATGCATGATTTTAACAACCTTATGCAACTAAATGTACCTAAAAACAAGAAAAAGTATTGTAAGATTGGCATTAAAAACAGTACTTTTGGAGAGGTAACATATAGTATGTTGGATAGATAAAATTAGACGTTGAAACCGTAAAAGTAAAGTAGATAATATATTAGGTTGAATCTCCAAGTATCGAAATTCATCAACGAGTTTTGCAACCTAAACTAGATGATTATAATATTTTCGGTTTAACGATTCATATTTCTAGTTTTTTTGTAGGTCTCGCACCGTACTTAGTCATTTCGGTACTCATAGCGATTAAATCCCTCTGACTCCCTAGAATGAGAATCGAACCTTCATTTGTTTAATAACATTTTAGGGTTAGAATTCATTTCTCCACTAAAAATCTGGAGAATCCTCTAAATTTGTGAAAAATGTTTCAGTCAGTGTAAATGATAGAAACCTCAATTTAGGTCTGCAACTGAACATGTGCAATCGTCTCCATTACGAAGGTAACAAGTAAAACCCTAAGTTTGTTTGTTTATTTATGAAATAATTGAAATCTAGGGTTTGTGTTTGAAAATTTTGGTATGGAATTGCATTTCTTGTTGGAGGAAATCTGTTTAAATTGAATATTTTGTCATGTTTTATTTTTTTAAATGTTACCCTTTCCATCTCTTTGAACCTAAAAGGGTTAGATGTGTTTGTAATGAGGATGGGTTTATTTGTGAGTGAGTTGGTTTGTTTCTACTTTCTACACTGATTCATGTGAAGATTTAATTTTTAGGATGACAACTTCAAATTTGAATCTCGTTTTTAACAAAGTTGTTGATAAAGATGGTAATGGTGAAGCTGCTAAAGAAGTTGCTAAGGAAGTTGCTGATAAAGATGGTAATGATGAAGTTGCTAAAGAAGTTGTAGATAAAGATGGTAATGATAAAGTAGATAATGAAGTTGCTAAGGAAGATGGTGCTGAGATGTTGGCCATATGTGATAGGCCGTACGCACAAAAAAAACATGTCATCCCTTCATTAAGTTTTAGTAAGTTGATATTTACGTATTCTTATTACATCTCAGAATGAATGATTGAATGTATAACTTTGTTATTTTAATGTTTTACAGTAAAGGTGAATGTATAAGGATGAAGAAAACTGAGGAAAAAGTGACTAATGAGGTAGGTTTCAATGGTTTATGATGTTTGTTAAAGGCGTATGTAAAATTTTAAATTTATTTGAATTTTTCATTCGTAGATTAGGAATAAGTTAGGCAAGAAATGAGGGAAAATGCCGAAGGAAGACAAACAACCTTACATCAAAAAAATTGAGAAAGAGAATGCGTCATACAAAGACTATAAATCAGGACAACCGAAGAAGGTAATAGCAGTATAAAGTCATTCTTTGTTTGATAGAGTATAAGTTTATATTAAGATTGGCGTAGGAAGTTGTTATCTTATCCCCTGTAGACATCTTTTGACACAAGGTGTAGTCAGAAGAAACTGTACGATTTTATAAAAGAAATAAAGACGATGGGGATTGATCCCGTTCTTGATGAAATTGGTTTTGGGTCGTTAGGTTTTATAAAATCGTGCATTCTATGGTGGGACCTATGTGGGGAATTGATGAAAAGTTTTGATGTTGGAAGAAGTGTTATTTATTTTGAAGGACACAAATTACTGTGTCAGTTGAAGATGTAAAAGCTATATTGGGCATGAAGAATGAGGGTGCTGATGTTCATGAAGTATTGTCGAGGGAGAATGGTAGAGAACTCGGTGCAAAGTATAACCTTAGCACAGTTTTAACTTTTGCACAAATCAAGCTAGATATAGTGTCTGGTGCTTTTGAAGGGGATGATTTGAAAGCAAAGGTGTTGCTATACATTATTGGATTTTTTTCTATGTCCTACTGTTGAGATATGCCCATGTGCAGATTTTTTGAAGTTGTTGTGCGACAATTGCTTACAAGGTAAAGTAAATTAGGCCAAGTATATTTATGATACGCTTATTGAGGCAATAAGTTGTTTACAAAAGCCTAAAAGACACGTTTACCTAAAAGGGTGTATTGCAATTTAGAGGTAAAGTTAAATTACCATTAGTTATAAGAAATTAGTGGAACTGAGTTTTGTCATATTAATGTTGTGTTATAAATGATATGAAATTCAGGTTCGACTGTATGATTATTGGTCTGGATTTGATAACACAGTCAATGCAGCTTCTAATGGTGGTGAGGTTCGTATTCTTTATTGGTTGCAGTCAAAGGCCGCGTCTGTTTATGCCCCCTTGAAGAGGGAGCGAGAACTGAATAGACCAAAGGTATATGCTGGATTATTATTCATCTAGTATGTAAATTGCAATCATGGTTAATTATATTTTTTTGTACTCTAAAGATTATTGCCTGGAAGCATCCATTACTTGAAGCCATTGAAGCACCTAAAGTTAAGGAATATGTGAAAGTCATAGAAGCACCCAAAGGTATGAAAGCTTCGAAGAGATGTAAGGTAATACACCATGAGTCATTTTATTAGTCATTTATTATGTGGAAGGCGAATCTTAATATTTATTTAATTTGCAAGGTTGCTTTCGCAGAGTATGATGTTGCAGAATGCAACGATGGTGGTGCAACGAGGGAAATGATGTTGGAGATGCTTCAGCAAATACTGTCCGAGGTGAATGGGCTAAAAGAGATTGTCAAAACAGGGATTGAAAAGCAAATTAAAGGTGAGGAGTAAATAATGTCCGAGGTGAATGGGCTAAAAGATGTTGTCAATACGAGAATTAAGAAGCAAATTAAGGGTAAGGAAAATTGGACAGTATGAGGGGGTTGATGATAAGATGTTGGGAGAGAAATTGAGAATTCTTTCTAAAGAAGTCGGAGAAGTGCGGACCGACATGACCTGCTTGAAGCAGAGCTTGGAAGAGAAGATGAACAATGTTGATGTCAAAATAAACGATTTTAAAGTGAAAATAAACGATTTGAAGTCAAAATTGACGGTGTTCATGAGGATGTCAAAGCAATGCGGGATAAAATGAAAGGTACTTTACAGAAGTTGTCAAGGAATATGGAGCTTGATAGGGCCTATATTGTTACTAAAATTAATAGGGTTGTTTCCCGTAACTTTATGGAGACATCACCTTCGAGAGATGATGGTCATAGCCTTATTCCTAATGTGACAGAAACTAACACTCCTTTTTCCAAATTCAAAACACCCAAAGGTAGAGCTAAGAGCAACATGGATTTAGATACAAACTCTAACTTATGAAACCCTTAATGTATACTCGTAGGCCAAATATACATTAAAGATGTTCAGAGTCATATTCAGAAAACATAAATTGTAAAAAAATTATACTATTCTTGCTTAACTAGTCTAGTGGTTGGCCCTTTCTCGATTTCTATTTTAAACAATGTCAGGCAGACACACCTAGCTTCAACCTTGATTTGGTTTGTAAAACTTATAAGTCAATTATTAAAATCAAAATACAATTCAGGATGAAAACTATGTGTGTTGCTTAGACCCTTTCTTGATTTTGAAATTGTTACGCGATAAATAATAATCAAGGTACTTTTACTAGATCTATTTACTTTACCAATATCCTTAGTCCATAATTTCAAAGATAATACATCTATATTATCATACATCTAGGTTAAAACTTAGTTATGTAGAACAGTTCACTTTAAAAATATTTACATACCCACTAGTTTATCAAACTACGATAAGGATGTACATACTGTAACTTACTGTAGTAACTCGACTTTAAAAGAACAGCTTCTCCTTGCTAGACTAATTCGGAGAACCTACATGTGAAATAGAACACGCGCTAAGTAAAGACTTAGTGAGGCAATTAAATCTATTAAAATAAAAGCATGCAATAATACAATATAGTATATCATATGGAGATGCAATACAGTTCATGCAATTTGGCAAGCGATCCCAGTACAGTTTATATCATAATATAAAAAAAATATAAATATCATGCTATCATTATTCTTCAGTCATCAGGTAATCATTTATAGTATAACATTCTTTAAAGATAGCCCAAATTATGTAATATGAGATCAAGGTACTCGAGTCATATGAATAAAACACCGGAGTGTCTAACGTGAACAGTTAAATGAGTACGTACTCGAGGACGCTATTTGCTCCTCATAAAAGTACCTCGTTAGTGCCATTAGCACTATGGGCGTGGATCCCCAGGGTGCACACCAAGGGCTTGCTTCCCCAAGGTGTATGTGACACCATCATAGTCACAAAAACATGTATACATAACATAACTTGAATGACACAGCTGCTAAGGACTTTATGGATATCCAACTATACCATGGACTCTCATAACATAATACTTGGGCATTTCATTTCATTATTAATCAATCATCATTATTCTTGTAGATAGGCAATTCACATCCCATATTTCACAATAATCATTCACATGTACTTGCCATTACTATATTATGCATCAAATCAATTTGCTTCAAAACAATGTAATTCATTTCTATATTAGGGTCGACTTATCACAAGTCCTGCCTTTTTCAAAAATAACATATAAATAAACAATGCACTCACCTGTATCGATGCAAAAGTAGCCGCACTAAGTTTATTCGGTAACCTTTTATTTTCCTCTAATACTTGTGTCTCTCTTAGTCTCCCTCAGAACTGTAGAAGACCAATCGAAAACATACATTACCAAACTTTTGTTAGACTCAAATCTAACATTGATAAAGTAATTTACAAAACATAATTATTCGAATATAAAATATTTATGAAAATTTCCTCCAATTTCCATGTGATTTCCGATTTGGTCTGAAGGTCCTTAGTGACCATTTTGGACATCAAACAATTGTTCAAGCTCAAATTAGAACAATTCCATTACTACTTGTTCACTTTGGATTAATATCTTTTTTTCACTTTAAACTTTGTTAAAGTGACATTTTAGTCACTACCTCCACATTTGTACTTGAATTCATGTACAAATCAACTAATTATTCATTTCTAACATTTATATAAATTTTCCCTTAACTTCCAAGCTTTGACCGAATTGGTCCCTTACAAACAACTCCCATTTTCGAAATGGTCCTTCACCATTTCTTTTCTTGTCATTTCAATCCTTTGTTTCCTAAATTAAATTCTAATTTCCATATACATATTCGAATCTAATAATCACATATTAGGAAACTTTTCAACATTTTTCCTCAATATTTCCTTACATAGCCAAAATGGTCCCCTTCATGCCAAACATTTTCATTTTTGGTCCTAAATTACCAAATCAATCTAATTTAATCATAATCTCATCAATTCTAATGATAGAATAAATTTCACAATAGTTCCCCTATATTTCCAATTCTAGCCGACTAATAGGGAATTAAATCATCCTAACATCAAAACAAGGCTTCTAGTTTCATAATTTATTTATTTTCATCCTTGATTCAATTCCCTAACAAAATTACCAAAACTTAGGGTTAGGGTTTATGTTCTTAAAAATAAAATTAATTTTAATTCAAGCTTGTTTTCATGCCTACAACATCAAATCTATCATGTATTCATGAATTCAATTTTCTTTCTCTTCAAGAACATAATTTATACTTCACTTTGCTATGTAAAACTACTACCAAAAAGAAGAGAATTAAGAATAGAATATTTTTTTCAAAGCATCATACCTTAATCTTACTTGTAAACCTTCCAAATCAAACTTGAAAATTGAGTTTTCTTCTTCTCCCTTTGTTCCACTCTCCCACGGTTTGAAGGAAAATAGATGAATAAATTTTTTTGTTCATTTTACTCTTATTTTTCCACTTGTATGATTAAAATGAATTTTAAATTCATTTTACTAAATTATCCCTCAACCAAATTCATATTTACAAATCTTCTTTAAAATTGCCACTCTATTAAATTTGAACCAATTTGGTTTCTTCATAACTGGCCGCTTCCAAAGAAATCATAAAAATTTATTTTTTGATTTTTATTCGATCCAAATATCCGATAATCACATAATACGATTTTCCATTAATCGAACTATCGAATCTAATCCAAAAATCTCATATTTTCTAAATTCCATAGATAAATAATATTGTCATAATAAATCTCCCATATTTATGGAGTCAAACTGTGGAACTTGGACTCAATCCAAAATACCGATGATTGCCCGGAATCTCTATTGGATAATTTTTTTAAAATCCTTTAACAGATATTTATACGAATTATTCATAATTTTTCTGATTCATTTATATCGATCAAAAACACGGATATGAGACATTCCTAGAGGTCACCCATCCTAGTGCTACTCTCGCCTGAGCACGTTTAATAATTTTATTCGATCCAAATTTGATACTTTCTACTGCATATTAATTCCAAAATCTGATATCAAAATTATTATTTTGATCAGATTTACCCTTATATTGAATAAAATCACTTACTTGATATTTTACACTTCAGTCCCCAAACTTTTACTAAAGTATCATTTTGGTCACTAGGCCTTATTCTTTTCAGATTCAGATAAAACTTCTTATGAACTCTTATCTAACTAAAAAAATATTTTAGGGGTATTACAATTCCTCCCCCTTAGGAAATTTCATCCTCAAATTTTAGAACGTACCTGGGTTGAAAACTTGCGGATATTATTCATTCATCTTCTTTTCAGTTTCCCAGGTGGCTTCTTCGACCTTGTGATTCCTCCACAATACTTTAACTAATGGAAACTTCTTGTTCCTTAATTCTTTGACTCTGTACGCTAAAATCTCCACTGGTTCCTCTTCGTAGGTTAGATCCGATTGTAGTTCAATTTCTTTAGGAGTGATGACATACGAAGGATCTAATCGATACCTCCGAAGCATGGACACATGAAATACGTCATGAATCTTGCTCATCTTTGGAGGTAACGCCAATTGATAAGCCACTGGTCCAACTCTTTTTAGAATCTCGTATGGCCCAATGAATCTGGGACTAAGCTTTCCTTTCTGACCAAATCGTAGCACCTTTTTCCAAGGTGAAACTTTTAGGAATACTTTGTCCCCTACTTCATATTCAATATCTTTCACCATTTTGTCTGCATAAGCTTTTTTTCTGTTTGTGGCGTCTTTAATATTATTCTAAATAATCCTTACTTTGTCCTCCATTTGTCGAATTAAGTCAATCCCACCTGTTTTCAGATCATTATGAACATTTCAGTCTTGCAATTCAAACCAATTAAGAGGAGTTCTACACTTTCTCCCATAAAGTGCTTCAAAAGGTGCCATCTTGATACTTGCTTGATAACTATTATTGTAAGCAAATTCAGTTAGAGGCAAGTACTTTTCCCATGATCATTTAAACTCAATTATACAAGATCGAAATATGTCTTCTAAAATTTGTATTATTCGCTCTGATTGCTCATCTGTTTGCGGGTGAAATGTTGTACTAAAATTTAATTTAGTACCCAGAGCTTCATGTAATGTACCCCCAAAACCGAGAGGTAAATCTTGGGTCTTGATCTGACACAATTGATACCGAAATACCATGCAGTCGTACTATTTCTCTGACATATAGTTCTGCGTACTTATCTAATGAATAGTCCATACGAACTGGCATAAAATGTGCAGACTTTGTTAGACGATCAACAATGACCCATATTGCATTTCGTTTGTTCGATGTAACTGGTAACCCTGAGATAAAGTCCATTGTCGCTCTTTCCCACTTCCATTGAGGAATAGAGATTGGCTGAAGTATTCCAGAAGGCACTTGATGTTCTGCTTTAACCTGTTGACATGTTAAGCACTTGGTCACAAACTCTGATACTGCTCTTTTCATTCTTGGCCACCAATATCGAGTCTTCAAATCTTGATACATCTTATTACTCCCTAGGTGCATGGTTAACGAACAATGATGGACTTCTGACAGTATCTCTTTCTTCATATTGCCATCGTCAAGAATATACACTTTACCTCGATAATACAAACAACCATCAGACTTGATCTCATAGTCTTGCATTTCCCCAGATTCAGCTTGTCTTCTCTTTTCAAGACATTCTTCATCTGAAAGCTGTAAATCTTTGATCTGATCTAGAAAAGTTGGCTTAAGCTGAAACTCTGCTGCTAATGAACCATCTTGTCCCAAAGATAGTTGTGCATTCATTACCCGTAGAATAGAAAATGTCTTTTGGCTAAGAGCATCTGCTACTATGTTAGCCTTTCTAGGGTGATAATCAATAACCACGTCGTAATCCTTCAAAAACTCGACCCATCTTTATTGTCACAAGTTCAAATCTCTTTGTGTCATGAGGTACTTCAAACTTTTGTGGTCCGTATAAATATGATACTTTTCACCATACATATAATGTCGCCAGATTTTCAAAGCAAAAATCAAAGCTACCATTTCCAGATCATGCGTTGGGTAGTTCTTTTCATGTAGGGGTGTTCATATCCGGGTACTCGAGAAATCGGGTACCCGAAATTTTCGGGTACCAAAACCTCGACCCGTTACCCGACCCATATAAATCGGGTACCGTAAAATGCGGGTACCCGTTAATTCGGGTACCGGGTACCCTATTTATTTTTTTAATATTTTTGAAAATCTGAAAATTAAAAAAATCACATAACAAAGACATAAAATTTAAAATTTCATAATACAAAAATTAATGATTCGAAGTTGCATGGTTTACTATGTAGTTAAAAATAATTCTATGTAGTATGTATTGTGTAGTTACAGACTGTATGGGACAACCATACTGTAAAACTTACAGTAGCTAAATATTTGATGACAATAAAAAAATAATTCTAGGTGGTAGATAGACCCCATAATATTTATCAACACCGTCTCCAATATTTGATGACTATATGGTGTCAAAGAAATAAAAAAATAATTCTATGTAGTTAAAAAATGTAACTTACAGTAGCTCATTCTATGGATTATGTTTGATGACAATCATACTGTATAACTTGGAGTGTGCATGTTATTCTTAATTTATGTTCTATTTTCTCACATTGATTTAAAATACAATCATACTACTTCAATTTTGCCACTCATGTTTAATGCCAATCATATTGTGTAGCTCATCCTACGAATCATATTTTTTCCTTCGAATCTCATATTGGTAAATCGATATAAATATTTTTGATAATTTTAAAATTTAAAAGTACATAATACAAGTATAAAAAAGAATTTAGGGATTAGAGTAAAATAATAACTTAAAATAAAAATAAAATTTAAAAGTAAAAATATATATAATAAAAATACCGGGTCGGGTCAGGTACCCGGATATAAAAAAATTTAGGTCCAGACCCGGCCCAAAAAAATAGGGTATTTTCATTTTAATACCCGATTATTTTAAATTGTGTAGTCGGGTAGTTGGGTCGGTCAGTCGGTCGGGTCGGATATTTTTGAACACCCATATTTTCATGAGTCTTGAGCTATCACGATACATAAGCTATAACACGACCCTCTTGCATCAACACGCAACCCAACCCACAATGGGACGTGTCACTGTACAAAGTATACTCTTTTCCTGGTTCTGACTGTATTAGAATCGGTGTCTCAGTTAAAACTTTCTTTAGTCTCTCGAAACTTTCCTGACACTTTTCTGTCCATACAAATGGAACACCTTTTTGTAGCAGCTGGGTAAGTGGCATAGCAATGATAGAAAAATTTGTACAAATCGTTGGTAATATCCAGCTAATCCCAAGAAACTTCAAACTTCAGAGACATTTTTCGGTGCCTCCCATTCGAGAATAGCTTGCACTTTCTTAGGATCAACTATTATTCCTTCTGCTGATACCACATGTCCAAGGAATGTAACTTCTGACAACCAAAATTCACATTTGGAGAACTTAGCATAAAGTTGTTTATCCCTCAGTGTTTGTAATATCACTCGAAGATGGTAATCACGCTCAGCTTTTGTCTTTGAGTATACCAGAATATTGTCTATAAAGACTACTACAAACTAGTCCAAGTAGGGTTGAAATACACTATTCATCAGATCCATGAATGTAGCGGGGGCGTTCGTAAGTCCAAATGGCATTACCAAAAACTCATAATGTCCATAACGAGTCCTGAACGTTGTCTTTGGTATATCTTCTTCTTTAACCATGAGCTCATAATACCTTGATCGAAGATCTATCTTTGAAAACACAGCTGCTCCTCGAAGTGGGTTACTAGAAATCACATCACTAGCTATATTCTCTATAGGAATCTTTCTTTGTGCCACTATCTTAGCACTAATATACGTGTGAGTCTATCTAGGATCAATTAAAGTAAATACAGGCTCACCTAAAAGTTGAAATGTACCTGTTATAATGTTTGGATTGTGCTTCTCTTCATCAGTACGGATGTTGTACACTCGAGCTGGGGTTCTGAATTTCTTATTGGATGCATCTTCAGAAGTTCCCTGAATCAATGTCCTAGGTTGTCCACCACCTCTACCTCGACCTCTGGATGATCCAGCTACAGATCTTTCAGATTGAGTAGGCTTCCTAGCCTACTCCTCCTGGCAGTCTCTAATAAAGTGCTCGGTGCTGCTGCATCTGTAGCAAGCTCCAGTACCTACTCGGCAAACTCCCAAGTATTATTTTCTACAAATCTCGCACTCTGGAACTGAAGGCCTGCTCAATCGAGTAGTTGATGACTGAGCATTATGAGATTTCCTTGCAGAAGGATTCCTTCACGCAGATCCAGATTCAGCCCTACTCTGTGATCGATTACCTCTACCTCGTTTATACTATGTCAAGGCAGAAGTCTCTCTAGGCCTCTTTGATGATCGAGAGGATTGAGCTCTAACTCGTTCCAAGTAGGCTCTCTTTATGGCCTTAGCTCTATTCACTGCGTCATGGTATACTGATAAATTTATGCCCAATAGAAATTCCTTGGGCCTCGGGTGAAGCCCCTCTATGAACCACTCACATCGGGCCCTTTTAGTCGGCATTAAATCAGCTGCATACCGACACAATCTATTTAACTCTAACTCGTACTCATAGACAATATGAGTACCTTGCTTAAGGTTTAGAAACTATTGCAACATCTCTCTCTTGAATTGATCCCTAACATACTTGGCCTTGAACGCTTCTTGGAAGTCCAAGTTACCTCAGTAGCTGGTACTAATTCTGTGGCATTAGACCAACAAATACGAGCATATTCTCTCAATAAGGATACCCTAACTCCTAAATTTTCAAAATTTGTACAAATTAACTCTTCAATCAGGACTTTGACATCGTTCAGCCACAAGTCGGTAGCCATCGGACCACCCTCTCCATGAAATTCTGGAGCTCCCAACTTTTTATGTTCCTTCACAGTCGAAGCTTTAACTGTAACACCCTTAACGTATACTAGTAGTACAAATACACTTTAAGGATGTCACAACATTTTCTGACAGAATTACAAACTCATAAAATTTTAAATCAATTAAACTCAATTACCAAAATTTCACATACTGTTCAAACAATTTTTATTACCATGATTTAATATCCATACTACTCTAACTAATTTCTCACATTACTAGTTCTTTATTTACTAGTTTGTTTCAAAATTGCCATTCCATTACAATCTAACTAAATTAGTTCCTTCTCAACCGACCACTATTCCATAAATATTATTTTATGATTTTCCATGGCTTATGAAACAGTCTCTAAAATTTCAATTGGATCCGATTTCCCGATATTCACTAAATACTTCTACTACTATTTTACCTTTACCGAGCTATCAAATTTATTTTGAAAATTCCATATTTCCATATTCAAAAAATAAATACTATTATCTCATAAAAAATTCCTTTCCTAATGACTTGGACTGAATTTTCCTAACTCAATCTATTATTCTGATAATTATCGAAAATCCTCATCAAGTAAAATTTCTCTTATAAATCCTTTATCGAAAATCCATACGAATATTCTCTACTCTTACTGAGTCCAAAATATCGACCAGAAACAATTTTATGGGACCTTCCTGAAGGTCACTCATCCTAGTGTTTCCCTAGTTTGAGCATACTTAATAATAGGGTTCGATCAAAATTCGATACCTTATACTGCATTTTCATTCCTGGGACCTATATTAGATTTTACTCACTGACCGAATTTATCCATCTACAGGATAAAATTAGTTATTGAGTGTAACACCCCAATAGTTGTTTAGTGACCAAATAGTAAAGATTTGAAAGTTGGTGGTTTTAGTTCAATGACTAAAATGTAAGATTTTAAAGTTTAGGGGCTAAAGTGAAAAGTTGAGAAAAGTTCAAGGACCAACATGATAATTTTCCCAATAATTATTTTTATTCTATAAATTAATAGATCACCTAAGGGAGTGGATCGAATATAAAAATTATGGTTTGATCTGATGCTTCTATTATTGGGAAATTACAGTTGAAGTTTAAAATGGAATTTGGGTAATCATATGAACTCGGAATGTTGTAAAATTTTGAAGGGAGTTTTAAGATGACCCGAGGAATATGAAATTATGGTTTTGAATCGTTTTTAATTAATTTAGATTCGATTCTATTTAGTATTTTATGTAGGTGTTGGAATGACATTTTTATAGATATGTTATTTCATTAATGGCAATTTAGTCATTTCACCTATACTTTTTAATATAAAATGATTATGGAAGATGATAAGGATGAGGTGTTGGCTTTCTATTGGTTATAACTCAAGGGCAAATTAGTCATTTGACTATTTTGGAGTTTTTTTTATAATTAGCCAAATATAAAGACATTTGGCATCAAATTAAAGAAAGAAAAATTTTGGAAATTTTGCTCATCTTTCTCCCTAGGTGCCGAGTTATCCAACCCTAGGTAAGAGAAATTTTTGGTTCAATTTTAAGCTTGATTGGATTGGTTTTTGGGTTGAGACATGAAATAAGAAATTAATCTGTATGAAATTCTCTTTCTTTTGGTACCATTTCTATGCGGTTTTCATGTCTCTAAGTTGAATTTTGAAAGATAGGGTGGATGAATGACATATTGAAATCTTGTGTTTTATGATTCTATCAAGTTGGATATGGTGTTGTAGTGTTATTTTTATGCTTATAGTGATGGAAATGTTAAGATTTAAAGTATGGAGATTTTTGGTGAAGTTGGAAAATTAGGGGAAATTGTGTCAAAATTTATTTTGATGAGGGAAGTGATTTGAAATGATGTTTTTCATGTTTGGTTGAAGTTGGAATGTTGAAAACTTGAGTGATGAACTATTATGTCAATTATGGAAAATTAAAGGGTTGAAGTGTAGGAATTTATTTTGATGTCGTTTATGAAGAATTATGTATTTTACATGCTTTAAAGTGTTGTTTGAAGCAAAAATCCCATGTTGAAGTGTTAGGGACCATTTCGGCAATTATCTAAATTATTGGGGAAATTTTTGTAAAATGTTAATTTAAAGTATTTAGGTTGAGTGTTATCACCTAAGCTTTATTTTAATGTTTGTATTGTTGAACATGGGATTGAATTGTGAAAATTCAAAATGTGGGGTGATTGAGTATAAGTGAAAGAATGAGAATTTCTAGGAAGTTATGAAGTGAAAGGGTAGATTGAATTGAAGAAAGTATTGTAGGAAGTTATGAAGTGAAAGGGTAGATTAAATTGAAGAAAGTATTGATATGTTGTTAGTACATTAAAGGATTTTTTATGAAATTTTCTCCTATTAATGTACTTAGTGTATTGATAATCTAACATATACATTTAATTGTATGTGTTATGGTTGGATGAATACAAGCAGCTAAACAAGTTCGAGATCGAAATCAGTTGAAAGATAAAGAGAAGTTCCCAGAGTAAACATAATTTGGTACAAGTATTTAGTAAGGCATATAAGGTGAGTGCATTTATATGTTTCAAAATATATTTTAATAGACTTTTAAGAATTCTATTTACTTGATTTTATTGAAATAATAACATGGTTTTTGTATAAGTTATAAGGTGTTTTATAGACAAAGGAAAAAGGTTAGTACATGATAGGGTATGAACTGCCCTATTATGTTTTATTTTGACAAGTTGTTATTGAGTATGGTGATATATGAATCATTTACAAAATGATAAATTACAAGTTAATGATATAGATTTATTGCCCAAGTTTATGATATAGAGTTACAGTATAGTGGCATGCCATTAGAGGTCTAGCAGTCTGGGACTGCGTGTAGCTACACACCGATCTTCGGATCTATATGTTTATCGACACTTTATGTGTTTACAAGTTATCGTCACTTCAGTGACTAGTACTCAAGGAGTACCGACCCTGCATACTTCAGTATCTCTTTGTACAATTCTTGGGCTAATTATAAAGTTAATGTATATGAAATTCACCATTTCTCATGGTATAAGAAAGGTTTAAAATGAACTTGCCTAACCATGTTTTTATTTATTTCAATATTTACTTTTACGGCTACCTAATGCCTCACTATGTTATAATTAGCGTGTGTGTTTTGTTTGTACACACGTAGGTCGATAAGGCACGGTGTGTTAAGCATTTTGAATCATTTACAAAATGATCAACCTACGTGTGTTAAGCAGCAGTAGCTCAGATTATTTTGCAGACGAACACATACTACAGGTTATCATAGTATCATTTTGACATCCTATATGGTATTTTGATTAGTGGCATGTATAAAGTAAAACTCTTGTATTTTGTGTAAACCTAGCTCTAATATCTCTAAAGATGGTGATGTTTTTAGTTGAAACATGATTTAGTAATGTTATTAGGTAATTTGTAGTGATATAGAAATAGTTTTGTAGACTTATAATCGAAATAGGTAAAAGTGGTATTAAAATTCTGCACTGGGCAGTTAGTTTAAAAAACACTATAAATTCTACCGGTTGAGTTAAATGATGAATTTTACATGTATGAACTAGAAATTGAGTCTAGTTTATTTAAAAAAACGGTGACTGATTTTGAGGTCTGTACTAAAAGTTATGAATTTTTATTCGACGAAAGGTCAGAAAAACTGGATAACAGAATTTTGGAAACCTTATACTGTGACGAGACTTTGAGAATATTTATAAGTTTTTGTAGATTTTATTAATTTTTATGGAATATACCGTTAGAATCGTGTTTGAATCTAGTTTTATCGGGATAAATAGAGTTGAATTCCGATTTCTAGACTGTCTGGTAGAAACAAAAATGTGGAAAGTGGTACAAAATACTATGTTACTAGAAGCAAAATTGGAAACGTTTTTTCAGTAATGTTTTATAACATTACCGACTCGTATTCGGAAACGAATACTGGAAGGTGTGTTACATTGAGAAAATCCTTTATTATGGATTTAAACTTTTCCTTTCTTTATGATTTAGTAACCAACTTTTAAAAATTGTCATTTTGGTCACTAAACTTTAACCTTCAATTCCCATTCCAGTTTTATCGGATTTCAACCAAATTTTTCATGTACCCTAATCTTATTATCCTCTATCTCATTATACCTTTAAACCTCAGAAATTCCTTTTCTAAAGCTCCTAATTAAAGAAATCCTAACTTTTCCATTTTTTGTCATTTTAGTCACTAAGTTAGCTTTTAAGCTACAAACTTAGTACCAAATGACCTTAATACTGTTTAAGGAAATTTGGGGTGTTACAATTCTCCCATCCTTTAAGAAAATTTGTCCTTGAATTTTCAACTCATGCTTGATCCACTATTACAAGTACTACTTCTGTCAGATTTGTCCCAATCTTTCTATTATCTTTCCTTCCTTGAGAGAACTGATACTAATAGAATCTTCTGATTTCTTAAATTTTGGTCTTTATAAACCCATCTTACTATTCATTCAGAGGAGGTTTAATTCACCTTTCCTACTTGAGCAACTTACCTGAGATGTATCTTCTTGATACTTGACTAATCTTAATATCATACGTCAATTTAGCTATTGACAAGTATCTCTTCTAAATTCTTGAAATTTCAATAATATACATTCTAATATGTCCTTCAAGGTTGAACACTCCATTTTGACCATACACAATCATCCAGATTGAATTCTTTTAGATTCAATTTACTGGCAGTCCATCTTCTTGCCAAAATCCATTGTCTTTTCAGCTCTCGTATCAACTATCTCACCAATATCATTGTTCTTCTTATTTAGTCCTTAATCATAAGTATTAGCAGAATAGATATCTTACAATTAGATACTACTGAATCTTTTCATCATACTTTAAACACTCATACCCTCAGCTTTTATCTTAAGCAAACTGCTAGGTTACTTATGTAGTAATCTCTCGCATTTCAAGTCTATTCATCTAATATATACATATTTCCAGAATAAGGATAATTATTCTTCTTCTTCTAATTTTTCACAATCGCATATCTTATTTTATCAAAGACAATCTCAGTATCATTTAACCATAATTTCACCATCCTACGACTGTCTTTTACCTTAAAATATATGTGAGCCCTTACTATCTAAGTTTCTTTGTATCTTATACTATTATAAATATAAATACAATTACATGTGTTAAAGACTAACATCCTATAATTACTGTATCAGTTCCTTCCAATTTAGATAACTTAACTTGAACTGAAGTTGGCTACAATTCTTATTGTACTTTATTGTATTCGTTATGGGTCCTTCCTTGACCCCAAAATTCGTCAATTGACGAAATCCAGCAACATCTTACTTTTCTTATATCAACGTTATGCCAACTCATACTATTGATGAGCAGCATCAAGTCATGCAATCATCACATCAGTAATATGACATCCTAGGGGCATGTATTTATTGACAAACTTGTAATAAATATAGTTTAGCATCCAAAATCGGCTAAACCTGTAGCTCTAATACCACTAAATGTAACACCCTTAACGTATACTCGTAGTAGAAATACACTTTAAGGATGTCACGACATTTTCTGACATAATTCCAAACTCGTAAAATTTTAAATCAATTAAACTCATTTACCAGAATTTCACATACTGTTCAAACAGTTTTTATTACCATGATTTAATATCCATACTGCTCTAACTAATTTCTCACATTACTAGTTCTTTATTTACTAGTTTGTTTCAAAATTATCATTCTATTACAATCTAACTAAATTAGTTCCTTCTCAACCAGATACTATTCCATAAATATTATTTTATGATTTTCCATTGCTTATGGAACAGTCTCTGAAATTTCAATTCAATCCGATTTCCCGATATTCACTAAATACTTCTATTGTGATTTTACCTTTGCCGAGCTATTGAATTTATTTCGAAAATTCCATATTTCCATATTCACAGAATAAATACTATTATCTCATAAAAACTTCATTTCCTAAGGACTTAGACTGGATTTTTCTAACTTAGTCTATTATTCCGATTATTATCAAAAATCCTCATCAAGTAAAATTTCTCTTAGAAATCCTTTATCAGAAATCCATACGAATATTCTCTACTCTTACTGAGTCCAAAATATCGATCAGAAACACTTTTATGGGACCATCCCAAAGGTCACTCATCTTAGTGTTTCAATGGTTTGAGCATACTTAATAATAGGGTTCGATCAAAATTCGATACCGTATACTGCATTTTCATTCCCGGGACCTATATCAGATTTTACTCACTAACCGAATTTATCCATCTACAGGATAAAATTAGTTATAAATCCTTTTTATGGATTTACGCTTTTCCTTTCTTTATGATTTAGCAACCAACTTTTGAAAATTATCATTTTGGTCACTAAACTTTAACCTTCAATTCCCATTCCAATTGTATCGAATTTCAACCAAATTTTGCATGTAACCTAATCTGCTTATCCTCTATCTCATGATACCTTTAAACCTTAGAAATTCCTTTTCTAAAGCTTCTAATTAAAGAAATCCTAACTTTTCCATTTTTTGTCATTTTAGTCACTAAGTTAGCTTTTAAGCTACTAACTTAGTACCAAATGACCTTAATACTGTTTAACGAAATTTGGGGTGTTACACTAACTAGTGTAGGTGTCGGGGCTGGTGCGGATGCTGGAGGCTAAAGCCTATTAACTATAGCTTCTAAAGCTTGTACTAACGCTCAATATTCTTGGGCTTGAGCTCTCTGCTGAGCAGGAGGCTCAACTAGCTCAGGAGATGGAGGTGGAGCATGATGTACCTTATTGCTTCCACTTTGGACCTCCTCTTGGTCCCCATGATCTATCGCCTGACGCGATCCAGCAGTATTCAACATTATCTATTACCACAATAACCTATTCATATTAGTGAGGAGCAAAATCAAGTTACATATAGTACACCAGTAACATGACATTCTAGGGGCATGTACTTAATAACAAATCATATCAGACTCGGTTTAACCTCCAGAATCGGCTAAGCATATAGCTCTGATACCACTAAATGTGAAACCTTTAACGTATACTCGTAGGCCGAATATACATTAAAGATGTTCGGAGTCATATTCAGAAAACATAACTTGTAATATTTTTTATACCATTCTTGCTTAACTAGTCCAGTGGTTGGCCCTTTCTCGGTTTCTAATTTAAAACAATGTCAGGCAGACACACCTAGTTTCAAACCTGAATTGTTTGTAAAACTTATAAGTCAATTATTAAAATGAAAATTCAATTCAGGATGAAAACTATGTGTGTTGCCTAGACCCTTTCTTGATTTTGAAATTGTTACGCGATAAATAATAATCAAGGTACTTTTACTAGATCTATTTACTTTACCAATATCCTTAGTCCATAATTTCAAAGATAATACATCTATATTATCATACATCTAGGTTAAAACTTAGTTATACATAACAATTCACTTTAAAAATATTTACATGCCCACTAGTTTATCAAACTACGATAAGGATGTACATACTGTAACTTATTGTAGTAACCTGACTTTAAAAGAACAACTCCTCCTTGCTAGACTAATTCGGAGAACCTACGTGTTAAATAGAACACACATTAAGTAAAGACTTAGTGAGGCAATTAAATCTATTAAAATAAAAGCATGCAATAATACAGTATAGTATATCATATGGAGATGCAATACAGTTCCTGCAATTTGGCAAGCGATCCCAGTACAGTTTATATCATAATATAAAACAAATATAAATATCATGCTATCAGTATTCTTCAGTCATCAGGTAATCATTTATAGTATAACATTCTTTAAAGATAACCTAAATTATGTAATATGAGATCAAGGTAATCGAGTCATATGAATAAAACACCGGAGTGTCTAACGTGAACATGTAAATGAGTACGTACTTGAGGACGCTCTTTGCTCCTCGTAAAAACACCTCGTTAGAGCCATTAACACTATGGGCGTGGATCCCCTTGGTGCACGCCAAGGGCTTGGGTCCCCAAGGTGTATGTGACACCATCGTAGTCACAAAAACATGTATACATAACATAACTTGAATGACACAGCTGCTAAGGACTCTATGGATATCCAACTGTACCATGGACTCTTATAACACAATAATTGGGCATTTCATTTCATTATTAATCAATCATCATTATTCTTGTAAACAGGCAATTCACATCCCTTATTTCATCATAATCATTCACATGTACTTGCCATTATGTATTATGCATCAAATCAATATGCTTTAAAACAATGTAATTCATATCTATATTAGGGTCGACTTATCACAAGTCTTGCTTTTTCAAAAATAACATATACATAAATAATGCACTCACCTGTAGCGATGCAAAAGTAGCCTCGCTAAGCTTATTTGGTAACCTTTTTTTCCTCTAATACTTGTGTCTCCCTCAGTCTCCCTCGGAACTGTAGAAGACCAATTGAATACATACATTACCATACTTTTTTTAGACTCAAATCTAACATTGCTAACATAATTTGCAAAATATAATTATTGGAATATAAAATATTTCTGAAATTTTCCTCCAATTTCCATGTAATTGCCGATTTGGTCCTAAGGTCCTTAGTGACCATTTTGGACATCAAACAATTGTTCAAGCTCAAATTAGAACAATTCCATTACTACTTGTTCACTTTGGATTAATATCTTTTTTTACTTTAAACTTTGTTAAAGTGACATTTTAGTCACTACTTCCATATTTGTACTTGAATTCATGTACAAATCAACTAATTATTCATTTCTAACATTTATATAAATTCCCCCTTAACTTCCAAGCTTTGACTGAATTGATCCCTTACAAACAACTCCCATTTTCGAAATGGTCCTTCACCATTTCTTTTCTTGTTATTTCAATCCCTTGTTTCCTAAATTAAATTCTAATTTCTATATACATATTCGAATCTAATAATCACATATTAGGAAACTTTTCAACATTTTTCCTTAATATTTCCTTACATAGCCGAAATGGTCCCCTTCATGCCAAACATTTTCATTTTTGGTCCTAAATTACCAAATCAATTTAATTTAATCGTAATCTCATCAATTCTAATGCTAGAATAAATTTCACAATAGTTCCCCTATATTTCCAATTCTAGCCGAATTGGTCACTTCGAATCTAATAGGAATTAAATCATCCTAACATCAAAACAAGGTTTCTAGTTTCATAATTTATTCATTTTCATCCTTGATTCAATTCCCTAATCAAATTCCCAAAACTTAGGTTTAGGGTTTATGTTCTTAAAAATAAAATTAATTCTAATTCAAGCTTGTTTTCATGCCTACAACATCAAATCTACTCAAATCAAACTTAATTCCATCATGTATTCATGAATTCAATTTTCTTTCTCTTCAAGAACATAATCTATACTTCACTTTGCTATGTAAAACTACTACCAAAAGGAAAAGAATTAAGAATATATTATTTTTTTCAAAGCATCACACCTTAATCTTACTTGTAAACCTTCCAAATCAAACTTGAAAATTTCCTTCTTCTCCCTTTGTTCCTCTCTCCCACGGTTTGAAGGAAAATAGCTGAACAATTTTTTTTTTTTCATTTTACTCTTATTTTGCCACTTGTATGATTAAAATGAATTTTAAATTCTTTTTAATCCATTTTACTAAATTGTCCCTCAACCAAATTCATATTTACAAGTCTTCTTTAAAATTGCCACTCCATTAAATTTGAACCAATTTGGTTCCTTCATAACCGGCCCCTTCCAAAGAAATCATAAAATTTTATTTTATGATCTTTATTCGATCCAAATATTCGATAATCACCTACTACGATTTTCCATTAATCAAACTATCGAATCTAATCCAAAAATCTCATATTTTCTAAATTCTATAAATAAATAATATTTTCATAATAAATCTCCCATATTTATTGAGTCAAACTCTAAAACTTGGACTCAATCCAAAATGCCGATGATTACCCGAAATCTCTATCGGATATTTTTTTTAAATTCTTTAACAGATATTCATACGAATTATTCCTAATTTTTCTAAGTCATTTATATCGATCAAAAACACGGATATGGGGCATTCCTAGAGGTCACCCATCCTAGTGCTACTCTGGCCTAAGCATGCTTAATAATTTTATTCGATCCAAATTCGATACTTTCTACTGCATCTTAATTCCCAAATTTGATATCAAAATTCTTATTTTAATCAAATTTACCCTTATATTGAATAAAATCACTTACTTGATATTTTACACTTTAGTTCCCAAACTTTTACTAAAGTGTTATTTTGGTCACCAAGCCTTATTCTTTTCAGATTCGGATCGAACTTCATATGAACCCTTATCTAACTTGAGAAAAATATTTTCGATGTATTACATGACTGTACAGCAGCAATGAAGAAAAAGGGTAAAAACTAACTTTATTTAAAGATTATTTTCATCTTTTTCATGTACTAGGATAAGCTTGTTTCCATCCAGGTTAGTCGAAAATCCCTTCGACTCTCAACGGATAATCATTCAACTGTTGGTTGTGTGTACCGTGTACTTTAATAATAAAAAATAGCGATTGCCATATGTATTGAACATCGGGCCTTAAGCCCATCGAATTGAATATTGGAAATAATACAATTTTGGCTATTAAGGTCGTAGAATTAAATGTTGTACCTTAATGGTTATGATGTTATTTTCGTTTAAATAATTTATGATTGTCGTTATTATCATTATTTCTTTCTTGTAAAGTTTGAAGAGGAGTCAATCAAAGTTTCGTATGTTGTACCACTGGATGGGCTTCATGAAGGAGAACGAGCCTACTGTGATTATTTATGGAATACCCCGTTGGCTCAAAAGTAAGCCTTCAACTGTATAACTTTACTTTGTCATATTGTGAAATGTAAAATCAAAGACATAATACAATGTTTGTATGCAACTATGTGGTCATTACACTCGACAACATTTAAGCCACTATTCGAGAAATTGATACGTTACGACCCATGGAATGGCTCGACAATACGGTTAGTCTAATAAATATCACGTATGGCTTGAAATTATATGAAACATTTGGAACCTATTTTTCCATGTGGTTAATTTGGCAAGATTATTGATATGGTGTCCTTGTTCGAGACTCGCAAGAAGGCAAAAGAAAAAATTAAATGTCGGGCTTCTATGCCTTGTTATCTTCATGTATGTTTTTTTGTTACCATCTTATACAATGTGCATGCCATATTTCTTTGTTGATAAATTATCTTCGATTGTAAATAACAACCATTATTAACTGTAAAGTACTTAGAAACAAGTGGAAAATGACAACGTCATCGTTTGCAGAGTTCAATGCTAATTCAATGAAGTTTTATGGGAACATTACTGGCTCTGATATTGTAAGACGAAATCCGTTAAAGGAAAAATGTTAATTTGTTTCAGGATTTGCTAAATTTTAATTAGTTGACGACAAAATATTTGCAGGCTTTCATCCCATGAATTTTTGCAATTTCCACTGGTACTTGTGTGTCATTCATATAGCATGTGGGGAAGTTTAGATACTAGATAGCTTACCGGGTACTGAGTCAAGTCGGTGTAAGGAGGAAGCAGTTATGAAAATGGTGAGAACACATCCATTTGTCGTGTCACCATGTTATCATTGCATGTTATTAACATGTAGGAATGAACTTTGTACTATGTTTTCATTATTGTTCAGATACACATTTTTGCTGAATTTGATAAGCATGAAGACCTTGTTAAGGGGTTTGGCAAACTGAAGGTGGCATTTGACAAGCTGAAAATTAAACATCCTAAAGTCATGAGTCAAGAAAATGGTATTTAGCTTTCCATATTTGTTTATTGTTATCATGAAATTAGTAATTAAATGACTAGAACTGAATCAAACTTGATAGATAGGAATGTCGTATATTTGTTATTGAATGGATGAAAGGCATACGGTCAGGTACCCAAATCAGTGAGCTGCCGCATATTTTAAGTGAATGATTATCATTACTATTTCATTTTGTAATCACTCATTTTTGACCGGGTTTTAGTGTTATTAGTATTATTTTAATGGTAGTATTATTAATATAAAATTAATAAAAAGTCAAAAAATAATAATAAAAAATAATATAAAAAATTAATTAAAAAGCAAAAAAAAGAAGGAAAATGGGTGGTTTTGGGATGACCACGTCACCCTTAACCCACCCTAATTGCCTATATAAAGGCATGGGGCAGGGACAATTACAGAGGCTCAAAATTTGGCAAAATTGCCATGAAATTGGCTCCCCAATTGGGAGCTAGGCCGGCCGCAAGGCTGGCCGGGGTTGGGGGCAGTGCCCTCGGCCCTAGTTGGTTCGATCCAACATTCGATCGGGGTCTTATTTTAGATCCGATCTAGTTAATATTTTTGGAGAGGTCGTGGTAGATCTCGGTGGGGTTCAGTCGGGGTTCGTCATTCGAGCTCCTAGTTAGGTATATTTTCTTTCCTTTTTATTTATGTTGTAATTTTTATGATTTAATGAAGTATTAGTTAATTTAAAATTGTGTTCTTTTTTACTTTGTATGTTTATTTATGCTTTAGATTAGTATCTATTATGTTTTAAATTTATGTTTTATATTAATATTTTAGTTATGTAAAATTTGTTTTTTTTATGTGTTAGATTAATATTTATGAATGTTAGTATTTTATTTATGTTAGATTTGTTTTTATTTATAAGTTAGATTAATATTTATGTATGTATGTTTTAGATTAGTATTTGTTTATGTTTTAAATTTATGTTTTAGATTAATATTTTATTTACGTTAGATTTGTTTTTATTTATGAGTTAGATTAATATTTATGTATGTATGTTTTAGATTAGTATTTTATTTATGTTAGATTAGTATTTTATTATGTTAGTATTTATTTATATTTTATCGCATTGTATTTATATTCGCCATGTTTTAGGTTGCATAACAGATATATAAATTGTCAATGCGGTGCCCTTTTATCCGAGCGTAAACAGGGCCAGTATCAGGCGTAGTGATAGTGGTTGGGCGTTCACTCTCGGATAACGGGGCCTTTAAAATTTATTCGCAATTATAACCGAATTTTAAACTAATCGTCACTTTAATTCGGAAAATCTAACATTAATAAAGCGGTAATTATTAAAGTACCAATTTTTGGCGGTGTGGGGGTGCTAATCCTTCCCCATCTGTAACCGACTCCCGAACTCAAAGTTTTTGAATCTCTGGTTTTATGGTGCCCGGCCTACCTAAGTGGCCGGTGGCGAGTCTAATTTCTAATATAACGCGTTTTTTCAAAACCCCCACGGATAAATATTTTTATATCCGAAAGACAACAAACACTTTGAAAACACGTTTTTTAGCGAAACGGACATCGCTACAGATGGCGACTCCGCTGGGGATATTTTTGTTTTTTTTTCAAAAACAAATGAGAGTCAAGCTTTTTAAATAATTACCGCTTTACTAATATTAAAAATTCCGGGTTAAAGTGACTATTAAATTAACATTCGGTTATAATTGCGCGTTTATTTTAACACATTTAAAATATGACATATAAACCCATTTTTTTAGTGGGGGGAAAACGCTAATGCTTTCGTGGAGATATCGTTCTCCCATATAGGCCTAGCAAGTACCTTCAGGGCTCGAGTACCTTATGTTTTCATAAGGATATCGTTCCTTCGTACGGGCATAAGCGAATGGGTCCCCCTGAATTGAACCCGGTTGAAAGGAGCCTATAATGGGTGATGATCGGGGGCCTTGCTACCCTTAGTAGGGGACAACAAGGACAATTCGGGTACCTCCTAGCACCAACACTGCATGCAGAGAACATAGAAACCCACCCTTTAGAGCCATGCGAATAACCTTAGGTGTTTTAGACTGGATAAATAGGGTTGTTTTTTTTGTTTACCTTATTTAATTTGTCATTTTATTGATGTATTTATTATTTTTATCTGGTACTAACTCATTTCTTTTTTGTGTTTTATTTTTATTTTTATTTTACACATACTTTTGTTGCATTATCATTGCATCCACATTACATAGAGGCGTTGATTCAAGTGGTTTGCCCGATTAGAAAATCTTTCATCATGGAAAAAAGGTGTCTTAGGAAGGACAGCATCGATCTAGTCGCGCGACATCGGTCAGAGATTAATCAACAGATCTGAAGTAACGATTTGCCGAGCAAGCGTGTAGTGCCAAAGTATACACACGAGACCCTGATGGTGGACATACAACGAGCTACATGGTGTGTGAATGACTTAGCTACCGAAGCCGCGACTCTCCGACCTTTCGTAACCCCGGACATGGAAGAAACACCAAGGTTTATCAAGTTGTTCAGAGCTGTCGAGGAGCTAGAGCTAGGGCTTATGTGTAGAATTTTATTTTGCAATTAAGACTTTTTGTAATAAAGACTCTTTTTGTAATAGGGACTCCTTTTGTAATATGGACCTTTTTTGTAATCTGGACTCTTTAATTCCCATGAAAGTCGTTCGAAAGGGTGATTACCAGCGGAATCAACGACTTTATTTGCATTCATGTTGCATATCATGGTGTTGATTCAAGAACAGTTCATTAAAAGGCTTTCAAAATAGAAAAAGTATGCTTTTCCAGAAACGATAATATTACAGTAACAAGTTAGGCCGAGCAAAGACCAATCGAGAAAGAAGACGGTACAATAGTAAGGCAGGTGCGACGTAGAAGATTCAGTCAGGGCCGCAGAACCCCAATTTTAAATCTTCACATTTGACCATTTTTTAAAAAAAATCTCAGATTTTAATTTAACTCATTTAAAAAAAAAGAAAAAATTTGAAAATATTATTATTTTGCTTTGAAACTTCTTCCCTCATAAAACTTTCAGAATAGTAATAATAACAAAAAGAAACCTAAAAGTTTCATTTTTTAAGTAAGTTAAAACTTTTTGATAATAAAAAGGTCTCCAGAATAAATTCAACTGTTGACTGTAATTCATTATTAATTTCTTGCAAACATACATTTTCTCTATTGAAAGTTTTTCAAAGACTGTTCGAGAATCAACATCGCATTTGCATGCATTCTCTCATTTATAGGGTATTGATTCCCGAAGTGGTTCCTCAAATCTCAGAAATCGTTCATAATTGGCAAAGGGTCGTTTGGTCAGATATTAGAGGGCACGGATCCAAGGTTTGTCCCAGATCAAGATCGGAGACAATAGAAGAGGAACCATCTGAAGACTTCAGGTCAGACACGGTACTGGTAATGAGCAAAGTAAAGTGCAAGAGTTGAAAGAAGCAGAGGGAAGACGTGATGAATCAGATGAATACTTTGACGAAAGGTAAGCAATCCATCAAACCGAAAGAAGAACCGATTAAGGATCAGAATAGAGAGCGAGATAGTCAGAATTCTACCTCCAAGTCATCCAAATACGACAAATTGAACCCTTTTTGTGATCTGCATCAATAAACAAGCAGAAGGTATGCTTGAGTCGGGCTTTCAAAAAATAGAGCTCGGTCCAGAAGAAACTTGAGAAGCAAGTAATGAAAAGAAGTATATCTCAATTCCTGTGAGGTACACCGAACTACTCCTAATGTTCATCGACAAAAGCCTTATTACCTCGGTGAAGTTTCTAGCGAAGAGACAGTCTTATCCGAAAGATTACGACACCGTTTAGGAAGTTTGTGTCACATTATTGAGGTTTGTGGTGCCATGAGGAACAAGTTTAAGATCTTATCACGGTGAGAATTTTGGGTTTCAAAGACGGAGTTCCCCAACTCTATAGTAAGCTAACAATCACCCGAGGGGCAAAGTCGAGGAAGAATCGATATACAGGACAAAGTTCAAGTAATACCGAACTGGGTCACTCAAGCGAGTTAAATTTGAAGATCGGAGATAGGGGCATCCCAGGAGAGGGATATTCTTTCGAGTTCAGCCAGCTCAGATAAGAGAGAGATAACTTGGATAAAATTGAATTTGCAGAATGATCACCAAAAGCTTTCCTGAGTGTTTAAGAATATCATATTGGGTCACCTTTAAAGAATAGATGAACGGTGTTGTCCAGTTGAAAGACGACTCAGAATATTGAAAGAAGAGAAACTAGTCAAGCAAGAATCAAGTCAGGATGTTATCAGGTACATTTGAGGAAATTGGGAATAGGTACGATAATCTCCAGAGATGAGCTATAGAATAACTTAGCCATTAACAAGAGTTTTAGAAACAAGTTTACGACAGAGCAATGGCAATTCAACACTCTTCAGTTGGAAAGGGCAACTTCCAAGCTACGAAAGACTAAGTAGAGGATAGATGAAGACCCGAAGATCGATATTACTCGAGCAGGTAAGGCAGCTCAACAAGGTGGCAGGCTTTGTCAGAACATGGATCAAGTGCTGAACTACAGAGGCAAACTGACCGGACTACTGGATGAAGTTAAGAAAGTAGGCACTGAAGCTTATCAGTAACTGTAAATATCTAATATCTGATATAATGAAACCTTTTGGCCTCAATAAACGTCGTTCTATGGGAATCACTTTTGGAATCAATACCTTATTGCATTCATGTTTATATTTTAGGATTGCATTGCATTGCTTTGCACGATCCTGGCATGTTTTACATGACATTATCATCACCTTGCATTATTATTACCTCGCATAAATTTTATGAGGAGTAATTCAAAGACCAATTAGGGTTTTATCATGGATAAAAGAATTGAAGACACTCAAAAATCAAGATTCGAGCTGTTAAAAGATGGGCTCGAGAGGAAAAAAGAAAAAAGAAGAAGTTTGATGTCTTCGATACAAGAAAACTCTGTTTGAACCCTGATTTAGTCATTCCTCCAGATTTCAAAGATTCCCATATTTACGCATGATGACGGAACAAGCTGCCCCAAGATTCACCTGACCACGTCCTACAGAAAGATAGAGGGCTACATCGAGAATGAAAAATTGCCGATCCACTACTTCTACGACAGTCTAGCAGGACCTACCGTGATATGGTGCAACTGTTTGAGTAGAGACCAAGTGTAGTCATGTGGAGACTTAACCGACGTCTTTATGGGCAATACATATATACTTTAGACCTATCCCCAAGTCATTAGTATCTCCAGGGTACGAAGATGAAACCTGATGAAGGCTTCAAGAAACGTGCTTTGAGGTGGTTGTGTTTAGCGACCCAGGTACAGCCTCCCGTAGATGAAGAGGAAAGTGACTTACATGCCACCTTTAATAAGATGCTCGAGAAAACAAAGGCCAACTTTGAGAACTTAATGACAGTCGGAGAGAGAAACGAACATGCACTCTGAGACCTAAGTTTAAAGACCAGACCTGTCTAGGAGCAGAAGGAAAGAAAAAGATAGGTGAGTACCACTTTCAAGGTTCTCGTGATCATAAGAGAAGAAGAAAGGTAGATTCCTCCGAATCACCGAGAAAAATTCCTCGAACAAGTACATATTTAGAGATATTCAGAGTATTCCATATGGCCTCATCTAGTCAAGGGTTAGTACCTTACCTCCGGGCCGATAAAGATTACACCCAGCTCATATGCCCACAGTTTTAATCCATACAGTGCATGTGAGTTCTACATTAAGGCACCGGGGCATGGCACCAAGAAATTTGAGGTTGTTAATAGAAGAAATCAAGAAGTTGGTTGACGAGGGAGTCATGACAAGAATTGACCCAGCAAGGAAAAACAATAGAAGTGGCACAAGCCTACACTACAAAGGACCGAAATGAGTTAGTACTCGGGAGGTAGTTCGGAGGTCCCTATGGTTTTCCCATCAGTTCACAAAGAAATGCTCAATGCTTTGAAAAAAGAAAAAAAAAACTCTCAAACAGATATTTTTAGAATTAAAAATCACATTTCCATTTAGAAAAGCATTTTTACATTCTTGATTCTTTAAACATTTTATTTTTATAGGGTAGTTTTGTTTTCTCATATGCATATACATGCTTTTTTGAATGGACATGTGTATATATCATTTCTATACCAGATCCTTGAATTTTGAATGCAACAGTACATTTGCTTCAGATCCAAAGATCAACTCTAAGTTGCATATATTTAGAAGAGATTGAACGTTGTGGGGATACTGTAAATGTGAGTATCTGCTAGTTTACTTAGGCCAACAGAGGAACAAAGCGAGTGTTTAGACAATGGGCAGTTCCCATTTAAGAATTTATCTTCTCAGGCACTTGTCGTTTAAGATCCTTGAAACGAAAGTTGACCATAAACCTCTACCCCCTGAAGGCATTCTCATGACATCTGTGAATTTGACAACGAATGATATTCTTTTAAGTTACCAGAAGACAGAGATGAGTCCAGACAGATTGGATATGAAGATCAGAAAATCATCAGAAGAAAGTGGTTGAAAACAAGGATATGTCCAAACGAAAAACCAAAGAAAAGAAGAGAAATGGTAATCAGAAGGCCGAAGCAATCCAGATCGAGTAAATATCAGAAGAGCTGCAGAGAGGCAAGTAACTTCGAGCAGAAGATATCATCAATACCAGTATAGATACGTGTTGATTTGAGGATACATTTATAGACTCGAATAAGAAGAAAGATATTCAAGGCTAAAAACCCAAAATGGGTAGTCTAAAAAAAAGAAAACAAAACAAAACAAAACAAGAAAGAAAAGAAAAAATAAAATAAAATAAAAAAGAAGAAAGAGAGAGAAAAAAAAAGAAGAAAAGAAAAAGGAAAAAGAAAAAGAAAGAATATTGTATATGCTTCACACACAGATCAAATAATACAATAACAAGACTTCAACTATGAGCAAGAGACAAAAGGAATCCACATTTCAAGTAAATATCAGTTTTGAAAATATGTATAGAAGTTCAAATTGAAGCCAAGTCAAGACAAGTCGGCCCGAAGATTGCCAATTTCGAAAAAGGAAATGACCTCTAGGGTGAAAACCCAAAAATGGGCAGTCTAGAGTGATCCTGAAAATGAAGAAAAAGAGTAGTCTGCCTGAGCCTGCTGGCATCAATATCCAGCCAAAATACACTGAAGGAAGTGACCTCTAGGGTGAAAACCTAAAAATGGGCAGTCTAGAGCGATCCAAGAAAAAAAGTGAAAAAGAAAAAAGAAAAAAAGAAAGAAAAGAAGAAAGAAAGAAAGAATAATATTTCATCTGGGCGTGCCAATCACAAGAATTCCCAGAAATGTATTCATAGTCCTTCATTCAAGAAATCTCAGTTTCGAGGAGTATTGAAGGATCAAACATTATTGAACAGAAAACGAACATCAGTATATAGCCAGAATGCAAGGCAACCTACAATAAAAAGAAAGGAAATGAACTCTAGGGTGAAAACCCGAAAACGGGCAGTCTAGAGTGATCCAAAAAAGGGAAGGAATAATGGGCATATCCAAGTTACACAAGTACAGAAATACTGTTTCACTTAACCATAAACTAAAGGCCTACATTACAAGCCCTCAAAGACTATTCTGGTCATCCATAGATATCCAAGTTGAATGAGAATGTCTTCAGATTTCATTCCGCCTATAAGGATTAACTTTGCTTCAAGGAACATCAAACTTCGAAGTGCTTGATCGACACCCAAATGAGGGAAGGATGGGGCATGGTGAGATAGTGAGATTAAGAGAGCCACCTTAAACGGGGTAGAAACTAGGTAGGGTTGTTCCTCTCAAAAGCATATTAGACCAGAAGGAACTATACATTGGCATATATCTCCACAATGGTCAATATCTTCTAAATATGTGCTTCATTAGAGTTGATCTCTGGAAACTTGAAGCAGATGCTCTATGGTGTTTGATATTTCAGGGGCAAACATGTTTTAAAAGGTTTGACATTTTCTCTCGAAGTTTTGATGTTTACCATTTCCCCAAACATTAGTTTTTAAAATGTTTGGCAATATACTTCGAATTTTGTTTACCATTCTCCAAACATTAATTTAAAAAAAATGTTTGGTCCTTAAAAGAAAAAAAAAGAAGAAGAAGAAAGAAGAAAGAAAAGAAAAAAGATGTTTACCATTTGTTCCAAACAATGTTTTCAAAATTTTTGGTATCCCTCCAAGTTGTGATTTTCAAAATGATTGTTATCTTTTCAAACAATCATTATTTTTTGAAATATACACAAGTAAATTGCCTTTTACTTTACTTTAAAAATGAATGATGATGAGATTTAAAGCATAGGGACTGAGAGTTAGTTCCCGTCAAAATGCTACGAGAAGATCAAGGATGAGCTCAAGGGATGGAAGCATTTTGGCTCACCCTGGTAACTAGAAATAGATCAAGGCTCTGTATGATGGGTCAGAAAATTCAAAGCAGTGGAGCCCGTGGTTGAATGGGGCAATGCCAAGCGAAGAAGATGACAAGGGTTCTTATAAGAATAATATAAGAACCAGAAGATCATTTATGAAGACGAGTGATAACCCCGAAAACAAGAAAATCCTTCTGTACAAAAGGTTTAAAAGCATGTTCAAATGAGGATTTAAGAGCATACAGTGAAGAAGTAAAGAGATGAAGAAATCTGAGGAGTGACCTTTCAGGGTGTAAGACTTTAGAACGAAAAAGGGGCTAAAAGAAAAAAAGAAAAAAGAGAAAGAAAGAGAGGGAGAAGAAAAAAGAAAAGAAAAAGAAAAAATAAGAAGAAATTGAAGGAAATAGAAAAAAGAAAAAGAAAAAAGAAAAAGAAAAAGAGAAGAGAGAAAAAAAGAAAAAGAAGAGAAAGAAAGCATTACATTGCATGCATCATATAGATAGGGGCATGCCAATTTTTGCTTGTTTTGGACAGGTACTTGAAGAATTATCAAAGAGTATTAAGAAGTGGATTTCATTCAATGAAGAAAGTTTGGCAGCCACCTTCGGCGTGAGTCCCCAAAATTTGAAGAAAGTTTGGCAGCCACCTTCGGCGTGAGTCCCAAAATTTGAAAAAAGATTTTGGCAGCCACCTTCAGCGTGAATCCCCAAAATTTGAAGAAAGATTTCGGCAGCTATAGCAGCGTGAGTCCTAGAAGATCGCCATCCATTTTTGTGAGTCCCCGAATTTGAAGAAAGTTTTGGCAGCCACTTTCGGCGTGAGTCCCCAAAATTTGAAGAAAGATTTCGGCAGCTATAGCAGCGTGAGTCCTAGAAGATTGGCAGTCATTTTCGGCGTGAGTCCCCAAATTTGAAGAAAGGTCGGTAGCCATTTTTGGCGTGAGTCCCCAAAATTTGAAGAAAGTTTGTTAGCCACCTTCGGCGTAAGTCCTCAAAATTTGAAAAAAAAGATTTTGGCAGCCACCTTCGGCGTGAGTCCCCAAAATTTGAAGAAAGATTTCGGCAGCTATAGTAGCGTGAGTCCTAGAAGATCGGTATCCATTTTCGGCATGAATCCCCGAATCTAAAGAAAGGTCGGTAACCATTTTTGGTGTGAATCCCAAAATTTAAAGAAAGTTTTGGCAGCCATTTTCGGCGTGAGTCCCCAAATTTAAAAGAAAGTTTTGGCAGCCATTTTCGGCGTGAATCCCAAAATTTGAAGAAAGATTTCGGCGACCTTAGCAGCGTGAGTCCAAAAAAAATTGACAGCCACAGCAGCGTGAAGCCCAACTGTTAGATCCTTCGGGTCATCGGTAAGTCCTTCGGGCATGATGTTAAGTCATTCGAGCCACTAGTAAGTCTTTCGAGCATGGTGATAAGTCCTTTGGGCCATTAGTAAGTCCTTTGGGCATGATGCGGCAGTCTTAAGTAGCGTAAGTCCAGAGATATCAACGACCTTGTAAAAAAACGAGATAGAAAAAAGAATAGAAGAAAAAATGAAGAAAAAGAGAAAAAAATAGAGCAGAAAAAGGAAAAAAGGAAAAAAGAGAAAAAAAGTGAAGAAAAATTCAAAGATAAAGGTTCTATATAGGAATGGCCTATATTTTCAAGCTCTAGTAGCGAGAGGTTCTATGTAGGAAGAATTTTCCGCTCCGAGACTTCAGGAGCTAAAAGTTTTGTATAGGAAGGGCTCGCAGCTCCAGGGTGAATACTAGCAGTTCTATATAGGAAGAACTCCCAGCCGAAGGAATTCACCCATGATACACAAGGTTTTATATAGGGAAAACCTGTTGTGTTGAAAGCGAAGAGTCCTATATATGAAGGGCTCCGAGCTTTACTGTCTTAGAGTGAGAGGTGCTATATAGGAAGAACCCATAGCTCCGAGATTTCAGAAG
This sequence comes from Hibiscus mutabilis, assembly GCA_019671005.1. Classification (NCBI taxonomy): domain Eukaryota; kingdom Viridiplantae; phylum Streptophyta; class Magnoliopsida; order Malvales; family Malvaceae; genus Hibiscus; species Hibiscus mutabilis. Next base: position 25,644,823 of record CM033713.1, read on the forward strand.
CTAAAATTTCTATATAGGAAGGACTGACGGCTCCAGGGTGAAGACTAACAGTTCTATATAGGAAGAACTCCCAGCCGAAGGAATTCACCCATGATACACAAGGTTTTATATAGGGAAAACTTGTTGTGTTGAAAGCGAAGAGTCCTATATAGGAAGGGCTCTGAGCTTTATTGTCTTAGAGTGAGAGGTTCTATATAGGAAGAACCCGTAGCTCTGAGATTTCAGAAGCTAAAAGTTCTATATAGGAAGGACTGACGGCTCCAGGGTTTGAAGACTAGCAGTTCTATACAGGAGGAACTCCCAGTCGAAAGAATCCATCAGCGGCGTAAAAGGTTTTATATAGGAGAAACCAGAATTGAAGGTGAAGAGTTCTATATAGGAAGGACTCCAAGCTTTACCGTCTCAGAGTGAAAAGTTCTATATAGGAGGGACTCGTAACTCAAGACTTCAGAATGAAAGGTTCTATATAGGGATGACCTATAGTTCCGAGATCAGAAGGTGAAGAAGTTCTATATAGGAAGAACTTACAAGCTTGAAGATTCAGCTAAGGAATAGCGGAGGGTTCCAGAAGAACACGTGATTCCGAAGCCAAAGACAAGAAAGTAGGTCAAAAATGAGTGCTTTTGATCTTTGCTTTATCCTCGTTTCACAAGAACAAGCAAAGAGGGGCAACTGTAATCACTCATTTTTGACCGAGTTTTAGTGTTATTAGTATTATTTTAATGGTAGTATTATTAATATAAAACTAATAAAAAGTCAAAAAAATAATAATAAATAATATAAAAAATTAATTAAAAAGCAAAAAAAATGGGAAAATGGGTGGTTTTGGGATGACCACGTCACCCTTAACCCACCCCAATTGCCTATATAAAGGCATGGGGCAGGGACAATTACAGAGGCGCAAAATTTGGCAAAATATCCATGAAATTGGCTCCTCGGCCCTAGTTGGTTCGATCCAACATTCGATCGGGGTCTTATTTTAGATCCGATCTAGTTAATATTTTTGGAGAGGTCGTGGTAGATCTCGGTGGGGTTCAGTCGGGGTTCGTCATTCGAGCTCCTAGTTAGGTATGTTTTCTTTCCTTTTTATTTATGTTGTAATTTTTATGATTTAATGAAGTATTAGTTAATTTAAAATTGTGTTCTTTTTTACTTTGTATGTTTATTTATGCTTTAGATTAGTATCTATTATGTTTTAAATTTATGTTTTATATTAATATTTTAGTTATGTAAAATTTGTTTTTTTTATGTGTTAGATTAATATTTATGAATGTTAGTATTTTATTTATGTTAGATTTGTTTTTATTTATAAGTTAGATTAATATTTATGTATGTATGTATGTTTTAGATTAGTATTTGTTTATGTTTTAAATTTATGTTTTAGATTAATATTTTATTTACGTTAGATTTGTTTTTATTTATGAGTTAGATTAATATTTATTTATGTATGTTTTAGATTAGTATTTTATTTATGTTAGATTAGTATTTTATTATGTTAGTATTTATTTATATTTTATCGCATTGTATTTATATTCGCCATGTTTTAGGTTGCATAACAGATATATAAATTGTCAATGCGGTGCCCTTTTATCCGAGCGTAAGCGGGGCCAGTATCAGGCGTAGTGATAGTGGTTGGGCGTTTACTCTCGGATAACGGGGCCTTTAAAATTTATTCACAATTATAACCGAATTTTAAACTAATCGTCACTTTAATCCGAAAAATCTAACATTAATAAAGCGGTAATTATTAAAGTACCAATTTTGGGCGGTGTGGGGGTGCTAATCCTTCCCATCCGTAACCGAATCCCGAACTCAAAGTTTTTGAATCTCTGGTTTTATGGTGCCCGGCCTACCTAAGTGGCCGGTGGCGACTCTAATTTCTAATATAACGCGTTTTTTCAAAACCCCCACGGATAAATATTTTTATATCCGAAAGACAACAAACACTTCGAAAACACGTTTTTTAGCGAAACGGACATCGCTACACATTTATAATCAAATGTTGAATGCTTATCATCCAGTATTTTGTACTAACATATTTTTTATTTCCAAGTATAGGGAGTTAAAGAATATGACAAGATTGAGCTGCTATAAGAGCTCCGTGTAGATGAAGCAAATACGAACAGGTTTGCACTACACCATGTTGTGAAAGAACATCAGAAATTGATGATTTTTGAAATCTATTTCCATAGTTAGAACACCCAAAAAATCTTCTTCCCAGATTGTTATCTAACCAAGATGTCTTCAACATGGCTAGCTTTCCACACCTGCAGGTAGAAATTTCGTTCACCTCAGAGTCTATTTGGAATAATAAGTTTCAGGACTAAATTGAATGAATTCGGAACTTAGAAGCTCAATTTTTAAGGAATTGATGACCAGTGTGAAGACAGAACAAAGTTTGGAGACAAAAGTGTGAACTCCCAAAAGTTCCATGGCCATGAGTATAATTTACCCATTTTTGTTTGGGAGCCAATTATATCCAAGCCATAAACGCACTTTAGGGAAAAATAGATTTTCCTCCCTATTTCTCTCACATAACTTTAAACTTTAAATCCAGATATACCTCAATCCGACATTCATTTTCGACACCTCCAGTACCATCATGTTCATTGCATCATCCCGAGTCCACCGGTACCACCAGTATCATCATCGGAGTCACTGTTATAGGGGATGTATTGTTAGAAATCTTAAAAGGTTAGTATTTGAACTTTGAGTTTTGAAAATTCGAGACCACTACCTTGTTCAAGAGGTCGAAAACTATCTGCATGCAAAGTTTGGAGGCCAACGGCCGCCCACAGCCACCGCACTCGCCGCACTCTCCGGTGGCCGAGAGTGGGCATTGTTCAGCATAGTGAATAATAACAATGAACAGTGATATGAACAGTTACAGTAACAGTGAACAATACTATGAGCAGAAACAATAATCTATGAATAGTAATTTTGACTGAGAGTTAACTTTTTTGAAGGACCCTAGCAGAGGGTTTTTCGACGTCCTAAGTCCAATTTTGAAGTTTGTTTGCCAAATTCGAACTCGGTAAGCCATTTTTTAGCGTATAAATTTTTGGATAAATTCGATTGTCGTGTTTAAGTTCTGTTTCTGATGTAATTCGCATTTATATGTATCTAAGATATCGAGGGACGTCAAATTTGATTTCGAGAATAATCAAAGGGAGCTTTGAAGGTCGACCGTTGTAGCTCAAAGCTGAGGTAATACTTTACTAACTCTTGTATAATTTATAGAACTTGATGGTTAATAGGTAATGCATGAATAAATACATGATTGGATGTATGTTTGGTCCTGATCATTTTTAAATAATGATACTGAATACGGTATAAGGGCAACGGACTGATGAAGACCTGTATGACAAATAAGAAATTGATGACTCGTATGAATTTTTGAGTTTATTAATTAATTGATAAGTTAGTTAGCCTCGAAGCTTTCAACTCTGATTAGTCTTGCTAAAATATTTAGTACCTGAAATACATAAAGGTAAAATGACAAAAATACCCTTGATGTGTAAATGATACATGGAACCCCATGTAGTGGAATTGACCTGATAGGACTCCTTTTCAACATGTTAAATTCCTGATCTGTTTTGAAAATCTCGGTAACTGGTTTCTAACCTTCAGGCTTATGAAATACCTATTTTTCTTGAATTCTGAATAAACATCTAAATGGAAAAGTACCAAAAATACCCGATATGTCAGAAATACCATCAAGCTCCGAAATGACTGTAATACTCTCGTGGTTTTGAATAAGTGGATGCCTTGGTAAATCCTGAAATTATCGATAAGGCATAAATAATTGTAATACCCCTAAGGGTTATGTAGCTTGACTATTGTATGTTAGTCACTTCTGATACTGCCAAAATACTAGAAGGATGCCATATGAACTCATATTCGACCCCTCGAATAAGGACCAATGATGATTCATGAAGGTGGCTTGTTTAACACTATGATATAGTCAATACTGAGAATTGACTACTCGTGAGGAGTACCTGTTTGATTATTTGAAAAATACTAAACCGAAGAGATCTATTTAGTTCGAACGGGGATTAGAAGCTTGAGGAACTGTTAGAATCCCTTAATACTACAATTTACTGACATGTCCTTATTGGGAAGAAATTACCAAATTATCCCTAAAAGTTAATATGACCAAAATGCCCTTGTAGGCTGCATGATTAAAATACTCCTGATATATCCAAAATCATTAATGATCTCAATCTATCTAAATTCTTGAATTCATCATGATATATCTAAAATTCTGAATGGTCTTGATGTATCAAGTTCTTGAATGCCTTAATGGCGTCATTATTCATTGAACCCCTTTTATAAGGATCTCTTTATAATTTTTTTTGAAGTTTGTGAAATATCAGTGCTTCTTTTCTGTAATTATCATGTACCTCTGAGTAATAAATTGGATCATCTAGTGTGTTCCATGTGCACATGAATATTTTAGAAAGCATGATTTCTGGCTTCTATAATGAAAGCATGATTTCTGGCTTCTATTTTCTTATACAAAGGTATACCTGATTCATATTTTTTTATATTACTATTTACTGATTAAAATATATGTTTGTATCATGACTTCTGACTTACTAATACTGCTTATCGTCTGAAATTGATTTTATTTGGGGTATATTATCTGGATATGATCGATGCTCTACAGGCTCAGCTCTGATCAAGTTGGTAAGTCTTTATGGACCTTAGGTAGGCTCATACTGTAACACCCTCAAATAGGGCTAGTAGAATTGTTTAAGGATTTAAGGTTTAATTGAGTAGTTTTAAAATCTTTTGGGCTAAATATAAAATTTCAAAACCTTAAGGGACCTTTCTGCAAATTTCTTATTTTTGCGTCGATGCTCAAAAATATAAAATATTGGATTTATAGATACTTGAACTCACAACCCCTTGATTCTTTTTCAAATCTCTTGCCATTCCAACTACTTTAATTTTATGATATGTATTGGATATTAAATTCTTTAAGTTTTGGTGTTTGAATCCCTTAAAATAAAAAAGATATGAAAAATATGGCTATTGAGGTTTGAACCCATGACCTCCTGCACTCCAAGCCTTTTCCCATGTTTTTGCCATTAAGCTAAGGCTCTAATTCTATCTTGTTTTGAACTCTTTTTTTTTATTTGAATCTTATTTGGCCCAACCCTAATATTGGAGTATAAATACATATTTTCTCCAACTTTGGCTCATTTTAACCTTTTTTTCAACCCTAGCCGTTTTGAATCATCTAACCCTCATCCTTTGCAATTTTTGGCCGCCGTTGTCCCCTCTTTGGAAGCTGCCACTCTGCCGCCGCCCGGTGCTGTTTGAGGCACAAGTTACACCAAAATGTTCGTCTCAGTGTCCCAAACAAAACCCCACCCTTGCATGTTTGATTCCAACCTTCATTGTTGAGAAAAAGAGGGAAAATTATTCGGCAACCCTTGCCGACTGCTGCCGATTATGGCATCTTTTGGCGCATGCAAGACCACCACGGTGCTCATCTCATCGTCTTCGTTTCGAATCTACCAACCACGCGTGCTAACTCCCCGCCGTTCATCGAAAAAGTACCTTGTCCGAATACCCACTCTTATTTTGGTTCACCGCCGGCCACCCCTCTTTGAGTTTAGGTAGTGCATATTTGATTCATTCTTGTAAATCCCCTTTTGTATTTAATTTTTTGGGCATTTTGCCGTCCTCGACCATCAGCCGATCTACCCCTTGCCGCCGGCGCCGACGCTTCCTTACCTTAGCCCTCATCATCCGTTGGTTAGCAAAATATGATAAAACCCTAGTTTTCAAACCTAGCCCAAATCCAATACAAGCCCAATATCCATTACCCATTAATTTTATTTTTATTCTTTATCTACCCATTTATTTTGTTGGGCCCTATCCAACCCAATAACCCAAGTTAGACCCAAGTTGACCCAAACCTGACCCGATCCAATCCAGCCCGACCTGAACCGGTCTGACCTGACCCGGCCTGACCTAATTCGACCCAGCCCAACCTAGTGTCCTGACCCGGCCTGACCTGACCTATCTTGGCCCGTTTAACCATTTTTATCTCCCGAATCTATTTTTCACGTCTGTTCAGCCTAAATCACCCGTTTTTGACCCTAAAGCTCCAATCTTACCTTTTTGCGCTAATTATATTGCTTAAAAAGTTTTGATCACGTTTAGAGATCTAATAATTATGTTTATGTTTTGAAGGTGATCGTTCTTTTTCCGGATCTCTTTCCAATCTTGTATGCTCCAGTTCCTACAACTAGGGTCACACGTGAGTATTGTTTCTTTTGGATAAATGGTTTAGGCTTAAAGTTTGGTGGTGAAAGTATTAATATTACATTTTTTGTAGGGTCGAGTGTTGTAGGGTCGAGCGGAACCACCGATCATGGAAAGCAGCACGAGTAGGAAACTTGTTATCTATAGTTGATAAAGGTGTGTTCCTTACACTAGTTCTACATCGTATGATGTTTGACTTGATGAATGATATGATGCCATGTTGTTTGATAAGCATGCTTGATGATTATGCTATGTTCTTATGTATGATTTATATTGGATCGCCCTCGTGCGTGATTGAGAATAACATATTTTTTGAATAGCATGCTCTTAGTTATATGATTATAAGCATATCTAAACCCTATGGATTTCGTCATGGTATGAGATATGTGTAAATCTGAACTTTGATGTGATTAGTCTCGATATGTTCTATACTTAATATGATACCATGAAGTATGTTAGGATATGCATATATCATACTTGTTATGCCATCATTGGGTTTAGGATGTATGAGGAAGTTATGGGCGGTTCTCCTTGATTAGGGGCTAAAATCACGATTTGTTGCGGTTCTCTTGAAGCCAAGTATCTATTCCCGATTCATTTGATAAACCTGTTATTTTTTTGTTGTGGTTCTTTTGAAGCCGGGTATCTCTCCTGATCCATTTGATAAATCTACTATTTGATGGTGAGTTGTTGAAATGAGGTTCATGGGAACTTCTATTATTGGTGAGTAGACGTTGGGTAGTTAGGATTTACTAGCCGTCGCTATATTCATTGCATCATGTTATGACTTGCCTTATAAGTTGGTTGTATGATTGCCTTATTGCCTTTTTGCACTATGAGGACACATTGGGCTCTATAGCTCATGCTTTTATTTTTTCACCTCTCAAGTTGCAGTAGACATTAGGCTTGGTTGGTACTAGAGGATCGACGAACCTTATCACGTTTTTTGTAGTACGTTCGTACTGACTTTTATTCGTCATATTTTGTTAAAGTAGTATGGATAACTATAAATTGGGATTTCATATGTAAACGGACTTTGGATGTTGTGTTTTAAGACTTGGTTTTAACTTTATGTTTTGGAATGTTGTGGATTTTAACTAAATTATGAAATGCATGTTATGTTTAATTTTTCTCGACGTTATCTATTTTTAAATTATCCTCGCCTCTTTCTGGATAACAAAATTGATCATTGTAAGTAAATGCCCAATGGGCTAGGTAAGTCCTTCTAGTTATAGTTATTTGTCATTTAGGTAAAGCAATGAAATTTTAAAGTATGGATTTTGTATGTCTTCTAAGTAGAGAATGTGGCCTCCTTGGCTCGGTTGTTTCGTCTATGGATTTTAGTCATACGGACTTAAGGTATCTTCCTATGCCCAATGGGTAGTTCTTCTGGACCTACGGCATCTCTTTATGTAGGCTCATATGCCCAATGGGCCTAGGGTAAGTCCTTCTAGTTATAGTTATTTTAACTGCATATCGCTGTTCGGTTGTAGGGTAGTTAGGTGATACTAATTTTTCTCATCTCTCTCTTTTCCCCTTGTCGAAATTCTATAGTTCTCTAAAACATTATATCTATCATTCCTTATCTGTATTTGATGGAACACACTAATCGTTCTAGCTCAATTCTCTTAATCTATCTCTCTTCTGATTCTCCAGCCTATAGACTTCTAGTCTGGTACTCAGGTGATCAAATAAAGAACTACTTTATTATCTTTATGTATGACGACTTTATGAAGTTCTAAGTCATAACTGGAATCCGTTGATGCCAATGTCAATGTCAATGCCATATGTAGCCATATACCTGTTTGTGCCTATAGTATCACTTGGTAGTTCTGTATTATTGAGCTTTTTTCAAAACTCACGTTGTTTTTACCATTTTAGGTTAAAAGAGACTGAACATATTATAATACAACATCATATATGAGAGTTCCTTTGACCTTGCTTCTGGAGTACGATATACATGGATTTAGGGGGCATGTAGGTCACATCTTGTTATGTTATTATTTAGATTTTGAACCCCGATTTTATAAGTGTATTTTTGAAATTTGATTTGATGCTTGATTGATTCCTAAACTTATATTTTAATTCAGAATTTTTTTTATGATTTTAAATGGTTTGACAAAATTTGTTTTATCTAGAATTTTTTTATTGTGGGTCACTTTGGTGACCCAAATATGACACCTCGGATTGGATCGGGTCATCCGTATCGGTCTGGGTGTTACATTTAGTGATATTATAGCTTAGAGTTAAGTTTTTCTAGGTAGATCGACCGATCATCTGTCGTAGTGTGTCTGGTGATTACATGCTCCTAGATTATAAACGTACTCCCCAGAGTCGAAACTCTAATGAGGAATTCTCTTTCCGTGTTAAATGCTTCTAAGTATTCTATCTGTTAAGGCTCGATTTGTGCACATAAGGAATGATGTTAACATTCGTCCAGGATTTGAAAAAACCTGATGTGTAACATATGAGTTACTCGTTCGCGATCACCGACACGATTATTGATATGAATTTGAGTTTTCATGTGAATTTTTTCTAGAGACATTAATGGTGAGCTTTGTCCATTGGAAAACCGATGACAATTTATTGACTCGACCAAAATGACATGACGACATCAGAATGTGAGATATAGATCTGACGACATTAAAAGTATGTATATGGGTAAATTACCTCTGAAGAGGAAAATATTGTCTGATTTATGTTAGATCTCGAAATTGTGATAAAAGGATGTAACAACTCTTTGAGAGGGAGTTCTTAATGGATTTTTTTAGACCAAGTTAAAATTTCAACAGAATTAGAAATAATTGAAAGGAGTTAGTTAATGAATTCAAGTGAATATATGAATAGATAATCGTATCTACTCCTGAAATTGTAAAAGAAGTGTTCCACGAGAATATCTGTTACGGTATATTGGAGAAAACTGTAAATAGTATGATAAGTGCTTATCTTGGTAACTAAACACTCATATCTTGGTAACTAAACACTCAATACTGCATATGATCCATGAAATATCATATATTTTGACGTTATGGAAATTTTTTCTAAGCTCGAACAAGTAGTCTTCTTGTAAGTTCTGCACTGATGGACTGGATTAAAGAATTTCTGAAATCAATTTCATATGAATTTTTAATAAATTGAAATTCGATAAGTGTTAAACCACGTACCTCAATAATATGACTGATATGAGATTACCGGTGAAAGGTTATTCAACCAACATCCAGTTACACGCACAAGACATCCCGAAGGAAATGGTTTATCTGATAATAATGATTATGTTGGAAATATTCTGATTGGGCTTGGATAGAAAGAAAGTTATGAGTTTGAAAGGATGTATTTGTGGTCGTGGTGAAAGCTAAAATGATATGTGAAAAGAATGCATGTGGATGAGTAAGATGTTCCATACTATCCAAAAATCAAGATTTATATGGGATTGTCTAAGTGAGACTTCTGACTTGCACACTTCTTGTGCTAATATGAAAACTAAAGGCATCGGGTTCACTGTTGAGGATTAGGCATTCATCAAGTACCTTAGAAAGAGCCAGTTGAGTCCTAGTCTTAGTAGAGACCATCAGATTGTTAGATAAGATACTGATTTTCTAGAGCTGTCTCCAAAGCCTGAAGGTATTTATGAAATTCCTCTAGTTTCTATGTTGTAGCATAATAACTCTGATTCCAGTCTTGTTATTCGGATTAATGATATTGAATTGACATTTTATATATACAGCAAGGAGAATCATGTACAGAACTCTGGATTATGATAAGAGGGTTATGTGAAGCAATCATATTCTGATGGTTAAGGTTCAGTGATGTAATAGTAATTTTACAGAAGTTACGAGAGATTAAAGAATCAAAGAAGGAATAGTTTTCTGCATCTAACTGACTCGGGCAAATTTTGAGGACATTTTTTTAGGAGGGGAGAATTGTAACATCTGCAAATGGGTCTAGTAGACTTTTAAGACTTTTGGGGATTTAATTGACTTGGAATAATAAAATTTGGGACTAAATTGAATAAATTCGCAACTTGGAAGCTCAAATTTTAAGGAATTGATGACCAATATGAAGACGGAATAAAGTTTGGAGACAAAAGTGTGAACTCCCAAAAGTTCCATAGCCATGGGTATAATTTACCCATTTTTTGAGTGCTAATTATATCAAAATCATAAACGCACTTTGGGTGAAAAAATCAGATTTTCCTCCCTATTTGTCTCCCACACCATTAAACTTTAAATCTCGATATACCTCCGTCTGTCCATTCATTTTTGACACCTCCAGCACCATTATGTTCATTGCATCATTCCGAGTCCACCGATACCAACGGTATCATCATCGAAGTCACCATTAAAGGGGTGTATTGTTGGAAATCGTGAAAGGTTAGTATTCGAACTTTTAGTTTGAATTTTGAAAATCTGAGGCCACTATCGTGTTAAGGAGGTCGAAAACTATTGGCTTGCAAAGTTTGGTAGCCAACGACCGCCCACAGCCACCACACTCGCTGCACTCTCTGCCTGCCGAGAGTGGGCATTATTTTGCACAGTAAACAGTAATAGTGAACAGTGATGGTTAACTTTAACAGTGAACAGTGACAACGAGCAGTAATAGTGAACAATGATCGGCGAACAATAATTTTGATCGAGAGTTGACTTTTTTAAGAGACCCTACCTGAGGGGTTTTTGACGTCATGAGTCTAATTTTTGAAGTATGTTTTGTCAAATTCAAACTCGGTAAGCCATTTTTTAGCGTATAACTTTTTGGATAAATTCGATTATCATGTTTAAGTTCTGTTTCAGATGTAATTCTCATTTTTATGTATACGAGATATCGAGGGACGTCGAATCCAATTTCGAGAACGATCAAAGGGAGCTTGAAGGTCGATCGTTGCAGCTTGAAGTTGAGGTAACACTTTACTACCTCTTGTATACTGTACAGAACTTGATGGTTAATAGGTAATGCATGAATAAATACAGGATTGGATGTATGTTTGGTCCTGATCATGTTTAAATAATGATACTGAATACAGTATAAGGGCAACAGACTGATGAAGCCCCATATGACAAATAAGAAATTGATGACTCGTATGAATTTTTGAGTTTATTAATTAATTGATAAGTTACTTAGCCTCGAAGCTTTCAACTCTGATTAGTCTTGCTAAAATATTTAGTACCTGAAATACATGGAGGTGAAATGAAAAAAATACCCCTGATATGTAAATGATACATGGATACGCCATATATTGGAATTGACTAATAGGACTCCTTTTCAACTTGTTAAATTCTTGATAGGCTCCTACACCTAATAGGCCTAGGGTAAGTCCTTCTGGACCAAAGGTATCCCCTTAGATAGGCTCTTACGCCCAGTGGGCCTAGGGTAAGTCCTTATGGACCTAAGGTATCCCCTTGGGTAGGCTTCTACGCCCAATGAGACTAGGGTAAGTCTTTCTGGACCTATGGCATCCCTTTAGGTAGGCTCATACTCCCAATGGGCCTAGGGTAAGTCTTTCTGGTTATATTTTTTTAACTGCATATCGATGTTCGATTGGAGGGCAGTTAGGTGATACTAAATTTCCTGTCTCTCTCTTTGCCCCTGTTGAAATTCTACAGTTCTCTAAAATATTCTGTCTATTTTTCCCGATCTGTATTTGATAGAACACACTAATCGCTCTAGCTTAATTCTATTGATCTATCTCTCTTCTGATTCTCTAGCCTATTGACTTCTAGTCTAGTACTTTGGTGATCAAATAAAGAACTACTTTGTTATCTTCATGTATGATGACTTTATGAAGTTCTAATTGATAACTAGAATCAGTTGATGCCAGTGTCAATATCATGTGTAGCCATATACCTGCTTGTGCCTATAGTATCACTTGGTAGTTCTGTATTACTGAACTTTTTCCAAAGCTCACACTATTTTTACCATTGTAGGTTAAAAGAGACTGAACATATTACAGTACAACATCATATATGAGAGTTCATTCGACGTTTCTTGTGGAGTACGGTATACATGGATTTAGAGGGCATGTAGGTCACATCTTATTTTTTTTATTATTAGATTATGAACCTCGATTTTATATGTGTATTCTTGAATTCTGATTTGATGCTTGAATGATTTATGAACTTATATTTTAATTTAGAAATTTAAATGGTTTGACAAAATTTGTTTTATCTGGATTTTTTTATTGTGGGTCACTCTGATGACCCAAATGTGACCCAAAATTTGTTTTATATGGTCCATGAAATATAATGTATTTTGACGTTATGGAAATTTTGTCTAAGCTCGAACAAGGTAGTCTTCTTGTAAGTTCTGCACTGATGGACTGGATTAAAGAATTTCTGAAATCACTTTCATATGAATTTTTAATAAATTGAAATTCGATAAGTGGTAAACCACGTACCTCAATAATATGACTGATATGAGATTAACGGTGAAAGGTTATACAACCAACATCCAGTTACACACACAAGAGTGTGAAATATTCCGATAATAATGATTCTGTTGGAAATATTCTGATTGGGCTTGGATAGAAAAAAAAAGTTATGAGTTTGAAAGGATTGTATTTGTGGTCGTGGACAAAGCTTAAATTCTAAAATGATATGTGAAAAGAATGCATATGGATGAGTAAGATGTTCCATACTATCCAAAAATCAAGATTTATATGGGATTGTCTAAGACTTCTGACTTGCACACTTCTTATGCTAATATGAAAACTAAAGGCATCGGGTTCATTGTTGAGGATTAGGCATTCATCAAGTACCTCAAAAAGAGCCAGTTAAGTCCTAGTCTTAGTAGAGACCATCAGATTGTTAGATAAGATACTGATTTTCTAGAGCTGTCTCCAAAGCCTGAAGGTATTTATGAAATTCCTCTAGTTCCTATGTTGTAGAATAATAATTCTGATTCCAGTCTTGTTATTCGGATTAATGATATTGAATTGACATTTTATATATACTGCAAGGAGAATCATGTTCAGATTCTGGATTATGATAAGAGGGTTACGTGAAGCAACCATATTCCGATGGTTAAGGTTCAGTTATGTAATAGTAATTTTATAGAAGTTACCAGAGAGATTGAAGAATTGAAGAAAGAATAGTTTTTTTTGCATCTAACTGACTCGGGCAAATTTCGAGGACGAAATTTGTTTAGGAGGGAAGAATTGTAACTTCCGCAAATGGGTCTAGTAGAGTTTTAAGAATTTTTGGGGATTTAATTGATTTGGAATAATAAGTTTTGGGACTAAATTGAATGAACTCGGAACTTGGAAGCTCAATTTTTAAGGAATTGATTACCAATGTGTAGGCCGAATAAAGTTTGGAGACAAAAGTGTGAACTCCCAAAAGTTCCATGGCCATGGGTATAATTTGCCTATTTTTGTTTGAGAGCCAATTATATCAAAGTCGCACTTCGAGGGAAAAATCATATTTTTCTCCCTATTTCTCTCCCACACCTTTAAACATTAAATCTCGGCCATTCGTTTTTTACACCTCCAGCACCATCATGTTCATTGCATCGTTCCGAGTTTATCGGTACTAACGGTATCATCATCGGAGTCACCGTTGGAGGGGGTATATCGTTAGAAATCGTGAAAAGTGGGCATTGTTCTGTACAATGAACAATAATAGTGAACAGTAATGGTGAGCAGTAATAGTGAACAATGATCGGTGAATAATAATTTTGACCGAGAGTTGATTTTTTTTAGGGACCTTACACGATGGTTTTTTGACATCCTGAGTCCAATTTTGAAGTCTATTTTGCCAAATTCAAACCCGGTAAGCCATTTTTTAGTGTATGACTTTTCCAATAAATTCGATTATCGCGTTTAAGTTCTGTTTCTAATGTAATTCGCATTTTTATGTATTTGAGATATCGAGGGAAGTTGAATCCAATTTTGAGAACAATCAAAGGGAGCTTCGAAGGTCGATCGTTGTAGCTCGATGTTGAGGTAATACTTTACTACCTCTTGTATACTGTACAGAACTTGATGGTTAATAGGTAATGCATGAATAAATACATGATTGGATTTATGTTTGGTCCTAACCATTTTTAAATAATGATACTGAAAAGTTTGGTATAAGGGCAACAAACTAATGAAGACCCATATGACAAATAAGAAATCGACGAGTCCTATGAATTTTTGAGTTCATTAATTAATTGATAAGTTAGTTAGCCTCAAAGCTTTCAACTCTAATTAGTTTTACTAAAATATTTAGTACCTGAAATACATGGAGGTGAAATAATAAAAATACCCCTGATGTGTAAATGATACATGGATACCCCATATAGTGGAATTGACCTGATAGGACTCCTTTTCAACCTATTAAATTTCTAATCTGTTTGGAAAATCTCGGTAACTGGTTTCTAACCTTCAAGATTACAAAATACCTATTTTTCTTGAATTCTAAATAAACATCTGAATGGAAAAGTAGCAAAAATACCTAATATGTCAGAAATACCATCGAGCACCAAAATGACTGTAATACTCTTGTGGTTTGGCATAAGTGGATGCCTTGGTTAGTCCTGAAATTATCGATAAGGCCTAAATAATTGTAATACCCATAAGGTTTATGTAGCTTGACTCTTGTATGTTATCCATATAATATCCCAAATTTTGGCTAGTGGCTAAATGTAAATTTTGAAAGTTTTGGGGTTAAAGTAAAAACTTTGGAAAAGTTTGGGGACTAAAGTGTAAATTTCCACAACAAGTAATTTTATTCAGTATAAGAGTAAATCGGATTAAAATAGGTACCTTGATATCGGTTTTAAGAATTAAGATGCAGAAAAAGGTACCAAATTTGGATCGAATAAAATTGTTAAGCGTGCTCAGGCCAGAGAAATACAAGGATGGGTGACCTTCGAGAAGGTCCCATCAAAGTGTTTCTGATCGATATTTTGGACTCAGTAAGAATAGAGAAAATTCGGATGGATTATCGATAAAGGAATTCTAAGAGGAATTTTATTCTATGAAGATTTTTTATAAGTATCAGGAAAATAGACTAAGTTAAGAAAATTCATTCTAAGTCCTTGGAAAAGGAAGTTTTTATAGGATAGTAGATTTTATTTCCCGAATATGGAAATATATAATTTTCGGAATAAATTCAATAGCTCGGAAAAAGGTAAAATCGCAGTAGAAGTATTTTATGAATATCGGGAAAATTGGATCGAACTAGAATTTTAGAGACTAATCCGAAAGCCATGGAAAAGTCATAAAATATTATTTTATGAATATTTTATTATAATTGGTTGGATTCCAACTAGATTTAGTTGAATTTTTACAAGAATGGCAAACTAGTAAATAAAACTAGTTGGAGGATAAATTGGTCATTTGGCCCAAACAACAATTTTGAAATATTTAAAAAGTTATAAGGGCAATTTTGGAAAGAGGAAATGGGAGATTTAATCTTGGCCCTTGATTGATGATAAGATCAATCTCAACCATTGGATTAAAAGGGCAATTTAGTAATTTCACTATCTAAATGAATTTAAAATTCATTTATACAAGACATGTGGCCAAATTGGATGAAAAATAAAAGATGAAAACCATTCTTAATCTTAAAATTTCGAAATATGAGTGGGAGAAAGAAAGAAAAATTTTCCAAGTTCGATTCAAGCCCCGAAACTCGATTTTCATGTAATCTCATAAACTACAAAGTTGTTCTACTCTTCAAGCTCTATCTTTTGGTGTAAATAATTCATGAAATACATGCTTGATTTATGAGAATTTTCATGAGAAAGAAATTAGGGTTTATGGACTAAATTGGGGGTTTTGAGATTTTATGATTTCATGATGAAATTCAAGTTGAAACCAAGTTTGTATGATGTTAAAATCATGTTATTGAGTTGGGATTTAAACCCTACATATTTTAGTTTGTATGAAGATGATTAGGGTTTACTGATTCAAGTTTGATTTAGGGTTTGTGATGTTGGATAAATAATCTAGTAAGCTTGAATTTGTTATTTGGAAGCAAAACCCTAAATTAAAGGTATAGGGACCATTTTGGCAATTCTGAAAGTTAAAGGACTAATCTAATTTTTTATGATTTTGAAGTGTATTTATGTTATTATTGAAGTTGGAGATGTGAAATTGAAGTTAGAATGCAAAACCGATGTTAAATCGAGTTAGTGACAATTTGATAAATTGTCAAAGTTAAGTGACCAATTCGGAGATGAGGTTTTTGATAAGGATTAAATATGATTTTTAGTTGAAATAATAGAATTCAAGTAGTAATGTTGATTTGAGGACTAATTTGCAAAGTTAAGAAGTTTGAATCCTTATCTTTGCATTTTTAGTGACTATTTCAGAAAGAACGAAAAATTAAAGGGAATTATTTTTGAATATTTATTTGATGAAGAAAGTGATACATTAGTGGTTTGAAGCAAGTGATGGGACTAAATTGACAAGAAGAAAAATAAGAAGAAGTTAGTATAAATTAGAAGTTTATTATGGAAAGCTATGTAGAAGACTGGTTTTGGCAGTAAGTTTGAAAATTCACCATAAATTTTACAAATATTGTTAGAAGGTTAATTTTATACCGATATAAATATTTGTTCGTCTAGTTTCACCTCCAACAGACGAAAACTGATTTCAAGTCCCGAGTCAAAAGATATGAATTTTTAAGTGACGAAAGGTCAGAAAATAGAGCACCAGTCTGTTCCGAATTCGAGCATTGTAATTAACTTTGAAAATTCGTCACAAATCGTACAAGTTGAATTTGGAATATTAATTTATATGGTTGAAAAGCTTACTGAATCTAGTTTCTTTCAGTACAAACGGAATCGCATTCTAAGTTTTAGAATATTTTGTAGAAATATTTCTTTGAATGTAGTGCAATCTGTCAGAAAATGAGAATTGATGCATTTTGTATCTAAGGTTAATTAGTAAGCTTGAAAGGGGTTAATGGAAGTTCTAAATGGTCATTAAAGACCAAAAAATAGGTTATGGACAGTATAAAGAAGAAAGAAAAACTTTTGGAATTTTGTATATTTGAATGACTAGATTTGATATCATGTTTAAAGTATTGTTAGATTTGAATCTAACGAATGTTATTCGTATTTATATGATCAATGAAGTTTGATTTCGATCAAAAGAAGGGTTGAGGTATTATGAGGGAAAGCATCGAGTAGAGCTTAGTGAGGCAAGCTAATAAATGGACCAGGTGAGTGCATTTTTAGATATTATATATATATAATATGAGAAAGAAATATAATATGTCAACCTAGAATGATTTGAAAGAAAAAAGAATATGAATCATAAATTGATATATTTTGCAATAATTTTTAAATGGTTTATAATGATCTTTACAAGATATTGATGTTAAAAATCCATTTGTATGACTATTGAGATTCTTGGTGGCATGCCAATGAGGTGGAGTATAGTGATATAGTGATGTTGTGTTCTACAGCTATGACATAGTGAAACAGTGATGTTGTATAAGTGTACAACAGCTACATAGTGAAACAGTGATGTTGTGTTCTACAGTTATGACCTAGTGATACAGTGATGCTATTAAATTACAGCAGTGGTACAGTGATACAGTGTTTTATTATGTCACAACATATTAGTTGATGCCGCACATGTGCATACTCAATAGTGACTTGCATACCATGCATTCTCAATTACATTACATTGGGCTATGAAATGAATAAAAAGTAACAAGTACAAGTGATCTAAAGGAAAGTGAAAAGTGAAAGTGATACGATTCAAATGAAAATAAGAGATTTACTAGATATTTGATTTGACATGACGTTGCCTTATATATGTATATGAGATGTTGATTGTTACAAGTTACATGGCAGAGGAACGACTTCGATAAGTCATTCTATACGATTCTAAATTTTTATATGTTATATTCAGTATTTTATTTATTATGCAATTTTTATTAAAATTAAAGTGCTTTACTTTGATTTATAAGTTTTGCCTCACTAAGTTCGTACTTAGCGTGTGTTTGTTTCACACGTAGATTGAGATGGAGTATTTGAAGAGGAGTCGAGCATGCTGATCAAGCTTCAATCTGCAAAACATTAGTAAGATATTCTAGCTTATGATAATCTCTAGTGGGCATGTAATTATTTAATTGCTAGTAGAGTATGATGCATTAAATTAGACCAAAGAATAGATAAATAATCATTTTTGTTGATGAATCGTATATGGATAAAGCAAAATAAGACATTAGCATTGTAACATAATAAAGCTAAGGTAGAAAGGATAATTACTTCGCTAATAAGAATAATCGGTAATCGCATAAAGATTTTAAAGTCAAGAAAGGGCCTAAATAGCAAACCTAGTTTTCAACCTTAATTGGACTGTTGTTTTTAATAATTGCCAATTATGTTTTAAAATAATTAATCCAGGGTTGAAACTAGCTAACTGCAAATAGGTTGTGTTTTTAAGAAAACCGAGAAAGGGTTAGATTTACAAACTAAAATTTGTAAATACTTGTAAAAATAAATTTATAAGTCGAGATTTCTTTAAACAACTCTGTAACATCTTTAATGTATATTCGATTTACGAGTATACGTTAAGGGTGTTACATTTAATGGTATCAGAGCAAAGGTTTAGCCATTTCTGGATGCTAAACCAAGTTTGTATATGATTTTTATAAGTAAATACATTCCCCTAGGATATCATATTACTGATGTGCTGATTGTATGACTTGATGCTGCTCCTCATTAGTATGATATAGAACGGGACTAGAATAAGGAAAGTAGACGATGATATAATTCGTCAGTCTACGAATCTTGGAGGTTAAGAAAGGACTTATAGTGGATATGATACAGTGAAATAAGCATGAAAGTTAACTCCTGTAGAAGATCTGGGAATATAAGACCAATTTTAAGATAATTGGTTACCTATGACTAATATAGAAGTAAAATATAAATGGAAGGTTGATCTTTAGTCAAGATACTATCAGTTAAAAGCTAAAGGAAGAGAAAAGAGGAAAAGTACCACTTCGAGAGAAAATGATTTGTGCAAGTCAAAAAGGGAAAAACTTGGTTTCAGAATTATTATACCTCAAGGAATCATGAAAGAGTTGTACCAAGGGCATATTAATGGATCTTATCCTCAGAAGTGAGCAAAAGTTTATAGTATATGTATTTATATTTTGGATATTGATTGTATTATTCATGTGTCATCACACTTGAGAAAAAAAAAGAACTGCAATTAGACTTGATACATGAAGAGGTGTTAGTAGAAATACTGGTATATGGAGTTAAAGAATTAAGGAATAAGAAAAATTACATTGGTTAAGGCCCTAAGAAGAAATCACAAGGTCGAAGAAGCCACTTGAAAGTTTGAGAAGAAAATGAGGGAGTAATATATGCAATTGTTTGAAACAAGTATGTTTCGAAAATTCGAGGAAGAATTTTCTTAAGGGGGAGGAATTGTATTATCTCAAATTTTGGCTAGTGACCAAATGTAAACTTTGAAAGTTTTGGGGTTAAAGTATAAACTTTGGAAAAGTTTGGGGACTAAAGTGAAATTTCTCCAACAAGTAATTTTATTCAGTATAAGAGAAAATCGGATTAAAATAGGTATCTTGATATTGGTTTTAAGAATTAAGATGCAAAAAAGGTACCGAATTTGGATCGAATGAAATTGTTAAGCGTGCTCAGGCTAGAGAAATACAAGGATGGGTGACCTTTGGGAAGGTCCCATCAAAGTGTTTCTGATCGATATTTTGTACTCAGTAAGAGTATAGAAAATTAGTACGGATTATTAATAAAGGAATTCTAAGAGGAATTTTATTCTATAAAGATTTTCGATAAGTATCGGGAAAATAGACTAAGTTAAGAAAATTTAGTCCAAGTCCTTGGAAAAGGAAGTTTTTATAGGATAATAGAGTTTATTTCCCGAATATGGAAATATAGAATTTTTGAAATAAATTCAATAGCTCGGAAAAGGTAAAATCGCAGTAGAAGTATTTTATGAATATCGGGAAAATCGGATCGAACTGGAATTTCAGAGACTGATCTAAAAGCCATGGAAAAGTCATAAAATACTATTTTATGAATATTTTATTACAATTGGTTGGATTCCAACTAGATTTAGTTGAATTTTTACAAGAATGGCAAACTAGTAAATAAAAACTAGTTGGAGGGTAAATTGGTCATTTAACCCCAACGACAATTTTGAAATATTTAAAAAGTTATAAGGAAATTTTGGAAAGTGGAAATGGGAGATTTAATCTTGGCCCTTGATTGGTGATAAGATCAATCTCAACCATTGGATTAAAAGGGCATTTTAGTAATTTCACTATCTAAATGAGTTTAAAATTCTTTTATAAAAGAAATGTGGCCAAATTGGATGAAAAATAAAATATGAAGACCATTCTTCATCTTAAAAATTTGAAATATGAGGAGGAGAAAGAAAGAAAAATAGAGAAAAATTTTCCCGAAACTCGATTTTCGGGTAATCTCATCAACTACAAAGTTGTTCTACTCTTCAAGATCTATCTTTTGGTGTAAATAATTCATGAAATACATGCTTGATTTATGAGAATTTTCATGAGAAATAAATTAGCGTTTATGGACTAAATTGGGGGTTTTGAGATTTTATGATTTCATGATGAAATTCAAGTTGAAACCAAGTTTGTGTGATGTTAAAATCATGTTATTGAGTTGGGATTTAAACCCTACATATTTTAGTCTGTATGAAGATGATTAGGGTTTATGGATTCAAGTTTGATTTAGGGTTTGTGATGTTGGATAAATAATCTAGTAAGCTTGAATTTGTTATTTGGAAGCAAAACCCTTAATTAAAGGTATATGGACCATTTCAACAATTCTGAAAGTTAAAGGACTAATCTAAATTTTTATGATTTTGAAGTGTATTTATGTTATTATTGAAGTTGGAGATGTGAAATTGAAGTTAGAATGCAAAACCAATGTTAAATCGAGTTAGTGACCATTTTGACAAATTGTCAAAGTTAAGTGACCAATTCGGAGATGAGGTTTTGATAAGGATTAAATATGATTTTTAGTTGAAATAAAAGAATTCAAGTAGTAATGTTGATTTGAGGACTAATTTGCAAAGTTAAGAAGTTTGAATCCTTATCTTTGCATTTTTAGTGACTATTTCGGAAAGAACGAAAAATTAAAGGGAATTATTTTTGAATATTTATTTGATGAAGAAAGTGATACATTAGTGGTTTGAAGCAAGTGATGGGACTAAATTGAAAAGAAGAAAAATACGAAGAAGTTAGTATAAATTAGAAGTTTATTATGAAAAGCTGTGTAGAAGACTGGTTTTGGTAGTAAGTTTGAAAATTCACCATAAATTTTACAAAAATGTTAGAAGGTTAATTTTATACCGATATAAATATTTGTTCGTCTAGTTTCACCTCCAACAAACGGAAGCTGATTTTGAGTTCGAGTCAAAAGATATGAATTTTAAGTGACGAAAGGTCAGAAAATAGAGCACCAATCTGTTCGAATTCGAGCATTGTAATTGACTTTGAAAATTCGTCATAAATCGTACATGTTGAATTTGGGATATTAATTTATATGGTTGAAAAGCTTACTGAATTTAGTTTCTTTCAGTACAAACAGAATCGCATTCCAAGTTTTAGAATATTTTTAAAAATATTTCTTTGAATGTGTAGTGCAATCTTCGAGAAAATGAGAATTGATGCATTTTGTATCTAAGGTTAATTAGTATGCTTGAAAGGGGTTAATGGAAGTTCTAAATGGTCATTAAAGACCAAAAAATGGGTTTTGGACAGTATAAGGAAGGAAGGAAAAAAACTTTTTGAAATTTTGTATATTTGAATGACTAGATTTGATATCATGTTTAAAGTATTGTTAGATTTGAATCTAACGAATGTTATTCGTATTTATATGATCAATGAAGTTTGATTTGGATCAAAAGAAGGGTCAAGGTATTATGAGGGAAAGCATTGAGTAGAGTTTAGTGAGGCAAGCTAATAAATGGACTAGGTGAGTGCATTTTTAGATATTTTATATATATAATATGAGAAAGAAATATAATATGTCAACCTAGAATGATTTGAAAAAAAAAGAATTTGAATCATAAATTGATATATTTTACAATAATTTTTAAATGGTTTATAATGATCTTTACAAGATATTGATGTTAAAAATCCATTTGTATGATTATTGAGATTCTTGGTATAATTGGCATGCCAATGAGGTGGAGTATAGTGATATAGTGATGTTGTGTTCTACAGCTATGACATAGTGAAACAGTGATGTTGTATAAGTGTACAACAGCTACATAGTGAAACAGTGATGTTGTGTTCTACAGTTATGACCTAGTGATACAGTGATGCTATTAAATTAAATTATAGCGGTGATACAGTGTTTTATTATGTCACAACATATTTAGTTGAAGGCACATGTGCATACTCAATAGTGACTTGATACCATGCATTCTCAATTACATTACATTGGGCTATGAAATGAATAAAAAGTAACAAGTACAAGTGATCTAAAGGAAAGTGAAAAGTGAAAGTGATACGATTCAAATGAAAATAAGAGATTTACTAGATATTTGATTTGACATGACGTTGCCTTATATATGTATATGAGATGTTGATTGTTACAAGTTACATGGCAGAGGAACGACTTCGATAAGTCATTCTATACGATTCTAAATTTTATATGTTATATTCAGTATTTTATTTATTATGCAATTTTTATTAAAATTAAAGTGCTTTACTTTGATTTATAAGTTTTGCCTCACTAAGTTCGTACTTAGCGTGTGTTTGTTTCACACGTAGATTGAGATGGAGTATTTGAAGAGGAGTCGAGCATGCTGATCAAGCTTCAATCTGCAAAACATTAGTAAGATATTCTAGCTTATGATAATCTCTAGTGGGCATGTAATTATTTAATTGCTAGTAGAGTATGATGCATTAAATTAGACCAAAGAATAGATAAATAATCATTTTTGTTGATGAATCGTATATGGATAAAGCAAAATAAGACATTAGCATTGTAACATAATAAAGCTAAGGTAGAAAGGATAATTACTTCGCTAATAAGAATAATCGGTAATCGCATAAAGATTTTAAAGTCAAGAAAGGGCCTAAATAGCAAACCTAGTTTTCAACCTTAATTGGACTGTTGTTTTTAATAATTGCCAATTATGTTTTAAAATAATTAATCCAGGGTTGAAACTAGCTAACTGCAAATAGGTTGTGTTTTTAAGAAAACCGAGAAAGGGTTAGATTTACAAACTAAAATTTGTAAATACTTGTAAAAATAAATTTATAAGTCGAGATTTCTTTAAACAACTCTGTAACATCTTTAATGTATATTCGATTTACGAGTATACGTTAAGGGTGTTACATTTAATGGTATCAGAGCAAAGGTTTAGCCATTTCTGGATGCTAAACCAAGTTTGTATATGATTTTTATAAGTAAATACATTCCCCTAGGATATCATATTACTGATGTGCTGATTGTATGACTTGATGCTGCTCCTCATTAGTATGATATAGAACGGGACTAGAATAAGGAAAGTAGGCGATGATATAATTCGTCGGTCTCACGAATCTTGGAGGTTAAGAAAGGACTTATAGTGGATATGATACAGTGAAATAAGCATGAAAGTTAACTCTGTAGAAGATGCGGGAATATAAGACCAATTTTAAGATAATTGGTTACCTATGACTAATATAGAAGTAAAATATAAATGGAAGGTTGATCTTTAGTCAAGATACTATCGAGTTAAAAGCTAAAGGAAGAGAAAAGAGGAAAAGTACCACTTGAGAGAAAATGATTTGTGCAAGTCAAAAGGGAAAAACTTGGTTTCGTAATTATTATACCTCAAGGAATCATGAAAGAGTTGTACCAAGGGCATATTAATGGATCTTATCCTCAGAAGTGAGCAAAAGTTTATAGTATATGTATTTATATTTTGGATATTGATTGTATTATTCATGTGTCATCACACTTGAGAAAAAAAAAGAACTGCAATTAGACTTGATACATGAAGAGGTGTTAGTAGAAATACTGGTATATGGAGTTAAAGAATTAAGGAATAAGAAAAATTACATTGGTTAAGGCCCTAAGAAGAAATCACAAGGTCGAAGAAGCCACTTGAAAGTTTGAGAAGAAAATGAGGGAGTAATATATGCAATTGTTTGAAACAAGTATGTTTCGAAAATTCGAGGAAGAATTTTCTTAAGGGGGAGGAATTGTATTATCTCAAATTTTGGCTAGTGACCAAATGTAAACTTTGAAAGTTTTGGGGTTAAAGTATAAACTTTGGAAAAGTTTGGGGACTAAAGTGAAATTTCTCCAACAAGTAATTTTATTCAGTATAAGAGAAAATCGGATTAAAATAGGTATCTTGATATTGGTTTTAAGAATTAAGATGCAAAAAAGGTACCGAATTTGGATCGAATGAAATTGTTAAGCGTGCTCAGGCTAGAGAAATACAAGGATGGGTGACCTTTGGGAAGGTCCCATCAAAGTGTTTCTGATCGATATTTTGTACTCAGTAAGAGTATAGAAAATTAGTACGGATTATTAATAAAGGAATTCTAAGAGGAATTTTATTCTATAAAGATTTTCGATAAGTATCGGGAAAATAGACTAAGTTAAGAAAATTTAGTCCAAGTCCTTGGAAAAGGAAGTTTTTATAGGATAATAGAGTTTATTTCCCGAATATGGAAATATAGAATTTTTGAAATAAATTCAATAGCTCGGAAAAGGTAAAATCATAGTAGAAGTATTTTATGAATATCGGGAAAATCGGATCGAATCGAATTTGAGAGACTGATCTAAAAGCCATGGAAAAGTCATAAAATACTATTTTATGAATATTTTATTACAATTGGTTGGATTTCAACTAGATTTAGTTGAATTTTTTTACAAGAATGGCAAACTAGTAAATAAAAACTAGTTGGAGGGTAAATTGGTCATTTAACCCCAACGACAATTTTGAAATATTTAAAAAGTTATAAGGAAATTTTGGAAAGTGGAAATGGGAGATTTAATCTTGGCCCTTGATTGGTGATAAGATCAATCTCAACCATTGGATTAAAAGGGCATTTTAGTAATTTCACTATCTAAATGAGTTTAAAATTCTTTTATAAAAGAAATGTGGCCAAATTGGATGAAAAATAAAATATGAAGACCATTCTTCATCTTAAAAATTTGAAAAATGAGGAGGAGAGAAAGAAAGAAAAAGAGAAAAATTTTCCCGAAACTCGATTTTCGGGTAATCTCATCAACTACAAAGTTGTTCTACTCTTCAAGATCTATCTTTTGGTGTAAATAATTCATGAAATACATGCTTGATTTATGAGAATTTTCATGAGAAATAAATTAGCGTTTATGGACTAAATTGGGGGTTTTGAGATTTTATGATTTCATGATGAAATTCAAGTTGAAACCAAGTTTGTGTGATGTTAAAATCATGTTATTGAGTTGGGATTTAAACCCTACATATTTTAGTCTGTATGAAGATGATTAGGGTTTATGGATTCAAGTTTGATTTAGGGTTTGTGATGTTGGATAAATAATCTAGTAAGCTTGAATTTGTTATTTGGAAGCAAAACCCTTAATTAAAGGTATATGGACCATTTCAACAATTCTGAAAGTTAAAGGACTAATCTAAATTTTTATGATTTTGAAGTGTATTTATGTTATTATTGAAGCTGGAGATGTGAAATTGAAGTTAGAATGCAAAACCAATGTTAAATCGAGTTAGTGACCATTTTGACAAATTGTCAAAGTTAAGTGACCAATTCGGAGATGAGGTTTTTGATAAGGATTAAATATGATTTTTAGTTGAAATAAAAGAATTCAAGTAGTAATGTTGATTTGAGGACTAATTTGCAAAGTTAAGAAGTTTGAATCCTTATCTTTGCATTTTTAGTGACTATTTCGGAAAGAACGAAAAATTAAAGGGAATTATTTTTGAATATTTATTTGATGAAGAAAGTGATACATTAGTGGTTTGAAGCAAGTGATGGGACTAAATTGAAAAGAAGAAAAATACGAAGAAGTTAGTATAAATTAGAAGTTTATTATGAAAAGCTGTGTAGAAGACTGGTTTTGGTAGTAAGTTTGAAAATTCACCATAAATTCTACAAAAAATGTTAGAAGGTGAATTTTATACCGATGTAAATATTTGTTCGTCTAGTTTCACCTCCAACAAACGGAAGCTGATTTTGAGTTTCGAGTCAAAAGATATGAATCTTTAAGTGACGAAAGGTCAGAAAATAGAGCACCAATCTGTTCCGAATTCCAGCATTGTAATTGACTTTGAAAATTCGTCATAAATCGTACATGTTGAATTTGGGATATTAATTTATATGGTTGAAAAGCTTACTGAATTTACTTTCTGTCAGTACAAACAGAATCGCATTCCAAGTTTTAGAATATTTTTTAAAAATATTTCTTTGAGGGTAGTGCAATCTTTCAGAAAATGAGAATTGATGCATTTTGTATCTAAGGTTAATTAGTATGCTTGAAAGGGGTTAATGGAAGTTCTAAATGGTCATTAAAGACCAAAAATGGGTTTTGGACAGTATAAGGAAGGAAGGAAAAACTTTTGGAAATTTTGTATATTCGAATGAGTAGATTCGATAGCATGTTTAAAGTATTGTTAGATTTGAATCTAACGAATGTTATTCGTATTTATATGATCAATGAAGTTTGATTTGGATCAAAAGAAGGGTCAAGGTATTATGAGGGAAAGCATTGAGTAGAGTTTAGTGAGGCAAGCTAATAAATGGACTAGGTGAGTGCATTTTTACATATTTTATATATATAATATGAGAAAGAAATATAATATGTCAACCTGGAATGATTTGAAAGAAAAAGAATTTGAATCGTAAATTGATATATTTTACAATAATTTTTAAATGGTTTATAATGATCTTTACAAGATATTGATGTTAAAAGCCCTTTGTATGATTATTGAGATTCTTGGTATAATTGGCATGCCAATGAGGTGGAGTATAGTGATACAGTGACGTTGTGTTCTACAGCTATAACCTAGTGATACAGTGATGTTGTATAAGTGTACAACAGCTATATAGTGAAACGGTGATGTTGTGTTCTACAGTTATGACCTAGTGATACAGTGATGTTGTTAAATTATAGCAGTGGTACGTGATACAGTGATTTATTAAGGCACAACATATTAGTTGATGCCGCACATGTGCATACTACATTGGACTATGAAATGAATAAAAAGTAACAAGTACAAGTGATCTAAAGGAAAGTGGAAAGTGAAAGTGATACGATTCAAATGAAAATAAGAGATTTACTGGATTTTTTATTTGACATGACGTTGCCTTAGATATGTATATGAGATGTTGATTGTTACAGGTTACATGACAGAGGAACGACTTCGATAAGTCATTCTATACGATTCTAAATTCTTATATGTTATATTCAGTATTTTATTTATTATGCAATTTTTATTAAAATTAAAGTGCTTTACTTTGATTTATAAGTTTTGCCTCACTAAGTTCGTACTTAGCGTGTGTTTGTTTCACACATAGATTAAGATGGAGTATTTGAAGGGGAGTCGAGCATGCTGATCAAGCTTCAATCTGCAAAACATTAGTAAGATTTTCTAGCTTATGATAATCTCTAGTGGGCTGTAACTATTTAATTGCTAGTAGAGTATGATGCATTAAATTAGACTAAAGGATAGATAAATAATCATTTTTGATGATGAATCGTATATGGATAAAGCAAAATAAGACATTAGCATTGTAACAGAATAAAGCTAAGGTAGAAAGGATAATTACTTTGCTAATAAGAATAATCGATAATCTCATAAAGATTTTAAAGTCAAGAAATGGCCTAGATAGCGAACCTAGTTTTCTCCTTGAATTGGACTGTTGTTTTTAATAACTGCAAATATGTTTTAAAATAATTAATTCAAGGTTGGAACTAGCTAACTGCACATAGGTTGTGTTTTTAAGAAAACCGAGAAAGGGTTAGATTAACAAACTAAAATTTGTAAATACTTGTAAAAATAAATTTATAAGTTGAGATTTCTTTAAACGACTCCGTAACATCTTTAATGTATATTCGATTTACGAGTAAACGTTAAGGGTGTTACAAGTCACTTCTGATACTGCCACAATACTGGAAGGATACCATATGAATTCATGTTCGACCCCTCAGACAAGGACCGATGATGATTCATGAAGGTGTCATGTTCAACACTATGATACATTCAATACTAAGAATTGACTACTCGTGAGGAGTACCTGTTTGATTATTTGATAAAAACTAAATCGAGGAGATCTGTTTAGTTCACACGGGGACTAAAAGCTTGAGGAACCGTTAGAATCCCTAAATACTGCAATTTATTAATCTACCCTTCTTAGGTTGAAATTACCAAATTATCCCTAGAAGTTAATATGATCAAAATGCCTTTGTAGGCTACATGATTGAAATACTCCTGATATATCCAAAATCCTGAATTCTTGAATTCATCCTGATATATCTGTAATTCTGAATGGTCCTGATGTATCAATATTCAATGAACCCCTTTTATAAGGATCTCTTTATAAAACTGTTCAAAATCTGTGAAATACCAGTGTTTCTTTTCTATAAATATCATGTACTTATGAGTAATAAATTAGATAATCTAGTGTGTTTCATGTGCGCATGAATATTTTTGAAAGCATGATTTTAAACCAAGTCTATTTAATATTAGGCTCCTACGCCCAATGGGCTTAGGGTAAGTCGTTTTGGTTATAGTTTTTTTAATTGCATATCGGTGTTCGAGTGGAGGGTAGTTAGGTGATACTAAATTTTCCTATCTCTCTCTTTACCCCTGTTGAAATTCTACAGTTCTCTAAAACATTATGTCTATCTTTCCTGATCTGCATTTGATGGAACACACTAATCGCTCTAGCTCAATTTTCTTAATCTATCTCTCTTTTGATTCTCTAGTTTATAGACTTTTAGTCTAGTACTCAGGTGATCAAATAAATAACTACTTTGTTATGTTCATGTATGACGACTTTATGAAGTTCTAAGTCATAACTAGAATCTGTTGATGTTAGTGCCAATGTCATGTGTAGCCATATACCTGCTTGTGCCTATAGTATCACTTGGTAGGTTTGTAATACTGAGCATTTTCCAAAGCTCACGCTATCTTTACCATCGCAGGTTAAAAGAGACTGAACATATTACAGTACGACATCATATATGAGAGTTCCTTCTACGTTGCTTATGGAGTACGATATACATGGATTTAGGGGGCATGTAGGTCACATCTCGTTTTATTATTATTATTATTATTATTATTATTATTATTATTATTATTATTATTATTATTTTATTATTATTATTACATTTTGAACCTCGATTTTATAAGTGTATTCTTGAATTCTTATTTGATGCTTGATTGATTTCTGAACTTATATTTTATTTTAGAAATTTGTTTTATGATTAAATGGTTTGACAAAATTTGTTTTATGTGGATTTTTTTTTATTGTTGGTCACTATGGTGACCCAAATGTGACATCTTGGATTAGATTGGGCCATCCATATCGGTCTTCGTGTTACAAATGACCTAAGAAAATATGGGGAACAAAGATTTATGGTTTGAGTCAAGTACAAATTTTATCAATTTTGTTAATTTAAACTAGAGATCAAACGTTATATTTTATTTATTTAAAAATTTACTTTAGAAAATATAATTAATTTGAATATTTGATCAATATCCTTGAACTCAAGATTTATGAACAAATATTCGAGCTAATCAAATGTTTCCTTTTTTAGTTAAGGTTTAATTAAAAATTTTACAAAAAATATTAAAGGATTAAATGAAAAAATTAAAGTTTTATCGGATAAAAACTTTTTTCCTTTTTTGGCCCACTAAATTTCTAAGTTTTTTTTTTTTGGTCAAATTGAGCAAACTGACGGAAAAAGTAACAAATTTGTTAAGCTAATGCCAACTATTTTATCAATTTTCTATTCTTTTTACAATTTTTAAATACTTTTTACAAATTTATAATGTAATAATTTAATTATATATTTTTTGATTTTTTTCTCAAAAGGACAAAATAGATTACATCAAAACTAAAAGAAACCAAAAAAAATAGTTTAATTTATAATTATACTACAATAAGCATTAATTTTATATCCTAAAATAATTAAGAAAAAAAAGAATAAATTAAATTTAATTTAAAATGACCATTTGAAGATAATGACAAATTTTAAATTAATTAAATTTATCTAGAATAAATTCAATTGTTTGCTCTCAAAAAGTAGTTCTAAAATATTTTTAATTTTTAAAAAAAGAATAGTTATTAATTTATTTATTTTAAATTAATTAAATTGGCAGCGAAAAAAGGCTAAGATGGTGTTAAAAGAAACAAGCAAACAATAGTTTAAGAGCACATATCAAACAAAAAGATGCAAAGCAGTAACAAATAAATGAAATAAAAAAACATGCAAGAATGGAACTTAAATAAACAACCATAAAATTTTGTTTATACAACAAATTAAAAAAAATTTGTTGAATCAACCCAAAACCTAAATATTTAAGCCCGGTATCCACATAAATTCCACGGGTTGTTTTGAGGTCAAAGGTTTTATTAATAAATTACTTAGTAAGCCTGTGCAAAATTTTCTAAAGTTGGGGGTGGTTCATTCAAAGTTGTTGAAAAAATTTTGATGATGATAGCCACCAAAAAATCATAAAATAAATTAAAAAGATGGTTGGGAACTTAGTGAGTGAAGTTGGAGGGTTAATCGGCTGAAAAGTTAAGATGATGTGAGCTTGGAAATGGATGATGAGGAACAAAAAGGAAGCGGATTGAGCGGTCAACTCAATTAGCAGGTAGCATAAGATGGATAAAAAAAAGAGTACCCTACTCTTGCAAATATGATGCCAACAGTTATGATCAAGGGGTGTTGTTTTAAAAGGGTTAATTGACTCTTGTTCCTTTTACCATGAAATTCAAAAATGTTCCATTTAATTATAAAAATCATTTAGTAGTGGGTTCAATTTTATAAATATTGAAATTATCATTTCTTTTAAAGTTTAATTTAAAAATGAGAACCAATGAAAATAATACCTTGGGCAGATATTTTCGACCAAAGAGTGAGGCATTGTTTTATCAATAAGAACCAAGATTTAGAAGCAATAACAGTTGGGATATTTTCATTTTGGTATTTTAGTCCTCAAAGACTTGGTTTGTACCAAAAAAGAACCAAATGTTATAAAAGGTCATGTTATTAAAGGTTTAATTTATATTGTTTTGGGTAATTAAAATCCTATACTACCAGATTGATTTTATTTCAAGCATTTAATTTAATTTGGACAAAATTTTGTAATACTAAGAAAACGTTTTTCCACTGTGCATTAGTATAGGTCGTTGTAGTATAGTTAGGAAAACGAAAGCATGTGCAAAGAACATGCTATAAAATTTTGTCCTATTAAGATAAATTTAAACGAGTTCTTTCTATATGGAATTGTTCATCTTCCGTTTAAGCTTTAAGCATCAAGTTCTTCCTATATAGAACTCTTCATTTTTTCTGTTGATTCTTTGAGCTTTAGTTCTTCCTCTATAGAACAAACTCTTTTCTTATAGGCTAGTTTGAAGCTCGTTTATAGTTCTTCCTATGTAGAACTTTTAACTCTTCTTTTTGGAGCCTTGGAAGAGCTATGGGTGTTCTTCCTATATAGAACTTTTTTTGTTTTTCCTCGATAAATTATGTTAAGATGCAAGTTTTATTTTATTGTTTTTGTTTCTTTTATTTATTTATTTAGCCTTTAGTTAACATTTTTGAACATATAAAGAACATTTTGCTTTGAAATAAACAAACTCATTTTCTTATGAAATGAGCACGTTCATGAACATTTTAACTTGCTCCAAGAATTAAAGTTGAAAACTAGAAAACCTAAAACTAATGCCCCGATTTCTTGTTGTATCAACATGAAGAGATGTTCATTATTCACAAAAAGTTAGAGTTTAGAAGATTTTTAAAGGTTGGGTGAGTTCAAGAACTCTTGATTCTTTGCTAGGATCCACCTTTTCACAAACGAAGTGGTGGATCAAATTTTTTGTTTGGATCTACTCCTTCAATCATGAAGATGCATATCAAAAATCTTTATTGGTCCTCAAATGGTGACCCAGGTTTGATCGATCTTGACATTTTTATTTGTTTCTTCTTCTTGTTTAATTTTTTTTCTCAATCTTGAACTCTAGTGTCTTTTTGATCTTATATTTGGGTGGAAAACCATCTTTGAATAAGAGGTCCAGGGTTTTTAAATCTTTCCACTAAAAACTCGATTTAAAAAGTTTTTAAATAAATTTTGAGTTTTAATCAAAACGCGAATTTCGGGTTTTCATTTTGGCTTTTCTTTTCTTTTTCTTTTTCCTCTCTTTTTTCTTTATTTCTTTTCCTGAGATATATCCTTTTATATTTTTAATTGAAGAAATATTTTTTTCTTTCCATTCTTTCTAAAATTTCTTTTAAATTTTCTTTTCCTATTTTCTCTCTGATTTTATAAATATCCAATGGAATTTGTCGAGTTAAAAACATCTTATTCTTCTTGTTTAAATATCCTTATGGAAGGATCAAGTTAAAAGAATCTTTTCTTCATGAAAACTTGTCCTTATGAAAGGATCGAATTGAGAAATCTTTTGGTTTTGAGAAAAACATCCTTAGAAAGGAATGAATTAAGAAATTCCCGTTTTATGAAAATGTGTCCTTATGAAAGGATTAAATTAAGAATTTGGTTTTGTGAAAAAACATCCTTATGAAAGGATTAAATTAGAATTTTTTTGGAAATAAGTTCTTAAGCAAGAATATAATCAATAACTTTTTTCACGTTTTAAAGAAAATGTCCTTATGAAATGATTGAATTAAGAAATTCTTATTTTAAGAAAATCCATCCTTATGGATGGATTAAATTAACAAATTTGAGTTTTTAGAAAAACATCCTTAAGAAATGATAGAATTGAGAAACTCATTGTTTTGAGAAAAACGTCCTTAAGAAAGGATAGAATTAAGAAACTCAGGTTTTAAGAAAAAAACTTCCTTAAGAAAAGATCAAATTAAGAAAGTTAGGTTTTAAGAAAAACATCCTTATAGGATGATCAAATTGAGAAATTTGGGTTTTGAGAAAAACAACCTTAAGCAAGGAGTGAATTAAGAAATTCAATTTTAAGCAATGGACTTGCAAGCTCTATTAAGGTAAATGCAACAATGTAGACGACACGCAAGCGCGTGCTTTCTTAGTCGGTGCAAAGGTGCACAAAATTATCAAAGCCGCCTTCTCAGATTCTGCTTATCTGACTTCCTATATGAAAGCTTCATGATAATGTCACAATTAAGATGATGCATGAGCATACTTTATGACACAAAGATGCATGTGTTCATGGAATAATATTCTTAACATACAAAGAAGCATGAAATTCTTGTTAAGCTCTTCTTAAATCAGTTCATGTATCCATCCTCTGGAGTATGTATTCTTCATCTTTGGACTACAAACACTCATCGTTCTCATGCCCCAACAAAATCTACCCTAAAACCTTTGTTGTTCATTTTTTATTCAAATAGTCAAGTCAAGTGACCCCTGGTTGAAATAAAAAATCATTAATCAAATTCTTTGCCTATTTCTCTTATGTGCAAAAGATCTTGTTGTTTCATGGACAAAACTTCCCCATTATTTTAAATTTTCCACAAAAGCTCTTCATCATCTCATGTCATATATTGCCTCTTATCCTTGGGCCTTAAAGTAATACAAAGATGCCAGTCTACTTGTTCATCTCAATGCAAGAGACTTATGAGGATGAGCTGGATATAATAATTAATTTTTTTTAAAAGCATGACAAACAATTGTTAATAAAATCAAAATTAAGTCCTTTCTAGGCTATTAGGTTTCCAAGAGGAACAATTCCCTTATGCCTAATTTCTAACCTATTTGAGTGGCTCTTTAACTCATAAACTCACCGTGTCCCATCTTTCCTTCTTTTCTGATCTCAATTAGGCATTAGAAGTGTGACAATCCTTGAAGAAAGGTTAACCTTGATAGGTGGGATGTAATATGAAGACAAACTCATCTAACTCAGATATCCATGTATAATCAAAATGGTCTTTAGAAGCTTGTAATGTAGGCCATGGCTCATGGTTATGAAAGAAATGATATGTAGGCCCAAAATAAGTGTTTAAGGGTGATGAAACCAATGATCATTTCTTTTATCTGAAATCTCAATTATGTACTGTCTTATCTGGATATGCTCATATTAAATACCATGTTCTCTTTTATTTTTTTGATCACTCTAGACTGTCCATTTTTGGGCTTTCACCCTAGAGTTCATTTCCTTTCATCTAGTTTAGCTTCAGACCAATTTGCGTCTTGACACTGTATTGATGCATGCTTCCATTCAATAGCGATCAATCCTTCAAGGCTCTTTTAAATAGATATTCATTTGGATGGAGAATTCACATAGCCTTTTCTCTATCTATCTCCCCCTCTCTCTTTTTTTTATTTACAAAAGTGCACTTTTCAATTTAGTGCCTTTACTTTTGGCTTCTTCAACTTTTATGTTGGTAACTTTCAACTTAATTTGGTTGGCTCTTTAAGCAAAAACTTTTCTTTCGTCTTCTTCTTTTTTATGCTTTTCTTGCTCCAACTGAATATTGTACTCCATGCATCCATTCTCCTTTATTACCCCTTAATTCATAAGGCATTATCTTCATAGCATAATCAAAATCACATGTTACTCATTTGTCCACAAACTTTTATCTTCTTTCCCCTAGTGTGGGGGTGATCCTTGGTTTGGGTTTAATCAAAAGAAAATTACAAGGCTCAAAGGAGGACAACAATGGATATTTTCCTTATTTTCTTACTTTGTGAAGGGAAATGAAGGAATGCCAAATGTCCTCCCATACATGAATACATCGAAAAAAGCAGACTTTAGGTGGTAGATGTTTTAGGGTTATCACTTCATTCAAGGACCTTGAACAATAATGCCTGAGAGAAAAATTCACTCTATGGGATTTTCCCATTATTCCTGAACACTCTTTGTTGTCCTTCCCTTGGCCTAAATAGATCAGAGAGCTTTAACATTTGCAATACCCTCACAACATTCGATTTTCAAATTTTAAATTAAAGTCATTATTGCAAAGGGTATATACATATATGTTTCGGAAAACAAAAATTAGCCCATAATAAAGAATAAATGAAATATTAAAAAAATCAAAGAATATAAAATTCTTGCCAAATGAAATGCATATGAACGTCTATTTCATTGAAATCAGAACAAGTAAATATGCCCCAACAAAAGTGTAGCGATGTCTTTTTTCGCTAAAAGACGTGGGTTTTCGAAGGTGTTTGAAAGGTGTTTGTGACTCTTTTGAATATAAAATATTTATTCCGTGGGGTTTTTAAAGAAACCACATTAAAAAATGGAGTCGCCACCGGCCACTTAGGTAAGTCGGACACCAAAAACCAGAGATTCAAAAAAGATTGGGTTCGGGAGTCGGTTACGGATGGGGAAGGATTAGCACCCCCACACCGCCCAAAACTGGTACTTTAATAATTACCGCTTTATTAATATTGGATTTTCCGGATTAAAGTGACGATTATTTTAAAATTCGGTCATAATTGTGAATTAATTTTAAGGGTCCCATTATCCGAGAATAAACGCCCAACCACTATCACTACGCCTGATACTGGCCCTGTTTACGCTCGGATAAAAGGGCACCGCATTAACAAGTTATAAATCATATGCAATCTTAGTGGCAAAAATATAAAACATGGCAAAATATTTAAATGTAATAAATATTGACATAACAGAATACTAATCTAACATAAATGATATTCTAGACTAAAACATGCATATATACACATTATTCTAAATAATAGATAAAAATGACTTTAACAAGTCAGAATAACAATGCAGGAAAAATTACGTATATAGATAAACAAATATTTCAAAAAGACATACATGCTAGTAATAAAACATATTTCAACATATATGGAACAATATATTATAAAAGAAGACACACTAACACGTAACCTAAAAGCCAAGAAAACATACGTACAAAAATACAAGAACAATGCCGTTTACGAGTCAAATAGAACATAACATGCTTTAATACGAATAATCGGATAAAAAACATTATTATTATAAGTTTAACACACATATACATATAAACATAAAATATGAGTCATATACTAGGGACGTAAAATAATAGAATATCAACATATACGATTATAATATGAACATGAATATTTACAAAGAATACATGACTGAAATGAAAGAAAAATAAAAGTCAGTGGCAGAAATTAAAGAACAATAATATGTAATTTAGGGACTAAATTGCGAAACAAACAAAACCTAAAAGGATCAAAACTGTAATTAGACCAAGGGGCAGACCCAAAATGAAAAGTTCAAAAATGCGGGATGGTTAAGGGGGTAATTTTACCATTTAAAATCTGAATCGGTGTAATTTAGGGACTGGATTACAAGATTTTGAAATATCAGGGGACTGGGATTGTAATTATACCATGCGACAAGACAAAAACGAAAATATTGAAAACGCGGGATGGTTAAGTATGTGATTTTCCCATTTAACGAAATAATAACAATTATATAAACCCTCTTTTTAGGTCGAAATCAAATTTTTAGCCCTTTGTTTCATTTTTCTGATTTTGCAAGAACCATCTGTTCTTCATTCTCTCTCAACTATCCCATGAAACCCAGAATCCGGCGGCCGTATTCTCCGTCGCCGGCCACCGCTAACCGGCACCGGTGAACCTTCAAAACACACCAAAATAACCCCCTTTTTTATCCTCAACATGAATCTGTGGTTGGATTCAGAGGATACACCCTTATTTTCCCTAGATCTAGAAAATAAGAAGCGAAAAAAAATAATTTTTAAACCAAAACAAAACTACCAGGCGTCTTCCCCTCCCTTTAGTTCACCATATCAGGCTTGGAGAAGCCGAAAGGCTTATCACTAAGGAAGGGAAGACCCACAAACAGCGATAGTAACAAGTGTAAAAAAAACAAATAAGAGAAAGTAAAAAAAACAAATAAGAGAAAGTAACAAGTGTTTACCACTGGACTGTCTTTCGATTATCACTTGACTGGTTACAATTTTTGGGTTTTTTTTTACAAGATCTCTGTTCTCTCCATTTTTTTTACCACCCTTCTTTTTTTTCGTTACAAAAGTCCCCGTTTCATATATATCATTGTCTTTGTTTTGGTGCAAGTTGCATCTTGCTTTTTCAGATCTGAACTGACAATTTTTGCTTGTTGTCTTGGGCATGTTCTGAACACGGGGGCTGAATATCGGAGTGGTGGCGGTATGGATGTTCTGCCAGCGGCCAGACGCGTTCTTGACCGTTAGATCAGATCTGATCTAACGGTCGAGATGGCTTGAAGGACGAACGGCCTGGATGAAGCCTCGATTTGATGAGATGGCTCCAGATCTTGACACGTGGAGCTCCGCAGTCGAGGAGTCAGAACGCGTGGATCTTACGCGCGCGTGGGACATTAAAGCGTCTGCGCGTGGACCACACGCGCGCGTGGCACTCGAACGGTCCATACGTGTGGAACACGCGGCTGGCAGATATTTTTGACTTCTTGGTTGTATCGTGGCCGTTGGATCAGATCTTGATCCAACGGCCCACAGTTACCTGCACACCATAATTGTAATTAGATAAGATTTGGGTTTGGGCCAACCGGGCCTTGTAATTTGTTTGTAATTGGACTTGGACTTCATTTTTATTTGGGTTTAATATTAATTAATTTTTTTGATTTCATTTTATCAGCCCAATTATGTTAATAATAATATAATTAGTATTATAATAGCAATACACATACATACGAAAACGTATACTTATATTATACAAACATTAATTAATATAACATTCTAGCATACGTACGTATAATCATACATATAATTAACATAACATCTATATATTAATCCAAATACGCTTATACTCTAGATACATACGCGACACACATACATCATTAATACGTATCCATACATAGCTTATAATATACATGCACACCACACCTTATATACATATTAGTAACATTCATATAATATAATAAATATACATGCAATATTAATATATATTTACAAGTGAAAATGAGTGATTACAGTTGCCCCTCTTTGCTTGTTCTCATGGAATGGGAAACAAAGCAAAGATTCATAAGCACTCATTTTTATCAGACTTCCCTGTTTGTAGCTTTGGAAAAACGAGTTCTTTTGGACATCTCTGCTCTTCCTTGGCTGAATCTTCAGGCTCGTAAGTTTTTCCTATATAGAGCTTCGTCACTTTCCGATCTTGGAGCTACAGGCTCTTCCTATATAGAACCCTTCGCTCTGAAACCCCGAGTTATGAGTCCTTCCTTTCACTTCGAGACAGTAAAGCTTGGAGTCCTTCCTATATAGAACTCTTCGCCTTCTACGCTGGTTTCTCCTATATAAAACCTTTTGCGCCGCTGATGGATTCTTCCGACTGGGAGTTCCTCCTATATAGAACTGCTAGTCTTCAAATCCTGGAGCCGTCAGTCCTTCCTATATAGAACTTTTGGCGTCTGAAATCTCAAAGCTACAGGTTCTTCCTATATAGAACCTTTCATTCTAAGATAGTGAAGATTGGAGCCTTTCCTAGATAAGACTCTTCGCTTTCGATACAAAAGGTTTCCTATATAACCTTGTGTCATAGGTGAATTCCTTCGACTGAGAGTTCTTTTTGAGATTTTGGATTTAGGGTTCTCCCTCTATGGAACCTTTCACTGGGGCTTGAAAATGCAGGTTTTTTTTTACGAGGCTGTTGCCATTTTTGGACCTACGCTACTAAGACTGCCGCATCATGCCCGAAGGACTTACTGATGGCCCGAAGGACTTATCATCATGCTTGAAAGACTTACTGATAGCCCGAAGGACTTAACATCGTGCCCGAAGGACTTATCAATGACCCGAAGGATTTAACATCTGGATATGACGCCGACATGGCTGTTGTTCTATGGGGACTCACGCTGATTGCTGCCACATCATGCTCGAAGGACTTACTGATGACCCGAAGGATTAAAGACCACGCTCGAAAGACTTACTGATGGCCCGAAGGACTTAACATCGTGCCCGAAGGACTTATCGATGACCCGAAGGATTTAACATCTGGATTTGACGCCGACATGGCTGTAGTTCTATGGGGACTCACGTTGATATGCTGCCACATCATGCCCGAAGGACTTACTGATGACCCGAAGGATTTAACACCACGCTCGAAAGACTTACTGATAGCCCGAAGGACTTAACATCGTGCCCGAAAGACTTATCGATGACCCGAAGGATTTAACATCTGGATCTGACGCCGACATGGCTGTTGTTCTATGGGGACTCACGCTGATATGCTGCCACATCATGCCCGAAGGACTTACTAATGACCCAAAGGATTTAACACCACGCTCGAAAGACTTACTGATGGCCCGAAGGACTTAACATCGTGCCCGAAGGACTTATCGATGACACGAAGGATTTAACATCTAGATCTGACGCCGACATGGCTGTTGTTCTATGGGGATTCACGCTGATATGCTGCCACATCATGCCCGAAGGACTTACTAATGACCCGAAGGATTTAACACCATGCTCGAAAGACTTACTGATGGCCCGAAGGACTTAACATCGTGCCCGAAGGACTTATCGATGACCCGAAGGATTTAACATCTGGATCTGACGCCGACATGGTTGTTGTTCTATGGGGACTCACGCTGATATGCTGCCACATCATGCCTGAAGGACTTACTGATGACCCGAAGGATTTAACACCACGCTCGAAAGACTTACTGATGGCCCGAAGGACTTAACATCGTGCCCGAATGACTTATCGATGACCCGAAGGATTTAACATCTGGATCTGACGCCTACATGGCTGTTGTTCTATGGGGACTCACGCTGATATGCTGCCACATCATGCCCGAAGGACTTACTAATGACCCGAAGGATTTAACACCACGCTCGAAAGACTTACTGATTGCCCAAAGGACTTAACTTCGTGCCCGAAGGACTTATCGATGACCTGAAGGATTTAACATCTGGATCTGACGTCGACATGGCTGTGGTTCTTTCGGGACTTTGGTAAATTCTTCGATAATTCTTCAAATACCTGTTTAGGAACAAGCAAAATTGACATGCCCCTATCTATATGATGCATGTAATGTTGTGCTTTCTTTCTCCTTTTTTTCTTTTTTCTTTGTTAATCTTATGTCCTGAAAAGTTATTCTTCTGATTTCTCTATTTCCTTTCTTCTTCGGGGTCTCTGTCTGCTTCACCAACAAACATCATATCATGCGTGTGCAGAGATTCTTACTATTCTTTCTGTTCTGCATTGCCCCATTCGTTCGTGCTCGGCTATCTTCCAGTTCTTTTGACCCAATATTCGGAGTATTTGCTAATTTCATCCTTGGGGTGAGCGAAATGCTTATTAACCTCAATCTTCTTGTTGCCTCTTGACGGACACCATTCATCGATCTCTGTGTTTTAATTCTTTGGAGACTCACTGTTTATTTTTTTTTACCATCCCCTCACTTTGTAAGCTCATTCTTGTCA
This sequence comes from Hibiscus mutabilis, assembly GCA_019671005.1. NCBI lineage: Eukaryota > Viridiplantae > Streptophyta > Magnoliopsida > Malvales > Malvaceae > Hibiscus > Hibiscus mutabilis. The sequence continues at coordinate 25,685,629 of CM033713.1, forward strand.
TGTTTCGTCCTTCATTTTCTGAACCAAACAAGGCATCGTGGCTGGAATTCACTTCTTGTTCTTGAGCTGTCTGACACCTATACCTCTGTTATCATCTTCATTCTATGCATTGTGATGTCATCTGGTTAGGGGCTTCAATAGTATCCGCCTCCTTGTGTTCTGGATCTTACCCCTGAAGTAATACATGGAATTTTTTGTTGCTTTAACTTGTCAATTTGCTGATTGGTGTTCCACTGAAGGGTATCATTTAGATTAACATACAGGATTTTGAAAACACAGCATAGGAGCTCTGGATATCATGTGCAAGAGTGGCTTAGATTCAACCACTTGGTAATTCAAAGATGTGAAGTCTTCCCTGGTGACTCGGTTCATCCTCATGATTACCGCGTTGCTGCAGAGTACTACTCTTTCTCAATTCTCATTATCTACTCAGCCCCCAAAAGGGTAGGCTTGTATAACCACTTGAGCGCAGAAATATTACTCTAGGAATAGAGTTCTGGGTGGTGCGAGTCTTAATTTTTCCCATGATATCGCCTATTTTCTTTCTTTTCTTTTTTCTTCTTTTTTTTCTTCTTTTTTGTTTTATCATTATTTGAGGAAATCAATTCGTCACAGTCCTTTGTCTTGAGGACAACGATGGAGCAAACAACACTGCCCCAAGTTACTCGGCATAGTCACGATTTGAAAATATTACCATCACTCATGAAGCTAAGGTTTCTTGAATTGGATGATATATCTCCACCTTATCGCTTCAGCGGAGTGCCCCAAAATTTCCATACTTTTATCCAAACAAGCCTATTACCAGGTTTCGAACATAGGAGTACTTTTTATTATTATTTTCTTCTTCTTTATTTTCATTTCTTTTTCTTTCTTTTCTTTTTCTCTTCCTTTTTTGTTTTGTTTCTTCTTTACTACCTAGAAGATTATGCCTAGAGTTTCAATTTCAAGCAACTCTACATGGTTGATATTTAAAGCTTTTTCGTCCTTGAATATCATCGAAAGAGTAATAATCTCGCTTTGCTGACCAGAGTCCGGTGGGGAAGATCACACATCATCGTTGTCACGACATCTATCTAATGTCACATCTTGCAATTGATATCCAGTGTCCTACAATGGCGAGAAAATATCTATGTGCTTTCAAAAACATTATATGTTAAGCGAAATGTGTTCTTTATTGAAAATAAAAATCAACAAACATGCCCCATCACAAAAGATCTTTGCCACATGGGGGCCACATAGAGTTGATCCCTTGTATTACTTCAGGAAGGTATTTTAATGTAGAGACATCTATGGCTTCTTCAGCACTATGTAGATTTGCTTCTCATCCTTGGTCTTCCACTGCTTGATCAGCTCTTGTGTCAGGGTTCCATCATTGACCAGCTTCTTGATTTCCTCCAGTAAAGGTCTACATTTTCTGGTGGGATGCCCCGGTGCCCCCATATGGAATTCGCATGTGCTACTCGAGTCAAAACTATGGGCATACAGATCAGGTGCACTCTTCATCGGCCTAGGAACAAGATAGTGACCCTCTACCAGATGAGGCCAAATGTCTGAGATAGATATTCCAAACACTTCCAAATTTGCGCTCGTCCGAGGAATTTTCCTTGATGACCCCGATTTGTCAGTCTGTCTCCTTCTTTTACGGCCACGCGAACCCTGGAGATGACATTCATTTACGTCTCCATCCTTATCTATCTTATCTTCGATTCGGTCCTTAGACTTATACCCCAATTTTCCTTCTTTGACTGCATATTCTATCCTCTCTCTAATCGTCATGAAATCTTCGAATCTGTTTCTCGATTTCTCCAACATCACATCGAAGAAGGGAGAGGGAAGCGTTGCATGGAACAAGCGAGTCAACTCTTCTTCTGCTATAGGAGGCTGGACTTGGGTCGCCAGACATCGCCACCTTAATGCATATTCCCTGAAGCTTTCACTTGGTCTCATTTTCTCATTCTGAAGAAACTGTCGACAGGGTGCTAAATCTAAAGCATATTTGTATTGATCCAAAAAGACATTAGCGAGGTCACCCCATGACCTAACTTGGTTTCTGTTCAAACGGTTATACCACACTACTGCTGGTCCCGTCAGGCTCTCATGGAAATGGTGGATCAACAATTCTTCGTTCTTCATGTATCCTTCCATTTTTCTACAAAACATGGTTAAGTGAATCTTCGGGCAGCTGGTTCCGTCATACTGCGCAAATCTGGGAACCTTGAAATCTGGAGGAATGACCAAATCAGGGACTAGGCAGAGTTCCCTCGTATTGAAAACATTTATCTTCTCTTTCTTCTTAAACTCTTTCTCGATTTTTTCTTCTAACTGGTCAAGCCTCGACTCTTCAATTCGTTCCATTTTCCGATTAATTCTGCCATCGAACTCCATGTATTAAATGATGAAGTGCCATGCGATGATAAAACAATGCAAAGAACGTGATGCAAATGCAATGCATGAATGCAATAAAGCATTGATTTCGCAAATGATTTGTCCCTATAGGACATCTTTCATTCAGACCAAGAGGTTTCATTACATCCGGTATTAGGGTTTTACAGATAGCGGTGAGCCCTGGCACCTAATGTCTTGACCTCATTCAATAGTCCCGTCAGTTTTCCTTCGCGGTCCAATGCCGGATCCATATTCTGGCTTATTGGTGCTGCTGCATCGGCTAAATCTGCTACCTGTTGAGCTACTTGTCGGGCTTGAGTCGTAACCATCTTCATGTCCCGGTCTTTCTCTCGTATTGTTTGCTCAGCCTTTTGTAGCTTAATGGTCATTGCCCCAGCACGGATCTCACTGGTATGTAAAGCAGTCTCGAGCCTCACTATCTGTTCTTTGACTGCTGCATTTTCCATTTGGAAGACTTGTGATTCATTCCTTTCCTGGTGCAGACTTGATTTCAGAATATCTTCCATGGCCAGACTGCTTTCCAACTCATCTTGGAGAATGTCGCGTTGGCCCTCAGCTTCTTCCAGCTTCTGTGATAATGATCTGACTTTTTTCTTACTATTCTTGCATTTCTGCTTCCAGCGTTCTGAATCGTTCCTCAGCTGAATCATACCATTGACCCACTCTTCCGCGGTGTCACCCAGACCGAAATTCTTGAATTCAAAGTGCAGCTTCTGGTACTCGTCTTGTACATTCTTTGATTTCATGCTAAGATTGTGCCTCTCATGCTCGAGCTAGTCGCGCTTGTGTGCAAATTCACCTTCTGAGCCGCTTTTATTCTTGACTCCTAATTTTATCCCGCTTGAGTGACCCACTTCTGTGTTATCCGAACCTTGGGCTGGGTATTGACCTTCCTTCGACTTTGCCCCTCGGGCAACGGCTGGCTGGCTGAAGAATCAGGGTTGTCCGTCTTCGAAATCAAAAATTCCTATTCTGATAAGATCTCGAACTCTGTCCTTCAGGGCCCTACAATTTTTAGTGTGATGACTCGAATCGCCTATGTGGTAGCTGCACCAGACATGACTGTTGTAATCTTTCGGATAATGAGGTTTTCTTGGTACATACTTCATTGGTATGATAAGGTTCCTTTTGACAAGCAATGGAAGTAACTCAGTGTATCTCATGGGTATTGGATAATGTCTTCCGATGTCAATAGATTCTCGAACTTCCCCTGTTTTTGCCTCTATTCACTGGGTATCTTCCCCAGATATGTTACTTGTCTACTTCTTGAGATTGATCACAAAGGGATTCGATTTGTCATATTTAACGATGTTGTCTGTTTTGACATTCTGACCATTCTGTTCCACATTCTGCTCCCCGACCGAATCTTTTCTGAGTTCGACATGCTGCTTGCCTTTCATCATGGCATTCATCCGGTCCATCATCTCGGACATCTGCTTCTTTAGTTCTTGTATTTCATCTTGTTTATCACTAAGATTGACACTGCTTACCGAATCTGTTCTGGTGTCCTTGAATGGTTCTTCTTCGGCTGTCCCCGGTCTAGTCTCGGGATGGAGTTTTGGGATTGGACCCCCTTCCTTCAGGTCAAAGAACCTTTGGTCCATCATGAACAATATTCTATTATGGGAGAAATCACTCGGGAATCAATGCCCATACTGGAATGTGAATGCAACGGTATGCAAAAACAAAGCAAAAAGAAAACAAGTCAGTACCGGATAAAAATGATAAGTACATAATAAAAGGGCAAATTAAATGCGATAAGCAAATAAGGCAATCCTATTTACATTCCATCTAAGACACCTAGGTTATCCGCATGGTTCTAACAGGGTGGGTTTCTACGTGTTCTCTATATGCAGTTTTGGTTCTAGGAGGTACCCGAATTGTCCTCACTGTCCTCTACTAAGAGTAGCAAGGCCCCCGATCATCACCCATTATAGGCTCCTTTCAACCGAGTCTAATTCAGGGGGACCCATTCGCTTATGCCCGTACGAAGGAACAATATCCTTACGAAAGCATAAGGTACTCGAGCCCCAAAGGTACTTGCTAGGCCCATACGGGAGAACGATATCTCCACGAAAGCATTAGCGTTTTCCCCCCACTTAAAAAGACGGGTTTATATGCCATATTTTAAATGCGTTAAAATAAACGCGTAATTATGACCGAATGTTAATTTAATAGTCACTTTAATCCGGAATTTCCAATATTAGTAAAGCGGTAATTATTTTAAAAGCTTGACTCTCATTTGTTTTTTTTCGAAAAAACAAAAAATGTCCCCAGCGGAGTCGCCATCTGTAGCGATGTCTTTTTTCGCTAAAAAACGTGGGTTTTCGAAGGTGTTTGAAAGGTGTTTGTGACTCTTTTGAATATAAAATATTTATTCCGTGGGGTTTTAAAGAAACCGCATTAAAAAATGGAGTCGCCACCGGCCACTTAGGTAGGCCGGACACCATAAAACCAGAGATTCAAAAAAGATTGGGTTCGGGAGTCGGTTACGGATGGGGAAGGATTAGCACCCCCACACCGCCCAAAACTGGTACTTTAATAATTACCGCTTTATTAATATTGGATTTTCCGGATTAAAGTGACGATTATTTTAAAATTCGGTCATAATTGCGAATTAATTTTAAGGGTCCCATTATCCGAGAATAAATTCCCAACCACTATCACTACGCCTGATACTGGCCCCGTTTACGCTCGGATAAAAGGGCACCGCATTAACAAGTTATAAATCATATGCAATCTTAGTGGCAAAAATATAAAACATGGCAAAATATTTAAATGTAATAAATATTGACATAACAGAATACTAATCTAACATAAATGATATTCTAGACTAAAACATGCATATATACACATTATTCTAAATAATAGATAAAAACGACTTTAACAAGTCAGAATAACAATGCAGGAAAAATTACGTATATAGATAAACAAATATTTCAAAAAGACATACATGCTAGTAATAAAACATATTTCAACATATATGGAACAATATATTATAAAAGAAGACACACTAACACGTAACCTAAAAGCCAAGAAAACATACGTACAAAAATACAAGAACAATGTCATTTACGAGTCAAATAGAACATAACATGCTTTAATACGAATAATCGGATAAAAAACATGATTATTATAAGTTTAACACACATATACATATAAACATAAAATATGAGTCATATACTAGGGACGTAAAATAATAGAATATCAACATATACGATTATAATATGAACATGAATATTTACAAAGAATACATGACTGAAATGAAAGAAAAATAAAAGTCAGTGGCAGAAATTAAAGAACAATAATATGTAATTTAGGGACGAAATTGCGAAACAAACAAAACCTAAAAGGATCAAAACTGTAATTAGACCAAGGGGCAGACCCAAAATGAAAAGTTCAAAAACGCGGGATGGTTAAGGGGGTAATTTTACCATTTAAAATCTGAATCGGTGTAATTTAGGGACTGGATTACAAGATTTTGAAATATCAGGGGGACTGAGATTGTAATTATACCATGCGGCAAGACAAAAACGAAAATATTGAAAACGCGGGATGGTTAAGTATGTGATTTTCCCATTTAACGAAATAATAACAATTATATAAACCCTCTTTTTAGGCCGAAATCAAATTTTTAGCCCTTTGTTTCATTTTTCTGATTTTGCAAGAACCATCTGTTCTTCATTCTCTCTCAACTATCCCATGAAACCCAGAATCCGGAGGCCGGCCGCCGTATTCTCCGTCGCCGGCCGCCGCTAACCGGCGCCGGTGAACCTCCAAAACACACCAAAATAACCCCCCTTTTATCCTCAACATGAATCCGTGGTTGGATTCAGAGGATACACCCTTATTTGCCCTAGATCTAGAAAATACGAAGCGAAAAAAAATATTTTTTAAACCAAAACAAAACTACCAGGGGTCTTCCCCTCCCTTTAGTTCACCATATCAGGCTTGGAGAAGCCGAAAGGCTTATCACTAAGGAAGGGAAGACCCACAAACAGTGATGGTAAGACGACTCTCTTCTTTTTGTTTCTGTTTTCTTCTTTCGTATATGCATGTAAAAAAAAACAAATAAAAGAAAGTAACAAGTGTTTACCACTGGACTGTCTTTCGATTATCACTTGACTGGTTACAATTTTTGGGTTTTTTTTTTACAAGATCTCTGTTCTCTCCCTTTTTTTTACCACCCTTCTTTTTTTCGTTACAAAAGTCCCCGTTTTGATATATATCATTGTCTTTGTTTTGGTGCAAGTTGCATCTTTCTTTTTCAGATCTGAACTGACAATTTTTGCTTGTTGTCTTGGGCATGTTCTGAACACGGGGGCTGAATATCGGCGTGGTGGCGGTATGGATGTTCTACCAGCGGCCAGACGCGTTCTCGGCCGTTAGATCAGATCAGATCTAACGGTCGAGATGGCTTGAAGGACGAACGGCTTGGATGAAGCCTTGATTTGATGAGACGGCTCCAGATCTTGACACGTGGAGCTCCGCAGTCGAGGAGTCAGAACGCGTGGATCTTACGCGCGCGTGGGACATAAAAGCGTCCGCGCGTGGACCACACGCGCGCGTGGCACTCGAACGGTCCATACGTGTGGAACACGCGGCTGGCAGATATTTTTGACTTCTTGGTTGTATCGTGGCCGTTGGATCAGATCTTGATCCAACGGCCCACAGTTACCTGCACACCATAATTGTAATTAGATAAGATTTGGGTTTGGGCCAACCGGGCCTTGTAATTTGTTTGTAATTGGACTTGGACTTCATTTTTATTTGGGTTTAATATTAATTAATTTTTTTTGATTTCATTTTATCAGCCCAATTATGTTAATAATAATATAATTAGTATTATAATAGCAATACACATACATACGAAAACGTATACTTATATTATACAAACATTAATTAATATAACATTCTAGCATACGTACGTATAATCATACATATAATTAACATAACATCTATATATTAATCCAAATACGCTTATACTCTAGATACATACGCGACACACATACATCATTAATACGTATACATACATAGCTTATAATATACATGCACACCACACCTTATATACATATTAGTAACATTCATATAATATAATAAATATACATGCAATATTAATATATATTTACAAGTGAAAATGAGTGATTACAAAAAGCTCATCATTTTGTTTTTTTTTTGTTTTTTTTCTCATTTCTTTTATTTCTTTCTCTCTCTTTTTTTTGCATAAACATGGACAAAATAGACTCTTCTCACTCCAAGACTCCAACCAGTCTAAAAAAATAGCTACTCATTCAAAATTTAGTCTTTATCGATATCTTTGATCCCAAACAAAGCAGTGATGTGAGATTGAGCAATTTGATTCTTCATATTTTGTTCAATCCTATCTAAGCGATCTTCAATGTCTTTTTGCCTTTTCTCCATTTTGGTCCTTCTATCATCCATCATTCTATTTTGTGAACGGGTGCCGTAGTAGGGCAGAATGAATGTAAATTGAGATTACACTTTCTGTAATGATGCTTCCCGTAATTAATTTTAATAATGTATGCAATGTATTGTATGTATGACAATGAGATAATTTAAAGGCAAGCAAATAATACATAAAACACAAGGATGAATGCAAAGAAGTTTTGATCGACAAACATCCTCATTAAACAACTTTCCATAACAGAGATCAAGCCCTATTACAACAAGAAAAGAAAAACTGCCACATAGGGCACAACTAATACCTAGGTTAGCCTTTGCTCATTTCTGGTCAATCTTGAACTTTGGTATTCTACAACACGTTATTATAGACTCTTTCACCCATTACGAAATCCTTCACCTTTGGACTATTCTCAGCAATGCTTTATTATGAAACAACCATGAATATGCACAAAAATAATCAACGAACAAAACAAGAAAGAAAAGAAAATGATTTATTAATAGATATAATGAATAATGAATATAAAGCAAATAAATGACACACCAAAGCAGATTAACAACAAAGGCCTAACAACATGCATTCTAGTTGCTATGGTTATCCGTATGGCTCTAATGGGGTGGGCGTCTTAAATTCTCACGCGTGTGGGTTTGGTTCCAGACAAGGGTTCCCAAACCTATCTTATTACCTATTAAGGTAACAAGAACCCTAATTCTGACAAGCTTGCAAATTAGATTCAGATAGAGGGAAATCACGACCTAGTGACGGGGAGGGCTGCTCACATGTCAAAAGATGTGGATTTCGGAAGTGAATTACCGACTCGTGAAGGGCTGCTCATGTGAGTATATGACGTTTCACTCCCACTCAAGGGACAAAGCTTGGGTAGAAAGCTCGATGATCATGATGCAACACATGTCGGTGATTCCTTATATATTAAGCGAACAATTAATGCAAAACCACCAATTATCAAATCCCCCTTAATCAAAGTATTATCTTCAAGAAAAAAATTAATTAAAGTCAACTTAAATTTCAAAATTTCTATCGAATACGCAACGTATGATTTTTTGTTTAACTCTCAAAAAATAGTCCCCAGCAGAATCACCATGCTGTAGCGACTAATTTTAAATCGATATGAGGTATCCCACGTTTTAAAAATTGAATTTTGGGGGATTTCTCTTAAAAATCATATTTTTCAATTAAACTTGGAATCGCCACTGGTCACTTGGTTAAGGTAGACCGGACACCATAAAACCAGAGTTTCTTTTAAAAATGGGTTCGGGAGTTGGTTACGTGTGGGGAAGGATTACCACCGCTACAACGCCCGAAATTGATACCAAATCATAGTTGTTTTATCGATGGAAATTATTGACATTTAAATTGAATTTAATTAAATGTTCTCAATTGAATATATGTTTTAATTAAGTGGGCTTAAACATTTGATAGGCTTGAATTAATTAATCATTTAATTAATAAGGGTGACTATACGTTCAAACCATAGATTAAACCGACATTGAATAAGACAGACTGTCGTGTTAATTTATGGTTCGAGTCATGTACATCACCTTTATGCATGATGCAAACAATTAAGTATGATGTTATGACTTGTCAAGATTATATTTATTTTAAAATTCACCTTTAGACAATGTAAATTAATTTGAATATTTGGTCAATATCTATTAAGTCAAGATACTACAACACAAATATTCGAGTTAATAAATACCTCTTTTTTATAGTTAAGATCAATTAATTGTCAAAATATCCAATGAAATACTAAAGGATTAAATAAATGATAATTAAATACATGTCACATAAAAGCATTAAGATAAACACACAAATGGCCCACTAAAGTTCTAACCTAAAAGGCCCAAATTATGGGAAATGTAATTAGTGATCTATTATTATCTAAAATGTTCTAATATTAATCCTAATCCATTAAAACCTAGAAATATAAGAAAACCTAATATTTTATGGAATTATCTTGAATCATAATAATTAATTTGATTAATTTTAATATATCATCCCATTGAGACAAGGATACTGTTTAAAAGAAATTAATTAAATAGTTAAGATTTTTAATTATACTACAATAAATATTAATTTTATATTCGGATATAATTAATAAAAAAATAATTAATTTAATTAATTTAAAATATGCCCCATTAAGCCAAGGATAAATTTTAATTTAATTAAATTTCTTCAAGCCTTAAATTCTAGCTAGGGTTTCAACTAATCTAAAAAGGAACCTAAATTCATTTTAATTAATCTGAACACACACCCATTAAGCCAAGGGCATGTTTTAAATTAATTAAAAGGAAATCTAACAGGCTAAGACTACCCTAAAAAGAAGCAAGGAAACAATGAATTAAACCACATATCAAACAGAAAGACACAAACACTAAAAAATAAATGAAATGAAATAACATGCAAGAATGAAACTTAAATAAACAAAAAGGATTACCAATAAACTCATCAACATTTCATTAAACCATAAGAATGGATTTCACAACAAATGAAAAAAAAAGGAAGAATATACCCAAAACCCAAATATTTATGCTCGATCCACTAAATCCCACGGGTTGTTATTGGGGTCTCGGTGGAGAGAATGGAAGCTTAAGGGGACTGTGGGTTCCTAAGTTTATATATATGGTGATGAATGGTATTTTTGGTTTTTCCCCTTAAAAATGAGAACCAATGAAAATCAAGACCTTGGGCGCAAAGTATTTTTCAACCAATAGGAGTGAGGCACTGGTCTATCCAATAAGAACCGAGCTTTAGTGAGCAAGGAGTTGAGATATTTTCATTTTGGTATTTTAGTCCTCATGTAAGAACCAAATGTTACGGGACATGTAATTTTGGGCTTAGGGTATAAGGTTTTGAGTATTGAAAGGGGTAATGTGGATTGATTTTATTTTGAGCATTTAATTTAACCTGGACAAAATTGAGTGTCTAGAACTTGTAAAACAAAATTTAAACTGAAATCGTTAGCCAAACATGTTACATTTTAGGTTTCACATAATAAGCTCGATACTTTATATGCAAACGTTCGATGCTCATCCTATTACTGAGCAAACTTTATATGTGATTATGTAATGTTGCAAAGTTTAAAAACTCTACTAGAAGTATAGAAACAATCCGAATTTGATTTAAACCTTCCAAGCATTTTTAGGTTGATATACAAAGTTTCGGAACCTTAATAAAAGTACCAGAACATTGTACTGCCTTATGCTAAAACTAAAATGACGTATCTGATGATGACGTATCAAAACGGGTGACAATGAAGAGATGCTTTCTTATTGGGACCATGCGTCTTTTGAAATTCGGTACTAGTATAAGTACAGTTAAACTAAAAATGTGAGAAAAATGGTACTATTTTAGGTTGGTATTTAAAGAGTTCTGAACCAAGTACACGTTGTTTCGATACTTCCAAACGAAACGACAGCTTATTGGTTGATAATTGTCTTAATGAGAAATATTTATATGGACCTAAATCACCACGTCATCTATGGATGGTCCCCATCCACTAAAAATTAGCCAACTAATATTTGTTTCCCATGTCATTTTTCCATTATCGGAAAAAATAAGAAATACTTGGCTGATTTTTCGTGGATGTGACTAGGGATTACGTGGTCAGTCTAGACCATATAATAATTTTTCCTAATCAATAACGGGTTGACATATGAACTACCACGACATTGTAAATCCATAATGAGTAGATGAATCAACATGTTCTTCCCTATAAATACCCCCACTTTGTGTTGTAAATATTCATTCTCATCTTTGTCTTATTTTTTCATCTGCTTTGTGAGATCAACATGGATACGCTTGCATATATTTGAAGGGAGTTCCTTCCTACTGCCTTGGAGAATATGCAAGTAGCCCCTTATCTGCTTTCTGGTAAACATCCCTCTGCTAGTTAGGTATACTTGTTACATTCTTGGTTTGAAGTGATAAGTTCGATACTTTGTGCAAACGTTCGAAACTCGTCATATTACTGAGATGTGGTTTTAAATAGTTTTGAAACAATTGATGCAGATTTCGATATTTGTAAAGCAAAACTAAAACATAAATCATTTGGGAACATGTAATATTTTAGGTTTCACCTGATAATTTCGAGGCTGTATATGCAAACGTGATATTCTTGGCTCTTTGGACAAAATTACCCTTCAAGTAATTAGTTTTCTTAATTCGGATCCTAAGTCGCATATCTATATGCCGTAATTTTATTAAATTATTTCATGTAATATGTTTTTAATATTTAAATAGTTTACACATATTTAAAAAGAATTTTAATATTTAAATAAGAGAAAAAAATCATGGCTCTATAAAATTCTATTAAATTTTGGTAACAAAATAAAATAGACACATAGCATATTACAAGGAAAACCTTTGAGTTTATTTCATAGTAAATTTATTATTCATTTTATTATTTCAATCGTGCTTTAAAATTTGAGGAGTATATTCGTAATATGGTAAGTATAATGATAAGAATCTTCAAACAAATATTTTTAAATTAATATTTAAAGTTAAACTTGTTAAAAATAATATATATCACAAGGACAATATACTCAAATTTACCTAAGAGTAATCTTATATTCCCTCAACCAAACATGTAATCTTACATTCCTACGAAATAAACCAGACAATGTAATCTTACATTTCGTTAACAAAACACACCCCTAAAACATTTTAGATAATACTATTAAAAACACTTCTTATAATTAAAGAAAAGATTTCAAAATCATGAGACCAAGGTTCGGTACTAGTAGAATTAAAGATCAACTAAAAATGTAAGAACACGTAGTTATATTATAGGTTTCGGGCGGGATACCCTACAGAAACTATGGATGCGGGTTTCTTTACATCTAAAGGAAACTTAAACGAATAACCTCCTTGTTTATATTATTTAGGGAAAACGGTTAAATTCCAGCGTAAATCAACAGCTTTGCCAGTCCGATTTGCAAATGTAGGCTCCCGATGTAGATTCAAACACCATCTAGAATATTTAGCCTTGGTCTCATGATTTTCCAATCTTCGAGACTCCGTTCTGCATTCGTAGCCTCCCGATGTAGTTCTAAACAACAACAAACAATAATATTTGGAAAATCTTGAGTACAAGGTTTTCCAAATACTCTATATGTTGTTGTTCACCCCCACAAATGGCTAATCATAGTGTAACACCCCAAAAATACCCCTAATTTTGAAACCTTAAATTTGAAATCCTTAAATTTAAAACCCTAATTTGAATTTGGGAATTTGAGGATCCTAAAATGAATTTAGTGTCTAAATTGAGTAAAATCATAAGTTTGGTGATCATTCTGTAAAGTAGTTTAAAATAGAGACGCTTTTATGTGTTTTACCCACCGTGTAGAGTATTTTAACTCCCCTATCAACCATAAAATACCACTTGATATTCTTTTTGCTTCAGTAGCCGCAAATAGCCACTCTCCTACCTCTCTCATTTTCTCGAAATAAATATCCCATCTCCTTTTATTTTCCGTTCAACCTCTGATTAAGCTCCAATCACCCTCTTCATTTCGTTCGTTCCTTGCAACGCTACCACCATCGTGACCACCATCATCGTGCGATCAAAACCCAACCAACAGTTCACCACTATTGGTCATTTTTTGCCAAAAATCTTGGGTTAATCGTTCGACGTTTCATTCTCTTTTCTAGCTTCGTCGTGTGCTCCGTTGTCCTCTTACATTTCGAAGTTTTGGTAAGAGTGGGTAAGCCTTGAGTCATTTTTCCCTTGTGATTAAACCCCCATTTAGATGTGTTTTAGCATTGAAATTCATGATTTTTGGTGTGGTTAGATACGGTACCATCACTGGCCTTGTGAGCCACCATCACTGACAACAGTTTGGTAAACCCTAATCCCAAATTTGTTTTTAGACCAACTAAACTAGACCAGACCGAACATAACTGAGGGAATCGAACTAACAAGTGAACCAGCTCTATAATCGAGCTGGTCGTTCGAACCAAAATGGTAGAACCCGTTTTGACCAATTAACCATACTCAAATCCGAACCCGACCCATTAACCCTTATGACCCAACCCCTATTGACCTTTGACCAATCAGCGTTGGCCATTGATTTTGACTTTGACTGAGCTAACTTTGACCGCATTGACTTTTGACCAGATAAATCAACATTGTCCGTTGACTTGTTCAGTTAAGTTTGACCTTAATGTTTTTTTGACGTCCTGAATCCAAAATTCTCAGTATGTTTTGCCTAACTCAAATCCAAAAGCCTAGTTTTGCTAATTGCAATTTATTTTTTACTTAATAAATTCTAAGGATTTGAGTATGAGATTTGATATGGTTAATTATTGTGTTTTAGACGACATCATCTCTTAGGAAGACAAATTGCCACCCCTTTCGCCTGTTCGTTCTGATCATACACGTGCATTGAGGCTTTCTCGTTCTAACTCATCTAGACCTAGAGCCAGTTTAGATTGTAAGAGGCGTCATCATCGATGCTAGTGCTTTGGCCACTGGAGGTGTATTCTCTTTTTGTTCTATATTTATTCTGTGAATTGTTTTACACTATGCATGTCTACCTTTCTGTGATACAACTTCAATGTGATTTGTGATGCCATACATATTGTGATAAACTGTGTTAAACTGTATTTTAATGAGACTATCATAACTTCAGAATTGTGATCCTCGTATTTAGTATGATACAACTATGATATGTTTTTGTTTTACAAACAATGTTTTATTCATGCATGGGATGGGATTGTACGGAGGAAGAAGTGGTTTGACCACACTGTGAATGGAGAAATAAGGGTGAGGAGTTCTAGAGAACTACATCCATTGTGACCGTCTGGCTTCACCACCATTATGATTGGAGTATGTAGTTGGGATTTGTGTTTTGATCATAACATCTTTTCATGTAATGTGTTTTAATGTGATTTACAATGTTTTGTGAAATACTATAAAATTGAGATTGTGTTTGTTGCACTTTAGGGACACACTGGGCTTAATAGCTCACCCATATAGTTTCTCTTTCAGATACTTTGGCTTTAGGCGATTTGGTACTCGGGGGACTCCTTATATTCATATTTGTTTTACACAGTATGGAATTTATCTTTTTCATAAGTTATTATTGCTATTATGATTTACATTTGGATTTGATGTATTTTGGGCTCTGGACGATTATGGGATTTGAGGATATTTTCAGTATGCATGCATAGAAGTTTATATTCAAATATTTTATTTGAACTATTGGATATTAATATTAAAGTTATGATTTAATAATGTTTTAAGATATCTTTAATTAAAGTCATAGTGTTTTACGTTACTATTTTTTAAAAACTATATTTATTTATTTATTTTAATTTGGTTGCTTAAGGGAGAAATTACGAATGTGGCTTTCTAAATTTGACCGTTTCTCATAATTTGAGTTTAAGGGGTTACATTTAGTGGTATCAGAGCTAAGTTCAAACCCTCATATTGTAAGGCTTACAATAATCGTTTTAAAAAAATCTGATTATTTGCATGCATTAAATGTTTGGGGTAAATGGGAAGTTTTCTGAATAAATCGTTACTTATTTAATATTTTAAAGTGTGTTTTAAAAATTTGAGACTCCAGTACTAATTCTAATCTTTAGGTTATTGTTTCTTGTAGATAGTTAACTATGCCACCTCGTAGAAGTGTTAGACTTGCTTCGGGTAGAGGTAGAGGTCGAGGCCGTGATGCTGCTACCGCTAATGAACCTCTGCATGTTGTTGATCACATAGAGGATTAGGAGGAGATACAAAATCATGGTGGAAATTCGTAACCCGAGGACACAAACTATGAGTTAAGAGTCTGGTGATAGAGATACATATGATCAGCAGCCACATGGTGATGACATACTTGATTCTGATGACAGCGAGACTGTTAAGCTAGATAGTACTACTGTTAATCAGAAGTTGCTGCGATATTTTCGTGACCAGTCAGAGGGTTTGAGGAAGCCTATATCTATGATATTTTTGAGTGCCTAGATGAGGATCTTTGAGTGTGTATCTGAGGAACGCCCATATGATATTGAGTTATGGGTGGAAAATTTGGAGAGGCTCTTTGAGGAGATGGAGTATCCTACCAATAAAAAACTAAAAGTTGTTGTTTCACTACTACATGGTAAAGCACAATGTTGGTGGAAGGCTGAGCGGAGATTATTGAAATCTGATCAGATGATATGAGAGACCTTATGTCAAGCATTTTAGAGCTATTATATGAGGGAACAATACCTAGCAGATCAACATCATTCATTTATAGATCTTAAGCAGGAGGACAAAATAATATCTGCTTATGAGGTTCGATTTATAGAGTTGTCTCAATATGCATCTGGATTGGTTTTTGTTTTTCGCTTTAAGAGAATGTAGATCTGTTTAAAGACAAGTTGTTCAGTGGTTTGGTTGACCGAGCCAAGATAGTTGAGAGAATGTAAGCATTCAGGGAAAGTCAGACAGTCTATGAGAGAGATTGAGGTAAGAAATAACCAGTTTCGAGTGTTCAACAAGGTTTAGTTAGCTATACTAGTAAGAGGGCTAAAGAGGAATCTGATCAATAGGGTAGCCAGAGATCGAGACCAGCCATTTTGACAGTTCCGACATGCAATGTGGGTGAATCTACAGGTTTTCATTCTGTGGCTCAGTGTACTTATTGTAAGAAATGGCATGTTGGGGAGTGCAGAAAGATGATTAGAGCTTGCTTCAAATGTGGTTCTCTTGATCATTTTATTAATGATTGTCCGCAACCACATGTTGGTTCAGTCGTACAAAGTCAGTCACTAACATCAGTTCAGGTACCTCCTATGTAACACCCTTGACCCAGATGTCACATTTGGGCCCTAAGCCCAAAACCGTTACTATAAAAAAAAATTCAAGCCTAAAACATGATAAGTCCAATAAAACATTAGTCTATACATTTTAAAACATAGTTAAAATCCAAGTATTTAAAAACAATATCAATGGAGCTCCAATTAAAAATACCTAAAACATTGGACTTGACAACTTAGTACAAAATAAGAGTTACAAATTACATATAGGGTCCTACAAAATACATAGCCCAATACATCTAGCAATTGTACTCAACAACTAAAGTTGATGCTGAAATTCAAGCCTTGATGGTGCTCC